>CM045575.1:676190-2106685 GCA_024721215.1 Cheumatopsyche charites | reverse complement strand
TTGGACGCCGAAACCGATTCGCAATAATGGCTGGAATACTTTTTTTTTCGAGGCTTACGTATTAAGTGCGAAATATACTGTCTGATTGCATTCGTAGATATACTTATATAAAGTTATTTTATTTTATATCATATATAAAGAAAATAGATTACAAATAATAAATACACGTATATAGTCTAAAGATTTTTTTCTCTATGCCAACATCTACCGTAGATATAAAGTTTTCATCTGAAATCGAACTTCTTCCTCCAACAAGTTATGTCACATGCTCTTCAGTTGATTTTCACGGAATTCAACGATTTTGGGGTAGAAAATGATTATTACCTTTCTTTAGAATTATTTTATGTAACAAACTTCAAATTTGTCTGTATTTGTGGGTGTACATAAATAGCCATTATATTTTTCACATCTTTTCTTACTATACAATGTTTGAGATATAACACAGAATAAAAAATTTCTACAATTTTTCTCAAAAATCTAACGGAAATATATGAGAGAATAAGCATATTTTTCATAAAAATATTCGTATAAATTTCACTATATTTATTATTCTCTCGCTGAACATTTATATACCTAAACATTAACTCAATTTCGCTGCTTATGAATATTTATATCGAAGGCGGAAAATTCAGTGTTTTTACACACACGCATACGAACAAAATATTATATGTACACGTTTTAATGAAACGTTACAGGAAAGCGCATGTTTCTGAAGCATAAATTACATTTAGGAGTCAGTTTCACATATTAAAATGTACGATGCCTCCGAACGAAAGTTTTTCCATTTCCCGGGCACATCCGACAGAAAAACGAAATTTCGAAATTCGAAACCCGCACTCGGAGAAAACTCCGAAAACAAAAATATGCGAGAGCGAAATATATTACAATCAAACAAAATCGAAAAAAAAAATTTCACCCTTTACCATTTTCATCATCAACAAGTTTCAATCTGAAATTCTGTCCATGTCTCTTGTAGACCTTAAAAATCAGATGCTTAAATGATTATTTTTCATCTAGTGCTAAGTAGGTATATATTTATAAAACGGTGTTGAAAATACCTGAAGAGTTCAAGAGTCGAATGTTGTTCTTCAGGAGCGAATTTGAGATAAAATCGTATTATAATTGGGTCGAAAAAGGGCTTTTTGATAAGAGAATTATGTGCTTAAGCGGCACTCTAGAAGAGAATTTTTCGTGAAAAAATATTATTGCACGAGAGAGGAAATTAATATTTTTTCTATGTGCGAACGTGGTCTCATATATTTTGTTTTCGGGATGAATTTTCATAACATTTTTTTATGTGGGATCTAATTCAAGATTCGTATTTCGTGCGTAAATAATAGTGTGTTAAAAAAATAGTGAGATTTTTAAATAATATTTTATAAAATATTATAATTATATTTGTGTAACTAGGTCAACTAGCGATTCTCTGAAAACCAATAACCGCAAATTTATAACTGTACATACAACTAGAAATAACACGAACGACTTTCGATCAATGCAAATTAAAATATCCGAATATAAAATAGAAATTTTCTTCGAAAACCTACAATCGTAAAGCAAGCACCTGAGCTTCGCAGCTCGAGATCCTTTTCAGCGATTTCTCCGTATTCCTTTTTTCGAATGGACCAGGAAATAGTTAGCTGAAGGCATTGGGTATCCTCGATCGTATTCAGAGCTACCCAGAAGTGTGCTTATTACGGCTCCCATGGGTTCGGAAGGTAACGTTTATCCTCTCTCCGACCGCGTACGGGATATTATGGAATTATATCACCATGGGGATTCAGTCGGACTTGGACTGCTATGCTTTAGAAAGTGTTCAGACCTTCCGGTTTTTCCGGAAACAAAAGGAGTGCAATGTTTTCAACGATTCAACGTTGAAAAGATGCTGGAGTCAATGAGAGTGCATTTGATTTCAATTCGACTTAAATAGTGCGAATTAATTAATTTGATATTTTTTTAAATTCAATTGAAGTGCATTTGATTTTAAATTAATAAATTTAATAAAAAAAATGTTTGTGAGTTATATTTTTAAAATATGCGACGATGAAGTTCATCCCATTGATCTCGGGCTCAATCGGAACGGAAAAACGCACCCCTATATTTCATCCGATCTTTTTTCCGGATATGCGTATTTTTCATATTTTCTAGATATATTTTTGAGCAATATATAAAACGCAGTTTTCGGAAAAGGGACCGGGATTTACAAAAGAGGTACCGAGAGCACACACAACGAATCGCCACCTGTCTTCTCAGGTCGTATTATATTCGATACGGAGGATCCCGGCTTTTGTAGATGTTGAATAGCGAATAATTTTTTTCATATCTCGAATCTCTAAGGATATATATATATATATATATATGTATCTTATATCTTGAAGGTTTTTCCTTGAATGATTTTTTTTAATGAAAAAAAATTCGAAGTACGAAAATCCATTAGAGGTAAGAGTGTTTTAATTCGTAGTTCCGTTCGACTTTAAAAGCAGTTAGTTTTTATCGCAAGAGAGTTTAATGTTATTCGGATTTTCTTACTTCAGATTTGTACATTTTTACACAGAGACAAAGATGTGGTATTTTTTAAAGAAGTGTATACATATAATGTATAGGTTTGGTGCATATAGCATATGAGGATCTTAGAAGTCAAGAAATACCCATAGTAAATTAATGCGACCGAATATTCAAAAAAGGATATTCAAATTTGAATACCTATTATTTTTTTTTAAATATAGGAAAGTTCGTCAGTGATCTGATAATATAAATATATATGTATGTATGTATATACATGAGATCTCAAAACCGTTCGTATGTTTATCAAAATCCAGTGAATGGACATATCAAGAGTTAATTTTCGCGTTCAAATCTGATGATTTATACCTCCCAACTTCTAGATTCTTTATAAATACACGATAAAATACACTCTGAATCGGTCGAATGAAAAACGCCAACTTTTAAAACGACACATTACACCGATCAATCGACGGAAAAGGAAACTCTGAAGGCGACCACGAATCACGACTACCGTCCCGGAAAATCCTCCAGCTTTTCCCCCATATATCGGGTACCGGAATCTGGGATTTCTCGTTTTCGTTCGACGCCCCCTTTCTTTATATAGGACCGATGCAGTTTCCTTCGGGAGAGGCTTTCGAGCCACAGCACCGACGACTTATAAATCACTCTGAATGGTTACCACCTTCGGTGTACGTCCGAGGACTTAATGACTCTCCCCACTCGGGTCGAACTCTTGATACTCTTGTTGTATCTCGTAGTTGGGTCTTTTTAAGATTTTTCGTTATAAACTTTGATTTTTAGAAAATTTTGTGTTCATTTTTCAATGGGTTTTATTCTGTCGAAGACGTCTTATTCGTTTGAAAGATGTGTATAAATCGTTTCAATGGAAAATGTTATAAGATGGCTAGTTCCATGATTGGAAGTTGCTTGAGACTCTTGTGGACTTACGATAGTATTTCTGATAAACGAAAGTCATTTCGTTAAAATATAGTTCTTCTCAAAAATGTACTTAAAAGTATTTTATAAGTTCAATCGTGATTCAATCGTGTTCAGATAAGAAACAAATCTGCATGCAAAGAATATTTCACAATCAGACTTATTTAATATTCATTTTTATTTATATAAAATGAAAATTATTATGAAATATTATCGTGTTTTATATTCTTGATGCAAGTAAATATAGTTTCCTTTAATAAACATCGAAACAGTTTTGATATGTACGATTCAAAGTTTTCAAAGGAAACGTCAGCTTAAATTCAATATACACTCAGTTAACTATATTGTGGTTTGAGAATACAATCGAGTTTCGTATTATATTATATTATAGGTACATTTGAAACTTATAAATGTTGTATATTTAGAACATAATATAATATATTTCCATCGCCAAATTTGCATAATATTTCGCTCTTGTTAGCACGTTTCAATGCCTATTATGAATTTTAATACTAAAGCCTCTGTGTGGGTATGTTAGTTTTATACGACATTACGTGATACTTACGATTATAAGCTATTTATTATTTTATGTAGGCATAACATTCCCTCTGAAATGCCACTCGGTTTTACAGACCCTTACCGAAGGTCTGTCGGAATTCTAAATAAAGCGGTTAACAAACATCGTTCCGCTAGTCTCGGTGTTATATTATTTAAAACGGCTCAATATATACATTTTTTTCTTTAAAAAATGTACAAAAAAAGATTAGCGTTTTAAAATAATTGAATACGATTAGAATCGAAATTCATTCGAGCATAAAAAGCGTTTGAAATTAATCGAAAAAGAGGATGACCCTTTTTAAAATCGCTCTCGTCCCTTCGGCAAATTGACAATTATTTAAAATTTCCTCGTAACGTAAAACGATTTCGGAAGGATTGTGGTCCTTTGCTCCACGTTCCCTTTTTATTACGCCCTTTTTCCCCCGCGAAATAAAAGTGGTCTCATTTGTCATCTGGTGTAGGTATATGTGTGTATGTATTTTTTTCGTGCGTTTTTCTCTGAAAAGTTCGAAAAGTGGGTGCAAACACAATATCCGACGTGTTGTTTTTTCTAGTTTGCCACTCGAGTTGCCTACCTTTTTGACCCGTCTAACATTTTATTATGAAACGAGCGTATTTTAAGTGCCTTCCGTATCAGACCCTGCCCTTATCCTTTTTGCGGACGTGGCTTGAATATCAACTTGGACGAGTGTTGTACATTTGCCCTTAGAGTGAACCGTAAATATTTATTGGAGTTGCTCTATTTTTTCATCCGATAAATTATTCAAGGATACTCTTTTCTTCTATATATGCATGTTTGTTATTCGAAATAATAGTAATATTAATAAATACATACCTTATAATGTTTCTAAAGCACATTTGTTTTGAAGTTTGAATGTTGGATACGAAGTAAGGAACTATAACTATATACTTACGTATGATCTTAACACATGAAAAACGCTTGATAAATTCTCATTGTTTTGAAAACAGTGTTGTCAATTTACGTCTTCACAGGATTCGGTTTCGTTGATTTTCTTTTATGTCGATAAAGGGATGATAGCCTTGTTTCCTGGTTTTTCTTGTATTTTTTAGGCTGTAACAAATTTAAGGGATAGTTTCGATGGACTCGAAACCCAATTTCACGAGGAGCGATTTTGTGGAATTGGGGATTAAGGTCTCCGAGATCGACTCTTGAAGTGACAAGATCATTATTTACGCTATTTATCTTCTGTGAAAAGGGTTTGAATTAAACGCATAACATCTGCTTGTCTCTGATTAATACGACTCTCAAAAAATTAACGTTCACTTCGGGAATAAATAGCGATGAATAATCTCTTCTTAATGGAAATAAATGAAACATTTTTTTTTGATATTTAAAATTTTCTTATATGACTAATAATTACATCTTATTCAATAATCATTCACTTTTTTTTCATATTTACAACCATATCGCTTATAAAAGATTTTTTTATTGTCACCTCTCTCATCTCACTTAACTAGTTTATAAATAAAATAAAAATCAAATCTTTAAGATTAATGCACATTTTCATATTTCGCATGCTTTTCAAACAAATTATCGCTAGTTTGGAATCACAAAAGGCTCGTGAGTTTATTACGAAATATAATGTATCTTAATTTTTTTTAAATTAGCCATACAAAATTTCGATGAATTTTTCATACTCAATAAATATTGTACACATTGTTAATTAGACTAGATTTTCATTCCTAAGCTTTTCCAATGTTCACAAAAAATATTTATTGATTTCTTAATATATACAATAGTTAAAATTAATAAAACTAGCCTATTTGTTCCTGAATGATATAAAATCACAATCGCGTTAAAACGTGTAAGTAAAAGCTTCTATCGTGGTAAAAGAAATCAGAAGAATCTTATTAAAAAAAACTTAAGATCGCAAGTGTTAATTAATTATTAATCTATAAAAATACTTGAATAAGTTTTAAATACAGTTCACATAATATTTTTAATTTTTCTTTCACACTTAATGAATGAATCCTGTTTTAAGCGATGTTTATGTACAAAGAATGTAGATATATTTAAATATATTTTCATGGAAGACTCTACTAATATGTCTACGGTTAACGAAATTTTTATCAACGAAATCAAATTAGATCATTTTCCATAATATCTGTTAGTAAATGAAAGTAAAAATTTCGTTTCAAATACAAAATAAATAAGAGGGTTTGTGCTCGTAGACTACGAGTGCGCTACCCTAAGAGAAATATTTCGAAAAATTCATAGTTAAGTTCAGTGATAAGCATTTTTTTTTCAATTTACAAAAATATCAATATTTTTCTTTCATTGATAATATGTGATTTCGTATAAAATTTTAGAGAGCATTACAAATGCTGTACATGATATATTTGTTTTTACACTAAGCATATCACTTCATTCGCTTGATATGACTTAAATTTAATATCATTCTAAATAACAACACCGTTAAGCGATAAATAACCAATGTCGATCGATACTCGAAATATCAATAAAAATAATATACTGAAAATATTTTCAATGTTTAAATACACAAACAACGTCCTTCTTAAAAAACACATCACTCGTAGATACAATAAATAAAGCGACTATTTGGTGAGTGAGGGAGAATCGATATCGAAACTTATTTTCCGACATTTTATTAACACGAAATCAATTAATTTATACAAAAATGATATTAAAACTTCTCCAACGTCAATTCGAGTTGTCTTGAACATAAATGGATGTATTGTCTCGTAAGAGTGCTTGAAATTTTTTAACATACCACCGCGATATAAAAGTCATCGTGAACCGCTTCAATCGAACAAGCAAGGCATAAGTTGACAGTTCGCCTTTTCTATTCTCGCTTCGCACCTCTCACCGTTTCCTGAAGGCGCCTGAAGAATCCTTCTGGTCCTCTGCTTCACAGCTCTTGGACCACAAGTTTCAGTACACGTACTCCAAGGTGACCATTCGTCCAGAATGCAATCTCGATCGATCGAAGGTCTATCTTCTATAATGAAAAATACAATATTAAATTCTGAAAATGAAATTGAGGCAGCATTTACAATTTTGAATCGAATATTAATGCGTCAAAAATCGAAGTTTATTGGAAGTTACGTATGAGGATATTAGTAATTTTCGTGTTATTGACAAAATAAATCAAAATCTACATAAGCAACTCACTTCTGTATCCATATCCACGACCGTTGCCATTGTTTCCATTGCCATCTGGATTATCCCTGTGATGGCAACTCCTCATTTTGCACCTTTGTTTCTGGAATAATTGATCTGGACACTTCTGACCTCCGTTCCACGCGTCATGCTGCGAAATTCAAAGCGAAATATTTACAAAATACCCTAGAAAGAAATTTGGAAATTTCCTCCGACCAAAAAGCTCCAACTCACAATTATCGTCCTGGAACGTTCCTTGTAACCGTTTCCACAAGTAACACTGCATTGACTCCAATCTGTCCATTCTGATACTCTGCAATCTCTGACTTTTCCATGAACATTTTCGACGACTACATATTCTTGATTATCATCTCGGTTTCGTTGATTGTAATACTCTGCGTCTCCATAGTTAGAGGAGTGTCTTCCGTTGTGGTGGAGTTTTTTATTTTTGTTCTTTCTTCTATTCGATTTTTCATCTCTATCCGGGAAAGGAATTTCCGTTGTTTCATCGTTACTATTTCTGTTATTAACGATATTTCCTATCAGTGACGTATGACTTCTACTTAGCATGTTATTATAATTACTATCTGTAATGAAATAATTTTTCGTTAAATTCACGTGTTGTTACAGTTGAAACGATCGACGCAAAAATACGTCGATCAGCTGAACATCTAAATAATACCGTATAAATCATCGATCGCATCGTCTTGCATCTCGATGTTATAAAAAGTTACATTGTTAGACGAAGAAGAACTCGATGAAGTATCTTCATCATCGCTCATGTCTTCTTCGAGAATTTTCTCGATTCTACGCAAATCCTCTATGAATGCAGCGTCCAAAGAGAACAAACACCCATTTATATAAAGTGTCAAAGAAAACATACAAAAAGGAACGTTCACATAAAAAGACGACTAATTCAAAATATATTAGATGAAATTCCAATATACTTCAGATACTTCAATTACGTGAACGCAACATAAACATCCGAAAATTTCCACCTTTATAAGAGCGGCACGCTCTCATACATTCGTGATGTGACAGGAAATTGTTTCTATTTCCTTGACATCCTGTATAACCGAAAGGTTCACAGGTCTTAGCCGAAACGTCAAAAAACCACCTCTCGACGTATCCTCGGCAAGGACCCACCGCTTTCGGCAGACTGCAAATAACTGGAAAAACCATGCGGTTAGTTTGGGTTAGCTCACAACGAAAAACACCATTCCTTCGGTTAGAGTTGTTAGTAATCGATGATCTCTTAAAATTTTTAACTATACTCACTTCTAGCGTCGCTTTCGCTTATTTCACAGCTGGGAATTGAAGCGTTGCACTGCACAGTTTCTCTAAGCTGTACGTCTTCGCAAGGATCTGAGTTTTCGTTATCTTCGTTGCTTTCTGGTTCTTCGTTCTTGTTGTTGTTCGTGTTGTCCGAGTCTTCGTCATAATCAGCATCGTCTATAGTCTGAATTGAAAAGTGTCATATAAATAACACATTTCTATCGATTTATTTATATGATTATATCCTACCGTTGCAATGAGAAGATTTTCTTTGATTTCTGGAGTTAGTCTAGCAGTGCGTGGTCCTTTCATTATTGTTCTAGTTCGAGTCCTTTGACCAACTCCACATGTTACAGAACACGGTTCCCAATCACTCCATGAACTTACATGGCAATTTGGTGGTATGTTCTCGTTATTTTTATCGAAACTGTTAAAAAAATAGATCTTCAATATTTATGATACAATATTCAATATAAATATTCGATTGATAGCAAATTAAAATATGCTAACAAAAAATAAATTACAAAAAAGGAAAATAAATTAAGTTTCGAAGAAATTATAAAAAAATAATCCTTTCAATTTAAGATAAAATATTCAAAAACTGTGTCGATTTTGTCAATATAAAAACGCTTCAAAGCGGACGTCATCAAACTAATTAAATTCATTTCGTAACGAAATTTGCTTCTGTTAATGAGGAAATGATGTTATCCGATTTTCCCTGAAGAATTATACAAAGTTTTAATCGAATTTTAAATAGCTCCAGAGATATCCAAGTGTTTATGCTCCTTAGCAATTGAAATAAAAATCTTCATAATCTCGCAAAACGAAACCGTAGTTGCAAAGCTATTACAATCTATACTATCAACGTCTTCAAAACAACATTATACACTTAAAACTTTTTAAATAAGAATTTTCATTTAGCTTTCAATTTTAATTTTGAATATGAAATTTTCTCATAGTGAAAAATATAAATAAAAAAAAATAATCGAAAAAAATTAAAAGACCAAAAATAGCATCAAAAACTGATCTAATCGTCTAAATCTCACATATCAATATCGACTTCAGGACACTCGTCGCTAGTTTCGAAACAAGGCAACGTCTGCTGCAGAACAGGCATCGTCCTATATCCCTGATGGCACCGTTTCATGGCACCCTTGATCCTGAACTTCCTCGACCTGACCTTGTGCCCTCTGGCGCATGTCTTGCTGCACCTGGACCACGAAGACCACTCGGTGAGGGCACAAGGACCTTCCATCTGTGCAGGATCGGGCTCGTACTCCGAAGGCACCCTGGATTTCAACGAATCATGGTCTACTATTACTGGTGTATTTCTCCCGGGGTGGGTCGGTTTAGGGGTCGTAACTTCATTAGGGGTTGAAGCATCGCCAGTAACGTGGAAGGGATCGCGTAAAAAGAAAGGGGCTCCTTAAAGTCGACATTCCGACGAGAGAATAACCCTTCGGAGGGCCACGTTTAAAACTAAGGAGCGCATTAGGAGAGGTCCCTTAGGAACTGCGTGAATTGCTATTTTCGGTCGTGCGAGCGTCTTTAAATCCGGTTTTACACTGTATTTTAGTTGAATGTATATATTTTTAAGTTAGTCCGTATATTATCTTTAAATTTAAGCTAGATTCGCATGAATGTTTGAATTGGAAGTTCACAATCTAATAGTGATTATACTCAGTCCTGTACTTGTGCAATTGGTAAAATCCAGGTAAAAGCTGTTAGAGCGAGATGAACTCAAATTGTTTCCAAAAACTTTCGTAGATTCAAGGCTAGTTGTATACAAATTGAGTATTGAATGAATAAAAATTGAGAACCTTTGGAATTTCTCAGATGACTACTGTTTCTTAATTTCATTTTAATTAAGAAACAAAAACGATTACCTTCTATAAACCTACTTACATACAAATTAAAATTGAACACTTTCGTATATAAAAGATTTGAAAACAAATTCATAAAAATATTCAAATTTTCGCATGTGAATATGAGCATACAATTAATATTTATTAGGTTCAAATCATAATTCAATCATTTCGCGGAATTAATACGCAAAGGAAACTTCAAGACTGGGAAGCAGTGTATTAATATACTACACGCCCAGAGGTTAACTCGATTTAATCGAGCAGCCCGAAATGCGTTTTGATAAAACACAAAATTAAACATGAACAAGTTTGAAAAGCTCGAGAGCGCAACTTCAGAGAGATAGAAGTTTAAACGGATTATTATATCCAGAACTCGACGATAAATATTCTAGATTGAAGCCTAATGATCTTATCGGAGCGAGATTGGAGGCAAAAATCGTTTCGTGGAACCAGCAAACCGTAAAATTGGATTCATTATCGCGATTTTCCACCGTCGTTCCGGATTGAAGAAAAAAAAAAAGACGTCGCCACTCTTTTCGAATGCGAGACAAAAGAATTCTCAAAAGTTAAATTAGCTATTTGCTTTTTACATAAAAAATATTGGACGGTTAACACAGCGTCCACACTTAGGCCGGCGGCTTCCTGCGGCAAAACATATTATGTACAACATAAAAATGTAATCTTCAAACATAATACATACACTTAATCGAAATCTAATTCGAATTTAGTAAGATTTCAACTGAATAAGATTGAAATTAAATGTATAATATTATGTATAACATTAAATTGAAAAATTTTGAACTGCATATTATGATTTGTCACCGGAAGCCGCCGGCTTACGTGTGGATGCGCCACAACAACGTCTTCTTAGAGTTGCCAAGAAGAAAAACGTGCGGCCGATAACGTTCTCAAGTGACGTGAACAACATCTAATCGGAAAATCCCCGAAGAGCGAGCCGGAAAAATAACCGGGTGAACTTTCTCGATTAGAGCGGATCCGAAGAGCGATCTGTTCTCATTTGATCCCGGGAAATGTGTGCGACGGAAGTGGCGGGGAAAACTCGCCAAGAAAACTTTTCCCGGAAAATCGTTTGAGTGAAAAGTTTTCCGAATCGCCAGGTGTCGGTAACTGTACAAGGTGTAAAATCAGACGTCTCGGTCTGCTACGTGACTGTAACAACTTGGGCAAACACAATTAAGCCGGCAAATAATATGCTATGGATTCGTATGTTTGTGTGGTTTCGGGACGATTACGTCGTATACGTTTTGTATTGAGTCTGTAAGAGGTCTTAGAAATCCAATTTTGAGATTAGAGTTATCAGATTCGATTTGATCGACATACCTGCAATGTCTTCTTGGTCCGAAGCATTTTTTATAATCTGTCAATTTCACGTTGCACTTGGATGCTTTTGCTAATTCAGTATTTCTGAAGGATTTTTGTCTATGGCGTATTCCTGGTCCGCAAGTTTCGGAGCATTCTGACCAATCGCTCCACGATGTAGTGGCACAAGGACTGTTATCGTTGCCATTTTCACCTAAAACAAATAAAAAAGTCAAGTTTAAATACAGATATAAAGCACTGCAACAGTATTATTCACGTCGGGAATATTCGCACTGCGAACGTTTCAATTTGACGTTGATTAATGTTTGGCGGAGTTGCATAAATTCGCGTATACGAAATTGCGATAGATACGTAAAATAACAGAGATACGAACAACGTTTGGAAACGTTGATTAATTATAACTGCTGCACGGAACATATTTAAATTATTAATTGTAAAATTATGACAAAAATAACACAAAAAATGTATATATTAATATACATACGTACAAAATTCATTTCGAAATCTGAAATTCGGTAGCAATATTAACTTTCAGCACATGTTTCAGCTGCAATAATCTGCCCGAAAAACAAACATTAAATGCAGCTGTAGAAAAAATTTACACGTTTAATTCCGAACGCAGCCGTTCCATATATTGTCATCGATTGAATTAATAAAACACACGCGGTGTACACACAAAGGCTCCCATACGCTTTATCGAAAATGGATATCGGTAAACCCGCCCTTATATAAGGAAAATAGAGACGTCTTTGTACGAAAATGTGTATAGAATCGTCCTTTTGCAGGATTCAAAGCTATCATCTTAGTGCCAGGTGGGAATTGTCCCCGAATTAAACGGGAAAAGTGAAACGTTATCGTCTAAGCTCTCCTTTCGATTGTACGGTATAGAATTAATTCGGTTGTATTGTGCTGTATGTAAGCCAGTTATCTAAAGATAGGCAGTGAATACGCAACGAGAATGTTTAATTTGTGTTGTTATTATTAGATTTTGAGCTGTTTAGTGTCTGGGAAGTGAAATTGAAGGAATTTTTCGTACTGGTAGTCGCTTTGATCTCTTTCTGAGAAATTTGTTGTTTGTAGTTATTTCTGTGGATTTATAATTAGTCGATGTTGAAAAATGTTGTTTAAAATCACACGCAAATATATTAATATTTGCCAAAATGAAATATAAAGAATATTTTTGATGAAAAACTTAAAATAAACGTTGAAAGGTCAAACCTTTTAATACGATGGAAACATAAAATATTTATGATGATGCAAAAATAACACCATATTTTATTACTAAGTAATATTACTTAACTTTCTCAATCCCCGTGTACAATATGATGTGCATATATTAAATTGAACGATAGTTTTCCCAACTATTTCACTTTTTTTCAAAAATTAACACTTTATATATTATGAAAATTTAATTAAAATGGTATTGATTTACAAAAAAATATGAACATTTATTAACTGTCGCATAACATTTAGATTAAAATAAAATCAGAATTGAAAAGTCTAGAATATTTTTAATTCACTATACTAATATAAGATGCAAGTTATCAAACCGTTAAAAACATAAACGCATGCATGATCAAAATAAAGTTATAGTACCTCGAAAACCATTGTGACAAATTAGCTTCATCTTCAAATTACATAACTTAATATCAATATATCATTGAAAAACATAGCTCAAAACCACCAAACTTCAATCATCCAAAACCAACATCCCTCCCAGACGCTTAAAAACACAAGCATCCCGTCCTGTCCCAGCACATCCCAGCGTGTCCCGAACGATCCCGGCGCGTCCCGAACTCGAGAATTCGAACAAAGGGCGAATCGGCGAAACAAAGCTAATCGCTCGACCCACGAAGGGCGGAAACATCGCGTCGTTCCGATCGAAGGGCTAATAATCTGTATTGTGCTTCTGCGAGCAATCAGCCTCTCTTTTCCCATCCCCGAGGGCGGACATTATCGGAAAGAATTAACGATATTCCCGTAACACTTTGTTCTGGGTGTTTGGCCTCCGTAGACATCCCCCGAGAGGTAATTTCTAAACTTCGCTCTCGAGGATTTCGAGAGATTTTCCTCTTGCAGGTTTCATTTTTATTTTTTCCGAAGGCCTTTCTAACGTTTCGAGAAGTTTATTAAAAAGAAATTCGTTTCTGAAATATGTAAAATGTTTGATTATGTATTTTATAAATATTCATGAAAAAAAGTATTTCGCATTCATAGGTTTTGTTTACCCGTGAACAAAAATAAGTATGAAAATGGAATGAATATTCCACAAAAACCCCAAATCTAAAAATCACTTTTATTTATCGACTAAAACATATTTTATATCTGTTGAATGGAATTTTTCGTTATTACACATCCTCCTTTGAGTTTGAAATCAGTCGTGATTTTATTTATTTTAACGTTTTTATATTTGATTCATATACTAATACAATAATTGAAAAAAATATACACATAGGTACATATTTTTCTATCAAGGTTACGAAATAAGCTGAAAATATTCCTCGAAGACCTTCAAACGTAAGATTATTTGCTCACATTCGACAAATATTAAGCGACGTATAGAAAAAGCTTTATATTTTGTATCGAAGGTAGTTTCTTATTTATTTTTTTTTATGATGAAAATATGAATATGTCTATTGAAAATCGTCGAGGTAAATAATAAATGAAATACGATCGATCTTCTACCTAGAAATACTATAGTTACATAAGCTTCCCTTTGAAATGAATTTTCTTCCCTTTGTAGTTAGTTCCAATAGAATTGTATTTATAGCATTGATTAAAATTATATTATTCAAACAATATTGACAACAATCATGCTTGAATGGGATTATTATGAGAAAATATTTAGCAATAGAAATTAAAATGTATATTTGATGAAACAACGTTTCATCGGAAAAACAATACGGAAAATCAGAGAATCGAATAAAATGAAACATCGGTCAGTCACTGCTTCATATTCCTTGTATGTTTCAGGATTATTTCGCATATGTCCGCACAGCATAATATACGATTTTTTCCGAAATGAAAAACCACAATAGGCTTTCGAGATTAGCGCTTTCAGGTTGCACGTTCATAATAAAAAAATATCGCATGAAAAAAAGAACGACCGACACAAAAGAAACTTCCACCTTATTATTATGATACGCAACCGAACGAGAGCAGCGCGTGCTTTCGGATATAAAAACACAAAAAAATAAAGGAAAAAACGATTAAATCCGTATTAAAATTCAGGCAACAAATGCGAAAATGTAAGAGAGCCGGGATTGTTTGCGTTTTACAAGTCGTCCGCCGAGATTGGTTTATCGGTTTTCATTCTCTGAATGCGAAATGAATCCGGCACGTGATGTCGCAACGGAATCAAAAATTAATATTGTATGGAATCGGAATATTTCACGAATGCGGCAATTGTAGTAATGAGTTTTTTTTCCTCTGAGCGTATGTAAGTATGTCGTATACTTTTCCGCCCCTAGGGTGACGTTGCGGGGGTGTAAAGGTTAAAAAATTTGTTACGTTAAATTTTTCGTGTAATTTGTTTTGTGAAAGTTTATAATTCATTTCTGTCATGTGAATTTTAAACAGAAATATTCATTTTGTGTATTAAAAATTATATTTCGTATAGCCTCTGTAGTACGACGTTGCTTGAGACTTAGGGCTTTTAAACCCATTGCATACTATTGTATAGTATTTCCAGTTCCAGTTCCAATAGTAGATAAGCCTTTTACGTATTTAAGCTTTAAACTACATATATTTGCTATAGCCAAGTTAAGAAAATTTCCCCATGTAATCAATCAAACAATAGAAATTCCATTGTATATTTTAAATCATAAAACCGATACAGAAACCTTTTAAGACATGCATATAATAACTCTAGAAAATTAAATTGCTGACGAATCAATCTATAAATAACATAAATACATTTACCTTCGATATTAATCTAAAATTAATAAATTGAAACATTCTAAAAATAAAATATCACATAACAAAACGAGATCAAAAGAAACATTCGCCCGTTTCACTCCGAATACGAAATTCATCGAGATTTCTGCCTGTATAGGCCCACCCTTTTCTAATTAGCAAACGAAAGGTGCTAACTTTCGCTTCGAAGGGAGCCTAACCGAACAGGGGGGTGTCTCTGGAACGAAGGGTCACCCTAACTGGGACCGAGAAGAGAGAAAATGACCATAATTATGGTCGCCGATCTGGTCCTTTCTCTTCGGGGACAATCGCGCAAATGAAAGGGCGACTGCTAATTGTATCGAATCGGGGCTAATGATACTTTTGTTTGGGGAAAAATCGAAACGGATATTGAGGTGCCAGATATGAAATTTGCTTTGTTGTATGTTTGTCTGCATTTGATTAGCGTTATGTTCGACATTCAATACAGCCTATATTGGATAGTGGTTGAGCGAATGTGGTATTTATTCGGTGTAAATATTGAATTAGCTGTCATTCGGTAATGTACATATGACATAATAATATAATATGTTATATCTATAATTGATATGCTTTGTTTGATATATTTGATCGAAAATATTACCATTTATTCATCATTAAAATTTATTTGTAAATAGATCGGAAAATATTTCATCATTTTGTTTATAGAGAACGTTTGTTTAATTTTCAAATAATAATGTTTATTGAAAACAAATTCAAGGGCGGTTTAATTTGAGATTGAATAAATATATGTATTTACTTTATATATTGAAAAGAAATTTATCTTGCATTGAGATATTCCTTCGGCACAATGGACACTTTGAAAGACGTCATTCGATAGAAAATCTTGATTTAAGAGTGAATTTATCAGGATTTACATACACAATACAAGTATATCAACGAACGTTTATTCGACAGATTCAAATCGAAAATGAAAGATTCTACTCGCGAATTGAATTCGTTTTCCAAAAAACAAATATGGTCTCTGATGAAAGTCATATTGCTATTCGCTGCAGCAAAAATGTATCTATAACATACTTGATTTGATCGCAAATGAATTTGCTTCGAGCGAAAAAGCTTTTGAATGTTCGAACGATCACCTTTTTACATAATTAAATTTTCAAACGTTGAAATTCAATTAAAATATTTCCGAATTTCTCTCGTGAATAAAGAAAATTGTATATTTGATAAAAATTATATTATTTACTTTCTAGTGAAAAAAAGATAAATTTTAAGTATATTTTAGATAGAATAATTGAATTTTTATACACTTTTGAAACAAATTTTAATTGAAATAGAATTTAAAGCCAATTTACATTTCACACTACGTATTTTGTGTCATTTCAGCAGAATATACAATTAAGAGCTCCGTATCTCATTAGTGTGGAATTGATAGAACAATATGGGCTCTAATTAAACGGTCGTTTAATTTTTCGAAAGCTTTGAAATTAAACTTCAGCGAAACGTGGTGTGAAATTTGTGAAACGTCAAAGCTCTTAATAATTGATTTCAGCAAACCGCAACCCGAAAATAGCTCATTAAACAGAGTTCAAACGGTTTCCCATTTGAAATTAAATTTCTAACGAAACACGTAATTGTGCATTTAATTAACAAATTTTAGGAAAAATCGTACAAGCTTCCCATAAAAATCAATTCATTTATGCGAAGATTTTTTTTCACGTCCTTTCATCGCATTGCGCTGAAACTTTTTCAGCACACAACGCAGCCTTTGAAAATCCCTTTTCATTTTATTTTTATGAGAACGGCGCTTACGTGCATGGCTGTATCCTAAAAACACCCATAACGATGGTGTAGCATACATATATATGGTAAATAAATACGATACCGTTCATTTCCGTAATACTAAAAAGTTAGTGTTCGTTAAATGTTCCATTGGATGAACGTGGGAGAGAAAATAATTATGTTATATGAAGATATATTCAGTATATGAAATGAAAAATTTGAGAGTTTTTTGATGAATCTGCTAGTTAAAAAATTCTTTGTATATTAAAGGTTAACTGAAAATGCTGAATTTTTTTCTGTAATCATAAAAATTTTGATGTGTATGAAATATGATAGAAGTATTTAATTTGAATGTGATACGAATTCAACTTAATGTATTGAGAACGATGGTATTTTTAAGATAGGAGGATTGATAATAATGTACGAACACTGTTTCTACACGCGAATACAGGTAGATTTGGATAAGATATTTTATTAATAAGAATACATTTCAACCTTGAAATCATTAAATTCCGCAAAAAAATAAAATCAGCAATATAGCGTATGAAACGATTTACCATAAGAAAATTTAAATTTCTGTGAAAGTCTCACGGTAAATGTTGTGATACTAAAAAATCATCAGATCGCTCATATATGAACTATACACATATTAATGGATACTTCAACAGTAACATATGCACCAATTGAAATACATTTGAAATGTTCACATAAAAGAAAAATCTTAACGATATGCCCCTATACCTAATCATCACTTCTAGAAATTTATCCAAAAAAATATTTAAAACGAACCGAACAAAGAGCCACCCAACACGCCCACAACCTCCCACATTACAAATTCGACTCAAATCAGCAAAACAAACACAATCGATTCCCAGAGAGAGAGAAAGAGCATATCCATGCACATCAAAGCACTGTTATGAGCCTGGCTAAAAATTTGCTGACCCAGGGGTGGCCAAGCAAATAGCGTTTATTTACGCACCCCCCGAGCACCCATTCGGCACCGTGTCATCGTTATTTAAACGACCCTAGCCCCGTCGTTAAGCCGTTAAATTATACGTTCGTATGTATGTATGTTTTGTGAGGTTGGGTTAGATTGCGAACTTTCGTGTCGTCGGGACAAAGAGCCCACCTATGTATGCGATAAACATTCGCGCTTTCGGCTTCGGCTCATGAAATATGCGGATGCTTTGCTTATCTGGTGTGGTTCTGGAGCGTGTTTATCGGATGGGTCTTTAAGGGGGTGGTTGTCGATTTTGTCGGTGTTTATCGCCTGTGTGTCGGCGAAAATGATTTGAGGTTGTTTATGCGTTTGATTATGCAGATGTGCTTATCAAACTTATCTTTGTATAGTCGAGAGAGTTCTATAGTTATCGTACTACATACATCTACTGACTTAGTAGTGAAAAAAAACTAGTTAACTATGATTAAATACGGTTCTGGGGTTCATTTTAGCACCTAAATGACTGCAGATAATCTCAAAAGATGTCCATTTAAGATGGACGATATTTTAAGAAAATCTTCCAAAGTATGCAATCGAAAGTTTATTTTCAATAGTTTTCTTTTTAATATTATAACATTTTGAATTATTATATTTATGCCAGACAAAGTATTTTATGATGTAAATCACATAAAATTACCATTCGTTTCCCATTTATGAATTTCTCACCTGTTTCGCAACACGTAAACGTTTGTATACTATTCAAATTAATACATTTGAAATTTAAAACAGATGGCGTAATGTGGTGAGCGGGAAAAATAGCGTTATTATTTAATAGTGAGTGGAACGTTGCATTCGCATCGAACGTTTGAGATTTTGTTGTATTCGTTGTATTCTGGTTGTATGCAGTTTGGTCGACGGTGCATGAAAATGATAAAGCTGGTAGTAAGCCATGCTCTGTTTATTCCCTACGTAATGTTCTTGTATTGCTCCTAGCATAAATCGTAAAACCGAGTGAGTAATGGATTAACACTAATGTGGTCGTAAGTTGGACTGTGATGGATGAATCTGAATTTTATTAAAAAAAATCTTTAAAATATTTGTAAAAAATAGATGTAACGTCGAAATCTCTATAATAAAACACTCAATGTTGATGCATGACAAATATTGCGTACAATATATCTATTACTTTAGCATAGAAATTATCGTAGAATTTCAGCCATAATATTGTTATATTAAATTCTATCGCCGTTAACAATATCAACCTATAATATTACATTACACACGCGAATTTCGGAGTAAATCCAAATAGAAATTTTCATTAATTAATTCAGAAACGAAAGCAGACAAAGCGTCGTCATATATGATGATACTCGCTCGAGAGTATTATACGCAAAGCCTCGTATGAAGGATTAAAAGCGACGTTTTCAAGTAGCATTTTTCATTTATTTTGCAATATTTCTTTTTTCGAACGCCAACAGGGCTGGCAGCTCAATTAGTTTCGACGTTTTCAATATACGCACATATACGGTTTCATCGTCATATTTTTCATCAAATACTAATTAAAATTTCGATATATGAACCTCAATTATTTTATTTATTTGAAATTATAAACGTGCAAATTTCATTTATAATAAAGCCACGAATGTGGTCATTTCACATTAGAGTACAGAATTAATTAAAAATTTATCATTTAGTGGCCGAAAAATTTTGTTATTAAATGATATTTATTTAAAAAGATATTTCATACACAAAACATTATAACTATACAAAATGCTATAACATTCAAATCACATAATTTTTCAAATAGTGAATTTAACCACTTTATGCACTTAACGCCTCATACAAGACCTTGCACATAATCGAACGCGAGCTTTCTTCTAATCCCGAATTCAACAAATTCCACTTAGAGACCACAGTTTACCGAGTTAAACCAGCACTTTCCAAACCAAGTCCGTTACTATATAAAAGCACGAATCTAACACATGACATAAAACCTCCAACCCTGCCGACATGCACTATCTGGAAGACACGTTTTGCGGATGACGTCGCCGACATAATGGACGGATCTGGAAATAGGTTGGCCGAAGGCTATAGGACACTCGCTACTCCCTCTTCAGGTGTGGTCGAGGGTGGAACGAGGCTTTTCGCTGGAGGGAAACCACCCTCATCCCTTCGAACGAGTGCATCGCAGAACATGGGGCTCGTCTCCTCTCCGGTTCGGCATTTGACATTTCAGACAAAGGGGTCGTGTGACTTGCATCATCTTGTCGGGTGCATCCGCCCGAGTTTAGATACAAATAGCGCAGTGTACATAGATGTAGATAGTGAAGAGTGAGGTTGAATTTCTTCGAAGCAGTGGCGTATGTGGAAATTTTGGGATCTGGTGTGAAAATTTTAGAAGGGCCCTTTGAGTAACGTTCTTTTTCCGCATTCCTTCCGTTCGTAAAAAAATCCTTTTTATTCCTTCCGCAGTGTAAAAAATGCAATATTCATCGTATTTTTTTTAATATATCTATTTTATGATCACTGAAGAGCATAAAATGCACGATTATCTTAATGCCCATATGCAATATAAACGCAAATAATCCTATTTATCGAAATTCAGCTAACGATAAGTACAGAAAATGGTTCTATATGACAAGGTATAATTGATATTTTTTGTCAAAGTTGAGTTAAGCTTACAGAATGGTTCTGTATCATATATAGAACCGTTTTCTGTACTTAACTCAATTTCAATGGAAGAGTCACTTGTATCCTTTGCGCAATTCAGTCATCACATTAAATTCGTTCAGAAAACTTAATTAACGCTGCAGATGATTTTTAACAAATAGAGAAAATTCGCGTAATTTCATTTTCACATTAAAAAAATAAAACATAATATCATAGATTTTCATAAAACGTGGTATAGAATAAAACCCGGAAATGAAAATATTAATTGATTTCGATTCTATTATACATTTTTCATAAATATATGAAATATAATAAATCATCTGATGCAAATTTAAAAATATATCTATCATTTTGGAATCAAAAGTTTTCTCGGTATAATCAAGGACCCCTTAGAAGGAATTAGTAATAGTATTAAAATACTTTCAATCAAGTTATCAAATATTATGGACTCTATTTGATACAAATGAAAATAGTATTATATTTTTTATATCTTTGATCAATTGGGCCCCTCATGAGTTCGGGCTCAGATGCTTCCCATACTACGCCACCGCTTCAAAGACCCGCGTCTCATATGAGTTGCAGAAATGAACTTCGGATCGATGTTCCGCCAAACTAACCTGTGTTGCTCTCGTTGCAATTCTTCTCATACAGCCTCTGCCTGGTGATGTTCAATCTCGCCAAAGGCTTCATCTCTTTACCGGTCGGATCGTAGAAAGGCGATTCCGGATCTTTCGGATAATCCGGTCCGATTCTGTGAATCACGTCCGGCGGGACCGTCGGATGATTGGACGCCTATAAATTATTACACGGCCATATTCATCTCGAGGACGTAAATTAGATTGAATATACAGCGAGCAATAAATTATTATAGATACGAACCGTGTATGTGATGCCGCTATCGGTGCCTATGTCCCAAGGGTACAAATCCCATACCATCGATTCGATCCAGGTGCAAGACTCGAGACATAGCTCCAATCCTGATATTCCGACTATCCAATCCGGAGAAGGATCTATTCTTGACACTAGAGACATCAAATGGTGTTCGTTCGTCACTCTCAAAACGGCGAACGTTTTGCCTGTCAGATTGGGATACGATATGCCTCGTGCTTTGATGATGGTTCGAATACTCGTACTCTGTATTAGGAAAATAATTAATATGTCATAAAATATCATATTGAGTCAAATAAGAAAGCTTAACGATGTTCATTTCTGCAGACACCTATCGTAATCGTATCGTATTAGACAAAAAAATACAGAGATTGAGATGGTCATGTACATACAGAGCTTCTCCATTTTATCTCTCACTTATGCATATAGATCTACCACTGATTTTTTTATCTGACATGATAATATTTCAATAGATGAGCGCAGATATATTTGATGAATTTTTCGATATGAGTCACTGACCTGATCTTTCAATTCTCGTTCCAATTTATTAGTCGATCCATGTTCAGCTAGCTCTCTTAATCCATCACTAGCTGGTTTATCATATTCCCAAAAACTATAATCAGCAGTATGAGAAGCACCTATAATATCACTGAATCTAGTAGACCACCCATTGGGTGGAAAATCTTTCGGATGCGTATGCCTAGACCACAACCCCTCAAAGGTCACCTAAAAAATTTGACCAAAAATTAATATATGTTTTTAAAAATGCAAAAATTTCAAAGACATACTTCATATTTTGCTTCGTAGCAGGCACAGCATTTGCTAAGCACCGGGGGTTGTTCGTGGGACGACCCTTGCGAGGTGTCTTCGCAAATGGTTTTGCTGAGGGCCGTGTCATCCATGTACCAAATGTCACGGTGCTCCACGACGGTGGCTTTTATGGTGACACACCCGCTTCCAGTGGGTGGTGCTATCCATAAAACCTGGAGACGCAGAAAGGGAAAAAAATGAATTCATAAGAGAAAAGGTTCGAAACGAAGCGAAAACGCGCGAACACAAAGAACGCGAAGAATCCGGTTGACAGTGACGTTCGCTGATACGGCAAATCCTACAATGGTTACGGTTCATATGTATGTACTTTTATTTTCATGAAAAAGTTCCCGAGCAACATGTCGATAAATCGAGTTTATTGTTTATGAAAAACAAAGTGGAGCTGATCCGGGTCGATGTTAATGTTCGGCAAAAAATCTTTTAAGCCCTTCGGGCGGATGAGCGAGAATTTATAAAGGGTTTATTCGGTCATTTGTTGCGTTTTAAAATTTATCACGGTCCAAATCTGTGGAGAATTAACTAAATAAATTAGGGTCGACGGTGGTTAGAAAATGCGGTGAATCTTAATATATTGAACGCCCGCAAAATTGCACCGAACAATGAATAAATACTATCTATATGATAAAATAAAAAAAATTTGATCGCACGCAATTCAGTTTCAATTTCCACGCACTAGACACGTTCAATTAGCCGGAATGTTTTTCAGCTTGAATTGCAAATTTAACAATCCCTCATTGTGCGATTCGTTAGCAATTTTTCAGCAACGTTGCGATATTACAACACCCCATAGAACACGATCGTGGTAGCTTTTTTTTATTGCCGCGTTTTTCCGACATTCGAATAAATCTGAATTTGCATGGAAATGAGGTCAGCACGAACGATAATTTTTTAATGAAGCGGAATATGTCCTCTCAGGGCACCATTGAAACAACAATATCCGGATTAATGGATGTCCAACCCTTCTGATGGTTTCGCTAGTACTTAGATGGGGACATAATCGTGATTTTTACGAAAATATTAGAATTTTTTGCTTGCATGTTTTTAAATTACGCGCGTATTTTCCGGCAAATTGAATGCCAGATTTTTGGCAAACAGAGCATTTTTTCCCTGAGCTAAGTATCCCCATAACGCTCCGTATAACTCGCTTAAACATAATTGCTTCACACAGCCGAATTCGAAAAAAACAATTTGCAAAAAATCCGCGTGTTTGCCTGTAAGCCATGAAAAAAATGTTCACAATTCGTATGTAAATTCGGAGTGAAATTCTCGATGTACAAGGAGCGACATTGAAGTTATCGCCGTTAAAAAAAAATGTCTATTTGCACATGTAGTGATGATACGATAACGTTTCGTGGAAAGTTCTTATTGCGATATTATACGTAAAAAAATACATTCTGAACAAGAAAATTTAAAGAACAAACGTATTTATTTAACTATAAACATAAATTATCCTTTGTAACGTTTCGTAAGTTAAATATTTTACGAAACAAAGCAACGTCTGAGAAAGGCTTTTTAATTACTTGAGACTCCATACCGAAACATAAATTCATCGTAATTAAAATATGCGAATTTCTAGAGTGAAATTCAATTTGTATGATTCCCCCCAGGAAAATTGTTACTTTTTATATGAAAAATAGCCTGAATTTCGACAAAATGAAAAAACGAACTGAATTAAAATTTAACCTAATTTATCAATCCGTCAGAGAGATAGCGATATTTCAAAATTTCCGGAATAAAACACCGAGACGACAGATAAAAATGTGCATGTCGTAATTTGCCAGTAACATGGTAGGGCAGACAACAATTGCCCGAGAGGGTCGTGCGGACTCTCATAAAAATATTATCAAGAGGAAAATAAATCGTCGCAAAACTGTGCGAAAGTAACTCACGCTGAAACTTTTTTCACCCCCGATTTTTTATTCGGCGTACGAAAACGCCACACCTAATATCGCCAGTCATTTTAATAACACCGTCATTTTTTCTATTATTAAAAAAATATTATTTTCTTCGAAAGTGGTCTGAAACTATCGAAATTTCGCACCGAGCTCTCCGATATCTGCTTTCGAGATCTATAATCGCCCCGGGTATACGACGAGCCAAATCCGAAAATAAACGTAAACGCGTTGAATTATTCCTCCGGATGACTAGCATTTTAATGGGGAACAGTAAAAGAGGATTCGTGGCACAGGGCCTTCTGCAGACGACGTCTTGTTCCGACCCATAAACCTGCAGTCGTAAAACAAGCTACGTCCTCTTGCATATAACACTGTTATTCCATGGCGCACGACACCCGTAACAGGCTGTATTTTCTGTAGACAATTCCCAAACCTTCGCATCGGAAAATATTCTCACGCATTGTTTCACTAGGCACCTATTTATGGTTCCATTTGGGAAAATATTTCGAGCTACACCCATATAATAATAATATCAAGGCGAACTGTATTGCGAAAAATTCTGAACAAATTTTATAAATTTTGAAAAATATTTTCACTAAATAGATTTATAGTTTCTTTTACAATTTGAATTTATACATAGTTTCGATCACGTATTTCAACATAGTGGTGTAAATCAACCCTGAGGTAGATTCGGTTGGACGGTAATAAACCGAAACGTGAAAGTGCACCTTAAGGGTAGTATAAAATATATTAAGTGTGTCAAAGTTGGCTACTTTATCCACTATATAATTCATTATTAACGTGCTGTGCGTGTGTCTACAGAAAAGTCACTCTAAGGACGTGTTAACTATTTAGATATCTTTTTACTATGTGACAAATTTATGCATAGGTGAAAATTCGTTTATTCGTTGTATAAATGTTTGATTTCGATTCCGGTTTTATTGCAAATGGGAAAATGTATCAATATACTGAAATTGAGTACTTAAGAGCGTTTTATACGTTTCGCATCATACTCGTGTTGCTAGAAACTCGTATATTGCTGTACTCTCATAAACTGAACGTTATGAGTTTCCTAGAGTATGGGCTACATCCATAATATTTTACACCTTAATGAAAATCGTCATTATTTTCATGGATTATATCACGTTATGAGAAAAGCGAGTTAGTGCTAGTTTTTCGAATATTTCATTAATTATTTATTAGTTGACAATCTCGAAATGAAACCAGCCATCATTATGCCCAGTAATTTTCACCTCATTGTATTAGTTTGGAAAGGTAAGGTCGGTTTTACGACATCCGTTTAACTATCTACGGTCCTTTCCTTTCACGATAATGAAGAATACGGAGCAGAAGTAAATCAGAGATAAACAAACAACTAATATTCATCCAATAAAATTGTTCATGTCGTACAAAAATCTTTATCAGTTTCACGAATCAAACAATGCCTGATATACGATCTCTAGTCAAACCTTTGAACTCCGATAAAGAACCATGCTCGACATTTAAAAAACTCGAAACCCAAAAGGTTAAAGCTAACATCACGCACCTTAGAAATTCCAATACATCCAATCAACCACGAACCTTCGATCCCAAAATCGAACTACCTCCGATTTTAAAACACCCACGACCCCCATATAAATCAACCCTTAGACCGAACCTCGAATTGTCCCGATTCTCGGGTCGCAAACTCGCAAATCAGTAACGGCACACGGTCGAGATCGACGACGACCACCACGAAGACAACAACGACGAGAACAACGACAACAACAGTCCGAATTAGAGGGTGGTTGCGTGTCGCACGTTCGTTTGTCCCTGGCCACCCCGCATGTAACGGAATTATCCCCGAGGGTCCTCAAAGTATCCATGCAAATTTGTTGTGTAATCAAAAGCTGACGCGAGGACGACAAACGGTTCGACGCAGTATGAAACTGGGTACAAATCGGATTTTGTGGCTGTTTCGAATGCGGTTTAAGTCTGTGTTTTATTTTATTTTTTCAAAATATACATCGTTGATTTTTACTCTGAGTAATTTTCATGATGAATTCGAGAAATGTTGCATTTTTTTGTTAAATTTGTACTAAACGGATTTACAGTTTCTTTTATAATTTAAAAACTAATCAAATACTGTTCTTAATATTACATTTGGTGCAGAGATTTTGAAGATTTTCATGGAAAAATAAATTGAACGAAAACGTTACTCAGAAAAAAATATTATTCAGCAGTAGTCGGAATGTATAAAAACAATATTTTATTGTAATCTTAATGTTTTGAAGAATCGAGACAAAATAAGTTGTCCAATAAGATATCAAATTTATATACTTCGACAAGAATCATTTTCAAGTAATGTTTTAGTTGAATCGACTTTTTAACATGGATATCATTCTAAATGTCATTGTCAAATTCAATATTAAGAACTGTACGTAATCTGCCTTTAAAACTCAAGAGACACTACAAAAATATTTAGTGAAAATTTTGCGAAAAATGAAACATTTGTGATATTTAGAATTCTTCATGAGAATGTATCTGTAGTTATACCATTTATTCGAAAGATAGTTCTTATTTTTTCAAGTTCATAGTCTTATACCGTTTTTGAAATGAACAGTTGTGTTACATGTACGTGATAGTCCCATTTCGGGAATGAACGAATATAATTCAAACGAATGTCGCAACCAACCTGGTTGGTGATTCTGTTGATTACCATACTCGTTAGGATTTTGAAAGTTTTGATTTAAGGGATGTATGTGGCGATTAGATTATGAATGTGGAATTGTTGACGTATTTCTGGCATATGTTAAATATAAATTTTCACACGTATATCAAACTTACTTGAATTTCTGGTTTTGGTAAGAAACTTGTTTGCGTGACAGCATTTTGACACTTATCACTGTATTTCGTCAGAGAATCTCCGACGATTTGAAACGTGCCGACTTTTTTATCATTTTCCGAATCCAACGGATCTTCAGTCTCAGCTACTATAACGAATCCTATGAACTTCTCAGTCATTGAGCCGCTACGATGCCCTTGCAGCATAACTGAAACAATCAAAATCAAAAATTAATCAAAAATACATACATACTCGTATATTTGTGACAAGTCGAAGTGGTAGAAACGAAAATTATGCCGTCAAAAGTTGCGTCGAATATTCGACCTTTTGGGAAATTAAACGCACGCAAGAAACATAATCTGCGAACAGGAACGAAACTTCCATCTGGAAAAACTTTTCACATACAGACGGACGCCGAGAGTTTTCATTCAGAAATAGAATTTATTTTTTCTCGAGGGAAATTCGGCAGGGTTAAAATATGCACGGTTCCGATGTATGTGCGTTTTCGTTTACGTATCGCAAGATAACAACGGGATCGAAAATAAGGAGAGAGAAAAGCACACATGTGAAAAAAGCCTCAAGTCGTAAAGCACACGTCGAGAATAAAAGTCGTGACCCGATCGAATCGATTATCGAATAATTTTTCGAATTGTACTATTCGGGGTAGGATTATTTGCCCTGGGCGTAAATTAAAACGAATTTATAGGCAATTTCCTGGAACCGCAAACCGGATGAGAAGCAAAGTCCCTTTAATATCCTTTGATATTATCGATATAAGTTGACCGAACTGAAATTAATTTCTAACATATTATTTATTTATATCGATCAATATTTTTATGAAATTACCAATATAAAATAAATATGCGTTAATATAAAACATTCGCTAATACATAAAACGTAAAACCCTGAAGAAAAATACTAAAAGTGCTTTAAGCCGAAGGATTCGAGCGGGTCAAATAATCCTCCTAAGCTTCATATGTCGAATGTAATTCTCGTTAGTTGCCTACACGCTTTATAATCCTCGGAAAAGTTTCACGAATCCTTCCGAATAACGTCTCGTGTTTGTACATGCGATTAGGATTCGAATGTGTCGGGGAGAGTTTTAAGGCTCTTTTCCATTATACGAGTGTTTATTGTGTCCGTGTTTCATAACGTATTGAATGGAAAATATAGCGAAAAATATTTTCCGAATCGGTCAGGCAACAAAAGGTATCCGCTATTTATCGGAAAATTCGCAACAGATAAATAAAATGTCCTGCAGACGGCGACTATAAATCGCATCCGATATTTATCTCTCTATGTGTGGTTCGCGACTTTTCGCCATTTTTCAAATTTCTGTTCTGAAAAATTCAATAAATTTTCAGCGAGACTCTGAATCATGCTGAGATTTTTGAATTTCTTATTTGTCGAAGCGTAAAGTTATTTTAGAACGAGATAAATCAGCGTGAAATACGCTCATACAAATGCTGAACGATACAAAACTATTTCACGATAGATTAGAACTTTTGCATGATTTGAATTTATTTTTAAAGAAAAATCAATAAAATGAATAAAAATATATAGTGATATAATGAAAATCCTTCTCTTCTCGTAAACATATTCGATATTTTCATATGAATGCAAACGAAAGGTAATAATCGTGTTTCATATCAAAATTAATGAGATTTACAAACAAATTAAAACCATATAAAACGACTTGTCAAATACAAAAAAATATTTTCAATGAAAATTTCAAATCTATCCCGAATATCATCATAGTAGAAAGTCGCGCGACTGTCGATATTTATCAATTGAAATCTATTCGAGATTGGGGAATTTCCACTGGGAACATTTCACTCATCCTCTTTAACAACTAAAAGCCATAAATTGAAACATTTTACACAACAGATTACGAAAAAGCCACCCGAACTTAACATAATCGCACCGCCATTAGACTAAAGCAAACAGGCCATCGGCGCGGCGGCGGAACCTTTCAGACCTCGACAACGCATTTTCCGCGAATTTCCCTCGAATTTTCCTTGTCGATAATACACCCCGAGGGCTTCCCATCGAGGAGAGATACTCTTTCAATTTCAGAGAGGCCCCTGCTGCAGACAGGTGAGGCTGTGACATGATGAGCAGAAAAAGAGCGTCAAAAGAATTATGGATGGAGATAAGGCAGAAGCTAGACGTCACGGCGCGATGGGGGTTTTCGGGGAAACGCTCCCATGAGTATGATGGATGTTTTCGGCGATATTTTCGGCTATTATTATATGGTCGCACATTGTTAATCCTGCAGGCAAGATTAATGTTTGGGCGAAAGCGTCTGACGTCTCACTATTGGCCGGGCTCGTACGAATTGTATCGTGTAAGCGAAAACACCTTCATTTATCACAGGGGGCATTGTATGAAAAATTCAATGGGGTTGCGAGCCCGGGAGCAAATTCGATAGTAATCTTGATGGGAGTCGGTTTAATTAAGTGTTATTAACGGTCGGGGTTAACGATTTGCGGTCGAAATCTGCTTATCTCATATAGAATTTGGCGAAAACTTTGCGAAAAAATACACCAAAATTCGTAGAAATGTCAGTTTACTCATATCTATGGCATAGATCGAATAAATCAAAACTTGGTCTTTTGTAAATTTTATATAATAAATGCATATTTAATTGACGAAAATAAGATTTTTCTGATCGAAAAAATTGGCACCCGTTGTACCTCATAATTTTGTTGTACACGTAATTCCTTTAAATATTTTTTTCAATACAATAAGAATTTTTTGATCATCAATCTAGCTAAACTTTATAATATTCTAAAAAAAATGGAATATAAACTCACTACAGAATACGATACAAATCTTCATCAAATCGATACCGTAAAATTCGCAAAATATGACGAAAATCTCGCGAAAGAAGCGAATTTTCCGACTCCCACTTTTCCGGAGACGCTTCGTTCATCCGGAAAACTTTATTTGATTGCTCTTTGTCTGGCTGTGGAGGATGAGAAATATCTTCGGGTGCTGAAAAACCTCATTTGGCCAGGCATTGTAGACAGGGGCCCGTAACATCATTTCTCTTCATCGCAAACCCTTAAACGCACCGAATTCCCATTCAGTTTATATATGTATGTTGTTCGGTGAAAGCTCTACAAATAACGTAACGATTTATTTATCGCAACACGCACTCGTTTATATCACCGCTCCTCAAACGTTTCAGTGGAATTGTTTTTCCATCTGATATATTATGGTTGTTTGGAAAATATATAGCAAATTTTAAGCAAAATAAAAATTTCGAATAGTAGGTACCGGTTAATTTAAATAAATAAAAAATATGAAAAAACGGAATGCAATCAGGATTGCTGAACGAGAAATCTGCAAAATCACGGAACGCTACAAGAAACCCGCTTTTCCTCGAGAGCAAACTCTGGTAAATTTAAATCGCTCCAATTAACGTCGGAAATTGTTGACTTTGCCGCAACGAAGCGATTTCCAGAATCACCAGGATGCAGTTCGAACCGTCGAAAATGCACTTCACAACTTGTTTCTACATATGCACATACATACATGTATATATGAACTTCACATAATCGTACACACGTTAGTGGAAATCGAACAAATTGCAACAGTCGAAATCATCGCGGTCCACTGTTGTTGACCGCATAGCGATTTCCTGCTTGAAATTGCCGCTTGAAACGTTGAATTGTTCCAAAATTGAAGTTTCCTCGAATGCAATTGCAATTCGTTGCAATTGCAATTTCGGTCATTTGTTATAATTCGAATATGTCACTTTTCATTATATGTGGAGTGTATGCTATTGATTTTAATTCTGGACATTTTTCTTATTGTTAGCGAATTTGAGAAAAGTTGAATTTTTCATGAAAATTGTGCTAAATGGGTTCATATTAGAAAAATACACACAACGATAATAATACTTATACTTTCGTTTAATTCAAAATCCATGAAAATCATTTTAAGCATTGATGTCAAATGCAATATTAAAAACTGTCTTGTTTATAATGAAAGTTTCCTAGATTTCATTTTCATAAAATTAAATATGTACTTAGCATCTGATTTAAAAAATCGTTTTGAAATGATTCGCTGGATACTTAAATTTATATGCATTCGGATTTGAAACGCTGAAAGAAATTAATTACAAATGAAAATGTGTTTTTCAACGAATTTTGTTGATTTGCATAAAATTCGTCCTTTTATACAATTTGCATGTAAAATATTCGTATTAAAATGCAAACATTACATAAATGATGAGCGTCTGTTTTGCGAATTATACAGCATCTGTGACAAATGGGCCTCGAGTTTATAATGAAAAACAAACATGTAATTTGTATGTTTCGCTGAAAAATGATGATCGAAATTTTCAATATACGCGAATAAATCTGTATCGCATTATTCCGATTGAATGAATTTGTAAATAACCATTCTAAAAAAAGTTGAAATGCTTCACGCTCGATTTGCATGTAACATTTGACATTTTTCTATTAAAATACATATATTATGTAAAAAAGTTAGATAATTATGATATTTCGAGATTGTATAAAATTTCTCAACAACGAAAAAACATTAATTAAGACTTGTCAAAGCAAATTTACTTTTTTTCTCCGGATCGAAAAACAAAATGAACCGGACAACTTTCTACCGAAATTACACGAAAGCTCATTAAGCAAGACAACATTCACAATTAACGAGTACGACCGTTTTGTTCTTCTTTAACATAAAATTCGCAACAAAGGCATATAAAAATCATGATAATTTAATTTTAATAAATTTCTCGAATTAAAAACTATTCAGCTCGCACTTCACCGAGCTTTAGTGGAAACGCAGATACGACACTTATACCCGCAAATTACACCTACGAATATAATTCAAGGGGTAGTCGGGTAGGTACACAGAGGAGGTTGGGGATGGTGAAATTAATCCGCTTACTGCCCATAGTATCTAAGTCGGTAATTAGTGTAGAGAGAGAGAGAGCAAGAGCATAGGACATATTGCCGGCCAATTACTGCAACACGCCAGGACGAACTTCGCAAACGGACACTGGAGAACTTATGGGAAATTGAGTTGTGGCAGTGTGTGTGTGTTTTATGGATAGTACGGTGTGTCAGTAGTTGATAAAGTGAGCGTTGCGTTGAATGGGAATATATGGGAGTTGATTGCAGTTTGATTCAAACGGGTCGAATCGTTCGATTGTTGATGGTGATGGTGGTTTAACGTTTTGATGGATTCATATATCGAATTATGAGCAGAAATTTTATTTGAAAATTCATTTTTTCATACAAAATTGAATTTTTAAATAATTTCGATTACTATATCGATTGATATATTATAGTAGCTAACTAAGAGTGCAGAAGTATGAATCTTTTGTGCTTACCGCGTCGATTCAGCATACTTGGGATGCCTGAATTTGAGTTTTGTAGAGTATTAGTGAATGTCAAGTATCGTATTTCTCAATCAATCGATCGATTTGAAGAGTCAATAAGAATACTTATGAATCATTTGATTCGAAAACAGTGTTTATTTAATGATTTATTAAATTCAATCGAAACGCGCCCCTTCTTGTATCGATTTGGCTATAATTGGAAAGCAACACATGTAAAAATCAATAAATAAATTTCAAAACATTAACGTCACTGTTCTATCAACGTACTAGGTACACTGAAATATAAATTCAATGAAAGTTCGAACTTTTCTCGAATAAAAAAAAAATTTTCCCTCCACTGAAACAGCGCTGAATAGTTAATTTAAAATCGCCATCCCTCTAATGCACGTAATAACGAACCTGTACGGGAAAATATTCGAGCTTTCCATTACGGAGCCATAATTATTTCAGCACTGTTCGAGTTTGTTTACAAAGCTCTTCCTGGGCGTGCCGAAGCGTATTTGCTGAAAAAGGAAACGAGCGAACAGTGAAAAAAAAAATATTAAAAGAGTTCTATGAAACTCTTCGCAGAGTTGTCGATGCACACTTTGACGCTCCATTTCGCGGAAATTCGAATAGCTCTCAAGTTTATTAAGAATTTAAAACGAGCGCATAGTTTCGTTTGAGGAAACTTTCGGGCGAAAATCTCGCTCTTTGGCGATTCCGATTTCGAAACTCGACGAGGGGTCGCTCTTTAGGAGGTGGTGGTTGATTTTTATCGCTCCGGTGAGCGATGAGCTTATGAAAGTTTATAAATGAGATGAAATGTGTCTTTGAAGAAGCTTCAAAGTATTTCCTTTTAATAAAACTTAGAGAATGAGGAATTGTTCGAAAGCTGTTTTATTTCGAATCATTTGTAAGAAAATACTTGATACAAGTTTTTTTCAGTAACGCTACTGTTCAAATCGAATCTCAGCCTCCACTTTTTCAGCGATTTTATAATTATAAGTTATTTTTTTAGGTTAGAATTGGTTAGTTCATATACTAACTTTCTTTTCTCATTGTCAGAGGTGTCACTAAATTAATTAGCTGATTATATCCGACAATGCCTCATATTGAAAAAAATATCAGTCGCCAATTCAATAGTAATTATCGTCAAACCATTTTCGATAAACTGCTTCGTAAAGTTTTATAAACACTTTCTCGAATCAATTAGAATTAATATTCAGGAAGAAGGACCGAGTGTTACGAAAAATTGACTCTCACAAAAGGTTGAGAAACGAATCCCATGCTTTATACATACTATACTTCTGCTTCACCGGCCTTACTTTACACACTTATACCAAGTATTCATACGAAACATTATATCACGAAATTCCGCACGTGTTCCGATATTTCGACCGGCGATTTCATCCATCGTTCATATCGTATGCTCAGTTCAAATATTTGCAAAAGATAATTCGATTTCATACCTGCCCGGCGCTGGTCAAGTTTGCTTACCGGCAAATACGTTCGACATGGAAAGAGCTTCGACTTCGTATTTATTTAGGTCGTCTTGTGCAGGGTCACTGTTTGATCTCCGCTGTTGACTTTCGGAGTTTCGCCTGGTAAATGCTTTATCGAATATGATATTGAACTATGAAGGTCGCATTCCGCGAAAAACACATTCGGATATAATGAGGCATATCCACGAATTAAAATCGTATAGTAGATCGCTTCGAGGCACAATGTGAAAGTTGGCTGGATGTTTGTCTCAGTTTGCAAAAGGAACATTGAGAATAGTTTCCTCGCAATATGGCTCGTTATTATTCTCGCTGGAAACTCAGTTTGTTCTTCAAACTAATGTGTGCCTGGACCGCATGAGCACATCACTCTAGCATTTCTAATTAGAAACTTCAATCATAACATGATAAAGAGCAAACATATTTGAAACACAAGAACCACCAGGTGAGAACTCTATTATAGCCTTTAAATATCATCGAACGAAACGTGACATAATAGACTATTAAAAGATATAAAATTCGCAAAATTTTGATAAACAACGAGTTGAATACGTATTTCTATTCAATAACAAAGACAAAATTGATCGATATAATTTTCTTGGATTTGAAAAGAAGAAGCACTACATTAAATAAGCATTACTACAGAAAAGCGTACTGTTTCATTGCAAAGAGTGGCGGCGTCGGATCACATCGTAAAATCCTGGCTAAATTAAACTCATAAAACGGCATTAAGCGCATTAATTTCGGCAGCACTAAAAACAACACAATAAAACACCCCATATGCCTTCGGGCGAGGCTGTATTAACCCTCCAGTGCTTTTTAAAAGGGATATTTTTCCCGCGCAAACGCGAAAAGGGAGCTTTCGTCTGAGTGGCACTTCTGAAGTAAGATGCAAAGTAGTTGTTCTTCTTCGATATAGCTACGGTTAGTTATATGAAATGGGATTTGGGTTGAAACGAAGCAGAAAATATAGAAAGATCGGATTAACTTATGGAGGAAGACTATTGCTTTTCGCTTGAGTGGTTTTGATGAAAATATTTTTTAATAAAATCTGATTTTACTTTAATAAAAATTAAAATTGATTTGAAAATAACTTCGCGTTTCTTATCTAAATAACGATGCATCAATAAAGGAATATTCACATTTTCGAAAAAGCGTATATTTTCCAATATAGCATCGTATGACGACGTGAAGAGCAGAAGGGGAACTCGGAAGAAATTGCTTTTTAATAACGCGCAGTTGAGAATTTCACATAAATCGAAATGTTATAGATGTAGAACATAGCCCGAGGAAAAATATCGAGCAGCACATAATAAAACTACATTGTGGATGTGGATTGAAACTTTGCAGCTACAAAATTCTTTTCGGTCTCGAATACATAGATCGGTGACCCAGTAAGGGTAAGAATTTTCATCGCTGGGATTTTTGTCGTTTCGAAAATGCTTGCACTTAAATATTCACCGATGTGAAATATGTATGTAAAACGCGAGTGTTCTTATTTTTCTTACGTTATGTAAGTTTGAATATAATGTTCGAATATGACGCCGTTTGAAATTCAAATGAGTTCGTTCGAAAGTTTTGTTCGGTAATATTTTAGTGGCTCAAAAATTATGTTGAATTATATATTTCAAACGTAAGTTTGAAAAACGACACGTTATCTGCACATAAATAAAATCAAATTTGAATCCCATTGATATATTTATACGAAAACACATAATCGAAAATCGATCTGCTCGGAAACCCCTACGATAAATAGCGGTTCTCTACACCGATCCTTCCTAATCTTTCCTCGAGAAGGCTGCATCATCAGCGTTCGCTTGTCGCTTCTTCTAACACCAAACGGTAAGTAATACCAGAGCATAAAGCGGGCACCAGATAAGAGACAGGCATTACGATAAATCTGCCAAGAAGTCTATGACGATACCATGCTAACGAGATCTCTCGACTCCTACCAGGGATTAACGATCCTCCTGCATCCGAACCGAGGAAAATATCCTTCCTATACACCCCGTATATGTTTTTTTCTAAAAGAATCTCCTTTGATAAGTATTTTGGAATTTATCGCAATCTGATGCCGAACAGATTTCGCATGTTACTCGCTTGATGCGGTGATGAAATTCGGCGATAATTTCATAGGGGATTTATACGGTTTCGGTGATTTTGTGTAGTTCGGGGTTTAATGTCGGATCTGGCTCGGGAACTTCGGGACTTGGGAGGCATAAATTCACGAAAGATATTTGTTATACCCTCTGCGCGCTAATTGAAGTACTAAAACGCAAATAAACATACAACATTCCCGCGTCGGATGCGTGAAAGCCTCGTTCCGAACGTAAATGGATTCTGTAGTGTACTTCGGCGGTTACCAAATGTACAAACTTGCTAGATGGATATGAAACATCGGGATTATGGCGATACGATGATGTGAGAATTTTCAAAATATCACTATATATATTTGAGCCGTTCTTTGTGATAGTGGTGTAAGTCCATATGTTGAAAAAAATGAAATGATCTAGGAGCGGGTTTGCCCTCGTTAAGAAAAGAAAAGACCGGTCCTAAGTCTTTTAATGTAGACTATAACAATATATTTTATAATTTAAAAGTTTTACAAAATAGAAAGAATCATTTCAATGTAATTGTTTTCTACTACTTTCTATTTCTCCACCATCACATTTTATGACTTTCATAAAACATTTTACAATCCACAATATTTCTTACTTTGAAATTTCACAAGGGGGCTTTTTTCCATAGCAAATATTATGAATGGTCTACAAACCCAATATAATTGAAAAAAATCGACAAATATTTTGAATTTCATTTACATTAAATTTATTATAATTGCTCTACAATAGTTCACAATCGACATTAAAGCAATAGAATTTCAAACAAAAACTAGTCATAAAATTTAGTATCATATAAAACTATCCTAGCTACATTTTCACTTCTGAAAAAAAAAACTATATAACCTGAATTCAAAATGAAAATTCAACTCAGAACCGCAAACGTCTCGCAATCTCTTGCATTTTCGAGCTTTGCGAGTTTGAAAAACACAAAAATCGAAAACGAAAAATTGGCCTCGAACTGGCGAAATTACACACGTTAACGATCCGGTTGCGATACTGCTGCAATAAATTTTCATAGACGCAATAAAATCGAAACGGTTTTCCCGCCTTAATGACGCGCGTCGAGTTTTCGAACCGCGCCACTTCCCTCGTAAAAATGATTCATGCATTCATTAAACGGTATTAAAAGCGAAATGCATTCGATCGAACGCCGGGGAAGGTTTTATATATATTTTATAATCGGGTGGTTTTGTGTGTGTATATATAAGGGGTGGTTGAGTGGAAATTTTCCGCATCGGGTTATTTAAGGAGGTTGTCGAATGAAAATATTTTTGTTCGCTTATATGTAGAATTTTGTGTATGAATTAATTTATTTCGATCGAATTCTCTTCAATATGCAATGTTTTTGAATAATTATTTCATATCTAACAAAAGTCATATTATTATATTTCAATGTAAATAATTATTAATTAAAATATAAATTCTATCGTCAAGGACTATTTTTCAAATTCGGGATTTAATAAGATCATTATATAATATTATGCAAGATAATTCACTAAATTTAAATGAAAAAAATTGTAATGATCCTTTTATTATAATTAAAATTTATTTGCCTTCTTAATCTCAGAAGAAGGGGGTTGTATTTTTTTTTGCGTTTGAGAAAAATGCGTTTTATACAAGATGGTTCTTAATCTGAAGTATTGTTTTTTATTAAATTTAGTTAAAATCTTTTAATTTTTTACTCATTCATTAAATTATTGCTTTTGTTGATAATGAAAAAGTATCTCGATCGTTTCAAACGTAAACAATAGAGCTTTAATCCATATAAACTTTTAAAGGCTATGAAAGAAACGGCCATTTTCTCTCTGAGACGTTTAATTCAATAATTAACTGTTCCATTAAGCCGTATTTCTTTTAAAATAAACTCAACAATAGAACAAAAGCGCACAATTAAAAAAAAAGTTCGAGTATCGCTGAAAAGCATCGTTAAGAAAAAACTCATTTATCAAGATGAATTCAAAGCGCTCTTTGAAACGTTCAAAGTGAACGACTCGAATCATAATTGAAAAATTGTGTCGAAGTCGTCGCTTTCGTTCAAAGGAAGACTACTTGTCGAGGGTTGAATTGTCTTCTTCTAGCCTCATCCCTTTGATTTGCGACAATAAATAAGCTTGAATAAAGATGAATGTGAAATAGCACTTTTGTACTCGAACATGAGCCATTGACTAGAATCTAGAAACTAGCATGTATCATTTCACATTAAAAACATACGTATATAAAAAAATAATTTTATATATGAAAAAATATAATTCTAGTGATCACGTGCTTATTTTCAGGTATAACGATCGTAATTATTGGATAAGTTGATAAGTTAGTGCATGCGGTGTTCGATTTATTACACTCAATATTGGAGAAGTTTTCCTCATATTGTTTAGCAATATCCATCGCGAATAAAAACCATAAAACATATATTGGCTGAGATGTGAGCTTTTTGAGCGATAACTTTGACCGAAGTTGTAACGAAAAAATATGGCCGCGAACCAACTTTTCTCGTAAAAGTGGCGAGATAATAAACTTTGGAAGATGTACAGCGCGCGAAATTTTTTTTCCTTGCTTTCGGGAAAAACGCACGAAAAGCCGACAATCTCATTAAAAGAAGCACATTTTATGGATACACAAACTCGAAAGAATAAAATTTCGAAAATCTTTCGTCGATTATATAAATCGAGAATGATGACGAATCGTATTAAAATCTTTTATTTTTTTAATGGAACGTTTAATAGAAAGCTTTATATTATCGTTAAAACAATAAAATTTTCATGTCGAAAATGCAAAATATATTTTATGATAAATGAAGTTTGAGGTTATACTGAAGTGAAAAAATAAATAAATTAATGTCAATTGTGATCTGCTGTATACTGATTGATACAAATCCCATTGTTTGTTAAATTGTAAAATGTAACGATGTAGAAACTTTTACAGACATCCATTCACATTGAAAAGGTTCACTGCCAAAAGATTGGTCGTTAAAGAGTCTATAAATGACATAAAGATAGATTTACATTAAATTTTACTTATATAGACAGGTTAAAATTTAAATTTAAACTCAAACTAACAAACGAAATGAATTCATTCATGCGCCAATTGCATTCGATCTAAACGAAACATTCATTATACAAACAGCAAACTCACATCGTACGAAAACCATTACATTTCCTTATAGAAAAAAGCAATTAATCCAAAATTAATCCAGCTTCCACGAGAGACGTTCAAACACCGTTCTCGATTGGCGCCGTTCAATTTCCTTCTCCGGGCCTCGATTTCCCGCTAAACTTTCCCGGGAACAATTTCTCGAGTCGGCGACACGGGATTGTTCGAATATTTGTCTCCCGTCCAAGGAGCGAGGATCGGAGGAGCAGACGTCGTCGTCGGAGGTCGTAGCCGAAAGTGAAAAATACTCGATTCTGCGATTCCGCGGAGAGAAGTAATTAGAAAAGTTTCCGCGGAGATTCAATTAACGCGGCGCGCTCTATCCAAGTGCTTGCGCCAGAGGATGGGAAACAATTGCGAATGTAATTTGCTTTGGAAAAATATTTTAAGCACTTTTGTAGTATTCAATCGATGGGACATTCGAAGAATTAGATTAGAATAGGTTAGATTGGATTTGAATTTAGGTTAAGTTGGGATAGATTTAAGTCGCGTTACGTTTTATGTTTGATTAGATTAAGTCTAGTGTCGCGGTGATTGGATAGATCTCACATAAGCACCACATTTTATATACTTTTTCTCAATCGAAATAGGTAAAGATTCAATTTGTATAAATTAAAACGTATAGTTACATTATCAATTGTGAAAAAATAGAAAACGAGCTTTTTAAAAAGTCGTTCCATATGAATTTCGAATCTTTTGAGTAGATCAGTCACCCGTGGGAACATGCAACACTAATAAGATACCAAGAAAAATACCTTCAAAATATTGTAACTAATAGTCTTTTGATAGACTTTTCTTAAGAAACTAATCTTTCTGAAAAACCACTCATTTCAGAAAATTTATATTCATACCTTAACTCCACTACAACATAGAAACCCTGACTGGAATGTATCACGTTTTAGGACAGAGAATCGATTGTTCCCCAAATTCGAATGCAAAAATCCTTCCACTCACTTTCGGCGACCTCAAAAAATCAACTAGCCCGACTCGAACACACTTCGTACCGAAGTCCACTGGTAACGAAACGCAATCTCACACATCACCGACCACGATGGCTAAACGAGCGAAATTTCCATCCATCGTCGACAATGGAGTATGTCGAGGGTCGCAGAATCGCGGTGACCCGGAAACGTTTCGTTGTCGTCACGCAAATTGCATCTGGGTTATATATTATATTGTGGCAAACGACCTAAGAAGAATGACGGTTCGCATACTTGACCACCGTTCGGAAAACTTCACGCGGGAAAATTGAACGAGTTTCCACTTTGCGGGGTGAAAAATTCATTACGCGCTGCAATTAAAGCGAGTCGAGGCTTTCGACGACAGTTTTCGGAGATAAAACCACTTCCTTGATTAAATTTCGCCAGACTGACGAAATGAGGGATGACATTCAAAACAGCGAAGGGATGAAGAGTTGATGATCTCCGCCGCTAACGACTCTCAAATTAAGACGGAACGCGTTCTTATCTCCGTCGTCATCGAGCTTTGTTCTGCACTGGTACATACGCATATTATCGTTCACTGCGAGTATATTTCATATTACTACATTAATATATAAATTCTACTAACATTTTCCATTCAAATTCTCGGTTAGTATGGTTTCGTGTTTGTACTAAATGCTCAAGTGGGTGTGTTTCATTATAAACCTCGGTGTTAGTGCTTAGTACTTGTGCATTATTCTATCGAGTCGTTTATCTATGAGACGGCGTCTTTCGCCTAATGCAAATATTTATTTTACACACTGAGCTCGCCGAAGAAAGCTCGAGAGAAATTGGAAATGTCTGAGACGGTGTCGTGTAGCAATCATGCTTTATAAGGGGAAGATTTGGTAGTTGAAAGTGTGATCAATTCATGTCTGATCGAATTTTAGAAATTTATCTTTCCTCTTTCCATAAATGCTCTAAATAAGACTATATCATTGCTTATTTCTTAGATACTTTTTTCAAAAAAAAAAAAAATCGCTCAAATTATTCATATAACATGACTTCTAGTACATATTTGTAATATTGAATTTAAAATTTTTGTCAAGAGTGATATTATTTTAAAATAAATCATTCAGATTTCAGCGGAACTATGCGGAATATTTTTTCATTACAAATGAAAAAGTATTGGAAAAACCTTTATCGAAAAAGAAATAATGAATTTATGGAAGTTGTTAAAATTAATTTCGACGAAATATTGAAAACATGCTTTATCGCAGACTTCTGGGGGAAAAAATTCGCCCATTTTTTTGCGTGATTTATGTGAAAAAAGCGACCGAATTCACCTGGGTTTCAATAAATCGAATACTGTTTCGTCGGAATGAAAAAGGCTCGAAACGCAAACGAAATAAATTTTCCTTTTGAAAAAAGGAAAATTAATTGAGTGAATAGAACAGAACAACAATTCCCGAACGGATCGAAGCGAAAAAGGATACAGATTCCTTTTTTGCTTATTGTAAAATATGTCGAACGAAATTTTTAAATTTATAATCTTTTTGCAATAAATTTCCACAAATAACACAGAGGAAAAATATCAAAATAAAACGATAATATATAAAAGCTATTTTATCCAATTTTTCATCAACATTAAAAGGAAATGTAAAGAATTTAATAAAATCCATGCTTTCACAAAAGAATTTATTAGTTTTCTAAGACTCGTAAACTTTTACGAAAGAAGTCTCTACGTACTGTAAAATAATTTGATACCTGAATCTACGCTCACACATCTGTTTCGTTTTATATCAAAATCCAATCTAAGTTGAAAACATTTTATTTGGAAATATTTTTACCAAACTCGAAGCGAACTTTCACGTAACACCGAAATAAGATACGAAACTCACATTTATCCCGACATGTATCAATAGATATAAGGTGTTGATAAAATATTTAAATTTAACGAAAAATATTGTCGTTAGGAATATCAAATACATTAAAAATACGCGTCAAATGTATGAATCGTGCGTCTATCTAATATTTTATTTAACTTTCGCAACAACCCTTCTTAGAATCCTCACACGAAGAGGATATGAATATATGAAAAAACGCATAACCGTACAAAACCGAGGACATTTGAATAAATATCGAGCGATAAAAATGCAATAAGCGTTCTCGTATTAGAGTATCCAGCTTTTTTTTCGCCTTTTTCGTTGAGATAATAAATTGCCAATTGCGTAGAAGAAGGAGAGTGTGTGACTTTCGTTCGCTTGCCGGAGATAATGCCAATTTTAAAAATTCAAAGTGCGACTCGAGCCGACTCTAACCCTGATATATTGCCAGCTAAGAGCATCGAAAATAAGGAAATATGTATTTTATGCGGTGAGAATCGAAAGGGAGAGTTTTTTTTTTCATTTTCAACACCCCGAGTGCGTAAATAAGATATTCTCAACAGAGTGCCTCTCTACGTCTATTATTACTGTTGAAAATATAAATGATTCTACGCGAAATAACTCATCGGTGTTGTAATGTATCGTTTTGTTATGAAATCGTGTGATTTGTTCCTTTTGTTCGTTGAAGTATGTGTGAGAGTACTTCGAGACTTGAATGAATCGTTCCATTCATACCTAATTAATTTCAATTGATGTTTATACCGTTGATGAATTGTACATGACAAAACGAATTAATCAAACGTGATATTGTTAAAACAAAATTTAATTTATATTTAAACCAAATTAAAAAAAAATCTTCTGAAAAAAACTCATACAAAACAGATTCCAACAAAGTTTCATAATCCTACCATAAACCAACCAACCTCGGCACCATATCCCAACCTTTACACTATAACCCACACATATTATACAATCTCACCACACACCCACATACAATTTAGAGCGAATAATTAGCGTCGGTCGACAGCGATTTTTCAGCAAAACACCGAAACGCTGAAACGAGGGACTTCGGTCAAACGACCGGCTTTTGACCACGTTTGTTCCACCTATGTATGTAGTAGAATATAGTAAAGTAAAATGCGGTATGATATAATATGGTATATGATATGATATATCGTGGACTATCGTGTTCCGTGCGCAAGGATAAATTGTCGACGTATGTCGTGGTCGTATGAGCGAAAGTCGTAAAATATTGAGGTTAATCCATGGGATGTGAGCGGTTTGCAGAATCTGCTCGGAAAAGTTGGTGAAAAATTCATATCTGAGTTGGAAATTGTGAGATTGAAAATTGCTTTTGTTTATATTTGACGAAAGAGTATTGGAAGCGCACTAGTGATTTGAATAAACAGATTTTTATTAAAAGCAAAAGTGTATTGAATACAGTCAACTTTCAGACAAAGAATCTAATATTGATTCAACGCTGATACAAAATATTCATGATACGCTCCATTTTTCATGTCTAAGTATCACTTTATTTTGAATTTGACGTATACTCTCGAGACATTTTTTGAAGTTTCCAATATGTGATACCTGCGAGATGAGCTGATCGTCTGTTCGCGTGGAAAATGGTTTTTATGGTTGACAAGATCGCATAAATTGACCTTTAATAATATTCTATATTTTTTCAATTTTATATCAAAAGCGAAAAAATAATACGAGCGAATTTTTTTTCTATGCGAAATTAAGATAATCTGTCGTATTCATGAAAAGAACTTCTTGGGATATTTTTACATAATAATGATATAATCGTCGAACGAAATCGATTGTAAACAAGATAATTTGCTTAGGAGAGACTTGCTAGAGACAAGACGTTAATTATGTATTCGGTTTTTGAATTTTAGGCCTGTTTCATGGTAGAAAGTCGAGAAAATTGAGCGAAATTACCTTCGATGAAAAGGTAGCGTTTTTGTTGCGAGCAAATACAAATTCGCGACTCGCCTTCCGACATGTAATTACGGAAACATATTTTCTCGAAATTACAGTCGCTTTATACGAAATTACTTTTTGTAGGAGGGCTCTTGATAAGCTATCCGATAACAATGCGTAGTATAATTTTTAAAGACCGAGCAAATTTTTCACATTTTATTGTTCGATATAAAATAAACGTAAAAATCTAACGACATTTTCCAAGAATCAGAACAATTTTAGTCATAAAATCGATAGAGAATTTCAAAAATTAAGCCATATTTTCAAAATATAATAAAGATAGATTGATTGAATGTAAAAATGAAGCATATAACTCTTAAAAGACATAAAAATCGAAAATCTATCGTTTCTTATTGACTATGGTTATCTATTGAAAATAATATAGGTAGAAACTATAAAGGAAGGTTATATTCTTAGAGTGATATTCGATTTTATAACGGCTCTGAAAAATCCAGGTCGTTAAGCTAAGATTTGTCGTTAAGTTCTGTACTTAACAGGGCCGATGGGTTTAATTTCACATACGTAAACATTTTCGGCACTAATTAAACCCATAAATCTGTTCAGGGGTTTTGTTAACAGACGCACGAGTAAAGAGAGGACTCATTTCGAATAGCCTCGGTTTCAGCATTAGAGCTGAAACAATGCAAATCCCGCGTTTATGTATGTGTACGATATAATATCATACGAGCATTGGAATTATCCCATTCTGTATACTCTTAACTCTCTGACGGAACAATAGAAACGTTTTCGTTCTTAAAAGTAGACATGTTTACCAAAATATATCCTCCCACTTACACGAAAGAACAATGCGTGCGATGTAAATTTTAGTCGTCTAACAATTGAGCCATGCAACAATGCATCTGAATCATCGAATACTGAAAATGTAGGGCTACCAGGCAGTATTTCTGGATTGTTTTATTCAAGATTTTGTATTCTATACATTTCCGAATGCTTCCCTTTTTATATAATTTAAATATAAATGCAGAACGCAAAGTTTCATTTAATGTATGTAACTGGTGCCCAAATACATAAGTCGTTCCAATAGGCTGATATAGAATAAAGTGTGTGTATTGTAAAAATCTAACTTTGGTAGGTTTATTTTCGTAACATCTCATTCAAGTAGCTATTTATAACATCCCAAATTATTTTTTGAGTTATTTATATCGAAATAAATACACTTATTTCTCGATTCATGCACTGACAATATAGTGTGTTGACCAGAAAATTGCTACTAGTTATATTGTGTTTTGATCATTTCAATTCATCTTATCTCAATACATCAGAACTTTTCGAGCTTTTCATGATCAAAGCAAAAGTCGAGGAATCACTAATGTATAGCAAATTTCATTCGAACCGATAAATAACAAAATCTAACGGTAGACTCACATATAGGTAGAGTAGAGTAGTATAGAGCGGAGCTAACGTCTGAGCAAAGACAATTTCACAAATATCCTTCTAGCTATAGATTTTATATGGTACACTTTACTCTACATAACTCTACTCTATCTACATATAATCTTAGTTTAAAAAATCATATAAAACTCACCATCGTAAACGGCACCAGCCCTGTACCCATTGGCATCGGTGGACACGTTGAGCATGAATCGGTTGTCGAAGGGCGTAGGACCCGAGCTGTGGCCCTCGTAGCCCCAGTCGCACCTGACTGCCTCCGAGTGCAGCATCATCGTCGTCAGGAGTATGAAGTGCGCCACCAGCGAGGCCCCCGTCCCGGCCATGGTGCGCCGGGTGTCGCTCTTGAACGTCAAATGTCTGCAACGTGAGGGTTTTCGCGTGAAAAAGGGTCTTTTTGTTGTGTGGTTGAGTAAAGGTTGTGTTGTGAGTGAGGTTCTTTGTTGTACGCCAGGGAATTTATTTTGGACGGACTGTGATGAATTTTTTAGTTGGGTTTTTGTTTTGGAAACTGTTTGGCCTTATTCGCACATATTGGGATGTTTGTTGTCCCGTACTCTATTGTGCTTTTTCTAATGCATTTGATTCATCTCTATGTCGTGAAAGTGATAGAAAGATAGATAATAGAGTGCATGATCAAAGAATTATATAGTACAGATAGAAAATATATCAGCCATTATGAAGATTTTTTGTTCTTAATATAGCAAATACTTTTGATAATTTCAATGCATAGATAGATATAATTAGTGATGCAATTTTTAACAAAATCAATTCACACGTGTGACAATTTATTTTACGTATTCAGTTTTAAACAAATTTATTTTGAATATTTCATATTGATTTTGTATAAATTTAAATAGAACTAGACAAAAAAATATATATTTTCTATTTGTGAATAAGACTGTGGCACGTACGTTAATGTCCAACTTCACTTAGGTCCCTTTTCACATTTCACGAACAACGAATCACACCTAACACCCTCACACAATATTACATACACACACGTTTATATATTTATAATCAACAGAAAACAATACATCTCAAAGAAATATAAATTTTATCAAAATATTGAAACTCTACAACGAGTTTATGACTCTTAAGATATCTCAAACTTAATTTATCGAGTCCAAATTATTTTTGTTATTAAAATTTAAGCATAAATATATTATATATTGCATATAATTTGAAAGCCTGGTCGGTCAACTCGAAAAGGGCCCGAAGGAAGGGAACGGGTGTGCCCTAATTGAATGAACGGATCTATTTTGGAAGGCGCCACGTTTTCAAAACCCCTCGCCCTTATTGTTTACCTACATTTCGCGAATACTCACTCACTTGTATAATATTATACGTATATATGTATATTTGTATATGTATATGTATGTACACAGTATAACACATACGAACAGAGGCAAGGGCCAAAACAAAGCCTTCGTGCCCAAAGCTCCGGGCTTAATAGAAAGGATTCCGATGTCGAAGTCCGCTCTGAATTCGGAGCAATAAAATTCAGTACGGTTTAAACGATTTCGCATTTCATGTGCGTAATTTATCGTTAAGTATAGTTAAGTACGTCTATAATATATTTTGGATGTCAAGCTTAGAAATAAGCAGTGCATTAATTGTGATACTAAACTTTTTTTCTAATCAAAATCATTATAAGAGTACTAAATCAACAAATTGTTGAAAATACATATCAACAAACGTCTAGTTAGATTAAAGTTGTAAGATTAATACACGGTATTATCTACTCCTATTGTATGCAATCTTCTTAACAGCACTGTAGAGCAAATTGCAATCCGAGCATCACACGAATAGACAAACTCATATACAATATAATTTAAATATATTTTATAACCATTTAAATACTATCAATTGTAATTTGATAAACTAAAAAATAATTCATTTTTATCATTGTATCACAATTTATATTGTGCGTTATATTTACAATTTTCCATTTGCGGGAAATAAACAGAGTGAGCCTATCTTATGCTAAGGCTGTTTCCAGAGCAACACAAGCCTAAAATTCACGCCGAAAAACACTCGATTTACATATAATACGTACATTTCGAACCGGCTAAAAGTGCTATGCAAATATTTAGCCCGAGTCGAAAGAGGATCAAAAACACAGTTTCGTTCCCGTAACACTGCGTTCGTTCAATTAATTCGCAGCGTAAATAAACCGAAAGCCAACATAATTTGTGACGTGTTCATTTGCACAAGTCCTTCGAAGAAAGGGCAATATGATTGAGTTTGGAAACTTAAGTACGTATTATACATACGTGGACCCTCATCTGTTGTGTTATAGAAAATGCTCAGGGCGACTTGTACCGAAATTTATCAAATTTGATGTAAAGGCTTTGTAACGACGTTATAATCCTCTTCGGGACGATAAACGTACGTCTCGATCATCCTTGGGCACATTTACGAGTGCTGTGTTGTGTATTTTGGGATAATCGAAGGACTAAGTGAAAATTATTAATCACAAGAGAACGTATTAAGCTTAGCACTGAATAGTCTCATTTCATTGAATATGTAATCAGTTTTAATTTGATGTGATAAGATTATATAAATCGTTCAATTTGAATTACGTTGAGATCTCTAATGATTTTATATATAAATGAGATATAAAATTTATTATTACGATGAAATATATTGATATTTATATTTCAACGTAGTTAATCATAGATATTTTAGCATTTGAACTGAAAAATATGCAATATTTTCTCATGAATATTTTTGAGATTTACAGATTACGTACATACGTAGATAAAGATTTTTCTTCGAATGTGTATCGCACGTCGCGAATATTTTTGTATTAATATTACATTTTGAAATATCGTGTATAACGAAAAATAAATCTCATATATGAAAATTATACATATGAGTTGTGATGAAATTTGACATGAAACATGAGAAACGTCATAGTCCATCATTCAAGAGGGCTTGTACATGTATACAAAATGGGAAAATCGCTTGTATACTTTATGGAAATTTTTATGAGATTCGTACGAAATCGAGCTCGTTCGAAGCGAACTGTTTACTAAAATAAATCTTCGATATTTATTACGTTTTATCGAAGTGGTTGTTAAACTATCGATATCTGAAAATTGCCCCAACGCTAAAAATACAACCTCCATATACGTATAAAATAATATTACACAATTTTCAAGCGAAGTTATCATTCGGTTCAAATATTAAAAATATAAAAATGTATCGAGTGTAATGTGAGCTTTTCAATTTATGCAATTTATCTTATAAAAAATTAAATACAAGTATCAAAATAGTTGTTTGTGTGTATTATTTCATATGAAAAATGCAAAGAGATGAGTTACATTACAGATTGCATAAATGGAAATGACTCATAATCGGCTATCTTTTAACGGTATCGACATTCTCAGATTTTTTTTTTTCACTAAAATCAATCGATATTGTTTAAAATGATTTGATTTTAAAACGAAAATGTTAAAGAATATCTCAAAAGTGCACCCTTTGAAACAGCTAACCCCTACTAAACGCTCCAGACAATAAAGAAGCAGCAACAGAAATAAAGCTCGAGATAAATAAATATGTATGAAGCGATATGTGGTAGAACAGAATCCCCGACGCATAAATCACACAGGGAAACGCAGAAACAAAGACTCGATGATGCGAAGCAATAAAAGTGTAAAAGGAAAACGGCAATAAAACAATCCGGAGGCCGTCGTCGTCCACCACCAGCTCCGAAGACAAATGGTCCAAGAGTGGGCCACGAGAAAAATCATCGACCATTATCGCGGCTATTATTTAGCCGAGGATCCGCGGTCTCGACTCCATATCGTCGGGTCGAGGTATCGTTTATCATTTTGTAGGGATGTTGGGTGTTCGGTGGCTGGAATCAACTAGATTGGACTGGATTTGAAGAATTTTGTGGTCTGTGTGTTTCGATTGTTGATGATTTTGAGTTTGTGTTCGGTTGAGTTTGATGGTTTTATGTGTGGAGGTGAATCGGATTTGATGTTTGGTTGCAAGTTTGTTATAAAATGAAATTGCGATATTGAGAGTGTTATAACCATTTTTTTTCAAATATCCGGAGCAAACATCTTTTTGAGCTTATTTGATTCAGATCTAAGCTGTGCTCAAGTAAATTTGGCAAGAATCGTTTTTGATCCTTATTAGATCTACTTAAATTACAGTGCAGATTTGATGGAAAGCTGCTCAAAAAGACGTCTATTTTGCTGATTTTAATGATAGCAGAAATAATCATATTAAAGGAATGAGAGAAAAATTAATTCACAAAACTTAGAGTAAATAATCGACAAACATTATCTTTATTCAACACAATGTAATTATATTATTATGTTTTCATAAATTTAATATTATATATGTACTAGAAAAATATCACTCAAATCCATAATTCCAAATAATGCGAATGTAATGTGAATTGTACAATATTATCGCATTTACAAAATAATTAATCAACCACATCTCAACATTAGAACTCACATTATATCGATACACAATAAACAAACACGATCTAAGAAACTCGCATAAAAAACTAAATAATCGCCCCTTTTACGTACCAATAAGCTCGAACGATAAATCACACATTACTACACAAGCAAAAAACTAAATTTATTACACGAACCCATAACTTCCACAACTCGCATATTCAGCACAACCTCACCTACACACCTCGAAGGCTATTGATTAATCATTAAACGAACTTACAAAACAATCCATACTCACAAGAAGCCGTTATTAATTACTCGCGCACGATTCGATCTCGAGTTTCAGACCGATTTCCCTCGACTCCCGTTGAATGCACGTTCACACAAGACTATTTTGAATTGGAAACTTATATTCGAATATGACTCGAGGATAGGTGTGCCGTTTGCAAAGTGCGTCCAATCAATAGGAGAAGAATGCCAGAGGGGCACACATGTTGGAAATCGGATCGCCTGCTTCGGATTTTTGGCACTTGGTCTGAAGACAGTCGAGCTTTTCATGAATGGACCGACCCACATACTGGGAACGCGGCCAATGACCGTCAATCTTCGCTTGAAGAATGGTACGAAAATAATCCTCATAACGAGCGTTTGAAAATCTGTTCGGAAAATCGCGGAGGAGGTTTCGAACGCTCCGATTGTTGTCGATGCATTCGATTCCTTCGAAAGTTTGTTTATTTCAATCCTTATGTTAGATTTGATTTTATTATTCGACTAGCTTCTGTGAATAGACGTTGCTAGATATTATATAGGCTTTAAGCAGATTGTAAACAATTGCAAAAATGTTATGTGTATAGATCGAGCATAATATTTGCTATCGATGAGTTATGGAAATCTTTCCCACCCCCCAGAAAAATTTCATAGTAAAAAATCCTATACATTGTATAATTTAATTGTACAGAATTCTTCTTAGGTGTACACCTAATATCTGTGGAAAATTTCATTGCGAAACGATAAGTCGATAAACACAGACATACATACATATTGAGTGATATATATTCAATTCATTTTATGTACATATGAATTTGAAACTTCACAATTGTATGAGTGAAACTTTTAACTGAAAATTCGTATATGCCTTTCGGTGTTGACCAAACCGACGTTTGATCACCAGACCGAACTGCCTCGTTTAGTTCGCCGAAAAACTGAATAGCTGAAATCTCATTTACATACAAAATTCAATTAAAAATCAGCCGACAAACTAACTAAGCAACGCTTTTATTAAAACCCACACATTCATCGAAATCAAACAACGAATTTACATACATTCGATAACTCAACCGAGACGAGATGGGCTTCGATTCTCGGAACGCGAACCATCCCACTATACGCATGATCGACTTTCAATATCTCTCGATATTACGATACGTCCTCACTGTAAATATTCTCAAAACACTGGATATTATGGATCCCTTCATCAATCGCTTTGTGATTCTCAAACGAAAACCTCGGCGAAAATAAGATTTTCGCGTTTTCGCCGAGGCCGAAAGCGAGAGGCACCTTAATCCAATTGCTTTCGGGACGAAACCGTATAAAGGGGGAGCTCGAAAGTAAATAAATGCTTTCTTTTTCGGCGAATTTCTAATATCGCCTCCGGACCACCCCAAGTCTCGTCTTTTTGAGGAGTAGGACCCTCGTTCTGTTTGAGTTCATCTCTTGCCGCTTTTCGAGCTGATACAAATGACACAAATTTGTTTTCGCCTCTCTGTCTTTTGAGAATAAATGTGTGCTTTATGGTTCTCGGATGCACATCGAGCATATTTTTCAGAGTTTTCGACGTTATTACATTTGTTTTTGTGTCGTTTTGATAACGGAGCAGTTTCCTAGAAAGAGAAAAACGTAATGCCCGAAATAAAATAAATTCGAATTACACTATGGGTATAAATTCGTTTTATCTTCGCATCTTAGACGCCGGTAATTTAAGTGAAAAATAATATTTGAATATGAAAATTTAGCTCGCTTTCATAATTGACAGATAGCTTGAATAATTTTCAAGGAAATTTCGGTGAGATATTTCCGTCTTAATTAAAGATAAACGTTGTGACAGTCAATTTGACATTTCGACTTGTGTTCCGCTTTCGTTTCAATTAAAATCAAATCTAATTTAATAATTAATTTTGTCGGAACAACAAATCGAATAGCAACACTGACCGTCTTGAAAATACTAACACACCTACTATAAAATCAACTAAAACAGGAACAATACGTTAGTTGTTCTTTCGAATAAAAATAAATGTACGTTCCGGTGTCAAGACGTATAAGCGAATATACGAAATTGAAAAAAGTTAGTATGCCGAAAAGTGTCGTAACTTTTTTCAGTTTTCCGCGAAAGTTTTTTACGCGATCTCCCCTAGAAAACTTTCAGAAGTATCGTCGTCATATCGCATGTTTATTTTCAGCATAGTCGGTATGAATATGCGCAATATAAACGACATCGCATAAACGTAAAAAGTATTTTTTATCCCTCGGTGCGAATAGCAATATGCGGAAGAACGTTTCGAATATCCGAATACACTTTAGGAATTGGATATTATCCGATCGTATATCGGAAAAGATCGATAAAAATACGCATTTCGAAATTAAAAAAAATCAATTAGATCGAATCAACTTACTCACGAAGTACTCGATGACGTTTAATCGAGATTGTAACGAACGATGGAAGTAAAATGTATGGAAATTGACACGAGAATATAATGAATTAAAATTGTGTGTCACTTTTCATTTTATCGACGGCTCTGCAGGGGTGTACAGTACAGTCGACCCATGGGAAATTATCGCTAATGCCGAATAAAAGGGAATTGCTTTGGCCCATTTTTTCGCGAATTCGGCACTTCAGAGTAGAACGAGACGACTTATCATTAAGTGTATCGATTATTATATTTTTTCATCTCTGAAGGACCCGGTGGGCGGTAAAAGCGTACATAATAGCGTATTATGTCATACCTAGATTTTTATATATTTTTTTTTACATATACAAAATAAATATATTTTATTTTCTTTATTATCGTCTTGTGCTAATAAAACGCTAACTAACCAGATAGAATATATACGAATGGCATAGCTCACAAAAGCCAGAAAACACCCTATTATTAGCCGTAGTCTAGTTCGCGAAACAACCCTTGTCTGAGGGTGGTTAACTGTGAAATCGATCCAATATCGAAGTTTGTGTGTAGTGGGAAGTATTACGCGCATTCTCTTTTGTATGTATTTATTGGGTTGAATTCCTCTCAAAGAGAGAATTTAATCATTTCATCTATGCAGACAATATAATTTAAATTTACTCAATCACGTCTGGTTTGCATAAGAGACCTACTTTCGGTACAAAGCGTTCGCGAAATGATTGAACCGATTTTTTGCATCGTTGAAATTGCCGATCGAACAGTTCGATTATGAAGCACTCGCTTTTATGTAGTTTGAAAGCGATAAAAGCAATATTGTGTTTAAAACTTAAATTATGTTAAAAACACACATATTAATATCGTATATGTATATAATTCGGTTATTTCAGGATCGAGGACGAGAAACTTTTTTATCCGAGAACCGCACACTTCATTACACCGGTCTGAAATTTAATTTTTTCACAAGAAAAATTTGTGGCCCGAACATTTCCCGAATGTCATTTTATACACAGCATAACTTAATTTTTCAAAATATAATATTCACACAACGCTATCACATTTCATAAGCGACGTATGCAACCGAAGACTGATACGTTCCTACACAAACACCGGGTAGCACACATGCTCGATTTTATCATGGAAATGCACATTGTGTGCACATTATTAAGTCATGCAATTTACAATGCACTCTGCGACGACGAAGCCAACCCTAGACAGTTAATCTAGTGTGTGAAACCTCCACAATGTAGAGGTTCAAAGCAAACAACACGTGCGAGTGCATAGGAGGATTTTCTTTATACCAGGGATGTGCTAACTTCGTATATGCACTTGCGTTGAAATCTAAAGCCTTTGTTTCGAATATGCTCATTAATGTCGATGTACAGTGTTATGAGGGATTCTGGATAAATTAGATAAATCTTAAAATCATTAGATGGTTTAATAGTTTTTTTTTATAATTTGAAGGCTGATATGTGCAGTTCTTAATATTATATTTGATACTGATTTCTATGGAAAAATCGATAAAACGAAAACATTTCTTGGAAGAGATTATTATCGGGATTTATAAAATCAATATTTTATTGGATAACTCTTGTTTTTATGTAATGCCTTGTTTATTTGAGAAGAAAAGCTTACGATAAAACATTATTTTTATTCACTCCAACAACTGTTGCCTAATAACCTCTTCCGAGTAATGTTTTCGTTTGATCGAACATTTCCATGAAAATCAATCAAAATATTAACGTCAGATGCAATATTATGAACCGTATTCCATCACTCTTCAAATAATAAAAGAAACCTTTTACCAATTTAATACATATTTTATCGAAAAATGTGACAATTCTCAAATTCCTCAAGTCCGAAATTCTTCACTGTACTCAAACTCGATCGGATCATACAAAATTTGAATCACAAAGAAACAATCGAAGTAATACAATGTATTGCGATTTTTTTTGTACAGGATCGAGTTGGCAATGATAATAAAAAGTGTAAACGGCTCATTTTACATCAAAGCCCGTCTCCCCGTTTTATATGAGCCGTTTTATTGGTCGTTATAGACGTCGTTAGCGAAGCCCTGCCATGAAAATATTCAAACGGCGTACATATCATTATGGGGAGTGTGAGGGTTGTGAGAATGCAAATCCGTCAACCGAAAAATATGACTCTTGAATGGGTCGTGAGTGTCACCGTTGATAGTCCAATCGAAAAAAGTTGGTCGAAATGTCACCAAAGAGTGATGGAATACGATAAAGTTGGGGTTATGTTGGAAATTTTTATTTTTGGAAGTATTCTAGTGATTATTTTGAATTTTAAAAATATTTTATCTTATAAATCAAAATTTAATAGATATATTCTGAATGTTAATCTAGTATGATTTTATGGCATTGTGATAATTTTTCAGATATTAACTTCATGCATATATCCTTATTATACATAATTTCTATCTGTTAAAAAAATTGTAAATTTATAAAATTTTCATATTTCATTTGTATGACATTTGAACTATGGCACTGTATACCAACTAAATATGTATAAACTATAGCTATAACATTAAAATGGCTTTAACTTTATCATTGATGTGTAGATGAAGAAATAAATGTATCTACGGACAGCACTTTAGTAGAACTCATATTTAAATTCAACTAGACGTGCGTTGATATTCAACAGGTTGATTATTTGTATTCTTATATTTAAAAACACTGAAATATGAATGAGAAGAATTTAAAATTATGAATAAACTATGTAGCTGCTACTAACTAAATTAACTATAGATGAAATTTTCTTTACGGAAAAAACTAATAAAATCGAACGACCAAAGTTAAAAAAGAGTCGCTTCGACGTCGAATGAAAATTACATTTTTCCACCGACGAGAAACACACAAGAAAATTAAATTTATCTACGGGTTAGAGATAAAACACATTATCGACCGACCGGGTGCTTGCACCAAAGTCGACAATAACGAGAAACGGTTCCGTGCTTCGGCCACAAACAGACGTGCAGCAGATGGCCACGGCAAGAAACTAATGATTGAATAGGTTCACGAGCAAAAAGACCGGTGTGCATTTGCTATAAAAAAAAAACGGAACAGGAAAACTCGCTTCGTCTGATGAAAATTATAAGGGAAAATCGGGCTGGGATATCCGTTGTTGGGATTGTGGGATTTCCCGCGGGACGGTCATTGTTTACCGCCGTGCGCTATGAAAATAGATGTCGTTTTGAGAATGTTTGTGTAATGTTGTTGGTTTTAGTTTGTTGTTTTGATCTGAGGCAATTTGGCGTGTGTTGTGTTTTTAAAAATTACTGTGATGAAATGACTACGTTTCTCAATGAAATGTAGCTTTATTATTGAATCGTTTCGAGGTAAACTCATTGAATGAGTTCTATTATTGAAGACTCTCATTCATGTATGAGATTAAAGCGTAATAACATAATTTCTGAAAATACCAGTATAAATAGATATGTGACACATTTAAGAACACTCAAATGAAAATAATGTTTCGACGCAACTCAAGCAAATATCAATGTTTCTATGTATCATTTTTCTAATAAATGTAACGATAAATTTCAAAATTTTATCGATCATAAATCCGCTACATCTTCAACATAACACTCATAAAACTTTCAAAACATAAAATACACATCTCAATCATACATTTGTTAGAAATCATAAAATTTTAAAATCTGCCATAAAATAAATTCTCAACTCATCTTCACAACTTTGAAGCAAGATATCCGTTTCTCTCCACTCAATCTTCATATTATTCAAATACACACACATACGATACTGGCAAACTTCACACCGTTATTAACGAGATGCAAGTAGCTAACAAGCTTCGAAACGCATTTCCCATAAGATTTGCATACGCGAAGTTGCATCGAACCGTATGAATATGCAAAGCGACTACTGCGAAACTTTCCATCAAAACGAGCCTGACATATTGCAGACTTGTCTGCCACCCACTTTAGGAATCCAGGGTTGTCTTTTGTGCTTTTGAGCTGGAGGATTTTGTTTCGGTGATAAAATAGGGATTCGATAAAGAAAACACGAGTACGAAAGTTGTAGCCGAAGGATCCCGAACAGTCGACGAACTCTACGTTGAAATGTGGCGAAAAAAAGAAATCGCTTCACAATGTTAACAAAAAGCTTTTCTCTCGAGCCGATCGACGAAGAAATGTTGTGATAATAGCTTTCCACAACAACAACAAGCCCTTTCCCATTTTATTTTTTTCTTTAGATTCAATTTCGATGCGGTCGCAAAATAAACAGGTCGTAGCGTCAAACGTAAATATGCCGATTTTATTTTTTACTGCTCAATTTCGATTAGAGTCGGAAAAAATATGTACGCGTACGAATTTCTTTTGACGATTGCGTGCTCTTTTTATGCGTTATGAAAAAAAATGTCGTAAAAGTTGGCGGAAATATGAGAGTAGAAATTTTAATCAACATATGGAGGGTCGTAAAACTCGTGCAAATGTTCGGTGTGCATTTTCCGCGCGTTGCACAAACGTATAAAAATACGTGTTTTGAAAAATTCATAAGCTCGCCTCTGCAGTGGAAAGTAGTTTAAATTATCTCTCAGTTAACAAAGTAATATGAATTAGCGAAATTAAATTGTTTGACGACGCTGGAATATAAATAGGAATGACGCAGATGAATTTCGCACAGAGACAATATTTGCGAAGAGGAAACGCGTATTAATCAAATGAAAAGAAACGCAGTTTTATGAGAATTATTATCAAAATAAAAAGTAAGACACGGAAAATTGATGGTACATTTATGTATTTTTTTTTCTATTTAAGATCAGTCAGCGAAATTTATCACACTAATTTATACAGCTTCCATATCTTTTGATTGTAGCACATAACGAAATTATTCTATAAAAAAAACCTTTAATTTTCTATTTACGGATCTTCTTTTCAAAATCGAAATACGAAACGCCTTCCCAATCAAATCGAATCATCTCAAAGTAGGAAAAAAATCAAAAAGATCAAAGCAACAAACGGTCCGTGTTATATTATGGATCTGCTCCGAATCACGAAGAGTCGACGGAAGCTCGTCCGAGTTCATTACATTATGAGATGTAAAAATTCCATTTTTTCCTAAGTGTAAGGATCTCATTTTTCTTTGGTCCACGCCATAAGGATAATAATTGAGCGTGAAAAGGGCCAGATGAGATAATGCAGTCGCGCTTCACGGCCATGATTGAGGCCGTGTATATTGAATTAATCGAGGCTTTCCCATGAAAAGAGGATGGAAAATACGGGACTTAATTGAACATAGAAATTCAATTTTGCCCTCGCCGGTCGTCGAAGATGCCGTGTCGATAATGTATTTTGTGGAAAAAAGTCGTACGAGTGTGCTTCGAACGGTTATTCGATAGTGGAAGCCGTATCCTTATAAAGTGTATGGGTGTTTTTATTTGAATCGAACTTCAAATGGAGTTTTATTTGTATAAATGAAGTAGTATTATAATATTGTTATGTGTATGAAACGGTCAGTATATAAAATTAATAACTCCATACAATAAAAAATCGAGAAAATCTATGATATACGCTTGATGCATTTTCCGAAATTTCGTTTAAAATATGCTATAAATGTGTTCAGTGCACATATGAGAACAGAATTAATCAAAATGGCGTTATTTATTTTATGCACTGGGTGGCTGATATTCATTTCACGTTTATATTTTATCGCATAACAAAGAACGATTGATTAGAAAAGTTAAACGGAACAAAATTCAAGGGTATAGTAATAAATTAGCAACACAGCGAGTAAATTGATCCCGCGCTCGTCGACTAGCAACTAGTTCGTATTAGTTAACTTTTTTCATTGAAAGTCGCAAACAATCGACAAATAGATTAACCGGGCGAACTCGGGAATAAAAACTGTATTGCTTCGCAGAAGTAACATTTTCCAATCGACAATCAACCTTCAACCCACGCCATTCTACGAAAGCCCCGTTTCAGATTTTCGAACAAAAACCTTTCACGTATTTCTTAGTGCGGATCCTAGAACCGAAATCCCCTTGATCCCGTTTACGTTTTGTCCGAATCCGATGACCATAACTCAAATGGTTCGACGACAACCTTTATTTCGCTCCGGCTTTAATCTATTTAGATTCAAACTGTCTAATTCAGAACCGACCTAACTTTTTTATAGGAAATATATCACACTAATGGATAACGACCGCAAATACATTAAATAATCTTTAGCATAACATCTTATATCCGAGTATTTTATCTATTGAATGAAATTTTACGTTCTAGTCAACTTCAACCCTTTGCGTCGAAATTAGTGTGCCACGGCAAATTCTTAGCGCTAATTATCGTTAATGTCACGTCAAATTATGAGGAGGACTTGACTCCCATGGGTTGGTTCTTGCCATGTCTCGTGATGACACTTTACGAGGCAATCTGCCCTTTTATAGGTCGACTTTATTGCAGGGACGCATTTAGGCAAGTTAATGTTCGCGTAATGATTGTCGATTCTATAACTCTGCACCGTTCGCCATAATTGCTAAGGCGAAAGTGTCTAAAGCGACTCTCCGATTCGCCGACCAGAGATTCAATCGTATTTGCATCTTAATGTCGTAAATTATTTTTATGTTGATTTTTTTTCTCTGTGGAAAAAAATGAGTTTTTCCGTAGGAAGGAGGGTGCAATTAATGAAAATAAATTGAGTCGTTTCGGCGGAGTGCGATGAAATGAGACCGCCCGAATATAACGAATCACACTCGAGTGGATTTGGAAACGTTACTTTCGCCCGAATATAATGCTTTGCGAAACTATTGAATCAGAAAAAATAACAATTCCGACGTTAATTGAAATCGCCGAAACGCGAAATATATTGATATATTCAAAATCATTCATATCGTTATGAAACTTCAACACGCTCCAGTGCGAAATGTTCGAACAACGATCAACAGATCAAAACGCACATTAATCAAACTCTCGAATACACATTCACCCTTGACCGAGATCCTGTTGCTCTCTCGCACATTTTGCGAAATTCAAATTCAAATTTAGCTTAAAATAACAATTCGAATTCGTTTCGAATACAATTCCGGCTAATTAGATCGTTATTTCCGCGAGAGCGATTTTCTCGATTCGAACGAATCTGCGCTATCGCCCGCGAATCGTTTGAGCATAAAATAAAATATGAATTCGAAAAATGTGAGCTGAGATCGTTCCTTGAATAAATCGAGAATCTTAATTCTTCGAATGTCTACGTGTGTATGCATAATATATTGCGATAAAATGTGTCGTGTGGGGGTATTTCGAAGAAAGCAAACGCAGAAATCAGCTCTGGTCGCTCTTCTGTGGGGGTTGAACAATAGGTTCAAAGATGGAGGAGTTGAGGGAGGAATGTAAGATAAGTCGAGAGTAAGTAAATTGTTATCTCCATATCTAACGTTTGCCTTTTGCCATCTGTATCGTTCTCACCACCTGAAGCGTCTTTATGTCGTAGTACGTATTATTCACTCTTTTATTATTTTGGATTTGAAAATTCGTCTGAATAATGTGATATATTGAGTTTGTATATTCATTTAAATCGCATATTTAAACAATGGGAAAAATTCTGAGAAATATTTCACAATTTAATATAAATATTTATGTACGAAATTGAATAAACGTACATTCGATCAAAATTGATTTGAAATGTAAATATGTTATGATGTTATTCATGATGAAATATTTCAGAAACAAACATGATTCACTTTCTATACACAAAATATTCGAATAATAGAAAACATCAAATTTCCCAGTGAAACATCAACACATAATCAAAATAGCTAAACTTCACCATCAAAACACATCAACCGAAATTAAAATCTATTATTATTCCATTCATAGACAAAACATCCGATCACAAAAGCCTTAAACACACACCCGATAGACGCGAATAGCCAAAGTTCCAAATCGAATTAAATCGAATAGCCCCCTCCCAACGCTACAGTATCAACACAACTATACCTAGGTACAATTTTGCCCAGACCACCTACAAAGTGGTCCTCCACCACTAGGTAGTGCTCCTCATAGTCTGGAGCACGAGAAGGAAGGAGTCGGACCGTGCAAGTTCGAACTTAAAGTTAAATTAGGCGGGAGTGAGTGTAAATAGAAGCACATTGTCTAAAAAGGACGACGGGATTTAAGTTATGCGCGAAAGTTTAAATCGGGTCTGTTCGGAAGCCGGTCGTTTGCGACAACGGGCTCTTACCTCCCTTGGGTTCTATATGTGTGTGTGTTTTTTGTTTTTTCGAGTCTGAAGGTAAATCAGGTCTCTTGTTTGATTAAATCGAGGTATTTTCCAAGTTTAGTCTTGGGAAGTTTCGGTTTAAGTTTTCTTTAAAGGCATCGAGCTTGTTTTGTATGTTTAAGGACTTTATAATGCATTTGATTATTATATAGTTATATTCATTGTAAGAATGAAATCATTAAATTAAATTAAAATTAATTTACAAACAAATGATTTATTCAGTTCGTGACGTGATTCATTCTGTAAAATAATACGTAAAGAAAATCGATCAAACCCTAGATATATCAATTAATTCCTTATCTATTATTAATTAATCTATTTATTCGTGGTCAAGCAAATTTTGTCATTTAAATGAAAATCTAAATATTATTTTTTTATTGAAATTATATTTCCGAATAACGGACGTCTGGTTGAACTAGAATTCCGAATATTTGCGTCTCTCCAAATGTAAGGAATTCGACCCAGCTGGACATCTATGATCTAAATCATATTTACAAGACCTCAAAAAATCATAAAAAAAATACAACCAACATAAAAAGAACAAAAGCGTCCGGACACTTTTACGACTTATCATTCGCCGAAAACACCGGCTTTTACGCTCAAACGAAAAACACCCAGCGCCGTTTCGATTCGCAAGACATCGAGAGAGAAAATATTTTCAGAGAAAATTAGATTGCCGCTAAAAACGAAAAAAATAAAAATAAACAAACGAGTCTCCCCCGCGAGCAGACATTACACTTTCCATTATCCCATGTGAGGGATATTAGAGAGAGAGAGGGGAATGACACAGAACATGATGCCAGCAGATTGCCAGATTAAAGAACGGGTCTGTGACGGAGTTTGGGGTTTGAAAGTTTTTAGCAGGTTCCACTGAGCGGAAAACAAAGGTTAATCGGAACGCTAAGCGTGCGATTCGACGCTAATTACACGCTTAGCAAATACCGCTCAAGACATTACCATGGAAATTCTATAGAAAATAAGGCCCTATTTTCCAATATACCCTATACATGTGCATATATTCCCACGAATACTGTTTGAGGCTCTTTTTTATCTAGGAAGAAAATATATAAAAAACTTATTTAAAAAAAAAACCGTATTAAAATAATTTTAAAGCTTCTGTTAAACATAGGCGATCTTCTGTTGTCAAAAATTATTTGATTTTAATTGAAAAAGAAATTAGTGAACAGGTATTTTCCAATGAGAATGATTTATTTGAAATTTCTATACACTTCTAAAACTGATTTGAATAAGGTAACGATATATCAGTATTTAACTGGGTTGTTTTCACTGACGTCTACTTTCTTTAAAGAGGGGATAGAAAAGTCGATACGAATAATATCCAAAAAAAATTCCAATTACGTGAAAAAATAGTTTAAAAAATCTTCTTTCTTACAAATATAAATTTTGATTAGAAAATAATGGTTTTATTAACTTATTTTCTAAACGAAACTTGATAAAAAATGAGCTTCGTATTAATATACATATATTTCGATTTAGAATTATCCAATTTAGCGGTTGAATATATTGAAAGACATTCGGCATTCATTGCCTATCTATTCGATTGAATATCGAAATCGAATGTATTATATTATATTTACGTACAATATATCAGTATTATCATGAGGTTGATCCAGATTTAAGCTTCTCAACTCATGTCGGTTCTCATTTATGGTCGACTTACTTATCATGTGTGTTCCTTATTGATTGAGCGAAGCCTTATGTAGGCTATTCGTTCAATATGCTTGCTTAACTTTTCGTGCTTTATTCGGTCCGATTCGTGTTGTTCGCGGAAAATTATTATCGATGGAAGGTAATTAATTAGATGAGGCTCATCTTAAGTTTCGTTCAACCAAACTCGATTTAAGATCAAAGAGATGTTACGTCGCTTTGAATTTTTCGTTTGATGCGTTATGTTTTATTTTGAGGGGAAGCTTTTTGTGAAATTTCTTTTTATCTCGAAAAATATTTTTTCTGAGGTATATTTTGCGAACAAAAATAAAACATTCTAGATAATGTCGTATTTTTATATATGAAAGGGTTGGATTTTCAATTTAAATACACAAAAAAGGATGAATTCCAAACAGGAAAGCCATTATCTCGCCTCTCACATTCACCCCTTTCTATTCTAGCTTTATCGGTCGGATATTGACAACAATAGATGAAACAATGTTTTATATGATCACATTTGAATTTATTTGTACAAAGGTCTACATTTACCATCCCCAGTATGAAAAACGAATGGATTATTTAATAAGGACATAAAATACATCGAAAGAAATAATAACGCGCTTATCAAATTTTTACGCGACACTTTATAGAAAAGCAATAAAACGGATCATAAATTTTCCCTATACAGGTAAAAGCCATTTTACAGGAATGTAATAGACATTCGTCGTAATACAAGAGCCGTAATAAAAAAAAGCGTATAATAAAACAGGAAATAAGCGCTCATTCATACCCCTACATTTTTTCGGCGACGAAACGAAAAACGTGGCTCTGTCGGAGAGAAAAAAAGAATAACGAATTAAACATGATTAATTTCTCCCTTCAAGACTCGATTATATTTCGCTTTCTCGGCTTTTAATTTCGTTTCCAGTTCCAAGTGTGAGATTAATTAAGTGCTTTTAGAGTCGAGTCCCGTCCCGGGACGAGGCCTTCGAGCGATACTTTTATATCGAATTAGGATTAAACCTTAAAAAAGAGAGAGCCTTTCAAAAACACGTTGGTGAATGAAAAAAAGCAAAAACGGATTATGCCATTCTGGAATAATTTAACCATTTTTTTTCTTGTATCATTATACAATACTTTGTGTTTCGCGCTCTTCATCAATTTCGCCTCGAGATCCACCCCCTGGTCGGCCAGGGGATGATTTATGGACGTTCGGCGTTTTAATACAGTTATTCGAAAGCCCGTGGAGATAATGAATGGAAGAGGCCGTTTTTCGTATAAGGGGGTTTCGCCGCTTTTAATTTATGCGTTTGAAATCCTCGAAGGGCGGGAAGGCGACGAGCACTTATCTCGCCGCCATTTATCTTTATTCAAATTAAAACGCAACTGTGCCTTCTCGTCTGTATCGTGCGAAAGAATCGAAAGAAAAATTAGCGTGCAAGTCGATTGGAATTTAAATACATTGTGCAAGGAACGGAAACGAGCTTATAAACTCTCTTTTTGCGTGAGAAATACCAATACCATACTATGATGAACTTTCAGTAACATTTATAAACGATCGTATGGAATTCTGAACTCTTTCAATAAATTTTGCATTTTTCATAAAATTTTCACAAAATAAGTTTGTAATTTGAATACTTAATAAGTATGGTTCATTGTATGATATTTGATATCGAAACTTAGAATGATTTTAATGGAAAAAATCGATTAAACGAAAACATTATTCGGAAGAGATTATCGTTGGTGTATACATATAAAATTAATATTTTATTATATAACTCTTATTTTTATGCATTATATTAATTTTATGAGACACAGTCTACAATAAAATATCATTTTATACATACCGACAACTGTTAGCACTATAATCTCTTCTTACGATTAGTAATATTTTCGTTAAATCAATATTTTCCTAGAAAATCATTCCAAATATCAGTGCCAGGCACAATATTAAGATCCGTACTTGATCATTATCTAAATTATTAACATATTTAATACAAAATTCACAAAAAAATATAACATTTCACTAAATCGTTAAGAACAAAATCATTATTACATTTTGAATAAAATACTATATGACTCACATGTGTGTATGTTATCAGGATATCGCGTTTCCATCACACTTTACGTCCATTTCATAATACTTTTTATCGATACATAAATATACGATGAAAATGAACAGCGAAGCCTTGTAGTGTGTTATTTGGTGTCTTTTTTTCCGTGGTGCGACATCCGCGAAAGAAAATGAGGAAAAATTGTAAGCGAAGACGTTCTCTGAGTCGAACGTGCAAAAGAAGATTTATGATGTCGCAAGAGAGGCTGTTTTATGTCAGAAATCGCTGGATGGTGGTAAATTATGAATCGATATGGCGCACTTTGAAAAAAGTGCTTTATTTATGTTGAAAATGATCGATCGATTTGTGGGAAACGCTGGAAATGATAAACGTAAAGCTGTATCATCTCGAAATATTATATGTACACGCGATAGAATTTAATGTACATCGTCGTGTCATATTAAAAATTTCTTATGTACGAACATAAAATAATATTTCACATTTTATTTTATAATACGACATTGACTTTATATTTCGTTGAAAGATTTTAATTGAAGAAATTAATTGTTTATAATCGGTTTACCGAATACCATAATGATGAAAATATGATGACAAACAACTTAAATCTGGTGGTTTTGAATGTTTGAATGGAATAATAATACATACTTGTTGCTCGGGATAAGGGTGCTGTTATGATTTATTTATTCTGCAACCGCCCTCTGAAAAGAAAAAGAAATTTCAAAATGATTTTAAATGCTAGAAACAACAAAAACACATTTTCTTGGTTTATTACTTATTTAAACAGCTTAAGTTGACGATTGAAATGTTGTATATTATTCAAAATTTTAGTAAAAAATATAAATTTTTCAATTAAATATTTTTAATATGAAATTTTGGAGCAATTTGTGTGATGATAAATTATTCAAATCACAATCGAACACAATAAACCTTCGTTAACGCCGACACGAAAACTAACACAAACGAAAAATTTTCGCATCACCGATCAATCGATGAACTAAAATTGAAAATCCGAAATTGATCAAATACACGTATGCAAATGTATTCATAGCCAACGAATACTGAAATATTAATTCGATCGCGACTCTCGAAGCGCGCGGAGAAAAAGTCTCCAACACTCATTAATCTCGAATTTTTTCCCGACAATTTCGATGAAAAGAATGACGAATAAGCCCTCGAACTTTTTCAATGCACACAATGGCCCTCGGATCCCATTTTTATTAATGTCCATCCGTCTGCGAACGAAAGCCAGAAAGTTTTCGAAATACGACCGTTACGCGAACGATAGGAATGAATGGCGCACTCGCAAAGAGATACTTCAAAATAACGAGATATTCGTCTGGTAGACAAACCTTAATATGAATTCGCACCGAGAGAGTTTCGCTCTGGGCAAACATTCGACTGCAAATTCGAAAAGACATGTCTGTATGGCTCCTTCGTTCAATTCTGTGCAATTTCGCTTTCGAGATATATTTTTTTTTCAGTCGAATCGAGTGAATCGTCTGAGCGCTACGTGTAAATGGTTGCTGCGCACAATTTTACGATTCGCTTCATTTGAATGGATTTTTTTTATTTTCTGGGTCATTTTTGAATTTCTTACTGCATACAATACATCTCTTTAAGTTATAAGAAAAGTTAAGCTAAAAATATTCATTTAAAATAGCTCTCACTATCATGTGAAATGTACGTGCATCTACTGATGATTTTAATAATAAATATACATATGAATTAATTTTTATTGGAATTATGATTCTGTTCTTTAATATTGAATAAAAAAATAATACATTTTTCATCGAAAAAAGCTGAATTGCACAAAAAATTGGTCGATAGCCACGTTTTCTCAGCTGGCGCTCGTGAACCATACGAATCATAGCCGTCAAAATGAAAAATTGCTCGAGACCAGGTGTTTCCACCTTTTAGCAACAAGAAATTTCTCTATGAACTTGCCTCGTCTAATCTGCAAAATCGAGCCGCGAACCTCATATCCCGACACCCATAAAACCGTTATTATTTAAAGCATCAAGGGATTTACGAGTCACGTCTGTAATAAGTTCATGTGCGGCTATCGTAAGATTTACGGTTGAATTAAAGCGAAATTTAACAATGAAACATAAAACAAACTAAGCTATTTCACCATATACATTATCGATATACGAGACTCGTGTTTTTAGTTCCGTTTAGTGTAAAAATTAAATGAAAACATTTTTATAACCTAATTTTATTTTCATGTAAAAGAGAATTTCTTAAATTATGTTTCCACATATGTAGAAGGAAAAATTGTTTGGTTGTTAGTTGTTGCAAGAAATCAACTTTTCTGAACCCTTCTTATGAAAAATTTTCACCAGTGAAAATAACCTCATTGAACACAATTTTACATCAAATTATTATATTATTTAGAATAAACTGACAAATTAATTAAAATTTAGAATATGGTCGCTAATATTCGACATAAGTTTCACTGGTGGTAAATTTAATATTTATATGAATAGGCATTGAAAAACTGATTTCCCACTACAACCGATATTCAACGTTTTTTCCAACTATGTAAAAAAGTAGTATGAAAAAGTCCTTTTATATAAAAATAAATTTTGGTTTGAGAATAATGATTGCAAATTTTTCCCAAAAAAATGACCCTAGTATAAATTCAAACATAACAACTGAGCAATTCTCCATTTCCTTCGATAGAAGAGCGCATTCGTTCGGAGACGACAGGAAACTGCAAAAAACCGTCTAGACCATTTTACATCTCTCATTTTTTTCCACACACACAAAACAAAATTTCTGATATACGAACATCAAAAATGAAAAAAAAAATTATATCGCTCATGCAGAACAGTTTCCATCTCCACGTTTTCGCACATAAATAATATGCGCGGGCCGCATTCAGTTAGCGGTCCGCCCCAGATGCGCCGAGGACCGGGCTTACGTGTAATTTCGTCAATTTATAACCCCTGGCCTCGAAATGGGGGTATATGGGGGTGTATGGGGGTGTATAGGGGTGTTTTGAGGCGGATTTGGGGGAGACTTGGCTGAGTTGTGGGTCGAAAGCGATGCCGGTGTCGAGTCAGGTGCAAGAAAATGGATACGGGTTGGAATCGATACGTTTTGAGATTTGTGCATTTTGGTTTTATTCGTGTTGATTTGTATTCAAAATTAGCTTTAATAGTTATAAAAATGTCTAGAATGATGATACTATTTACTAATACAAATGAAAATCTTTTTTTTTCGTTCAATTTTGTTGAATTTATAAGCACTATCTTCAAATATTCAAAGTCTTATTTAATATTTTATTTCAATCACAATTAAATTTCATTAAATCAAGTTGTAATACTAACTTAGCAACATAGGAAATTAAATATGAATCGAGAACAATTATACAAATGTACCTTAAGTCAACTTGTTGTGATTCCGAGAAACTCTATTTCAATTAACGATACTAAATAATTCAATAATCGATTAACTCCGAATGGCAATAGAATACGAAACCGATTCGAAATTTATAAACGACCTTCAAAGATATAATTTTCATAGAAAACACCCTTTGGGAAAACTTTTTCGGGGCAACTGAATCTTTCGAAGTTCGAACGATCGAACCGAAACAATTTTTAACACGACCTGCCGCGATATTTCACGAACCCTACTACATTATTCGGTTAAGTTTTTTTTTAGTTTTTCCGCGTTTTCACCCGTTTTTCCCCTTTTCGTAGTATCTCTTTCTCTGGAAGTTTGCACGCTTGATGGAATAAAATATCGTCTGTGTACCGAGTTGAACACGCGCCCGTGCACGTGTGATTGAAACATATCGTATTAAAACGGACGCGCTATTAATAATTTATCAGTTCGCAAATTCGCACAGAGAGGCTCATAAAACGAATGACGTTGAAAATAGTTTGATGCTATCATATATTGAAAAGAAAACCGAATAAAAAGTATTTATTTTAATATAATTCGAACTTAATCCTGAATTTTGAATAGTCAGCTACACAATCCGAGAGCTACGTAACATGAGTTGATATTTTTTCTCTACTGAATTCTAATTAATAAAGATAGTTCTTATCATTGATGTTTTAAAATTTTTTAAGAAAATAAATCGACTCGTGCTACGTAATACAACACAACAGAAAGAAAGATTTTTCTGAAATGCATAAAGCTTAAGTTGAAAAAAAAATGACTTAATAATTCATACATATTATTTTAATAAACAATATTGAACAACAAAACAGAGACACAAAGCACACTCTGTGTGTACAACGGAAAAAAAAGAAATACGCGATATTTTTCGTGCGATTTTCCACGCTTTTCCGCATGTTTTATATCGCGATTTTTCCACCCGCCGAGAACGCTTCTTTTAACACGTTTTTTCGCGGGTAGAAAAAGCCGCCCCCTTCGTTTACGATACATTTAAAAATATTTATTCCCGCGGATATAAATCAGCGGCCAACAATGAGGCCGCAATTTAACACATTTGTCAATGTCGGAGTCCGCCATCCCATCCGAGTCTCCCCAACCTCGGATTGCCTTTATACCGCTGACGCGTACATGAATAATTTACCTAAAATAAATTTAAATATTTTCGCGTTTTGCATCCGATGCAAATGACCGTCTCTCTATATCTCCGCGGAACGTGATAGATAGAGCCTTTTTCCATTTCGGAGAAAGTTCGCATACATTTTCGTGTGAAAATCTGCGAAAAGCGTCAACGCGTTGCATATTAAAAGGAAGCTGTCGTGTTTTGACATGAGAAAAATATCGTATTTGTGTAATATGTTATGTTACTTGTTGTTGAAAATTTTTAGTTGTTTTAGAAAACGGAAAACCTACTAAAAAGTATTTTTCATACCGATAAAATTCATACAGATTTAAATATCAATTTTCGAATGAAATTAATATTATCGAATTTAACGTATTTTGATATATGAATTACATAATAATTGATCATACATGCTGGATTTTCAAATTAATCAATAAGGTTTGAGGCTCAAGACTTATGCTAGAGCTTGAAGCTTAGAGTTTAAGATTTAAATACACACATTATCATTTAAGATATAATGAAAGTTGTAACTGATTTGTTTTGAAATTCATCAACCGAATATAAAATATTTATATTGTGTTAATGGTTACATGATAGAATAATATAAACATGCCTTCAATGCTAGAATCCGGGTCACATAACCAAGTATGCTGAAAATGTATAGCTCCTTCGCGATATTAAAATATCATCATTTAAATTCGAGCAGAAGTTATGTGCGTATTCAAATATTAAAATTTACATATTCAGTTTCAGATTTTACGGTTTAAAAATTCGAAACGTGGGCGTATTTATCGCCAAAGTTCATGCTTTATGTATGACCGCATAATAAAATGGCAAACTATCGACCGATTCTAAGTCAATTTGCAAATTCCCTCGCATAAACACACAAACAAACTCGGATAAAACGCTAAAGCGTTAAACTCTCTAGAGTTTTCCGACAGCTTTTCATAAGCTTAATACAGAATTTCCTCTCACTATCGAGAAAATCTGCAACATCCTTCGATGAGACACTCATCAATCATTTCTTTTCCGTTTCAGCTCATCTCCACTCTCGATACTCTTCCCAGAAAATACTCGTGTACAAAAGCACATAAGAATAAATATTCTCGTAGCTAATTTTTTCGATGTCGATTCGTCTGGTGCGATTTTTTTCCTCTCCACTGGAGCACTATATACAGGGCGGTCGTACATTTCGTCTTGGGTATCTCTTAATCACACTAATAACAATAAAACCTTTTATGCGGCTCTTTTACGAGAACGGTTGAATAGTGGTGCAAATATATATGTGCATATGTATGGTCTGGTGAAATTAGTGTTCGGTGAAATTCGCTTCTGTGCGACTGAATTAGAACTGGATAAAACTTTGATAGTCTTCCGTTGGGTTCTTTGTATTGTGTGTTTAAATGAGAGTCGAGAATGTGATTATTGTGTGAATATAGGATGTGGAACGAGAGAGATAAGAATAATCTCGGCTAAGTTGGAATTGAAAAATTATATACACGGAGTTTCGTATGGTGTTGTGAGTTTTGTATAATATTGTATTGTATTTGTAGAGATTGGTTTCGTAATGAAGTCGAGTGGAATTATCCTTTTATAACAGATTAACTTATGTTTTGCTATTTTTTATATTATTATAAGCAATTTTGAAAATAAATGTTTATCGTTCGTATAAAGAAATAATTTATTATATGATATTGATTCTAAGCCAATTTTTAAGGATTTATCGAATTTTATAAAATAATTTTAATATTTTAAGAACGTTTTCGAGATATATTTCATTATCGGAAAATGTTAAATGCTAAGTGTATTTTAGTGTTCATGGAACGTAATAATGGGCATTATAAAATTTATGGATCATTACTGTTGACTTAAAGCATCGCTGAAACCTTTTAACTGACTTAATAAATACATCGCACGTTTAGTAATGAGATTTTATAGAATCTATATAAAAGAATGTCCTCCTCAATATAATCAATATTGAAAATAAATAAACATAAACTAAACAAAAACCATGAAATGATCATCGCGAAATTACCGACTTCGAAAGACCCGTTTCCCTGTACACAAAAATAGACTGAAACTCGTCGAAATATTATACGTATAAATCGATGTACATACAATTTTCAGCAGCGGTACTGAGAATTTCATTAATTAAAATTTAATTTCATTTTCCGAGCACTTTCTCTAGTGTTTGCCTGCGTCGGGTACATATCGACCGTGAAAGGAACTCATCAAACATTCGCACAACAAACACTTTCGCGTTCAAACACAGATATATCCACGTTGACAAGTTGGACAAAACGAAAAAACAACATTATCTTTTCCCCGGGTCCTATGGCTGATTGGTTTTGCCCTAAACCCCTCAAAGTTCCACTCACAATATTTATTCGAACCGACTATTCCGAACGAAGTGCATACAAATCGAACTACCGAAGTATACTACAAATCAAATCATATTAAAAAAATATCTAATTCATTTAAGAAAATTAGCTTAAAATCAATATAATTTTTTGAAATGTTGAGAAATGCTGTTCTAAATGACCTAAAAACGAGTCGTAATTCCCTACAGTCGTTTCGGCATTGCACTTTTACGAGATTTCAACCCTTTCAGACGGTACGATCGTGAAGCCGAAACTGTTGAAAGAACCCTCGATAGTAAGCCTTATTTCATAGTAAATTTTATAGGTCACATCTGAGGAGAATTCATTTGAATTATTTCCAGATTTATCGAAAACATCAACCGAGCTCGAACGCGAAAGGATTCCTTTTGATTCAGAATAAATTAATGTTTGATGTTTACGGGAGCGTGTTAAGATCAAGCGTGAAACAAATTCTGCGATTTATAATAAACATCTCGTATTACGTTCGCGTTAATTATCTACGCTTCGAGTCGAATATATTCACATAGATATTAATTCCTGGTGAAATATATGAATTCAAAGCGATTTAGTTTTTCAGGCGAATTTTCGCCGCTGCGAGCGAATTTTAATTGGTACGAAAATATATAAATTAACACTCTTGCGTGTATCGCTCGAAGCGTTGTATTGTAAGAAAAATTAATTGAATTTCACCGAAATTCGCGAGTCAGAAGATCGAATTAATTAATCACACATATATAAAATTTCAATGAAAAGAGGAAAAATAATTCTGAACTGAATCTAGACGTATCTATTGAATCGAACGTTTTCAAAGTATAAAAACCACTCTCGTGTCGTATCAATTAACCACTTTTAGCGGTATCGAATGAAAATTAACGTTTCGTCTGTGCTGAAAAGCGCACCCTCACCAACAGCTGAAAGTCACTTGAAATCGATAACACTCCACCGAGGGTTTTGCCCAAAGTGCCACGTACACGTTCGAAACGTATTCAACACTCGCGAAACGTACCTGAAGTATGAAACACACATATACGATATCCCACCAATAATAATCATATATAAATTTTATCAGTAGAGGCATTGCTGCTAGATTAATTTAAATTTCTCGATCGAATTTGAAATTTTCAGTCACTAATAAGTGAAAAAACAAAGTCAGAGTTTCAGAGTTATAAGTAAGTCAGTCACAAAAACTAGTGCCAAATCATAATTTTTTACTATTCGAATTTATATTTCGCACGATTATTAACACAAAAGGAAATAGTTATATGGAAGTAGGGATATAATGTGAATTAATGGGGATACAAAGTCGTGTCTCCGTTGCGGTCAGTTAGACTTTCATCTTGGCCATTTTCAACCCTCGGGCTACATACATTATGCAACGTAAAAATGACTCCCCTGAGGCTGCGGAAGCTCGCTACTCTCATCATAAAAATTTGACTTCGCATTTTTTTTTCGGTGTTAAAAAATATATTATTTATGTACGAAACGAGCAAAGGACGTATCGTGCGCTTTGGGAAAAAATTCGAGAAAAATATAAATGTGTACGATAATTTTTTTGTTTCGGAAATTTGTTCGGATGTTATTTTTGTTCTCGTGGGTGTTTTAAAATAAATTTATTTGCATGTTTAGGATTTTTTTCGTTACGTTTTCGGCTAGAAATTCTGACGAATTATGAGTTTCATTCGAGAGCACAAAGGCCCGAAAAAAATGTCATGTTCACGATAAGCGAATGGAAAACATGGCTTATCGATACGAGTATAAATATATTACGTATATTATTCATTTCATATAATATATTAGTGTATTGAGCTATTTTTTTATTATTATGTATACCATAAAAATAATATTCAATTAGAATAAAAATAATACTAATATTATTCATAAATTAATATTAAATTGTAACTAGTTATGTAAACAATTATTATTCTTTAATTTTTTTTCTAAGAGTTTCGATAAAAGAATTGATACGTTAGCAACTAAATGATAATAATTCATAAACAGTTCAAATTGATAAGAAATTTATACGAATCACCATAGCAATAATTTAAATGCCATCTCACAATCGAATAAATTTGATAACAATGTACAAAAAATATTGTATAAAATTTTAAATATTATCATTTCAATATCCTGACATTATTTTATATCAATTCGTTCTTCGGAGAATCCATTGAACTGACATTCTGAAAATCCTAGCAATGTTTCTAAAAGCAGAAAGTAACGAATTCACAGAAAATATATTCGATATATCTTCGTTATTTTATAGTGTGCATTCATTACTTGGAATTCACATGTTTCCGAACCTTCGGAAACATTTAGAAACGATTCTTTTCCACGAAAACCCCATGGATTCGTTTCGTTATTTTGCCCATCAACGTTCATTACGTTTGACTACCCGTAGATTGTTGTGTAGAAATTGAAAAAGTCCGAATCGCTTTGGAGGAGTTTTTTTAAAATGAAAAAAGAAAAGAATGGGAAAAACTAGTCAAATATGCAAATTTTATTGTTTGTAAAGATTGAATTTTCCTTTCGATTTCGTCGAGTTTCGTTGTAAACTACTGTCGCTTCGATTCACACAGCAGTAAATATTCGACGAAAGTGCAATAGAATAAAGGAAAGTTTCGCGAGCTCTACTAATAAACGTTAGAAACTTTTTTATGGCACAGTTTTGCGAAATCTACAATCGAACAACGTCGAGTGAAACGACACACCGATCCGACGAAACTTTATAAAATACATTTTAAATCCATATTCCTATATAATAAACGGCACCGTATAACGATCGTATATTATATTTGAACCCCAGACTCGAACTTTATTTCCCATTCATCGCGAACTCGGATCGATATCAACCCTCAAGAAGACATCGTGGATATTTGTCACGAACGAGATAGACATCTAAGATCTATGCGAACTGAACTCGATATTATAAATGGACCTTCGAAAATATACTCGAATGGGTATCTACATTTGACAAATTCGTTCTTTTTCGAAATTCGGCGTCGTTTACCGTAAATTTTCCGAGAGCGAAGTGGTTTTTCCGCGTTCTTAAGTCACGCGCTGAACATTAAAATTGTTCCGTGTCTTAGGACTCGTTCTCACGCCTTTCGTTCGTGATCGCGCTTTTTCCCTTTTCCCTTTTTTTGTTTTTGAGTTATTGACATCTGCCGAAAATTCGGATGAAAATATGTGTGAAAGTATGTCGCTCGTTTCGTGTTCATGGGGCGGAAATAAGAAAAATGTTATACGATGTGTCATAAGGTGGAATATTAAGCACGGTTGGGTGATTGTTTTAAAAAAATGTAATAGAAAAATTTGAATATAATTCGTTTTGTTTTATAACTTCATAACAGAAATCTGAAAATAACAAGTTTTTTGAGTCGTTGTTGCGTTATATAAAGAAAATTTCTTGAAATAACACTAAGAAGGGTTCATAATTGAAGGTCAACATTGAAATCATCTTTGTAACTTTCTCGTCGCTTTTCTAATAAAAGAAACTCATTATACGTATATTTTCATAAAATTAATTTAATAAATTTATTTTCCGTACATTTTCCGAATAAATTTTATCATATAATACAATATTCCGTTCGATGTTAAAAAAATCGACAAAGAAACAATAAAATGGTTTCGAGAAACAAAAATAAAGCACATTTAAATTCGTATTATAATATAGGACAGTGTATCAATATCGATTGAGACTCCATAAAAAAATATGGCAAACAAAAACTGAATGAAAACAACGTTCAATCATCTTAAGCAAACACGACATCAATAGGACGAACTCCCAACGGGCGCTTCGATAAAAACGTCATTATTCGACTGAAATAAAAAGCCGAAAAGAAAAAGAGACATCCTCGAAAGACAAGAGGACTCCCCTTTAATAAAATATCGAACGACTCTAAAGAAAATTCAATATGCAATAATGAAGAGGGAAATTTTTTTAAAAGCAAATCGCTCAGCATTTCCAAGAACCGTGCAACATCTGCGTAGGATAATTTTCGTGGAGCGAAAATAAAGCAGCCGAAGCCAAAGTGGCCAGCTCTGCGGTTTTTCCTTCGGCCTGGAAAAACGTGTCGAAATGAAAAGAAAACCTTCGACGAAGAAGAAGAAAGAGTCCGTCTCTGCGGAAAGGTCATAAAAAATCTGCTCACTTTTAAGATTGACTATTTACAAAAACCTGAGCGCGACCTTCTTTCCCACCTATACACAAAGAGCTCTAATAAAAAGGGAAAAGGCTGTAAAAGTAAACGGTGGACGATATCGCTTCGGCTTCTTTGGTCGCGAAATTGTCGACGTAAACTTATAATTGAAATTTGATACCGGAATGGCTTTATTTAAATTTTCAGCGAGCGGATATTAAAATGAAAGTTGTTATATTGTCGTTGTTGTTGGTGCTGTGGCGGAATTGAATCAGTGGCGAAAAATTTCAAAGCGAAAAAAAAAGTGCTTTACGACTCGAAATGAATACGTTTGAATGAAACTTTCGCTTTGAGCGACTCCCGTTGCGCAATGCGAAAGTTAAACGTGAAATCGATATTATTATACGAAAAATTTCATCATTGAAAAGATTCAAAGACAACAAAAGAATAATAAACCTGGGCGTGTACGCAGGAAGAGACAAAAATACAACTAACCTTTTGAATACAGATAAACATTGACATGATAAAAAAAAATTATAGAATAGAGTCATATCTATAATTTTCGATATATGCAAAAAAAAAATCAATCTAAACCATTTGTTTAGCTGCGATAAGGGCGCATTTATTTATTATAACCGACTGAAGCTGCGTCGTTTATCTGAACCGAAGCGTAAGCGAATTGTTAAACGGCCGCTGAAAAAACGCAAAAAAGTTAGAGAAAAAAAATCACACAGCCTAAACGAGAATGAAACCGCTCGATCTCGAAAATTGAAGTTTTGCATGGGGAAAAAATCCGCCGCTGAAAAATTCAATTTGTGATGGGCTTTCATCCTGCAGCGAAATGAATATAGATGGAAGGGATAATGGCTCCATTCTTCGGGCTACGTGTTGGAAGAAAGGATATTGAATGAAATCATCCCCTATATCAGTGCCTTTCTTGCCAAAGCCATGCGTCTCATTATTCGTGTCTGAATGGGCGAAATGCAGCGATTTAGCAATCTGCGCACTTATATTGTACGTATTATAATATATTTTATATGTTGGGTAGAGTGAGAATGAAATTCTGGATGTTTACGATAACGAGAGCGAGTTCGGAATGTGCAGCTTTCATAATAATTTCGACCCCCGATATTACGCTTTGGTCGAAATACGACCGGGTATAAAATTTTAGTCTGGAATGAAATTATATACCTAGCGGGAAAATTCGTTTAAAATTAGAATTCGCAAATAATATAATCGCTGCGTAATTTCATAATACAATGGATGTTTAAAGCTCAAACGATTCGAACTTCGAACTGGTGCGGATTATGTTCGAGCATTAATGATGATTAATTATTGAGTAGACCATTGAGTGCAATGATTTCGATCCTAATTTTCTTAATATTTGAAATTTGGCATATTTTCGGTTGTAATAATATTATCATCGTAATGTAAATGTTAAATTAATCCGGATTTTAACTCTTTACAAAAGAAAAATATTTGAAAATAACTTCAAATATTTATCAGGGTCAATTAGATGACATGGACGTTGCAAAATGTATTTTTAAAGCTTTTAGCACATTTTAATCGATTCGCCTGACAGGTCTTTCCGTATTCGAACACGAACAAACAAAAACCACCGACTCGACAAAACAAACCCTCCGCAATACACACATATAATATAAACACAACCCGTTGTCTACAAGCACTTAAACCCCACGGCCGACTAAAAAATCCCTAATTCAGCCTGAAAAACCCCTCGGTGGGAAAGAACGACGCATAAATTGTTATCGTCGGCGAGTTTTCTTTTGTATCGAAGGCTTACACCGTTGGCCTGGGATCTCAGTCGAATTCCACCGAAGGATTATGTGCGAAGCGTTGACGTTAGAGCTCATGTTAAGATAAGGCGTCGTAAGCCTCGACCGCAATGGCGAAAGGACAGCGCAACTCGAAGCCTTGTGCTGAAAAGTTTTCGGGAAATTCGGATGAATATAATACACAATAAGCGGGGAGAGTTGAGTTCCGGGTAATTTTCGCTCTGAAAGAGTGATTGCCTAATTCCGAGATGTGTGCTCTGCGAGGAATTAATAACGTTTGTTAAACACGAACGATTGTTGAAATGCGTAGTCGAGGATAGATTACGTTATCGCTTTGTTTAAAGTTGAGACTTTCCACGTACTCACATTTTTGTATGAAAATACACTTTTGATGATAGATATTATAATATTAATAGATTTTTAATTTCATTTATAATTTGAAAACTGATTAAGTACGGTTCTGAATATTGTATTTAACATTTATACATTTTTTAAAACTTATGAAAAATGACCAGTATTAAAATCAAAAGTGTACGTGTATATACGAAAGGTTTTAAACAAGAACTTCTCTGTGTTACCAGACAAAAACTATCTTTCCATAAAGCTGAGAGCCATCTCGAACAGTGACCATTCTATAATATTATACGTAGATACAAACCGCATATAAATGTTAACGTCGTTACACCGAGTTCTTGTATGCTTTTCTGGTGCCACCATCGTGCACACCGTGCGCCATATTTTTATCGCATCAGACTTACTCGCATGTTTTATTTATGCAACATCTCACCTTTTTCCCATGCTTCGGGTATGTGTTTTATCATATTTTGGTATAACGTCAGTGTTTCACTATATTCGTGTCCCAGGAAATGTTCGATGTTGAACGAAATATTGGAAATTTCATATGCTAAAGAATCGTATCGAATATAAGAATATCAATAGTGAAAATATTTTTTGAAAACAACTTTATATTTTATCATATAGAATGAATCGTGATAGAAAGTTTAATTTTTATTTAATTTTATGACTATGAAATGTGCGAATACTGGACTATATTAACACACATCGTGTTAGAAAAGCAAAGTGACAAGTCACATACATTTTTTCGATCGAGAATCAACTACTGAACTATCCCATCTCTGATAGTATTATTGTATCAAACAATTGATATTTTCATATTCTGATACCGAAAACATTCAGATAGCTGTCCAAATTTAAAACGACAGTCACACAACAAATTGAAAAACTTCTATCGCGCTCACGATACATCTTTGTACGAATAATAAATATAGATATAGAATACAAGCATAGAGCATACAGTACCACATGAATACGTTATAAACTCAAAGTGTACACGTTTGTATTTTCATAAAGTACGTACATATTGTACATAGGTACATGATAAGTACGTCCAACGTGGATACATAAGCACACGCGAGTTTCGAAAAGTGGCTTGCGCCGACTGAATGATTTATCGCCTCCAATAAGGGAGTAAGGTTAAATATTTACAAAGGTGAGAGAGATGCCCTCCCATCGAGTTTTTCGCAGTGAAAAACAATGAACGAATCGCTGAGTAATTTATTACGACTAAATAAAAGATGATATCGGATGTGAAACTTCTTCGCGAGGCTTTGCGACGACCTTCGAGTTTTGTTTTCAAATAACGAAACTCGAATATATCGTCTGAGATAATCTCCGAGTTTATAAATCTGTGTGTTTAATAGTGTTCGATCATATCGAAGCAAATCAAGTATTTTAATTAGTCGGAATCGTGTAAACGCCATTTCCAATCAACTGTCTGATTCGATTATTTATCCTAGGTACGTGGAGCAAATCCGCAAATATATCTACACACATTTGTAATATAGCTATATTATTATATGTCATATTGCCACAGTGTTTGCTATTACCATTGCGGATTGGGATTCGCACACTACATTTCTATTCAATATGAAACCCATAATAATGACGCGGTTCACTGTGTGTTACTTTGTATCTGTGAGCAAATAATAATATGAAGACGAAATTGCTCAAGTGAACGAAACCACTTGAATGTATGTATTACCTATACGTAAAACTTGTACAATATACGCAATAAATATACGTAAAAACTTATTTTTATATGATTTTGTCATTTCAATTTTGAATCACGATCAAATAATAAAAAAAATCATATTGAGTTAAAATACTGTATTAAAAATCCTAGATTTTTTCCGAAATCGGCAAAATTTACCTAATCACCGAACATCAAAAACTCAACCGTGAATAATTCAAACCGCGAACAATCCAAACAACCTTCGTCTCTATTAAAAAATCAAACACAAAATCGCTCGAACGACCGAATTCAATCGGGCGAAGAAAAAAAAATCGAACGATAAAAAAATATGAAAAAATCCACCGAAACGTCAACCGAAGCATAAAAATTCCGGGGAATAATATAATTCGGTGCGTTCGCCACTATTCCCAGGCGATATTTTATTTAAAGTGTCACGCCTCATCACGCGTTTGCACAACGCAGAACGGTCCGGAATATCGTATAAGGGGGGCACGCATGCTGAATTTTCAGCCCTTTCGCGCAGACGGATTCAATACCAGAACAGGTGGGTGGATGAGGGGGTCGTGGGGACGAATTTTCGGGGAGGGGCAGTGCTTCTGTATGTGGATTTTTTTAATAAAAAAATTTATTGAATATAAATCGTAAAAATTATTTGATAGAAAAAAGGAAAGCTAGTTTATATGCATTGTATTATTATTATTATTATTTTATTTTAATTTAAATTTAATTTTAATTTAATTGTTTATTTGAATATGATTATTTATAAAAGCCTCGAATCAAGGTATTAACGGTTTGATTATAATAGAGAAAAATTATACATATGTATTCAATTCATTAGAAAACAAAATTATGATTTCGTATCCAAATTTAAATATCAATATAAAATACAAATTAATTTAAGGAAATTTTTAGAAATATGACAATTTTCGGATTTTTTTATTTTATCGTCATCGTTATTTTAACTAACATAACCTCAATTCCCATTTCAACTATTGATATTAGTCCAAAATTATTGAAAAAAAAATAAAAATTAAATTTGACTTTATTTTCAAACGCTATTTTCAAAAAATCATTTTTATGGTGGTCATATAATAAAAATGAATAAAAAAAATCTACTCTATAACAAAAATATAACTTTTTTTATTATGTGATATAACTTTTCTGAATAAAACAGGTGAATACTATTACATAGGAAAGTTTATTTGGCAATCTAATAATAAATCATTTTATTTCGAACGCAATTTTAATTTATTCTTTGCTATATTATAAACAAACCATATACGTAATTTAAAACAAATTAAATTCATATGTTTATAATTTTAGATATATGAAAGGATAAAAAGAATTAAATATTATGAAAAAAAAACATCAAACACGTTTGATCGTATTTCCAGACTTTTCATTTTATGAAGTTAATCATTTTGTGCAACGAACGGCTAATCTGATAATTTCCCATTCATACACATAAAACACTTAATTTTTCAATTTTAACATCCCCCGTAATAAAAGGCTTTTAGCCTTTTCCCGACCCGCAGATCGGGAAGGCTTTTCCTCGGCGCGACGACCCGACGCGTACGGCCCTTCGACTCTCGTTTTCCGGCGAAAATTAGCATTCGGAAAAGCCACGCGGAAAAGTCTGGGAAAACCCGTAGAGTGCTGCTTCTTCTTCTTCTTCTACGAAAGGGGAGGAGACTGGGGCGGGTCGTCCCCGTCGCGGCAGACGCGAAACATCCGATATTGAAAGCGAACGACGTTTTCCGGAAAAGTGGTGAAATATTTCCAGATAATATGCGAAGCGGTGTCGCGAGTCTCGAGAGGAAATTGGAGAGGGTGTGGAGGTTGATCTGAGAGTGCGATTTATTGGGGAAATTTTTATGGGAGGTTGTTGAAGAGTTTGGTTTTTTTTTTGATTAATTGACATTTTGAAAATTTTGTTTGAAATTAATTTTTAATTCATACAAAGGAAAAAATATGTACGTATAGTATGTAGGGGAAAGCCATTTTCTCGTAATCGAACATTATCGCTGAATTATAACACGCAATCGCGAATTTAGTGAGTACCGTCACGTAGTTAGAGGTGGTTTCGCGTTCTATCAAAATAGGAGTATAAGTCAATCCGTTTTATCGAATATTATATGATGCTGATGAAACATACAACATCTTAATTGAACAATATGAATATATAAACCTTTAAAGTCAAATAAATTGAAAAATAAATGCTGAATGATGAAGAATTTTTGCTTCAAAAATTAAGAATAAAGTGAGTTTTTCTCACTTCATAAATTCTTGATGATTTCTTTTGGATTCTACAAATTTAATTTGAAATATTAATTTGACACAAGATGATTCATCGAAAGGAATCCTCGTTTTTTTAACATTGTACGTCTCTTTCCCGATTGTTAGAGTAACGTTACACCTGTTGGTTAGCCCGATCATTTACACTCATGAAAATCACCAAATGTTATTATTAAAGAGATACACTTAGTATGAACTCAAGTTTAATTCGTCTCGCTCTAACAACTTCCATTTGAAAAAAAAACATAAATCTAGAACAGTGTTCATAAAAAAATGCATTCAAATCGACGAATCGTGAAAATAGCGCGAATTTCCTTCGAATACCATCGAAACAACCCCCATATGTATATATCGCGAGGGCTCAGACCCTCAAGGGGGGCGCAATCTGGGACAGACAGTCGGCGCTGGCGGGAAGCCCCTGATTTAATATAGCCAGGGGGGGCGGAGGCTCCGGGGGCCCCCTCGGAATGGAATGGGGCGAAAGGCACGCCCCTGGACCGTCGACGTTGGGAATTTGAAAAACGTCACTTGTCACTTATGCGCCGATAATAAAACGTGCCCGCCACCGCTGACTGTCTATCTAGCTATCCAACTATCTGCTTGTCTGGCTAGCTATCTATCTGCGTGTCTGTCTGTCTATGTGTCACTATATATCCGTGTCTGTCGATTTTGATTCGGTTAGGAAATTTAATATTTTAGATTTATCTATTTTGAATTTATGAGTACTCTTTTAAGTAGAACAGTTATGATATTAGATAGGGTTGATATTAGAAAAAAAAAACAAAAAAATAGTTAGACTACAGAATAGTAGATTAATCGATGATTTGAACATGGTTATATCGCCCGATTCAAAAATGTATCGTGAAGTGCAAGCGCTCATTTGCACGTTAATTATTCTGTAAATTTTGCTGACTCGAAATTATTCGAGCTGCAAATTAGTTTCATCAAATTTCAAATATCCTCTCATGCATAATAAATTCGCGAAATTGCTACTTTCGAATTTCGACCGTGTTATAAAGTCAACACGACGAACACGCACAAGCACGCTTATTTTAATAAAATAAGAACTCGAGCACAACGGCGTAACGTATAGAATCATAAAAACATCTCGCGAGAAATATATTTTTCGACATTTCTTCGCATAAAAACCATTTCGAGATATCGACAACGATACGAAACCCATCACACACATATCCAGCATCGCAAGACGCAAGAACGAACAAACACTAGAGAACAACGGCTTCCGCGGATAAAAGGCTCCGAAACCTTTTACATACAAGTAAAATAACACACACCGAAATTCCTCATATTCTTACTACTAGAGAAGATGTCTATTCCTACAACATAGCTGCCGAAACTGTAATGGCTCGTTAACACTTGAACCGTACAATAAACAAACTCGAAACAGAGAATTCGTTTATATTTCATAATAATGCGCTATCGTTTGGAATTCTGGACAATTGATAAATATCATGAATGTTGCATTTGTATGGGTAATTTTTTTTACAATTCGAAGTCCGATCAAGTATGACCAGTATTTCCAATCCCAATTAAACGAAAACATTTCTCCGAAGAGATCATTGTCGGGGTGTGTGAAATTAATATTTTTTTAGACAACTCTTGTTTTTTCGGAATGCTTCGATTCTTCGAGAGGTAGAATTTACAATAAAGTATTATTTTTGTACACTCCGAGAACTTTTGCATAATAACATCTTCCGAGTAACGTTTTCGTTTAATAGAATTTTTCCTGTAAAATTATTCCAAACTTAAGTACCAAATGCAATATTAAAAACCATACTTGATCGCTCTTTAAATTATGAAAAAAATATATAAATCCATTTAGAACAAACTTTTCGAAAAAATACAACATTTTCCAAATTCATTAAAAGAGTATCGAGAATCAAAATCATGGGTGTATACCTAGAATTAAATTTGTATTGATTTTTTTCGATATTGAATTGAACTCGACTTCATTTTATATTTGAAATTTGAAAAAAAAATCATAGTTCGGCTCGAATGTGAATGCAAAAGTTTTCAAATCCCACCGGACTGCTGAAATATGTAGTGAACCGACCGAGATCGAAATGGGATTTACGTCTCAAATCGACCGTTTGAAACCGGACTTTCGATGCGATTCATATTAGTACTCTAAACGTGAACTATTTCAAAATCGATAAGCTGAAATATTGCTTATATTTATCTCGACTATTGCTTGTTTTCAAAGTAGCGTCGCTTCGTTAGGCGGCGCGCGGTCCCGAACTTTCGTCTTGTTTACAATGTAAGCACGGCCCCTATATATGTATTATACGTGTGTTCTATCACGAAAAGCTCAAGTTGAAAATAAGGACAAAGTTCAGGCTGCACATGGTCTCAGTTGTGTACAAGAGGGGAACTACAATACAAAAGGCTCGAGTGCACCACCTGACGTAAGGATGTTTAATAACTGGAAGTGCTTCAGACTCGACTGAGTGTGGGAACTTGGTGTTTTTTTTTTTCAGTGTAGTTTGCTTCTTTTTTTTTTCAAAGTCGGTTATTTGTTTATGGGGTGGTTGTAATGAAAATGCAGTGTGAAGGCTTTGATGTATTGAAAGGTTTAGAGGGAACGAGGCGGAAAAGCGTGCAAGAGCTTTGTCTCTGGGAATGCTTTGTAGTGTATGAGGAGCGAATGCTTTGACTTTTCGGATTTGAAAATAATATTATATTTGGTTTTATTGTTGTTAAATATAGTAATTTATTAATAAGTTTTCTTTTTTAATTCGATAAGCTAAAATCTCTGATAAATTACTGAACAATTTTAAGACGTAAATTCACGAAAATGTTTGAAGTTTTTTTTTTCTTTCAGACTTTCAACGGTAATGAAAATTTTAATTCAAAGAAACGTGAGACGTAAGAATGTACAAATTTTACATTGACTTTTTTCCTTCGTACTAAAGCAAATAAAATTACGAATTCAACCGTAAATGAAAACTTTTTTTACATCGCATTTCAAAATTATTTCAATTCTACGAAGCAAAAATATTTTCAAATGTAATCTTGAGACGATATTAATTTAATTTTTCGCAAAATTTAGCAACTAGTTGACGTTTATCTTGCGATTTCCCTAGAGACTACGAGGCTGACTCTAATTTGAACATTTCCAAATTCGTGAAAATATAATTCCACGTAAATCTAAATTGACAATGAAACTCACAATAAAACTAACGAACTTAATTCAAAATACATAAAATAATATATGTTAAACAGATATAAATTAGACAAAAAATATTATCCAATATTAATATCCATAATAAATTATTTCTTCTTTTTCTCTTTCGTTCCCTGAACAAATACGAGCAATCAAAAGCCACTTAAGCGTAATATCACCCCCAAGAGACTTCTCAACGTCGCACAATAGTAACCAATGAACCGAAAAGACAAACATTACACAGAAAAGACGAAATTCATCAGACGAATCTCATCAAAATACAATTCCCTACACTGAACTGAAACTACATACACACACAATACCAAGTTGAAATGTCATAACCAATTTAAACTCGTAAACTACCTTCGCTTACAATATGCACAATTCGTCAACACTTTGCCCCTGCTGAGAGGGCGTTCGATAATCGTATTGACAAATTTCTCAAAGTTTCAGGTCTAGAAAGGTTTTGCTTCCGACATCGGAACAAAGTGAAAGCCTTCAATATGTGAGCTTTGAGAGAGCGTGATTGTTTGTTTGAATTTCGCGCTTCAAACGGTTCTACTCGCTGCACAACGAAAATATTTTCCATTCTCATTACGTGAAAATAAATACGCACTGAATACGTTTGCTGTCGTGTTAGCTTTTTGTAGCGTTTTTTTTTTCGGCAAAAACCAATTTCAAAAGGCGTTTTCGTTTTTTTTGTGTTTATAAAGGCTCGCCTTGGTAAATACAGAATTAATTCTGAAAGCGAAACGAACACGTATTTGAACAAATAAAGATACACGGAAATGATAAATAAACAGAAAAATTGTTCTGTAATTTTTTTGGACCGGAATGAAATCAAACACGCCTGAGGCTGAATATTTACGAACGCTTTACATTTTAGCGCTAACGAAATCAGTGCGAACCGGAAAAAAAAGCTTTAAAATCAAAATAAGCGCATTACTATTGAAGCAAATGGAATCTGAATTATGGAAAATTCTGTATTTGAAATGTTCCGTAGATGTACTTATCTGAATAGGTAAAAAAATGAAAGGATCTCGTTCGACTAGAGATTTTAATTGCGAAAGCTTTCACGCCATCCTGAATAGCACCGGTAAAAATAATTTTAACGAATAAGAATCAGAATATCGCAAAATGTACGTAGGAAAAAAAGCTAAAGAGTCAAAGATATTTATGTGCTTTCATATGAACTTATTTTCGGAAGCGTCTTTCATAACGAATTTATGAAAACTGCGCGTTTGCGAAATATAATATGTTACATAAAGATACGTTCGTGTATTCAATAAGAGAATATGAAATAATATTAAAAATAAATTGTTTCTCACATGTACATGTGAATTTAACATGCAAAGATCTACTAATATCTGTACTTTTGAAGTATCGAGTATTGCATTTCGAACATCATAATTGAATCATAACTTTTTAAAATGATATTTAAGTCATTCAGTGCATAGATTATATCAAGTGATTTGATATTTAAATCTATTTTTTTTTTTCGAAAATTGAATATATCACATTATGCACTGAACCTATTATGTATCCTTACATTATTCAAAAAGATGTAACCTTTTAAAAAAATATGTTTCAATTGTGATTCGATATAGTGAAAATACTATGATTATTTCAAACAATTTCGATAATTGCGCGTACCTAAAATTCAGCTCACAGACAATTTCGTGCACCGACTAATTGCAGGTATGAGATTCTCAATTTTCGCACGACTATCGCACTCAGATGTATCGAATTCATATTGCATCGGGAAACCTATGCATATATTTACTCCTTGCGGAAATAGTGTTTCAATTACATTAAGGACATCCGCCGGCTTTCGCATTTAGAAAATTACTCCGTGTTGATTTAACTGGAGCCATAAAGCTCGACGGCGTCGCTTAAATTTGCCTGGCCGGGTCGAGAGCCAGGAAGATTCATTTGGTCCTGGAACAATAATTGTGGAAACAAACATTCCTCAATGTCTAGTCTGGTGTCGTTTGAAACAATTTGCATAATTGCTCCGCTTAATTTCGAATCAGCCACAAAGGCGACAATATAGCGCATTTTCGAACCGAAGCGCGAAAAACACCCAACTCTAGATTATGAAATTTTGTTGCTGATTGATGTTTCGTTTTTGCGTTTGAATATTTTAGATAGTGATCGTTGTGTCGATGTGTGTATGTTGGAGGATTTTGAGGGCGAATTTCGGCTATTAGCCACGGGAAAATTCGAGGACAAAATTCCACAGGAAATACCTAAGCTATTCAAGATTCGCGGTATTTTAATTTTTGCGAAAGCCGTAAAGAAGAATGGGGACCGAGTATGACAAGAATTTCAAAGAGATTAGTTGAAGTTTAACGAATATTTTCGTAAGAACGCCGGACCATAACGACAAGGAATATATAAAATTTTCATTCGCAATTACCGTTCAATTTGAAATTATTTTATGCGACGGACGATAATGTTAAAATTTTAAATTTTCCATGAACGTAACGATTAACCGTGACCTCAATAAAACTTCGATCCGAACGAATTCATTCAGACGTAATAGAAATCCTCGAAAGTCACCTACTACGATATAATATTACATCGTACCTACGAGTACAAAACACACTCGTAGGACGCGTGTTGCGTATTTTCTCGCAAACTCGGCAGTCGCTCATAAATTTAATAAGATGAGAGGTATTTTCGAGGAAACAGCTGTCATTACGGCCCCGCCATTGACTCGTAAGGGAAAGTTTAATAAGCCCGACGAAAGTACAATGGGACCATCCCGTTTCCGGGACGAAGAGAGCTAGGAAGGAGCTTATTATAAAATTTTACACCCCGGGAAATGCAACCAAACAAAGGCGTCAAAATAAGAAACCGTCCGGTTCGAAGTCGGTTGTGATAATTCCTGCTTACTTTGAACGATTTAGGATTCGATATATCGTTTTCTTTAAACGATACACTCATATCGTAAATTCTTGTATGTCTTTATTATAATGTTCGTAAGAAAATAATATCGAATATTTTTCGAAACGTAACTCAAAATTATTTAAAAATCTAATAAGGAAATTCATTTCATATTATACGAATCGTGTTTTTTCTGAAATAAAACCCATCCAATGATATTTTCCACCTATTTTAGTTGGTTTAGTAACTTTTTTAAGGAGATTTTTTCTCGTTTAACTACCCAAAATGAGTGAAATAAAATATCATTGGAGGGTTCAAATTTCAGGAAAACACGCATATGTTTATCCAAGAATTAGTCTCGAATATGTATTGAAGTTATTTGATATTTAATTCGAATTAAATATAACATAAAACTTCATAGAATCAAAGATTATGAGTGTGCACATTTAAAGCATAGATAATATTTAATTTAATAAAAATAATATCTGACAATAATCTCGATAAACATATACATAAATAACATACAAAAAAGATCATTACTATCAATTACTAAAAAAAAAATGATAATATTTAACAAATACCTAGTCGACCGAGGTACATTGAGAATTATTTACAATGCAATAAGAGGCCACAATGACCGAAGACTATTACAAAAACAAATCTGCGCCCCCCCCTGCAATATTATTTTTTCCTTTCGATTTGTTCCAGGGGCGTACGTGAGACCGTATAGAAAGGGGAAAGGTATACGTTCTCGTTTTCGGCGCCCTTTCGTCCCCCGCGGCGAAAAGGGTACTTTGCCGTATTTTTTCATTTTATTTTTATATTTTTCCTCCGGCTTCGGTGAATGGAAACGATCGATATTTTTTTCAGACGATCGATTCGTCGGAAAAGGCGGATCGGATCGCCTTAACGAATCGTGTCACGGTCGTATTGTGCTCGTGAACCCGATACGCGTTTGTAATATTTATCACCTTAGTACATTATTTCGTTTTTGTACAGTGAAATTGTGATTAGTTTTATTGAAATTGAGTGTTAAGGTTGAAATAATTGAATAGAATGTCATATTATACTCGAAAACATTTTATTAATTAAAATAAAATTAATTCAAAAACTTTGATGATTATGTCAAAAATAAATTTTGAAATTAATTAGCTCAAAATGTGAAAAAATTATATACAAAATTTACTTGAAGTTGACTTTTTAATTTGTGACGTATCAATTAAACCAAGTGATCTAGAACGTGCTGTACAATATTGTTCATTAACTCGTATCAAGCGTTATTGAAATGTTTATTAAACAAGTCGTTTAATCAATTTATATAACGTAAATCTTCAACGTTTAAATGCTTCTAGTGTATTCTTATAAAAAACAAACGAAGATAAAAACATGCATTCGATAAGCGATCGTTCGAATAGAAAACGCGCAAGTCATCGATTAATTACATGTTGAACTTTTGAACTTGCATGAGAATTTCACAGAATTTCATTCAAATTTCACAAACATCGAGATGTTATCTGTTCGTGCGTAAATGCAATTAATTTTTCACACGTCAATAGAGAAATAACTAAAATTCTATACTTCTATGCAAATTCATAGGATATCAAGGCCATTTTTTCGGGATTAATCCACGTGCCGAAAACAAACGATTCAATATAGAACGCAATATAAACACAGGCTTAGAGCTCACAAAGTAAATATTATTCCACGTTTCACTCGAAAAAGAGTTCATTTCATATTTTCGCCCGGAAAAATGCAAATTTTTCGTATACAATATTTCACGAAAAAAATATGCTGAAAAAGCCGAATTTGAAGTTACGCTACGCATACGACAGACACGTGGTCGCTATAATATTTTCATCTATTCACACATTTTCAAATTATATAAAATACTCTCGATGAATCTATAATCTGATACGTTTCGAAACGATTTCAAATTGAAAACTGATAATTACATCGACCGACAAATCGAAAATTTTACTCGAAACAACTTCAATTCTAAATCAAAAAATTACAGTATAAAACAATAAAACACATCCATACAACAAATATACATTCGAATATATTAAAAAAAATCGAAACATCAAAAAAAAAAAAAACAAAACAACAATCATACGAGACTCGACTTACGTCCGACAGATAACACGTCCTCGGCGTCGTCGAATCGGCGCCGATTTCCTCCGTTCTTTTTCCGGATTCAGACTCGCCGAGTGCGGGAAGCCGAAGCCGGATTCGCACGGAGTCGACCCGTCGAGGTTTTCGTCTGAAAAGCGTCTGCGTTTCGCGTAGCAGCGCGACAGAGTGCGACGCGGTGCGACGCCCGCGACGCCCCGGCAGCGACTGGCGCTCGCTCGACTCGCGCACGCCACTGTTTACGTTCCGATTTCTGTGTGTGTTTGTACTTTTGTCCGTATATATATTTAGGTGTGTTTGTAGGTATGTTAAGGGTGGGTGCAGACGAGGGTGTGTGTGTGTGTGTATACCTTGGTCTGTTAGGGGGTGGTGTCTTTGCGTTAACCTTTGGATGGTGTGGGGGTGGGTTTTGAAGTTTTCAGCGGCGCTTTGTGTGCGCGTTTGATTCGGTAGTTGTGTGATTGGGGAGTTTTCCGCGTTGATTTGAAAAAAATCTTTTTTTTTTCAAATACATGTAATGTAAGTTAGACTCCTTAACAGGTTATCATTTTGCTTTGAAACTTTTAAAAGTTATTGAATTCGTGTTTAAAAATATTTTCGCATCATAAAATTTTCAATTTTAAAATCTAAGGGATTTCTATTTTGACATTTCACTAAAGGGGAGTGCTTTAGCCGTAGAAAAATCGTAGCAAATATTATGCAAGGTCTACACATACAATAGAATTTAATAAGAAAACGAAACAATGCTCAATTGGTTTCATGTCTTAAAAGTTTTCTCAGTCACTGAAACTAGTTTTTTTTTAATAATTAATTTTTATAATAATAATTGTAAAATAGAAATATAATGAATGAGTACCGGATGAACTTTACCTATAACTTTATTTTTAAACAAAAAATAACTTGAAAGAAACTTAAATTGAAAAAAATATATGAAAAAGATTTCAGAGAGTTTTCACATCAACTTTTACACGTGTACGAAAGAAAATCGGATATTTTTAAAACAAACGACTCGATTCTGAGAAAAAGAAATCGTACATAAATTTGTCACTTGGAAAATTTTCAAAACAAATCACAGCGATATAGATGAGAAAAAAAATGAAAGGTCGCGAAGAAAATCGTCTATCGTTAACCTTATCAACTCCGAATAAAACCAGGGAGAATGCGAAAACTCAGACATGAAAATTGGTAAGTTGAGCACAGTTAGATAAGAACCAGGAGGAACTTTTAGTTTTGTTATATGTACTTTCAAACCGCATACGTATTTGCACTTAATATATTCGTGCACATCTATAATCATATAATATCCTTGCTCAATAAAACTACAGAAAAAAATTACTGCTATATTTCATACTTAGTATATCAGTAACTATTTATGCATTTACATCTAATTTAAGTTAACTGAAACAATTAATATTGTAATAAGTTATGTTCTGACATTACTAAAATCGAAAATTAATTATTTAAATAACAATTTCCAAACATTTTATTTCAATTTGATCGAAACATTTGAGAATATTTCGCACTGGCCATAGGCCAAGTGAGGCAGAATTCGTGTTGGCCAGCTAGCCACACATCGACCCATCATTATCAATCAATTAACGTGGCGTAATTAAATTAAGCTTGTACGATAATGTGAGGATTGATCGAGCGGAATATCATCGAATTAGTGCGTACCTGTCTGGACGCAGCCCTGTAATTAGTTTCCGATTTTTGACAATACAGTTCGAATCCTATTCGCACACCACTGACTATTCATTAGTTCAGAATGTAATAACCATATTATATAACTATAATAAACCATTAAATCATTATATTCTATATCTTTTAGTGAAAATTTTAGTATTTGTCCTGCGGAAGTAAGACATTCTTTAGTGACCATTCGCTTGAGTTACATTAGAATACAAATAAAATTTGCAATTAATATCGATAATTTTCAAGTTTTAACTAAATTTTACAGTTATATACTTCAAAATTTATGTAATTTTCAAACAATAAAGCGACTATCGGTGCACCCGTTGAATCAAATCGAATTAAAACCGCCACTAGAAACGCGCTCTCGGCATCCGACCGCTCTTCGGATCTAAAGCACTCGAGAATCGAATAATCATACCTAGGGGTTGAAAACGACCACAACCCCGTATATACATACATATAATAATAATATAATACATTCAGACATACGTATAATATTATAGTGAGACGTCTGCGAACGACGCAGCGTCCCATGGTCCGTGACTAATCGAGACGAGCAATTAACAGTCTCGGGCGCGTGACGATTGCGTTTATCTCACATTGACCGATGTTTCCACTCAATTGGCACACGAGGTCACAAACGATGGAATTGGACACGGACAATATGCTCGGGTGTTTAATTGTCGATCAAAAGTTGAGGAAAAATCGCCGGAGTGGTGTTTTGTTTCGGTAATTGCGCATGAGGTTCGAACGTGGATGGATGTTCGAGTTTCGAGTTCGTATGGGAAATTTTGTGAATTGTTTGTAAGAAGTATGAAATTATTAATTTTATATTGGTTTTGAGGGTTATTTTGAAGATTTTATAGAGATTTGATTGAGGATTTGTAAAAGTTTTGAAGGAATTGTATATATTTTTGAATTATGATTTTTAGCGTATTAAAGATTGTGAAGGGATTTGTAAAGTATTATAGTATAAAAATGAAGTAGGGAATTAAGATTTGAATTTTATAAGAAATTAAAAACAATTTTCTAAAAAAAGCATTATATATTAAATTAAATTTTTGACAAATGAAATGAATCTGATTTTTGCGAAGAAATGCTCTATGCTTAAATACACTCAAACTTTTTTTGTGTGCAGATGCAAAATAATCGCTTGAAAATGTACAGAAAAAATCTATAAATCATAGCTAAAATGAAAAAGTGAAGAAAGTAAATAGCTTTGCGCATAGCTAAAATGGAGAAGAATTCCATAGATTTTAAAATTTCACTCAGGATTTTTAATTTCTAAACCACATAGAAAAGGTCGCACAAAAATGTTCGGCTGTATATATGACTACGATAAAGTAATCTAGAAAACTCGACAGATGAAAATATCAATTTCAAACAGAAGAAACACGAATTGTAAATTGATACTTCGACGAGCTGCTTCGAATTATATCCGCAAATCGACTTAAAAATCGCGGCTGCGAAATACATACTTTTTCCGGGAAAGTTTTCCGAGTAATCGGATAATCTTGATTGCGAACACGGTGTCAATCACAACTCTGCCGGATTTCGGAGCCTAATACGAAATTAATACTCGAACCCACCTCTCTGAGGACTCGTCGAAAAATTCTTACCCTCCGGTGGTCGTATTTATAATTTCGAAGCTGTACAAGGGAGGAAATTAAATTCCTCTTTACGGGATTCAAACTCGTGCTTTCCCGGCGACATCCATGGCAATTTCGAAACATTCCGCAGATCGTTTATGTATTTTTTTTTTCCTTTATTTCGAGTCACTGTATCGGCTATCTCTTATTAAATTTTTTGCCGATATTTAATATCGACGAGGAGGCTCTTTTCGGGGGTCGAAGATATATATAAGAAATATTTGTAAAGGCGATCTTTTTCAATTAGAGTTTATTGATGGACTCGTGAAGGGTGCGTTCGATCAGAAAGAAATTGTCGCGACAAACGGAATCAATCGTGCGTAAACGAAAAAGATGTTTCAATTAATTGAAATGAAAAGAAATTTATATTTTTGAATATAGAAAATAAAATATTCAATTTTTTTCGGATTCATTTAAGTTAAATATAATTGCAATCAAATCGAATAAGATTTACCATTTTTTCATATACAATAATTTGTTATATTGAAACCGGAGATAATGTTCAAATATAACAGTCTGCACATTTCGAACATAATGAACGACGCTTCAACGACTGCGTTCACGAATAATTAACTAATATAGGCGTATTTCAATCGATTTACAAACAAACCACTAGAATTTTCAATAGCGATCAATAGAACAAACAATCCTATACGAAATTTCCCATATCTACACCGACAGAACGGACGAAACACGCAAATATCCGAAGCAAAACTCGCAGATAGTACGTAGTGTACAAATATAATAATACGATAGTTTGCACATTTCGCGCATGGCGGGTCAGCAACAGAGGTTATCCGAAATTCCGACGATTTCAGATAATTCTGAAAACACACACTAGAAATATTTTCGCGATAAACGAATAAATACTCTCTCCGGTCGTTTATCAGCTTCGTGCTCGGATTCCGCAATAATAATTTCAGAGATATGTACGTGTGACGCATCGGTTCCGGAGAGCTTTTTTTTTTCAGATGATTATCTGAAAAAGTGTACAGGGATATGTGTAATGACGCAATCTGAAAAAAAATCCAGATCGCTTTGTTTTATTTTCGAGTCCGTGGGAAATAAGGTTTGTTTTTTCGTTTGGGCAGTTTTTGTTGTGTCGAAACGCAAAGGTTTTCTTATGTGTGATTCTAGATCGATTTAGTTCATGGAAATGACTCGACTATAATTTGAAAAAATAACTAGGTCAATGTTAATAAAAATGTTAATTAGTAAGATTTCTTAGAAATCATTGTTTGGTTGTAAATATTATCATGGAGTTGTTTGTTAAAGATTTCTGGAAATTTTTTGTTATTTTTGCGGAATTTATTATTGTTTTATTTATGAATAGGATTTTCTGCCGCTTAGATTAACTTGTAAACAATTATTTCGCTAAATTCTGTGTAAAATAAACACGTTTAAGACAAAGAAAACATACCCAACAAAGGCTTATGATATTATAATAATATTATGAATTGCAGGAAAAAATACTCGTCAGTTGTTTATGTACATAAAATTATACTTAATCTTCTGACAATTGATACGTTGATGCTATTAATTAATTACTGAACCACGTATATATGTTGAATTTAATTATTTTCGAACATAAACCGCTCCACTTAAAAAACTCAAATACACACAATATAAAACGATTCTTCAACGGCAGACTTAAAACTAATTGAAAATACAGTAAACGAGCATAATTACCACATTAAGACCGCGAAACCCAACCGTTGAACCGCATATTTATTTACGTTCACTTAAATTATTCCCACTATTATATACGTTATAAGCGAAAAGTTAAAGCACATAATGGCATTTTCGGAGCCAATCGTTAAATGTAAATCGCCTTTTTAAATTTCCGGCGCTGTGTCTTCGTAAAATTAAATTTACAACCACGAAGCGCTAATGAAAAAAACGAGCACTTAAAGCGTTTCGTGCAGTAGATGGAAAACTCCTGAAACTGCGAGTATTTACGCTTCTGAAATTTGCACGAAATTTAATGAAAAACTCCCCCGTCGCGCTCAAATGCATCTGGTTCACATTTAATGGGATTATTCATATTTCATCGTTTCATAAACTATATTCAAATTTGTCTCATTTACCACATTTCGCTTTCAACACATATTATACAAGGAAATTATAACAAAAAAATTCAACAACACTCACCGAGTTTAATTTCATAATCACATTTTCTCGAACAAACAACGGTGCACTACTTTATTAAGTTATTCCCTGAAGAAATATCCAGCAGCCACAAGCACGAAACGCAACTCTGAAAATAGAATAGTGGAAAAAAAATGAATTATATATTACGCTCACATAACAAATGTACGCTATTTTACTCTGTTGGTTCTACACTAAATCTTCCCTTCAGCTCGACCCGAAACATTTAATACGTCCTCCATAGTAGAAGGCAATTAGAAGACCACCCCCTGAGGAGTGCTCATTAGACGACATCAGAATTTCACGGTTCCGAGAAAGTCGTTATGCCATATTTACGATATCTAAGTGGACGTTGCCATTTTTCTGATGTCCTCCCGACTCTGAAAACACCGAAGCAAAAATATGAAGGTACTGTAATGTCTCGATATAACAGAATTCAGATATAACTCTAAAAAAAATCGTAAAATTACATACCAATCGATTACAACAAAGTGGGGTTTGATTTAAAAAAAAAATGTCACTAGATTCATAGATGTAATTGTGTGCTCATTTTCATCGATGAAAGTGTAAAAAATCATTATTAATTCATATTTTTATGTTAAGAAATTTTAAATTTAATTTGGTTCGTTGTATTAAGGTTTTATTGTACTCCAAAAAAACTAACTAATGTTTTTGCTCGTCGTTTTCTTGTCGTTAGGAGTTGAAGCGACAACACGACAAAATTTTCACATTTTCAATTTTAGTAAATTATTTTTTAAAATAAATATTTTAAAACACGAAATCACATGCTTGCATTGTTTTTTCGTAATGAATTTCTTTTTTTTTTCAAATTGTAATATTCATTTATTTTGAAAAACTCGTGATTTTTCTCGTGCTTTGAAAAAAAAAATTAAATTGAAAAATGTAAAAACAGCAAATCATAGTCAATTTCTTAATGTAATTTAATAAAAAAATGTTGAAAATGGGGAAAAATATGAGTTTTGAAAGGATATTATATGAACATTAAGAAATATAAGTTTTTGAATCGATTCAAATTCGAACAAATATCTGATCGAAAGTCGAAATTTAATTATTGATACACAATACTTACTATTAAATCTAATAGAATTATTCTCACCGCATTCAAAATGGTGATCATAATGAGTATGAAGATTTTCCACTTGACCAAGTTGTTGATTTTCATGAAGATGATTATGGAAAATATGTTACTTTCCATATTGAAATCCGCTGGAATAGTGTGATTGATATAATTAGTTATATGTAGATATAATTAGTTATAGAACATGATCTATTTTAATTTGAATAAAGAAAAAATATAAAATTCTCTCTTAGATGAAAATCCAACGTCCGTAACCGATGAAATTTTCTTCGCAGAGTGAAAAAAAATGAACTCTAAATTTTTCAATCCGTTCAAATTCAAACATTTGAATATTTAAAATTAATTAATTTTATTTATTAACTTGCTACATCAAAGCGATTTTGTTATTTTTTTCAGAAAGTTCGTTCAAAAGCAAAATAAAAAAATATAAAAATTTCAATTCAAACTATAAGCATTAAATAAACACAACTTCTCATCATCTCAAGTGATGGTTATATAGCAAAATATACATCGTTTATAGTTAGATAGATCATTCTTTGCGTAAAAGAGTTATGGCAGTTGGGAATTCTCGTTCACATTTAAAATGTTTTCACAGAAGAAGAATTTCCATAAATCTGCATGCTTTTGGCATCTTTTCCGATACGGCGACGGTGAGGAGGGTGTTTATAAAATTTTGTCCTATTAAAGTTTTAAAATTGCCTCGGGGGCGAATTCGTTTTCAGTCGGAAAATTCCTGCAATTTCGATGGGAAAATTCAGCTTCGAATCCTCTCGTTGCAATACGAAAAAACTTTACGTGATCGAAATAAATCATTCGAAAAATTCACTAGATACAAAACTCGCTCCGAAGAGATAACAAAAATTTAGTCGATTTTACGTTGAACCTTTGAGCAGTCGGAATACTCTCATCACCAGGTGGGTGATTCATCACTAACAATCCTCATTCGGAAGGTCAAGCACCCTTTTCAACAGAAAACGTTCTTGCTGAGTTTGGTCCATCTATCAATTTTAGCGAAGAACCGTTTTCTTCGCACGTACTACGAGACTGCTCTAAATTAACAAATGTCTGAAAAGTTTCCAGTCGTAAAAATCGATTGTAATTTATTTATTATTTTAAGTACATAAAATGCATTATTGATAAGTGTTTTAATAATAAGAGAGTATTTCACCATGTGATTATTATTGTGAAACGAACAAAGTGTCAGTGTTGGTAGTACGGTCTCGGAATATAGTCGTGATTTTATATTCATGGGAATTTCTCAAAATATCAAAATCTGTGTGTGTATTCAGTTATATCTATACTTATAATTAAGTTTATTTTCTGTGTGTAGTTGATATAAATTAATAAAATGAAAACTAACCTTATTCATAGAAGTGTTTTGCTATTTTCAGTTGTTGTGTCAGTCGAATAAGAAGGACCGATGAAAACCACTTACACAATCAACATCGAAGTCACTATAACCTTTGAAGTGTGTTTCCAGCTCGACATCCACAATACGAAGTGAACATGTTGAGTTTTTTTTTTCAATATTTACCATCTGTCAAATCGTAGCGTTGCACTGAAAATATAAAGATGCAACTACACTATTTTGAAATTCTACTGCATGTTTTCACTCAACTGAATTACTCAACTTATTTTTCTATTGAATGTCATTAGATATGCGTTTTAAGATTTTGACTTTATTTTTCTTATACACAACGATTCTTCAGTGACATTTTTCATCGCCCGACAATACAAAAAACCTATATTTTCACATATATTATTCACTCCCAGATTTATCGACGTATTATTCCGAGAACATAAACAAAGACAGGTTTATACGAAAGGAAATAATTTCCAACTCTCTTCACGTTTCGTCAAAACATTTCCGTTCTTCCACTAAGACGGCCATTATGCGGGCAAAGAGCACTCTGCGCTTCTAAAAGATAGAGGCGATTTCGAACTAAGCGGGTCACAGGTAAAACTAAAAGCCGAAACGACGGAAGAAAATCGCTCCGAATGGCTATGGCTAAACGCACAGATTCTCAGCTGAATTCTTATGTACCTACCTGGAAAAACGGCTTGGGAATGGAAAGCTGGGGAAACGCTTGAAAAATTCAAAAGATCGTTCAACAAGTCCCGAATGTGTAGTCTTATTGTCGGAATTAAACTTTGCTTTCATTTATTCGAGTTTTTTTTTAAGAATTGTGGTTTATTTTGATATTATTTTTTTACAATATATAGAGTACAGCCAAGTATATAGTTTGTTAGAGTAGTTTAGAGAAGTCAATATTCTGATGTCGGTGAAGCTTAATCAATGTCATAATTTTTAAGTACCAAATAAATATGTTTCACAATAATTTAATAAAAAGGAGATTTAATTTAATTTCACACTATTATTATAAAATACAATTTTATCGAGGGGATTTAGAGGCAAAAACGAAATAAGGGATCATATGTCCCAGAAGGATAACATGTCCCTTTCTTTTTTCTAATATATTCAAAATACTTTTACAATAAATTATTTGGATCTGATTTATTCATTTTCAATTATTACGTCCTAGACTTTTTGCATTGAAATGGATATTTCATTTAATTTTCTCTCTCAATTTCAAACATTTCTTCGATATTTTTTTTCATTATAACTTAATAATACATGTTACGAAACAATTCATTCATCTTCCAAAATAAAATACAAACAATATTCTGACAATAAGCATAATATTTCAGATACATTTATGATACTTTTCCTTCGATCAGATAAAACCTAGATTAAAAACCCAATAAAACCATCCGATTTTTTTAACCTTCGAGATCATCAAATATCCATCTTGGCAACGAATATCTTCTTTTCCGATCCGGCAAATATTACTGCCCATCCGAACAATAACGAACCATCGCCTATACAAACAAAGGAAGATTCATTGTAGTCGTCGACGTTTTTCTCCTCGGTAAGAAATCGCTTTACGTACAGCGTGCCGCAAAAAAACCGTGCATGTCCGGCGCTTGAGTAATTCTCGCGTTCCTGTGAAAGTGTTACTACAGTGTGTATAAAAAAGTTTCAGCAAAATATGGTCGATGGAAGGGAAATTGCTAAAGGAAATGGAGAAAGTCGCGGATTTTTCGGGAAAATTTCGCTTTTCTGGCTGCTCTTGCATGATATGTTGAAACGTATTAAATATGAAGGGTTTTTTGGTGAGTTTATTTTTTTTGGTAGGAAAAAAATCGTGTGTTTTTGGTGATGTATTGTATCGGTGTTGAGGGTTTCGTGATAGTTTTTGATATATGGATGAGTTAAATTGGTTAGAATTTCATGTTTGTTGTAATGATGGACTTTTCTCTGGAAAGTTGGGATAAATCAAACATAAATCGAAAATTGTTGTTATTCATAATTTATGAAATATATTTAAAATCTGGTATTTTCCCTCTATTTATTTATTTTAATATATTTTATACAGATATTAATCATATATCTAATGTATATTTTTCATCATATCACGAAAAATATTTATCTTAATCTTGTCCTAAGATTGTTTGAAGGTAAATAATATGAGCGCACGTTTCACTTTAAACAAAACTATTCGCTCTAAGATATCCTATCTCGTGTTTAAAAAATACATCTTACCGAATTGCACATATAATTAGTATACAAAATATTAAGTTTGATTAAAATAGTCACAAAATAATCAACATTTCATCGATCATCCAAAAATGTGATATTAATTTAAAAATTAAAACTTTCAATCCTCACACAGATCCAATTCAAAAAACACTTATCCTAAATTAAACCCCGTATTTCCTCTTTTTTTTTAATTAAGTCGACCAATCCGACAACAGAGACATTACGAAAAGTCGACGGACGAAATTAACGCTTCTGTTTTATTTCCTCGCGACGTCCATTTTTTAAAAGCGTCGCTTTTGTGCTCGCGGATTAAGCCCCTTAGACGATTTTTCCCCTCGCTCGATACAAACGAGACGATGGGGGTGCGAAAGTCGGGTTATGGGGTCGAATGAGGGGACGGCTCCGGTAATTCAATTTGCCCTAAGTAACCCCCGGGAATAATGAGGCCCTGACTCCGGCCCTGGAGATCGCCAGGTCGCGGACGCGACGCGACTTCCACGCCGAAGAGCTTTTGACATGCAAATGTTGGAGTTGGAAAGAAAACTCGGATGCTTCCGAGTTTTCCGAGGTGTAATAAATACGTCGTTGTTTATTTTTATTTATTTGTTTATTTTTTCTCTTGCTAAATTGGTGTCGAAAGCTTATTTAGGCTCGATCTTTTAATTTTGTCCTTTAGTATGTGACTCAATTTTTTTTTCATTTTATAATATTGTGATTCAAAATGAATAATTGACTCATTTTTTTAACTGACAAAAGCAAAACTTTTGGTTAACAATTAATTAACAGTAACAGTTGTCGAACATTATACGGAAAAGATCTTTTCATAGCTATGGTTAAGTAACTTTATCAATGGTTGAAATATCAGCCCTTAGAGTTGATTGAAATTGTTATTTTATTATTGAAATTATTACTGTTAATGTTTATAAGGTTATTTGAATAAATATTCAATTGATTATATGAATTTATATTTGATGAAATAATATAATTTATATGCACAGCATTTCTATGAATTGTATTATCATATTTTATATTTGATTCTGATTTCTCACATAATTTCAATATGCGTATAAAAATCGGTATTTCTCTATTAATATTATATATTCTGACCAATTTTGATTATTAAAATAGAATATTACATAGAATTTAATTCTACTTAACTGAAAATTAAGTTACCATCAGTTTGCAAAGAAAAAACTTATTTTTTTCCACATTCAATACATAAAATATCAATTACTCGCTTTAAAACTAGCCACCTGGTGCGAGAGTTAAACTTTCCATAAAGTAGTTTTATCATAATGTAAAATTTCCAACTTAAAACTTTCAAGAAAATTGAAAAAAATACACGATCACTTTACACGGAGATATCTTCATCTAATATAGCGACAGTTATTCGAACAAAAAAAAATAAAATTCACCCCCATTTCCATCTTAATAAAAATGAAAAGAAAATCATTTTTTCATCCCAAATAATAAATCATCCGCAACTCGTTATTTCCGAGAAAGCTTTTACCGTCAGTCAACAGTCATTGGGCACATTTCACCGACCAACCTAGTAACCAACAACCTCCATAATAAATTAAGGAGAGCGGACTTTGACGCCACAGACGTCACCTCGAAAGCCTCCAGCAGGCTTTCTGCGTCCTGCCTCGCTTAGGTAAGATGCTTAAGTGAGATCGGCGTCCTAACGTCAGGTTCCACATCTAAGGCCTGATTCACACAGACTTTTGACGATTCAATCAATTTTATATGAATAAATTAAATTTCAGAAGAAAATTGGATCGAAATGTCTTTATTTACGATTTTTAACCAACTAATATATTTCAAATTCAGTTCAATTTGTATAAATTGGTAGCCTGATGATTTTTCACTACTATGCCATCCAGCTTAGATTTAAGGTTTTTATGGAAAATTCAATTTTCTTGTCCAGCAATCTCGTCTCATCATTCGTTTTGTTATCGATTTTTATAACATTTTTTCACGAGTCCCAATTGTTTTGGTATTGATAATGAAAACTATCTGTCATTTTTTGGATCATTATGAGAATATCAAATCTGAAAGTATCTCTATACGCAGGTAGAGATAGTCTTCATGTATTTTTATCCATGCTCCTTTAGTCTATTTATTGCATTTTAATCTATATAGGTACATAATTTCATAATACATGCCATGTACGTCAAGTGAAGCCAAGTAGAAGTTCTACTTAATCATTATTAATACGAACATTCAATTCGTTGAATATTATATTAATTTTCGCACTGTCACAACTTTTTATCGACATTTACATTTATTTTGTTATCTGCAAATGAACAATACTGATATATCCATAGCTTTCAAATAGTAGGTCAAATATAAAAGACACAGTTCAATCGTTAAATATGCTAAAATATATCGTATTTTTACTCCTAAAAAATATTATAAATGAGTTATCACAGTACTATAGCGTCACCATAAACACACATATTGATGTGTAAGATTTTTCCTGAATCGATATCGAAATCAACCGATATTCAACAGGATTTCCATCGAGGGCGGTCAGTGTGAAGGTGGCCCAAATTAGGGCTTCGCCCCCGTCTTTTTTGGGGGCCATAGCGACCTCGAAATATGACGGTCACGCCCGGCAAAGTGGCCCCCTTTCGCCCCCGTTTTTGCACGCTTGATGTATGAAGATAAGATGGCGAAATAAATTTCGGGGAAACCACCCCGTCGACTAAGTACTGCTGGCAATTAGGGTTAATTTTCTTGACGGACGGTGTACTGTCAAATTTAATCGACGGTCACTAATTGGAAGGGCGCCTTTCATTTCTTTATTATTTCATTGTAAGAATACTTTTTTATTTTATTTTAACATGTGTATTTATGGTTTAAAGCTTGTGAATATAAAAATAATTTTAGTGTTATGGTTATAATTGTGTGGAAATCGGTTCAGTGTTTTGATATTAGAACAGTGTGCTTTGTCTCGGGTTTTCGTATAGATGGAATCCGTACAAAATTTAAATACCCATGTGAAATATGTTGAACGTATGTTTCATACACATGTAATTAACTAGATTAGTTTGTTTGAAAATTCAATGAATATATAAAGTTTTAATGGTTTCACTGAAACTTTAAATGGTTAGTTACATAGATACATTCGTTCGCTATACGAGTATGCATTATGTTAAATGATTTCTATGTAGTTAATGGTATAATTTTACTGATTTTATATGAAATTCAACGAGCGGGATTATAGAAATTCATTTTTTTATCGCACAAAATAAAAAAGCCACAGCATGGAACGAAATCAAAACAACGACCGAGCTTATTTGAAACTATTGAGGGAAGCGGGAGGAAATGGAAAATGGCCTTTGAGACGAAGCAGTACGAAACGGAAACGGAGTCCATTTGACAAACCAAAGACTAAAGCACATCCGGAAAACCACACAGAATACGAAACACATAAAGTACACGAGAGAGCGACACATATTTATTTAGAGCTCTAATATGAAGTCACCGCATGCACTCAATCAAAACACCCGATATGCTCTTACAGTAAAATTGCACTTACTCGTATATATGTATAGCAAATTTAATTTTCAAATTTATGTATTTAATTCAACTGATATAAGGTGATTGTGTGTGCCGAATTGGGCTTTAGTGCCCTTGTGATGCTGAGTTCGAGTACTCTGGTGAGAGTCTTATATCGTTTTTCTTGATAGATCTATCGTTTATTTCGAATGTTTTATTTGAAAAAAGTTTTAATACAATAATTTACAAAACGGTTTCTTAAAATGGATCTTCTGCTTTGTCTATGTCGATTGAATTCGATCAATTTTAATGTCACCTTTAGTATCCCTACAAAATTCCTAGCCATAACTGCAGTTTCTTCGCTTTAAAGTGAATAATTAGTATTAAAATTGAAAAAAAAATGGGCATCAGTGTCAATGTAATAAAATCAGATATATTTTCAGAGAATTTAACAATTCAATGTATTTTCGAAAAGGAAAAGCGAACCTCTCCGGATCGAACGTGTTCAATTAATTTGCCAGCGTCCCGCGTCCCGTGTTATTTCCCAACACTGACCCGTTACTGTCCCGATATTTGTACTCCGGGACATCGGGAAGACCGTCCCGAAATTAATTTATCGCTTCGTGCAAATGGAAATTTATTGTCTTTGTGTAAAGTTTTCGCACATTCGAAGAACGCGGTCTCGACTTACGAACCAACGCCTACATTCTAGACGCGACTTAAAACTGCTGAAGCACGCTATTTTATGCCACACCCTGTACACTGTGTATAATGTGCCGTGATTTAGGTGGGTTTATATTTCTGTTTCGAATTTAATTTGTCGGTGTTGCGGTTTTCGTATGCGTATTGTGCTGTGTTGATTGTGATGGGATAAGTTTGATAACATATTATAAATACAGATATGTACATACTTATAATAATCGTTTATTGTATTCAAACAAACGTGTTTGTTATTTATATCAATTGGAAGATAAATTGTTTGATTTAAATGTAATTGAATGTATGTTGTATATTTTCTATAGACTCCTTATCGACTGATTCTTCGCAGTAGAACTTTCCAGAGTCACTGTATCCAAGTCTAGGAAAGTTTTCGCATCATTATATTTTACATTTTAGAAAAAACTGAATATCTATTACAAGAAAGTTCTCAGGGGGGTATTTTTAAAACTCATTAAATATTATACTAAGCATTACCTACATATGCAATGATAGAAACAGCTGAAATCCAAAGAGTCTCAAGAAACATAAACTTATAGAAGCTATCATTTAAAGAAAAATCATTTTTTATTAATATTCATTAGAAAATATTTTGGTTTGTAAGAAAAAATATATAATTTTATATTTTTTTCTTTGGTTAATATGAAATATTCGATTCTCGAAATATGTTTTCGATTCTCTCCGCTTTTTTTTCCTTTTTTACACATTGTGCAAGATTGTATCGAAATAAATAAACACAAAGAATAATATTGAATAAATCTAAATAAAATAATAATGGCATTCACGGAACACATCTGCAGGAAATCGCACGGCTTAAATTGCAAATTCTAAAAGATCGAACTCCTTTGACGTTCGAATTTAAATAAACACGACAAAGATATTATTTCGCGAATTACGAAAAAAAAATCTATCGTTCGACGTCTCAAAGGGAAAATCCTCAACGGAGTCGAATCGAGAGAACGACAATTGTCTAGAAACGAAAATAAACAAACTTTAGGTAAATGCATCGATCCGCGAATTCTAATGGAGAGTCCACACTTGAACCGATCGATAATTTGAAAAAAATTAAATTAAAATATTATCTATTTGACTCAAATGTAAACACTTTTCAGTTTACAAGCGGCACAACTGTCCATGGATGCAAGTCGAGTTGCGAAAGTGTCGAATATGCAAAAGTTTCCGACATTCTCCATATCGCAGAAGCTTTTCCTCGTTCGGACAACGAAATGTTTAGCTTTTGCACTAGCTCATAACGTCCAACACGCTTGGCAGGTCGAAAAACTATTCGAAACTACACTTTCACGAATGAACTTTCGCAAAACTGCTGAGTCCTTCTACTGAGAGTAGTACTGTTGAGAAATTTCGCCGGACATTGCGCACCATTTCGACCAAAACATTTCGAAACGTGGATAAAATACTTCTGAGTTGGCGCAATTTATACAGATTCGCGAAAATTTGACGGAAAATCTATCTTAAACTTTCGCTTTGAATGAATTTTCAACGATTTAGATTCGTAAACTACTTAAACGATCTAATAAAATCACCTTAGATTCATAACATATTTGGGATTTCTGAGTATATGCCAAAATCAACTATTTGATCATTGAATAGAAATTTCGAACTTTTTGAATACATTATCATAAAATAAATTCTATTGATTAAAGAAATAAGAAAATAATTGACTAAAAATTATAAATTTTCTAAGAAATCATCAAAGGAGCGCTCAATCTTTGAATCGAAATACAACGTATTATATGTATGTATATCTGATTTAGTCACATTATTTACTTGATTCACTAATATTTTTTAGTCATAGTTCATGGTTTTAATATAATTTAGCTATAAATTCACTAATATGACAGTAATTAACTAACAAATATTGAGCTTTCATATTAAAAAGCCCTATATTACTACGTATTACATTGCTACCTATAACTAACGAAACTTATCTAGTACATTTACGATTCTCACATACCATCGATCAAAATCAAATCTTTTATACGCACTTTTTATACATTAGAAAAAACCTCTTTTTTTACACACACTGACACAGAAACGGACACGTGGGGGAGAATTGGGACTCGTCTCCCGCCCGAGGGACTGAGGCTTCCATAATTTCTGCTCGAATTCTAACCCAAGGTTTCCATTCTGACCCATACATCAAAGTCACCTACGCACCAAGCCGAAAGGGACAAACTGGCCGACAGGTCGGAAGTATCATAAGAACTGTACATCGGTGGAAAACCTCATCAATCACGGCTTTCGGGATGTTTGTCATCCGAGCTTGATTTTCATTGTGGGCCGAAAGGAGGATGACCTCTCTTACGTGTGGTGTATCTCGAGTTTGATTTATCTGCGAGTTTAAATGTTGAAAATCGATGTATAATTATATTGTAGTTGAGATGCGAAAGTCGTTTTAGGCTAGGGAGTGTTTGATCCCTTTAGTGAAAGGGGCTTTTCGTCTGAGCATAAATATTGTTGTGAAAGGATGAGCCGAATCTGCGGTTTTCGTTTTATTATGACATGACTCGAAGGGTGAATTATATTATATTGTATAATGAATCGATTGATGGAATGAAGGAAATTCTGATGATTTTCATGAAATTTGTTATATTGAGAAAAATAAATAGATGAGTTCCACCAAATTGTCAGAATAATGAGAAAATATTTGATTAATTAAATATCGAATCGGCAAAATTTAATTTTGTCGTTAATTTATAGGGCTTAGCTTAATTAATTAAGGTCCGAATTTCAATCACTAATGAGTGAATTCGAGTGTAAATTGATAGTTTATTCATTATGTAATTCACATCGCCAATGACATTTATATTGAAATTCTTGTTGATCGTGCAAAGGGCACTTCATAGATTTTACGTACAATTTATTTAGCTTTATACATACATACATATGTATTATCAGACAATAATTTTGATTCAATCAACGGATAAATCTCAACGAAAACCCAATCGAAACCCAACAACATCAAAACGACAAACGACACAATCGAACCGTCAATCGAGTCGACCTTCGAATAAAATTTAATTGCACCGTCCGTTTTATCATTTTGACTCATTCGAACATCCCTCGGGAGCATAATTCGTCAATCTAAATGATAATAAGCCACGTTGAACTTTTCGGGCTACGGGGACACGAACTAAATCTTCCCCATCGCAAGGGTCGTCGCACACGCTCGGTATCTTTTTTTTATTGCCGGTGCTTCTGTCGTATATCGCGTCCTTTTCATCGACCTCGAAGCCTTCGTAACAAGACACAGAGAGCTGGGAAATTGTGGCCGAGGACGTTATCACCTCTTGGAATTGTTGGATATAAAAAAATAAAAGGTTTTTCAGGTTTGAATTCCAAAAATGTTCTTGTTATGTGAAATTATTTTTATGAAAACTACAGATTTTATTTTTCAAATTTGAAATCTTCCATTTGAAATCAAATATTTTCTAGTTCGAGTTAAATATTTCAGAAATTGAATCAAGTCTTCTTACGCACTCACTAACCGAATTATCATCGGTTTGATTTAATTTTCAGAATATTTGACTTGAGCAAAATATTAAAAAATATTTAAATTTAATGAAAACATTTGGTTTGAATTGATTTTTTTAAACTTAATAATGTGTAGGTACTAAAATAATTAATGAGTAATTTGGTTGAATTTTGTTTTGTACGGGGAATCGTATACGTTCTGTATAATTCAATTACAGTTTGGCCTTGATTATTCGAACTAATTAGAACTGGAGATAATTCAGATAATCAAATTATTCTGTTAATCAAAACGTATAATTGGAGTAAATGAAAAAATACGGAGTTTCACCTTAAGAAAAATATACTGTACATTCATATTTATTCTATTTGTTAGAATTTTTAACAGTCTTTTTTTAAATAAATGAAAAAATATGTATATAATATTTCAACAATCAAATTTTGGGAGATTAAAATATAATAATGTCATGTGAAATAATACTATTAATCGCGATTACATTATGAGAGAAGGTTGTACATAATAGGTGTTTGTTACGTTTTTACTATGACTAAGGCTTTTCCAAGTAACCTCAAAGTAAGAAACCTCATAGATTGTAAATTTTCAAATAAAATTATACGAAAAATTTTCCAAATGTGCACACAATAACTACAAGAAGCTTCACTACGAAACGATAAGCCATTACAGATAAACATCAGACATTTTTATTAACATAATACACACCTAATTAAAACCTCAATTTCTAACTCCCAACCGATTCCACATACCCAAAACCAACTCCACATACCATAGACCCCACAATTTGAATAAATAGCGATTAATCACCATTACCTAAGGCTCGCATCCAGCAATCAAAGAGTCGGAATCCTCGCGGAGCGAAGAGAGGCATTCGCAATCTGCGATCCGGGAACGTCTCGACCGTCGTTATTGTCCCTCGATGATTCCCTCGTGTAGAAGGGAACCTTCGAATTCCCGATTCGGTCCCGCAGGAATTCAATCAGCGGAAAAATGTTTTGCCGCCGCAGTCCGTTAACTCTATGGCCTCGTTTTTCTAATGGATCGTACCCACTAAAACGCTCGATGCTAGCAATTTTGCTAAATTATATTCACTAAAAGTTTAAATTCGCTTGCTTTTCCCTTTATTTTGATTTTTATATGCCATTGATCGTATTTAAGTCATTTATGATTTTTTTTCAACACATTTGTTTAAGATACCTTTTTTCAAAAGTCTAAAGAGCAAATCGAAAATATGAACATGAACGATTGTAAAAATGTTGAAAGAGATTCTCAAGCTGCTTTAATTCGCGTGCGTTTTTCATTATTGTAATTTTTGCACCCAACGTATAATGTTCTATTCATCTTTAAAGTTTCGAAAAAAAATTGAAATCACTTGTTTGGATAAAAAAATTCAAATCTCTCTTCAAAAGTCTATAGAGTAAATTAATTATGTAAATCTCTGAAAATTTTGTTGAAGAATTATATTCTATTACTAATAATAATCTGAAAATAATCCAACTGATGTCGTTTTTTGTTTGAATTGTGAAAACTAGAAATGTAGTGCAAGGGATATATTCATTATTTGTCTAATAACAAATTGTTACCTATCTTGTTCTAATGCTTACATCTAAAAAAAGAAATGCAAAAATTTCTAGCTAGAAAAGGAAATAGATCCCTTTTGCATTACATCTCTAATCGTGATACTCAGAATCAAGCGTCTGTAAGCATTTCATTATATTTAATCAAAACTTTATTACAATCAATAAAACTTTTTAACGTTTTACGAAAATTATATAAACTTATTTCAAATTTAAATTAAAGATTAAAAAAAAATTCACCGTCAATATTTAACGAATATGTCATGTAAATGTCCTCGTGCACACGCATCCTTAGAGCACCAAATCCATCGATTTAATCAACTGCAATATATCCACGGTGACGTATTATCAGCTCAGCTCGCATTGTACGCTCGCATGCGTATGTGCCGCAAATTGACTTTTTCTGTACCCTACGAGTATAACTCTATTCGGGTTCAATTACACAATTTGCTCGCTTACACAGTCGGGACACGAACTCGGTCACAGGTTTTGATTTCCGCAAAAGCCTTTTACATCTGATTTGATGAATGTCCCTGATTACGTTTATTTGTTTCGCGGATCGATGCTTAATTTTGCGATGTAAACCGATCGGATTTGCGGAAATTCATGCGGCAGAATCGTCGAAATTTGTCGGTAATCTGGTTACAGTGATTTGCAATCGACTTTTCAATTGTAAATTGATCTCGTTTGTATGATATGTTGTATTGGATGAATCAAATTCAATTAAAATTTCATTCTAAATAAGTCATTTTTAAATTCTTTCAAATTATTTTCCTTTCAAACGAATAGAAAAATGTTTCATTTATATGTAGAAACTATTATAAAATACCACATTACACTTGAAAGATAAAAGTAAAATTATAACTTCAAATCCAGCTTAAGACCATTAGCTTAACTTAAACTTTCACACTTCCGTTTTATTTTCTTCCAAGATTTCTCACGAGATTACACCAAGAACAATACTGTGATAATATAGTCGTATTAAGAATTTTAAATCGAAATGAATTAACACACGAATTAGCAATGATTCTATTCAACTACACCAAACACTCATACTGCGAAGAATCTTATTCTGAAAAAAAAAAATCGAATATTTTCCACTATAATTTCAATATGCTATTTCAGATATGAATTTTAGTATGAAAATTCCCCAAATCAACTCTCAGAATCAAAACTATGCGAGAAATCGCTTTATGACGCCCACGTTCCACGATCGTTCGTTATTTCTGCGAAAGTGCGACAGTTCCATTTTCAGCATTTCTAGACCACAAAACGTAAATCCTGAAACGCTTATGAAGATTGACACGTTAATTCCGCTCGACTTCCTCACGGGACAACCCTCACCAGCTCCTCTTGGACCACCTTGAACCACCCCCTGGATGTGGAAAAGGCAGGTGAACGAAAGCCTGAATATGCATTATAAAACTGAGGGTTCTAGCGCACTTATTGTTATATATATTCAGATTCAAATCAGAATCTCGTATAAATCATTTCTCATTATGATCCGGTTTCATAGTTTCGAAGATGAGATAGAGATGTTTAAGGGAAGGGACGGAGGTGAAAATTTATTTTTCGATGTGTTCCTATTTCTAAAAAGAATTATATTGTTAAAAACTGTTTAAAATGTGCCAAATTTCATTTGTTATGATATTTATGAAACTATAGAATTGGTTAAGAAGCCAGATTATTACATTTTTAGCTACTTATTTGAAAACAATGAAACATTATATAGTTATAATATACACATTTGTGAACTACATCATTATTTTTTAATCGATAAAATGTCGAACGATCAAATTGGTAGCTTTTTCATAGATACATAACAAGATGAAGTAAAAATATTGTGAACAACCTACACCCATGATATAATTTAACATATTTTTACGAATATTTTGCATTTCGTTTGTTTTCCATAAAATAAATGGCTATTTACTCTTAAGTTGATATTCATTCGTCAGATTTTTTTAAAATTAAAAAAACTAAGATATCTAGCATATGTTGGCTCGATATGAAAAAAGTACATCTTATCATCTAAATACCGACATTTTGAATCGAAAAACATAGTGTGATATTGCTGAATTTATTTAATTTTAAGTACACCTAATAAAGCTATAGGCATTTACCTCGCTACACGAAAGTTCGCGATAAAAGCCCACAGAATCTCAAGCAACGCCTGTTAACAGAAACTAGTTTAATATATATTTTAGCGAGAATAAAGAAATTGCTTTCCAGAGTAAACACTCTCGTAATGTAATACACGTCCATTTTTCCAAAGCAGAGATTCAGGTCAGAGCTCTTTGAACCTGTTCTCTGGTCACTGGGGCAACATGCTGGAAATAAATCCTGTCGACTAGCGTATAAACGAGGAATCCTTTCATATTTCTGTGTTATATCGTAAAATTTCACCAGATATAAGCCTTTTTCGTTAGAAAATATCGATTCGAACGTGTCAATTCGGTTTATCGTCCGATTAGTTTTTATTTCGAATGTTTGAGTCGATTAGGGTACGTTGTGTTTCAGTGGGGTAGGTTTCGTGTCGATTAAAGTGGTTTTCGATGTATTCGATCAGAATGCTGAGTGAATTCAATCACATCGATATATTATATTCATAAGATTAATTAGAAACGTATTCGATGTATTATTATATGTATCACACTCTTCGAACATTAAGTTTAAAAAAAAATGCTGTATTTATGTTGGATTTATATCGTAAACGTGAGTTAATACACATAATAAAAACTTGTTAACTCGATTCCATTCTTTTTCCAAGATATTAACTCCCCGAAGAAAGTTGTAATAAATTCTCGAAGTACGTTTCTAATCTTCATAAGGAATATTAAGCTCTGATCGTGAGATATTACTGTCGTTTACATCACTGTTAAGAGGATTTATCTGTAATTTACTATTTTTCTTTGAGAAAATTAAAAATTTAATAGAATTATTTATGGTCTCTCGTGTGCGCAATTTAACGACTTTGCGTTTTATTTATTGAACGCGTTCGCAAAATTACATTAACATTTTCATTTTACTTTTTCACTGAATCATATACAGCTTAAAATGAACATACATAAATAAAGTTATGAAAATTAAAAAAAAACTGTCATTCGATCATTAAAATTACCAAAAACAAAATTCGATACGTCAATATCGAACGGTTCCCGTTACAAACGAGGGACAAGAAATTTCCAATTTTTGACAAATTCCTCGAAGCAAACATCAATTTTTCTTATCGAATAAATTTCATGAAATATTAACACCCTTAAAACACAGAGGCTTTGGCGTTTTTAACCACATTACGCCAGAAGACAATCACTTTTAAACTCAATATCGCGTCTTTCGCTTTATAACTCCCGACGCGATCGTATAATCTCTCCCCATGAACTAAGTTCGACGAGTTGTAATTTTGTTTCGGTTAAAGCTCGACTCTGTTGCTACTGCTGTGGAGAATAAGAAATTGTTACATTTTATTGCTTTCGTCTAGCGAAACTGTGTATTTCGCCTTTTATTGCCTTCTGGTCAGATGTGGCTATGGGGTTATGAAATTTTCCCATTGAACTGAATGAAACTTCTCGAATATAATCGTATGTAGTATATTTATAAGAAAATTATCTATTTAAATTGAATATCAAATGAAAAAATATAAATTTTATATAATTTTGTATAGATATTTCATTTTAAGCTGTATGAATATTTTTCACGTCAGTTTCTCGATGATGTATTTTGAGCTATAAACTTGATTAATTCTCATCTGCGAAAACTGACTGGTTCATATTAAATAAACAAATTACATACATTTCTAACATCTTATGCTTACAGCATTAGATAAAATATTATATTTTCTAAATAACGCGAGACTTTGAAACTATACACAAATTCATATTTTCGCTTAAAAGCTTTCACTTGATACACTACAATCACATTGTTTTATATATTTTTTTCAAATACTCATCTCAAAATTCAAAAAAATTCCAATCCATTATCGACAATCGTTCGACACATTCTCGAAAACTTCGATCGCAAAACTTCTCCATTAAAAATTCAACGCTCGCGTATCAATTAAGCGAAAACTTTCAGCAAGCTAATTTAGCAGAATTATCGATTCTATGAGGAAAAATCGAGAAATCGCCTAACTTTCGATGTAATTGAAATCGATCGTCACAATCGTATCGTTAATCCGAATGAATTTTCGGTATCGTTTCTCGAATTTGCGACGCAATTTTCCGAGTACTTTACTTCGTTACGTTCGCTTTATCGCCTTTTACACAAATTAGTGCAGTAATTTTGTCGAAGGCGTTTGTTTCCTCGCAAAACTCTCACAAATCCGATATCCTTTGAATGATGATTCGCTGAATAAGAGACACTTGAGAAGCGTTGTTCGAGCAGCTCGACATTATTCCATAGCTAAGACAGGAGAGACTAACTTTGGGATAGCTTTGACGTGTAGCGAACCGTTCAAAATGCATCCAGAATTCGGAAGATGGATTCGGACAAAGCTTTGTGATATTTAGTTGAAGATTATCAAAAGTAAAATTAATCAAATTTGTACGAAAATGTATTTACTCACAGGACCGATCTCTTCACTTACTTCAAACTATACATAGAAAGCGTTTTATTTTTCTATATAGAGTTTGGCGCTGTAAGTTCACGAACATGACTTGACAGCTGTCAAAGTCGATAGATAAAAACTTTTGCTAGGTTATAGCTTGGTTAAAGTTAGTGAAAAGATCAACTCTTAGTCTATAAGTGCAAAAATAATAATAAAAAATATCTCTTTTAGTATATCAGTTATATGTATTATCATAATGTCGCTTTAATATTGACGCTCTATGTTGAAAGCTCGCATCAATATCATTAACAATATTCACTCAGATGGAATAAATGGTGCATAGTATGAACTGTCAGTAGATGTTTCGTTGCGAATATCGAAATGTTTTCAAATTCAAATATATGTTTTTACCATTTATTCTTACTGACGATAGTTTAAAATATAGATTCTTACCCTCTGGACTTTTAAAAAATTGAAATTTAACCTACAATTTGAAGAAATACTGACTACATGTTTAAATCTATACATCCAAAATGGATTCTTACTATTGAAAGAATACATTATTTATATCAATATTGATCTTATCCTGTCATGGTCTTCGACCTAAACTTTACCTACCAGACGATTGATCTAGAAATTGTATGAAAAACTGAAAACTAAAAAATGAAACTAATACTAATTAATAGCATTATGTCTACTAAAGGATTTGGATCGGAACTGAAATATCTGAAGCGGAACTCAATCCTAGTGCTTGCACACATCGGATTCCCACGTTTCGGACAACCAGTCGGAAATGCTGAGGATATTCGAGGATAATTCCGAGGTCCTGTCCCGCACTGTGAACCTGCTAAATCGTCGGGGATGACAAAGGTTTTTCGCATATGCCTAGTACGCAAAAATCCCTGGGTCATTTACGAGGGACCGCATTTCTGCTTTGCTCTCGGGTTTTTCTTTATTTTTTTCCACTCCTCACTCCGAGGAATCGCATGTCGTCCACATCAGCGATTGTTAAACTAATGTATAACGAAATGTTTGGGGAGACTTGATCCATCCTTTTGATTTTCCCCCTAACTCCCTTTGGGAAAGTCGTAATTTTAAGTGTGAAAGTTAAACCCAAATGAACAGCTTTTCAATACTTTCTATGAATCAATGTGCTTCTTTATATGGAATATGTTGAAATATGAATTGTATTTAATATATTTTGAATTAAATTGACTAAGATATGATGAAAATTGAGAAGCTCTGAACTCTATATCCTGGTTGTCGTCGCTCTCGTGCTACCTTCAAGGATCGTGACGTTTTCGACAAGGGTGCAGGCTTCGTCAGAAATGTATGTGTAGTAAATTATTCTCTTGGCGATGTGAGTGGAAAAATGAAATGATCTCTCATGGGTATGCACGTCTGTGAAATTACAACTTGTCATTGAAATGCTGACGCATTGTTATAATATCTTAGAATCGAAAAAATTCCATCTAAATATATTATTTTTTAGTCCTTTGATTACTGAAGAACGATACAAGTGACTATATTTAAGTAAATCAATTTGGAATGGACCTTAACTGAGTATTTTCCGAAAAACTCATCTTTATTCTAAAATTTGTGTCTCCCAACTGACTATTAATTTTAACGCCCCGTCTGAAAATTACCGTCGGAAATTTTAATATGGACTCGAAAAGTTTGCGACTTCGAAAAAGCGACTCACTTAAAAGAATTCCAAACTAAAAACAACGACATAGCCTAATTAAAAAGTCTTGCAGCGCTTCGCCCACACACAAATAATTAATGTTACAACAGAGAACAAAACAAATTTAAGAAAGTTTTAATTGGCGTTTATCCCTCGGACATAAACACAACGAACTCGAATCGTTAATTGGCGTCTCATTGTTCTTGATATTCCGCTTTTCAAATATTCCTTATTGTTAATCGACCAATTGTTTGTTGATAATACCCTTGTTACTCTTTCGACTAATTATAGCTTTTATAACTCGAAGTTGCTCGATACTTTTTAGACTCCATAGCGATTACGAACTGTTCAATATAATAGTTCTTGAAGTAGATAAATCCCATTGCGTTTGCAGGAAACAGTCCATATTTTTCAATAAAGCGAAAAAAAGTTTGAACATAGAAATATTATTGAAATAAGAGAAGTTTCAAAACAATTCTCATTCAGCAGTATTGAAACTCGTTTTCAAACGAATTCGAAAAACATTAAGAGCAGTATTGAAACTCGAAAGCAATGAAAGCTCGTTCATTTTTATTCTGTACCGTATGTGATCCGAACAAACAAACGCGTCTATTATGTTACCGCGGAACAAAAACCTTTATATACACATCGATTTCCCCTTAATGCGAAATTAACGTCCTCTCGAATAAAACGTCCAGAACGTAAATAAGTCGACAGAGCCCGTTAAAAATGCTTCATTAACAAAAAAGAACGATAATTCGAGAGCGTGATCGAAATGCCGACGCAGTTCGAAATTACGTTGCAATCGAGCTAAAACCTTATTTAGCGAGAACTTTAGATTCCGGTCAGCGAAAATCTCATTTCTCTTAACGATCTCACACTAGAATACGTCCCGGCTTCCTTCCAGTGCTCCAGACGATGCTCTTTCTTCGAAATCCACTGGAAATAAAACAAAATAAAGCTGAAAAACACTCCGGGTCTAATGACGTGCTTAGTGTACGGTTCTGACCGGAAAACTCGATGATTTCAAAACCCTTTTGTATCTTTTTTTTATCCGGGTTTGTAAAACGCATTTCGAACGAAAATAAATTAAAATTAGCGAGTTGAAAGCTTTCAGTTTTTTTTGTGTTAAGCGAGAGGTTTTAGAGGATGGCTTTTAGAGCTGGTACGTTTTTAAAAGTTTTCAATTTCTCATCTCGCCCGGAATTGACGTTACGCTGTGGAAAACACTGCATTTTCTTCAGACGCTTTTCCGAGTGCTTTTTGAAATGGTGCAAACACGTAGCCAGATCCCAAAGTGACAAATCAGCACTAAAACTAGGTTAAAATACGAAAGTCTAACTGAGCGTGTTTTTGAATCCCATTCGTTTTAAAATACGTATTTAATTTATTTATATACGCCCCTTCTTGCAAAGATTGGTAGCCCAAATTGCTATTTGTATTTATTCAATACTGAAAATTTTACTGTGACATGAAAAATTCTGAAATTTTCGAATTTATCGAATAAATAATATGGCGCACAATAGAAAAATGGCGCTCGCTTCGAAAGTTTGAAAACTTTTCGCGAGTTTTCCCGCCTTAGGCGGAAATTCGGATGCGGCGCATTAAAATTAATTCCATTGTCCGACTTTCGCCCTAATAAATGTCTGAGGCCCTTTTCCATCTCCGAGATCGGTTTCCGGACCGGAGTGAAACTTGCGAAGAAGTAAAATGTCGTGTAAAAAGTTGCACATGCCCCATTATTTATTTTTGATGTGAGATCTTCGTAGTACAAGGTCGTCTTATTCATATTTTATCATATAATATTAATTAATTTTCATCAAAATTTCATTAAACAGTAATAAGTTAATCTCATCGTGTGCAGGTCATTGTAACATATATTATTGTATTTTCTTTGACTCAACTACGAAAAAATCTCCCACAGTACTATCAAACAATAGAAATCCAGTTGTTTGTAATTATAATGATGCAAAAACCTTACTTGTTGTACATACATATATGTTAACATATCTAAAGTTTCAATGCCAAGGATTCAGCTATTAAAGAGTCTATAAAATACGTTAAATTTTCATTTTCTATTGAATAACCTTATAATCTTATATACTCTTAGTACTGTGAAAAGTCAAAACCATGTTTTATTTATTTATTTTCATTTCGTCAGAAGCGGGAAGTTTTATTCTTCGTGTTCGTATTTTCAATGGGCGTCGTATAAACATGGTTTTTCAATTGTGGTCGGGTTTTTCTTTCTTTTTCTTTGAGGCCGAGAGGTTCGTTAAGTTCGATGATGTTTTTATTTCGAAGAAAATTCTGTTAGAGTACTTTTGAATTCAGCATGAGCGAAGTATAAATTTTGAAACTTAAAAAATATAACAAAGCTACGTTGAAGAATCGAAAAGTTTTTTCACATTACAAGAATATTCAATTCAAATCTTTGAAATGTTTGAATATAAAAAATCTTATTTTCACTTTAAAAACCAGCAGAATTTCTCATTTAAACTTTTTACGGAAAAAAATATTAGTTTAAAATCATTTATTTATTACTTTTGGTATACATACATTCATCTATTATTTCACATCGACGAATCAAATGATGAAGTTTTTTTTATATAAGAAAAATATCATATTCATAAGGAGCAGCGTTAACACTCGAACTTCTCCGAACAAAAACTTAACCTCTACTATCAGCAATGATGGAAATTTATAAAAAAGTTTCCATAGATAATTGGAAACGCAGCTGATGCTCGTTCGTTGAAATGCCGTCGTGTGATCGATGATCGAACTTTTTCCCATTCCATCGACATGCACAATTTCAGAGAATTTGGCTTCTTCTCCTGAGGAGTTTTCCTGTCGGGAAAACCGAGATTACTCACGGGAAAACTTTCAGCTTTCCTCGAACCGATCCCGACGCTGACAGACCGGAATTAATTGCGGAAAGAACGAAACCTATCGACAATCGAGAGATTCGAACGAATTCGATGAAAAATATTGCTAATTTCAAAGATTTTTCAATGTAATTAGAAAAACTTATTCAGCTTCGAAGTGTGAGCCATTTGCTGCATAGCGCAATTAACGCATAACGCATTTAACTGCTCATATACAGAATGGCAAAAACTGAACGCAACAAAGGAAAATTGAGCGTTTCATATTTTTTCGATACAGCTATTTTCGTATATTAAAAGCTATCGGTTTCGGGTGTGCTTTTGACACGATCAGATTGTATAGATTTCGAATATGTTTGTGGTTTGTCGTTTTGCCATAGACGAATATGTCGATCGTTGAAATATGGTCGTTTTCCATTCGCGAAAATTTCATATTCGCCAAATTGTGTCGTAGAGTTATGTTCCCTGTTCGAAAAAATTGCTATCGATTATCGAAAATGTTATAATCGTATCATATATGTTTATGTGAATATTTCTCTATTAATTATTATTTAATTATATAATACATGTATTGTATATTTCATTGTTTACGTTTTGTGTGATCGGATCGAGGATTTTCCAGTTGAACAATTTATCTGAGCTGTGTTTTCATTAGAACTAGAGACGAAAGTAAATTTATCGTATTGTACATTCTCGTTCGTATAATCTGTTTAGTTTTAGAGAAAACAAAGCGCTGCAAAACTTTTTCAATAGTCTTGTTTTCAATCGATAACGAACCATTCGTTCTGACGTCCTTCAATGCTTTCAGACAAACCTCTCGGGCTAATTCCAACAACTTCAACAAAAACGAAATTAAATTGCAAAGCTAAACCGCAGTTCTTCAATTCAGATCAAACTAGATTCGCAAACGAATCCAGTTTTCGACTGCAAAATAAATTAAAACGATAATTTTAATGGATCTAAACGTATTTTCCACAAGTGTACTACCACTTAAAGGCTTTCAGATTCGAGATCGTACCGATTCATCCTTATTCGTTTGATTTTTTCAACTTGTTCGCGAACAAAATGAATGTTTTTTAATCGAAAAACCGGAAAAGGGGCAGCAGACTCGTTTGGTCATCGATCAACGCCATCCTTTGTGAATAACGAGCCACGTTCATTGTTTCGGGCGCGTCAACTATAACTAATCGTAGCACTTTATTTATTTTCAATTCAGACGTTATTGCTTTTACGTCTCTTATTTTTTATTGTGATCGTATATTTATAACATAAATTTTATTTTTCGTACTTTGAGTTTCATAAAATTTCATCATTTGACTTGTTTGAATCAACCATCTGACACACTAACAGATCGATATAAACCAAGATCTAGTTTATTTGTTAATAGTTTCATTTATTGCTTCCCAATCATTTTAATATTTTTCAATAATCACTTTTTTTATCAAAGACTTAGAGCCACAGAACTATGAAGAGTAATCATAATGTACAATCGATCGAATTTAATCGATACAGAGAAAGATGATTCATTTTTAGAATCCTTTTCATATAGCATTAAAATAACACTATTTTCTAATTAAATTTATCAAATATTCGAAAGAAGCAATCTAGTTTTCATATCAATTAATTTATTAAGAAAAACGATATATGATTCCTGCCAAAACTCGAGTTCAGCTCTAAAGTATGCTTAATCGAAACTCATGCACAAAAGTTTCATACCCTTTTATATATTTACTGAAATTTTTCAATCGAAACTTATTAAGGACTTTCATAAATATATTATACATCGCAATATATTATTCGCATCCTTTTACTTCTCGTATAAAAAACACCGAACCGAGCGCGAATTTACGACGCTGAATTGAATTGCGGCTTATTTAACTTTTTTAGTGGTGTCGTAAAAGTGTATCGACGCACATATACGAAAAATGTACTGAAAAAGTGTACTAGACGAACGATTTTCACAGCAGGCAGTAGTGAACGGAAAATTCTTATGGAAAAGCTTTTGTGCGTCATAGTGAAATCGTACTGAATAAACGTGTTTACTACACCGCGACGATATTCGCACGTTTCAAAGGAAACGTATAAAAATATGTACTGGCGTTTTATTTCTAAGGCATATAATATACAGTTGATTTGTTTTTTCATATGCGTTTTATTGTGCTTAAAATTGCAAATCGTAAACGCGCAGTAAAATTGATATAAAAAAATCATACACTTAACGCGAGTGTAGCCGAAATTCTATTACCGAAGATATAATATGAAATTTTATGACTGAGTTTCAATCTTGAAATTCGTGTATCATATTGCATTATGAAATCGAAATTTGATTTGAGTCGAAAATATATAAATGCAGCAATTATTTTTTCAAAAAGCTTTCAATTTAAATTCAAAGCAATCAAATAGGTCAAATAACAAACAGTCCCCGATTCGAAAAAGTGCTTTTGACCGAATCAAAGTTAACAAAACGCAACCCGCATTTTTCGCTCTGATTTCGTCACACTGCGGCTGAAATTTGTCCTGCGGCTAAAATCCGTTCTGCAGTTACTTTTTTTCATTCCCAAAAGTTCGCAACCCACATTCGTTTTTCGTAAATCGCATACACACGAAATAAAACTATACGAACATCTCACAAAAGAGCATTAATAAGAATTTATAAAGACCATCTCCACTTATGAATACAGATGACTTTGGGTTTAATATTGTTAAAAAATGAATCATTTACAATTCTAAAGTCAAAAAGTTTCATACAAATGAAAATCATCCCAAGAAAACACATGAAACGACTTTCCCGATGAGGAAAATCAATTGAAAGCAAACGGAGATTTTGAGTCTAGGCATCCCAATATACTGAATCGACGCAGTCTACACAAACGTTTTATTTCACTGCACTTTCGACTGAATATCATTATATATTTTATCATTATAGAGCACCTGGTTTAAATTGAAAATTTAATTTTTGCACGCGGAAAAGTGCGGTTTTCGCGCAGCGGCGAAAAACAGGTTGACGAGTTAATCCGCGAAAGCGGCTCCCAAACTTTTCCAATTACCGGTCGGTGAAGGATAGGGGGTGCTCTACACCAGGCTAGGTTCGAGAAACGCTCTTATCTGGTCGAATTAAAAACTCAACACAAAAAGAAGATTAATAACTCGCGAAAAGTTGTTCGCGAGCGTCTTTACTTTGCGCCTCAGCGAAGTTGCTTTTCCGCCTCGAGCGGAAACTTTCGCCGTTTTTACGATGTATTGTTTATTTTATTAAAGTTTATGAATGCGAATGATTTATTCATTTTTTGACTCCTCGGCTCTAATGAAAATTATTTTTTCTATAATTAATCATATCGATTTTTTTTTTGTGGAACTCGTCGTCGAATATAATATATTCCGTGTATCGTAAACTGTATTCGCTTTTACATTTGGCTCATATGAACTATGAATATTATAAGCCATAAACTTTGATGGCCGTATAAGCACATACGTGCACATGAAGCGAATGTCATAAAATCGGATTTCCATTTCGAAATACACATATATGTACGTTCAAATTTGCATTAGGTATATTCGCAACGAGATCCGCATAGACAATTTTTTTATTTATTTATTTTTTTTTTTATTTTTTTTTTAACAGGCCCAGGGGCCCAATTCCACATCAATCAATATTCGCCATTATGGCAAAGACCACTCCGAAGAGTAAATTTGGCAAGACTACTACGAAGAGTAAATTGCAAGACCACTCCGAAGAGTAAATAATCAGTGCACATAGATGTCACTAGAATCGTTCGAATTAATCGAACATGAAAGGTGTAAGGAGATGTGATCATTTGCGGAGCCGTTTCATAAAGCGTTAAATTAACACTTTTTTCGAATCAAATGAATCCAAATATTCGAAAGAAACGACCGTGTCTCCATATCAATTTTTATCAATTGAGAAAAACGACATTTTGACACTCGCCAAGATAGGACTCGAACCCACGCATCCAAGAATGCTGAATCGACACGGCATGCACTAACGCTTTATACCGCTGCGCTATCGGCTGGCTATAAACCAACAATAAACCAACTTATATCGATGTATAGAAATAGAAACAAACTTATCATTCATCAGATCGAAATTGTGCATACATCCCTATATTGAACGCTCAAGCTTCCAAAACTGTATGATGAGACGAAATGTATAATATTATACAACCTTATCAAATGAGATTATAAAATTCAGTGGTGTCAGTGAATTTCTGATTATTCTTAATCAAATGTATTGCTAAAAGGAATCAAATTAAATTTTAACTATAAAAAGTTTGTTGTCAATATATTTCAGTCTCAAATAGTTTTTGCTATGGTTTTTAATCAAAATCAATAATGTATCAACTATCATTTTTGAATAATTTAACAAACACTGCTCTACAATATCAAATACGTCAATCTAGCAATTTAGGTCACGTATCGGTGATCGAATTTACCAATTATTCCTAGTTCAAATCAAACACATACATATGCACATAAATAATATTATATTGCAAATACACCAACGATACACATGACATAACCTAAATTTAGCGCATCAACGACCCAAATGCATTCGAGACATTAATTACCCAAAACCAACATCAAATTCTAAAAAACACCTCAACAGCAAATTAATCAACCAATCAACTCAAAAATTACATCCCTTATTTCAAAACCACCCTAAAATGCATATATCATATAAATGAAATCAAACGCATACAATACATACGTCACTTATACATTAATTTCCACTGCATCAACGACCCAAGCGCATTCAAGACATCGACTCAGAATAAACACAAAATTCATAAAAACACCTCAAATTAATCAACTGCAAATATTACATCCCTTGTTTTAAAACCACCCCATTATGCATATATCGTATTTATGCAATAAAACCGCGTATAATACGTACGGCGCTTTTTATGCGACCATCATCTCGACGATATGAAAGGCGTCGTAACTCGCACAGTTTATACGCTGCGAATGAGCCGAAGACGAAGTTATGGCACCCTTAAATCATCCCTTCAAGAGAACCGGCGGACGTAAACACTTTCGACCCCCTTTCGAGGGTGAATAAACAAAATTTAATAAGGCGGTGGGCTTTCGAAGGGATTTCGACGCGCGCGAATAGGTTCTACGTGCGAGAAGCGAGTTGTGTTTCAATAATTATTTTTAAGATTTCTTTAAGCCTGTTAACATTATTGAAGACTCAAAATAGAAAATAATGTTTATAAATACATCTAAACGTAAATCAAAATGAAATGTCTAAAATCACAGCATAAATTCGAATGAAAATCTTTCAATGAAAATCGAAAAACATTTTCGTATAAATTATTCAATATGAAAATAATTTTTAAATGAATGAATTAAGTCATATTTATACACAATTCAAATGTTGGAAAAACGAAATTGAATTTTCATTCTTGTAACATTTTTAGTAAAAATAAGAAATTCATTAACGTTCCGAACAATATTAAAGTAATGAAAATAGAAAAGCGTCGTACATTTCATAAACGAGCCTCATTAAAGTAAAGCGATAACCACAACTCAAATTAAGCTTAATAAGATGATATACGGCACATTTATTAAATTAAAATTTCAATAGAAATATTAACACGAAATATAAAAATTATCATTTTTTCTATACGCAATAAAACATATATCAATTTATTTTTGCATTTATACTTATTTCAACCTAACCTTAACCTTATTTTAACCTATTTTTTTTCAAAAAAAATATTTCACAATAAAAATTTCATTATATAGAAATACATATTTAGGATTGATTTGAAAATATTATTCAAATTTGAAGTTTCAACGAAGAATTTACTCGAACCTCGCCTCGAAGCGATGTAATTCGCGACGTTCCATACAACTTGGGTTTGATTTGAGAATATTATTCGAATTTGATGTTTCGACGAAGAATTTACTCGAACCTCGCCTCGAAGCGATTTAATTCTAAATTAGTTCACTATTTACATTAGTGAAATTACATCTTACTGCTGAAAAACATCGTAGAATGAACAAAGTGCACGGGGAAAACCTTATGATTGATAATCGTAAAATAAAGCACCGTAAAAAATGAAAAAAAGTAGTTAAAATGTTGATAATGAACGTAAAATAGAGCATATGGGTACATAACGCCCGAGAAGTTACGCGCGTCCGCCATACAAATTCCGCTATCTTTGAAGGCTAATATCTCCTTTCCTACATCCCCCACGATGATACGCCCACAGTAAAAGTTGTTGCTAATTAAAAGATCTTTCATTTGATACCAATATCATTAGTGGCCGCTCATGGGCCAAAATGAACATCATCCTTTGCCCGAATCACGCCTCGAAGCGATCTAATCCGCGATGTTTCATACAACTTGGGTTTGATCGATACTCCTGCATCAACATATGCTCCTAATACCTTTTGATATATTTTTCGAAATATCATTCGATTTCGGCATTTCAACGAAGAATTTACTCGAACCTCGCCTCGAAGCGATGTAATTCGCGATGTTTCATATAACTTGGGTTTGATTTGAAAATATTATTTGAATTCGACGTTTCGATGAAGAATTCGCCCGAATCACGCCTCGAAGCGATCTAATTCGCGATGTTTCATACAACTTGGGTTTGATCGATACTCCTGCATCAACATATGCTCCTAATAACATTTCGAAATATTTTTCGAAAATTCAATAGAATTCGAGGTTTTGGTGAAGAATTCAACCGATGCGATGTAATTCGCGTCGATTCATACGACTTGGGTTTGATTTTCGATGTTTTTATTCGAATTCTACGTATCTGAAAAATTCGTTCGAAACACGCCTCGAAGCGATCTAATTCGCGTCGTTCCATACAACTTGGGTTTGACTACTCTTGCTACAACATATGCTCCTAATAACATTTCGAAATATTTTTCGAAAATTCAATAGAATTCGAGGTTTTGGTGAAGAATTCAACCGATGCGATGTAATTCGCGTCGATTCATACGACTTGGGTTTGATTTTCGATGTTTTTATTCGAATTCTACGTATCTGAAAAATTCGTTCGAAACACGCCTCGAAGCGATCTAATTCGCGATGTTTCATACAACTTGGGTTTGACTACTCTTGCTACAACATATGCTCCTAATAACATTTCGAAATATTTTTCGAAAATTCAATAGAATTCGAGGTTTTGGTGAAGAATTCAACCGATGCGATGTAATTCGCGTCGATTCATACGACTTGGGTTTGATTTTCGATGTTTTTATTCGAATTCTACGTATCTGAAAAATTCGTTCGAAACACGCCTCGAAGCGATCTAATTCGCGATGTTTCATACAACTTGGGTTTGACTACTCTTGCTACAACATATGCTCCTAATAACATTTCGAAATATTTTTCGAAAATTCAATAGAATTCGAGGTTTTGGTGAAGAATTCAACCGATGCGATGTAATTCGCGTCGATTCATACGACTTGGGTTTGATTTTCGATGTTTTTATTCGAATTCTACGTATCTGAAAAATTCGTTCGAAACACGCCTCGAAGCGATCTAATTCGCGATGTTCCATACAACTTGGGTTTGACTACTCTTGCTACAACATATGCTCCTAATAACATTTCGAAATATTTTTCGAAAATTCAATAGAATTCGAGGTTTTGGTGAAGAATTCAACCGATGCGATGTAATTCGCGTCGATTCATACGACTTGGGTTTGATTTTCGATGTTTTTATTCGAATTCTACGTATCTGAAAAATTCGTTCGAAACACGCCTCGAAGCGATCTAATTCGCGATGTTCCATACAACTTGGGTTTGACTACTCTTGCTACAACATATGCTCCTAATAACATTTCGAAATATTTTTCGAAAATTCAATAGAATTCGAGGTTTTGGTGAAGAATTCAACCGATGCGATGTAATTCGCGTCGATTCATACGACTTGGGTTTGATTTTCGATGTTTTTATTCGAATTCTACGTATCTGAAAAATTCGTTCGAAACACGCCTCGAAGCGATCTAATTCGCGATGTTTCATACAACTTGGGTTTGACTACTCTTGCTACAACATATGCTCCTAATAACATTTCGAAATATTTTTCGAAAATTCAATAGAATTCGAGGTTTTGGTGAAGAATTCAACCGATGCGATGTAATTCGCGTCGATTCATACGACTTGGGTTTGATTTTCGATGTTTTTATTCGAATTCTACGTATCTGAAAAATTCGTTCGAAACACGCCTCGAAGCGATCTAATTCGCGATGTTTCATACAACTTGGGTTTGACTACTCTTGCTACAACATATGCTCCTAATAACATTTCGAAATATTTTTCGAAAATTCAATAGAATTCGAGGTTTTGGTGAAGAATTCAACCGATGCGATGTAATTCGCGTCGATTCATACGACTTGGGTTTGATTTTCGATGTTTTTATTCGAATTCTACGTATCTGAAAAATTCGTTCGAAACACGCCTCGAAGCGATCTAATTCGCGATGTTTCATACAACTTGGGTTTGATCGATACTCCTGCATCAACATATGCTCCTAATAACATTTCGAAATATTTTTCGAAAATTCAATAGAATTCGAGGTTTTGGTGAAGAATTCAACCGATGCGATGTAATTCGCGTCGATTCATACGACTTGGGTTTGATTTTCGATGTTTTTATTCGAATTCTACGTATCTGAAAAATTCGTTCGAAACACGCCTCGAAGCGATCTAATTCGCGATGTTCCATACAACTTGGGTTTGACTACTCTTGCTACAACATATGCTCCTAATAACATTTCGAAATATTTTTCGAAAATTCAATAGAATTCGAGGTTTTGGTGAAGAATTCAACCGATGCGATGTAATTCGCGTCGATTCATACGACTTGGGTTTGATTTTCGATGTTTTTATTCGAATTCTACGTATCTGAAAAATTCGTTCGAAACACGCCTCGAAGCGATCTAATTCGCGATGTTTCATACAACTTGGGTTTGACTACTCTTGCTACAACATATGCTCCTAATAACATTTCGAAATATTTTTCGAAAATTCAATAGAATTCGAGGTTTTGGTGAAGAATTCAACCGATGCGATGTAATTCGCGTCGATTCATACGACTTGGGTTTGATTTTCGATGTTTTTATTCGAATTCTACGTATCTGAAAAATTCGTTCGAAACACGCCTCGAAGCGATCTAATTCGCGATGTTTCATACAACTTGGGTTTGACTACTCTTGCTACAACATATGCTCCTAATAACATTTCGAAATATTTTTCGAAAATTCAATAGAATTCGAGGTTTTGGTGAAGAATTCAACCGATGCGATGTAATTCGCGTCGATTCATACGACTTGGGTTTGATTTTCGATGTTTTTATTCGAATTCTACGTATCTGAAAAATTCGTTCGAAACACGCCTCGAAGCGATCTAATTCGCGATGTTCCATACAACTTGGGTTTGACTACTCTTGCTACAACATATGCTCCTAATAACATTTCGAAATATTTTTCGAAAATTCAATAGAATTCGAGGTTTTGGTGAAGAATTCAACCGATGCGATGTAATTCGCGTCGATTCATACGACTTGGGTTTGATTTTCGATGTTTTTATTCGAATTCTACGTATCTGAAAAATTCGTTCGAAACACGCCTCGAAGCGATCTAATTCGCGATGTTTCATACAACTTGGGTTTGACTACTCTTGCTACAACATATGCTCCTAATAACATTTCGAAATATTTTTCGAAAATTCAATAGAATTCGAGGTTTTGGTGAAGAATTCAACCGATGCGATGTAATTCGCGTCGATTCATACGACTTGGGTTTGATTTTCGATGTTTTTATTCGAATTCTACGTATCTGAAAAATTCGTTCGAAACACGCCTCGAAGCGATCTGATTCGCGATGTTTCATACTACTTGGGTTTGATCGATACTCCTGCATCAACATATGCTCCTAATAACATTTCGAAATATTTTTCGAAAATTCAATAGAATTCGAGGTTTTGGTGAAGAATTCAACCGATGCGATGTAATTCGCGTCGATTCATACGACTTGGGTTTGATTTTCGATGTTTTTATTCGAATTCTACGTATCTGAAAAATTCGTTCGAAACACGCCTCGAAGCGATCTAATTCGCGATGTTCCATACAACTTGGGTTTGACTACTCTTGCTACAACATATGCTCCTAATAACATTTCGAAATATTTTTCGAAAATTCAATAGAATTCGAGGTTTTGGTGAAGAATTCAACCGATGCGATGTAATTCGCGTCGATTCATACGACTTGGGTTTGATTTTCGATGTTTTTATTCGAATTCTACGTATCTGAAAAATTCGTTCGAAACACGCCTCGAAGCGATCTAATTCGCGATGTTCCATACAACTTGGGTTTGACTACTCTTGCTACAACATATGCTCCTAATAACATTTCGAAATATTTTTCGAAAATTCAATAGAATTCGAGGTTTTGGTGAAGAATTCAACCGATGCGATGTAATTCGCGTCGATTCATACGACTTGGGTTTGATTTTCGATGTTTTTATTCGAATTCTACGTATCTGAAAAATTCGTTCGAAACACGCCTCGAAGCGATCTAATTCGCGATGTTCCATACAACTTGGGTTTGACTACTCTTGCTACAACATATGCTCCTAATAACATTTCGAAATATTTTTCGAAAATTCAATAGAATTCGAGGTTTTGGTGAAGAATTCAACCGATGCGATGTAATTCGCGTCGATTCATACGACTTGGGTTTGATTTTCGATGTTTTTATTCGAATTCTACGTATCTGAAAAATTCGTTCGAAACACGCCTCGAAGCGATCTAATTCGCGATGTTTCATACAACTTGGGTTTGACTACTCTTGCTACAACATATGCTCCTAATAACATTTCGAAATATTTTTCGAAAATTCAATAGAATTCGAGGTTTTGGTGAAGAATTCAACCGATGCGATGTAATTCGCGTCGATTCATACGACTTGGGTTTGATTTTCGATGTTTTTATTCGAATTCTACGTATCTGAAAAATTCGTTCGAAACACGCCTCGAAGCGATCTAATTCGCGATGTTTCATACAACTTGGGTTTGACTACTCTTGCTACAACATATGCTCCTAATAACATTTCGAAATATTTTTCGAAAATTCAATAGAATTCGAGGTTTTGGTGAAGAATTCAACCGATGCGATGTAATTCGCGTCGATTCATACGACTTGGGTTTGATTTTCGATGTTTTTATTCGAATTCTACGTATCTGAAAAATTCGTTCGAAACACGCCTCGAAGCGATCTAATTCGCGTCGTTCCATACAACTTGGGTTTGACTACTCTTGCTACAACATATGCTCCTAATAACATTTCGAAATATTTTTCGAAAATTCAATAGAATTCGAGGTTTTGGTGAAGAATTCAACCGATGCGATGTAATTCGCGTCGATTCATACGACTTGGGTTTGATTTTCGATGTTTTTATTCGAATTCTACGTATCTGAAAAATTCGTTCGAAACACGCCTCGAAGCGATCTAATTCGCGATGTTTCATACAACTTGGGTTTGACTACTCTTGCTACAACATATGCTCCTAATAACATTTCGAAATATTTTTCGAAAATTCAATAGAATTCGAGGTTTTGGTGAAGAATTCAACCGATGCGATGTAATTCGCGTCGATTCATACGACTTGGGTTTGATTTTCGATGTTTTTATTCGAATTCTACGTATCTGAAAAATTCGTTCGAAACACGCCTCGAAGCGATCTAATTCGCGATGTTTCATACAACTTGGGTTTGACTACTCTTGCTACAACATATGCTCCTAATAACATTTCGAAATATTTTTCGAAAATTCAATAGAATTCGAGGTTTTGGTGAAGAATTCAACCGATGCGATGTAATTCGCGTCGATTCATACGACTTGGGTTTGATTTTCGATGTTTTTATTCGAATTCTACGTATCTGAAAAATTCGTTCGAAACACGCCTCGAAGCGATCTAATTCGCGATGTTTCATACAACTTGGGTTTAATCGATACTCCTGCATCAACATATGCTCCTAATACTTTTGATATATTTTTTGAAATATCATTCGATTTCGGGCATTTCAACGAAGAATTTGCTTGAACTTCGCCTCGAAGCGATGTAATTCGCGACGTTCCATACAACTTGGGTTTGATTTGAGAATATTATTTGAATTCGACGATTCCTCCAAGAATCAATCGAAACACACCTCGAAGCGATGTAATTCGCATTGTTCCATGTACATTTTTATAAAACACACTTATACAGAAAATATATCTTCTCCAACGACATGAACATCACGTGCGATCGCTTGTTGCAGCTGAACGCTTTCAGCATTTTCAATGACGACATTGTCATCCTTTATATTTTCAGCACTATTCCCATATAATAGCAGACTCGTTCAGCTGTATACTAATTCTTCACATAGAAGTGTATTCATTCGTGACGATATATTCATCGATTGTTAATTATACAACGCCCCGTGTAACGAACGGGGGCTGTCAGTTCTAGATATTGTGGTTAGTTGTTAATCCTTCGGCGAGTAATCCTCGAGTGAATTTGACCAAGTTTCCTTTGTGAGGACCACACCGGTGGGTTCGCAAAGGATAATTGATTAATTTGTCCCCAACAATACTACTAGTCAATATTGAATGTATAGTGAAGTAGAACTTTGATTATTCGAGTTCGATTAAGATCAGATTGGTCGGATGGTTAAATTTTGATTGAATCTGTTTAAAATTTGAATTTAGATGATTTCATTAATAAATTTTATATTCTTTACGATAAAAAAATTAGACTTTAGATCTATTTATATATTCGAAAATTCTTACAAACGACGCCTCACTGCACAAGTTATTTTTTAATCGAATCGATCGAATTCAATTTGTTCGTCTTTCACGGCGGAGTAAAGTCATAAAAACCGCTCGAGCGATATTTATAGGAGTCAACTTTTGTCGATGGTGCATGAAATCGAATCAATCTCGGTTATGCTATGAAAAAATTAATTTATTTGTCTTGACGAGTTTGGGTCTTCGACGATGTCAACATTCCTCTGCTGAAAACGTGATTGGATTTTTATTTATTCGGTCATCCGTGAAGTGATACAATGGAAAATGTATCGAAAGACTAAGAACATCGAGGAATCGCAACGTTTCGTTTATGATTTTTTTATTACCGCATTTTCATATAAAGAAAATTGAAATTTTCAAAATATTGTATAATACAATATATCGAGTCTATTTTTTAATAAATTTTGACCATGTGTGTGTGCCTATTTTTATAAAGCAATCGTAACTTTTTCTTGTGTACTTCAAGTGCTTCAATGTTCGTTTTTATTGCGGAAAATTATGTCATTTTGAAAGAGAAATTAAAATATGCTTGCGTTTTTATTGTGCTGAGCTTTTTATATCTTAAGCAATAAAATGAAATTAAAAATAGATTGTTATGTGTGCTTTTCATTTATTTGTACAATCAAAATTAAAAAAGTATAAAAACATATATTTTTTAATAAAAATTCTATTTCTATAGAATTCAATTGTATTTATGTATATTCATCAAATAAAAATTCGACATATTGCGAAACAAGCGTACAAATTCGTCCAAAAACAATTCAGTTTTCGATGAAAATCGATGGAAAAAAAAAGGATGTTTCATATGCAAATTTTCACTTCGACGATTCGAAGCGTGATTCTTTTCGGCAATTTTTCCGATATCAAATTAAATTTTCAAATTTTCCGATTGACGTGCGTGCGTTGTTCGAAAAGACAAAAGCATTTTTCGAAACGCTCTCTTCCGCAATTATTCTCTCGCGAATCGTTCCCGACAAACAATAAAGCCAGAACGAAACATTTCACAAACGATATCGTTTCAAAACGTTATCGAATTAATGAAAATTTGCATTCAACCGTTCGTTACGAAAATATCCGAAAGATAACATTCCGAACAACGTATTTTTACGACATTTAAATAACGCGTACTTCGATTGTTATTTCATTGGTAAACGTCAATAGAAAAATTTTTTTTAAGTCTTCTTAGATAAAATATTTCTTTTAAAATCATCATATACATGTATTATACATAGCCAGCTGATGGTAAAAAAAATATATAACGTATGTGCATTCAGCGTCGATTCACTATATTTTGAATACTGATTTCGAATTCGTTTCACTCATAAAATTAATTGAAGACTCAATCGTCAATTTCGAATTTATCATTTCCTTGATTCGGTGAAAAAACGTTTTAATCGAACGTTTCTTAAAAATATAATATGTAGATCGAAACCCACATTATCTTGCAATGAATTTTGATCAATTTAATGATACCTAACGTACACTCTTATTAAATATTCAGAGTTACTAGACTAGTGACCCTTCTTTTTCACCTTAAATTGAATAATATCAAATGAAAAATATGACAATAATTGATCAACAATACCTGTAATAATGAAAATAAATCAAAATACATATTAATACGTGATATTTTCTGGTCACCTACTATCTGCTATCCCAAATTAATAACGTCCCGCTATATTTCCCTTTGTGTGACGGATTTTGGTATATCCCTCGTCAAAGGGGTGTTTCATCCACCTTGGATACACCACACCACTTGCCCGATCAATCATTTTGTTATTGTTTGATGAGATGATGGATTGACGCTTATTAACAGTTATTACGTGGCGGTCGCTCAAAGCAAAACCCACGTGTGTACCTTCGAGTCGATAGATTTCAATATTCCATCAAATCATTTTGTTACTCAGATTCATTATTATTATCTATGTCTAATAATAATAGATTTGATTTTCAAAATTATCCATTAGAGTATTTTTTTTATCGAATTTAATATTTTTAGAACTAAAAACTTATTAAGCATAATATTTGGGAAGCTTATATTGTGATAAATCTATAATTAATACGTAAGGGTTGTTATCTATCTTATTGTTTATCGTTTGAGTTTAATATGCGGTGGACCAACGTTTCGCGGTATTAATTAGTATCGGATGTTCTAAAGTGGGTTTAGTTTATATGCTACTCTAATCTATTACTAATAAGCGTTCAAACAATACCGATATATAATAAATTGTAATGCTGATTTTATAAGTATTTAATCAAATATTCATCAAATTAAAAATTAATAGCGTATGTTCAAATGCTTCGATACAAAATTTCAGCCTAATTTACGAACGCATAATCAAAACCGCAATCAAAGCGAACTAAAATCCATCACGACCAATAGATATAATTATAATATGAGCTGCCCAGTGAATAAAATGATTAACCCCAATTTTCGAAAAATAATAGATAGACCATTGTAATTAATTCTGTACTCTAATGTGAACCGAACACATCCGCAGCTCATTATAAACTAAATTTACATGTTTATAATATCATATTTAATCGGAATTTCGGAATTTTTTCGACTTTTAATTTTATGAAATTAATCAATTTGTGCACAGAACATATCATATGATAAAACTTCATCCCAATAAAGTAATCTCCCATACATTTAACATCGATCCCATAATAATCCAGATACGCATTAAGGAAACGATATCACGAAGAGCCTCAAGCGTTTCCCTCGCAAAGCTCTCCCCAGAGAATGCATTCGGAGAAAAGAAAAGGCTTTTTTCTATATTATATTATATTCTTTTGCTCCCTTTTTCCACTACAGATCTAATAGGCGCACGTGCCTCTCTCCAGATGCGTATCTCACTTATGCTCTGAAAATATTTTCAGGCGTCGCCAACGCGTTATTTCGCTTTAACCGTATCGCATTCAACCCCTGTGAAATATTTCAGCCTTATCTACATTGGACGGTGGTAAATTCTCTCTTTTCGTCGTTGTAGGTGACGTTTGAGGGGTTAAAGCGGTGAAAAATAGAGGGAAAATTCGAAAAGTGCAGTTCGCCCTTGTGGAGTGTGATCGATTAAGTTTTATTGAATCAAAATAAACATGTTTTATATTAAATATAAATGAAATGTAGAAACTGATTTATTATTCCAAGTTGAGTTTAATATTTCATGTTCAATTAAATGCCTCGAGCAAATAGATCTTATGTATATTTTTTATCAAAAAAATTGTTTGCATACGAGAAGTTCTTTCGTTCGTGTATTTTACTAAACAAATAAAAATTTTTTTGTTAAAAAAAAATATATTCATATTATGATACTTTAACTATTTTATCATTCGCTAATAAATTGAATTAATAAAGCCCTACACTATTTTGAACTTAAGTGTCATTTTTGAAATGAATACTACATTCATGAGTACTTAAGTTTAATATTATTGTTGAATGATCGAATTATAAACGAAAACGCAAAACGCAATTCAGCGAGTTTTGCTAAACGAAAGTCTCAATATCTAAAAATACAAAAATGTAAAATATTCATAAACCTTTTAGCATTCGACACAAACCGAAACTTTATCTGAAAAGCACACGTAGAAATGCAAAACAAACCGTAATCTCAAATCCGCGAAGGAGCCGTCCAATCACCGAACCTCGCATTTCCAATATCCACAAAAACTACGACCTCCCCAAAAACTAAAATAGGAACTAAAAAAATAAAGGAAAACACGCAGATTTTTCCTTTCGTCCAGATTACAGGCAAATCCTCCCCACTGCAAACGGTAAAAGCGACACGTGCGCTCGCGCTCGACTTTTCCGAGCTTTTCCGGGATTTTTCCCGTCTTGCAGCGCGATATTTTGAATTTTTGAAATCTCATCTTGCAGAGGAGGCTTCGACGGAATATTCGGCGATATTTCAGACTGACGATTCGCTATTATTATGACAGTAATGGGGCTCGGAGCTCGTTCGCAGCCGCTTCGTCTGCTCCGATACGACGCCATTCTCTTCGCATAGGATGTATAATGTGTAAATATGATGTTCGTGCTTTTCCACGATCTTTCATCTGCTCATTTTGCGTTGTTGCGATCGTAAAATGTTGATCAATCTGTGATTGTTGGTAGAAAGCGCGAACAGCATGTCTGCGTTTAATTTTCATGGAAAATTTCGCTTAATCTTGTAATAGAATTATTATTACGTTTTACTTGAATTGAGATTAAATTCATCGTTTGTGAAATAGTGTATGTTCATTGTGCAATGAAAATCCTTTTGTTGTGTTTGTAATATTACAAATTGTACATTATGAGAATTGTTATTGAGATTTTTCATTGTGATGAAAATGTATTATTCGGTATTTATTTATACATTTATAAGTATCGTGAATAATTATTGGATATCTTATAAGATGTTCTATAATTTTCAATAGGAGATATATATTTTAGAAATATAATAAAAAAAGTCATATTTACAAATCTATTAGTTTTTGATAACCAACAATATGTATGGACTTCTTACAAATTTTATAAGTTTCAAATATCATTTTACATTACATACATAAAGTATAAGTATAATAAGTATATAAGTATATTACTTCATTAAAAACATATTTTTTATGTAAATAAATTTCACCTTAAATTCAATATCAAATATTAAAGTGAGTATCATCTTTGTGTCTAGATAACAGTATTAATTTTAGGTAAAAAAATTTGAAACAAAATATGTAAAATATTTCAGAATTTACATATTCTAAACAAATAACTCGTCTACTTCCACACATGTGTAAAATAGTAGAATGAAAATAAAAATGTAGGCAGATATCCAGAGCTGAAACACTTTATACGCTGAACGTGACAGCTGTCTGTTACGTACATATCTGCTGAATACCGAAATGAACACACCGCATCTCTTAACCCAGTTGTGTTCGGTACATTTCAGCTTTCTCATTCATTATTCTAGCTTGAATTGCGAATATTGTTTGCTTTTATCGCTCATTAAGATGCGAATACGTACCCGAGATTGCATTCATAATTCAACTATGCGAAACACATAGAAATTTCAGACGGAATTAACTGTTTCTCAAGTCGGAGAATTATAATATAATGCAATTATTTATTGTATTTTTGTGATTGGCGTTGCTCCAAATTTTATGAACTTTAAGCTGATTGAAAATTCTTAAATAATATTAATAATACAAAACAAATGGAATGCAAAATATATGTCGATACTTTTCTAACTAATCTTATGTTGGCAGTGCATAAGATTTGCTACGAATAGGTTACAGCAAAAATCAATCTGTTAAATATCAAATATTAGAAATCATGCATATTATTAAATTTTAAATAGTAATTGAATAATGTAATGATCTAGAAACTTTTTCCAATGTACATACAGTGACAATTCATAGTTTGTGTGGATTATGATAAACCATTAAGGAGTTTATAAAGCAGAAGTATACTTTCTGAGATACATATTTTTTTTATATCTACATATGAACGATTTTGAAATTTATATTTACACGCAATATATCATCAAATCACTTAAAAAATTTCCAATATTTCTTTAATAATAAACATTCAACTTTAAATACAAATTTCTCAAAATTATCATACCTCTATATTTCCTTTTACTTATAGACTATTCACATACATATAATTTGTACTAACTTTTTAATCAGATATTAAACTATCAAATCATATATTAAATTTCATTAATATCCAGGGCAAAAATTTTTGCATCTCGATAAGACAATAGATGAATATAAAATTGAATAAATTCTCATGGAAATTCCACACTCGCAAAATTATTCATATCTCCTCCTAGTTTCCATACACAAAGAGATATCCATTTTTAAACAATATCCACCCATTTCCTTCGTCTGAGGAGAATCGCAATGACGTCGTGCGAACTAGATAATCTTAGTGCAGAGTAAACTGCATCCATAATAGGGTTGAGACGGGGATTGAACCGCACGGGAGTCACCTCGTTAGCATAATACTCGACTAACTCTTCGCGAAAACCTAGAATTATCCTCGAGTGCATCTACGATGGTGGTAAATCGTCTGGGACATATCCAGGATTTAGTTTTAGAAAAAAAAATGAAGATTTTATGTCGAATTTTATTGGTTTAGGTGGAAATTTGTGGACTGAATTGTGTGCTCGAATAGGCGAATTGAAATTTCCTCGTTTAACATTCATTTTAATGTGCGATTGGAAATTTTCACAAAGCGCTTTGTATCGAATCGCATTATGCAATTCGAATTTCATAATGTGATTATTAAATCTATCGATAATGATATTGAGAATTGGAAATTATTTGGTTCTTAAAATTATATGCATGTTTAAATTGGTGATATTCAAAATTTACGGATCAAATCAAATTCGAACGTAATCTAATTTTACACACATCGAATTCGCACTAAACCACCCTTTCATATACATATTCAAATTCGAATTATATCCAATATAACGATGAAATAAAGCAGCAGTTCTCAAACATTTTCAATCACCTAAATATCACAATTCAGTTTTATGAAGTAGAAATATAAAAAATGTTTGAATTAATTTCACACAATTAACTTATGCCTATGTTCTCTCGGACTTAAAAATGAAATTCATTTAAATAAAATCAATAAAATTGATTTAAGCATAGATAATAGATATGTAATGTAATTAGTCACATATGGGATATACTTAAATTAAAGTATTTTAACTTACTTAAGTAGCCTATTATGGTACAATGGGAACTTTTAATTGTATTGAACAATAAGATACAATAATCATTTTTTTTCGCATATTCTAGACAATTCCTTCAAGACACATCAAAACACTTCAAATCGAGTCCCATTTTCATATCTCGACCCACATTTTGAAAGCACTCACGTTTCGAGTGCAAATCTACGCGACAAACAGTGCGGTCGTCGCGGTTAGTTGCAATTAATCGACGCTCACTCGAACGCAATTTACATACATACGCTTAATACGAACGACACGTGCTATATTCTCGAAATTCGACGATCGATTGACATCCGGAAAAACGGCGAAAAGTGTCGGGGAAAAATTGACAAAATCGCGAAATTCACGATTCATTGGGCGGGAAAACTGTTCTTCGATTCCTTATCGCGCTCGCGCATGAGTAATTTCGGCGCACCGTTTCTAAACAAGTGTGAAGCGAAGCCTTCAAATGATATTATTTTCCTTTCGAAATTTCCGGAAGAGTTGAGTCGTAGATAGGGCTCTCTATAAGGTTCTGGGGGAATTGAATGCAATACTTTCTCGGTTGAGCGTATGCTGGAAATTGGGAAAAGTCTATTGAATTTGAAGGAACGTCTATTGTATTGCATGAATTTCATTTTGTGTAATTTCGATATAAATATCTTCAGAAAGTTATTTTAATTTAAACAAACTTTGAATGAGATATAAATATGATAGAAATATTAATCCTTTGTACTTATAGTTAAACACTTATAGTTAGTACAAAGGATTAAAGTTTCAATGAAACTATGTACAGATTAATAATTGATTCATAAATCGATCAATTTATTAGTTGATATATTATATGTTACATATACTCGTATTCTTATTTTCTAAAAGCTTTCTGTGATTTATTTATTTTTTAAATGACAACCTGATTATAATTCTTTTATTTTTTCATTAGTATTCATTGCTTTACATTCGATGTGAATTCATTTTTTCAACAAATTTCAAAAGTGATTATTAAAAGATTCATACAAATTTTGAATAAAAAGTAAATCATTCGATTTGAAACGTCATTTTCGATTTTGAAATGAGTGCAAACATCGAAAATTTCTCGCTCACTATGCGACATTTTACATTTCGACACTCGTCGCATTCGCGGAAAATCACGAAAACTCGCTGAACAGACGATAGGTAAACATGATGGATTTTCCGGAAATCCATTGATTGACGCCTTTGTCGCTTTGTTTTTCCGCGTTCGCGAACCTTTGTCCGGAACTTTTCCGCTTTTCCGGAAAACGCCGGAAGTCGACGCGCGACAATCGCACACATAGCCCCGATTGACAGTTCACACGGCACAAAGTCCGAACGATGAAAAATACTCGCTTTTCTGGACGAATTTTCCGGAAATGTTCTCCGAAAAAAAATCTTTCACTTTTCATTTTTTCCTTCTCAAACAAAGGCGGAGAAAATACGTCGCTTTCGTAACGATATGAAATGTTTTTTAGATTACTCGTGTGTTTGTGTACAATCTGCTTAGGCTGCAAAATAAATAAAAACGTTGTTTGCTAATGTCAATGCTCTCTTTGATAAAAAAAAACGTCTCGATTGTGTATGTTTCTTTGTGTAAAAGTCAAATTTTTATCTTGATTCATATTTGTGAGTCATATAATGTGTTTTGGGAAAAAAAATCAACGCATATTTATATTTCGCTAATGAAAATTTTGAATCGATTGAAAATGCAAATCGATGAACATAAAAGTGTCACATTTTAAAAAAATCGGCTAGCCATTTCGAATTCAATCCGAGTCGTAAACCATCACATTAAACCCCAATAAAACTGATCAATATTCGAAAAAGCATAAAAAAATCCACTCAATATTGAAAAGGCGAGCACATAATCGCAGGCGTCGTAAACTCCCATCAACTTTTATACGGTTTTTCTTCGAGAACAACTCTTCGAACCGATTTAACGATACACCCCACTTTCGCATGCAACCGTACATTGTTTTCTCCCATAGTTTACACCCTTATATATCTTACACGAGGCTTTTTCCAACCCCCCTAGGTGAAGTTTCACATAAATATAACGTATCGAGCCGGTAACTGCTAATGGAACGGTTCCTGCAACAACGATAACTTTGTCGTCTGGTTTTTATGGCTTTTTTTCCGTATGAAGTTTTTATGTTTCAATCGTTCCTATAGACAATGTCGCGTTATATGTTACATCCGAGAGTTTGAGCCCCATGCGAGATAACCGTGTTATACGGGGGCGCTTTCGGGAACACTTAAGATATCCTTATCTCGAGTGACAAATCCGTTTTAAACTTTGCTCGAACGGTATTAATTCTAAATTTATCGTTCGTGCTCGTTAAAAAGTTTTCCGGGACGATGTATATCGCTTGCTCTCTAATTGAGTGTGTATTATTTCAATTAGGTGAAATTAATCAAAATTTATAACGATGTTATTTAATAGAAAAATTATTCAATCGTTTGAATATGAAAAGGCGAAGGGGTACAATTGACTTTGAACTTTAATTCGAGAAAAATTGCTCTCAAAGTTGAGCATATATCTATATGTATGTATTAAGAAGAGGTCGAGTGATTTGATGATTTATCTCGGTATATATTTCAAGTTCGTTTATATCCTTTTGCCACCAAATATATGAGTGTACATCGAAGCAATTCTGTACATAACTCAATTTTGGCAAAACTTGTATCACTTGTACCGCTTTTACCCTATAAATTTCTAGGGAATTTAATAGTTTGACCAATGAATTCTCGAAAGATATTGAGTGTGAACTATTATTTAAATTTCCATATGAACCATGATTGACCCCACTTTATGGGATAAAAATGAGTGAAATATTATTTTGAACTGCTAAATTTGCTCGACCACACCTTTTATATATGATTTTGAAACATACATTCGTTTTGGACTTATGTCGCCTTCAAAATAAACGACTCGCGTGGAAAACTGTCAAGTCGTGTGACTCGTGTGCGAACTACCATTGAAATATGTATGTTTTAATATTAAATTGTACGTCAGACATAATTCATGGTTCAAGTTTTCAACTTTGCCTTACATAATGAATGTCTACCGTACGAAATTATCTGACGTTGCAGTTTATTATTTCAATTTTACAATTATATTTGAGTCTCTTTGATGTATTAATAATATTTCTTGAACACATCATGAAAATTTAAATTAGAAATACGATTCTGTTGAACATTTAAATACCGCCTCACCTCAAAGAATGTGGGAAAAGAAATTAAAATTCATATCGCGTTCCTTGTGCAACGTCAAAAAGTGGAACGTTTCGTTCCTTTCATTTGAAAAGATTAAATCTCTAAATTGCGAACCTATTTCTAAAGCACTTCTCCGATATAATTACATATCGAATATCGATAAAATCAAACTATATAACTCTTCATACATACACTACATACAACTTGAAAAATTCAAAATTTCAAAACCTACCAAATTAACCTCGTTAATATTTTACAATAATTTCATACAACATAATATAACTTCAATGATTAAATCTTATTTACGAAAGTGCTATTTTGAAAGGGTGATCAGCACCCTATTGTAAAATCGTCGAACCTGTTGATCACCATTATTATGTACGTACAGATGAATGTATAGGCTATATATCCGTACGTTCGAACACAATCACACTCATCAGCATCCCCGATGGTGTGGTGTTTGAATCTAACAACCGAGTGATAATTTGGACGCGTCTTGCAGTCACCTGTCGCAAACGGTCCACTAATTACAACCTGGGTTCATCTTTGTGATTAATCACCTAACAGTCCACGAGGGGATGTTCAAAGGTAATTTATGTTGGAAAAATGTGTGTTGAAATTGTGATGGAAAATTTTGAATTTGAATCTTAGTGGTGAAATTTAGTGCTAGATGCAATTTGATTCACGTCTCCGACACACCCTGTTTAATCAACATGCAAATTTAACCAGACTCTATACACTGTTGGATTTCAGAGAATCGAACGTGCATGTTTCATACGAATGAAGGGTGTTTGATTAATACTGAAATTCTGCTGAAATTGACATCGAAATTAATTGAAAAATCAATTATGTATTAGAGATCAAAATTTTTCTTTATAGCAATACTTCGTAAATCCAATGTAAATACACTGCAAATCCATCTAAAGATAAAGTTTTCATGCATATTTTCATATTTATAGCTCAATATTCTCGAAACGCTCATAGATAGAATACGGATTTTCCATCGAAGACTAGTATTAATCATGCATTCGATGCAAAGGACATTCAGCTCTCGATGCACAAAGGCATTCATTGTTCGCGAGCTCCATCTCTCATTTCAGATCTTTTATTCTATATTTGTAAGCAGAAACTCTGAAAGCGACTACGACATTTCCGATTACTGTCGCTTCTATGATATAACTGCCTTCTTGGAAAATTGCACGATCGATTCCCAACCGACTGCAATGCAGATTGCAAGTGCTTCTTTGATCTTGCATCTTATAAATCGACAGTCAATTGATAAATTCATCCGAATATAATTATTAAAACGATATAGTAAAGCATTTTCATATTCCATCAGGTTTCAGTCTCTTAGTGATGCTGAATTTGAATCTTATCGAATCACATTTGTTGTCTAAAGACTACTTCATTTCAATAAAAAAATATTAGGTTGCAATACTTGTGAAAATAAATATTTGTACATATGAGTTAAACTATCTTTTGAGAGATGATTAACGATCGTCTTTTCAGAAGTAAACTTGCAGCCACACGTTAACGCTTAACTTTAACAGTTGTGGTCAAAAACGATGACCAAGTTCCGCAAATTTGAGGCAAAATAATCGCTTCAGTGTTGAGTTTTCAAATTGTGGCAATTTTGGCGATTCAGGTGTTCCGAACGAGCCGTAATAGTTCATTATAACAATAGGAGAAGAGAAGTTTTCGAGTTTAGCGAAATGGGTTTCGCTAAATGTTCTGTTTTGTATTGTGTGAGTTTCTGATGGTTCGTATTTTTCAGTAGAAATGTGTTGTTTCTATTTATAAATACACGCCATTCACGATATATCTTGAATGGCGTGTAACTTGCGAATGTTAAATGAAATATTTTCTTCGGTTCGAGGCTATTGTGAAAAATATTGTGTTATTTTCAATAGATAAAACATTTTGAGCAAAACTATTATATGAGTCATACGAACCGTTTTTTCAACAGGGTCAAGTATCTATGTAAGGTTTCAGATTGAATATTAAAATAACTGATTCAATTTTATACCAATTCATTGAATTCATAATATTGTATTATAAATTAAGATTGAAATCCAATCAACAATTCACCAAATATTAATCTTCGGGTTGAAAATAATATTTCTTTAAATTATTCTTATATTTATTTAATTAAGATATTGGTTTGACTTTTAAAAGTACTTTGCCATTGGGCGTATTTCCAAAACGTTTAGGATTCATTCGAAGTTTTTGTGGAGTTTTATCTGATAGACTAAATTCATATTTTCGAATACTACTGATGATGGAAATTTTCGTAATCAAAAGAGCGAATTTCATTCCTGAAATAGTTAAATATATAATATAAATATTTTTTTTTATGAAAATTTATAATTTATAAGCATTCTTATATTACCCAAGCATAATCGTGGTCCCATACCAAAAGGGAAAAATGGTTTATGTTTCATAGCTTCTGTATCATCAAACCTTTCCGGAATAATACAATCAGGATTTTCATAATACTTTTCATCGTTTTGTAAACCCTTTAAATAAAAAAAATATTAATATATCAATTTATAATGTATTTTTACATACGCGATAAAAACATACCATAATTGGAACCATAAGCTTAGTTCCTTTATTGATTATCAAGTCGGTACCAGGAATTTGATAATCAGACATACACACCCTATCCACAAATGGAAACGGAGGATGTTTTCTCATACATTCTAAAAAATAATTAACAAATCATATGAACTATTCTGTAAAATTTTATAATCAAAAGACAAAAAATATTAACCATCTATGAAATTCGATAAATACGTCATTTTATTCATAGATTCAAGTGTAACTTCATTATCATTCATCTCAAGCACTTCTACTATTTCTGCTCTCAATTTCTTTTGAATATCTGGATTTTTAGCTATTTCATAAAAACAATACATTATACCACTAGCTGATGTATCAAAGCCAGCAGTGAAGAACAGAAAAAATTGACTGGTCAAAGTCAAATCATCTGGTTCTAAAATATATAAAATCAATTAAATTTACAGTGAATAATGAAATATTTTCGACTATAAACTATTATTTACCAATAACTTCTCCATTGTTTCCTTCCCATGGACCTTTTTCTCTCATATCTAACAAACCATCGATGATATCGCCTCTACGATTTTGCTCATTTTCTTTTTTTCCCAATATAAATTTTGAAGTTTCCGTCATTAGTTTGTAAGCAGAATGAGGAAAGAGTGAAATATTAAAGAAGTCCATAATTTCCGGAGCCAAGAATCGAGCATTTATTTTGTAATTGAGAATCAAAGAGTCACCGAATAACTGAAAAATTTTATACAGTTAACGAAAATAGTTAATAGCTAGTTTTTAATTAAAAAAATATTAAATTTATCACTTTCATTCCGAGAGATCTCATTTTATCATTTTTGGGATCAGACATAGCCTTTCCATCAATGTTAAGAACTGCATCAGAAATGCTGTCAGCAGAATAACCATAACATAATTCCTTTATGTCGACTTCGTCATCTATAAAATAAACATAATCGATGTTGAATCGATTATTAAACCCCATAATAATTATTTAATTTGTTTAATTACTTTCACTGAGTACTTTATTAAATTTTTCACCGAGCCCCAACATCGCGTCAAAAACGACTTTTAATTTTTTCATTTGGAAAATTGGGGAAATTCTCGTTCTAGTGTTTTTCCATTCTTTACCATGCAAAGCAAATAAGCTAAAAATATAAGAAAATATTATGAAAAAAATCTATAAAACATGTCATTTGTATAAAACATACCTTTTAGACCCAATCGGGTCAGTTTTTTGCGAAATCGTAAATATCCTATTATTAAAACTATAAAAATCTTGCTTAAATATTCTACAAACTAAATCGTAATCTCTGACCACAAGACATGGAGTATCCGCTAAAAACACTCCAACATACGGCTCATTTTTATAATCACTGAAAATAAATTAACATTAATATTAAAATATCGATTAACGAAGCATTTTAGTACAAATTATACTGACTTATACACTTTCTGCATAAACTCTCCGATGCTGCATTCCAGATTTATAATCGGCTTCAGATTCCCGATGAAAGGCGTCGGTTTGACGAAAGCAATTCCTCGTTCTTTCCAATAATTGAAATTCCTCGTCATGTACAAATAAAACGTCAAAAGCAGCGAAGAGACCAAAATCAAAGCAGTTATCATGATGACGACTATGCAAAGTACCGGTAACTTCCAGAGCCGATTTGCAAATACTTATCGATCGAGGATCGCGTGCAGTTTTATTCGTATCCTCGACGTTAAAAATGTAATTATTGTGTCTCGTAAAGTACTCGGTTTTATGACGTTATGAAAATTTTCTTTGTATAAATTGCGTGTAATTTTATATGTTTAATTCCAGATAAATACGTATGTGCGATCGAAATATAACATTGAGACTGATGTAAAATCAATTGAACCTCTATTTATATTTAAATACTATTGACATTGATTGCTTGCTATTTTGCGCATTTTCAATAGATAAATGCAATAGTTCGATAAGTGTGTGTCGACTAGGTTCATAAATCTGTGATAATACATGCTATAAGATCACTTCAAAGAAATTTATGATACAATCGGATAATTTATGATTTTGAAAACTTGAATAAATAAGTGATTTTTATCATTTTTTCATATTTATTTCGAGTAAATGAAGCCAAATCACAGTTTTATATGTATTTTATACATATATGTGCACTAATCTATAATATTTTATAGAATTTATTATATAAGTGTTATTTATAAAATGATAACTTTAATTATCTTCTTATTTAGATAACGGTACTACGTTCAATATAACTTGACTCTTGGGAGTATTTCCAAAACGTCTAGGACTCATAGAAATATTTTTTGGAGTTTTGTCTGAAACGCTGAAGGAATATTTTCTAAGACCATTTATCAAAGAAATTTTCATCATCATAAGAGCAAATTTCATTCCTGTAAACAAAATTCAATTATAATTATCCATGTCAAATTAAGCGTTACATCCACACAAATTGGTGATGAATATCAATTTATTTTGAATATATTATCAAAATAAATTGAAGTTCATTCACCTAAACATGTTCTTGGCCCCATCCCAAAAGGAAAATATGGTTTTTGATTCCCATTTTCAATGTCATCGAATCTTTCAGGATTGATATCGAATGGATGAGTGTAGTACTTTTCATCGTTTTGCAATCCCTGGAAAAAAATACATTGAAGTCTGTAGAAAATGTAAATTATTCATTATATACATATTTACATCAATCGGAATCAAAAGCTTAATTCCCTTTTCGATAATTATATCGGTTCCAGGAATTTGATAATCAGATGTGCACAATCTATCTACGAAAGGAAATGGAGCATGTCTTCTTAAACATTCTAAAAAAATATTTTATAAAGATGTAAAATCATTTTCCAAATGATATTGTATTCTAAATTTTTAAATACCATCTATGAATTTTGTCAAATACGTCATTTTCTGAACTGCTTCATAGGTAATTTTGTTATCATTCGATTCAATAACCTCGATTATTTCGCTTCTCAATCTATTTTGAATGACTTCGTTTCGTGAAGCTTCTAGAAAGCAATAAGTTATTCCACTAGCTGCAGTTTCGAAACCAGCAGTGAAAAACATAAAGAGCTGAGCTGCTAAATTTTCATCATCAGGCACTGAAATGAAAACTGAAATTATTAGAAACACATGCTCTACTTGAATCTGTATACAATACAATTAAGTGTAAACAGTAAACAATTAAAAATATCAAAAATATTAAGATTAGTATTGTAGCACAAAGATGACCTTTCAAGTTCATCCTAAATAAATAATTGTTTTTCATGCATTTCACAAGCATAGTGAATACAAATATATTTGAACAATCGTTTCATTATCTATACAATTGTGAAGATAAATATACTCCAACCTATGATTTCTCCATCGTTTCCTTCCCAAGGACCTTTCTTCCTCATATCCAGCATTGCATCAATATAACCACCGTCCCAATTTTCCGGATTTTTCTTCCTTTCGAGGACAGATTTAACAGAATCCCTCATAACGTTATAAACAGATTCGGGCAAAAGCGATATGTTGAAAGTGTTCATTATTTCCGGAGCCAAAAAAAGGAGGTTGCTCCTCATTCCTTGATTTATGGATTCTTCGAACAGCTGAAATTAGTCAAATCGTTAAGGAAAATCGTTTGAAGCATGATGAATCGATGAAAATTACTCTGTTTCCCATTTTTCTCATTTTATCGTTGGTGGGATCAGACAATCCTTTCCCGTCGAATCCGAAAACTCCATCAGATATGCTATCCGATGTATATCCGCATGATAGTTCTTTTATATCGATTTCTGTATCTGTTAGCATTGAAAACGTACAAATAGTGAGCTCAGTAACTAAACAAACAACGTATGTTAACAGGTGTGAATTGTGCCCATTATTGTGATAGCAGTATAAGCTGAGAAACTGATAAAAAATATAATTTATTTCAGTCTATACGATTGTTAAATATTCTAATGTATTTCGAACTTCTTCTTTTTGTAAAACTACATTAATTGAAATCGGTGCATTGTTTTCACTTTTAAAAAGAAAAGAAAATAAACTTAGACCATTGCCATAATGATGGGCACAACCAATGACGATACTTTTGCTTAATACATCATCAAATTTTTCTCCGACCGTCAATAAAGCCTCAAACACTGCTTTTTGTTTCTTCGCTGTAAATATTGGCGATAACCTTGCTCTGGTGTTTTTCCATTCTTTTCCATAAAGTGAAAATAAACTGAAAAAAATCAAGTGTCCATCAATAAGTCATTAAGTCTAATGAAAAATCTTGTTCAGTACCTTTTAGAACCTATTGGATCTGTTTTCTTAGAAATGTTAATAATGCGATTGTTGAAATAATAAAAATCTTGCTTGAAAATTCTGCAGACTAAATCAAAATCTCTTAGCACTAAACAAGGCTTATCAGCCAAAAATATACCAACATAAGGTTCGCTCTTATAATCACTGCAAAATCATATAATTTTACAATACCAAAAAAACTGCTATTATCAAATAAATCACTCACTTGTATATTTTAGTCAAATATTCTCCAATTGAACATTTGATTGTTAAAATTGGACCCAAATTTCCAATGAATGGTTTTGGTTTGATGTAAACTATTCCACGACGCTTCCAATAATCAAAATGCCTCGTCATGTACATGTAAACCGTGATAATTACCGAAATTAACAATATAATAAAGGTGATCATTCTGGAATGTTGTATTTAAATGACTAGAGTCGATACAAACGTGTTCACGCAATGATGCTAAATAAACTTTGAATAGTTTGAGTCGTTTTAATGAGAAAAAATTGTAGATATTGCCATATAGCTATACAACTTTTATCTCTTGTTATAAAAATGTGCGAATCTTATCGTTTTTTTTATATATGTATTGTGAACCTTGTACAGAATCAGAAAATTAATTTAATATATAGTATTCATCAGTTTTGATTTATAGAAGTTTATTATATATTATATCATGTACTGATCATTTTATTAATTCAAATCAGCATCATTTACAAGTACTGAACTATTCATTTCAAATAAATGTTGATTATATGTGCATATGTATGTAAAATTACACAATATTATTTTCAATACTAAATACAGATTATGGGTTTTATTTAAGTAGGTGAATAATAAAATATAAATGACAAAAAAAAACATTTATTATCAAAATAATTGCATTAACATATAAGACTTAGTGGATTTAAAAACACATTCGAATCACAATAATCTAGGAATGCTTCCTTAAAATTGGCATAAAAAATATATATAAATGCATAATTGAGAAATTTGAAATCTTCTTTTCATTCCTATATTGAATTTCATTACCAATCACTTTTGCGTAATTTCCATGCTCCTAAGGTGTATCGGAGCCAAATCAAAAGAAGATCTTTCCCCATTTGTAACCAAGACCAAATCGGGGTAACTTTCGAGCCGTCAATTTCAGTCCAATTCACGGAGATTTCAGATATGTTGATTTTGAATCGTTGTGCAATATATAAAAGTTCAACATCAAACGCCCTGAAAATACAGATAAACAGTAAACAAATAATTAATAAATGATAAATAAACAATTGTATTCTGATAATAATATCTCATTTTATAAACAAACCATTTTTCAACATGCATATTTGAAAAACATTCACGAGCTGCTTGTCTGGTTAATAATTTAAATCCGCATTGAGTGTCTTTTATACCCCTCACGGTAAATAGCCATACCAAAAAATGAAATCCGTACATTAAAATAGTTCTGAAAATGAATATAAAATAAGTAAAGATATTCAATTTACGCTGTACATAAGCTGTTAATAAAATTCTATATTTAGCAATAAAAATTTGATCAATATCAGTAATAAAATAAAAAAATAACCAAAAAAAAAGTTAATCACCAAAAGCGACTTTGTTCTTATACGAAAATTATTGCATCATTTTTAAATCGCAAAAAAACAAAAATGAATGTAATACCTAAAAATACTTCTGCTAGCCACAGCGTCGTCTTGTAAATGTGCTCGAGATCCAATAACTATACCCAACTTTTCTGCAACTGCATTTTTATTTTTAAAATAATCTTCTTTGCACATAATTTTAACACTAGCTTCTAATTTTGATAGATCAGAAAACTTTGTAGCACCATCAGCATCAGCGAACAATATAAGAGCACCCCTTGAACTCATCACACCCTAATATAATGAAAGAATAATCATAATCAACAGCCATATTAAATAAATTCATATTACATGCAATATAAATTTACCAATCGAACTGCTCCACCTTTTCCTCTATTTTCAATCAGATTCATAACACGTATTTTTTCTGTGCCATACTTTTTGGCATAATTTTGTGCTACAGAAACTGTGCTATCGTTACTTCCATCACTGACTATAATGATTTCATATTGGTAATCTTTTCTTTTTTCAAGAAATTCTAAACATTCATCGAGCATAGGTGGTACTGAAATAAATGGCAAAGTATGAATACAAATACAAATATTTACAGTGAAATATTTTGAATGTACATCTCAATTCTTCATCGTAAGCTGGAACGACTATGCTGAGATGAATCGAAGCAGGATCACTGATTGATGGAAAAAGTGCCTCATTTCCTTTATCATCTTGGTAAAATTTTTCCTCTTTGTGTCTGATGACAGTCGGGTATGGTTTGGAAAAGATAAGTATGAACAAACAAAGCTGAAAGAAAAACAACAAATTGTGAAATTCAATAATAAATGATATGATATTTATCTATTATATTAATGCAAATCATAAACAAATCGATAATTATGAAAGTCAACATTTATATCAGGTTACATATAAATAGACCGAAATAGAGTTAGGTTCAGTAAATGTAAAATATTTTTTTATTTACTATATTTCTTTTGATCAGGTTTAAAGTTGATTTTCATTAGATTTAATCACATTATTTCACAATTTTTATCAGTCAAACAAAAAGTCGTATTAATTTTATAATTTTATTCTGTTTATCAGATTAGAACTCGAATCAAGTCAGAATGTGAATTGTTCAAAGTCAACATAATTGCATTCATACAACAGATAAGTACTGATGATTTTTCAGTGTTTTATCAAAAACATAATTACCAGAAACGATGCGACGACAAATGCTTGCAGGAGATAAGTAAATATAGCGAACAAAGCACCACACCAGCATCCGATCATCTTTAAAGATTAATGACCGGTCTTTCGATCGTCGGTTAGCAGTTAACGATTACCGTCAGTTAAAACTATCAAATTCTAAAGCTTAAAAACAATAAGCTATAATTAAGTACTTTAGCTAACAATAAAACGTATACTTGTAAATAACTTTATCTATAATGACCACGTACAAAAAGAAGACGACAACTGACACGATTGACATTTCGACAATGCCGGCAACATAACCTGCAACACGCAGAAATGTCAAATTTTGAAATTTATAATTAAGAACCTGAACATATGAAATTATTACAACTCGCGTTAAGATTTCTCATGAAAACATTTTTGAAATTTTTAATTGATTATTTTATTTTTGAATTTGAATTTTTTAATGGCCGTGCTTTTGTTGTGCTACGATACAAAACTGTTGATATGTCAAACGTCAAATCGTTGTTCCCCACGTGCTTTAAGTTGTTTATGAAGTTTGAATATTAGATCGTTAAAATGCACATATCTGAGGTATATCATGTTATGTGATACGCGTGGAAGCCAACTGAGGTATGTGACATGGCGGCAATTTCGAGAAAAACTCGCTCAAAGTTGAGCGTGTACTTGTCTATTTGTATTGGGATAAAAGTAAGAGCTTTGATATATTCTAGCACAGGTTCCCGAAATCGTTTATATTATTTTGCCACCATACACATAAACAAGTCATAACCCAGTTGGATTCCACACACATATTTTATTATATTGAATGTGCACTTTAGTATGATAGTGGTGTTAATCAAAGAATTAGAATTAATGAATTCCTAATCTACTTTTTCTCTCAACACTACGCTTGAATATGTCAAACATAAAACATTAAATTACTTGAATCGAAAACTTACACCACTGTTATACAAAAAAAGCACATATCATGTCTAAATACATATATTCAGTGGTTTATAAATTAATTAAATTAAATTATATTTTTGCTATTATAGTTGCCTGGAAACGCAGGAGATCACACATGCAAAACTTTCGTTTTTGAAGACGAAGGTCACACATTAGGAAATGCATTAAGATGCATAATAGCTAGATAGTAAGTTTGAATTTTGATACTAGATGGTTATTTCAATAGCATCACACTTGAGCTTTAATAACCAACGTAACGTAATCTAGCTCATTGTATTTTGCCTCTGACTTGACAATTAATTACAATTTTTCTTGTTCTTACACAATATTTAATTATTTTCTATTGTTTGTGTTTTAACAGTAGGGAAGTTCAATTTTGTGGTTACACAGTTCCTCATCCGTCTGAAAACAAAATGCATTTTAGAATACAAACCTCAGATGGATCTAGTGCAGTTGAATCACTCAGAAGAGGTTTAGAAGATTTAGAAAATGTGTGTGATCATACTATTAAACTTTTCGAAAAAGAAGTGCGTGATTTTGGAATCAAGTGATATTGTTTTGTAATTAAATTTAATGTTAAGCCATAATTTGTAATATTACATATAAGTATTTGATATAATACGTACAAAATATACATGCTTAATTTAACAGTTTATTGAAAATCTTGTTTCATTTTACCATATCTAAAAATGTATTAGATTTTTCAAATTTCGCTGAGGAAAAAAAAGTGGATTAACTTTTTAAACTGTTAAGTAACTGCTTTTCTCCAAAATTTTAGATTATCATACATACCTTCATTCTCAAAAAAAGATCTCAATTTGAATCTTGACGTGAAAAAAAAAAATATCCACTAATGAACGTGGTGGTGTACCTCATATTTACATACAATTAGTTGAAAAAATATAAAATTTAAAAATACTGATCTAATAGAGAAATCTTAAGAAAATCCTCAAGTGTAAAAGGGAAAACACAAATGTACCTGAAAGAAAATATTTTTTGAAATTGTTCAAAAATGGGTAAATTTGAAAATAAAAGAAATATTTAGATTTGAAGAGGCAGGTTTTATTTATTCATTCAATCAAGAAATTGAACATTGTCAGAAAATCTGAAGACTTTCTGAGGCTTAGCCAAATATTCAGCAAATTCTTGATAAGGTGTCTTGCCCAATGGAATGTCCCTCCACAGATCTGGGGTGAGGAAGGCGTAAGTCTTCGCAATTGCAGCATAGGTAGCCTTAGCGAAGTTTCCGAGAGTGGCGGTTGAACCTCGTGCAGATGTGTAGCAATCTTCAATACCGGACATTTGAAGAAGTTTCTTCGGAACCGGACCGGAAACAATTCCGGTACCGCGTGGAGCCGGAATGAGACGCACCGATACAGAACCGCACTTTCCGGTAACCTGGAGTCAAACAAAAAAAAAGAAGGGTTACACACTGCAATTATGAAAATTGAAATTAGAGCTTAAAGATATTAAATCAGACGCAAGCAGCTGACATCGAGCTTTAGCCCTCCAGTGGAAACCACGAATGAATTGAAATATTTTTATCATCATTTAAATAACATAGTAGAATCAAGATTTGCAACATCAAGTTAAATAATTTTGATTTAGTTTAATAATTTTAAACCCAAATTGTGTCATAAATGGCGTTGGGTTAATGCTGTATTATTTAATTTTTGAAATGAAAAATTATTTAACTTGATGCAGAAAATCAGTACGGCATAAAAAATCACATTGTATACCTTGCAAGGCACGGTGTGGGGCTTTCCGATCTTGTTTCCCCAATATCCTCTGCGCACCGGAACGACGGATAGCTTAGCGAGGATGATGGCTCCGCGGATGGCTGTCGCCACTTCCTTGCTGCACTTGACTCCGAGCCCGATGTGGCCCTTGCTGTCTCCGATCGCGACGAACGCCTTGAAGCGAGTGCGCTGACCGGCACGAGTCTGCTTCTGGACGGGCATGATCTTGAGCACCTCGTCCTTGAGCTCGGCGGGCCCGATGAAGAAGTCGATGATCTCGGACTCTTTGATCGGGAGAGAGTAGAGGTAGATCTCTTCGAGTTTCAAGATTTTTCCATCCTTGACGAGCCGTCCGAGCTTGGTGACGGGGACCCACTCCTTCTGGTCCTCCTTGCCGCGCCCCCTGCCTCTTCCTCGGCCTCGGCCGCGTCCCCGAAGTCCTCCCCTACCTCGGTCGCCGCCACGAGAGCCAAATCCTCCGCGGAACCCGCCGCGACCACCGGCCGGAGCTGCGTCCGCCATTCTGAAACATTTCACATCTTCAATTAGACAGCGTTCCAACTCGACAGCATAAAATGGACATATATTCAAATGATCAGACGCAAACTGCCGTCATTGTGACCTCCGGTGGAAACCGCGAACGTTTGAAAGGCATTTTCTCATCATACAAACATTTTAAAACAGATCTTTCCACTTTATTAGCCCTCAGGTCAGTTGACTAAAGCAGTGAAAAGATCCTCCTCAACTCAAACAAGAATAGGTTATGTTTGACACGTGACACGTTTCCTAGGTAATTATTATGAACTAATCTTTTACAAAATTTATCTAATTGACGAAAGATAATGAATTGATATTTTAAATTTGAAAGAACTCAAAAAAACAGAAAAGGGGTAATCAAATATGTTTAGATATTTCATTAAAAAAATCGACAAATTTTGGCTTTTAAATGACAGGATTCGTGACAAACATAAACTTATCGTAAATTATGAGCATTTTAAAATGAAAAACTAATAGAATCTGAAAACAAATCGAAGGAATAACTTACGTGATCAACGTCAGGCGAGAAACGGAAGTACAATGAGGTAGCGTCGGGCCAAAATGGCCGTTTATATAGTTTCGCGTGTACAGAGTGACCAACTGCGCCGGAAGTCAATACAAATATGCACTGCGCACATGTTTGCATAATTGATCGAAAAAAATAATTATTTAAGGGAAACTAGAGACACTTAATCTTTTCAAAATACTCAGCACTCACAAATTTCAGAAATTTCAATAACGTTAGGTATCTACTCAGATGCGTATCGTTGAAATTTGAAAAATGTCACTTCTACTAAAAATCATCTGACATCATAGACTACTAGTGATGTTGATAGACAATAATATACCTAACGCTTATAATATTTCTGTAATTAGCATGATAACAATGCGCGCAAAGAATATATGCAACTAATTGTAAGTAAAAAAAATGATTTGCAAAAACATCTTTAGATTCTTCTATGGCTTACAATTAGCAAAATTTAATTTACTACTGCAGCATCTTCATATCCATAGGTACCTACTGAAATAGAGACAATCGGTTTGAATTCTTTATCTGTGGATGATGGTCCCACTGAATTTTTTACATTACTTTTTAAAACCACCCACCAATCTGTAAAAAGGGAGGCATGTATTATTTCTTGCACTCCATATCTGTCTATCGATAAATCTTATTATCTGTACCCAATTTTACTCCACTTGTTTTATTCAATAGATTTCCTAAAGGTATGAATAATTTTCATGTATTTGTAAATAATCAAATCTAATCAAAATCCATGATGAACAGTTGAAAATATGAATTTAATTATAAACTAAACAACTAATATGTGTCATCATCACTACATAATTTCATCAAGCTTTTCTAAAATTAAATAAATCAAGCAGCTCCGCCTTTGTTGAGTATGTTTCTTAATATTTAGGAATTTTAAAACTTTCTTCTGTCTTTATATCTGAAATATGATTTTTCAGAAGTAGCACTAAATATATCATTATTTTTTAACATTTTTATTGAATAAAAAATTATAATAAAGCGAATATTTAGTGGCAACGAATACTATTAATAATGCACTGAAATAATAGATAACACTTTTTTCTAGTCATAAACTTTTGGAATCACTTGATTCAGCAACTTTTTCAGAATTTTGATCGGAGTCGTTGGATTTTGCCACAGGAGTCACATAAAATTTCAAATCAGATGCTCTAGCAACTTTTTGGTAAATTTTACTGTTTTCAGATAAACTTTCTGCAATTTTTGAATACACAATTTCCTGTTGAAAAATAAAAATAAACTTATTATTATGATAAAAAAAAAAATTATACATTCAACATACATTTTTCGATGAATCACCACTGATAACAACTTTCACTTCATAGCTTTTATCTACCCATTTACAGATTTGATTAATCTTAGTTTCGAGATCGTGAACATTTATTTTAGAGTTCATTGTAGAAATTTTTTGACCTTTGATGGCGAATTTATTTTTAGCTTCACGTTTTTCAGCTCTCATCTGCATAGAGCCTTCTAAAAATTCTCCAGGTGTCATCAGCCTGAAAAATACAAACTTTTGATACATAAATGTTATAGTGAGATGATGTTAGCAGTGATACTGTGATTTTATTGGCTTATACATATAAGTGATTACATCTATGAATGAAAAAGAATAAGTAAATAATTTATTTTATTGTTAGATATAGAAATGCTATTTAAATATTATTTTAAGTCAATTAATATTCGTTTTGAACACAAAATAACTATAGATAAGTTTTTAGATAAAATTACTTTTTTTTCCAAGTGAAAATCAATTAACAAAATTATTTTCAAGATGTAAAAAATGTTATATTCAGCACAATGTTTTTACAGCTTAATTTTAATTTCCATAATGAAAATGATTATTTCATGTTTGTTTCACAGAAAAAAATGCATGAATGTGAATCGCCTAAGCATGGATAAATTATTAATACTATTTCACTGTAATATGTATATCCAAGTAAGTTTAATAATCAATGCTAGATATACTTGTAAAGTGGTCTTCTAGTTTGAGTATCATAATCTACTATTTTCACTAATTTAAGCTTTTTTATTTTGGAGATTTCTTCAGCTTCCGTTAGATCGATTATGGAAAGAGAGGAATTTTCGTTAATAAGGGTTATTCTTTTTTTCTTGGGATCCTCTCTCCTCGTAGGTCTAGGAACTCTTTCGTGTTTTACAGGTGTTTCAGGATTTATTGGTATTTCAGGTTTTACAGGAGTATCAGTTTTTGTAGTTCTTGGAAATCTTTCACGTTTTACATGTGTTTCAGGTTTTACAGGAGTATTAGGTTTTGTAGAGTCTGTGGTGTATCTGATTTTAATACATTTATTAGGAGTTGATAAAATTCTAGCGACGCTCCAAAGCCTTCGAAACATGCTGGACACTTTGTTAGTAATAAAATTTAATTAAAATTGATCGGAAGTGTATAAAAATAGGTAATAATAATTGAATATGTATGCACAAGCGAAATTTCGAATTGTAAAATTGGTTATATCTGTCAGTTGAACTGACAGCTCAAGCAGGACAGTTTTCGTATCGTTTAGATTTAAATTTTTTTTTTTTTCAATCAAACCTTGTGGGTACCTACTTTTAATTTGAATTTTAAATCAATTTTGAATGAATTTACGTTGAAATTGTAGAACAAAGACTTTGTGTTTATTATCAAATCAAGTAGATCAATTTAAAGAATTACACAACATTTTTAATCACCAAAACACATGCGATTTCAAAGTTTTACAGTGTTTTTTTTTATTTAGGAAATTCGCGATTTTAAATCGGTGTTTAAACAGTCAATTTTAAAAAGTACGAGCATGAATGTTGTTCTTATGGCCAAATCGTACGATTGAAAAAAATTGCACAAAGTGACATGTGGTCAGTGTCGGCGTGTTACTGATGAAATATGGTTAGTTAGTTACTTTTATTAAATATTTACTTCGAGTCAAGATAAAAATTAATTTGTAAAATTTTAAAATTTCATTAAAAACTCAATTTTTAATTCTTCTAGTTGAAAATCATTCAATTTCAAATGATCACTGTAAAATTCTGCTTGTCCAAATAAGCAAATGGTCAAGTTAACAATACTCCTTGTATATTTGATCAATATAGAAATATATCAACTTTCAAAATTTAATTTTTCTGCAATTTAAGCATTTTTAAGTACATTTCATTATCACATTTATATTTAACTAATGCAGTATATATGAGGAAAACTTTTGAATTAATAGCACTGATTAGACATAAAGAGGATAATTGACTGTTTAGTTAGATTGTTTGTTTTAGATCTCATTTTTTTTTAATATCCTGAATAATTAAATGTTTTTATGCTTGTATATGAATATGAAAATAATTGATATGTTTTTCGTCTTAATTATTTTCAGGCGGCCTCAGATAGAAAAGGAACATTCAAAGTCGAATATTTACTCGGTATTGAAAAGGTTGTTCAACAGCAATGGGAAAAGGATAAAGTTTACGAAGAAGATGCTCCTAAAGGAGATGGGCGAGGCATTGGAAAATTCCTATGCACTTTTCCTTTTCCATACATGAATGGAAGATTACACTTGGGTCACACATTCTCTCTATCGAAATGTGAAGTTAGTTCATTTCACACTATGTTTTAAATAAATATTTTATCAGAAGATATATAAATTCAATTTAATTTCAGTTTGCTATTCGATATCATCGATTGAAAGGAAAAAAATGTTTATTTCCATTCGGTTTCCACTGCACTGGAATGCCGATTAAAGCTTGTGCAGATAAATTAAAAAGAGAAATTGAAATGTATGGATGTCCACCGATTTTCCCAGAAGATAAAGAAACCATAGAAGAAATCATTGATGATGTTATAGTCAAAGATAAAAGCAAAGGAAAAAAGAGTAAAGCTGTTGCAAAAGCAGGAAGCTCAAAATATCAATGGCAAATTATGCAGAGCTTAGGTCTCTCTAATGATGAAATTAAAAATTTTGCTGATGCATCTTATTGGTTGGATTATTTTCCACCTTTAGCTGTACAGGATCTTAATAACATGGGAGTTCATGTATGTTCACGTTGAATTTTGTTTTATTTTAATAAATAGAAATCTATTTGTATCATTATATTTAATATACTGTATTTTTTGGTTGCAGATTGATTGGAGACGCACATTTATAACGACTGATGCTAATCCATATTTCGATTCTTTTGTACGATGGCAATTTTTGCATTTAAAAGCCAGAAATAAGATTCAATATGGAAAACGTTACACTATCTATTCTCCATTGGACGGTCAACCTTGCATGGATCATGATCGTAGCACTGGTGAAGGAGTAGGACCACAAGAATATACTTTAATTAAAATGCAGATCATTAAGCCGTATCCAAAACAATTAAGGTAACTACTAATCTATCATACTTTTTTATTTTATACAAATATTAGATAGATTGAGATAATTTTTCTGATTTCAGTTCAGTTGGAGATAAAAATGTATTCTTAGTAGCTGCAACGTTGAGACCTGAAACAATGTATGGTCAAACTAATTGTTGGGTCCGACCTGACATGAAGTATATTGCATTCAAAACATCCAAAAATGAAATATTTATTTGCACATCTCGCTCTGCTCGTAATATGTCATATCAAGGATTTACAGATAAAGAAGGAAAAGTTGACATTGTAACCGAACTACTTGGCCAAGACATTTTAGGATTACCTTTGAAGTCTCCATTGACTGTTTATCCTATAATTTACACTCTTCCTATGTTAACTATTAAAGAAGATAAAGGCACTGGTGTTGTTACAAGTGTACCTTCAGATTCTCCTGATGACTATGCGGCTTTAGTTGATTTGAAAAAGAAGCAGCCTTTCAGAGAAAAGTATGGAATTAAGGATGAACTTGTTTTACCGTTCGACCCTGTTCCAATAATAGAAGTTCCCGAGTTCGGAAACTTGTCTGCTGTTACTGCTTATGATAAATTGAAAATCCAAAGCCAAAATGATAAAGAAAAGCTTTTGGAAGCTAAAGAAATGGTTTATTTGAAAGGTTTCTATGATGGAGTAATGCTGGTCGGTGAATTCAAAGGGCAAAAAATTCAAGACGTCAAGAAAGATCTCCAAAAAAAATTATTAAATAGTTCTGAAGCTGTGATATATTACGAACCTGAAAAAACTATTATGTCTCGCTCTGCTGATGAATGTGTAGTTGCATTATGCGACCAATGGTATTTGGATTATGGTGAAGATTCATGGAAGGTTCAAGCCGAAAAATCCTTGAAAAACATCAACACATATCATGATGAGGTTCGCAAGAATTTTTCAGCAAGTTTAAACTGGCTTCATGAACATGCTTGTTCAAGAACATATGGCTTAGGTATTGCATTGTGATTCAAACAGAAATTAAACATGTTTGTATGAACTTATCTAGATTATTTCTCGATTTTTATTTGCAGGAACTAAGCTTCCTTGGGATGAACAATGGTTGATTGAGTCTTTATCAGATTCTACTATTTACATGGCGTATTATACTGTTGCTCATATATTACAAGGAAACACATTTAAAGGAAACAAGCCTAATCTTTTCAACATTAAAGCTAACGAGATGACTCCTGAAGTATGGGATTACATATTTTTCAAAGAAGCTCCTTATCCTAAAACTACAAAAATATCAAAAGAAGCATTAAATTTAATGAAAAGAGAATTCAACTTTTGGTTAATATAATAGATTTTTTTATACATACCTACCTACATATTATTTGTTATTGAAATTAAATAGTTATTAAAATTTTAGGTATCCTGTTGATTTGAGAGTTTCGGGAAAGGATTTGATTCAAAACCATTTAACGTATTTTATTTACAATCATTGTGCTATCTGGCCAAAGGAAGAGAACATGTGGCCTCAAAGCATCAGAGCCAACGGTCACCTTTTATTGAATTCGGCAAAAATGTCAAAGTCTGAAGGTAATTTTTTGACTTTGGCCGATGCTACTAAAAAATTCAGTGCTGATGGCATGCGTTTATGCCTTGCTGATGCTGGTGACTCTGTTGAAGATGCTAATTTTGTTGAAAGCATGGCCGATGCTGGAATACTTAGGCTCTATACGTTTATCGAATGGGTGAAAGAAATACTTGCTTCACGAAGTACTTTGAGGAAAGGTGATTATTCTTGATTTATGCTCTCTAAATTTGGATTTCATAAAATACATTAAATTTATTCAAATATTATCCTTGTTAGGAGAAGGTAACACTTTTCATGATAGCGTGTTTGTCAGTGAAATAAATTTGAAGATTATGGAAACTGATGAAAATTACAATAAAATGCTATTCAAAGAGGCTCTTCGCACTGGTTTCTTCGAATTGCAAGCTGCGCGTGATAAATATAGGGAATTGTGTGGTCAATTAGGAATGAATGAAACTCTAGTAATAAAATTCATTACAGTACAAGCTCTTTTGATGTCTCCTATTTGTCCACATGTTGCAGAACATGTATGGAAACTCCTCGGCAATGTACGGGAACTCTTTTCTTTTATATTGTATAAATTATTTATATATGTTTCAATATAATAGAGAAATGTTTTTTTTTTTGTTTTTATAGGAAAGGAGTATTCTATTTGCAAAGTGGCCTACAGCAGGAGATGTCAAAGAAATTGAAATAAAGGCGAGTTGTTACTTAACTGAAGCTGCACATTCATTCCGAGTGTATTTGAGAAATTTCATGACTCAAAAGAAGCCTAAAAAAGGACCAGCTCAACCAATTGAAAAGCCAGATAAAGCTATAGTTTGGGTTGCAAAAACGTTTCCTCAGTGGCAAAGTATTATACTTACAACTCTAAAGAATATGAAAGATGTAAATCATTATTATAATTGAGTATTATTTTCAGAAGTAACTGACAATGAGATGTTTATATGTGTATTATTTTGTTTCAGGAATATAAAGAGCTTCCAGAAAACAAAGTCATTTCAGTTGAGCTTAGTAAAATAGATTCTTTGAAAAAATATATGAAAAAAGTGATGCCGTTTGTCCAAGCAACTAGAGAAAAAATGCAAACTATTGGAGTTCAAGCTCTTTCTTTAACAATGGAATTTGACGAAGCGAAAATTTTAAAAGAAAACTCTTCATATTTAGCAAGCACATTAGACGTAAGTGTATTTTATATAATTTTATCATAAATTTTATATAAAAAAAATGTTTTTGTGTATTTAGCTTGATGAAGTACAAGTGAAATACACCGATGAAGTCACAGACCAAGAACAAACAAAAGATGATTGCTGTCCTGGTCAACCGTATATCACATTCATCAATTCTCCCGGTGTCAAAATTGAATGTCTAAATCCTACTCCAATGAGTAGCTTATTCAACCAAGAAATACTTATTTCTAATGGAGACACTGTCGATAAAATCAAAAATAAAATCTTGAAGGAGTTCAAGCTTATTAAAGGTAAATATTTTTATACTAAAATAATTTACAATATTGACGAACATGAAATTTAACATTGAATTCATATATTGCAGACCTCAATCAGCTTAAAATTTGGAGATTTTCTGATCCAGTGATGGGACCTAGAAAAATCCCATCTTTCGATAATCCCATGCAAGATAAAATAATGCTCGAACCAACTGCGACGTTCCAAGTCGACGTTGAAAAGAATAATGTATTTGTTAAAGATAATCAAAAAACTTATGATATCGGTTCAAAAATTTCCTACACTTATGGGTTGTGAATAATTGTTTGATGATACTTAACATGTCCTTAAATTTTAGTTTGTCTTATAATTGTCGATTTGTATTTTCTCCTACGAACTATTAGTGTTTATTTTTCGCCTAAGGCATCAAAACATTTTATGTTAATATGTAGGTATTTATATTCTATTTATTACGAGTTGTAATCAATACTCTTCATGCATTATATTTATTATCATCAATAAAACAACTTTGAAAAAAAAAACTTCATTATTTTAATTACTGTAAGATTTATTGAACTCAATATTCATGTATTATATTTGGATTATTTGAAATTCAACTTTCATATAAAATGCACATTAATTAATATTAAAATATGACATGGATTGTAAAAAAATGGAAGATTAATCTAAATGCAAGAAAAGTGTAATGGGACAATGATCGCTTCCGAAAACTTGACTTCTGATAACATTGTCACATATGGACGACATTAATCGCTCAGAAACAATAGCATAATCAAGTCTCCTGTAAAAAAAATGTAACACTAATTGAAAAAACTTATCAATGCAAAAAGGCAAATTTCCAATCATTGTTTCTTACCAGCCTACGTTTTTGGCACGAGAATTGCTCATATATGTCCAAAATGTATACGAGCCTGTTTTATCGGGATATAATTTTCTAAAGGTGTCTACGTAACCGTCTCCTAAGAATTCAGTCATTCCATCTCGTTCCTCTTGAGTGAAACCAGCATTCTTTTTGTTGGTTTTTGGATTAGTAAGATCTGTTTGAGAAATGAACAATATATTAATAATTGATAAGTTTCGCTTAATAATTAAAAAAATCTACATCATGTTCAATATTTCTATTTAAAGTTCAATCGTATTTTTGCAACGATTCAAAGAAAATATATAACTTAAAGTAGAAATCTGTGATGGGAAAATACTGACCGATTTCAAGATGAGAAACATTCATATCTCCACAAACGATTACAGGCTTTTTGGTATCGAGTTGTTTGACATAATCTCGGAAAGCTTTATTCCATTCCAATCTTTTTGGCAGCGTAACTAAACCTCTACCTGAATTAGGTACGTAAGTGCAGATCAAATAAAATTTATCATACTCGGCGGTGATGATGCGGCCTTCAGAATCAAACTCTTTCGCAAGACCGTACACAACTGAAACGGGCTCTTCTTTGGATAGAATTCCCACTCCGGCGTAGCCTTCTTTTTCACCGCTGGCCCAATACTGGCGGTATTCGGAAATTTCAGATATTTCTTTGGGCAGTTTTTCTTTGGAGCATTTTGTTTCTTGCAAACATAAAATATCTGGCTTTTCATAGTTTATAAATTCCAGGCCGCCTTTGTTGAGCCACGCTCTTATTCCGTCCACATTCCAGCTAGATATTTTGAAATTCCAAGGGTTTCCTGCAGTGTCTGATTTATCACAATCGAAGTTGATTTCTTCATAGTTTGTGGAAGATTTGTTCATGAGAGGTTTTGATGCTTTACTTTTTGCAGAAGTTTTTTTATTATCTGAAAATTTATAACAAATGAACGAGCGAAATTCATTCCAACGCTTATATTATTTTAAACATTTAAAACTTCTTTACACAGGAAAAATACATTGAAATTGATAAATGGATAATATGATTACGAATTCGGTGAGATACAAATTTAACAATTACGTTACACATTACCATGCTGTGAAACAAAATAAGAATACCTCGTTCGATATTGACGGATGAACTTTCTCCTTCCGCTTCTGCGGGCTTTTTGCGCTTAGCTTCTGGAGAATCAGTTAAGTTGGCAGAAGAAACGGTCTCGTCCTGGAGAGTAGTTTCTTCGTCTTCTTCGCGTTTGGCGTTCGCATTGCGACCTCTTTTCCTGGTTTCCTTTTTGGGAGGATCGTCCTTGTCCGAAGACGCCGTCGCCTGAAAACGTAAACACATTTTGGAATTCGAAAACGACAACCGCATATTGCTTGAATTTTGTCGGAAGCCGAATAACGATCAGAATTAGAAAAATATTTTATAAATTTTTATTATTTTTCAGCCTTTCGAGCTGAAATTTATACTGACTCCGGTTCCTGAACGCGGCCGCCCTCGAGGCATCCCGCCAATTTTATTCAATACAAACGTCAAACTGAAATTTAAGACACTTTTTGTCGACCATACACTTTTTTTTAATGAAATTCGAAAAATGTTTCTGCTGTGAAGTATTCGGACTTTATAGGCTATCAATTTGAAACAAAGCGACATTACTTTTATTTCACGTGTCACGTTCACTCCACTTTTGATTATTTGTCACCATTTTGTATTCCGAAATCTGTCAAAGTGAACTTAACGAATAAAACGTAGTTGAGGTATGTTCAGTCTCAACGTCGGCGTTAAATTTTGAGTGTTTTGAAACTATTTTATTCAAAATTAAAATTTTTCGGTTCGACTGAGTCTCCCTAATTGTAGAAATGATGGCTTTCAATGATAAGATTCAAAACTGTCGGGTGGCGAAAAGGCGTCTCCGATCGCCGCCGAGATGTTTACGGATTTCCCGCCACCGGCTCAGTAGTGCGGTCGCCGTTGAACGTTCGAGAGCGATTTTTCTGTCGCGTTTCGCTCTTCGTCAGCGGCTGCGCCCCCTCGGAGACTTCCGTAGTCATCTCGTCATGGCCCCGAAACGCGGAAGACCGAAGGTCAGTTCCTCTAATGGGCGGTTCGTTCGTATATTGCAGTTTCGCTCTTCTGCGCCGCGTTCCACGGCGCATGACGCCCCACCTCGTTTTGGCGCCAATTCGCAACCTTCCTAGCGCTCCGTCGTTTTATATCTCGACTGGACGCGATTGAAAATGCATTTCTATACAAAATGAAAATTCATAACCTAATCCGGTTCGTATATGCGTAATTTTTCCTTTCGCTGTTTCAGGCCAACGCCGAAGCCGCGGCTCCGGCCGTCGAAGAGGTCGTCGAAGCCGCTCCGCCGAAGAAGAGGGGAGCGAAAGCCACCGAACCCAAACGGGACCCGCTAGAAGACGAGGCCCCGACCAACGGAACCAAGAACGGAGCCTCCGCTCCGGCTCCGGCTTCCGCTCCCGCTCCCGCCAAGAGGGGACGCAAACCCAAAGAGACTAAGCCCGCGGACGCAGACGAAGACGCGGCCGAACCGGCCAAGCCTCCGGCGAAACGCGGAAGGAAACCCAAAGCGGCCCCGCCGGCCAAGAGGGCCAAGTCCGACGAGGAGTCCGAGGAGAAGGAGGAAGACGAGGCGGCCGAAGCCGAAGAAGAACCCGAACCGGAGACCGAAGCCCCCGCCAAGCGAGGGAAGAAGGCCGCCGAGCCGGCCAAGAAGAGGGGCCCCAAGAAAGCCGCCGCCAAAGCGTAGCGTACGACGAATCTGACAGTTTTTAAACACTATTTTTAAGATATGGACGATACGATGGCTGTGCGATTGAACATTATCCGGCTCGCCTCAGTTTCGGTGCACTATCGAGCCGGCGTTTTAACATTTTAATATACCTTTTCAAAGTTACCTCTTATTATTTTCATTTTGTGTATACAGTTCAGTTGTGACACGTTCGCATTGCGTGTTTTTAAAACCTTGTGACTAATTCTGATATCTTTTTTTCTGTAAAATTTTTGAATAAAACATCTTACACAACACTGAATTTTTTCTTTTTTCCATACGATTTCATGTAACCGCACTCTTATATATTTCTTAGACTATCACTACACATTTCATTAAAATTAAACTATTTTATTAAAATCTAGGATGACCGAAGATAGTGAAATCCAGCTTAGGTTGATCAACATTTATTGCATGTAACATTTACAACATTACTGTCTTCTACAGAAATGAAGACTTCCTGCTTCAATTTAAACTAATAAAATTACAAAATAATAACGAACCTCATCAACAATTTTTATAACTTCATATATATGTATTCGTAGAATTTTGGATCTCAAAACAAATTTACAAACGGATCGATGTTCGATAACACATTTGAAAAATATCATAATGAACTATTGTAAACAAGCTACGATAATCTTTAAAAAGAAGAAAGATTCAATGGTAACAAAATATTAAAGACAGCGCTTCGTTCACAAAAAATTACAAAAACACCAATCTGTCAAGTCAACTGTAGATTTTACACTATGAAGAAACTGAGCTTAAAAATTTTCATGAAAATCATTCAAATTGATCTTTCAGATTGTGAATCGCTCGGAATAGCCAGCTTGAAATTATTTTTCTGAAAAATTAGGCACCGTTTCATATGCACATTTCTTTCCTAATAATTCACTTTGTCTTTGGTCCTTTCAATTGGAACATTTTTATGAATATACAAGTATACTGATTAATTCTAATAATTAAATTAAATGTAATATAAAAATATTTTGAGATAGTCGATTTGCATGAAACATCAAATCAAAAATACATAGAATTCAGATTAGAGAAACGAGGCTGAAGAAAAATGAATGTTTCACTATTTAATTATATTATATCCAATCCCAACACATTTGTTTTCAGTCTTCTCATAAAAACATTCAATTCCTTTCATAAATGTAATAATAAGTTCTTGGTGTTACGACGACAATGAAAACAAATCAGCAATTTTAAAGTGTAGACCATCTATACATCCAAGATTCTACATTTATTACATGCTTTCACTATTTATTGACATATCATGAAAACATTACAAAATTTAAATCCACATGTATTACGTATAGGTTATATTCATGCAGGAAAAGAACGCACATAGACTGGTTACATTGAACTCAATATTTATGAGAAAAAAAAAAAACACGGATCATCATGTTTAAGTTTCATTCGATTTTAATGGTATTTATTAGTCACTAACATGTAATGCTAATTGTTTATGAACACACCCGTATTGACTAGAAATTGCATATTCAATGGATATGACCTTATTTGATTATTATTGTTTGAATCCATATCTTCAAATTTCGATTAGATAAAATAATAATTATCAGCTATTCTTATAAGTGAAACTGAAAATCTAAATGTGAAAGTTATCGATGATTTTGTAATTCTGTAAAAATATACAATTTTTGGCATAAAATACATTGAATATTGTATTTCATTGTTTCTAGAAGCAACATTGTTACCATGTGAAATATAATTAAACGTCTGCATTTTCCATTGTAATTTTATAATATTGATGATTGTGAGATTTTTTTTAAACATGTGCATTTCTTGTAGTCTCTTTGTAATTTGATGTGATTAAATGACAATGATGATAATATATGAGTTAAGAATCGATAGTCTTTGATATGATGAAGTATATATGTATCTATGACGTGTTTAAAAAAAATAAAATTTGCTAGTCAATAGATAGGTCATATTACAAAAGAATTATTTCTTTCTAATAATATTTAGCAGTCAGGGCATACATGTTTGTTGTAAGGCAAGAGGACTTTGAAAATTTGAATACTAAAAAGTTAAAATGAAATATTTTTATCCACTAAATACCCTGATGATCTGTGAAGGAAAGGCTACTTTGATTGATTAAGAAGGTGGGAATTGAATATTACTAAAATATAATTGAATACATTCTCTATGCATCAAATATTACGTCCTATCTATACAAACTTAATCATTTACAATATTTTTACAGTTACGTTCTATTAATGGCATATATACATATTCTTTTTTGTTTGGTATAACATTTTGGATTGATAAACATATAAATACAAATATACTGTACACACATACATCAACACATTTTTCACAATTATATAAAACTATTGCAACATTTGCAAATCATATTGTTATGAAAGCCGGCGACTTGATATGATATTATAATCGTCACCTGTTATAATTTCTGTAAACTATAAAAGGTCCACAATAAACATGAAACATGAATACATTGAATTCAATAAAGCTTCTTCGTCGTTCAGAAGTTGGAAATTTTCATATTTCTTTATCGACACATTTTAAAATCTATCAGATGTGAAAATGATGCAATTAACATGTAACACGTATGTGTATACGGTAAATTTCACAGTCAACAATTTAGAAACACTAGCTAAATGTAATTCTAATGTTACAGGTAAAAAAATATCTATATGTGCGCTATAGCAATTGCGATATGTGTACCCTCATATTCCTCGCAGGTGTAATAAATTAGATTTTAACCTTACGACAGTCATATATGCATTTTTATACGTGGTATGAAAACACGTTTCAAGTTATTTCGATGCACTCAATTAAAACAGAGTCTCCTGAGACCACGAGCAGTGTTCCGGGTTGAGAGGCGAAGGACTTTGACTGGTGAGCTCCGTGATGGTCATGCTGCCTCCACATCCTAACTCGACATCCTGCGACCTAGAGTGCCTTAATTTTTCAGACCTGTCCTCATCCTTGTCCTTCCTCTGGAACGGTAGCGAGCCGAATACTCTAGACACCTTCGAATACGAATCGGCCGGTGGCTCTTCGGAGATAGTGGTCGAATCAGTTCGTCCTGTAGCTGCTACGGTTCCACTGATCGTCGAACAACTCTGCTTTGCTATTATCGTAGGGTGAGACAGTCTTCTTAAGGCGCGTCTTGTTATTGGCCTGCTGAGGAACGAATGGTGCTTCCTCACCAGGGGCGATCGAGATCCGTGCGACAGCAAAGTCGAGGAAGCGCTCAAAGGTGGTGAAGATGCTACAGGAATCGATTTGCCCACGATGTGTCTGGAGCGGCGACGCGGTCTCAACTCTCTGGTTTCTTCGCAAGGATAACGTTTATTCTTATACGTAACACTATCGTCACTGTCCGTAGAAAACTGTTCGATCTCGTCGTCCGTGTCCAGACATTCGTCCTCGTCCATAAACACTGAATCGGACCCGACTGAATGCAGGTCGTAGTCTTGATAGTCGACGCTGAGCGAAGCACCGCAGCTTCCCAGAGAAGCCAGAGGTGCCAGTTTCCTAGCATCGGCTACCACGGGACACGGATTTATGGAGGATTGTGTAGTCTTTTTATGAACAGAACTGGCACAGTCTAATATTGTATTTTCGCTAACGCACGGTGACAATTCGGGCGTGGCTTGAATCACTTGAATGTCAATAGGATTGGGAGATTCGTACGTGTCGGTCGTGTGCAACGTGTACCTTCTAGAACTTTGATATCTAGCAGGACGCGGAGTAGGTGGTAAAGTAGGCAGTGCACACACAATCGACGATCCTCTACGCTCCAAGTACGAGCTGCCCGAGCTGGAGCAGGTGATGTTGCTGAATCTCCTCGAAGCGCCCGGCACGGCCAGGAACTTGTTGACATACTCGGAAGGAGCAGTGCAAGACGAGTCGTCCACCTGATCGGCCGTTTCTATATCGTCCTCGTAAAAAGCAGGCGAATAGAAATGCAGAGCAGACGCTGGTAAACTGTCCGTCCGCAGCTTGGTGAGACGTCGCGGCGGAGCCAGAAGGCTGCTGTAGCCACCGACGGAGGAGAATCTGGTGGTGGTCCTCGGCCGAGACGCTCCCAGTGATCCAGCAATGGAGCACCTGGCTCCGAGGGCGGCTTCGAGGGCGAAGGCCAGCTGGCGTTCCTCCTCCTCGGCTTCCTCTTCGGCGACGGCCGCCGCGGCCATCTCGGCGATCTTGGGGTCCTTGAGCGCCTTCATCGATTTGCTCCTGCTCTTGTATATGACGAGGAACACCATCAGGCCGAAGAAGCCACCGAGGGTAGCCGCTATGCGTATGCCCGTCATCACATCGTACGTCGCGTAGAACTCGATGCGGAGCTGTTCGCGCTTGTTTATTCCATCAGTATCGTTGCGGCTGCCCTCCATCACTCTCACGGGCGCATTCTCTGAAATATCAAAGCGGCACAGAATGAGTAAAAATAGCGATATTTGGGGGGAAAAGCGATACCTCAATTAGGGAAAGGGCGTTCCGCTCGAACCCTTCGGTTCCGGTTGCCCGTTGTTAGTTCGACCCTTTAATCGCGCGGTGTGAGATGGAAATATAAAAAGGGGATTCCTTTGTCAGGCTTTTTTCAGCCCAATGCACCTACGTTTGGATGAATACAAATGTTCTCGGATAGATCACTTTCGGATATTCCGAACAACTCTCCCGGGCGCGATTTCGCTCCGCTCTCCCGGAGCATCCCCAGACGCCGAGAAATTCTAAATTTTAAAGTATAATGAGCTCGCATAAATCGCACGCGAAGACGATAAATCGAAGATAAATAACTAAAATTCGAGGTTATCAAAGCGGCGCCGAAGATTTACAATGGAAATGTCTTAGAAAACTAGACGGGATGAAACCGAGAGGAGCATAATTTATGACGCGTGGAAAAAAAACATGGAGACATCAGGAATTCCATGCCCCAGCATGAAACGATGGTGGAATCGATATCGCTAAGGCAACCCGTAACGACACTTTTTCAATACGGAACACGGAGCAACAGATTATTGCGAATCCTCGATTACTTATTCAGGCGACTTCCTTTCGTGAATGGACTTAAGGAAACCCGAACGCATCAAACGGAATTTTCATGGCGGGATCGAATAAGGAACGCAAATGGAAAAAAAAAGTTTAGTGTATACAACAATGGATGAGTCGAAGGAAATTTAAAATGTGTGCGGAAAATCTGGGATCATTTGGTACAGATATTTTTTGTAATGTATATTTATTTAAGGAAATTCTTAGTATCGAAAAAAAACAGTTTTCATTCATATCTTTTAAATTTAGATTGAACACAAGTTATGATCAAATGATTTTTTATTACTCCTCTTTCATTGTAGTTGCGGAAACCATAAAATATTATTTCCACACAATTGATCGTTATAACCAACGTATAGTAAAAATCTTCATTTTATCGATTTTAACACACGTACACTAATCTAGAACGCAAATACTATAAATCACTTGCGAGATAAATTCAGATTTGTATCAAGCGTTCATGTATGCAAATAAATATAATCATACATAAGCCGAATACAAATATTTAGAAAAACCACAATGTATTCGAGCTCGATATATATTTTCAGAACGAGCCAAGTGTACGTCCCGAAGAAAAAAAGAAACATTTACTACATTGTATGTAGCTCCCATTGAGAGATTTCCCTCACGCAGAATCCATCATGTCCAAAGACGTAGCGTAAAAAGTTTCACACCATTTATCCCGATTTCGAAAAGAGAAGTTTTTCCGAACGGAAAATAAGCGAAATTTCCCCACTCGAATCAAAACTATAACGCAATAAATTTTCTTTTGAAAAACCAAGAACCATCATTACATTCTTAGAGCGAGTCGTGAAATTTTAAAAGGCCGTTAGTGCACTCTTTCTTTTCAGAGACAAAAGAGAAGACCGGGGATGCGAGTCCTTCAGGACTTCAGCTCGTAATTCAGCGACAATGTCGAGAAAAGAAAAGAATATGGCGAACTTGGAGATATTTGCACAGAATCCGAAGCGAGTTTCTGCTATACGCGGATTTTTCCGATAAACGTAAGTGCGGTTATAAAAACGCGTATCTGTGTATGTTTTTCATACGCTTGTGTATGTAATGTACGTGCCCATGAAAATTCCTCGAAGGAAATTTCTCGAAACGTGAAACATTATGAAATACGCATTGAAAGCTCGATCTGCTGTATAAAGTCACGCAATTCCGTTCTTTTTTTTGAACGTTATCGCGTGAGAAAACCTTAATATTGTGTACATAGTATGAAATGAAATTTAAGAAATATTGATTTTCATGAAAAATGTAATTTATTGCATTTTCACATGATAATTTTAATTTTTCATTCGGTAGACTCATTAGTTTCGTCGTATAGATTTGTAGCGCTACAACGAAAATTCGCTATGGGCACTAGTTGATACGTCAACACATATAAATTGGAGACTTAATAATTGAAAAATGTTTGAAAATTAATAAAAAAAAAAAGGAAAATGTATTATTGCGAAAATGTCAGGCGCGATTAATTGCGCCACCTGCACGTGCGTAGCGGGAAACTCGCGAAATTAATATGACCACGTACGCACACAAAATGGCCGAATGCTTAATGGCTTATTTAATTATGGCGGCTTATTCAAAGCGTTAAACTTGCGCTTTTCACGGATCACGTCTGAAAGCATTTAATTTTTTTTTTCATTTGTAAAACTGGCCAAGGAATAATTAAGGCGCTCATCCGCTTCATGAGTTGCCACTCTCTTAACTTTTTTCGAACTCCATTCAAACTTAACACAAAAGTCATTTCGAATTTGCCTTATCTTATCAAATTAAAGTTCACTTTACAAATCATAGATTCAAATCTTTTGTCGTACAATTGAAACGGACATAATAAGCTAGTTGGACTATGCGTCCTTAAGGACACGACCCTTCAACAATTAACCGAAGGATAACTTCTGGGCAATATCTCGTGTTAATTGATTTATACGTTGAGTTAGCAGATGGTCAAACCGCGGATCGAAATGTTGAGAATTGGGAATTGAACGCCTGTCTTCCCACTTCCAACGAGAGATTTAAGGATTTGCGGTTAGATAAGGGTGTTATATAATCATATAATACACGTGCTATAAGATTTATACAGTAAACCACAAATTTTCGTACGTAATGCTGTGTTGAATTTAAAATTTAGCGAGTATACCGATTCAATCTTAAGCGTATTTTACATTAAATAATATATCTTAACGTTTAGAAACGTGAAAAACTCAGTTTCTTTTATCGCTCTGTTCGAAATGATAAAAATATAATACGATAATAGAAATATGCAATAAGATCCGGAACATAAACTGATTCATAAACATTCTTTCGCTTAGTCACGCTGATACGTGAGAAATCATAAAAGACGAAGCACAATCTATCTAAAAAAAACTGAATAAACTGATCTTTCTATAAAAATTACGCAGATCATCTATCATGAGATGAATTAACTCTATACTACACTCGTTAATGTCAGCGAACATTTAATGAAAGTCAACAATCTTATCAGCAACATTGAACTCTTTATTCTAGAACACATAACACAGACGATTTTCGCTGAATGGGTTTACGATTTCTTTTATATTTCAAAGAATGTACAAGTACGGTTTTTAATATCACACTTTATACCAAAATTCGGAACGATTTTACGATTAAATGAAATATTTATCGAATTTATATCCACGATTGACTCCATTAGTGAATGATCTACAACAAAATTTTGACACCTGAATATTTTTTTTATTCAAAAATCTATACTTCTTAAGACGTTATGAGATTTTCATTTGAATTTTTGTAAGTATGATGTCAATTTTTTTTATTGAATATAAAACTTCACAACAAAAAAAATTAAATTTTTAACAAATACAAAAAATTCGAAACAAAAACACCACTGTTTTCAATTCGCCAACAATTGCAAAGACGTTAACCGAAACCTATCCAAAAGAGTCAAAACTGTAAAGCCCGCATTGCCCTTCTGATGGGCGAAGGGTCAATTTGCGAAAAGTTAGTTTCGAGAAACCCTCAAACCGAAAACACAATGAGGGGTCGGTTTTCCCTTTAATCACGAAAATCGTCCGTTCGGTTTTAAGGGTTGAGTCCTCTATGCGGGGTGTTCGATTTTTGCTTCTGTTTCATCTCCCCATACGTTTATATAGCAAAGGGGTGTTTTCGGTCGATGATCTGGGTTAATTGGCAACGGTGTCCCTTGGGCTTTTTTGCGTTTAAAGTGTTGGCGTTTTGTTTTAGCTTCGCTCTTTGTATAGGGTTGGGTTATGTGATTAATGGGATTCGATTCGTCTATATGTTTGATTCGGATGTGAGTTTAATTTTGTGGTGTGGTTGAATCTGGTTATTTCCGATTTTAATTGAATCATTAAAGATTATAATTTTGTCATACAAATTTATAATAAGCTCTTTATTTAGTAATCAATGCGTCAATCAAACATTTACAAATTGTTCAACACAGATATAATCATTTTCGATTGATATGTATTAGATACACATTTTTCGAATTAAGATCTGAATCATTTACTATGTTATCTAAATTACTTTTTAGTGGAATCTGAATCGATCACCCATTATAAAAACGATAAAATTTCAATGAGATTCAACAAAAATTTACAATTTTCTTCACTATCGTAACCAAAACTTAACAACGCATTTCCACAAACTCAAATAGCAATCTTCACTCAATTTACACTAAACAAAACACTCATTTAAACCGCCCCGAAAGCGACAAACCCTCACGAACAAAGAACACGTCGACCGAAAACTTTCCCTCGAGTAAAAAAAAGATTTCCAATTTTTCGACCCGAGTACCGCACCGGGCAAAAAAACCTAGACAAACCTAAAATACACACGATAATAACAAAGCAGACCGGCGAATTTCCCGAGTTCAATGTATCGAGAAACGGGCATCGTCCTCGGAATGTGAGCGTCCTCGTGCTTTTCGCACTTTTCGTGTCTCGGACGCGAGAAAGATGGAGAAAAGGGCACACTCTGGGGTCACGAGGGGCGTACGCCCCCCGGGGGCGCAGACGACTCCTCTGCAGAAGGGGTGAGGCTTAGGGGGGCGCCTCGTTTAGGGGCTCTTGAATTATTCAATCGCCCATGGACAATAACGGGGTCCAAATGTGAAACTGGTCGGTGTGTATTTTTTTTGATTATTTTTAGAAAATTTTAGTAGGGTTGGAATGGTTTTGAATTTGTATAATTTTGAGTATGTTTTATATTTTTTCATTTTCTATTAGTATGTTTATGATACGAGATATCAAATATATAAAAAGAAAAAAATAGCTAATGAATGATTAATATATGATCTAGCCTGAATAAAGTTTCTTATTGAATATGATATTGAGTTTAATAATAATGAATAATCTATAGGCATTACGTATGTATTATATTTTTCGAAATGTTCTTGTTTTATATAGTAAAAGCATCTTGCGAATGTGGAAAAGTTAAACAAATAGACATTAAAGAGCTATTATCTGTTTTTTTCTCTATAAATATTATCATTTCAGTTCTTAAGTTCATTTCGAGAAATGTTTATTTATTCAACACGATACTTTGCTCCGCGCTATGAATATGAATTTTCGTTTCATCTTCTTTCGAACCGTTTAATTTTTAATACACTTTCCGCTCAATATAAGCATAAAATTATCCCGAGAAAAAAAACGAATCTCGTACATACGAAATTCCAAAAATGAAAAAAAAATCCACACTGCGTCATGCAGATTTCATGCATACGGAATCGCAGAGCCTCGTGCATTTCAGATTCAACCCTCGGCTATGCGAATTCACTTTCCCTCAATAAAATTTCATGATTAATAAATTCGAAGAAGGCTTCGCAGCATCATCAGCGAAACGGACATAGTTAATGGTGCCCATTCAAGTCCTCGAGCGTACGCAATATATCATTCACGAAACGTTTACTGTCGCGAAAAGTTTCATACGAAACGGACGCAAAGTACTGACCCCGATACATTATTTCGCATTACATTATATTGCGACGTGTACACGCGGCCTTAGACATTATATGTTCGTTCGGAATAACTCGCTTTATCTCGGTGGAAATTCTCGCCGTCGTTTCAGCCCCTAAATCCATTTTCGCGAAACGCACAGCCTCCAACCCCCGAGGAAGAACTGCCATTAAATGTATGTATATTTTGCGAAGAGACGAAGAAAAAAATCATCGAAGAAAATACGCTCTTATTATTATGTTTTACCGTTTTCAATTTCGCTTCCTGGAGACACGTGCGCCGTTGGAGAAAATGTCGAATTCGAAAAAATTTACATTCGAATAAAAGATGACCTTTGCGCGCGGAAAAAATGATTCTAGTTTTGAAAACGGTTACATCAGCATTACAATGTTGTGAGTAATTCTAGACACTTTGATAAATTTTATAGAGTTGCATTTTTTTCTAAAAAAAAATCACTGAATAGGTTTGTTGATTCGTTCAAAATTAAATGACTGATTAAGTACGGTTCTTAATATAGCATCTAACACTGAAATCCGAAATGATTTTCATGGAAAATTTTGATTAAATGTAAGTATTACTTGGAAGAGATAATTATTTTTATACGCTTCGACAATTATTGCATAATAACCTCTTCAGAATAATAATTTTGTTTAATCGAATTTTTCCATGAAAATCATTCCGAACATTGATGCAAATAGCAGTATTATGAACTGTACTTGATAATTCTTTAAATTATGAATGAAACCATAAACTCATTAAGTAAAGATTTAAAAAAAAAATGCAATATTTTTCAAATTCGTTAAAGAAAATGTACAGAATTTTTCACAACTCTGTAGATTTGGATAGTTATGATATTCTCTCCACTGCAGCACTTTATACTAAACTGAAATGACACTAATCACATCATACAGAAAATTGCTTCATTTTGAATTTAATCATTCGACTATTTCGACGAGATAATAAAGAAAGGAACACGTGTGAAAGTCACGTCAGTCACATTTGGGTCACTGGGTCAAAAGTCGAAAACCAGTGTCGGGTTGTAATTTTTTCCAGCGGCTATTAGAGCTTTTTTTCCACCAGTTTCATGCACGATACGCTCTGTAATATTTTAATAAACTCGCCTTTTTCGCCAATGTCCTTTTATATTCCGGAGGAAATTTGCGCGCGGTAAATAATTCATGTCCTGACCTTTCCTAGGTCGATTTTCACACGAGGCTTCCGAACGAAAAAAAGGTCTCGATAGTAATATTTGTCAAAAAATCGCAAAATACGACGCCATATTTCAAAGAAAAGGTTCCTAGAAAACTTATAATACATTTCCAAAAACGCTTCCCGAAATTTTCCTATCTCTATGATTGAATCGTTTCAGCGGCGCATAGATAGATATAATAACGTAGAGAGATCAATGAATCGGAACTGATGCGATTTAAATATATTTCTTCTTCGGTACACTGAAGCGATTTTTTCTTCGCTCGAAGGCTCAAATGGAGCCTTTGAGCTTGGGGGAGGAAAAATCGCAATTTTTCCGCTGAAAATTAATTGAAAACGAGTTTCACGCAACGACGGATGACAAACGAACGCCAAAATTTAATACCGGTGAGCTCTGAAAGCGTGTTTGGGCGTTTACATGCGTATCATTGTCCTAAATTAGATATGAAGGTGGTTTGCATCGTAAACAAGGAGTACAAGGGTACACTTTGCGTCGAAAATACGCTTCGCAACTCGAAATTTTCGCAGACCCTCGTAATGCGATGTAAATTTCAATATGAGGAGCATGATTCGGTCGGTCAATATGCTGTCAGTGCTAGAATATAATTATACATTTTATGTTTCGTGATGAATATTAGAAGGAAACAATAAAATATTGTTAATATGTTGAAAATTCTGGGTTCATTTCAAAATTTTCTTCTTCAAACAATGATCTAAACGTCGCTTTCTTTGGTATACTTATTCCAATCTTTCGATTAACAATAAGAACTGTCTAAACCTAAAAAGAGAAAAAGTCAACAAATTTTTAATTGAATTAAAATACCGGCTTCCACTGCAAAAAAAAAACATTAAACTCGATCTATCAATATTATCTGTATTATCAATATTATCTGTTTATCTTTATGATCTATCAATATTTCAATAGATACGCTCGAACTTTGACAGTTAATTACAACCATAATGGTGAATCTACAACTAAAGCATATCTAAATCATATTAAAACCATAAACCATAGTGAATTGAATAAATAATAAATGCATTTATATCACGTATATAACTTACTTTATTTCATTTCAAAGATCGAGTACTCTCATCGAAAACCACTAGATATATACTTCAAATAGGTTCGGTTATCTATGAAACGACATTCAATACTATACACGAAACTAATAATTCATCGTTGAATCAATGAATTAATCAAAATTTGATTATGCCATAAGTGAGAGCGTTTCGTGGAAATTCTGCTAAAATCTCTAACGACCTTCTCCTAAACAATGCCCGATACGTTGTGTGCAAGTATGTCGTTAACGACGCCCCCGTAATAAATGGGTTAAAATACGATTATGCCCCCATAAGTAGACTACCCCACTTAACCTACAATGTAGCCCCTTTTAGTGACTTCATCGCGTCGAAACACCGTTTCCCGATTCACCCCGAAAAATACCTACACTCATTTATGCCGACATCGAATCAATTATTGAGATCGCTCGATTGAGTTCTGGATGCGATGCCTTTATTTTGTATAATTAATCATAATTAAATTTAAGGGCGTATCACGATGATGATGCAAAATATTCGTCCTCGAAACGTGCGACGAACCTTGACCTCTCCAAGCGAAAGCAGCTCGAGAAACGCCTTTCGTTACTACCTGTTGTTAGCACCGGTTTTGTTCGATATTCGGAAAATTACTTTTCATCATCAATTTCGCTTTCTTCGCAATGTTTGGCGTTTGTTAATCTACGTATCTGAGCACGTACAGTACATTTATGAAATAATAATTTCGTATTATTTTCTGCAAAGATTTCAAATTTGTTATCTACAGCAAGATTTAAGATATTTTTCAATGTTGATCATTTAAGATTCAAATTTTGATTTTAAAACATAATAAGATTTTTTCATACAATCTGATCTTAATAAACCTCGCATAAGGATAAAATCTGATCGACTACCCGACTAAACTATCGGCCGACATAAAGAACGAAGTACACAAGGATCCTCAACAATCATCTCAATCAAAATAATCTACCGATCTCAATCGACCATACACGAATAGGATCCATCCATACCAATCAATTGAACCTCGCATCATAACAAAATCCATCCGATTTTCTCATACCACCGACCTTCACATCCCATCCCCTGAACCGACCCTCATCAACTCGACACCTCGACATCGAAAAGCCCCATTCCACCGGATTTCGACGATCATCGAGGAGTAGCAGCAGCATCAGCATCAGCATCAGCATCAGCATCATCACATGAGGAGGATCGTCGTCCGGTCAGCGGGGGGCGCGCGCTCCGTCGGCGCGGCTCGTCAGGCGGCCGGGGGGCGACGCGCATTATTGATCCCCGGAGCCGCCCCCGGCCAGCCTCCGCCCCCCGGGGGCCCCGAGTCCCCTTAACCCCCTTTCCCCCCCCATACGCCCCTCGCAGGTCGGCGTCTTTCGCGCGAGCACGGCTGATGCTCCCGCGGCCACTCCGGTGCTTATTCAAATTCGAAGGTTGAGGTTATCGAGGTGTGTTCGTCTGACATACGAATGTCAATGATCAAAAAGATTAAGTCAAGTTCACACTTATCATTTCATATTTTGCTCATCATAATCACACTAATTTCTATCTATTCAAGAGATCCACTAGAGAACGCTGACAGAATCTTAGTTTGAGGAACTGGAGTCTATTGTCAACAGATCAAAGAGACAAAAAAATCCAAATGACATATCAGACCGGGGTAAAAAATACGGAGAACGTGATACTATTCTATCATTTTCATGACATCGATTTGAGATAGACAGAAAGTAGAGTATGTGAGACAGAATGCAATGGGTGACAGACAAAGTGAAACAGGACGAGTCCTGAAGCAATTTTCATAAATCAGTTCGGAAATTAAGAGTATCGATATAATGTATGAAGGTTCCGAGACCCAAAATTAAAATATAACGATTAAATCCTATGCGTATATAGTCCTTTATTCTAATGAGTTTTAATCAGATCGGACATTTATGGTGATGAATGTCCTCTTTAAATATATTCATTTGAAAGCAGATTAATCTCCCAATTTGCACAGTATTCGGTTCACACGATTTCATTTAAAGCTTTATCAACTCTATCGATGAATTGTAATATTAAATATCAACGATTATCTGATAATATCGAATAATTAACGCATCTCCCTCTTTTTATACTTTCCTTCATTCTTTTTTCTTTCGAGCCAATTAATTAGTATGAGGTTTGTTTTCGTTGCGTAGGCGAGTAGCAATTTTCTCCTGCTTGGTTTAACTAAAAAAAATATAATATTCAATAAAGCTTGAAAATATAAAAAAAAAAATACAAATTGATTCCATAAATCGAGGAATAAATGTTAATTATTTTGTATGGGACTGTCATGGTGGTTTCTTTCAACTCGTATGGTAACTTGTTGCATATATCGAACGCAAAACAAGTAAACACGATTAAATATAATGCGTTCGCATAGAGTTTGAATATTGATTCAATGAAATACGTGTACGCGATGAATATTCAACGTTTATGCGCGAAAATGATGTAAGCGAACGTCGAAAAAGAAAGAAAAATTTATTTGGAAAATTTCGAACAACACACGATGGAAACACGTGTACCGAATGGTACATCGTAAAAATATATTAAAACTCCTCGCTGCGAAATGTCGAATATGAAAATATCCATCTAACGAATATTCGATATGACGTTTTCAATTAGAAAAGTGTTAATTAAGTTTTACAATCTAGAAAAATAGAGAAAATTTCTCTCCTATTCGCGACCGAGCGTCCTCGACCTATTTTTCATAGAGCGCTCGAAAACGCTCTGTATACATTTTTAAACTTTTCAAAATACATTTTTACTACAATCCGTTGTGTATTCAATAAAAAAATACGAAGATTAAATTTTTATATTGACGAATTCGCATAAAAGTCTCGATAAACTAAACCCGATTAAATTCTGTAAATCTTCGCGTGAAGAAAAATTCGCTTGAGAGACTCATCCGTTGTCATTTTTCGAGTGTGTAATAGATATAAAATATTATGTTTCGAAAACAGAAGCGATGTTAGTATAAATCACCGAATTCGATCGTTTACATACACACGTTTTGTATGTGCCGAGCTTTCGAAGGATTTATGAGCTTTGCGAACGTCCCTAGTGTAGCGAATATGCAACAAATATACGCATTACGATTATATTCGATAGAAAATGCCACAATTTAATACTGCGTGTGCTGAAATGTGCTTCGAATCGAGTTTGAGGTTAAAGCTTGGATACCACAGATTGAGAAATGAGCACGCATAGTATTCAAATAAATTCATCATTTCAATAAATTTGATGAGCGATATAAAAGATATATTAAGATAAATTCGATCCAGAGAAAAATCAAATTCATTTACACTCAAAAATATTTACTTATCAAATGAAAGTGACCGAATTTAATTTTCTTGATTGGTTCGAGCATCTTTGCCAATTTCCATCGAACTAACTTCAACCCCTTTTCCGTTTGACTTCGGAAAATTGTCTCGAGCCAAAAACAGCACTGCATGGCTTCGACACTTCGAGAGAGTTTTCCCTCGTTCACTTTTCCGCCGTAAAAAAGAAAATTTATCAGAAAATGTGCGATAGTTTCAACGGGAAAGTTTCAAACCCTTATAGGTAATCTTGTCGCTTTGACCGCTCTTCTCTCATAAGCCGCAGACTTTCTGAAAGCTCTCTCTCCTTCAGAATCCACAATAAGTAGGGAAACTTAGAATCGTTTTATGGCATTCCTTCTATTTTCGTATCAAATATATTCGAAAATAATAAAATAGAAAGTTAGGACATTAGTGAATTTCATTATGTGCACGTGGTTTGATTATTTCGACAGTATTACTAATAAAGTCAATGTAGCGTTTATGGCTGATGATATAATTGAATACGTATACGTATGAGAAAATTCTATCGTAAAATTTCTCGAGGAAAATATTGGTTCGTATCCAAAAACTATTTGATTATATCCAATAAGGTCCGCTCCGAGTAAAACCAATTTTCCTTTCAATAGAAACGAATACATACAAAAAAAATATATGTATCGACGAATTCTAATACGCAAAGTCAATAAGCTAATTAAGTTAAGTCAATAAGTTAAATTAGTCAACACGACCTTCAGAGAATATATTACTTTTAGAGTGTATCATTTCCAACCTTGAATTTATCATACGCATTTCTCTTATTAAGAGCCCATGTATTTTGATAAAAACATCCATAACTCGAATAAATGAACCATTTTATTCACCACCGAATTAAATCGCGTCTGAAAGAAATTTCTAATAAAAAGAAATGTTATTAAAATTCAAAAATTCGAAATCCAAAACGCTGAGAAAATGTATTCGTTAAATTAATGCGGAACATAGTCGAATCAGCGTTTATCCCTTAGTTAGTGGGAAGGTCGAGTCGAGTTTCGCACGTGTGCATGTACCTGTACTCTGTAGGATGAAATTAAATTTCAGCAAACCCTGTTTCGCCGATTTTTTAACCCGAAACGACCCCGGGTTGAGATTTCATTCATACGAAATCGGGTCGGCAGCCTCGCGGGACTGGAAAGGTACTGAATTTCCCATCTCGCTGCCGCCTATTGGAAAATTCTCGAAAAAGTCTCTGAGAATTTTTTATTCATATTATGCATGTGCATAATAGATTTTTCTTATGTATGTTAAAGTTCATTTGTATGTACATAGTGAAAATATTTTTATACTGAATGGAACTTGATAAAAAACGAACCGCATACAAGACATTTCAATAAAATGAAAACCACATCGGAGCATCAATAAAAGTGACCTTAACTAAAATATTTTTCTTTGGTCTACAAAGTGAAAAATCATCTTCGAGCAAACGCGGAATTGAAGAGCCACTTTCAATGTTCGCATTGTAAAAAGCTCTGTTTCGTCCGGAAACTTTTCGTATAAACAAAGTATCGCTTCTGCTGAAAATTCCGACGAGAAAAGCACGCCGCTTAATGCTCAGTATTATTTCATATTATGTAGCATTAAAAACTTTTCCGATTTGGGCTCCCGATTTTCTGAAGCGTTGTTCGGAAGTGTTATGAATCACTTCGGCGCGATAATAGGAAAAAATTGTAACGCAACAGCCTTTTCATACGAACGTCTTTCTAAAATTGAATAGGATATTTTATTTTTTCATCCGTTATTTATTTCTTTATATTCAGATCGAAGAAAGAAATCGATCGGCATTTCAAATATTTGAATTAATAAAATATTTACGCGATTCGGTCCGATGATGTTTCGAAGCGGCGCGAACGTTTGTCAAAACAAATATAATTAATAAGAAGTGTGTTTTAGATCAAATAACAAGATCGTATAAAATCTCCATAATAATTCGATCGATAAAAATAAGCTCGATTTTACATCGATACACTCTGAATTACATAAAATATATAAATACAAAATGACTCACAGGTGCAGACACCTTAAGAATTCCATTATTAAAATTTCGATTATTTCTGACGAACAGCAAAATATTGGATCGTAAAATTCTTATGTATAACATATCCTCGACTAAAATATACATTTCACGCTAGTATCTATTATAGCTCTATACGAAAAAAAAAACTAACAATGAAATCTTTTGCTCTACAATAAAGCATCGATGAAAATCGAATAAATATCATTTTAATATCGATGTAAACGATTCGTTAACGAGAACAAATATAAACGGCATCGTTTCGGACATTTTCAATTAGGGACATGACGAATCACCGTGAAAAATGTGTTATTCAAACTTTCGAGAATCTCGGACGTTTGAAGCTTTTGCTTTACACAATGGACTTTTGTTGATCGTTCGCAAATTGATTTTTCGCAATCCGATTATTCGCAGACGTGTAAACAGCATTATGCGAGTTTAAATATAGACTATGTTGGAATATCTCATATTTTGCATTTTAAAAACAATTTAGATAGCGTTCGTATGCTCTTAAACACATCCTAATGCAACTGAGATTGATATTTAATTTTTAAATGATACTATGAAATCTTAAAAAAAGATAAAAGTTTTTTTGGTGTAGTTTGCCTTCGACTTCGAATTGCAGCAATTTTTCTTCATTATTTGTAGTGTTCTTATTTTGTTGTAAAATACATTAATCATTCGACGAAAACCGTTGTATATTTTCAGATTATTTCGCGAGATTGTTCTAAAAATGGATTCGTCTGAAAAGAAAACTCACATAATCCATTGTGACATTTTTTTTTGAGATGTGACATCTCATCTCAAAGAGCTTTTTATTGAGATACGAATATAGATAATCTTTATGCAGCGCGTGGAAGAAATCTGAATTTATATCTATTTTTATAATGAAAAAACACAAACAAACAACCCTTCAGTTAATATATAAAATTTGAACTGAATATAATATAAGTCTTTATTTAGAGCTTTATTTTTTTTATAAATCGTTAATCAGCAATTAAAGAGTGGTAATAAGTGTCGAATTTTATAGAGAAAAAAATGTTTAACTATGATTAAGTAGCTAAGCAATGATTAAAATACTGGTCCCTAGTAATTTACAGATGTTTTACAAATTTTTGACAAATATGATCAGGGGTAGATCATGATATTGACCCATTTTAACACGTCTATTTATACAAGGATGGATTATGATTGCATTCGCTTCCCATTTGTCTAATTAGAATCAATTATTTTTCACGCTCTAATTTACGTATCTACATAGAATGAAGAAGTCAATAGAATTTCTAGTTAGAACGAAAAGTATTCTCTCTCATAACCCATATCTCATTGTACAATATTTATATCAAAAACAATCAGCCTATTGAAAGTATCAACGCTCGTTTAGAAAATATGTTTTTCGTATATCGAAGAAAAATTAACATCCATCATAGACAAAAACAACATTCTCATTGTTAGTATCAAATCAATCAAACTATATTGCGTTACACCAGACAGACGCACACACAAACACACATACGTACGGAACCAGGCTATTTATTACATAAGACATAGATATAAACCGAATAAATTCGACGCGTTTCATTCGCACATCCACTGAAAAGACACCTCATTTTTATTTCGCGCGAAAAAAGTCTCCGGATTTGAACGTTGCGTGAATAAATATCGAGCATTCGCGACGACAGTTATTCAATAGAGCACAATAGGCAATTTGGGAACGTTAGAGAGGTCCGGGGGATTTAGAGCCTTATCTCGCCCCCGAATGCCTACGTACACAGAGAGAGAGAGCTATACGATAAAAATGCCGCATTTCATACTATCCGGGTATGAAGGGCGAACGCTGTATGTGCTCTATAGTGGTATGTAGTATGCGAATATCCGCCGATTCGGGGTTGAATTGTTCGCGTGCCAAAATCGCGGTCGTTTTGTGCTGTGGAGGCTGTGCGGTATTATGAGAGGGGAAATTTTCGAAATTTGGATCGTTGTGTTTGTCGTGGGTTTGTGTTGAACTGTTTTGAGGTTCGGAAGTCATCGGGGATATGCAGCAGTGGTGAAAAACTGAGGCTTGAGTGTGAATGTGAAAGTTTTAGGTGGATCAGTATGTGGTGATGTAAGATGACTAGCGGATTTTTGCTATAGAATTCTAAGAAGTGAAATATTGCAAGAGGGAACAATTTTCTCTGCTAGCTAGAAATTATTGCATTAAAAAGAAGTATCAATTTATAGTTAATACCTAACTAGAAAAGAAAGCGCTCTGCTGAAATATATCTCTGATGTATGAAGATCTTTGGTTGATTAAAACAAAATTCTCTAGAGATTCTAGTAATACGTATGCATATATGTACAATATATGTAGGTCAGCCTATTGCAAGTGAATAGATAAAACGGTCAAAGAAATACAAAGAAAATTGTACTATCAGAACGTGAGCTTGAATAACTTTAATTCCACGAAACTTTTATATAGATAGGAATTATCTAACATATTTGACTGGGTGATAGTTTTACTCGAGTCAAACTATACGTTGATCTAAGGCTATGTATTTTAGGTAAAATATTGACAGTGTGTTAAGTACCTGGCTTGTATTAATTGTCACGCTATCAAGTTTTCGTCCATCTTAGCTGTCTCCTCTGATCTCTTCTGCAAACATAATTTGAACACATTGCTGGTAGACCCCTCAAATGTGTTTGTCGTACTCTATCAGCCTGAAATGAAACAAACAAACTTATAAATGATACATCCACTCGAATCTCACCTCAAAAATTAAATCGAAATTCTTTTTTATAAAACATCAGATATTTTCGACCTAAAAAAAAATTAACGTTTCCCGCCGCAAACATAATAAAACGATCGACCCATTGAACATCGACAAAAAAAATCGGAAAATTAATCGGAGAGTAACGGCGTCGTTAAAAGCGCGTCCGCGTCGAATTTTCCGATTTTCAATCGAGCCTCCATTATTTTTTAATGCGAAATTTTCATCTACGAAATCACGTCTTGGGGGTGGAATATTCGGCTTTTCGAAGAACGACGGTCGTCGTCGTCGGAGTGAGGTTTTCGCAAAACGGAAGTAACGACGTGAAAATTTCCAAAAGGAAAAACGGTTGCTATGCGGAGCAGACGTTTAAGAGGATTGGCCGTGGCAAGTCTACTATCTTTTCTTTCTTCATATTTCATCTTTTTGCCTTTCGACGAAACCCTAAGCCCTTGCGAGAAAAGAAAAGAGCTCCCCCGCATTGCATAATGCCGAAAATTCTGTAAGAAAAAACGGTTCATTTTATATAAATCCGAATATTAAAAAAAATCTTTTTTTTATATGAAGTTGACAAACAGGTATCGATCACAAATTCGGTTTCGACAAATCAACGTTTACGGTCATGAATAATGAAAGAGTGCTATGCACAATTCAATCCCTTCAAATGGCACAATGGGCGTTGAGAAATTCACTGAAAAGAAGGGAAAATCGCTATTCCGAGGATTTCAATTCGACGAATTATAATTTGATGTATTTGCCTCCGGAAACCTGCGTATAAAGTGAGCGAAGTACCTTCGTTACCCTAACCCCGTCGTTTTTGCGACATTTCGTTTTACGGCCTGATATTTTCATGGACTCGTAAAACGAACCGCTTATAAACCGAAATGGTAATTTTCAATATGGAAAATTATTCGAGGAAAGGTCTAAAGCTCGATCATTTACCCGTGACGAGATACATTATATTAAAAGATTATCTTTCACGATCGAAAAATATCTTTATATAAAATGAAATCGGTCGAGTTTATATGAGACTCTATTTTTCAGCAGGGCCATTGCGTTAATATTTCAGCGTACTTCAGAACGTTTATATTGGAGTTAGGTTTTTTTCTTTTATGTTGAGAATGTTCTTGTAATATAACAAGCAACGTATCAATGATACTTGGTGGTTGTGTAGTATGGATTCGTTTGCGGATTACGACTAATGGTCGGCACCATGTGGCGTTTGCTAAATTTGTTTGGCGTATAAAATCCGTATACTACGATTCTGTTTGTAAGCAATAATTTGTTCTAACTCAGTGCGGTTTAGTTTCTAGGAGAAAATATATAGAAACGCCGTAGCTATAAGCGGCTAAGCCTAAACGTTACTTGGAAAGTCAAGGAAAATGTTTTCTTTGGAATTTTGCTTTTGATGAAATAAACGAACCATTCAATGTACAAAATGATAAACTTCATAAAACAAAAAGTCAAGAAAAACGATGAAAATTTTTTGATGCGTTTTTCGAAAATTTCTTTATAATCGCATTTATTCGAAATTATAAACATACAAATTCCGTTCATAAGCTGCAAATGTTCACATTAGAATACAAAATTAATTATAATGACCTCTGAAATAATCGATTTATTATTTGGTGGCCATATAATTTTTATCATTCAATGATATTTATCATCATATGAAAAAGGTGTTTCACACAAAAATATGAATATATCAAGTGCTTCGACTTTTAAATCTATATTTTTCCCAAAAAGCGAGTTAATCATTTTATGCATTGAACGGCTCATATAAAACTATAAATAACGATATTTACAACAAGATTAACTTGTCTAGAGATATTATGAAACTAAGTCATACGAAAATGAATTTTCTATAGAATCGAAATAGCATTGGCGAATATTTTCCGAGTGAAATTGATTGAATTTTCCTACAAATATAAAAATCGAAAAAAATGCAATGATTTCCACTCGGAAAATTGTCAATAACGTTTAAGCTCGCATTGTTTCCAGTCTGCGGAAAACTCGTTACAGTTCGTTCGAAATGAGCACAATGAAAACCGCATCGTAAAAAAGTCTCCCTTAGGCGTGTAAAAAACATAAAATAAACTAAAGGACTTTCTTTTGACTGGGCACAAAGACTTGATTGATGCTTTTAGCACGTCGTTAATGCCGATCGTCGTTTTATTGCTGCGACGAACGTTTTATTGTACGAGTTAAATTAAAATCAACGACCGGAATCGTAAAATTTTGCATTGAAAAAATATCTATGTAATGCCGAATTTATTAAATTAGAAAATTTGCATTGAAAATGTGTAAATTTGTTGTTGAAAATGAGTATTCGTTTCGAGGGAATATCGAACTTGGGTGTGCTTTCAGAGTCTATTTTTGTTTTCGATTTATCATTTATTTATGATTGATTATTATCGAAGCCAAATTTCCAAGAAGAAAATTCGATTGAATGAATTAATTTCTAAGCCAAGAAATCCAATGATAAATTGGGAAACTACGTCGTATACAATCAACATCCATTCGAACGATATCTCTTGTTTCGCAAACAGTTTCACGTACATTTTCATGAAAAAATACGATGAAAGCTTTTATTCAAACATTTTTTCAGCTTGAAAACTACCAAAAAAGCAAAAATACATATCACTGCCAGATTTCAAATCGATCAAAATATTCTATTCATGGATTTATTCAAATGAATCTACATAAAAGCTAAGAAAAATCAATGTACAAACTAATTATCAATAGACATAGAAGATATATGATTAATAATAACTATGTTAACACAGATTTTTTTTCACAAGAATTACTTTTACGAACGATGTGCTACAAAAACGTTACACTTGCGTCATTTTTTTGATCGATCACCATTATCCGAGACAAATTGATGAGGTCGTTCGGATTATGAAGATGCTTCCGAAGACGCAGTCCTTGGTTAAATTGTCTGCGAAAACTGACTATTTGTCACTGTCGGAATAATTCGGTAATTCGCCGCCTCACAAAGGGTTCGCTGTCTGTCGCCCCATCGCGGCGACTTTGCGCTTAATCGAGTCGTTAATAGGTGTTGGTTGTTGCGCGTGTGCTTCTAATCTCGTTAAGTTTCGATGAATTCATAAGCCGATCGTGTCAGGTAATCTATTTAATTATCTGTGCTATTTAGTTTGATTGGATGTATGTGAATTTGAAATATTTGAATTATTATGTATCGTGATTATTGACTAAAGACTAGTTCACATCTCTTTAATATATTAGTTAAGTCAAGTATCGAATATTTTATTTAGGCCAGGTGTTTTGATCATTTTCCAAACTACTTTTGATTGGTAAAATATTGAAATTGTTTCCTATAGAATATAAAAAATCTTAATGCTGACTAATGTCTGAAATAAAATTTAAATTTTGAGCTTTAGTAACTAAATGTATCTGTTCAGAGAAATTTTAGATGAGTAAAATAGTAGTTAATTAGTAAGTAAAATACTCATAACTTGACCAAATTACTAAAATAGTGAGAACTATCCTTTATACATAGTTCATTCAAAGTTATTAAACGACCTTTTACGCGTACGCAAACTATAATGTTTAAATTATACTAATTTACACGGCGAACAGCTCAAGGGTAACGCAAATATGTGTACGCGTTATGTTTACAATAGACTCTCATACATAATTCACGATAAAACGGATAAATTTAGAATTATGATATTCGATAGATTCGTTATTGAAAATATGACGAAACTGGGATTTTTTTTCCTCAAATCTAAAATAAATAAACCAGGTACGCTTCAGCGGTGCCCAATGATATATAACGAGCCGTTAAAGGCGTTAAGTCGGTCAAAGTTCTCAGTTGTAACGTTTCGTTATCGCCATAGGGCTGTCATGGACGTGGGGCTAACGGACTGCGAAGGGTTAACCGTTAACGTGACGCAAAAACGGCGTTAATCTATAACGTTTAACGCATTCTAGACACGTGATACGGTTGCTCTATTGCGATTTTATCTACGAATGTACGTATGAGAAGATTCATTCCCTTTTAGGACTTTTTCTGGTTAATTTCTTAGGTGATGTTTACAATATACAACGTAGTATATATAAACCAATCGCACTAGATATAGCAATTGTCAAATATTTATGCAACATTTTGAAAGATTATTCGACGTCTTCTCACAAGACCTAATCTTATGAAAATGACATAAAACGACTTCCAATTGAATTTTAGTTAATAGTTTAAATGACGTTTCACGTTTACTTGTAATGTTGTGAGTACATGAATAGTACAAAAACATTGCTGCAATATGCAAATCAACTGCAATGCGACTTGCAACATTCATAACGGAAATTTCGCCTGAGATTGGGCTATATTCTCGAAATAACTTTAGTATTAATTGACAAATTATAACTGATAAAATCGTTATTAGAGTTCTAACACGATCGTTCCGTATCGATATCGAGAATGTGTCGTTAAATTGGGAAAGTCTCATGTCGAAGCGATTGAGAGGATCGTTTGAATATTTCATAAGGCGCACAAAACGCTCGCATTTAATTATTTAGTAGTTAGCTTTTGAATTCGCATTCGAGATGTTGTTGATTTTACATGCAATATTCAGTTGTAAGCGATTTGCGTGAATAAATTGCACGAATGAGAAAGCTTGTCTCATTATTCCTTTGTGTTTTGTGCGCTACGGTTTTCTGTTACGAGCGAATGGCCTAATTGGATGAAATTATTCATAAGTAATTTTTTTTTGATGTCAAGACGATATAAATACTGATATTTTACAAAATATTAAATATTCATCTCGCAAAACTGAATTTATTACAAAGCACAATACAAATTTTCGACTTGGAGAGTGAAATATAACATCGATGTTTTTTAGTACTACTTTCTTATATCAAATTATACCACACACAACTACAACAATCGATATCCAATTAAAAATAGTTGGCAATGTATACTTAACGATGAAATATAGCAGATGGCGGATCAATTTGATTTTCAACAACTCAATACGGATAATAAACATGACCTTTTAATTATATTCGTATAGTTTTCCAATCCGAATTAAATACGATTTATATACATACATAGTAGGTACATATTTACTCAAATCGTTCGTGTATTCGGTAAATAAACACGATTATCTTGAATGATTGGCGGCTTTGTAGCAGTTTTATAAACATCGGAAAAAAACTCGATTATCATACCATAAATACATTGAATCGTTTAATATGAAGGATATAAAGGAAAAAAATCGTTTTCATTCTTCGAAAACGGAGATGTTCGTATTTATAATCAACGCGCTTTTATACGTGGCGATCTGTAGATGTATAAATCGCACTAAAATATTTATTTCGCCATTAAAATAACATTTACGCAAATTGAACGCTAGCTTGTGTAAAGAAATGAGGAAAAAACGTCGAACCGAATAAACAAACACAACTGCTCAATTTCAGCTCGTGGCCTATGAAAAATAATATTGTTCCAAATGCGAAAAACCGAGAAATTATGTGCGAAACGAATAAAAAAGGAGGGAAAAAAAACGATCACAAAGGGAGACGATTGCGTGTAAAATATGTATTAATTTGCTGTGTTTCCTTTTCGGATGTTTTCAGTTCAGTCGACTGCGATCGAATAAATTGGGAAAAGTTAAATGCGTTCGGAAAATTATGATTGTGAAAAAGCGTTTTTATTTAAGGCTTTTCTCAATTATCTGCTTGATTTTTATTTGTGAAGTAATAAAAAACAAAGATTAACTTTGAATATGAATTTATTAAAATGCGAAAGTTTGAGTATCCTCGGAAAAACTTTATTCGAAAAAATATCTTGTCGAAAAGCGTTATTAATTATAACGTACACACACAGAAGTAAACTGAGTTAACTTTAAAAAAACTTTTCATTTTGAATACAAATTTCAAATAAATTCAGTTAGTTATAAAAAAATACTTAAATACGAATAATTAACCCGTTGAAATCATCAACGCAAGCCTGGTTGGATCAACGTTGATCTGAGACAATTTTATACAATCTTCATAACAGTTATTTATATAGAGAGAATTGAAACCTAAGCGTCACACTAACAATCAAACAAATTAGTGCTTTTATTATATTAACTTTTTTTAATACAATTCGAAACGAAATAATTCGTAAGCACGAAAAACCCATAACAATTCCAAATCAAAACGTCAACCCACAATACATTCGAATAAAAACAACCTGAAAATCTAGCAAAACACACGTAATAAAATCGTCTCATTTCAGCGACTTCAATAACCGACATCCAATATCGCGTAGACAGACACCCTTCGTCGGAAGTCGTCTGGAGTTTTACGAACCAGCTCAGGCATGCAGTGTCGTAAAATCGAACGTTTTCCACCGACGAGGATGCAAAATCTGCTCGGTGACAATTGCTGAAACCGGAAAACGTAGGAAACTTCACCGAGCTGAAGTGAACTAGATTTTTAGCGTCCCCATTGTATTATTCGAGTACTGAATGTTGAGTGTATCGGTGCTGTTTGTAACGAAAGTGTGACTCGTTTGAAGACCGTTCGAGATTCGATTCGGAATCTTTGTGGTGTTCGAATGTTTGTTGTTAAATATTTGAAATTATTTTTGGTGTTTGAAGTTGTGTATGTTATTATGAAATCGTATTTGATTGCGAATTTAGTAGTGAAATTGTATTTTTTGATAGATGAATGATTTTGGGATGATAACTTGAGATTGAGAATTCTGCCTGTACGTAGACTAAAATTTAGTTAAATTGGCGTAAATTACGTATTTTTTTATGAGAATAAAACATTCACAACATTGAAATAATGATAAAGAATCTCATTGCAATTTTTTGATACACTTATCGATATTCATTAAATTACGAAATCACTGAACATACCATACACACAGTTCAACTAACTCAACATATTATTTTGGCTCAGATCTAACATTTTTTATTTAAATTAACCTAGAATGTTTAAGTCTACATTTCTAACACAAACAAGCACTACGAGTCGAAAACATCTTAAATTTTCGCGCGAGATAAAAACACAATTCAGAGGCAAATCGGCACCAGAAACTCCGCACACACACGTTATAGGAAAAAAAACTCACGAATCGAAGACTTTCATGTCTCCGATAAAACACCTCGAAAACAGACAATGGCGAAAAATCGAACAAGACCAACGAATAGTACACTCCTTAGTGATTTACACCTCGGGGATCGCGAAACGGATATTCTATTCCGAGAGAGCGAGGTAATAATCCGTTAGTACTGAAGGAGTACGGTCAGATTTCATTGCTGAAAATAAAATATATAGCAGACTAGATCCATATATTAGTGCAAGATTATCTCTGAATAGAAGACTTTCTGTTTTATTGAAAATTTTCACGTTAATATAATATTTCTGATTCAATCAAATCATCATCATTACTCCATATACGAGTCTCGACATTCAATAAAGAGATTTTCAGATTCTGATAAAATAAATGTTAATGAATAATTCCCCCAATTTATCAGCAATGATAGTTATCGAATATATTGATTTCAAAATACATTATCGAGATTACAATATGATTGATTGTGACTGTTGGTGCAACCTCATTAAATATGCCATACACAAACACCTTATCACTACCCTCATATTACTACACAAATATTTATTTTTCGAAATCCAAAGCTTACAACACATAAAATCCATCAGAGCTTCTATCTCATTTAATTTTTCGGAAAAACCATACACGTGGACTCAATCTCAAGTCCGAGTCCGAATTTAAATCTCGAGGCCGGACTCCGCTTCGAGCATAACGAAGCGTACTTTAACGAAACGGCCGTTATGCTGTTTAATTAACGGCCTTCGATTAAAGTACGCGAAATATTCTCGAGTGGAGTCGAAGTGTGTAAAGCCAGACCTAGGCCGCAATTATTAGTAATCAATACTTAACGACGGCCGACGGATGTTTAACGATCGCGCATAACGGAATTTAGTACTACGGTTTCGAAATCGAATTGTGTTATAAAATCTGCTTGTTGCGTTACGAGCGGTGTTTTGAGGTTAGGATATCGGAAAATGTGACTTGTTTTGTATTGAATCATTTCATCGATTGAAAATTCAGTGTTGTGAGGAATTCTGGATTTTCAGAATTTCATTTTTTTTTTCATAATATCTTTACTAAATGGGCTGTTAGTTTCATTGGTAATTTAAAGTGATCGAGTAGTGTTCTTAATTTTGACTTTTGTACCAACATTTGGTATTAATTTTGTGGAAAAATTCGATTAAGCTTGAAAGAGGTTATCATATAACAGTTGGAGTGTATTAAAATAAAATTTTATTGTATACTCTACGTCTCTGGGAATCAAGACATGACATAAAAGCTATAATTTTTCAATAAAATAGTAATTTTATACTCACCGACAATAATTTCGTTCGAGTAATATTTTCCAAGAAAATTATTCCAAATATCAGTGATAAATTCTATATTAAGAATTGTATTTGATCAGTCTTCAAATTATAAAAGATACTCCAATTTTTATCGGAAAAATGCAACATTTATCAAACGTATCAACTGTCAATAATTTCTCACAACACCGTATGTATTCAAATACTATTTATAGAATCTATAAAAATACACATTTTCTTACTCATTATATCAATTGAATCGAAACGCTATACAAAAAGCATTCATATAAAAATCAATACGAAAGCCCATCAACAAAACACGCCGGTATAATTTTCACAAAACGCGCTTATGAACCGAATTTCTCACAAAGCTAAACATCGGCTAACAATCTTGAATAATAAACGTCTATTTCGACCCGAACGAAACAGTACATTTATCAAACTACGTATACACAAAGAGAGGAAGATCTAACAAGCAAATAGACAAGTTCATTTGCATGCAAATTCAAAACACGATATCGAACATCTGCTCCATCTCTCCATACAACAGATAGAGAGGTCCCTTTCGGTTGAAAATCGGCTGAAAATTTTCATTCTTCGGTCGGCGGTCGAATTTATCGCACGTACAATTGTGCTAATTACTCGAACGACCCGACAAAGGGCGAAACTGCTCCCTTTAAGTGCGAACTTTGCCGCATTGTGTCATTGTGGTTTGTGCTGAATTATTTCTTGTGTGTAGAGCATACACAATGTACACATTGTGCTTCGCTTCGGCAACAATGAGAGTCCAAAACGAATCTGTTTTCGTGACAAACGAGCGAAATCGCGATGCGAACTCCGGATTGAGACACTGTAAACTTTCGCTTCGGGATTGTTGCATTTTGTAACTCTGTATGGATTCGAATGTTCTATTTTGTATGTTGAATCGATATCGATATAAAATTTAGATGCATTCAAATTATTTTGTATAGTAAAAATAACATTGTTTCAAAGAACAAATTTTCAAAGATATTACTGAATTGGTTTTCAGATAGTTTCGACAAGGAAAAAAATCTATTACTTAACATTCCTTGTTTTGTAGATTAGCCAAGTTTATACTCTGAACCTAACCTTGTGATTGTAAAAACGGAAACAACTGATCAGGAAAATTGAAATAATCTGAAGTATGCTAAATCATTTTCTAGTTGATATTTGTGGAAATGTAAAAGTGACAATTAAAAATATGAACACTCTTATTATTTACAACTTTTAAAAACAAAAAACTATAATATGCTGAAAAAAAGTTAACTATTTGCACTCTTGAAAATTTTCAGATGAGTTTCCCGCAACTCGGTGATTTTTATGCATTTTGAAAAATTATGAATTTTTCAATAAAAATCAAACCAAAAACTCTTTTGACAATTAATTTTTACTAGATTTTATATTTTTTTAATTTTAAAAATTGATTAACGTATGTTACTCTCTGAAATTTGGAAAAAGAAAATATCGAGTCACACTCGACATAAAGCTCAAAAGGTCAAAAGAACATTATTATCCCGAAATGAAAAAAACGAATCGAGAAACATGATATTAATCATCATAACAGTCAAACACGATACACACACGACACAAAAGTCGCCCCCAAATTAAAACCGTCACATAAAAAACAACGAACGAAACAAGACACACTCGACTCAACAATAACAGAACGATAACAAACTACCGTCTTGAAGACCCGAATTATAACAAAGTCCATCCAATTTCTCGGAGGGCTGCAAAATTGATAAAACAGACAAAGGGAACAAGAGGAGAAGTGGCAACACTAATCTCAACAGAGTAATCCACCTCGGGGATTATCCGAGCACGAGACAATGGAAACGGACAGAAATCGGCCTTAACGACCGTTACATTTTTGCGTTTAACGACGGCTTACTGCCGTCGTTGTATCGTCGTGGACTTTAGTTTTTCTTCCCTCGGATAAATAAATCGGTCTATAATTTCGCTAAGAGGCTTTAGCGAGCTGGAGGCTCTTTGTCGGTTTTAAAGACCCGCTTTGAGTCTCGATAAATTCGAATGATTCACAGTGTTTTTCGGTCTGAAAATCGTTCACGTTTGAGAAAAAGGTGGGTAATCGAAAGCGATTTGAGGTATATTCGCTTTGAGTGGTTTTTGATTTTGCGATGTTTCGAGTGTTTGTTTTCGTCGATTTGTAAAATATAGAAGAGTTTGATGAAAATGCGAGGTGAGTAGGGATCGTGAGGCATTTGCTGCATATCAATTTTCAAAGCAAATATTATATTATACGTGAAACTGTCTGGCTTTTGAATCCACTTATCGTTCAAGTGTTCAAATTTTATACGGCCTCTGTTCATGCGTATTTACATTATCGGAAAACGTATTTAAATCTGCCGAAATGAAAAAAATATAGATTTTGTTTTCAACGGTAAAAATACATATTTGAATGTGAAAACGTTTTTAAAATAAACATCGCCGAAATAGACGATTAATCCTCATTAAATCCATCGATAAAATCGCGGGAAAACTCAAAGCGAAACGAACGATTTCCGTCCCCATACATAATATAATACTATATTTGCGACCTCAACACCATTACTGGGCAAAAATGATTAATGATCCTCAAATAGGAGCAAACGAGCGATAAAACACGTTTTGAGAAAATCAAAAACCATGAAAATCAATATATCACATTCCAATTATGCAAACAGATTCGTCTCCGCAGAAAGACGTCTCTCGGATTCTTTCGAATGTCTTTCTAAGCGAAAATCGATACAGACGAACCTTTCGAATGCTTGAAAGGTAACTAAATGAGATTTTTTTTCAGGTACGTACAAAGAGTTAATAGAAAATGGAGAGTCAATTGATTTCGAAATGAATTTCTTTTCATATTGAAAAAGTCTCGTATTAAAATTATTATTGTGATATGTGTGTTCTTGGGTAGATTTAGTAGCATATGTGCATAATCTGAAACACGAGTATGAAGAGGAAATTAATTCTAGGGGTATTATGGGATTTGCACCTTGGAAGCAGAAGGAAAAGTTTTCCAAAAGCGGAGAAATGTACTAAAGTAAGTTCAGCTTCATTAAAGCTTTTCAACGTTACAAAAAGTATATAGAAGTAATGGGATGAATTTTAACTAAAACATGAGAAAAATGAAAAAAAATATAGATTCGTTTAAAACATATTTTTTTCTATTTTAAAAATTTGTTCCAATGTATTATGTACGAAGTGGTTATTCACTATAATATTGAAAAAAAAAACTAAAAAATGACAATAGGAAAATGAAGACAATGATATGCTAAAAATATTCCAAATACACATTGCGAACTGTCAGTTTACTTTGATCTTATAAATTGTGTACGTTACTTCCAAATACCAAGACACATTTGATATTTGTCTAAATTGAAAATTTCAACCCATGTCATGAAATTAAACACAAAAATACACTTATGTAGTCAGAAACGCATAAAATTCCCAGACCTGGGATGTTAATAAAGATAAAACTACACTCCAAAACGATCCATTCAAACTAACCCACTCCGCATAATTGAAATTCGTGAGCATAGTGTGTGCCGACTTTGATAGAGCAGAACAATTATAAAGCGAGATTAATCAGCGACGTAAAGGCCCGGAGAAGTTTAATTAAATTCGTTAAAGGAAAACGATAAGATTAATACGAATGAATTTATCCGAACCGACCGAAGAAAGGCCGTTTTTATGGAAATTGGACGAGTATTAAAACCGCGATACAGTTCGGGGAAAATGCGCTCCTTAGTGATGCGAGCTCGAATCTCATATTAAATCTCACTATATGGTGAAAATGTGATTTATTTTTATACATGAAATCTTCTAGATGTTTCTGTATTTAAAATTATATATTTTTTTCATTAAAGAAATATAAAATAATGAGATCACTATGCTGACAAATTTGATTCGAGGAAAATTTCGCTTGCTCATATTTATGGTGATGCATTTGTTTAAAATATAATTTTATAAATATAATATACAATTCGTAGAAAATTATTCAAATATTATCTGTATACAATAATGTTTATATTTTGACTAATATTCAAATTCATAACATGTGGCTTTAAACCACGAAAAAACTTAAAAAAATTAAACAAAACTAGGTTTATAGCATTAACGATGAACATAACTTTTTAAATATATATTTTTTCAAATAACTCAAGTAATCAAATTAAATTAAATTGCAATCTATCGCATAACTTAACTTCATCACAAAAAATCTATTTAAATAATAATCATCCAATATTTAAATTTCTAATCACTCAACTCGAGTGAACGTAGTATTGAACGTGAACTCAAATGAACGTATTGATATGTTTATTTAAATTTTTCTCTGAAGAATTTAAAAGTATTAGTAATAAAAACTGTCATTAGCAATAAGAATTCTAAAGAAAAAACCATCAACACGTTGCTACATAACACTCAGGTCAATACAATTGAAAGATTGAACCTAAAATCCTTCAAATTTTCAACATTTTCAATTCCTATCAATATTGATCGAACGGGATTCGACGTTTCACGAAACCGTTCTGAATTAGATATGATATTTTATTGTTTCATCGGCTGCCAATTCGGCTCTGACAAGTCGTGAAAATAACGTTCGTTTTAGAGCGCATTCGACGCTGAAAGCTTTTCCGTTAACCTGCTAAATTAATAAATCACCCCGCAAACAAGAGGAATTTTCCGATCGGTTTGCTTCGAGTTATTTCAATATCGAAATGTCGACTGTTAAATCAAATTTAATACGTTTCAAAATAATAATTATTCACTCTAAATTATCTAAATGAAAATTTTAGCTTTTTTCTGAATCTTCATAGTAATATTTTCGAAAGAAAAATGTTCGTAGGAAAGAAATCATATACGCGTAGAAAAAATAATACATTTTATTCGACCCCTCGAGGCAAATAACGAAAATGATCTTATTTATATAGAATCAGTTTTTTTATACTACGTATTACATACGTGTTTTCATTTTTTTCCCGTTGAACCGTCAAAAAAAACTCAATTACAGCGCCTAGGGAAAACAATATTTTTCAGCGCTTCTGATATTTTTGCGCAGTTCAAAACCTGGACGTCACATAAAAAATATTCTGACTCCGGAAAAATATTATGTAACATCGCATAATATCAATCAAAATACGTATATGATTTTTACATATCGTATCAGATAATACTATACGAGGAGGCACTGTGTATAATATAATATAATCCTACTATATGAGAGAATAATCTTGATAACCGTAATGTGAGAAATAATCAAATAGCAAAGCATATTATAGAATGGAATAGTATAGCGAAATATTCTATACAAGAAACTAATATAGAAATCGTACTATAGAAAAAATAATACAGATAATTACACCATAGAAAAAAGTAGAGGGACGTGGAAAAATGGCGTTCACTTAAAGGAAAATCTTTATATTTTTCAAATTTGTAATTTGATTTCATTTAGAGATATAACAATAATATTACTGTTTAATTGTCAATATGAATGGTTTAACTTATATAAGGCCGAAAGATTAAACAGATTATTAAATAATTTAAAAACGATTGAAATACCAATCTTATGTGAGAAAATGATACAGAAAGCTGCATTATAGGAAAAATCAATGGAAGAAAACGTTCTAAAGGAACGAATAACTAGAAAACTTTTCACATGAAGTTATAATATAACTTCAAAATACGTCAAAGATTAACTTCATCGACCGAATGTATGTAGGGGGGAACAAATCGGAAATCGCGGTCCACATTAAACTCCGTTCAACATGTGTTCAGTGTTTACTCGTAAACGAATCGATGCAGTATTTACACAATGCTTTTTCTTTTCCAGGACAGGACGTCCAGAAATATTCGCGTCGTTGGCATTGTGTAAGTCGATATGCTTCTGGATGGATATGTTCGAAATGTGTTCCGAAAATACACGGAGCAAGAAGCACACACGAGCAATACTCTCGTCTGTTGCATGGCTATTTATTACATTCCGATCGTTACTGGTATCCGGATTAATATCCACACGCTGAATATTCGAATATTACAGAAATAAGCTCACCAGCCCTGAAACCACGCGCGAAAACGACGTTAAAATTGCTAAAAAGCATTTGTATTTAAGTTAGGTATCACTAAAATGCATTTTATTTAAGTTGGATATCACTAAAATACAATTTATCTAAGTTGGATATCACAAAAATGCATTGTATTTAAGTTGGATATCACTAAAATATATTTAATTTTAGTTGGATATCGATGATTGAAATCAAAAGTGAGTTATTGCAAATCGTGCAAACATGATTAGGCATAAGCGAGTCTGCGAATCCATTGAATCAATATTGAATCGAGAGGAGCTTTGATATTGAATGAGGTTAAACTATCGTGATTAGGTATGATGGAAAATGGGGTTATGAAATAGTGATGCCGCGTGTGAAGGTGGCCTTAGGTAGGGAAATTGGTATGGAATATTCGTTCTGTCGCTTATCAGATGTTTTCGATAGGTGGTTACAGCTCGTCGATATTGGTGTCTGTTTTGCGTAGGTGCTATGAATATTATTTGTATGGTTTAATTTCGTCGGAAAAATCGATTTTACAATGCTAAATTTAGAGTTGGAAGCTTGAAATTTGAATGATTCCTGGAAGACTTGTTGATAATTCATTCGGTTCGATTCGATTCTATAAATGACTTGAAAATCTCTGTATTTTTTTTAACAATTCATGAAAATATCGTTGCATATTGGTATGCTGATGGACTCAAAGAATAATGTTATAGAAAAATTGGTTTGTAAAAATGAATCAATATTTGAGAAAGAAAGAAATACAAACAATTCGGTATTTGATAAATTTTCCGAGCATTTTCTTGAACTCTTATTTTGAATTTCGATATTAATTAGATTTAATTTCTAGATTTCGTCTCCTACAATACAACAGACTTTCATTCAACGCGAAAACGTTGAAACAGATAATTCACAACTGTAAAATCGTTTCGTCAAACATACTGTTTTCAGCAATTTCTATTGAGGGACAATATTCCAAATGTCCCTCAGCAGTTAAACAATCAATTGCACAAACGATCAACAGTTAGTTAAACAGTCGATTCAACGGCCAGTCAATCGGTCGGTTCTATAGTCGGTTAATTTATCGAATCAATAGTCAATTAAACAGTCGAAAAAACAGTTCTGCAATTATTTTTCCTGAATTTTCCGAGAAAAACAGATTTTCAACAATATGTCCCAATTTTCATTACAAAAAATAATCAATCTAGTTAATTTTATATAAAAAAAAAATAACGAAAATCAAAATATGCAAGATTCATTTGTCGAGCGCAAAACGAATTTCCCTCGAATTTTCCAGAAAAACTCCCCGCGAAAACGAAAAATGAAAACGAAATACGACACGAATACGTACAATGGAGTGTGCGTCGCGGATTCAACCACCTGAGGAACGGTCCCCCCTGAAGTGAGCATGGCGCTTCCGGGGGCCGAGCGCCCTTCGAGGGGGGCGGAGGCGGCGAGGGGCTCTCGTACCTGGCGAGCGGGAGGCGCTCGGGGCTCAGGCCCTGCGCCCCATAGCGGAACCGGGGGGACCACTGGGGCCACTGGGGCCACTGGGGCCACTGGGGCCACTGGGGCGGAGGGTGCGGGGCTGGCGCTCGTGGCGCGCGCCTCACACGCCGGCCGCACCCCTCGGCGGCCACCGCGAAACTGACCCCGCGTACGCGCGCCCAAGTGGAGCCGTTTTCAGCGCAAGACTACAGCACCGTAAAGGCGCGGATACACGTGCACGTTTCGCGCACCGCGACAGGCGGCGAGCGGCACGCTGCTTACTGTTTGTCGCGGTATGCAAAGCCTTGCTTAAGGTCCTGAACAAATGATGGGCGTTCGACTCGTGTTTTTACAAGAAATCGAAATCATACCCAAAAAGCATGCTAATCGATGTGTATTAAACACATTGTCTATGACAAGCGATTTATCGGGTTCCAATAGGGAACTTTTAACACTATTGGCAACCTGTAGCTCTCGCATTTAACAGTTTTACGGCAACGACCGATAGCTGTCAAGTCGTCAAAGGCGAGAGCCACTGTTAAAAGTTTCCTATCGAAATATACGAAAAACTCTCATCATGTGAACAGGTCCTAAAGGTGTTGAATCACATCCTTGTGAAAAATCACACAAGTTCTTTATCCGCATAGCTCTGAATATGCTTCCTGAAAAAATCGTTCTGTGAAAAGAAGTGCTATTAGAGGGTTTACTGTATGCGCTAAAACTTGATTCGCCTGACCGCCTTGAAGTAAATCCTGTAGGAGTGTGAAAATAAACGCTAGGATGTTAGCGGTAAATGTTTAGCGTTTTATCGTTATGATGAAGTCGACTCTCGATTCGATTTTCTCATTTTAATTTCGATTCAATTTTCAATTAACTATTTCGTACATTAAATCCTCCTACATTCTGATGTGTTTTCACATTTTTGATAAAAAAAAAATATCATAAATTCAATTTGATTAAATAAATATTTATCACGATCATACTTATTTCTATACACAGAAACGAAAACTTAATTATAAGGATGTCGTCTATATATGCACGTGTACTTATTTCATTTTGTTTTAAAATAAGTTTTCAACAATCATTTAATTGTAACATCACAAATGAATATGTGGTATATTACCTACATAATTTTTATTAAATAATTGAATGTATATTAAAATATCATATTTGTATATTGTTTAATTTCAGGTAATTATAAATGATAAACAAATACAAATTACACAAGAAATTGGAATTTATTTCAATAAATAAATCAAAAAATAAAATACAAAATTTTCAAGGCAAATTTGCAGCACTCAAATCAAAGCCCTTTCTTCTATTTTCTAAATGTGCCTGAAATTAAAGAAGAGAACAGAATTATTACAAAAAATAAATTCAAAAATCTGGTAATACATACAATAATTTTACCATAATAATTATTTCAAATTGGTCCCGATCTAACATCTGATATGCTACCGAGAGTAATCTTTTAACAGCATTGTGCAAAAAAGGATCACCACAACAAAACAAATCAATTCCCAATTCTAATCCAGTACCGAAATCGCACTCATCGGTTGCTATATTAGCCATATTTATTATTGGTTGTAATGAAACAAAAGATGCCTTCTTATCATCTTCATCTTCTCCATTTTTCAGTCTGTTTAGTATTTTTTTAATATTTGCTGAAATCAAAATATAAAATTTACCAAAAAATATTGTATTTATTAATAATCCATTGAAAATTATGAACATTATATGTGTTAACCATCTGTTTCACTGAGCGGTCTATAGCCTAATTGAGTTTTTGAATTATATGGTACTACGATACCGACACCATGAAATGGTCGACAGACTGCTTCCTTTTGGCGGGTTCGAGTTTTCACAGTACTTATTCCAATATCAAATTTATGCTTATGTGCCCAGTTTTTAAGTTTTTCTACAAAATCATCATAATCTTTTTTAGGAATGAAGCTGAAAGATTTTGTTTCAACGGAATCTATAAATGATCTGAAAGGGACAAAGAAAACAGGTTTAAAACCAATAGGGAGTAAATTACCTAGGTTAAAAAGATATAATTGTTTGTTTACATCAAAGCGCCAAATATATTTTCCCCTATTGGGGTTATTTTAAAATCATCTTTCATACTTGCAACCAGGCACGGTAACTCAGATGGAGAGTCTCTATAATAACCAAAATGACATCCTTTCTTCTGAGAAACAATTATAGTCTGAAACATTATTCGAATATTAATTTGACTATTTACAATTGAAAGTATAAAATATCATGAACACCTGAAAAATAATGAATATACCTGAAATTCTGGAGGATCAAAATAGAAGCGCCAATGCACAAGATAATCCTCATCTTTTTCTCGAACAGGTAATGTTTCTGACAGTACATCGAACGGACCGACAAGTTTTAGATCAATTTTTTTCATAAATGATTCAATCCAATTGGAGCTTTTGTAAAATTTCCAAAAACTATAAAAATCTTCAGGCATTTTGACCAAAAATTTACTTTCTATGAATTCGGGTATATTTTGCGGTAAGGAATGATATTTGATTTCTGCACCATTTTTATGTTCTGGCTTATTATTTGGATGCTCATTAGTAACTTTTTCATCAGATTTTGAGTTTTTATCTATCACTGGTTTACTATCTTTGGTATTTTCAATTTCTTTATTTGACGATTGCTCAGGTTCTTCATTTGGCACTACTTTTTCAGCAGAATCATCCAATTTTATACGTTTACTAGAAGGAACGTTGAAAATGCTGAAGAGTTTCTTGGGCGTTGGTGGATGTTTATATTTTTTTGCATGTTCAGGATTTTTCTGATAACATTTTACTGAATACTTGCACTCAGGTCTAGGATCGTCTTCGTATTTAACCTTTTCCGACATATTTACGAATCAAACTCGTTAATGGATAATAAAAAAGTGTAATTTTAATGAAAATTTGGTGTTTAACTAAAACGCGCGAAAACCTAAAACGTCAAATGAATCACGGTTTTTGACGGCAAAAATATTGCCATGACGAAAAAATAATTATTTTCCAAAATTATTATTTGAATATTTTTATTAATTATTTAAATAATAAATTAAAATACATTATTATGATTTTTATAATAATTTAAGTATTAAACATCTGATGAATATAAAAATAAATAAATAATTTATTTTTAAAATGAAAAGAAACAAGTGGTTTAGGCCAAAAAATCAGTTGCGCAGTTCGTTTGACAGTCGTGTTTGACAGTTGTGAACTGACAGCTAGCGACTTTGTCATCACAAACTTCAATATGGAAGACGAATTACCGTCAGATTTTGACGTCATTGTCATTGGGACTGGTGAATATTTGACAAAATCATCATTTTACATTATATCATCGATTACGGAATTTATTTTGCATATTTATCTGCGTTGGTTTATCATTTAGAATAGATTAATTGAAAAATAACGGTTTAGAAAAACAAAACTCATTGAAAAAACTAAATGAATAAGTTTCTTTTATATCTGATAATGAAAATTATTTCTCTTTAAATGTTCGAAAAACTCATATAGTACATATGTATTACCGTGTTCAAATTTATTTTAGGTATGACCGAATCTATCGTAGCAGCAGCTGCTAGTAGAATTGGGAAAAAAGTCTTGCATTTTGATTCAGATGATTTTTATGGTGGCTTATGGGCTTCGTTCAATTTTGAGTCTCTTTTGAAGATAGCTGAAGATGGAAATTCTGCAGTATCAGATTCTCCAAATCATATTGGTCTATATAATATTGAGAGCTCCTGGTTTATCGATAAGTAAATAATATTGCACTTAATTTTTTTCGATATATTTATATATGTTTAATAATATTTAAATAATTTAAATTTAAATTTAAATAATTAAATAATATTTGTGTTTTTTTTATTTAGAGAACCAGATAAACCAATTGAAGAAGATCCAAAATCTATCGAATGTTCAGAAAATAAATTAAGTGAATCAGCAGATGATAATGCATCTGATAATAATGTAAAGAAAATAAAATTACCTCACAAAGAATTTTCAAAACCTAACTGGACTCAAGAACGCTTGAGAAAGGAATATCGCAAATTTAATCTAGATTTAGCTCCAAAGGTTCATATTTTAGTATTTCCTAAATAATTCTTTTATATACCTACCTATTTTATTTTCGAAATTATGTATATTTTCAGTTATTGTTTGCTCGAGGGGAATTAGTCGAATTATTGATCTCATCCAACATAGCGCGATATACAGAATTTCGTTGCGTAAATCGAGTTTTGACATGGTTGGACGAAACAATTGAACCGGTTCCTTGTTCACGAGCTGATGTTTTTGCTACTAAACACGTAACTGTAGTTGAAAAGAGAATGTTGATGAAGCTGTTGTCTTCGTTGATGGAATATGATGAAAATAAAATAACTGAATTTCATGGTAATATTTCAAATCGGTTGTTCAACAATATAAATATCAAAAAATTGGATTGTGAAAATTTTAAATGTTTGCAGACATAGAAAATAAAACTTTTCTCGAATACTTAAAAAGCAAAAAGCTCACTTCGAATCTTATCCATTATGTATTGTATGCAATCGCTGGTGGTACAAACTCAATGTCATGTGTCGAAGGAATAAAAAAATGCAAAACATTTCTTACTAGTTTAGGAAGATATGGAAATACACCTTTCTTATGGTCTATGTATGGCTGTGGTGAATTACCTCAATGTTTTTGCAGGTAATGATAGTCATTTGATAGTATATCATCAAAATGTATTCCTTATTTAAATGTTAAAATATTGATTTAGACTATGTGCTGTTTATGGTGGAATTTACTGTTTGAAAAGACCTTTGGATTCTATTAAGATAGTAGAAAATTCTTCAGAGCAAAGTAAATCTGTGGAAATCACCAGTGATGGAAAAATATTGAAATGCGAACATGTTGTAGTCGGTGTTAATAAAGCACCTAAAGAATTCTTGCAGCAAGATGAATTTACTGAAGGGATTTCCAGAGCCATATTCATAACTGATGAGAGTATTCTTGAGTTTGAAAAAGAGTCTTTGACTCTTTTACAATTTCCTCCATTAGAAGGTAAAAAGAATCTTGTTACAGTTATTGAACTGGGGCCTTCTACATATTCGTGTCCAAAAGGATTGTGTAAGCTATAATCAATAAATTAAATTCACATTCAGTATTTTTATTTTTTACTTATTTGACTTTACTTATTTTATTTCAGACATTTTGCATATGACAAGTAAACAAAGTGATACTGCCAAAAAAGACTTGCAAGAATACGCTGAAAAGTTGTTAAATTTCAATAAAACACCATCAGTTACTTTAGATAACCAGATTCCCGAAATTAAAACTCGCAAAAAACCCCAAGTAAGATTAATATTAATTAATTTACAATTAATATTGAAATTGTAACGTAAATGTAATTTATTTTAGGTTCTTTGGTGTGTCTATTTCAATATGAAAGACACTTCCAATGCAAATCTTTCTTTGTCTGATTCTAATATACATATTTGTTCTGGTCCTGATATACAGTTAGATTTCGATCATGCTGTTCAAGAAGTAATGAAATGAATATCTTTATATGTTTTAACAATAAATTTGAACAACTTTAATACATTCCTATTGTTATTAGGGTCGTAAAATATTCAATAACATATGCAAAGATTGTGATTTTCTACCTCGAGCACCAGATCCGGAAGAACTCGTATTCGATGGTGAAGATGCCAATGTTGGACCGATATTTGAAAAAGACATAATTAACCCAGAAGAAAGTAACGTGTCCCAAACAAATGATGATAATAATATTGAAACAACTGATACAAATCTTACAGATAGTAGCGATGTCAACATGGATGCTCAAGATAATTAAGGTTTCACAACGTATTTTTATATATTTAGCAATTTTATATTAGCACTTTGATAATTTGATATATATTCCATACACAGTCATATCAAATTTTATATTAAATCATCATGCTTGGTAAAAATGTTTGTTAATGTGATAATCATACTTTAAAAATGATGTGTTCTTAATAAAGTCTTAAAATTAAACATTTAAGTTTATAAATTATTATATTTATTATGTAATGTTATAGTTAAATATATCGAAAATATATAAGAATTCATAAACTTCATCGAAATATTTTTTTACATATTATCAGCTAAAATTCAGTTTATCTTCTACATATTTCAGAACAAATAAAAAACATGAAATTTTTAAAAAATATTGTTGAATTGAAATTTTTATCGATGTGTTGATTTTACATTTTAAACGTAAGAAATGTGACTTATTGTTAGACCATTGCAATAATAATGCGCACATATGAACTTTATCAAAACAATATATATTTTTATCAGCGTGTGTATATTGATTCAAGAGTGATTCTATCAGCGTGAAAGGGATAAGAAAAGAAAAACTAAATTTCTTCCAAGATGTTTATTGTTTTAAGTACTGGGAACTGTATAAAATTTTTGTCTTACACTTATTAACATATATAAACTGTATATTATATAAATCACATTTAGTAAAGAGTGCTCAACAATGTCGCTACTCAATGCCTTAACTAGTACTTTTTTGCCACAAAATACGTATAAAACTCATCATCTATCAACAAAGTCAAATATATTTCCCTTTTCCTGTGCAATATGTTAAATACACATGTTAGTATCACACAGTACTAAATAATGACTGTTCGAAAGTAATGTCGAACTTCAAAATATATATATTTATATATAAATCTACTAAATTAAAGATCAAATCATGGAATTTCAACTGCATGCGTTGCACGTATGCAAATACACATTTCAAAAGAGAAAACGATCAAAAAACAGTTGGATAAACTTACTAAGTAATTTGGCATTTCAGAAATAGGTTACAAAAATATTCAAATATTTAGTTTGAACATGTTTCGTTTTGTACAAGTCAACCGAAATGTATATATTAACTTTTCGAGAAGGCAGTTCTTTTTTGTAAACATATGCAAGAATGAAAGTGGGTCGAAATAGTAATAATGTATTTTTTTAGAACAATTTTATGCTCGAACGTAAAGTTTCTTTATCAAAAAGAATAAAAATATTTTATGGTCATACTGTTGATATGAATTTAATATCTTCATAAAAATAGAATTCAATATATTTTACGAATGTAAGTGTGTAATTCATAGAAAGTAGATTGAGAAGATTCCAATCGAGATTACAGCACATAACGTACGTCTCGGGTACAAATATAATATGTGCATAATTTATATGTAGGTTATCAGTATATGAGAGAACATATTCATGTCACAATTTTTGCATATCAATCCAAATGACTAGGTAATAATTACTGTGGATTTGCAACAATAATTGTCGATTTGCAATAAATGAATATTAAACGAAAGTTAAATTCGAGCAAATTGAAAATGAAAATAAAATAAGATTCTCCTAACTTATTTTAAATAAGTTATTTGGAATTGTATAATTTGTGAAATTATAAAAATTTCCCTAACAATAACTGAATAGGTTTAAAAATACTTGCACAAAAATACTTTGCCTCGAAATTATAAAGAAAAAAATATAAATGTAAAAATTCATTTTAAATGAGATTGCGAGAAAAACAAACTAAAAAGTTCATGAAACGGTCAGAATCCTGAGAATTTGGACGTTTAGACTAGTCACGTACGAATCGAGGGTTTCGAATACATTCTATATAACCTTAATTAGTCCTCGGATTCGTTAAATCGCGAGAACGATAATTATCATTATGTGTGGTTAGGTTAACAATAAAAAAATGGAATATATGGGCACCGTCATACCCACGATTATGAGAATATGTATAAAAATTATTTAAAACAGTCTTTTCTCGTACGAAAACAGACCATGTACGTTTCCTTCCATCTGGGCCGAGTGCGTGCGGCGCATGAACCTCAACTGGTCGGAGTACATCATCTTCTGCAGCTCGGCGACCGACTTGGTTCCGATGTCCTGGCAGCTGTGCTTTATGCCGGTCTTCAGGTAAGGCAAAAATCTTAAAACGGATCCCTTGTCGACGATGCTGCCGCTCACCCCTTGCGCGACGCGATGCTTGTCCGATTCGTTGTGGAAATATCTGCTCATCGCGGCTCCCTTTCCGTCCTTGTGCTCCATCGCCTCGAGGCTGCCCATGCCTCTGTATTTTTTCAGACGCACGCCGTCGGAGAAGAAATATTCGCCGGGCGCCTCGGACGTGCCCGCCAGGAGAGATCCCATCATCACCGAAGACGCTCCGAGCGCCAGAGACTTGACGATGTGGCCGACCGACTGAATTCCCCCGTCGGCTATCACCGGAACGTCGAACCGCCTCGCGTACGAGGCCACCTGGTACACGGCGGTCGCCTGGGGGCATCCGCACGCCATCACCTCCTGCGTTATGCAGATGGAACCGCTGCCCATGCCGACCCGGAGCGCGTCGACTCCGGCGTCGATGAGATTTTTGGCCTGGCGACGCGTCACCACGTTCCCTCCGATCACGTCCACGCCGGGATACTTGCTTTTGATGTGAGAGATCATGTCCACTTGGAATATGGAGTTCCCTTGCGAGGAGTCGATCACTATGACGTCGACGCCGCTGTCGACGAGCATCCGCAGCCGAGCCTTGTCTTCGGCTCGGGTCCCTATCGCCGCTCCGACCAACAGTTGCTTGTTGAGATCTTTCGAGGCGTCCGGGTAGCTCCTCGCCTTCTTCAGATCGGTGCGGGCTATCAGCGCGACCAGCTCTCCGGCCTCGTTCACGATGGGCAGCTTTCCTTTCTTGCTCTTCTCGAGGATCGCGTTCGCCTCCTCGAGCGTGACCCCCGATTTGGCGGTGATCATCGTGTCGACGGGAGTCATCACTCTGTCCAACGTTAATTCGGGACTCTTCTCGCGGAAGTCGATGTCCCTCGAGGTGACGATGCCGAGCAGCTTCTCGCCGAGTTTGCCGAGCTCGGTGACCGGGTAGCCGGTGAAGCCGTTCTTCTTCTTGGCGGCGAGCACGTCCGCGACCGTGTTCTGGGGGCCCATGCACACGGGGTCCCGGATGAAGCCGTGCTTGTACTTCTTCACCTTGAGCACCTCGTTCGCCTGGTACTCGGCGGTGCAGTTGTGGTGGATGATGCCGATGCCCCCGCACAGCGCCATCGCGATCGCCATGTCGGCCTCGGTCACCGTGTCCATCGGGGTGGAGACGAGCGGCGCCTTGAGCGAGATGCGCTTCGTCAGCCGGGAACCCAGAGCTACGGCTTCGGCCGGGAAGTCGATGTACCCCGGAAGCAGCAGGAAGTCGTTGTACGTGAGGCCTTCCGCTCTGGCGAAGAGCTCCCTCGCCGACAGCCCGTCCTGCAGATCCCCGTCGGAGTCCGCATTCGTGTCGCCGTTCATCGTGAAATCGAGAAGAATCGAGAGTTCGGAGCCCGGAGAGCGGCGAACGCAGCGACGCGCCGCACTCCGAAGATCGAATGCGGCGCGCACGTGGCCGCCGACCGGTTGTATACCTTCGAAATTTTCGCGTATGGCAATTTTTAAATTTTCAGCCTGAAAATTTTCGAATTGCCACCCTACAAATTTTTCGGTCGAAATTTAAAATTCGTTTTCTTTATCTTGCGTCCGTATCCGTTCATCGAATCGATCAATTCGATCGATAAAATCTTCAAATCCGTTCGTTTCGACATTTTTAAACCTACAAATAATTGGATTTAATTTTTATCATTCCGATCTTTCAGGCTGAAAGTTGTATAAATCGTAGACAAACAATGAAAACAAATCTATTTCAGTCTTGTTTATTAAAGAAAATAACGATTTTCCAAAAAGGAGCTAGAGATGAAAAAAAAAATCAAAAAGTAGAAACGAGTATCCCACTCCATTAAAATAAAAATATTTATAACATATATGGCCAGATTTCGTTATGCAAACGTCAAACTTTTTAACGCATGGCGACATTTCATCGCTTTTCTAACCTCCTTTGTTCATAGTTTTTTGCGCGTCCCGCTTTTCTCGCATATTTCCACTCAAAATGTTTCGAAACAGGGTAAATATTATAATTTCTTCAATTTTTTGAGATATCAGATATAATATGTTGAATTTTACAATACACTTCATTGAATTCATTCCTATATGTCCTTCGTGAAACTTTTATAATCGAATGAAACTCATGTAGAAAATTTTGAAATTATCTTCGAATTAAATCAACCAAACGATCGTTTCTTTTCAGATTTCTTCGTTGTGCAATGCGTTTTCAAAGTTACAAACTAAGAACATTCATTGTTCATCTGTGCGCTTGAACGACATGAAAATGGAAAAAAGTAAACAAAAGTTATTCATTTTCATAAACCGTTTTTGATACATGATTATGATGAAATATTTTTCAGGTATAAATCAAGTAACATTACTGGGACGCGTCGGCAACGAACCGCAAAAAAGAGGGACTCAGGAACATCCCGTCGTAACATTCTCGTTGGCCACCCAAGTCAATTTCAAATATGAATCTGGCGATTTTGTACAAAAAACTGATTGGCACCGTGTAAGTGTTTTTAGACCTTACTTAAGAGACACCGTGTATTCTTTTTTGAAAAAGGGCCAAAGAGTTTATGTTACTGGAAAATTATCCTACGGTGAAATAAAAACTGAAAATGGCGAAGTGAGAACGACTTGCACAATTATTGCCGACGATGTTATATTTTTTCAAATTGCGACACCATCCCAAGATATTCCTGAATGAAAATGACTTAAATATTTTATTGTGATCTAAAGAATCTTCTATTTTTTTTCTCTTTTTTAATTGTAAGACGTATTATAATGTGCCATTGTTACCTATTAGAATCATTTGTATGTTAAATGTATTTTTTTAAATACAACCATGAGACATCTATTGTTTTTTTTTTTCATGAAAAAATATTTTTTTTCCCAGTATGAAAACCAAAGTATGGTTTTAGAATAAATTTCAATTTTATTTCATAGATGGTTCTTCACAAAATTTTTATTTAATGTAAATATATATTGTATAGTAAACTTTTCATAATGTGTACAGCGGTTTTCTTCTATAAAGTTATTTTAATACTTTCATTGGAAGTTTCTATTATAACATTGTCAAGTAAAGTGTCACATTGATTTCCAGAGTCCACAATTTGCAAAAAAAACCATTCTAGACTAAATAATCGGCCCTTCAACTGCGAACTGTCCAAACATCCGAGGGACAGAGACAGATATACTGCAGTAGGTACCTACATACATCTGCCTCTGTTCCACAGATTTTCGAGAATTCATAGTTGGAGGACTGACTATGAAAAATATTGTTCAAAGGGAGAGTTCAGTCATATGCACTGTTTATCGTGTGAAAATTACAAAAAAATAAGTCTGTAAAAATGAAAATATTTGAATTCGAACTCATGATCTCCTCGAAAAATAAATTCTAAAAAATTTTCTTCCCTCTAATGTGGAACTTATCTTGACGTTATAGGGGGTTTAGTAGGTAGGTATGTAAATATTTATGCAGCTTGGTGGAATCTAGGAAGTGGTAGTTTTTTTTGTGAATTTGAAATATTAATTAATATTGATTTTTGCAATTTACTATTAGTAAATATCAATGGAAAGTAATTTTGAAACGTTGAAAAGAAAGTTCAAATTTACACATGTGTATGAAATTTCCTTTTATTTATCCATTCTGAATGCAATAATTGTTACACCTTGAACTTGAATATAGGTTTGGATAACATGTTCCTTTACTAAATTAGCCTTTGGCTCGTTACCTCACTTCAAGTAAGGATATGACTGGGTTACTTTGGATACGTGGGATTCATGTATCGCAATGAAAAGCATTAGAGTATGTTTGATTTTTTTTTTTATTATTCGCATTCTATGCATTCCATTCATCTTTCAATACATAACAAACTGTACTTTAAAACAGAACTCAGAAGAAAACTTATAATAATAATAAATCTTAAATTGTATTATGTGGTAAATATCCCAACAAGCTTATATATTTAATTTTTTAACCATAAATCGAGAAAAGGCCATGATTGGACAGGTAGCGAACCCAATTTTCAGTTATAAAAATGAAAATAAATTTATTCTTAGATCGCTTATTGGTTCATTTACCGCTCGGGCGTCTTAGATGAGAAAAATCAGAAGGAAAAACAGCATCCTTCCTATGTAACCTTTGCTTAGTCTTTTTTTGGCAATGACAATTTGTGTCTAATAAAAATTCAAATACACACTAAACCATAAAGCTCTTTAAATCTTCTAAACTTTATTTTCTTCTGTACAAACTTAGTTGAACAATAAAATTCGTAATTAATTATGTACATTATTTCAGAATATTTTTCTTTTATCCGAACAGTAGAAAGTCACGAGAGATCACAGAAAAATATAGCTGGAAATATTTAACCGCTTAAAACTTCGAACCACTTGAAAATGCATTATCACAGAAATAAGACATTTGATCATTAAAATATTTTCAAGTGACATTTATATAAATTTTAACTAGAGTTATCATTATTTCAAACACAGAATGAAATACTGTATAAAAATATATCTTCACTTTAGAAATAGAATTTGAAATATGAGAAAAAAGAAATATATATTCATATTCATGTAATATAATTATGATGTTAAAAATATAGCTTCCATCTTATATCTGCAATTGAGATTGTGGAATGTTAAAGCAGACAAGAGCACTTGTTTTGAAAAAAAGATTACAATTGAATCTGAAGCTATTGAGAAACAATATGCTGATCGTTTTGTACATTGTCGATTTGAAGTTCGCTAGAGATCTCAACTTTGGAAAATCAAACTCTGTCTCAATGAAATTCAATACATGAGTAGTTCATGATTTGAAATACAAAAATTATATATATATTTTAGATACAATTTAATAACAAAATATATAAACTAGTATTAAAATTACGTAAAATTTATTGGCACATAAGATTTAAGTGTCATATCACATATAAATTTGTCACTTTCACAAAATAAGTTTATAATCAGTCTTCGTTAGCTTGGATCGAACAGTCGATTCACTTTCAACACAACAATCATTGCTGGACACTTTGTTCAATTTTTAAATTTAACGACGCAATGTGCTGGTCCCTTTCACGCGAAAGTTTCTGGAGATTTTCACCAACTATCATACTGATTCGATGCTTTTCCGAATGCGACATATGTTTCGGGGAGTCGGGGTGCAGTCTCTTTCGTGACTGGAACTCCGATGGCATACTGAGATCCGTGGGCATATCCTCATCGGCAACCGGCTGGTTCCATGAGTAATGTGAGGAATCCTCCTCAACCTTCAATTCAGATTTGATCAAAGGTAAAGGAGCTGGTTGATTCTGCTGAGACGGTCTAGTGGGACTCATTTGTTGGCGGAGAAGAGATATATTCTTGATATTCTTCAGTTCCGTTGGATTTCTCAAAAATCTAATTAAAAAAAGAAATGTTAGAAACATTCTATTGAATATTTATACTGAATTACACATTTAGCGAAATAAATACTTACTGATAACAGTGACGTTCCCCCTGAACTTTTCTCAAGATGTTTACTCTGTAATAATAACGCAGAGCTCTAGACATTTTGTCGTAGTTCATCGAGAGATGATTCTTTTGAATTCCCCAAAGTTTTGCAAGACCGGCAGGATCTACAATTTTGAAAACACCCGAATCATGGTTTTTCCATGCAATGTAATTTGTGTATCTTTGTGTTGGATCATTTAAAAGTTGTTGTAAGAAATCCCACAAAAGTCTTCCATCTATAAAAACACATTCTATTAGTTAAAGTTCATTTTGTTTATTTATACATCATGAAAATATGATAAAGATAACTTACTTGTGTTTGGTTCTGGCATGTCACTTGGGAAAAATTCCCTCTTGAAATTACTCGATCCTCCTGGAGTTAGTGGAGGTTGTTGATTAGATATGCTCGTGTGTGATGGAGTTAAAGGTTCTTTAGGAGAACGAGGTTGAGGTGGAGGAAGCAAACAAATGGGAGCTACTGCATAGCTTGGCGTAGTTGGAGGTGTACTTTGAGCTACAGAGTGGGAAATGGATAAACTCTGAGGTTTGTTATCTGAATACACTTCTTCATCCGAATCGGATTGATTACTACCAGAGCTTCCGGCCGAGTTACCGTTTCCGTACAGCGCTTGTACATAGTTAGCAGCGGTTCCATTTTCCACATGTTGTGGACTGCTGGACTGACTATCGACAGACGGAGCGGGACTCAGTGTCACTGAATTGCTTTGACTTATGAACTGAGCTAAGTTGGCCGCCTGTTTCACACTCTGGTAGGCCGATTCGGCTGAAGGCTGCGCCAGAAGATTCCAGTTAGGTGTTGGAGGATGAGAATGAGGGCTCAGAGGATAGGGAGCGCGAGACGTGGGAGTGACGGGTGAAGATGGTAAACAACGTCCCAGAAGTGATATATCTCTCACTAACATTTGTAGAACATTATGTAGCACATCACCGACTCCAGGACAACGTTCTCCCAAATCATTTTTGGTGAGCAGACACAGAGCTTTACCTAAAATTGAACGATCAATTAGATAAAACGCACAACTTTATGAAACATACACGACTGCAGATAAATCACTGACCATTCATTTGAAACATTTCCATGTCGAACTTGGGAAGATCGAATTCCCTCTCGCACCACTTGAGGAAAGTGGAAACGTCTTCCCGATTCCAGATCCGCGGATCCGGAGTGAGCGACTGAGGCAAATGAGCCTTGAGGTCGGACAGGGGAGGCAAGGGCACCGAGGATGCGGCCGTCGGTGCGGCCTGACCCAGCCCGAGAGGATGATATCTCCATAAAAGATCGGTGGGACTGAACGGCAACTGCAACGGGATGCGCTCCATAGTGTTGATGGGCGGCAGCTGCAGGGGTAAAAGCTTCATACCCCTCCGATTCGCTTTCTTGTTTCCTTCTTTATTTCTCCTGTGAATAAAATTATACCGATCAGTATTTTTTCCACTATTTGTACTTTCGATAACTAATTTCCGATCTGCAAAAAGTTACAGTCGTCGAATTCTACGACAGGAAAGAAAGTTGGCTAGTTAAATCGACGATTGAAATATCGGTTCTATTTAAAACTTTTGTAAATAGCGCGAAAACTATTTCTAGCGAAAATGGTCGGTGTCTGGGCTAAATACATAGTGATGTGGCGGAAACACTAGATGGCGTTAGCAACTAGGAAATGAATATTCACGATAAATAAAAAACAACAATGTTTTACGAATCGAAATTGTAGCACTTTTATAACAGTTTCGAAGATATCAGGAATTGAAAAAAAATAATAAACGGAAACGGAAACGTTCGAGGACGCGTTCAGAACGTGCGGAAATGCGAATTTACAATTGATATCGCACGTGGGTAGAGCGGATATTGAAAACGCGATCAATCGAGCCAATTGAAAGACGAAACGACACTAAACGTTCGTACATACGTATAAAAGCGAAATAAACTCGATCATTAGGAAAACAAATAATCGTGAACATTGCACGGTCTTTCAAATTGAATTTCTCGACAATATTGCATATAAGAATTTGATTAAGAAACGATGTAAGATTCGAATTGTGAATTGAAATTTTACAGCTGAAATATGATTAGATTTTTATCGTTATGAATTTTTAAGCAATACGAGCATATAATGGAATTATTTGAAACGCGTAAACGGCAAAATTCCAAGAACGAAGGGCGGATTCTTATTCTGCGGCTACTCGAACATCCGCTTCCGGGTCGAGCGGCGGGCGCGCGGAGCCACAACAGGTGTCGCCAACCTGTTGCGCGCGAACCGACTGATTTCGAAAAAACCCTTAAAAACCCACCACTGTATCGTTTCCGAAAAAAACTAAAAACACTTTCACTGTCGATTCGAACGTAAACACAGATAGCGGACGTGCAAAAAAACACAATACCGTTTGCGACGATCCGAGGGCGCAGTCTCCTGACTCGAAGTACGCGGTTCGGATGCGTATCGAAAAAAAACTGTTTGCGTTTTGTGCGTGTGTGCGGACTCCACGCGGCAGCGCGCTAGTCCTGACGCGCGTCGGCTTCGGCGGCCGTGCGACGACTGAGCGCGGAGGAGCGCCGCGCGGCGCCGCTGCGTTCGCCCCCGCCCCTCCGCCGCGCTCCCCCCCTCCTTCCGTTCGCTCCGCGCCCCGCCCGCGCGCTTCCGCTCCCCTCGCGCTCGTATCCCCTCCGCGCGTCCGTTTCGAGTCGCGGAAGAGATAAGTTTTGATCGGAGGAGGCGCGGTGCGTTTTCATGGTCACCATTTCGCGGATCGCGATCGATTAACGCGGTCGGTTTTGTATGACGACCGACTAGGCCAAGGGGTACGAGTGATTTCGAGGAATGCGTGCTCAAAGTTAAACGTATATCTACATGTATTAGGAGGAGTTCGAGTGATTTGATGATATATAATATCTCGGTACACGTTCCAAGTTCGTTTTGCCGTCGAATATATGAGCGTACATAAAAGCGAGTCCTGTACATAACTCATGTCACTTGTATCCTTCGGTCTTTTCAGTCGTCTTATACAATCGATGATTTTTGTTGGGGTGTGAACACATTTTGATTTGATATTGGTTGTGATTTGTTCGTTTAGTTTTACCCCCGGTTCTCAAATGTGGCGTTTAGCACGCATTTTCACGTTTTTATCGAAACTTGGGATTCGATATTCTATAGAAAAGTTCGTAAAACGTATGTCATGTGAATGGAATGATATTTTCGGAATATTTTTGAAAATTGCGCAATTTTTTTAAAAGGTTTTATGGGACTTAAAGAGCAGAAAATCGACAACACACTTGCTGGCTTATGTTTCAATTATTTTTCACGCTAAGTTGGGTTACAATTTAAGTTAGATTGAATTACTTTTTAAGTTAGAATGGCTTAGATCAGATAAATTATTGTACATTGAGCTTACTTTGATCCTCCTTTTTGTATTCAGCTTCTAAATCTGCTTTTATACAAAAAATACCAGTGTGAAACTTGATCCAATTAATCAGCTTCAATACACTCGAATTTAAATTGGGCTACCTCAACACTATTAACAATAATCCAAACAGGAGCTAGAAACGAACGACGAACGGAAGGATCAAGTGTCCCCACATGAAAACAACCACATCCAACACGATCCAAAATGCAGAACAATCGTGACAGTTCGATTTGGTCATTAACGCACGTATCGGAATATCCCGTTCTGTTGTTACAACAGAATCGTACGTGACTCGAATTCTGCGACGAAATTGCATACATACATACATATATCGATCTTCAAAAGTCGTCGTTTCGAAACGAGATCGAAAAAAAAATGGCGCGATCGAATATTTTTCGAAATTGTGAACTCGTGTGTGTGTGTGTTTACGGTTTTTCAAAAGCCATTAACGGCGTTGCGCTAATTGAGAGGGGACTCTTATCGTCTTCGTAAATGTCGAGAGTGCTTTCGGAAAATTTCAGTCTGTGTCGTTTTGAGGTTTTTCTTTGCGATTCGGTAATTTGTGTGATTGTTGAATTGTAAATGTATATTTCGATCGATTCAAATTAATGTATAAGGATAAAAATTTGTTAAAAATGTGACCGTTGAACTTTAAGATTCTTCGAAAAAGATCAAAAATTCGTTCAATATTTACTTTGCTAAAAAAAATGTGTTAAGAAACTTAAACATTTTCCGAAATTTCAAACTCCCAAACAACACCAGGGACTAACATCTCATTTACTCTACATTATTGAACTTTGACCATTTCACTCTGACCTTTCACCGTCACAGTTTAAACTTTTACTACCTCACTCAGATTTTTCACCTCATTTTCAACTTTTGTACCCCACTCTCCCCTTTATCCACCTCAACCCTCATTTTTACCCCCAGTCCTCATATTTGTAACCTCACTCCTTACTTTCACCTCCTCATCCCTTATTTTCACCACCTGACTCCTTATTGTCACCTCTCCTCTTCCTTTACCCTCGTCATTCCTCATTTTTACCATCTTACTCCTTGCTTTGCCATTTCACATGTTACTTTTGCCACTTGATTACATGACATTCTGAACATCCATGCAATTTTAACACCTTTACAAAGCGTGTCACAAGACTATGGGAGCCACTATGGGGCAAGACCAGAGTTCTTCGGCGTCAGCTCACCTGCGACAGCCACGAGGAAGTTCTGGTTTCGCAGACGGCAAGGTTGCATCACACCATATCTTGGTTGTTGGCATGGTTGTCGGTGGTTTCCTAGTTTTGAAACTGACCGGCCATCGGCGAACGGCCTCTTGCTAAATCCTCGACTTCTTTGCGAACGGTGCTGTTCGGTTTTTGAACATCCTCATTGTCGACAATCGAGATTGGGGCATTTGAGGCAATCGGAATGTAAACTTGCCTATGGTCGATCCGTCATTTGCGAAATCGGAATTTTAATTTTGATCGAGAACAGGATCGATGAGTCTATTTGTCGAATCCGGGATTGCTTATGATATTCAAGTTCCACTATTGCAGTATCTTTACGAGTTTGTGAAATAATGGTAATTAGAAAGATATAGCTGTTGAGTACTCGATTTATCTTCACGTTGAAAAAAAATACATGAAAATGCATCAAACACTTATGAATAATTAAAAAATCCGATTCGTTTCTTAGGAAAATTTGTAGAAAAATTAACGGCGACTACGATTCACACTAGACGAGACCGGTTTTTATGTAAATTTATCATTTAAGAAATGATCACTACTCGTCTCGAACAACTCTCAAGCACAGCACACGAAAACCAGTATGATCTTCCACTATTCGTTTTTTTGTCGAACACCATTTACTACCGAATAAAAACCTCCACAACTCCGTTTGACTTCCACTCAAAAATACACATAACATGGACCAAACATTCATCGAAATCAATTCCATTTATACTATTTTTTCAGATCAAATCATCACTCACAAGGAATATGATGAAATTTTTACAAATTCACAACTATTTCATGTCCACACTCACTCTACATTTTTACAAATAATCGATATTAATGGAGACTTGTACGAAGCATCTCCATGCAAGTATGAGTTCTTACTACCTTTTACGAATGTATGATCAAAAATTACATTTCGATACTAAATCCAAATATTTTTAAGCTTGATTTTTTCACATTTTCCATTATTTTTCTATGCAATATACGTACACATATGAAATTGTGCAATCGTTTCGAATGCATCGTTTGAATGATGTGGCGCGTGGCATTCACCCAAGAATACAATGAACTTGTCCGATGCATTTAATCTTTAATGTATGCACTTGGAACACGTGTGCGTATGCAACATAAGCCCTACCCTATTCCGAAGGAATCCACATTAGATGCCACTATTTGCATAAACTCCTTTGATTTTCTTATCATATTGTTTTTGAGGCCTTTGTTCTCCTCTCATTGTCAGTCGAACGTGCAAAGGTTTCTTTTCGACGATAGCATTGAACTGTCTGATGTTAATGAGTCCTAGATGAACTTAATGAGGACATCATATAATTGATCGATACATTGATATTAAAATTTAAAGTAGAGATCGAATTTTTAGTGGTTTTAGATCAGTTAATCGTAAGTCCATCTCGTTGGTTCAGTTCATAGTGTGATATGTGGTTAAATAGAGTCGGAATTGGCTTCGGATTCTGTCGGTTAGTTGTTTTAGGGTTAAGCCACACACAGATAGTCAGGATTGGAATCTGAGAGTGGCGGAAGCTGGCTTCGGAGGCTGCGGGATCGTCACTTCCTCGTGGAGGAGACGAGAACCGGTCTGCTTCCTGTTGTGACCTCGCAGACTCAGCAAACGCACTTCGAATATTCGAAACGATACCGTATTATATCGAAGCAGTTCAATATCAGATTATTTCAACAATTTTAATTCGAATTATAGCCAAATCATTTGTTATTAATTCATGAAAACCCCAAAAGTCTAGAGGTATTTTTGTACAAGATTTGAGAAAGCCACATTGAAAATTGAAAAAAAAATAGATAGTTATTAAGTTATTAAGGGCTGATTTTTTCATCTCTGGCTCGAAAATAAAACGAATTTAAACTACTACTACTACTACTAAAGAAATGGATGTACATATGTATTGTATGAACTCCTATGAACTTGATTGATTGTATGAACTTATGAATCGGATTTTATAAACTGTAATATGTCTATCTCTTTCAGCTTGTAGTTTAAATTCGTTTTATTTTCAAACCAGAGGTGAAAAGACCAACCCTTAATGATAAATGTTAATACAGATCAACAAATCGTTGATGTCTTCTTGAAATTAAATGCATTAGCATATTTCATGTCAGCTTCTTGGATCATAATAAATGAACCAAATGAGACTATCAAACTCATTAGTTGAAAACTCCCTAATCAATCAATTTAAAAGCACTCACTGAAACAATTCAAAACACATTCGAATTCAAATCCTTAACAACTTCAAACATCCACACCACACAAGAACACTGGATTAAGAATCGCCACATTTTTTTACGAGAAGATAAACTCAAGTCGTTTATCGTCTCACGACAATTCGAATGCAGCACTTTTGAAAAAGCCTTATCGCTTTTATCACCTGCCATATATTAAACGCATTTTCCTCGCATTATTGCCTAACAGTCGTGATAATTCGACAGTGAGCGAATCGTGATTTCCTAACGTCACGATTCGTCATGTGCTCTAAAAATCGATCGATAATTGATAAATCACGTGACTCATGATTTTTTTCATTTTTGAATTTTGACCGTTCGCACTTGCACCGTTGATACGCGATGTGACCTGTGCGAATTATCTAGAAAGATTGTGTGTGTCATTCGGTCTTTGCTTATCGATTTTTAATTTCTTAGAATTTCCGATGTCGGTTCGTTATCTTTTTAGATTATCTCGATGAAATGTATTAATTTATTAATCGAATGTTTTTTGCATGATAATTTTTATAATAGATATATTGAAATGAGTAATCAGCTTATAAAAAATATCATCGAACACCTGGTTTGAAGTAAGCGAGGTACTTATGTGTACTAAATTATTTGCGCCTATTTTATTCAATTTTCATAATAGCAATTTAGAGCAAATTGCAATCCGAATGTCATACCAATTAGTGCTATTATTGTATTATATAAGAACGACGTAATCGAAATTGTCTTTAAAATCTAACCAAATTTTCTATACAGAATGTTTAAAAACCCAACAAACTAATTATTAAGCATTCAACACATTAAAAAAGGGCACCTGATTTAATTACACACATCAAAAACGAGATCAACTTTCACGAATACCTTTGCATCGATTATACTTGTAAAATCCCCTATTTTCCAAACTGAACTGAAAATTTTTAAAATTTTCCATCGCTGAAAAACCCACCCTAGTCCAAATCATATCTTGACATCGAAGGTCAAAAATGCTTTCTTTTTGGTCAAATTTTGACGGTCGATTTGTGACCTAGTTTGGGGGAAGCGAATCGGCCTAGGTTAGGCCAAAACACATGTAATACATGTAAATTTGGCACAAATGAAATTTGGCCCGTTTCGTCTCTAGATATGTACGAAATGCTGATTTATACGAATTCGAAGTGGGTTACTCGTTCTGGGTGGACTTTTTAAATATTCAAATCGTTTTGGGTTTTGTATAATATGTTATGAGGCTCGATTTGAGATCTGTAGGGATTTTGGACAGGTGTTCTCAAAATGTTCGATAATTTTTTGAAAGTGTCACATTTTAGCTTCAATAAGTGCTACTGCATCTTATCAATGTCATTTGTGATTAGAAGCAGAATTGAGATATATTTTATTAGTCACTATGACGCAAATTTAATAGAATTAGAAATTGAATGTAAGTGTGCTTATTTTAATCAATATGATAACAATGATGATGTTGATAGTTTTGAAGATAAGTAGATATTATTCTAAAATATTCATATCTCATATGACAAATCGGTCTGCTATGAATGCTTAAGTTTCTTTCGAGACTCAAACTTACAATCGTTACTCACTCAATTTGTTAATATTTTTAAAGCTTTTTATTCTTAATTTGAAAGAGTTAGTGATAAGAACTATAATGCACCATATTCTTATCGTCATAATGAAAAAAAGCATCACTTCGTGTTATGAAACATTCGAGTTGAGAGACTAACGGTCGAAAGATCTGACTTGAAAGATTCAAAAAATGATCGATTGATACTAAATCATAAAAAAATGATTGATTTTAATGATTCAATAAAAGATAGAGATCATCGGATACGAAATCGTATTCGATTATCTCCACTATTTCGCAACGGGACACAAATACATAATGAGACTTCACTCCTATCTGACGTCCCGCATTCATACAATTTCCATATAAATATTATTCATTAGGCATGCAAATAAAAACATTTATTTATCTCCGCCCTCGTGGCCGAACCATTTTGGATTGCAAATTCGATCAGAAAACAAATATAATTCGATCGAATTATATGCAGAAGCAGAATCGAAAACAACCTACTCGAAGAGCAACACAAATGAAATACAGTAACGCGAGCCATTAAAACGGTAACAATTGTAACTTGTCCTTTATCTATTATAAAGAAATGAATATGTTAATTAAGTTTCTATCTTATTAATTTAAATGAGTTGTATAAAACATTTGTGCATATCGCATAGATTATTCTATGGATGCCTGATTCGAGTTCTATCAGATAATGGCGAGAGTTAAAAGTCGTTTTTTTGTAATTGATTAATTGATAATCAAACTTGATAATTGAAACTTGATAATCACTTTCAAATTTTTGATCAAAAAAATTAGCAATTTAACGCTTCACGAAATGATTCCTAAGTATGAATCAAAACTCGCCTTATTAAGTGTCGATTAAATACGATCGATTCAACAACACCTATTATGCATACTTATTAACTCTTCAGAGTTTCTATACTAGCATCTCTATTTCTTCACTTAAAACTCAATAATAATAACTGAGAAATAATTTAAAAATACTTACATACCTTGATGAAGAAGATAATTAAATAAGAAGGCTTTCATTCAGAAGAAGCTACACTCAAACTGAACAATGTACTTCGATCGCGCTGCTTAATACCTCAAAAAAACAACAATTTTTAATCAAAATAGACACGTTTCTAACCTAGCAGCTCTATATATTCACTATAAACTCAGTAATAATAACTGAGAAATGATTAAAAAATCCCTAAATTTAAATGGTAAGGTACAACGAAGAATGCTTTCACTCAGAAGAAGCTACGCTCAAACTGCGCTGTGTACTTCGATCGCGCCGCTTAAAACCCCTAAAACCCGACAATTTTGATTCGAAATAGACACGTTTTTATCGAGTTGGGCTATTTTTTGAACAGTTTCCTATTTTAAGGCTTCGATAAGGCACAAAGCGTGCACGTATTTCGGTGCCATCGTCGGCACGAACGGTTCGAGTTCTCACGAAGTGCGGAAACGGATTCGGGACAATGTGTGCTCGTACGTGTTTCGAATATCGAGATGTGCATATATTTGCATTTAATCGTTATCTGTCGAGATTTGGGACAGTTCTTAGTTCGCTTTTTTTAACGAGGAAAAGATAATTAGTTGCTGATTGAGGTAAATTATCGGGGACGGCGAGGGACTTCCCGAGTCCAATCTGTATGAGGAAAATTCGTGAGTGAATTATGTGATGTTTCAATTAAAGGTTGAGAGTCAATTGAGGAGGTATAAATACATATTCGTCGTTGTAAAATGTGAACTTTGAATAATCAATTGAGAGTTGGTCGAATTATTTCGATGATGTTGTATGTGAAGTTCGAAAATAAACATCATGAAAATATGTATGTAGAAAAGTCACTGATTTGTAATTTTTTCTTTAGTTATCTTATTGTGTGAATTGTAAAAACATAACGGAACTGTATAATTGGCAACATTCTGCATGTCCGGGTGTATTTTGAAAGAATATTTTGTATACGAGAAATGTCAAGAAAGTGCGAAAATGTGAATGCAAAATTAGCAATGTGCAACAGTATTAATGTTAAACACGAGCAATGATGCATTTAATTCTTAAAAATGACAATTGATGAATCACTGTGTTTGAAATTCAATTATTGTATAGTTGTATTTAATTCATTTACTCGAATTCGATACAATTTTCATAATAGTTTTATGCAATGCTGAAATGTTAAATCATTCCAAGAACAATAATGATGACGGAACCTTCATGCGTGCGCATTGTTATGAAATAGGAAAATCCGCAGTTCAATAGACTCACGAGATAAAAACGAATTAGAAACCGACATACTCTAGTATTTATGCAAATTTTCATTTACACAATCGAATATCTAGAAAAATTAAACCACTATCGACTATGAAACAGTCACAAATCGCAATAAATTTCGCCCACTTAACGAGGAAAACGCGAATTTCCTTCGGGCCATTTCTGAGAATCTTGTCGAATATTTAAATGTTCTAAACTTGAGAACTATATGTTAAGATCTTTATAGATTCTGATTTTTTTTTATATGGACCACTTTAACGCATTTTTATCACACCCACACACTATCCTATCTTTATTGACGAAGAAAATAGTTTGCTATTTATTCGCTTTATCACGTGTGTGACCGATAAGAGGCCGGTAGCTCGTTTACGGAACTTACTATAAGTATTTGTAGTATCTACATTCGAGATAGATACTGAATTTAGTTAAATAATAATAAATTTAAGTAAAAATCTATATATTTTGTCAAATGAGTCAGTAAAAGGTTTCTGATGCTCATACAAATTTTTCATTTTAATTAAGTGTATCTTTAATTTTCTAATATTTTACGATATATATTTGTTTCTAATTTAATAAAACTCAAAAGTGGAATCTATTGAATTATATATTGTTCAAATTTTTAATATTTTTCGATTGAAAGTTTGAAAAAATGAAGGACAAAGTACGTAACTATGTGCGTGAATACTTCAGCTCACGCTGTCATAGATTTTCAGATAACTTAAGTAAATGTCGTAAATAACAGACTTGGTATGAGTCTTGAAAAAAAATAATTTATTTGCTGTTAAATATTATAAAATAAGAATGATACTTCTTCCGCGTTCTCATATCTTGAGGCCTTCATACTATTACAATAAGATCTGTGTGTTTTTCTCAACAAAACGAAATTTTCCGCATAGGACTTGTGCTGTTTGATGTAGAATAAGCAAAACTGTTTGCTTTTTTCATTCAATTTGGACAATTACATTGCATAAAATGACGAATTATTAATTAAATTTGATATTTATTTAAATTTTCTCATCGTTCTGAGAAATTTAAATTTGTGACGACCATGTTTACAAATCTAGCCAAAAGACGATCGATTCGTACGTCAATTATGAATCATTCGATGACAATTAAACAGTTGACATTCCTTCGAGTGTTTTTGTTGAAAATTATGATTAAGTGCTACTTTATCAGTGCACAGGCGCCGCAAAGGAAGCCAAAGAGCGGAAATCATATTGACCTGTGATTGTGATATGACTAAAGTCACTCACAATGGAGTTTTCCGTGAATAAATCGAATCATTAAGCGTCTTATATACTGAAAAAAATCGAAACAGATCATCGTTTATTGATCTGATAACGAATTTTACTGTTGCCATGCGAAATTCGATGACTTCATCATATCGAGTGAATGGTCATTTCGAATGTGTATTATTGAAACAATCCGATTGTTACGAATTCCTTTGAAAAGCTCGATGACATTGTTGCGGTATTATAATGAACGTGATTAATCCGAAACCGCATACGTATTGAATACGTAATGCACATGTGAGTTTTGCCCTTTGGGTGCTAATGCACCGAATTTGATTTCTAAATAGATATTTTTGAATCTATCGACAAGTTAGTTCATTTGTATAGAAAATTATTTGTGAATTAAGTTATCTATCAAAGCATCTAATATTGCGCAATGTCGGCGACTAATTTGAGTCACTCTGGTGACTACACAACTTCAGAACAACTTACCCCCAAAAATTCCATCCCCTATATAGTAAAATTTATAATTTAACAGTATTTTTTACACAATACATCTCCCTATACAAAACACTAGTATAAAATTTTCATATTCGCTTTCTAACCTTATCCAGCAGCAATAACAAGGTGCTGATTATTACATCAACTGCATACACTACACGCGAATATAAATCGCTTTATTACCGAATTATTCAATAGAGCACAATCATCTAAAGCCGTAGTAATTGAGGCGACCCAAAAATACAACGGTAAAAATACGATGTATGTAATGTTCATCTGAAAGATGTCTGATGATGGACCGCGTCGTGGGCGCCACACCGGCTCCCGGTGATCGTCGTCTTCGTCATCTTCATCATCACCACCACCATAATCATCATCATCATCATCATCATCACAGTTCCGCCCATTCTTCGGCAGACGGATCTTGGCGTTTGCCAAATCCGATTTATTTTCGTTTGCCCGATGCGATGAGTCTTATATGCATATTGAAATTACACTGTTTAATTTTTGTGAATTTGTAAAAATTTTCATGTTTTTTTTTGGTACAGTTCTTAATATTTCTGATTTCTCGTAATACATCATATCGAATCTAACTTAACATGAAAAAATTCTAAGCTAACTAAAATAACCTATCTAACTTAACCTAATTAAATTCATCGAATTTCGACTCGAATTTTTCATTAGTCAGTAACTCGAATTAGAATCGAATTTCTTTCGAGAATTCAAAACAAATGTATGGACATTCTTATTATAACTTTATCTCAATTCGCTTTGAAGAAAATATTTTCCTGTCTATTATTAAATTAACTATAATTATAATGAAATTCACACAAAAACGTGATGGTTTATCTAAAACAATCGAGATTATTCGTTTGACGGACGATCATTTTTCATAGCTGACGAGTTCAAATGTCTCTCCGGTCGTTATCGTCTCGTGTTCGTAATTGTTGTTTTGTGTAAATATAAATATTTACTTTCTAGCGTAATTTATGGACGACTTTTCATTATATTGAAAGTCTACTCGAATAAGTGTGAGCGCATATGTTTTTTTTTTCCATATAAATATTGTACATTCAATTCTAATTGTGTATAATTCAGTGTGAGTCAATTCTAATATTATCTTTTGAAAGTTCACTCGAATAAATGCTTGAGAATCTGATTAGGATAGATATCAGATTAAGTTTGGTTTTTATAATATACTTTCATTTTAAGTTGAGTTAAGTTAGGTCGTGTATCATACTGATGTGAAAACACACAATTCATATGAAGATATTAATTAAATCAATTGAAAATGAATAATTTAGGGACAAACGTATGTATCACTGTTCTAATTAATTAATCAGAGAGTTACATTCAGTACTTCAACTACGAATTGTCAAAAATCTGCAGAACAAAAATGGATTTTTGAAAGGGCTAGCTGTATTTCTTTAGTTAGTCAACTATAGCGTTGATAATACTGGACCTTAAATATTAATAAATAACCCGAATATAAACATCGAAAAATATGAATAGTCTTATTTCCTAAAGTCTCAATACAAACACAGTTTTACAAACTCATAGAAACTAATCTAAAATACCTACTAAACAACAATCTGACAAAAATTTTCATTAAAATTCAACAATTCTCAGAATTAACCGATACAAAAAATATATTCAATGCATTTAAAACGTTTCTCGAATTCGAAAATATATCGATCACGGATCGAGATCGATCAACAATCTCGTAACGATTTCGCACGAATGACGTCCACGGCGTTGCTATAACACGCACCATTTGTTTACGGTGTAAATTTAAACGGAATGTTTTTAAAATATTTGCATCAAACAATAATAGGACGATTCAGCTCCGTGTGTTTTCTTTGGCTCGCCTCCCATCGTCTTCGCTATTTCCGTTGTTATCGCGAAACGCGCGACGGACGGAAAAACGCGCGCTTTTCGAATTTTCCGACACTGAATCGACCGAAGTTGAAGTTTCAGAGTGTGATGTGATGATTTCGAGGAGTGGAAGACGGTTTTGAGACTTGAGTGAGTCATTTGTGATGTCGGCGACAACCTTGATCGAATGGGTTTTCTGAGAATTTTCCTAGTTGCGTTTTTGAGTGAGTCGCTTGAATTGCGGTCGATAGTGATGTAAGTGATATATTCGGTTAATTTGATATGAATCAAATTATGTTTTAATTAATTTAATTGATTTTAAGTATAGAATAGATTTATATTAGAATAGATTCGAGTAATCTTTAAATTAATGACTATCGTTCTTGACTAACTTATGTCTAATTAGAAGCCAAACTCACGTATTCTATATTCATACCAATCCTCTTCAAGAGACATCAATCAAACCATTTCTAAACCTCAATTCCTACAAGATACAATCACCAATCTTGACAAAACTTATTTCTGATCGAATCCACCAGACTCGTCAGATCGAGGAACGCCCACCCAGACTCTTCGCAGCCATCTCCGTCGGAAGTTGGCCTGCTTCTCTGGTGTATGACGACAAACGCGGAATATCTCCCCGCATTATTATTTGGTCGGCTGCATATTTGAGCCGATGCCATTGCGGAGACTATCTAACCTGTTCCGCGATGACTGTTTTGCCGACGATTATTTTCGGAAGCGCTATGCGAGTGGGCGATTTTGTAAAAATCGAAATCGCCGCAGACGTCCGTTCGTCGGCAACATGGAAATGTCTGCTGGATGGAATGTCGGAGATTCTATGACGTGAGGAAGTCGCGCCGTGTGCGGGGGACCTAGTATAGAGCGTGTGCGGTGAGCCTGAATCCTGATTGTGTGCGGAGAGACTAAAATCTGATCGTGTGCGAAGAGCTAAAATCTGATCGTGTGCGAAGAGATAAAATCTGATCGTGTGCGGAGAGCTAAAATTTGATCGTGTGCGGAGAGCTAAAATCTGACCGTGTGCGGCTAGACAAAAACTAAAATCAACAGTTGAAGATGAAATAATGTAAAAATATAGCAATTATATTTACGTATATCGGTCTGTCTTAGTCTGTTGATTTTGGTTTTGGTTTGATCGCATGCGTGTAAACTATTCCTATGATTTAAGTGTTCATATATGAAGATCCGAAAAGTTAAGGATCGTAAATGATCTTATATTATTGAAGTCAAGTAAAGAAACCGATTTATTCGTTCGTTAGAAATGATTTGATAGTTTCGGGATCTATTTATATGTGTGTGGATTGATATTTATCGTTGATAAGTAGATATCTACATATATTCATTTACATTTTGTATACGAGTTATAAAGCATCTTAAAAATAACAAAATATTTGCATTTTAATAAATTATTACAATTAGTAATAAACGAAATTATTATTTTTTCATTTTAAGTAAAAATTAACTTAAAGAAGATCCTCATTAACATATTAAAAAAATGAATACAAAACAACAACAAAAAAATGAATTCTTTAAATCCTTCAATCAAGTAGCTACAATGTTCGAATGAATTTTATCATTATTTTAAAATTATAAATTAATATCAATGTAGATTTTATCTTAACAAACATAATTACTATAACGTGTTCATTAATAATTAAATTACCTCAAAAACACAATTAAAAAAACACATATACACGACACGAAAACTAAGAAAATCAACATGATTCGCACCATAGAAAATCGCAGCGCATGGCTCGCTTCGCAGTAGCGTCACGCAGCGTGTTACCGCTTCTTTTCTTTATTTCTCTCTAAATTTTTTTCACATACAGTACATACGTATATACATATTTTTCAGCAGTTTTTCGCTTTCGGCACGACCAAGTAGTAAAACAATGCAGATAAACGGCCGTAGTCTAACTCGCTTTCGTAAATAGTCCAAAATTAACGCACGGCGGCGCGTTCTCGCCGTTCATCCGAGCGATAACGGCGCGAATGCGAAATCAAAAGTGGAAATTTTTCGAAAAAAAGTAGGTTTTTTTCGTTTTGTTTTCATTATTTTTCAGTATGTGAATACACGCACTGGTGTGCGAAAGCAAGTGTCGTTTTCACTTGTAATAAGCGAAGGTGAGCTTATTCGATTGAGCTGTGAATGCAGTTGGTACCTATGTGCACAATTTGTTTTGGGAATTTATCTTATGATTAGATTAAAAATGGATTTTTCGTAAAGAGTATTACTTTTATATGAACATCTTGCTTGGAATTACCCTAAATATTGTTTTAATTTCGCTTTCAAGCTCTATTTGAATTTGTTGATATCAAAATAATCGCGTTTTCTAAGTAGTTTTGATATTTTATGATGCAGTTAATATTTTGGTTCGAATTTTAATCGGTCACTTCTATGACACAAGTGTTAATGTTATGAATAAAAAAACACTATGACAAATCAAAAGGGTATTATGAATCATAATGAAAAGAATCACACAACGGAAATGCGTACTTTGTATAAAATTTGACCCCAATGTACATACATATGAAAAAATGCAAATATTAGAATTAATCGTCGAGGAAAGAAATGCACAACTGCAAATGAAAATATCTCTATGATAGCATACATTTATCCAAGAATTAATCTAAAGATGTATTTTAACATATTTTTTTAAACATAAAAAAAATCGATAAAAATTATTGATTCAGAAATCAGATTCAATTTTAAAACCACTTATGTATGTCTTAAATTTGATAAAAAAAAATTTTTTTTTCGCAATAATTTCACTCACAACTCTGAGCCCACTACAAGAATCGTCACCCTTCTTTCCCTACACACATCACTGATCAATCAAACACACATCTAATCGTTCAGATCGAACATTCGACATCTGTACCAAGTGTCCCAGAGGCGTTTCATTTGGAACGACATTCCTGCGTGGTCGTGCACATTTCCGCGTGATTTGTGGGTTTGTCGTCCGCGCTTTGGCCCAGTGCCCGTCTGCCATTTTTGCAGACGGACGCGCTTCCTTCCTCCTTCTTTCTCTCTTCATGAGCTCGAAGAAGACCGCGAAGATCATGCCAAGGAGCGTTGACGAAAGCTCCACTTGGCGCCGATGGAAAATCGGGATTTTTCCGGGACGTTTCTGGTTTTTATTTGCCCCAGAAGCGGTTGGGATTGATGTTTTTTCAGTCTATGTAATGTCGTGTGAAGTTCGTTGAGAGATTTTTTTAGACTAAATCTATCAAAAAGTCTAATTAAATATTTGAATTTAGGTTGAAGAAAGTGAAAAACTTATAATCGTAGCTCAAACTATCGATAAAGTGCAAATTGGTTGGGAAAATTGAAAGAAAATTTTGCTTCAAAAAACTTTTTTTTTTGCAAAAAAAATTTTCTTTTTTCTTCTTCCATCTTTTTTCGAATCGTCATTGAAGCAAAGTCTATATATAAATGGAAAAAAAACAACACTAACATGATCGCAAAATAACACTAATGAGCTTTCATGTGTAATAAGTATCTTATCTTCTTGTAAATAATAAACGAGGACATGCTGAATAAATATACACTGTCCAGTTCATATTTTTTCGAGACACTGATACTAGAACCAATGTAAATATTATATCTGCTGTAATACTTATCTTTAAAATAAATTTCGAATCACTTTCCCAAGTAAGATGAAAATTTTTAATGACGCATTAGAAGGATTTTTCCGAATGTTTCAGAAAAATTAACAGCAATCGATGTATAAACACTGCATTTATTAGAAGTCTATGATAACAATCTGTCTGTATACATAGAAAACAATGTCGCAATTTGAAGAAATTCGCTATCGACAGGCGCAAGATTTAATAACTTTGAAATATCCCTACTTACGTATCCTTTCACTGATAATTGCGTATCTCGACGACAGATTGCTTATAAATAATTGTGGCACATTCGTGCTTTCGATACTTTCCATTGGAAAAGGCGGAACAAATTAACCGCAAACACCATTAAAGACGATGGGACTATCGAAGTTTAATTGCACGGGTCTACTTTATCTAGAAAATGCATCATAACAATCGCTGAAAAACGATCGATTGTTCTAGCGGATTTGTCAAATGTTCGAATTTCGAGCTCAAATCGAATTCGAAATTGGATTTTTATTCATGTGTGCCGGATAAATTCGGCGATTTCCGTTTCTATATCGTTTTTGGAGAGTAATCATTACGCTTCGTAACCGGAAATTGCTCAAATTCAACATACGAGATTTCGTTTATTAATATTCAATCGATAGACACCGCATTTAATGAGTTTATATCGAAATTTTAATAGGCGATACATTATTATTATACGCAATGGAAAATTAAAATATTTGAGATTACTAATATTGAATTCTTATTCAAATATTAAATAGAAAATTTTGTATTTTTCCTTTTGCATGATTCTAAAACAGTGACTCACTATCGAGTGTTGCATCAAACTTACGAATATTTTCATAATATTCGTATAATATGTAAAGTACACTCAACCTAAACAGAATTAATACACATTACGGTCATGGATATTATTAGCTTCGGATAATAAAGAAACGGAAATGCCACGAAAGTGCGCTTTGATCGTTCGCACAAATAAGCACATACACACATAAGACAGTATGCAAGTCGTTACAAAATGAAAACTTTACTCAACACTGTTTATTTTGGTTAAACTCTTCTCACGCTCGAAAATATATCTCAAATACACACACGACGAAAAAATAACTTTGACGAATTCGAACGGAGCCAATGGCGGTAATTTTCGTTTTTACTTGTACTCGATTTTTAAAAGGAGGATGTGTTATAAATGACCCTTTCACTTAAAAGAATCTAAATATATTTCAATCGATAGATTTAAGTAATTGAATGATTTTTTTTAATATGATGACATTTACTGGAAATTTAGGTATAGGAATGAGTTAATAATTATCAAATTCAAATGTGTTAAAGGGGTAGGTTCAACTGCCATAGAAAGATGCGCATTGTCCTTTTTTAAACAATTATTTACTTAAAAGTGCAGAAGTAGATTCTAGGGCTATAATTTTCGAACTCACGAAAGATACTGATAAAAATCTATCGAATTCTATCTACACATACAAGCCATTTTTAGAACTGTTTCATAAAACGTTAAATTAATACCTTTTCAATAAAATGTTCGAAAAAAACGATCGAATCATGATATCAATTAAAAAAAATCGACATGTGACTTTCACCAGGAACAAAGACTACGAAAGGATTTAAATCCAGCATCACGAGATCTCTGAAATCCGACGCGGCATACACAAATGTTTTATAGCTTATATAACTAGTGAAAAGGTCAAGGGGTACAAGTAACATTTTTGCCGAATTTGAGTTATGTCACAGGAATCGCTTCTATATACGCTCATATATTTGGAGGTAAAAGGATATAAACGAATTTGAAACGAGTGCCTTAATATATCATCAAATCACTCGACCTCCTCCTAACACATGTAGGTACTGCTTCAAAGTCACTTGTACCGCTTGGCCTTTTCAGTCGTCATATATGGAAAGTGTGTAATCGGTTTGAATCTCTAAATATCCGAATATGATAGGCTTCATTTATGACGATTCGAGTCGAGGTTTCCGGTCGTTCCGGATTTTGCGCAACCGAGAAATTGCGGTTTCTTATTCGTTGTCCTGAATCTGAATCCCTCGCTTATTGGTGTGTAGTACTGTCTTTAGCTGTGATGCAATCTCCTGCAGTTTGCGCAACATGCGGTCGTCGAGTTCCTGAAAACTCGCAATAATAAATAATGCCGATTTCCTACAGAATTGTTACTCAATGCTTCTCCATAATATCTCGAAGCCATTTTTTGAAATTATGTTCTCGAATTGATGATTTTGTTGTAGAACGAACGAGAATTCGGCGAGGTTATAATCACTATAAGATGAAGCTAACAATTAGTTGTATATGTTGATTAAAAATCAGTTGAAATTATAACATTCGAGTGAGAATGTTTTCAGAAAAGGATATGTGTGTAATAGAAAAGAGTACGTACAGAAATTATTTGAATCATTCTAACAATGCCGGCAGTTAACAGAAAACTTCATAAAAATGTAGATAATGAGTTATATCAATATTTTTTTACATAAGAACGACGCAACATTTCATAAACAGACATAAAATTATTCCACACTAAAAAAACTGATAAGTCCATTTAATGATTTTGTCATTGAACGTTTTGTGGAACTTCCGAATCCGCTGCAATAATTCGCAAACATATGTTCGGGCTTATCGTTACAAAATTCTTATCGACTCCACATTTGCGTCACAATATGAAAGTTACGATTGTGTCTATGTTCGATAAGCTGAAAAAACATTCGAACGAACACAATATTATTTTTCTGCATTCGGAAAATGCGCTCATTCGCCAAAAATAGAAATTTGCCCTAAACGTGCGATAAAAGAATCATTCGATATTCATTACGTTAAGGAATTTTATACACATTTTTATTGTCGGATCTAACATTGAAGACGTTAGAGGCGAGTTTACACGGAATTTTAACGAGGCACAGATACAATTGCGTATTCATAGTCCGGCGTATGGAATATGCTTTGCAATATTGATGTAATTGCAATAGCGCAACATTTACACTTCCTATATCATTGACATAATCAATTGCAAACACCGTGGGAAATGGTTACGCTTTGAGGTACACGCACGTGTATACGTACGTACGTACGTACGGATTTTTTCGAAATATTTTTTTAAACTTTTTAAAAATTAAATTTAAATATTATTACATTTTAAATTTTTTTTTCAGTGAATGAGTGAACTTCGAACTAGTCATACACATGTGTCGCAAAATCGTTACGAAAAACCGACTTATTTTCATAATTTTTTCACAATTTGCAGACGACCTTGAAAGTGCGAAACGGATGTCTGCCGGACGGACTTCATCGTCAGCATCATCATCATCTGCATCATCACCATCGTTCCGCGTTTATTTGAATTCCATGCGTTTTTTTTTCTTGGTACGAAATGCGCGAGCGACGTCGTCATTTCCGATGGAATTTTCTGACCGGTTTTCCTCGAATGTCGAATTATCGATTTGCACTACGTCACAATCATTTTTTTATTGCAAAAATAATTACCACTTCATTATCATTAAAAATTTTCGATTTTGGTACACTTCAAACTGATTTATTCAATCAGTAGCGACCTGTGAGAACGTTCGCAGTAAGGTGTAGCGACGAAATTGTAATGAAGAATAGTTATTCATTGAAAATATTGATATATATTAATAAAATGAAAATAAAGCTACTTTTTAACTGCAAAAATCTAGGACTATTCCGGGGTAGATAGTCATACAGGAGAGATAGCCATACGGTAGAGATGGCCATACGGGAGAGATGGCCATATGAGCGAAAGAGAGATGGCCAACAACTATTTTTTTTTCGAAAATCGGCAACAATTATTTTTTTTTTTTGTTATTATTGGATGTTATTTGATCACTAAACATCCAACATGAGGGCAAAAAATATTTATTATTGTCAATTTTCGGGAAAAAATGACTACTGGCTATCTTTCCCATATGGCCATCTATCAGCATCTATAACAAAAATTACTAAAGAAACATCATCAATCGTAACAATTTATTCGATACAATCAGAACTGCAGCTCTGCAGCCCTTCAGAACGATCCAATACTGATTAACTTACAAACTCAATAAACTATCACGCATCAGTATGAAATATTTAGACATTCGGAAACAAACACAACACAAAAGACATAACAGTGACGACATAATCGGATCCATTACTACAGACCATGGCAACGTGAAAGATCGAAATTGCGCTATATCTCGACATCGACTTCTTCATCTTCCACCGGTGAGTTGAGCAGCGAGCAGTACGCACGAAATTGCAATACTGCTTTCGCTGCAATGGCAAAACGGTGTCGATTTCGTCAGAAATCGCATGCGGAAGGTGGCCACCGTCGATACTGAGCAATCGCACAAGAGTGTGTCTGCGCCTTTATGGTGTGCGTCTGTGTGTCCGCAACTTTTCAATTTTCATTTTTTTCAAAAAAAAAATTTTTTTTTAATAATTTCTAACGATTAATTAACCCAATGAATATCAACGCCAATCTATTTTATCTGAGAATATTTTATGCGATCTTCACAATAGTAGTCTAGAGCAAATTGTGACTCGAGCGTCTCACAGACAGACTGATAAATTAGCAATATTATTATATTAAGATTAAGATTTGATACTCGAAATTGAAAATAAATTAATTATATTTCGTTTTCTGTGTTATTTGTATTATTTTTTCGTGTGTGGAAATAGACTTTTCGACGAAATCCGGATTTCGCATGTTAGATTTTTAATTTATACTGTTGTTTATCAGTTCGTGGTTTCGCACCGTTTTTTTCGTGATTTTATACGTAATCGGATTTAAATTTATTTAATTAAATTCATATAAAACATTGATTGTATTTTTTTATACAAGATTATAAATGCCAAAGTGTTATTTTCTTCAAATAAATCTATTTTTCTCAATAAAACGTTTTGTCTAATGAACATTTATTTAAATTAAAACTTAAGGAAATTGAAATTAATTGATAGTCTCATAAACGAAATCAAGAAAATCAATTACAAATTCAAATAGTCGTAATGATAATAGGAAGATGACAATCAAAATTCTGCTTAAAATATTCAATTATCGCATCGTTAATATGATTAGTTAACTTGAACAATTTAAATTAATCACGAAGACGTTGATTGATATTTGATTAACAATTCAACTTTAACACCCGAAATACTAATTATTCGATCATTTCAAAATATTTAATACACTTTTCTTTGGACTTTAAACTGATTGTGCATAGTATTTCCTATTCACGAAGTTAATATCATTGCGTGTGTAGACCGTGTACAATAATTGCCACATCTAGGCTACAAAAAGGCCTCCCTGAGAACTGTCAATTTGGTGAAATTGAATTACGTACAGAAATCGCTTTTATGCACGCTCATATATTTGGAGGTAAAAGGATATAAACGAACTTGTATACCGAGATATATCATCAAATCATTCGACCTCCTCCTAAAACATACTCAATTTGAACGCGCATTTCTCGAAATCACTCGTACCCCTTGGCCTTTTCAGTCGTCATATACGATCAAATATCGAACAATTCAACGCGTAACACTTAAAACTCTTCCATGCGAAATCTCAACCTACTCAAAACCCATACTCAATATAAAAATTGGCTCTTTGTGGAACGGAAACGGATAGTCGTACACTCGCTAACGAAACGGAACGAAACGATACGAAAGAAACACACACTGAGCACACAACGTTCTGGAAGAAACAAAAGAATAATATCAAAACCGGATGCGAACAGAATGCGTTCCTTTCGCGCGCCGGAAGTACAATTCACTAAGGATGCTATAAACACCAGTGGTTATCAACTAATCGATAAAGTTCACTTAATTATATATTGTTGCGGTTGTACAATGACGCATATTATTATTAATCGCCTAGAAATGCTACAAAACATCATGTTTTCTTTTGTTTCTTTGTAAGTACATTTATGCACATGCGAGGGTTACCTTTTTATTATGAATCAAAAATTTATTAAAAATCCTATTCAAATCAAATGAAATAGCATTTATCAAACTAATTTATACATAATTGAAAAAAATGTTATAGTAGAAATTATTTTTTTATGGAAAGTTCCCGCTAGTGAAGAAAACCCATAAGTATTTAAATACTTTTTTAAGTCAATTTTTTCAAATATACAGAAACTTCACATAAAGCATTCTCAGTGAAAATTGTTTATTTTCATTAATTTTCTACTCATTTTTTTTAAACAAATCATCGCTGATAACATTATGACGACCTAAACCTGATACGAGATAGAAAAACTGATTTTTCGATACGACTAACGACCAAATAATTTTTCTAACTATGTAAAAATGTACTTTCAAAAATTTCCATTCATATAAAAATAAAAATTGATTTAAACTTAATAAAAAAATGAACCTCGTACGTACTAAATAAAAATATTCATACCTCAGACTCGATGAGTTCACAACTGCAGACGAAGTCTACTGGATTTCAAAACGTTTCAAGATCCAAACCTGCAACAAAAATTACGATATGAAAATCAATTTTTAAGCAACATATCGTTAAAAAATAAAAAGGTTAAGCATCGCTGAGCATTACTCGTTTGAATATGAGTGTGTGCACTTTCGACATCGGAAGTCGGTCGCGTTTTACTTCAGACTTCCGACACGTTTCGGCCTCGGTGTGAATGTGTTTAGCTTATAATGCGAATGTGTATATATTTTTGCTACGTACTTATTCGCTCAATATGCCATTTTGATGCTAAATTATTCTCCGTTCCGCAGACGTTCCTGTTTGGGTTTTGGATACTTCCTGTCTTGGTCGGACGTATCCGCTTGAATAATCAGCATGATTAATTCAATGATGACTAATAATGTTTTTAATATTGATCGAATTATAATATTAATGTACTATAAAAAATGAGTTAAAATAGATGATCGAAATCAGCACTTTCTTTGTCACTTGTGTGCTGTCGTTTCAATACGATATTAGAAGGAAAAGGTTAGGTTTTTTTCATGTCAGGTAATTAGGTTAAGTTGGGTTATGTTTTAGAGTCAATTAGATTAGGTTGTGTCGTGTTGATGAGTACACGAGTACAAGTTCATACTAATTGATTTCAAGCATGATCGATAGTAGTAATGCTCAAGACAAGCATATTACTAGGTAGCAATTACTCACTAGTAGCATGTTTTTGTGTTATATAATACCGATCTTTAGGGAACAAACTTTGACCAACTCTATCAGAACTATGTATATTAAGGTCATTATCTTAACTATATAGTGTGTTGAGAGTTTTTTCAATTTGTATCAATCCTCGATCTATACCTACTCCTACTTGCACAATGCATGTGCATGTACACATAGTCGAGTATTCGCACACAATCCAAGTATTAATATCCCAGTATTTACACCAGTATCATGTTCATATAGCCACGTATAAAAAAAGTCATAGATCAGTCATTTTTTGCAATTTAACAATCAATATAAATGTATGATTTAAGGCGAAAACAGACCGGTCTGAGACGTCATTAAAGAAAGAAAGAGAAAGGGAGGCGCGTAACAAAGAATTGAACGGTTGTTCATCTCTTTCTTTTATGACGTCTCAGACCTCAGATCGGTCTGTTTTCACATTTATATGAAAATTTGATGCGTATTTTATCAAAATTCTTTGTCCGATGGCCCGTTTTGTGAGGTGACGTCTTCAGCTGGACAACGAAGCCGAAGCAGCACAACTATTTCTGTACTTTTGCCGGACGTCTGCGCCTCGAGGTGAAGCAGTTCAACACGGAAGTGACAGAAATAACTTCCTGCGCGGGACGATCCTCAACAGACGAGATCTATACTAGTCATGTGCTAGCATAACTGCTGCTTGTGTCTAAGAATGCGATATATTCAATTCAAAGACCGCCCTTTTATAAATCTATTAATAATTTTATTTAGATCGGGCAAAATCATGATAATTTTAATCGGTATATTTATTGGATAAGTGTATTTTTCTAATGCGCATCGATTTTCCCGCCAATATGCTACTCCCACATACTAAAGTATTCGATGTTGTGTATGAGCAGGAATTCATAGTTCAAAAATAAATCGGATTGTTAGTTCGTTCGATCTGTTGATAAGAACGTGATCTACAGAACAGCTTCCGGGTTTATGTGTATACTGACGTGCAGCATCAACTAATTTTAAAAATTCAAAGGTCGGGAAATGTACATTTTCATTTTAAAATTTTATTTTTAAACTAAATCTATAATTAAAATAAAAATCTACATTGAATCAACACTCAATTTTTCAAATTTTAACTGAACTTGAGTATTGAAGCATACCGGTCTGAGACGTCATAAAAGAAAGAGATTAACAACCATTCAATTCTTTGTGTGCTAATGCGATAGGGTTCTCTCTCATTCGCACACAAAAAAATCAAATGAGTTACTTCTCTTTCTTTCTTTTATGACGTCTCAGAACTTCTCAGACTGCTATGTTTCCTTCAAAAATCGCTGCACAATACATCACATTCATAATAAATAAACTGAATAATACGAATGTTATCTAACTGTAATACAAACAAACCTAACCTAACGTAATTTAAACACATTTTTTCACAACTTTTATTTACACAATTTGACTTTGAGGACCTTATCGAAGGACGCGCTGTGAGAACCGGATGAAAAAAATAAACAAACACGTCTTTTCTTAAACGAATGATTAATGCTTTATCTCCGTGCTTGAAAAAGTAATCGTCAAATGAAAAAATAAAACTCAAAAGCAAACGGATATCCGGCATCCTGTTGGTAAGAAATAACGAGCGGCGGAAGTTAAAGGTTATCTTCCTTGTTCGGCTTAAATGTCACAATGTGTCGTCGTTTAATCTGAATGGCGGACGTCGCGGCTGAAATGTAATCGTTCGTTTAATGTTCTTATTCGCCGCCTTAATTATGTCAAAGTGATTAATATATGTATGTCGGTGAAAGTGTCGTTAGATGTTATTAATTGACGATGCTCATTTGTTTGGTATATTGATTGATTTCATTGTCAGTGTGAAATTTTCGTTTTAGATTTGAATCGAGACTTTTGGAAAATGCATGTTTTTTTTTTTTTATATTATCCATGCAAAATGTGTTCTTATCGAAAGATTTGATTCAATTTTTGTAAATAGGGATTGAGTGTTTCTTGTAATTAAAAGAAGAAAATAATAATATAGGCTTGTAGAGCACAACAAGAATAAAAATTAGTTTCAATTTCAAATGTCTAACTAAATTGTCAGTGTTTAAAAAGTGCTCTTATTTATTTCATTTGACGGTAAATGATTACTTTTGAAAAAGAGACGCGTTCTATTGTTTATAGAAAATGTGTCTTTTTAAAAAGTAATGATTTATTTGAGATTTGTAAAGTATTCATTGATTACATTTGGGTATTTATCGGTAGAATATTTTGTAATATCTGTATTCTAAAATCATTATTACCAGTATGAACTGGAATCTTTAATTTTCAGTTCCAAGAAAATGCATTTTTAGATATCGTACATGTGACATAAGCACTAAGACGTGTCAATATTTTAATGCACTGTAGTCAAATATAATTATTTGGGTTTAATTGAATTATAGTTGTTATTGAAAAAATACTGACTCATTCATACTGATACATAAAATATTTAAATCAGACTGCAAAACACTCAATTTTTACAGCGAATACGGAAACACATTTTAACATTTTTTGATTAAAAACATCTGTTTCTTATTTCGGAAACGAGGAGTCGAATTACCATCGTTCGGTAAGTAGCGTTGTTTCTTTATCGGTAACTTGAGTAGCAACGATAAAGTCAGTTACAAAACATCGATAAGTGCCAAATTTATCTTCATTTCCTATTTCTTTCTTTCCAAACCTGAACTCGATTCGACTTTTACTCAAAACATCCAAAAAATTTCAATATCGATTTTCTTCAAAACAACAATCGATTAATCGTCACACGTCTCGATTAAGATCTGAGATGATGTTTCTGTGTATTCTACGATAATTTCAATCGAAACAATGAGTTCATTCGCAATAATTCGACAGTGTGTATCAACTGTTATCTCTACCCGGATTTCGACGAGCAAATGGATCTGATGTTAAACCATTTTTCTCGTCGATAATCTTATCGAACCCAAGTCAATACCATTATGACGTCAAACGGTAACCGCGTGACGATAACCAAAATCGACAAAATGCAATCGAAAATGACAAGAGACAATCTTCAGCTCCATCAATATGAATTATCGAAAAATATACACGCTTTTTGGAGCAAAGAGCTGATTTCTATTTATTTTTGCACGTACACGTGGAGTCACTGGTTTATTGTTGTGCTGTGATGTCATTGATGTGGCGTTATCCATGTTTTGTGTGCGTTCGGGATATTTTCGGATGAAAGTTAATTCAAACAGAAAGATTTATGCGATTATACTTATCGGAAAATATGGATAAATGTGTTATTATTTATAGAAGAGTGCTAATTTGCATGTTTGTTTGTGTATAATAACACTTGACTTCAGTTCAACTGATTGGGAAAATTGTTAAGGGTCATCTTTCAATTGTATGTAAAGCTGCTTAGAAATGTATTATTTTTTTCGATATAATTTGACAGCTCATAAACTGACTAATTTATTGAAAAATCTAATTTTCATCTGAAAACTATGAATTATAGCTGTCGCAATGGTTTATTAAAATCATCATTGCTTAAAATAGAAAACATTAAATTCAATTACTTGTGTTCTGAAATGTTAAGTAGCTTTAAAATTGGACTTTTTAAGCTGACACAGTTGTGCTAAAAGAAAATTTGGGCAATGAAATTGATTACTAATCAATTAATCTCATATTTTCAATAATAGTTTTATGATAGAGATGAACAATAATGCAAATAAATGTCAACGTTTGGATCTGGAATCGAACCCTAAAGTTTAATATGCAAACGCACGTAAGGACAGACAGAAACTCTCTAGAAAATTATAATACAAATTCTATAATAACATATCTTATAAATGGAAAAGATTATCACCAAATAGCCAATATGCCTCATTTTATAAGCCGTTACTTCTTCAAAACGACATGTGCACACCATCGATACGACGAGGCTTTAATCCTTTGTCTTCGAACGGCTATGGTGTGTATGCGGATTTTCCAGTCGATGTTTCCTGGACCCGATATCTTCGCGAAAATGGCTTTTGAATAATGCATTCGGAACAACAAAGCCGTGATATAATGGGAAATGAAAGACGTAAAACTGTTGAAGGCGGAAATGAGTGTATGCGGAAAGGCTGAGAGGAAATGAAACATGCTGGGGGGGGAGGGACGAAAGTGGGCCGAGGGGGGGGGTTGAGGGTCCTCCGAGGGGGGCCTCGGGGGGCGCAGACCCTCTGCTGGGGGGCGCAGGCCTCGTCGAGGGGGCTCGGCTCGTGTAACTACACGCGAACTGAAATTATAGGGCAGCGTTTTCTAAAATGTATCGTTGGATATTGAAATGTGATAGAAATTTTTATGTGTTTGGTTCAGGCTGTTTTTAAGGTAAAGGGATATAAATTTTTTAGGTTAAATTTGTGAATGTAATTTCAATAATTTTGGATTAATTGAGAAATTCTGTAATGATTTTTTTGTTTAAAATGTCAGATGAAAGTGTTTAATTGTATGATATCGAGAAATATAGTCAATTTATGGAAAATTGCTTGATTTATTTAATTTAAGGAAAACTTGACGAAGTCTTATACAATGAATAGGACATAAGCCGTTAACTTAAGTCGACGATAGTATGTACTTTTAAATTCATTGTTTTTATACCTTTTTTTATATTTCCCAAAATAAATGATTTTTAACGAGTTAATTCTGAAAAAATAACATTTGAATTTTGTTTGAGCTTCATATATTTTCCTATTTTAAAACATTCAAAATTTAACTGACAATGAGTTCACTTGTTGCTCCCAATTGAAAATTATTTAAATCTTTTGATATAATTTTTTTTATTTTGATTAAATTGAGCGACAGGGGATGAAGTATCTCAAAGGATTAAGTGTCCCCATATTTCTCTTTATTTTGTTTTTAATCGTACTTTAATGTTAATTAATTAACATATGAAAAGTTACGGAATCCCTGTTATGTAGAAATGTTTCTTTTGTACGCGTACTTAACTTGAGGGTGTCGTTTCCGGGTTGGAAAAAAAAGTAATTTGCTTAGAATAACTGTTATTTTTTTCGTTTTAATTATAATTTTAGATAGAATTGTTCGATTAGATTTGACGTTTTTGCGTTTAATTTTTTCCTAGATTCGTTTGTTTTGAATGTAAATGGCGTAATCGGTTTCGATATGAATCGTCTCAGTTTCATTGAATTGTGACGTATATTAAGATTTTGATCAGTATCCGACTGGCATCTTCCACGTTTCATCATCGTTTATTACGCGATAAAATGATAATAAATAACCGTTTTAATTGTATCAGCAATCTTTAAAACACGCAGCATCGTCACAACACTTAATCACATGTCTACCTTTTTCATTAGTATTATATTTTTTTATTGATTGTAGAACTTGTGCGATGTTAAACCGAACTATTTTCAATTAAAGATAAATTTTTGATAGTCTAATGAAAATACTATGTAAGTAATCATAAATTGATACTTTTGTGAATATCTAAAAGAGGGTTAGGTTAATGATTTTTTATTTATAAAAACCTTTTTGTGAGTAAGAATTTGTGTACCTACATACATTTAGTTTGGAAAAGGTAGGATAAATTTAAGATAACGTCATGCGTCTAACGGATAAGTACCCTGTGAAATATGAAAAACCTTCCGTATTAGTTCAATATTCATTTAAGGGAGACTGAGGAGACTTAGACCGAAATGTCAAAAATTAAATCATATGACATTTGTTTATCTTTCAAATCTAAAAAAGAACGACCGAATTTCACAAAGTTCACAAGTGAACTTTTTTATCGATATTAAGCTAAGTACAGAAAATGGTTCTATATATGATAGAGAACCATTTTCTGTACATTTTCGATAAAAAAGGTGACTTGTGCCCATTGTGAAATTCAGCCTTTAAATATCATTGCTACTGAAAATTGTCAGGCTTCATAGACTATCTATCGAAAATAATGTGACACTTAATAATCCTATAGTTCGGAATAATTCAAGACTCAAATATGATTCATGGGTTCCTATATCAATCGAATCCATATTTTACGATTCTTATTTATCTATAATCAACTTCTTTTCTCTTCAAAATCTATCCACATTTCCTCAACTCAAATGGACTCCACGACCAATCACAACCATCCCACAAACAAACGCCGAATCAATCAACACCATATCAATCAGAACGAACCACCGAAAAACCAGAACAAACCCTATATTTAGACGGCAATTTCCACGGCGCAAAACCGATACACATTTTCACCTCTCGTCGATTTTTCCGAAACACACACCCCCATAATTTGACCCAGTTCCCGAAAAAAAAGTTAGACAGACCGGAACACCAGCGAGCCTTCGTTATCGATTCCCCCATACACCGGCCAACTCACCTCCATACACCGGCCAACTCACCCCCATAAACGTGTGCGTACGACAAAAAGGCGCGCGGAGGTGGCCACACACTCCGTAATGGCCGGTGCGTGCTCAAAAATGTATTAGGGTCGCGACTTCGGTTCCGGTGCGCCGCTCGCTTCCGCTTCCGGTCGTCCCAGAGAATACTGGTCGAATACTGACCGTTTATTTTCATAACGGAAGGACCGGAGCTTTATTGCGCGAAAGGGTGATTTCGATTCGGACGAGCGTTTTTTAACGGTTTTCTTGTGACGTTTAAGTTTTTCATTTTATTTTAGGGGATTTTTCGAGATCTTTTTTTGTATCGATTCGTTTGATTAGCTATAAAAATGTTTATGGAATTGATCGTTCAATTAAATTGTATTGAATATCAGTTAAATGATTTGGCGTTGCTTGAAAATCTTTGGATTTTAAATCGATTATGAGCTGTTGTATAGAATTTTTCGTTTTTGTTCCAGTAGTAATTTTTACTACGGCAAGGCTATAAAAAGACCCTGTAAGAACTGTTAAATGATAAAAATCCCTTTATTTTACAATTTTAAATGCAAATTATAAAATTTACTGACACATAAACTTTCCCAGACGTACGTACGACAACTCTGGAAAGTTTCATTGATAAAGAATCAGTCTTTGGGGAGTCTATAAATGACATACAGAAATACATTATATTTTATTAATATAGATTTGTTAGAGATTCTTTTATCACCATTAATGTTCGAATTATTTCATTTTTGACAAAATATACTAATTTTGATTCAATTTGACTTTACATTTTGTATCATTAATGACATTGTCATAATCTCAATGTTTTTATTTTGATATATATTAAAAATCACCTGAATTATTATCATATCATAATCAATTAAACAGAACTCGATAATTCAATAAATGACAGTAACTATCGATCGCAGATTTTAATCGAAATCGTATCTTTCGTGACGTTTGCTTGAATTCTACTAACTCTACGTATAAATAAACAATCGAAATATTTATTTTGATACCTAGTGACGATACCACATTGTCTCAATCTCTTCGAAAATCTACTTGCACAACATAACATAAGGATTCTGTCTGACAAAAGGATGAGTGGGAGTGTGTCGAGGTGAATGTCCTCGTTCGCTAATAAGTTGTATGGTAAGAACACACTGCGATCTTCTTACTTCCTGTTTTTTTGTAAAGCCTTTTTTGATACTTTAAAAGGAATGCGGAACGAAAAAGAGATCTTGCAAATCACTCAAGGTATACTCTTAAATTTCAAACCGAACGCAATATATATTTTCGTTTCATTGTTCTTACGTTTGGGTACAGTTATATGATGTCATAACAGATTAGTTCTATATTTAGGACAGAAATCGATCGATTGGATCGATATGTAGAATTTGGGGAAAATCGATTTTACTTTGTTTTGATTCGCATCAATCTTGCGAGAAAAACAAAAATATCTTTGTGCGAAAAATTTTTCAATTAGAGTTTTCTGAGAAAAGCAATTGTATAGACAAAGGTCGTATGCGATTTTTGTTTAATCGATAATTTCTCGGAATATTAACATTCCTATTGATTTAATTATGTTTGCTCATTATCGAACTTTTCCGATTACTGGAAATTTATTGCTTGATCAAGTGTTGAATAACTTGGTGTAACTAGGTGCGACCGTTACCTACATTATTGAATTTCATAATGATTTATGTAATACAGAAAATTTATGTAGGCTAACCGATCGAGTCGTTTTGTAAACTATTGAATTATTATTGAATAATAATTCATGGAATGCTTTACACCTTATTTGTATAAAATATCATGATACAAGAATCGTTCGTTGTTCAACATTTCCTTTAATTTTACATGAAAACAACATTCAATGCACATCGATATTGCTACGTTTGCTTACAAGAAAATTTTGAAAAAAATCACAATGGATCATTGGCCAGGAAAGATTTATTTGACAACAAGTGATTTTCACTCTTGTCACGAAATCATTTCCATTGTTTGCAGAGGGCATAAGTATGAACTTCTTGGAAGTTCGACAATCATTGCAGAAATACATAATATACATCGAATGCACTTGCACTACAAGGTTCCTAACGAATTTCCTAAAAAATACAAAGAATCTTTTATAAGATTCTTAGAAATTCATCTATTACTCACAATGATTCAATTCAATAATCAGAACAATACATCAGCACTTATATTACAATAGGATTAATCAGGTTCCCTATGCAATTATCTAGAAGTTTCATAATTTGAGGAAAATTTTACATTTTTGAAAAAAAAAACATAAGAAAAACATTTTTTTCAGAAAAAGAAAAATTCAAAGAATAATTTTGTAACATTACATTTCGTAGCCATGAAAATGTGTGAAATATAGAGAAAATGAGGGGACTTAATCTTTTCGAGAAACTTGATCCCCTTCTTTTGTTTTTCGTCTCTAATTCTGTTTGGAAAAATCGTATTTAAATAAGAATTATATTAAAGTAAGCTCAATCAAATTCCTAATGTATTGAAAGCATTATTTTTTCAATATGATCTTCCAAAAGAGACTTAAAGCAAAAAACCAAAGGGGATTCAAGTTTCCCAGACGGATTAAGTCCCCCTATTATCCCCTTTAAGACGTACCAAATTGAAAAATTGATTTTCTAGATGCTTAAAACAATAAACTTTCCATGAATACACAAATTATCAATCTTCAAAATATTTCTAAATTTGAGCAACTTTCAAGAGTCCATTTGAACACAAAAGGAAGGAAATGATATAGGACAAAACAGAAAAGGCAGCTAAAACATGCAAAGATTTCCTCTTTAATCCCAACCCAATCCTCACTTTGAGGAAATAGAATAATTGTAAAGATAGAGATCTTTATGAGTCGTATTCGAGATGCAAGTGCACATTGGCCGGTGCAGCATCACGAGGTGAACGTCCCCCGCAACGGCCAAAATAAACATTGTGCTCGCGCAACAGTGGCAAAGGACACACATATGCTCGCGAGAACCAACCTCGCTCTTGTGTTGTTGTCTGTCGACCACGTGACTGTTAAGCCTCGTTCACACTCGGTTGTAATGGGGACTTTTCATTTGTGCAACCTGCTATGCAACCCAGAGTTTAGATTTGGGTTTAGTACTTAGAGAATCAGACACTGGTAACCAATTGGTTATGCATCTTGATTGGTTGCATTTCAAGTTTCATCGATGGTGGATAGGTGATCTTATGCAACTTGCGATGCAACTTACAATGCAACTTAAATGCACGTTTCTTCGTAGGTTGTGTCGCACGTTACATATGTGGAAAGATCTTTTAAAGTTCTTATTCTAAGTTTCACGCACTCTATTTTCTATTTATTCCACTCTGTAAAAATAATAGAAAGCATGAGTGAAAACAGAGCACAATAGAATATGGATAGAAATGGCAAAGTCACGTATGAACAAGGTCTTATATTATGTTCATATAAATCGTATGAACTTTAAATAAGACCTATTATACTTTGAACGAGAAAATGGTATCATGTACAGGGAGAAGAAAGCTTAGAATTGAACAAAGAGAAAAGAGTCTGAAACGGATTAATCTCTCCTTGTACATTGTATAATTTTATTTTGTTTGGTACCGTGTGAACGCTGCCTTTTGTTTTCTGAGGAGGATGAAATCAAAATTGTGATTAGGTTCGGTGGCTTTGTGATGACGTTTAAAATAGTAATGTCGTAAATAAGTGATAGTAATGTAAGTGGTGTTTGGTGACCGTATAGATAGTGGAATAGATTTTGTGGCTGATATTTGAATAGAAGATAGTGATTAGTAGATATGGTCTATTTCAATGAAGTAGCAAAGATAAGTTTATTCAGATGATAATGATAGTATTATTGGTGGTTTAAAAAAAACTATATTATTTGTTATGAAGTGAGAACAGTTTTTCTTCACGATCTGCAGATTTTTCCGCACATTCATTAAAAACAGTTTAAAATACATATTAGCACACCTCGAACGTTTACATCAATTTGTCACGAAGCCATTAACATAACATTATGTACCCGCGAACGATGATTCATATTATCCGGAATAAGCAATCCACATCGATTCTCTATAAGAACATTTGTTTATGCACCGGCACAATTTTAACTTCAACGTTTCCGCGAACACTTCCAATATCAATAAAACATTTAGTTCCCGACCGATAAACTTTAAACGAGCTTCATCACACATATTTCTTCAGATCGAAGAACAAACATGGCCAATTCCAAAATACACATTGACTTTTTGTCGAGATTGAGTCACAGTTGTTTACTATGCGCAATACGTCGAGCTGACGAAACGGGAGTGTCCATGGGTCACATTGGTACACGTCCTAAGGATATCTGACTCATCTGATCCAAGTGTCCCTTAATAATAGCCTGATTAGTCACACTAATCCTGCCGATCTTCTGACTCTTCAATTCCACCAGTTGAGAGCTCATGACTCCGTTGTGTGCTAATTGAACTAGAGTCGTGACCTTTTCGGTGGAGGCTGAGGAGGATCACGTCGACCGGATCCATCTTCGTCCTCGAAGTGTCTTCCGAGGATGGAAGTCACGAGTCCTTTGTGGTGTTCGGTTTCTCGGACGAAAGTGGAATCCTGGGCGAGTCGTGACATCACCAGCCGGATCTGCGTCCGATTTCTTGGAACATGGTGACGTAGAAGCTCTGAAATTTGTGTGGAGAGGAAGCTCGTGTATGATCAGGGTTAGCAGATTTAGAAAAAAATTAAAATTTTCTAATATTCGATAAGTTTTGACCATGTGTTCATAGAAAATTTGGTACTCATGTACCTACTTTCCGATCAAATTGACACTTGACTAAAACGTAACTCAACCTAACAGAATCTAATCCGATATGAATATATGAATAAAAACATAGTTTTACATAATTTAAGCAGACTCTTTGTGTTGCATCAGATATTATTTACACATGAACCGAAAAAAATCTATTGCAATGTCATAACTAATGTCATTCGAAATGCAAAGTGAAATTCGTGTAAAATAAATGCAATAAACAGGTTTTCAGCAGTTTTCTAAACAGATGTTTTATAATTTCTGCGAATTGTGCATTACAATCGATATTTTTGCATTGTTTATGTATCGGAATAATAAATGAGATCTGAATTAAAACAGATACGATTTCTCGGAAACTATTCGTCTCAAATTAATCTGGACGTTGACGAATGAACAATTAACAAGCGAATAGAAAAACGAAATGCGTGTTTTGCGTTTGAAAAATCGCTTTATTGCTTCGAAGAAACGCTCGATATAATTATAAAGCGATCGATCATCAAAATATTTGGACAGGTCGATCGTGAGATTTTATTATGAAAAATAACATATTTCGATACAATTTGTACATTTTACGTCAAACCCGAGTGTTTATCTATGAAAATCTCGCCGAAATTTTATTTACCTATTATCTCAAGCATAGTCTCTATATTTAACGAAAAAAATTGAGATAAAAAGCAAAATTGCTCGTTTACACAATAAGCTGATGAACAAGATAGCGAAGCTCAAGTACAAATGTTATGCAAGATTTTAAAGATAAGTTTAGAGAAATACAATCGTAATTTTCGCACTGCGACAGTGAAAAAAAAATCGCTGAAAATTGATTGGTTGAAAATTTAACGCATGCACCCAAAGAAACAAAATTCGATAATTCACTACATTAATAAACTTAAAATCATTATTTGCTTCATATAAATTAACAAGAATAAAACTAGATAGATCTATAATGAATTCTCGTAAATTTAAAAGGTAATTCGAAGATATCTACGTTCATCTCAAATGAAGCTTTCAAGGATGAAGATACATAATGAAACTTGAATGAAGATTCATATATTTGAAAAATGAAGATTCATTTACTAGAAAAATGAAGATTCATATCATCTTTCAAATCGATAAAAAATCGACAAATCTGAAATGCAACAATTCAAAAAATCTAACCTAAGTCAGCCGATGGATACGTCCTTCATTCACATCTACCCATGCTAAATTGCGATTTTTTTCAAATGTATCGATTCAAATCTTATCTCAAATACAAAATCTACAAAATTTCGACAAATCCAAATGCAGAAATGTCAAAAACACTTCGAAAAACCTTAAAAAACCACGTCACGTAAAAGCCTGCAGGTTGTTCGTTGACGTCACCTCGAGACCGTGGCAGTGAACTTGTTCAGCTACCGGATCACGTCGAACGTCAATGTATTCGCCACCTCAAAGCATTCTGTTCTTTTTTTACCTCGTTTTATCCACCAGTCGCTTTTTCGAAAAGGTCAATCGATCCGTGGTGTATTTGAATTGCGGATCTTGCGGTGGATGAATTTCGAACGCTTTCCGAAAAATGCGAGGGACCTTGGAGCTCGATTTCTTCATTGTCGTCACGATCTCCTCGAAACAATGTGATCGATACGTAGAATCTTAAATCGAATTGCATTTTTGATATTCTTGATTCTTGAGCCCTTCGATTGTGTTGCTTTAATTTTATGTTGAATGTTTAAACGAGTGTCGCTCAAGATGTGTTATGCCAACAACGGCTCCAACGGTCAAGGTGAAGATGATGACACGAAGAGATGTTGAACTTCAAATTGTCTTATTTGAGTATTTTTCCTCGTACGTTCCAGATCCGGTCTTTAACTACATTTTTTTGTATGTAAATTATGCATAAGCTTCAAATTATCGGGTAGATCGAATGAAAGTTAACGCATTACTTCGGATGACTTTGATTATTGCTTGTCGAAAACGATCTCTACACCGTAAAGATACTGTTTAAGAGTTTTGAGATTGCATCGAATATGGAAAATTGAAATCCGGTATAGCGAGACTCTTATGATTATGCAAATATGCGAATTCGTACAAAAAAAAAATGTACAAGAGCACTCAAGATAAATGAAAAACCGAGATGCGTTCTACGGAAAATCTAAAAAGATTTTGCACATGGTTTTCAATCTTTTTTGTAATTTTTCACAATATTTATTACATTATAAATTATTTGATAAATAAATTTAAATAAGTATAAAAAAAATATTAAAAAATTATACAAACATTTCTTGGTTGAGAACTTTTTTAAGTCTCTGCTTGCAATATTTAAGAAAATCTTGATTTTTTTGAAAGAAATTCGCCATATTTTAAAACAGAATTGTAGACGATGATTTTACATATTGAAAACCATTGATTCGAGCAAAAGCCTAAATTCTATCTCGTGTACTGAAAACCAATCTGCCGGAAGAAGATGCGTAATGGCGATTCTTGCATCTCCTTACTTACAGCATCTTCAATTACCAAGATGAGTGGTAATCCTTTCGAAGAGGTTCGTCTGCTCACTATCATCTTCACACTGAACAAACATCGAACAAAGGAATCTGTTATATTAGGGAAAAAAGCGTGAAACGAACCTTATTTGAGGAGCATGTGGAAACAGAGTAAATATCAGGGATGTCGATTATTTTTTGAAAAATATCGCTTACAGTTGGTTTCCGATGATAATTTATGTTATGAAATTTGCAACGTTATTGTTGAGTTTTATTATCTTGCTTTTTATGACGTGTTAGTTTTATTAGTGTATGGTTGTGTAATAAAATGGCTGCGATGAATATGAATTTATTTATCAACGTAAGTGATCGTTCGAATGAGTTTTGTTTTAAATAGAATTAATTAGTTTTGATTGGATATTTTACGGCCCTAACTTAAAAAAAATACATACGGCAAGTGTAGGGTCTGTAAGCAGATGTGTCACGGTGCTAACGAGGCGCGGGAAATTCAAACATGTCGTAAATGCGTTTCTGTTATGAAAAATTTTTCAATTTCGAAACTGTATGACGCCGTGTGTTTTCCTTTGACATTGTTGCGGTATATTTAGTGTCATCGAAGTCGACACAATGAAAATTCCTAAGCGGAAGGATAACCGCATCGCTAAATGTATCACGACCGCAAGTCTCCTACTGTATCTACGGCTATTTTCAGAAATGATGTTCAAATCCGGATGTTTATATATTATAGAATTGAGCCTAGTGCTATTTTTTCGACGAGCAATTGAATAATATTTCATTTAAAATGAACGAAAACTGTATGAAACAACCTATCTTCTAGCTAACTTATTGAGATGAATTGAATGGTTCATAATCAACATATTCGACTATAAGATCATCCATCGGAGAGTAAAGGTTACACTTATGCTTTCATGCAATATAGTAACATGTATCGAGAGTATTTTATAACATCGAAATGCAAGTCAAAATGTTGCCCAACTTAATCAATAAAATTTTCATCTTCATGCTACTTAAATGAAGATTTACAAAAAATCCTCGAATAATTAGTTTAAGTTAGGTATCCAATGTATGTAATATTTCCTTTAAATTTATAAATTAGCATTTTTCTTCATAAAAACTTCCTTATATTCAAAAATTCAATTGGAAACATCTTTCAAACACTCAAACCAACAAATCTCCACCGGTGGCCAATTTGCACCTGAAACTCAAAACCACTCAAGACGAACACATGTTTCCAATGACAATTCGAATCTTGTTGGCGCCACGACAATCGACACTCGCAGGATATTCGTCTGCACCATCTTCGAGCTTCTCGGAAGACTGATTCCTCGACATTTTTTCTTTTCGTCTTCGGATTCGACGCTCGGAAAGCGGAACTTGTCCGCGGTGCGTGTGGGATTCGAACAAAGAGACCCATCATCTATCAATAGACCATAAGAGAGAAAAAAATCCGTTGGTCTCTCGAAGCAAGCGCAAGCACAAGGTGTCTGTCTCTTGGCGATAATTTATTTTAGTTCCGGGTACGCGAGAGTCAGGTTTGTTGAGCGCCGAGGAGAATAAACAAACGAGGCGACGCGCATTGGTCGCCAACCGATCGGTTTAATGTTGAAAATGAGAGTTTTTTCGTTGTAAAGTGCTATGGAAATCTATATGTTGATATAAAGCGTTTGTGCGTGCTGTGTCGGGGTTCATTTTCCTCGCGATGCTGGGTTCGAGTAATGGTGGGAGTCACTAGTCGTTTTTCTTGATCGATCGTTTCTTTTGAATATTTGATTCAAAAATGTGTTTATTTATCATTGTACGAAATGATTTCTGAAAAAATGGACCCCTCGTTGTATCTGTGTCGATCTAATTTACCTTTAGGAGCTCTATTTACCTTAATTAGCTGGCCAATATTAGTTACCTTTTAGCTACTAACTACTATTTCTTTACTTTAAAGAGAATGATTATTTGAAATTATAAAAAAATGGGTTCCAGTATCTGGTAAGATAAATAAATAAATATCATGCATATAAATTGATTAACCTTAAAACATAATTCAATCTAACCTATTTGAAATAAGGAAAACTTCAATCTAAATTAAACTGACTTATTTCGCCCTATTCAGTCCCTATTTTTGAATTTGAAAAATCGATGTGAGAAATATTTGTTAAATTAAATAGTATTATGAGTAAAATGTCTAATAAAGAAATGCTAGTTCAATGTACTTTGCCTTTATGGACATAACATCATAGAGGTTAACCCTACACAGCTAGAGGAAAACTAGTGACTCATTGACACAAGTTTTCTTATATAATTTTTTCATTAAAAATAATAGGAAAATTGTTAAGCTAAATAAATGACATTACTATTTATTTATTAGATGTGCGATAATGATTTATCTAAATACTGTTCGAACGAATAGCTACCTGACTTGTACAGGAAAATTCACCATTACCTAATCGTCGAATCAGTTTTTCTGAAAATCGAAAAAAATATGCAAATTTTCCTTCAACGATGTTTATATGGAAGCGATTAAATAATCAAAATACAGCTAACGCTTTTATGTTCCTTTCAAAGCGAATATTTTACGAATAGTTTCGAGCAGACTCAAATTAAATATTGATTATAATAATCGATGCTGTGCAAACACTACGACCACATCATACATTCGAAAGATAAGACAGCATTTATTTACCCAACGATCCGTTTGATCTACCATCGGCTCAGCTTCCACATTCGAAGACGAAGAAAAAAACTTCTTCAACATAGACAATGCATTCTTGATAAGTGGCAACAAGTCTTCTACGAAAACCATACGTTTCTTTGAAAAACGCCGGAATCAACAAAGCGCACTGAAATAATCCATTATTGCGTGTCATTGTACCCGGTTTTGTTCAAAGCAATAAATACATGGATAGACATCTTTTTAATTAGCACTCGGCGACGATCTCCAGCGTCCATCTGAGCTACGCGTTAAGTCCGATAGTCGATCTGCGCTTTAGAGTGCCGCCGTATGATGCTTCTTACCGCCTTTCCTGGAGATGTTATTGAGATTCGGTGTCGATAGATATTCGATGCTGGTTCGAATCGACAGTTTTGACTTGTATATTTCGATTTTTGACTATTGTCGAACTTGACATTGCCCTTGAATGTGCGAGGTGCGAGCGGCGCGCGGCGCTATGTCGCTTAACCGGTTAGGTACGTTTTGCGGATTATCTCCGAATCCGCATATGTACGACATCCGCCGAGGAAACGACGTATCGTCTCCAATACCAATATAATACAAAACCAGAAAGAACCACTTATACCATGATATCGATCCAAGTGTCGATCTCTACAAAATGCGTCTCATCTTCGCTGGAATCAATTTTTTAACACGGGTAACAATTTCATATGCTTCGATTAAATTCGAACTATTTAGTGACACCTATGTGCACTAATTTACTCTTCGGACTAGTCTTGCTTAATAGCGAATTGTCTTCACTATATAGTGAATGATATTAATTAATGATAATAGAGTAGAAATTACCTGTATAATATAAAATATAAATAACATAACAATTTTAGTGGGTAATCGATTAATTTACAAATGTTTTGATTCTTAAGATTTGCATCGTGTTGAATTAAAATTTTCAGAAATCTCAAAATAGATATACAAAAGATGGTTCCAATTCTGCGAATGTTAATCTAAATCCGAATAATCTGATAAAATTGAGCCACTGAATATCTGAAAATGTTCAATCTTCGTGACTGTCGAAATATTTCAGCTGTTTTCGAAACGACTCTATCCGGTAATAACTGAATTCGAACATTTTTTGTGTCAATGTTGAATATATGGAATCGGTGACCTGTTATAACGGAAAATTTGCGTACAGTTGAATTTTTCATAAACTGTTATCGAATTGTGAAACGTAGAAAGATATGCATTAAACATTCTGAGTCTTCGAACGAATCCATTTCTCAGAATTTCCAAATAGCGAAACCGGAAAATTTCGTCTAAAAAAACACAATCAAACCCTTAAAAAAAACATTTTAAACAAACACGATATAAATTCAAATAAAAACGGCATAAACGTCAATTTTCTTCAATTCAAATTCTTTGAAACGTCTTAAAAGATTTGACGTTGAATTTTTAATCTATTCCAAGGAAATTTTCATGTCCAATATATCACCGGAATTATCGATAGAGCCTAATTATTCGCTCGATTTATGCAGTAATTCTTATAAAATTCGACTTTGCACAAACGGAATTCGATTCGGAAAAAACCGGTTGCGGAAAATTACGATCGGAATCGACAGGATTATCCGTTGAGAATTAGTACCGAGATAAGACAAGTGACGCAATTGAATTTTGAATTTGTTGTCAAGGTGTCCGAACGGATATAACCAAATTCCTATCTTGACCGATCATCTTTATTAGACATTCTACTTAGTCATTTGGACTTCCGTTCCTCGGGCCAGTGTCTTATATTCCGGTTTTGTGGAAAGAATTCCGGATATCGGTGGATGTATTATATGTTAATCGTAGGTCGTTTGTTAGAATTCGATTCTTCGAGCGTACATTGTGCAGTAGAATGCATGCATGTATGATTCATGAAATTTGGTTTTTGTCGTTTGCATATATGAAATATTTAGTTGAATCATTGAAAAAATTATAGGAATCGAGCATAAATATTTACGATTGGTTTGGGTGAATGATTTGGCGTTGATCTTTAATATGCATGAATATTTTCAAGTGCATTCAACTTAAACACGATAGATTAATTTGATGAATTGAAAAAAAAGCAAATTTATTCATGAAATTTCACATTTTGCATGAAAAATGACGAATAATACGAAAATTGTTAAGAATTTTTCTTCGCACAGTGCATATTTGTACGATAACTATTCTCATACACTATTTGAATTGTGATCACTTTTCATAAATTTTCATTTCGATTTATTCATAAAATCATACTGATTAACTTTGGTATCAAGTGCAATATTAAGAAACTATAACACATTCAATGAAAAGTGTCCACAATTAATCCCACTAGTGCATAAAGAACAATTGTACCGAAAAGCGATTGAAGATGAATTTCAAACGTTTTTGCTTCGCACACTGATCGGACACAATTTTTTTCTCAATTTCGTTTTGTAATTCAGGTAAATATCAGAAATTTACACGCTTATTAAGCGACAAGATTGCCACACGTGACCGTAAAATTTAGCACCGAAGCAAAGTAACGACAGTTATTGTATGGATCATCCGCGACTTATACTATACCGTTTTACTACCGGAACGATGTCGATTTATTTACCTAAACGACATCACATCAAAGATATGTATCATTAGAGATCGTTTTGAATTGAATAAATGCTGAAAATCGAGATATTACCTGAGGAAATGCAGCTAAGCAGTTCCTTTAACGTCATAATGAATCGTAAAAAATATTAACGAATTTACGATCGATTGTTTAACGGCAAAATATGCTTATTACAGAAGTCATCAAAATGCAACGATTGCGTCTTTGTCGATAGATCGACGACTGCTCACTTCAGTGAAAATTTATATGAAAATGATTGTGGAAAAAAAATCAATAAGGCTTTACATGAGTCGTAAAATAAATTGGTTTTTATTGTATCTGCAAACAAATCAATCTTATCGCGTTTGAGATGTTTACGTTGTGCTGAAACTTCCTGATAACAACCAGCAGTAACCGGTTCCGGATTGTGACGTATTAATTGTATTATTGAATTCGATCTAGATAATTTCATAAGACACCTTTGTGTTGATAAAATTGGCGAATTATTGGATTAAGATAAGAGCGCATTTGTATATTTTATGAAACTTTTTAGATGGAAAATTAATCAATGGATTATAATTCATTCAAAATTTCTGCATGTATGAATATTGTATATCGAAAATATTTTTCGATATTTCATACATATTTTAAAATGAGGACTTTCAGTGCTCGTACCTTAATAATAATACGATAACGATAGTGAATCGATACGATCTTGTAAATTTTATTGTACTGAGGAAATCGTAATGTTCGCAAGTGATCAGATCGTGCTGATATCCTTCTTCAGTGTTATCGATTTGTATATAAATAAAACAAAATCGATTGGGATTGACGTTTCGGTTGTGACGTCTATCTATTTAAGTATTTACCATTCAAATGTGCGATATGTCATCGCACAAAGTTATCATTTTGATTAACTTCCTATTATTTTATTGTTATCTGAATTCGATCAAAGACGCGAGCTAATTGGATTCGATCGAATTTCAATATTGTGTAACGTGAATGATATTTTGGGAAAATTTCGATTCGAATAATCGATTAAACTAATTTCCAAGTTTTGCGATTATTCAGAATTGCGTTATGAATTGCCGATACAATAGTACGATTTTTAAAATTCTAATAACACACGTTATGAATAACGCACTCAATAAGCGTCACCGAGGAAATAATTATGTAAATTGGTAAGTTCTTTAGTCGTTTTTTTTCCAAAGCAGGAAGAAGAAGCACCTTTGTGTTGTTCGTTCGACCCTGAACACATCCGTCCAACGACCGCTCGATTCGTTACTTCCTCGACTTCTTGGATCCTGAAGATGGACCTGAACGGATACCGAAACGTCTACCATTAATTTGCATTGAAAAAACATCGGAACTTCAAAAGAAACTCTTCATAACGGACACGATTCGAATCGAAACTGTCTAGGCGCCTACTATGATGCATAGCAACAGCCATTTCGATCATATTAAAACATCATTACTGTGTAATTTGTAAACTAGTACTGCTACCCAATTATTCAAATTTCTCAATTAATCACTTACTTTAAAGTAAGGAAGCTGCCGCTAGGTTTGAAACTCTAAAGATTAATTAGTGCACGAAAGACAGTGATAAAATTGATCAAATTAATTTTTAGGAATCGTTTCGTCAAGTGTTGAAATTGATTTTTTTTTAAATCAAATAATCGAATTAAATGATCCAGCCGTAATATGAATTAAGAAAAATGACGTGTGACTCTTGATTAGAACAAACAGTACTCAAATTTAGCTTTACAAAAATACTAAATCCCGACGTGGCATGCACAAACGATTTATTCTGCTGTACTATTGGATGACAAAAGCCGCAAATCCAAGGATATTTGATGAGAAATTTCATTTTATGTAACCATCTCGTTTTCGTATATAGCTCTGTCTCAAACGTCCAAAGTGTACAAGCGACTTAAAAAAAAGCGTATAAACTACGAAGAGTTGGAAGGAACCACACATTCACATTCAATTATGTAGTATCTGTGAATAAGCTTGTAGCAGTACGTCACACTACAAAAGCATTGTGAATAGTTTGTCTGTTTCATTTTCATGCAGTATAGCTTATGACTACGATAGACAGAACATTATTTCTTTTCTTAACTATACTTTCGTGCAAAATATGTGATTCATTCCAACTCTAGTGATACGGCCTATATTTTGCTAATTTAACCAGTGAACTAATATTATAGCATGGCTCTAAGTCTGCGAAGAACCGGACGTAACAGTTTCTCGTTTGGTGTTTGCTGGAGTGGAAGGAAGTGCGCAGGTGACTTCATTGTTGTTTTGAAACCTGCACGAGACCTGGTCTCTCCGGTTCCGGTTTTTTCAACAGTTCTTTTCTTGGTCTCCCTTAAATGGAAGACAATGAGGAGTGACACGGTCTGTCACTCTTCCCCACCCACTTGGACGTTTGAGATTTTGTTTTGCACCACACAATAAGAGAGTGTAAAGTAAGTAGGTTTTTTGATGATCGATCATGTCTATGGATTGCACTATTGTGTCTGACACGTATAAATGAGGAGCGGATATCGTTATTGTTGTGAAATTGTATTAGATCTTTATAAAGTAAACTTGATTTGATTGTGTGTACTTCTAATGTTAACGTCTTAAAAATGGTAGAGGATTTTTTAAGAAAAATTGAGTCATAAAAATTTTAGAAATGAAATTAAAATGTTGCAATAATTGACTCTAAAACTTGAAACAAATCTATAGGAATTAAGCTGATTTCATTACGAATAAATGTTGCTTTTTTTCGCAAGGCATAAAGTTGAGTTTTACAGTAGAGAAAATGCTCGATAACGGATTAATAATTCATACAAATACATATTTTTTCAATAATGAATTAGATATTAATTGCATCAAATATATTCTTATATAACAATCGATGTGTCATTTATTTTTTCCGAATCGTATTTTAAAACCTTACTCATAGCGCAAACTAGGTTTTCCTCGTTTGTTATTCGATTCTATTCACATCGGAATATATGTATATGAGAGTATTTTCCGTCTTCCACGACGATGAGAGAATTTTTATTTCTGCTTCGACAATACATATGATAACTGAAAAGGCCAAGAGGTACAAGTGACTTCGCAGCAATTTCAAAAAAAAGTGCGCTCAAAGTTGAGTATGTACCGAAATTTATTAGGAGAAGGTTGAGTGATTTGATGATATATTTCGTTATGCGTTCCAAATTCGTTTATATCCTTTTGCCACCAAATATACATAGAAGCAATTCCTGTATATAACTCAATTTTGACAAAAATTTCACTTGTACCCCTTTGCCTTTTCAGTCGTCATATATAAAACGATGTGATAATTCAATCAGACGCATTCAAATGCACCATACCCGTATTACGCGAATGCACTTTTTGCGCAACAGCGCAAAATGCTAATTATGCACATCGATAAAACCCGTCTTACACTCAGACATATAATTACAAACAAAAACCGATAATTAACACATAATCACCTATGGATGAATCTCGCTACCGCCTCCTTGAACGAGACATTTAATTAAACACAATTCTATTTATAATTAAAACATTATACGAAAGAATTGAAATCAATCTATTTAAGGCAGGTCTTTTCATTCGTAACTATTATGTTAGTTAATTTGTTTTTTTTTTTATTAGAATTGAAGAAATACTTATCAACTATCTAACTCCACAGCTAACTAACATGATCATTACAATTACAACGAATGAGAAGATCGGAGTTAATGCAATGATTTTCAATGTGCATATGTGACTGTGCAACACAAGTCTGACGAAACTAATTAAGATTTTAATTTAGGAATGTATTGAAATCAAATTTTATCTGATTCTAATTAATTTTGAATATGAACTACAACATTTGAAAACTTGTATCCGGAAATGCCTGAATTTTAAACACACTTCGCATATATACTGAGTCTGTTTTTCGCCTGAGTTAGCGGTATCAGTGCTCACGTTTTCGCGGAATTTTTTCGAGTATTACGTAGGCGAGATAGCAAGCCGTGTTTTATGAAGACTTGAATTTTTTTTCGCACATTCGCCGCACTATACAAATATATAATATACATATATTACACGAGAGCAAAGAGATGAGAACTGAGAGGCTTGGATCAGAGGTCCGTAACATTTCCGCATAAAATCGTCGTATTATGAATCGAAAAATTATTCAATATATATTAACATACATATTCTCATATACTCTCGAAATGCACTTAGCTATTCGATAATAGAATGAACACCCTCGTAACGTGGAAAACAAGTCAATTTCTCCGTTGACATTCTACAGTGCGATAAAGGCCTTATTACACGTACCTTCAGAACGGAGTCTTCTCTCGCTTTGTTAAGATTATGTAACGACCCAGATAAACATGACACTTTGTTTAGACACGTGCATTTTCCTCAGTCGAGCTGATGCAGCAGCGTGCACACGAGGCAAGATCCGATTCGAAAGTTATGAGATCTCATTAAGCAGTAGTTGTTTGCTCTTTGTTGCAGCCAAGGACTGAAAGAACACGAATACTGTTTATGCATCTTTGTTCCGAGTGGATTTTTTATTCTATCAGAGTTACGTCTTGTGAGTGATAAGTGCGTTAAAGAGTAAATAAATATTAATTTAATTATGTAATATTTGCGTATGATTGGCTTTTGACGTAGTTTGGGAGAGAAAAATATGTTAATTAATTGATAGTTGCTTAGGTGATGTATGTATGAGTTGTATAGTGCACTAATTGACTAACCTCATAAAATAAAGAATTGAAAAAACAATTATTGATTTATTATTCAGGAAAATATTTCACACATAGACGTAAATAGTTATAACTGTATCAAGTGCTTTGATATCAAAATCGTTTTTTTTCTTCTTCAAAAAGTGTAGTTAATCATTTTATGCACTAAGCGACTCATATTATACAAATTGCATTGCTTTAACTAAATTATATTCCGTTCTATGACTCAATAACCAAATACAAATTCTTAACTGAAAATTTTGTTGCATTTGGCAGCTGAACTATTTCGTTTCCTAAAGTAATAAAATTTATTATGGTTTTGTTTGCAATAATAGCTTTGTATCGGAATTAGATACACCTACCGGAATATACCAGATGCAGATTATCGATATGAATTAAACAAAATATTAATCCTGTTATCAATTCCATATTAATACTTTCATTGTGTGGAACTAGATTTGAATGATTCGAATTAAGACTTTAATCGACGCTTTCCGGCATTACGAACATAGTTGTAATTTTATATTATCAAATGTAACAAATGAGCATGACGTGCACACATTCTAGTTTTTTTCGATACATCACCAGAAAAAAACTAGATTCGAAACAAAAAGCTTAAAAGATCACAATATTTGGAGGTTAAAAATATTATATTAGGGAATTCCTATTCAATCAACTAGATTCTTTCAAAACAAATTTATTCGATCATAAATCATAACAATAAGCCAGATTCAATTCTATTCAAAAACCTATCACAGAACCGAATTTTACCATACTTATCTAATCATATTTAGTTCATAATCGCTATGAATTTAACACATCCAAAAAAGCCTTCAATTCCTAAGAATTTAACGACTCGACACTCGTTTGATCCAGTTTTGTTTTTCCATTTCCCAACACACCATCAGAGCAAACACATTTTCCTCATCACAATGGCCACAGTCTTCTTTTCGCTCATTATTCGAAAACGGCATTGTTGTTTATTTGTTTCTTTCCAAAACGAAGGCACACTTCCTTTTTCGAACAAAACACACCACACTCTCCACTTCCGACGGAATATTAAATAATCCATTTGACACCGGCTTTTCTTTCGACACAAAACGTCGATTTAAAAGTATAATAAAGCATACGCGTGTCGATTTCGGTCGCGCACTATGCGTGTTTAAGGTTGTAGCACACGTCCGGCCGGACGGATTTTTCAAAATGCGGATACGTATAATTTCCAAAACATATTCAATAACAAAGGTATATCCAATTCATAACAAATTACTATCGTTAGCTATATGATTGATGATCGATTTGAAAATTTTGACTGGTTTTCCAAATGCAGTTTTACTTCCGATATATTCGATCAGTTCAAATACATATTAACGATTTATCATTTGAAACTAGCATTGAATTGCATAAGACTTTATAGACTTTCAGTTGATTTTAATTACGTTACATGTGTAGGCCATGCATATTATTTACTATGACTGGGCTACGGAAAAGAACCTCCCAAACGTCAAAATAAAAATTTCTGTATATTATAAATTATAAAATATAACGATGCAGAAATTTTTCATTTGTGCACACAATAGTCTAGGAAAGTTAATTGAGGAGTTTATGAAAAAGATACATTCATATACATTTATTCAGTTAAATTCAATAAATTTTGAATTAAATCATATCTAAATATTATTTAAATCAAATATTCTATTCAAATCAGCAAAATTAATTAGTTCGCCCACCGAAAAAATTCGAAAATGTGCACGCACCTTAATGAAAATCAAACAATAGTCAAAGAAAGCGTAGCCGATTCGAAGTCTTCTTCTGCATTTATTGTTTTAGTACCTCGTTGTTTTATTTATGAGACGATAGTGTTATTGAGAATCGAAATGAGTTTTGCAATTATTGTCTTTGCGGTCGTAACTGTCACAATTCAACTAGTGTTTGTATTTCAGGATCGGCATATAAACTCAGTTTACGATCCAAGAAATGACACATAGTCTATTACGAAGTTTTACATCTAAAACCTTTGAATGAAATCATTTGAATTGACGTGAATAAGTTCAGAAATTTCAAATGAAAAAATATATTATAGCCGGGAATTTAAGTATGCTTAAAATATAACAGATAACATATGACATGAACAGGTATTATAATGGACTCTTGTCCTGGTAGAAAGGATTCTAAGAGTTCATCTTATGGTGTTGAGGAGTTGAAGAATCGTATGGGGCCCGCCATCGAAGCACGAGTCGGCGACCTTGCAAGAAAACATCGTACTCCGAATCGTCAGGTGTTACAAAATTTGAATTTTAAATTTGGATTTGAACGTCGACGTCGAATCGATTCTGTTTCCTCAAATCGCACGTTTAAACGTTTTCGATGAGGATAAGATTTTTTTAGAAGAACGTGTATGTGTTCGAATCAACGAAAAGTGGATTTGGTAATGGTTGAAGAAGAATATTGATATATTTTTTTCTTTCAAATTCAACTGAAATACGAAAAATTATATTTCTGTCTCAATACGGAATTTTCTTAAATATTGTCGGTTACAATAGTAACTAAGGATGCATGAAGCGAGAATAAATAGGTTACAAAATTGCTAATTATAATATCTCAATAAGCTAGCTGATTGCTGCACTCTATTAATAAAATATTGATTACCAAAAATTTATAATAAATTGAAAAATGGTTAAAATTATGCTAAAGTTTATCGTTAATTAAATTATAACAAGTCTTAATTAAATATTTTTTATTGTAACAGATATTTTCTCAAACGACTTTTGCATATGAGACGCATAAATATTCACCAGAGTGTGCGAAAACGTATCATTTCGATTAACACTACTACTAAAGATAATATTTACAAGAAATAAATTTTCATTCCTAATTGATACAAATTTGAATTAATCTGATTCAATCAATCAATCTTAACAATGAGATTTTTCATCGAATCACTTAATAAACAAATCATGCAACTAGCAACAACCCATCTAAATCATACTAAAAAAATTAAATCTGAGAAGTGTCAACGATCGATCCCAGAAATAAAATACGAACATAGAAGAGTCGTCCAGGAAGAATTTGGCAGTGGCATCGAGGAAGCCGCTTCTGCGCTTCTGCTTGGGGACCTCTGGCCTTTTCAGCGACTGTGCACAATAAATTAGCGCCGCGAATATCTTATTGTAAACAGGAAACTGTAGAGTAGCGGGTTTTTTAGCTTCGTCGCCGATTGTAGGCATGCGGAACTGTTAACCCTAACACGACCGCACTCTTGCCAAATAGTGCATCGATAATTGTACGAAACGTATTTTTACTCTACTGCGGAAGTGTCGCTTCTTCGATCGATTTGAGATTGTGATTGATTTTCCGAGAAAAGTGAATTTCGTTTGAGTCTATTTAGGGCCGGTCTTTTCACTTAACTAGAATTTGTTTAGCTAGAATTAAATAGAATTTGTGTTGCTTTTTCTATACCAAGAGTTTGGCAGTTAATATGGCGTGTTCATGAACTCGCTGATAAATTCTATGGAAATGAAACAAGTTAACTATATGACTAACTAATTAATTAATTAACTAACTAACGAGGTAACTAAAATGAGGATTACTAATGATTGAAATGATCAGCCATTATTATTTTTTTGAATTCGATGCAAATTATTACATGTAGAATAAGATTTATTTGATCTCAATTTAAAAAAACCGTCTAGAGTCATTATTTCAATCATTAGTTAGGCTACTTTAGTACCATTTTTTTCTCTATAGAATTTGGCAGCATTGATTACTAACTAATTGCTAAAACTTTAATTTTTTTTATTACTATAAGATGGGTTTTAATAAAAAAAACTTTATAATCGTATCTATTTCGCAATCTTTGACGGTTGTCGAGTAAATTGACCGTTTACTGATCAGTTGATAAAATATCTGATTAGTCTTAATAATGTTTAGATTAATCAAGATGCAATTTTATGCCAATTATTGCGTTCGAGCTGATAGTATATTTACAATTATTTGTGTTATGAATATGTTATTAATTAATTTTAGAGGAATTTGCGTGCGTGATAATATTATTTTTCATTTAAAAATGTAATGTATTCCGGTTGATTAGTGAGAAATAATTAATAGAAGTATTAGAAATGAAGAAAATTGCATTTATTATGTGACACAATATGAGATTTTTAAAAAATATTTTTGATAGTAACCGTTTAAGGGTTGAACTTGGACGTCTGCAGGAAAACCTGTTTTTTTCATTTTGCCTTATTGGCAAGTAAGTCTATATCTTTTAGCGCACATGAAAAATCAATTTTCGACATTCGACGAATCACGAAGTAAATTTTCACATTTTCTAAGAAATTAACTAACTGTCCAAAAACAGCTATAATATAAAATCACATATTCCACCCAAAACCGGAAAATTTATCGATAAATCTTCATCGAATACAAGCACAAGACAATTAACCAGTATTGATATTCTATAAAAATCGCCTAAACGCGGAAACTCGAACGACTTTAGGCGGATGTTTGCGATCAATTTGTATGTGTCGATTTTTCGCGTATTTTCGGACATTTCCTTATTGTTTTGCAAATGATTGAAGATTTATCGTCTGGCAAGTGTATTTTGGGAATTCGGAAATTTTGATTGGCTCCGTCGCAAAATGCCATAACAACGATAACAGAGCTCGATTGCATTTTGATTGCATCGGTTCAAATATAGATTCGACAGGCGGATCTTCGATTTTGAAAGATTTTCGTTATGTAATTGCAAATTGAAGTTTTCGAAATTTTGATTTCTAAAAATTTACGAAATTTGATTTATTAGACTAATTTCATCATTAGTTTTCGTGACAGTTTTTAATAGTAATTAGAGTATTTTATGAGTCAGAACTCGCAATGTATGTATGGGGCTTTTCAATAGATACGTTTTAACTTTGATAGTTAATTACGGCCCTATTAGTGAATTTATAGCTAATCTAAGCATACTTTAACAATATGTAAACCACAAAACATAAGCTAAATCATATTAGTGATTCGATTAAAAAATAAATTTAAAAAATCAGTAGAAAATGAATGAAATAAATTCCGTTTTTTTCTATCTTGAAGAAATTATTGTATTTAAAATAATTTTCTTGTAATATCTACCTAAATGATATTTTTGATAAGACGTTTTTCATTTCATTTACAAGGAGAAACTACAATGTGGTCCTCATAGTTTCAATGAAAATTTGTAGAAATCTAGTGTTTAAGTGTGGACATGAAATAATTGTAAGTACAAATACAAGCTCTCGATAGTTTTTTTAGTAATTCCAGGTCAAAGTTGCATCATATCTACACTAACATAACATTTTTACAAATTTTCGTTGAAATTGTTGAGGACAACTTTGGAGTCTCTCCTTGTTAGTTGAACTTGATTTATTTTTCGAGCGATTCTCATGATCAAAATCCAAAAAATCCTAGGAAAATTCCATTCAAACCCAGACTCAAAACATTTCCTCGACTTGAAAAAATCATCAGGTTTTTCCTAATTACTAAACGACATTTTTCTTTCCACATCATATCGACATTCGTCTCGGTCAGAAACCAGTTATGACGCGGCCGAAGAAAGACAATCGTCCGCCTGGCAACGACCAGCTTCCGTGGCATCATTGTGATTCAATTTCTGAACGGAATGAGACCAGACGAGGAGATAAGAAAGGGCTCATAACTTCCATTGTGAGCCGTTGAATTAGATGGCCGTGCTGTGAAATTTATCATTTTGCCCTTAAATGGTGGCCTCGTTTGCTATTCGACTCTCCTCGAGGGTGGTCTCGTGTTTTGCTTCAGTTTTTACTTTAGTCGCCGATGATCGTATTACTAGACGATTCAATTATGTAAAGAATGCGATTTTTTTAATTAATTTTATTGGTCGTGTGTGGTATTGTTCTATCGGATCGGATTCTAAGCGAATGATTCATGTTTTGTATTACAATGCTTAGAAATTTTCTGTGTGTTTAATTAATTGTGTAAAAGTTCGTGTGAAGGACGTGAGTTTATCGCGGAATAAAAATTGCCAATCATTTATATAAACGAACGTATTTGATACAAAGTAATCGGAGATTTAATGACATTACAGCATTCCGACATTGGCAATAGAAATTGCTAATTGCAAATTATGAAATGACGTTGTTTACAGTTATATTTTTTATGTATGTGAAAATTATGTTTTATTGCCATTTTGGTAAAATATGAATTGTAATGTTACGTATAAATTATTATTTTTTATTATTTATGGTTATTATTTATGATGTGTAGTGGATTTTCTTTTCAAAACTTAAAAGCGTGAAACATTTCATATTACATAAATTGAATATATTGGAACATAATTTTTTTTTTACGATTGAAGTAACTTTTTATACACGAATATATTAATTTGCTCAATAACGTATTTCATAGAAAATATGAGAATGATGATACAAGAGAACGTGAGACGCATTAAGGGCCAAATACATGTTGTAAAAACTCGCATACTGAAGTCAAATGTCATATAGAAATATACTCCTAAGTTTTATCAAGAACTATTAGCGTTTTCCAATACAAATTAACTACTTGTATGCGAATTTCTAGAACGTATACGACATTTAGTAAATTTAAGTATAATTTGTGTGAAAAAACTTTATACTATCGACTAATAAATCGGATTTTTCTGAAATTCTTGAGATTTTCATAAAACTCTCAACACATCGAATTGACCCCTACTACCAATCACACGCATTCAAATCGAATCAAACAAAAACATCCAAACAACAATTAAAACTTCCATCAATTTCAACATTAAAAAAGTCACAATCTCGCATATTAAAATAATAATAAAAACCAAGATTACACAGCAGAAGCCGTCGAAACGTCAGCCTTTTTTTCCCAACCAAGCAGCGATCGGTTGACGTACAAAGCGAAAAAGCTCCCGCGTAAGCCGAACGAAAAGCTCAGGATAAGGGTGGCCTGAAAGCCTTCCTAACCACCCCAACCCAACCCCATATGACGACTGAAAAGGCCAAGGGGTACAAGTGATATTTCTGCCGAAATTGAGTTATGCACAGGAATCGCTTCTATGAACGCTCATTTATTTGGTGGCGAAAGGATATAAATGAATTCGGAACGTTTGCCGAGATATATATGGTTTTCATTTAGAGCACAATGGTTTTGAGGTTAAATAAAACAAGCTGGGTAAGTGATAGAGCAAAAATTATTATTTTTTATTTGAAAGCATATATAATGACGATTATGTATAATTTTTTTTTCAAATGGCTCTAGTTCCGTTGTAAATGGCATATCTTTTTGAACCGAATTTATATGACATTTTCGCATGACTGAGGATTGATTCCATTGATGATTTGAAATAATTTTTATTTTTAGTGCAGCAATTGTTTGTGATTTGTCTTCATAGACCTAAGATTCTATAGAAAAGTTGTCAAAAGGCATTAATTCTCGAAATTTCGGCGATCAAATTGACATTGCTACCAAGTGAGATTGCGAAACCATCGAACTTTTTGTTCAATGAATTTAATGTTTTCTGCAGTGTGTTGGGTAAAATTATTTTCAAACCACCAAGTTGTCAGAAAATTATGGTTTATAGGAAAAAAATATGATATCTAAAGGACGGCTATGAAATCCGTAAATTGAACGTAGCGCGCGGATCCTTAGACCACCAGACGACTTATTTTGAAGATAAATATTAACAATTTCAACCAATCGTAGATTTGCATGATTCATTGTCATAATTCAATGATCATTGTTGCCAAATTTGAGAATGTGGGTTCACTAATATAACCATTATAACTTATAACCTCAAGTAGCCGTTGTGTGCCAAATGAAAAACCCGTTATCACCAAATCAGTCGACTTTCCCCTAATACATGTAGGAACATGGTCAACTTTGAACGTGATTTTCCCAAAATCAGTTGTACCCCTCGGCCTTTTCAGTCGTCATATAACCCAACCCTTATAGCCCAACCCCATAGCACACATTCCCGCCTACTATAGACTTCCGGGTCCCACCCCCGCCTTGTCGGAGACCGGATATCCGCTTTTCCGACCCAACCCCCCTCTAACCCAACCCCTTTCTAACCCAACCCCTTAGGATAGGATCGACTTTTCACCCCCTCCGACCCTCCCCTTTGCCCTTGCCGGTTTTTCCCTTCCGGCTTTTCCGCGCGGAAAAGTTCGGCATCTCGACGCTGCGCCTTTGAAAGTTGGGAAATTGCTTTATCGGCGATGTGCGTGTATTATTATATATTTTTTGTGCGTGTTTTATATATTTTCGTAGAGTGTGTGTGTGTGCTTTTATAATACGCATAAATTTTACGCGCAGTAAATTTATTTAAATTATGAGCTTTTGTGCGCGAATGCTACGATCGGTGTCAGTTTGAGCTAATTTATTAAGCGGAGTGCGATTGAAATACATAGATTTTATTGTTTATAACTGATTTTTGATTTTCGATTGAAATTGCAATTGAAATTATTTAATTATAGAAGGATTTAATTAAAGAAGAAATGAAGAATCAAAAATAAAATAGATGAATCATCGCGAAATGAATCACATTTTCATATATTCAAGTCTAATTGTAAACTTATCTATTTCAAAACACTTGAATGTTTGAAAATTCTAAAATACACTATTTTCCTTTTTTGATGTTGTTTATTATAGATTATAGTGAATCTCATGAGATAAATTATGGTAATATATGACTTTCAGAATTATGTAAATACGTTGAGTAGTACAACTACAGAGAAAATGTAATTTAATTCAATTTTTCTAGAAGATTGATCTTTGAATAATACGACGAAGTCTATGACTTCTACTAATTACTGAATCATAAATAATCATTATATACTTCATAATATTCTATTTAATTTACATCACAAAAAATAATACGTTTATTAAAAATAAACAATCAATGATATTTCAAACTCTCTAGCTCATATAGTAACCTTGCATTTCAAATAGCATATACTAAACATAATCGTTAATTGAATTAGATCGAATTAAATTCCTCGTTTGGTTACATAAATGAGTTAAAAGACTAACATACATAAATAAAATCGAAAAAATATGACATTGATTTATAAAAAAATCCTCAAAAATAACCTTCGCATAACAATAAGAAAGCACACACTCACATAAAATACCTCACACGTGGGATCAACCTAGAGTCCTAAATTTACGCAAATTTGAACTGTCCCAAAAGCATTCAAGGGCCAAAGGGTGCCTAGGGGGTAAATAGAGAGAGCGACCCCGGCTCCTGGGTCGCGGCTCGCCCTTTCCGGTCGGATGCGCGATGACGCACGCCGCACGACGCGACCTCGCCCCGGAAGTAAGGCTTTTTTCACGTCCACCCTCCTCCTGGGCTTTTCATCAGACCACCCCAGAATTGGGGTGGCAACCCTCTTTTGAATTTCCCGGGTCGCGCGAGGTTTCACTTCCGGAAAATCCTCTTCCGGCTTCGCGACTCGTACTGCGTAGTGTGTTACGGAAAATTTTGTATAATGATTTTTTTTTAAGTTTCTTATTGTAATTGATGATTTTTAAATAAGGTGTTTTGCATGATCGAATTTTATACATACGAGTGTCATATTTGATTTCATCGAGATAACACAAGCCATACGTTTGTTCGCTCATCTTTCTCATTTGACAGTTAGTAAAAAGAAAAATGAGTTTAATTAAGTTGAATCGAAAGTCTGAAAAGTCATATTAATTACTTTTTTTGCAGTAAAATTTGACTTGGAATCGGTATTTCAATCTTTAGTTAGGTTACTTGACCATTAATCAAACTATTTTATTTGCTTTTGATTTTTACATCTAGATATTTATGTTTATTATTTGATGCCAACTGAAAGATCATGCCTTAATATCAATATGGTATATAATTTTATAAGAATTAATAAAAATCATTGATATCAAGTCATTTTTGAAAAAGATTTTGGATGAAATTCAATATTATTACTTTTAAGATTCTGTTTTCAAGTATCTCAAAATTTGATCGAAATTTCAATCTTGTCAAAAGAATCCTTCATTTTATAGACCAAGTCAAAAAAATGAATATATGTTTTAATCCATATTTATTCTAGTAAAAGCCTAATCTAAAACTAGTCCAATATCAAATACCCTTTCATTTCAAATTCATCCAGACGAACCAAAACCTATATAGAACAGCCTCAATACTACAACAATCCTAACGACAAATTCCCATAACGGAAAACCTCAACCCCATCAACAACCCACGCTTTTGACATCTAACCTCACAAACACAAACAAAATACACAAATACATATACATACATACATATGACGATTGAAAAGGCCAAGAGATACAAGTAACATTTTCCCCGATATTGAGTTTCATGAAATGAACGAAATGAACCCTCATATATGCGGTGGCAAAAGGATATAAACGAACTTGGAAAATGTACCTTAATATATCTTCAAATCACTCGATCTCTTCCTAATACATGTAGGCACATTATCAGCTTTTCTAGAAGTCACTTGTACCCCTTGGTCTTTTAGTCATCGTATACATATATAGCCGATCGGTTTCGCCTTGGCAACAATTGATTAGGCCACTGCGAAGGAAGTCGACTCGCCGGAAGTGCTTCCGTTTTTGCGATGTTAGCTTCCGGCGCTTGGTCGGAGACGCTCTAAGCGAGGCGGAAGTTAGGCTCGTCGTTCACTCGCTGTCAAACTCTAGCTATATGTGTGTAGTACTAGCTGCGTAGTCGACGACGACGCTCTTTGTTATCGCGAGATTTATCGATGGAGTTTGTCGAAAAAATGTTTCAATAGGTCACTGGTGCTATGGATTTATTTTGCGTATGAGTTGTTAGAATGTAGGATTTTATTTGTTGAGATTTGTTTTTGAGCATTATATACGTTATATAAGTTAAACTTCTCACATTATTTTTATTCATTAGCGGTTCCTTATCATTTTCAACTCACATAAAATGAATAATATTTTCTAGAATTGACGAAATTTACTAAAAATTACCGAACATAAGATGTGGTTTTTTCAAGTTCATTGTAATACTGCGGTTTACAATGGCGTCAGTTATTAAAAGATTGTATTAATTATGACTTTAAAACATTGTATTATATGCAAAATTGCTAAAAAACTAATTATTTTTCAATTATACATTCACTAATACAACAGTTAATTAACTGATTTTAATTATCCAAAATAAATTTACAACAAGAAATATAAATTGTTGAGCATTTAGTAACATAATATAATCAAACTGATAGCAATGTTTAACTAAACATTTGCGTAATATAATATTTACCCGTGCAACTTAATATATGACTCCAGCTAATTGCAATTTCATGCAATTAGACTTAACATTAACAATAAAACTCAATAGTGTTACATATCATAGCTTCCACATTACAACAAATAAAAAATTGAAATACATTTTTATAAATTCATAAAATTTCCTAATAAATAAAAAAAAATACAAAAACCATAATATTTATCAAAATTAGGAAAAATATGCAAATTCCAACCCTGTCAGTGTATATAATACAAAAAGAGAACAAGGGCGGGTAGACGAACCCAGCCGGAAGCAGTGGGCGGCGAAAGATGGTTGACGGGAAGTGGGCGGAAGGTGGAAGGTGGAAGGTGGAAGGTGGTAAGGGGCTGAAGATGGCGGAAGGCGGAAGGCGGAAGTGAAGCCGAGTCCCGAGCAGAAAGCGAGCTTTTATCGCGGAAAACCCACCCCCAAAACCGTTTTCCGCCCACGGCAAACTGGGCGGGTTTATAACCTCACAGACGACCTCTACGCTTGTTATCTTTGTCCTCTCTTCGATGGATGATGTTCTGGTGTTGGATTTACAAAGTTGTTTATTGGGAAATTTTACAAAATGAGAGATTTTTATAGAAAATATTTCATATTATTTCGGAAAATTAGCCTCCGAAACTGTTTTCTGCCAATGATAAACTGGGTGGGTTTAAAATCCTCTATGCTTGTTATCTTTGTCCTCTTTTCGATGGATGATGTTCTGGTGTTGGATTCGCGAAGTTGTTTATTGGGAAATTTTATAAAATTAGAGCTTTTTTATAGAAAATGTTTTGTATTATTGCGGAAAATTCGCCTCCGAAACAGTTTTCTGTCCACTGGGAAGGTTTATAACCTCACAGACGACCTCTACGCTTGTTATCTTTGTCCTCTCTTCGATGGATGATGTTCTGGTGTTGGATTCGCGAAATTTTATGGAATTATAGTTTTTTATCCAATTTAACCTAATTTCAGATGAGAAAAAGGACCCATACCTATCCTAACTTGAAACCCAATAAATTTTTAAGACAAACCTAACATAACTGAAGAATTATCCCAACCTAACCTAATACGACTTGTAGAGTTTCAGGTCGATTTCCACTACATAAGTAGCAAAAGTTTCTATTCAAAATCTTTAAGATTATTGTAATGAAAAAGTCGAAAAATATTTAATCTACGAAAAATTTGTACAAATTAATATATTTTATATTGTTATTTCTCATAGCTACTATGGTCTCACAATCAGAATAAACCTGAGGTTATGTCAAATGTTAACGAAAAATCTGCAAGAATCCCAATAATTATTTATCCGGTATTTCCGCGATAACTCAGATATTTCTAATTATAAAACGATGTACACGTCAACTGAACACATTAAACGTCGTGTACTTGTAATATGTATCGTACATAATTCGATGGAATATCGATCGTAGAGTTCAATTTGTGTTGTCACGGTAATTATGGTTCACTTCGATATAATTAGTTACGAGAAGGGAACAGAGATTTCGCAACAATGCGATATGGCCACGGCTAATTAGTTCCACTATATATAGAACAATAATTACGCATTAATTTTATAATAATCATCAAGATTTTTACAAGTCTATTTTCGAATCACTAATCACTCGTTTACATGGAATTCGAATGAACGCATACGATTGCATCTTTTGCACGTACGTACAATGTCATATCGTATAGCTATGTTTACACGACACGTCTTTTGTTACACAAAAGCTTTTAGGTTTTATTAAAGTTGCATATCAACGTGTCGCCGACGATCCGCATGCATTATGCACTTCGTCAACAGCAGCATAATATCGTATGTACAGCGAAACCTCACTTATTGCGATTAGTTCCGACATGGGAATCGCATTTTCAAACTTCCACACTTATATGAAAACAAATATAAAAATCAATAATTTTATAAGAACTCTGCTCTTATTAAAGACAGACTCACATGCTCAGTTTTATCGATAGTTTTAACTGACAGTGTGTGTGAAATCTCAAATTTTTATCACCACGAATCATTTTTTTAAATGAATCATAGCAATCAATAGAATAGAAATAGTATTCGTTTCATATGAATGTCAAGATGGACTCACACGCTCAGTTTTATCGATAGTTTTAACTGACTGTGTGTGAAATCTCAGTATTTTATTGATACGAATCATTTTTTAGACGAATCATAGCAATTAACTGAATAGAAATAATATTCGTTTAATATGAAAGTTAAGCTCACACGCTCAGTTTTATCGACAGTTTTAACTGACTGACTGGCCGTGTGTACGAAATCTCAAGTTTTCATTATTATGAATCATATCAATTAACTGTAACGAACTAATATCAGTTTCATATAAACGATCAAAAAAAAAGTAATTTTGGACTGAGTTCGCGTTTCGAGTGTTCGTTTCGAATTTGCATGCAATGTCGATACGCAAAATCCGCTATATAAATCACTCGTTGTCACGAACGATGTGAATTTCGTCGAAAATGATCAAAAAGTGCGTGTACGCATGTTTTCGGATATTAATGATTCGTTTTCGAAGCATGCGTGAATAACAATTTGGCGGGAACGGATGATCCGCGTTTTTGAATCGTGAGCTTAATATTAAATATGAAGGGTTTTCGATTTTTCGTCTGTTTGCTTGTTTATTCTAAAGATTGCATGTTGTGAATGCTAAGAATGTTTCTTTTTCCGAAAATATTTCAAATATTGATACAAAAAATAAGAAGAATTAACTTGGTTTTATGCTATTCTTGTGGATCAATCGTTGAATTACAGAAAAAAAAATCTATTTAATTTCATATTATTTCACTTATAAATCGAAAAATTTTATTAAATTTCTATTACTTTGACAATTGTTGATTCAAAATTATTCAAATTCTTTAATATAAATGAAAATGACATTCGCTAAAATTAGTCAAAGTATTGTTCCGACTCATATTGATATTTGATTATTTGTACAATTTGAAATATATAAATGACAATAAATCATTATACTAATGCAAAAGATATTATTGTTTCATTTCAACGGAAATCTAATGAAAAATCATTAACAAATCGATTCATTTAAACGAACATAAATAACTTTTCCCACACGTACAAACTACACTTAAAATTCCATACGAAAATAAATCAAAATCGATACAAAATAACAACAATAAGTAAAAAAATACGATAATATCAAAACTGAAGTACCAGATGGCCAAAAGCGAATAAATATCCGATCACTTCGGACAAAAAGCCGAAACCTCACAACTATAGGGTGACCATAAAAAAAAAACGGGGACACATGCACATGTGCATTTTTATCTCCTTGCGTATGGCGCGTCTATTTATTTACCCACGTGTATACGTATATGAGTTCGTAAATATATTTACGAACATTTGTGTATATCCCCATGGGGATGAAAAGGGCCCCAGGGGAAGGTGCGTCATATAAACCTGTTCCGTGTCCGGTGATCTGCCCCTGTGTGGGATGCTGGTTCACTTGTCGAGGGGTTTAATTCATTTTTTTTTTCAATTTTGAAGAATATTTTGTTTTTGTACTAAAGGCGTTCACATTATGCTGCTGCAACTCGCGCTGCCGCTGCTTCTTTCGCTTTAGAGTTCATAGCTAGCCTTGTCTCATATATGCGAAAAGGAGCTAGATTTGATCACTCAAGTAAAACAAAAACATGATGTTGGTGGTTTAGAATGAGATTTAAAGAAAAACAATTAAAATATTTCAATTTTAGATGAACATAATATTATTTGATTTCGAGGAATAGTTAAATTTGATATTAGGTGAAAAAATAACGAATTGATTCGAGAAATAAGTAGAATTGTGCTATATTTTGGTAGAATTCAAAAAATGTGGTAGATCTCACTTTAAACTGACATCAATATGACAATGCAAGTTGTAGTAGAAGCATATAAATGAGCTTAAATATTATGACATTTCAATTTGATATTGAAATTTTCAATACTCATTTAACTTCCTTTGTAATCATTCCGTTCTACAATAAATGCCCTAGGAAAATTCTTAATTCGAATAAAATTTTAAACAAACAATCAGTTAAATTGTTTCAAAATTGATAAATAAATGATACAATATAGCAATTACATCGGTAAAACATTCGAAGATGTTGATCGATTCGTTGAAATCCATTCTGATACAATTACCCCAATACATTTACCCGATTCATGAAATTTAAATTAGAATATCAATTACATTGCTATGGAAATATCCGTCTTACGACGTAACGAATATCGATTATTCGAAGACACAATAGAAACTTAATAATTTAATCAATTATTAAAGGAAATTTCCTTTCAATACGATAGAATAAAATCAAGGATTAAAAAACAACCGACCCTAAAATTGAAATCGAAACCGACCCGAAAAAATCAATAGCTGAAAAATTTGCCGCATGACACAGTTAAAGCGATCATTTATTCGCATACACGTATAAAAAATAAATAAACTGGCAACAATATAAACTTCCCCTAACAGAATTCAACATCGGGGTTGTTCTTTCGACGAGGGGTTGAAAGTTGAAACGTTCCGAACCTTGCACAACAGAATCCGAATCGAACCGAACTGCAGCTTCACAATTGAACCTGCACGTGTAGCTTCACATGACACATACAATTTTGTTGGGATATATGTATATATTTATAAAGGTTCATACGCATTCAAAAATACTATTAAATCAATTCAAATTTAATATTATCAAACTTTTTTAGGACTTGTTATTAGTCGCTTGAATGCAAGTTAAGGGATTGTTTGAAGTTTGTGGATTTTGTCTATCGAGGGGTTTGGTCCATGGTTTTGTCCTTGAAATGGGTTCAGGTGAGTATACACCTTTATATTATGGTTGATCCTTTGTATATGGAGCAGGGTTGATAAAAAAGTGAGACAGGAATGTAGAGGGTGGGTTCACTTTTGTCCATGACGAACAGGGGTGTAATAATTGCGCTTTCCGGCTTCTTGATGATAGTGCGTGGATTTGCATACGAATTGTGGATTTTATTCGAACCGAATGTTGTTATTGTATCATTTTATTAAATTTTTAATTAAACTGAAATTTTTAAAATGAGAAATTATCTTTATATAATCAATAATATGCATCTACATTGAGCATTACTTCCTTACATGAATCACTTGAAAATTATATGAATAACTAAAATAAAATCTATAAAATATATTTTTCGATTAAAAAAATACTATTATACAATTCAAAAGAAACTGTATATCCATCGGAACACAATAAATTTGTTCAAATTCGAATTCAACTTGTACACCCCGATCTCGAAGTTCGAACAAAAAGGGTGCACAAGATTTGTTCTCGACGCATAATATTGTGAACGGCCAGAGGCGCTAAACATTAGCGCCGCGTTCCAAAAATAAAATTAATTATCTTCTGATCAAAATCTTTCGATTTTTCGGAAATCTATTACGATTCCGAATGCAATGCAATACAGGTTTTCTGACAAATAGATCGCTCGGAGGCTTTCTCGGAAAATCGCGAGATAAGAAGACAACGACCGTGAATTTATATTGAGGAAACGAGCGAGCGGCAAATTTTACAACTACCGGTTATTTAATTGCCACATTTTATTATGTATTACGCTTTATTGAATTTTGTACTGTTCGGTTCGCGCCGAACCAATCGGATACCTGTTTGTTTTTATTGAGCGACAATAAATCTGCAAGAAAAATCGCATGTACCGTAATTGTACTATGAGTTTTTTTTTAAAGATATAAAGACGGTACACGCAATATTGTATCGAAAAGTGTAACGGAAATGGTACTGTTTTTGCGATAGTGATATAAATCCATTCATGAAAAAAAATGTGTTAAGAATCAATTGATAAAACTGACAAAAATTGACAAAAAGATTCAGAAGTTTCGATTTCTCGAGTGTTTTATAGAAATCTTATAGGTTTTCGTGAAAATTTAAAATATTGTAGCGGAACCAGTGATTCTATTTCTCGAAAATTCTCACTATAAATGACGACTGAATTGCGCAAATAGAACTAATGACTTTTTAAAAATTGATTTAAGTACAGAAAATGGTTCTATATATTATACATAACACAATTTTGATGAAAAAAGGTCACTTGTACTTTTAGTGCAATTCAGTCGCCAAATAGGATTTTTCGAGAATTCATAAATTAGACAAGTTAGACAAAAATTACACAGCTTTATCTCTAACTAATTGATAACATACTATAGAAAAATCGAGCATTATTAGTGGAACCGAAAAAAATTCAAATCACTAAAAATTGACATAAAATTTTCACAAGAGAATCGAATTTTATTCAATTTCAAGTTCAAGACTGAAAATATTATGAACATTCACGAACATAGAAGCATTTCAAAATATGATAATCTATATGACAATTGAATTTTATGAAGGGCACAAGTGACATTTTTCATCGAAATTAACTTAAGTGCAGAAAATGGTTCAGTATCATATATAAAACCATTTTTTTGTACTTAAGATGATTTCGATAGAAAAGGTCACTTATGCCCTTTGTGAAATTCAGTCGTCATATTAAAAATTGGGTTGACATCCCCTGCAACACATGAATACGGCTTCTTAGCCCCCCCGACGTGTGTCCCGGCTTTTGTTAAGCATTATGTGCACCCTGTACGAAAGTGTGCGTGAGATTGTACGCGTGTTCGACACGTGCATCGTCGCATACGAGAACAAATAAGCGAACACATCACCTACAGACGCAATATCAAAAAGATTAGAAAAAAACCATGAAATCATGGGAAATCCAGTTTCGCAATATCATAGGATTATTGCTGGTGCAAATTCACCTTTTCATGGTCGCTCTTCCGCGCCGATGCAGTTCGATAGTGTTGGCGATTTGTGATTAATTTTAGGTATGGTTTGAGGTTATATAGTTTTTTGGTGTATGTGTTAGTTTTTGAGACTTGGAATTGCTAGATATTTTATGGGATTCAAGTTATTAATCAAAAAATGAAGAAATCTAGAGGTATATCGAATTTAATTGCAAGATAGACACATAATATGTACCTGGTCGTTCATATGTTCTATCAAAGTTTGACATAACTCGATTTAACAAATGAACCTATTGTACAAATATTTAATTTGAATTCTTAAAAACAAAAGCACAAAGAATCACGTCAAATCATTAACTCTTCATAATAAATCTAATTTTTGATTATAAAATGGTTATGATGATTGGTACAGAAATACTTTCAGATATGCTCGCAAGAACTCTGAAAAGTTTAATGAAATCGGATGAATTTGTGAGAATATAGAGTACAAACAGAAAAACATTCATCATTTTTATTTATTAGATTTTTGAAACAATGAAAAAAATCATTCATTTATCAGAAAATATTCATAGTTTTCATCTTTGATACATTTAAAATCGGAATCTATTACGAAACGTGTCAAGATCTAAAATCGTCACTGTACAAGTTTGAAATGGGTGTCGGGTGATTTCCTTTAATGTTCCAGCTTAAAAAAAACGGGTCGAAGCTTTGTTGCCCCTTTATAAACCCGATGTGGCGATAATGCACCACCCCCTCATCCCAACCCCGACTCCGTGTGCACACGGCTTTAGGATGGACTGCCTTTTGTAACACTGTATATTGTGACGGGGTTGATCCAAGGGTGCACTTGGACCCGTTGATTAAATACATCCGGTTGATTGATATACGAAAGTGCATTTCTGAATGTTCAAAATGGCGGCCATATAAGTACTGGATCAAATTGAAACCTGTGACTGAAGGATTTCCATAAATATAAATGTTTCATTTCGAACTATTTCTACAATTTAAGATTGTTGTTTGATATGAAACTTGATATCGATTCGAATTGTATTGTGGAAAGTTTTCCGTAATCATCACTTCAGTTACTATGCACTTAGATTGAGTTAATTGAATTTTCATTAAATTTCTTGTTATTGAACTTAATCGATGTGTTATTAATGTATTTTTAAATTGATTTGATTAATGAAAGTGGTTTATTTTCGACTACAACCATGCTCAATTTCAAAAATTTTGTCTCCCTGTCAAGTAGGGGTGTTTATGGGGTTGAGATGGGTGAGGGTGTAGTGTTAAAAAATCACTTCCCTTTTCGTTTTTTGACCCCTCTTTAACAAATACCACGTGCAACCCACCGCTTTTTCCTACCAACTTGGGGATGCTTGATTCTTGTCAAATTTGACGTTTGGTTGATTATTTTTTTGTTGAAAAAATTTTACACGAGTTGTTGTTCGCGTTTGCTACGTGATTAGTTCATTAAAATAATTAATCGAGATTGTGATATAAATACGAAACTAGCGGAAGCGATTTGTATGCTGTGTAAATATTAGCTTATTACTATAAACATTTCTTATCGCTACTTTCACACAATACAATAACATTAAAACAGATAAATATAATAATTAAGAATAATACTGTTTCTCGTTCTGTTATCATTTAACGACACGATTGAAGTCGTAATACGATTATAATTATACAATTTCTTCGAAATATCTAAATATGTAGAGTTTTGTTAACTATCAAGTTGTTGGCAATCGAAAAATGATCAGATTTTCGAATATGCAATATTGATTTTGTATCGAAATAATTATAATTTGGGCTCAAACCGGAATTTATCGGTAATTTAAAATGCGTAAAAACTATTTTATACCCTATAAGCAGTGTATGTAAATAAATGTATACAGTGCACGAGTACAAACAAGTTCACCCTCTACTATACAAAGGCTTGGGTCAAATTAGACAAAAAAAAATGATGCTGTTACAACAGGGTGTACTAAAAATGTTAAAAAAATCTCAAATCGATCAGTTTAAAAATAAATAAATTTAATTAATGAAAAAGATATTTGATTAAAGATTTTAAAATGATTTGATTTTATATTTTGAATGAACGATTTTTCGAATCTGTGATATAAACGATTGTTCAATTTATTATTTATATTAAATAATATTGATTATATTTTCTTTCTATTTTATTATAGGGATCACATGTTTTACCTCTCTGAGGCCAGATCTCTCGATGCATCAGTGAAAAAAGCGACTCCCGCATCTAAACGCTTTATTTATTCCCCTCGGTGAATGTAAATCAAAACCGGGTCGTAAGCCGCATTAGAGGACATAAAAACGATCTTATTACATACACACACATCACAAATATCGAATAATCCTCACTTTTTCGAAGAATCCTTATCGAACTAGAGCAAAAACTTCAAAAAATTCATATTCGATGAAAACTTCCGATCGTTTTTTTAAATGAAAATTATTATTGAAAAACATCGCGTCATCGTTTTTATGATAATTTCCGCATATTCTATGGGAATGTGGAATCTGCTAATATAATAGTATCTCAACATGTGACCCACGATGACACATTAATGACCTGACTTACACTTATTTCTGTCAATATGGAAATGAACGCAGATAAACATGTAATTAGTTCGTAAGATTCGAATGTCTCTAGACATTCCACAATGTGAGAAAAATTGTGCGAAAATACGGAACTGAATTTCGTACAATAACATATATATTTTTTTTTAATATGTTGACATTTTTTAAGGTTATCGTTTTATGAAATTATTACATTATTTTCTATAACGTAATACGAATAGTAGACGCTTTTTTTCGATTATTAAAGTTCAACGTTCTCCTATATTTTTTTCGCGTACACGTTTTAATTATCTTAAATGTGTGATGCAATCTCTATAATTTAACCGAAGCTGCGTGCCATATTTCACTTTGTGAATTTTTTTTTGTGTTGACATTTCTAAGCTCTTGTTCCTGTGCTTATGTCTGTCTATCTGGCATAACAGGTCCTATACAAACATAAATGCGGAAATTTTTTCATAAGAAAAATATGCGGATGCCATATTCCACATGTTATTTGTACAAGACATAAGTTACGACCTATTTCTATGCGCTTCTGGAGATTTTGAAAATTTCACGTCAACGCCGTAATCCGACCTTCCACATTTTGTTACCGCAGAAGATTGAAGTTGAACTATATTTTAAATTAAATTAAATTTGATAGATGATTCATTCGATTGAGGTTAACGTCCGGAACTACAGTGACTATTATTTGAATTCGTTAAACAGCTTAATAATCCCGCATACGCTCAATTGAAATTTGAATAAACTTAAACGAAGCGTTGATATGGAGACGTTTTGTGTTTATTTTGTGAATGTTTAATATGTAGTTTAGTTATTTATACTGATCATTTAGAATATTGTAAAAAAATAATTTTTTAAACAATCATAAATAGAAGTTGCACCTGAATATGAGCCATTCAATGTTTAACATGATTAACTCCATAAATAGTCGACGAAATATGTTTGATGCGTTTTTCAAAATTCCCTCAATTATTCAATTTATTCAATATTATAAACATGCAAATTTCGTTTAGATATAACAAACTACTCATGTGGTTAGTTTCCACTAGAGTACACAATTAATTAAAATGGCATCTGAAATTAATTATTTATTACTAGGTACTCAAACAAGTTTTGTTACTAAGAGCTGATCTTTTCACTGCTTTATTTAACTAACCATAGAGTTACAGTAGATACACTAATAAAAAGTAGTAGTAGATAGTAGTAGATACACTATAAAAAAGTAGATAAATTTATGATAATTCATAGTTGAAGGACTTTTTATAACAATATAACAATAGTTGAAAGATCTTTAACTCTATGGTTAGTTGACTTAATTGGTCAAAAGACCGATCCTTGATAGTATCTATTAATCTTTATCATTCAAGAAAATTATTTCACACATGAAAAATTACGACTAAACCAAGTACTTTGACATTTGAATCAATTTTTTTTTTCAAAAAGTGGTATAAACCACATAACGCACTGAACATCTCATATCACAAACATCCTAAAATCGCTGAATTTTTACTTTTTTCACATTATTTTCTCAACTGATTCAGAATCGCTGATTAAACACACATCTGTTCGCCGCAAGGGGAAGCCTCGGAATAATTTTATTTTAGTGTGTCGTTCACATGTGCCGCATATACTAATGACGCATTGAATGCATTACGACAAGTGCATCTCGGCAAGGGGTATTTGCTCCCATTTAGACACCATTGTGTGCCCAAAATATTACCGACTTGAAATAACACGTAAATCTGATCGTTTGTTGAAATTTCGGATATTATTCAATCGTCGAGTCGAGTAATCTGCGTCATTTTCTATAATCTGCTTTTCGATTGTTAATGCTTTGATGTTTATATAATTCTTTGAATAGAGTTGTTTTTTTGAGTTTTGAATCATTCGTATGAAAATATCGAATTTTTGCTTCAAAAATGATACCATTAGTAAGATGAGACTGTATAAACATTTCATTTCTAAAGCAAGATACTTGCAAAAATAACATTGAATCGTTTCACATTTTTGCTCTAAAGTATTGCTTGAATTTAATTAATTAATTAAAAAATAATATTTGTTATGAATGTAATTTTAAAACAATAATTGAATAAGCTTCTTCTTAAGTCGTATATTAAGAGTATAAATAATTCATTTTCAATTTTTTTAAACAAATGTTTAATGAATTTCAATCTCATTATGGTCCAATCTTTTTGATTATTAGAAGAACTTTTGATAGATATATTGCGTTTTATTTAATAGAATTCAACTCTATGAGGACTAGAACACGCTATGGTGACTGTCAAACTCTATAGAATGAATAAATAATAAGATCGTGTTAAGTTAAGCGAAAATATCGGTCTTAGGACTGTAATTTTTAAAAATAATTAGATCTAATTTCATCTAAATCGCATGCGTTAATTTTCTTCGATAAGTCCGTTCGTGCAAATTGAATGGTCGTTTATAATCGATATCCATATCGTGACTCGAGGCGTTTAATCGTTCGAAAAGCCATGCACATTGTTAATTTTTTTTCCATAATTTATCGTGACACGATACAAAGTTTTCTCTCTATGACTGTTCCGCAGGAGGTGTTCGAAGCAATTTTTAAATCGTTCAGTTTTTAAACTGAAAACAATTTCCATTCGCAGCAGCGGATTTCCATTTTAACGGTGGACGACTTGGAAAAGAAAAAAAGCGAACGACACGCGAACTTTCTATGTATTTTTCAGTTTTAGAATATTAGCGACGATAACATCATCGTCTGACCATTTCTGCTTTGTTTTCTGACCATATTCACTAAAAATAATTCGATTATTTCGTAGTTTACGTCATACGTTCGCAGCTGCGTTAACGCTTGTTTAAGTTAATGGTTTTCAGATGAAAACGTGATCATCGCATATGAATTTGTATTGGGGAGCATGGAGATGGAAAATCCAGTGGTTCATTATTCCGAAAATAATATTTTTCTAAGAAAAAGAGATAATAATGCCATTTGAAGGGCATAAATAAAGCATCAGGTATTGTGAAACTTGGATTATTTACTCTAGTAATGAAACGACATCGGAACAACTTAGCCTCAGAACTTTTAGTCCAGTATTCTCAAGTTAATGAATTTGATTGTTAAATTCTATTTATACCTTATTCAGACTCTCTCGTAATATTTTAAAATAAAATTTCGTTATGCAGCCTTTATTCACATATTCGAGACGTGTTTTCGTTCGGATTCGCAAACCGTAAAGAATATTCTTTTCGTTTTCTCTTATTCAGAATTGAACAATGCGTCCGAGGGCAGAGTCTCTCTTTTTCCTAGCTGTGCATGCACAATGTTCTCTCACTTCCATTATCATTATCCTTTTTTAAAACCACCGCGATGCACTCTCAAATGAAATGGTCCCCAGAAATCCATTCATTCGAGGTATGCATTTTTTCCGACTTTTTTACCACCTTCGCATGTCACATTCTTGAGTGTCACAGCAGCCGAAGTCTTTTGTTCTTATTAGAAAAATGTAACGAAGGGGAAAACAGACGTCGCAGGGTTACGTACGTGACTTCATGTTTGACATCTTTATATGGGGTTTCAGTTAATTTTTTAATATTTTTCCTACTTAAAACTATGTAAATATTGAATTCATCCAATAAATTTTAAATGAAATGTAAAAATTTATTGAATCTACATAGATATATGCTAGATATTCCATAATTAAAACTGTTCCTCTAACTTCGATTCTAGTATAAATTGGAGAAAATATTTCTGATTACAAATTTCAATTCGATGCACATTATTTAAATTTTCTTTCATTATCATCACTTTTACACTCGATATAATCTGGGCGTCTGTAAAAAGTACATACAACAATAACAAGTGAAAAAGCTGGTGGAAAAAAATCGCAAGGGATGGAAAACAATGGATTTCCTCTATGGTTGTGTCGTGGAAAACAACCATTGAAAATTTTCTTTCTTTTTTCCCTCTGCTTCTACGTACATGTGCATTCGCAGTACAAAGGAACGAGGTGCTTACTTGTACCTGACGGGGTTAAGGGTTAAATGACTCGGAAAACCTATGCGAAATGTATATTTTGTTAAAAAAATATATCTCACTTCATTATAATCATATTTGAATGATTATTTTAGTGAAAGAATCTCATAATTCGATTAGCACCCATGTCATGTTAATTGAAAACTAGTTAGAAACGAATCGAATCTAACACATTTCCAACCAAAAAATCTGTTACACAATCAAAAATAATTGTACAAAAATCGAAACCACGTGTGTATGAGCACCAAAAAAAACTTTTAAGGGGAGGTCTCCGAAGAGACGAAGGTTCCCCCTTTTCAAAACTGATTTCGTCGTAAATTCTCCATACACCTGTTTGTAATCATCGCCAAGGTCGTGGGAACCTCACGAAGGTACACACCATGAAAAACTCTTACTTTGGGGAGGGTTGGGTTTTTCTATTGCGTAATTTATAGTGTTGAATAACGTCTTAACGGCCGGGGGCGACTTTCTTCAAAGATCGGCCGTTATCCTTCTTGTCTTGGAAAAAAGGTTCTGTACCTTTTTTGTCGGGTGCAAAGTGCAAGGAATGGGGTCCTCTAATCTCTCAACCCTTTTTTAAGCCTTCGGAGGCACAATGGGTCTAAATATCCGAAAATATGGGGATCATTTCCATATAATGTTTTGAACACCTGTGGGCAAGGAGTTGCTTGTCCTTGGAGCAATGATGTCGTTTATCATTTCCACTGTCGAATATCGTGCGTGATTTTATTATTGCTTCCTCATTGTTGCCATTGTTCTACGGTTGATGTCATTCGTTCACATAGTTTGTCACATTATTTACAGCAGGGATTACGAATCTGTTTCGAATCGGATTAAAATCCGATCTATTCAAACGTAATCTATTTGCATTTATTTATTCATTAATATCATTCGCATTAAAGTGAAGAACTGAGCAGCTAGACTAGAAATTTCAATGAGTAATAATAATGCACGATAAATCGATAAAGATAAGGTGAGTGATCATTTTTAAGAATTATATCGTGTAGTTCAAAATTGAATTTTCATTCGAATCAAATATTCGAAAAAAACGATTAAATCTCTTCATATCAATTAATAAAAATGACATGTGATTCGACAAATACGACAGGACTCAAACCCAGAAATCTCAAGTATATTGAATCGACACGACATGCACAAATGGTTTATACCACTACAATAAGATTGAAAACATCTGAAGTGAATATTATAACCAAATCGTCCACTTCCTAAATTCCATTATAATATCGAAATTATTTCAAGCAATTCGGAATCACATAATTGGAACAGACGTCTCCGATCTAAAGCCGAATGCGTACACATATAATATTTACAGGATAATGACGAACAATGAATCGAGCACTTACTTGACTAGTATTGTGTGGTCACAAGTGGATACGATTGTCACCCGGAAACGTGGAAAACGAGTCTGCAACAGTCAAGGCTAGGAGAGGCGACTTCTCGATGTGTTCGGTAGGAAAAAGCAACACGAGCTCGCTGGTCTCCGTCGAGGAAGTAAAGATCTGCACCAGGAACAGTTGTCGACCTTCGCAGACCAGCGATTTTGCACCGGTGATGTCCGATTTCGAACTCTGCAATTTTTAAAAAAAAATGACATCTTGAGGAGGAAAATGTGTTGAAAATCTCATATTATTAAAGAGCTTAGTATAGGGACTGATTCGTGAGTTAATTGAATTGATTAGAAAAAATGTCTGAATGTGAAAGGAAAAAGAATCAAAAGAAAATTCAACTGTAACTGGAAAAACTTAAGGTACTTGTCTTTTAAACTATCAATAAGGCACTTAAACTAATCTAAACACACATAAAACCTATCCCTAAACTATCTGAAATTAACCTAATATGAATAAAGAAACTAAACATAATCAAACCTTACTTAACCTAATCTAAAATCTAACCCAAGTCACGTGTGAAAAGTTCATGCTTACATTATAACAATAAAAGCCGAATTTTCACTGCTATAGTTAACTAACAAGAGAATTAAGTCAATCCTTCGACTATGAACTTTAAAAATTCATCTCTATTCAGCGAATGTTCGATAATTCGTTATTCAAAGACTAACTATAACTCTCTGGTCAGTTAATTAATGAAAATACCCTCCCTAATAAACTCAAATTCGTGCATTTCGACCTGTTGATTAGAAACTCAATATTATAAAAATTCAAATCAAATTAACTTGTAATAATTTCAAACGCACATTTCCCTACGCACTTTCGTCCAACGAAATTTGCCGCCGTTACATTTTTTGTGCGTCTGAGTCGTTAAAATGTCGAGATATCGCTATCCCAATTTCAGGTTTACCTTCGTTTTTGTATAGATCCAACACAAGGATGTCGAGCAAGATTCCGGACGGACAAAGGAAGCTTACCTGCTCATAAAGAATTATGGCTACCAAGGATGATGACCACTAGCGGTGCGTGGCTACGCATTTATAATATATCACATAAAATTATAATCGATTAATTAATTTATCAATAAATATTACTCAATACATTACGATTTGTTTATACGTAATTTTTTGTGTTCGTTAAAAATTTAGATATTACATAAAATGACTCATTCATGAGATAAAACTTCGTATTCGTATCGAGAGTTGACCTTAAGAATCGTTCAAGATTTTTATGTGTTTTTTAATTACAAAATTTAATATTATCGAATCATTCGAGACACTGAGGTTCGATCGACGAGATAACATCTAGGAAACATCACAATGTGGAAGTTGTTTGGTAAAGTTGCCTCAGGCACCACACGAAGAACCAACCTACACTCCTCACCTCCATTGTGGATGTTCATGTTGAAAATTTTAATTTTAATCAACACGAATCGCTAAAATTATTTCTGAATTTTTTGCACAAACTAATATCGAAATGAAACGTTTACAGCGTCGAAGATTAGCATAAGTGCTTGTATTTTCAACGGTCACTTCGGGGTCTACAGGTAATGTTATTGTATTTCATTTGAGTTCGACAAATAGAAAGGCGATTGTTGTATGTTTCGTTGTGCTTCTTTTGAAATTACCGGAAATGTTAGTTAAAAGGATTTGAAAGAAAAAAGAAAATGGCGCCAGTAAATCTTATAGCGCCACTGAGACGCCAATACACTTGTGAAGTTGTAAAGCGATGCACTTATTGTAGTTGATGAAAAAACGTGCTAAAGACGATTTTTACACAAAATTACAATTCTACGAATCTGTCGCAGTTTTGTAAAATTGCATTTTTTCCATGAATCTTGTGCAAAATGGGCGTCGGAAGATCGATGGTTTTTGATTTTAGGTTGAAGTAGGCGTGGTTGCACAGTCATCCGAAATTTCTATGGTATGTTACATTTATAATTCTATTGTTGCAGATTTATTATCGTCTTGAATTCGAGAAAATTCCATGAGGAGCGATTCATGTTTTTGTGGCGAGTTCCGCATTTCGGTGCATTTTCTTTGGACCCTATCGAGATACGATCTTCAGACTTGACACAAACGATTTTGCTAATTCATAATCTGTTTTATCTTTCAATAACGCACCTTTACCTGAAGAATCGAAATTCTAGGAAGTACAACGGCGCCATTATTTTTTCAGCGATTTTTCGAGTGCACTTAAAATTATCTAAACACCATTGTGTATCAGCGGATTTACCTAGGAAATACTATTTGTTTAAACGATTTTTTTCATTGCACCCAAATCCCGAATTATAATTATCTACAATAGTAATATTTACCTACACAAAAAAAATTCGAAGTATTTAGGTACAAACGGTCGTTGAAATTGGCGCGAAAACTCTAATCAGTATTTTCCATCATCTGATTGGATTTATATTCAATCGAGACATACACTCATTCATTACACTATTGTACAATATAAAATAAATATCATTTCCGAAAACAAACAAGAAATCATATGATTCGTCAGAAATGGCGCGAAAACTTCACAATACACAAAGGAAAAAATACCCATACGAAAGACGAGGTAGAAAAAAAACTTATCTTTTACCGTTGAAGATTTATGCACGCACTCGGAACTTGAAAGGGCCAGAAAGGGACCGACCTGGAACTCCTGAATCCCGAAGATGGAAACCGGAGTAAAAAAAAACCGAAGGAGGAGTCTACCTAGAAAAGAAACCGCTAAAGACGTTCTCACGGAGCGTCACAAAAGTGTCTCTATTTTTTTCCTCCTAGGCCCTATTCAACGAATTTGCGGAAAAGAATGGTGAAGATGGAAGCTGCAGCGACAATGGAAGAAGAGATCTCTCTACCTTTTTCGACCTTCGACAAGAAGCAACCATCCAGCAATATTTTGGTAAGGTTTCGTATTCTCAATATATGCCGCCTTTATCAAATTATATTCCGTCATTGTTGCGCAATCTCACTGTGTGCATTTTACACCTTTTTATTGTGTTTTCGCATGTTTTTTTCCTTCGTTTTGATGTGGAATAATATTTATTTATCGAGGACCTTTTCTCGGTAGCCAAACATCGAGAAGAAATGATCCGAAGGTGGATGAGTTCAGTCTCACGGTTATCTCGCTAAGCAAATGTGTAAACAGTGATATGTGTTAAAAATATTGAGTTGTGTTGAAAAGGATATGTCTTCTTATTATTATGAATATCGCGGTTAGTTTTCTGATTTATAGATTTTAAACATAATATGATGCTACATAGAAGATCATCTTATTATTTATTGCTTCGATTTTAAGTTCCAATATAAACTGAAATATCTCACGAAAGTTTAACAAACTCGGACTGTTTGGAATGCATTTTTTTCTCTATTATTATTTCTTTCGATATCCAAAAGCGTGAAAAGAGCCGTTCATTATTCTTCCGCTTTTGTGACAGAACTGTTCCCGATAGATTCACCAATTCTTTTCGAGTTTACCTCATGGCTACTGCAACACCTCAAAAATTCAACAATGCCGAAGATCATTATTTCGATTTTCGCAAAAGACGATCGGAATCGTTGCGGAACGTGACGCAATTTTAATTCGATTGTTCCAGTTTGCACTCGAATGATCGATCGATGAAATTAGAGTCAACGATTTGTCGATACAAATAAGTCATATTAAGTATTTTTTTTATTTATAGAATCAATTTATACATCGTTTGACTCAACTGGGGCATATGACATGAGAAATTACTTTATTTTCTTCAATTTTGTTACGGTAGGGTCGTATGGGTCATCACATTGTCGCTAAATTGAATACTCGTTGCAGCTTCGCTTTGTAACTAGGTCACTTGCGGATGCACATGCTGTTTGCATGCGGAAATTGACACTGCAATCAATAAGGGACCGATCCCATCGAAAATTCATTGAAAATTCATACGCAGATGAAAAAGGCTATCGGAACACTCAATTAATTCGAAAATTTAATTTTCCGCTCGGAAAAACCGTCGATTCTACGAAAAAAGCGATACGGCACAATCATGCTGAACGCTTTTGCATTTATGCATTCATTTATAGATATTGCTATCCAATTTTTAAATTTATTCAATTAATCATTCACTTTAAAATGAAAAAGGAGCCACTAGGTTAAAAACTTCGAAAAGGAAAGCTACATAGATTGATTTAATCGACACAGACAATGTGAAGTATCCATTTTTAGGAACTGTTTCTAAAGTGATACATCAACAGATCTTTCGAATCAAATGGATTTAAAAAGCGGTTTCAAGGGCTAAGAATTCTGAAGAGTAATCACCAAATGAAAATTAGAGCTCAAATTTATCGAATTCAATCGATAAATCAATTGAAAAATCGTATCGGGAACCGCTAAATCAACACTTTTTTCCATCAAATATTAAAAAGAAACTATCGATACATCACATCAATGAATAAAAATGACATTTTTCATTACCAGGATCCGGATTTAAACCTAGCATTCCAAGGACTCTGAAGTCCGACGAGGCATACACTAATGCTTCATTCCAATACACTATCTGCTGACTATGCACTTATGATTTTGAGATATTGTTATAGACTCGCTCTTTTATTGAAATCGATCATAATCGTTTCGAGATCGATTGTAGTTCTTGTACATAAATGCAGCATCTTCTCGGTTGTTGCCAGAAAACCAGAGGGTGTGCTTCAACGTATCACAATGGACAGGAAACATAAATAAGATGCGGACACAATGGGAAAAGGGCGAAAGAAATGTTATGGTGTTTTGGGAAAAAATGCATCGGTCTATGCGTTTGCACGTTTCGAAGACTACGACAATGTGTCGGAAAATTTTCGCACAAAGTGCAAAGATGCAATCTCTATGCCACAAAAGATGCACGATGAACGTGAAACGTGTTAAATGTGGAAGTCAATCATTTCTGCGATGTTGCATTGTGATTTTGTGTGTGTATAAATTCAGATTTTTTTTTGCGTGGAAAGCTTTTATTGCGTGTAGTTTTGGTATGGATTGCGTAAAAATATTGAAGGTAAAAAATCTCAACACATTTCTTCGCGAGTATCGAACGACACTTGAACTGACCTTTCACCGTTCAATATTCATCATTTATTATGCAACATAACCATCTGCACGTACTTACAGTATAACCTCGATTATTAGAACTAATCGGGGATGAAGATTGTCTCGATATCAATTGACATTTGAAAAAGATTGACATTACATACATTATGAAGCATTTTCATTTGTTTCGATATTAAATTATTTTTCAAACCGAAAATCAACCATTTTTTATGATTCTATAATAGTTAATATGTATAATTGACGCGTGGTTATTAAAAAGATTTTATCACTTTATAATGAGAATTGAACTCTGAATAGCTTCAAAATATGCATGATTATAAAAAAAACGAATTTCATTATTTAAGATTAGTTCAAACGATAGTAATCAAATTAAAACATATAGAAACAGACATATATACGCAAATGAAAAAGATAAGTCATGTCATTTGCGTATATAGGTCCGTTTAGGTTTAATTGTTGTCGAACGAATTTGACCTAACAATAAACGTAAACAGTGGAAAATTACAATGAAAATCAACAAATTCCTATATTATTCTATTAATTTTGAACGATTCAATCACAGAAAATAGTATCAGAACGTTTATATTTTCCAGCTATACTCTAGCTTAAAACTATTTCCTTTTTCGCTTTAAATGGGAGCATTAGAACAAGAAAGGAATAATTCATAGTTAGAAAAATGAAGAGAGTTCCACCTGGCTCCACATCTTTGAATCTAGATGATTGAAAATCCGAATAATCTAGGTTCCACTATAAATAATTTTATAATATAAATATTCCACCAAAGACAGTTTCGCAACGAAAGAAGCGCTCGACAAAACGCGGCCATCATCGTGTGGAAACGTCCCGCGAAGACTTTTCCCATTGACTGACTTCACCATCCACCATAATAATAATCACCATCACTATCATCGCCATCATCGTCGTAATCAGACGACACAATATGGTGTCGGACACACACCCGGTCACAGTGTCACGGCGCCATACCAACGGTACTCCTCGGGTTGGTCCGTTGTGTCTGACTTCTTGTAGTGTTGTGGTAGTTGACGATGGTCGATGCTGATGGCCGAGCTTTTTGCCACATCCTTCTCGGGAGACTTGGTCAATGCGGATCTCGGCTGTGTTATGTGTGCTCGAGTCCGTTATTTGTTGAGTAGTTGGAGTTTTTCAAATGAAGGTTTTGTTGAGGTGGTGATTGTGGGTGGGTTTTTGAGAGGAATGTTTTTTGCTTTAATTATAAATGGGGAATGTGAGAAAGGGTCGAATGTAAATATTAGAGTGAATAATTTAATGGCTTTTGGATAGTCAAATCATTGCCTTAAAAAAAAGAGCTTCTAAAGAAACAAAAAGTGTTTATGACTTCTTAAGTAAAGTCTAACTTTTGATTTCACTAGCAAAATAGTGAAATCTTAATCGTAATTGTACAATTTTGATCAGAATTCTGAAGCACGTGGGCGAAGCAAGACGAATTAGAATCGTATTCGATTTTTTAATCTACTTAGATCATGGTGAGATCTGAAGAAAAATATCTCGAAAACACATTAAAACCATAATAAAACAACAGAATCACGATCACTCTAACATAAACCTAACCTAATTATCGACTTATTTACGTACTAACACTGGCCTATCTTCCATCCGAACTTGAAACATTGACCATTTGATTCGTTGCCAATAATGTGCGTGATATCAATAAATTATCGAATCGTAAAACAGTCCATTATACAATATTTAATTGATACTTTACTATCGTTCAAATGTCAAAAGTAACGATTTCACTAATAGAAGAATCATGATTATACACTGCAAATAAATTTCATAAATAATGGTTTCACTTAAATCTCGAATTTACTAGCAATTATTAAATACATAAGATCAGTTATGATAGATAGAAAAAAATGTTACGAACGTTCACATAACTGAGTGCAGCGATTGCCATCGAACACTTTCCTATGCATGTGCACCGCAATTGCATTATTTTTATTCTTACGAATTATTAGATGCATTCGGAATCGTTATGCATTTCGAATTCGCTCCAGTTATTCTACGACACATGTCATAACTGTGAACTTATCCGGACGACATCCGAGTAATCTGAAGACCGTTTTGCGGACGGAAACTAATAACCGAGACGACTGTGTCTTTTTTTGAAATAATACATTTGGTGTAAAACTATAAATTTTCGGATATCAAGAATCGTATGAAAAATCACAATTCCGTTGACGCGTTATAAGAGCGTGTCCGGCTCAATGCTCTCTCTCTTGTCTTGCACTTGATTGATGATCTTGAAGACTTCGACAACGGGAAACTGTAGCAAAGCTCATATGCCGATTGAGTTGAAACCGTTGCTTTTATTTCACTATATCTTAAGATCAGCAATGATTGATTGGACCAGTCCTAAATCCTAAAGGAAATACTTGACATGCACATTTTTAACGACACTTTAAAGTGAAAACTCTTGCTCGTATACGGAAAAACAATACGGTAGGGTGTTTAATTGGGATGTGAGACAACTGTACGTAACCATCGCTCCAGATGTAAGTACCTATCCAACATATTACGAGTATCGGTTACGTTAAAAGCAGTTACGCGAGTGTTACGTTACATTACTACACTTTGAGGGCATATTGTACAGGTGAGCTGTCGGCGCGCATACCGGTTTTACGTGGCGACAATGCAACGCTGTAAAAAGGCTTTAAAACACATTAATCCGGTGAGAAAATTGTTTTTCAGACGTGAATTAGTTTCGTGAGAATCTTGTTGAAAAGTTTCGTTTTCATTTGAATTGAAAAATGAGTCTTTTACCTAATTGTTATCATTAATTATCTACGAGGGTCGGTAGATCGATCGATTTGATGGCAGTAAATACTCCGCTTATCCTTCCATTTCTAATAAGATCTTATTGGAATAGATATAATAAGTGCGGAATTAATTAATCAACCTGCCTTAAAATCAAATAAGGAGATTTCAGCAAGCGCATGCACTTATAACTAAGTCAAGTTCAACCCTTAATCGTAAGGATTTAGATAAGTCGCTTTTTCGAGTTACCTAGCATTCGGATATTAAAAGGGAGAACGTTTTTATTTTCTAGTTAGATTCTATCTAGAAGTTGTTGTCTTTCTTGCTTTAGAAGCGAGCACCAGAGCAAGAAAGGCAATAATTTCTAACTAGACAAATTTTAAAGTCTCTTTCCTTGAACTATATTTATATTTGCATTACATCTATACAAGATGATTTGATAAGAATTCGTATATTATTCATGCCAAATCTACATGGAACAAATTATAATCAGACTCAATCAGATTCAAACAAACAGATCAGAATCAAAGTATTTCATAAAGGCATTTACTTGAGGTCCTTGTTTAACACATCAATCAGATTCGAAACACTCACGAACGATAAGAATGCGATGAGCATTCTACACAAACTTCTCTCAACCGATACAATTTACAAACGAGTCTTATTACGTGCAATCCGCATCAGATCCGCCTTCCATCGTCTTCGGAGACTAAAAAATCTCGTTTAACAGTAAGTGTGTTAAACGGTGCTCTTCAGATGCCGGAGACACGTCCCAAAGGACAACCTCACAGGGGCAGCCGGTCAAGCAGTTGATGGACATGTCGTCTGCTGGTCCGCTAACGGTCCTCAGGTGAACCTGAACAGTCTCCGACGACTATGGTGATGGTGATGATGATGATGATGATGCTGGATGCCTCTCCCTAGGCGCCCTTCTTGGAATCCGCTGGTGCTGGAGTCGGAACGAGGTGATGGCTTTCGAGGTTGCGGTAGGTCGAGAGTTCAGAGCTTTCGATTGTGGGTCGCTGATGATGGGGAGTGGTTGTTGGTTTGAGGTTTTGTTGATTCGAATGAAGTTTATAATCGATTATGTAGTTTTTTTTTTCATTTTGAATTAAATGGTATTCAATTCTAGTCAAATAATAAGCGATTTGGGTTAAAATATTCCAATTTAATGATGAAAAGAATGATGATATGCTTTGAACAGTTGTGTATTTTTTATACATGTAAATCGATTTTGTAACAATTTAATTTGAATTGAATATTATTCAACTAGAAATTCAAATTATTCAATTTGAATTAGGGAACTTATATGCATTATGAAAATTTTCTTAGTTTTCCTAGAACGTACTGAAAGTTTCGAATTGTACTAAAGCGAATTTTCACTGGATTTCAATAAGATTTTAGAAAATAATAGATTTCAAGTATTCAAATAACACATCAGTGTTAAATATTTTTTCCGTGAATTTGTTTTGGAATGAGTTGAAAATCCTATTTATTTTTAAGAACGAGGCACGAGTTTTCAATTCAAACGCACATTCTATTCAAAAAAATCTATATCCATTGTTCGAAAACTTTATTTATCTACGAAAAAGGGACTCAAATTGATATGTCATCTGTAAAAAGAGGATAAAATCGAACACGATACTTATCAACCTTGAGGAGTGACAAAATATTGCCCGTAAAAACGAACGGCGGCAATAAATAAATACGCTCGCATTACACCTGAGAAAAAAATGTTAATTGATAAGCAGGTGCGATTTTCGGCGATGCTCATATTACCAAATAACAATTTTTCGGATACCGCATACCGAGCCAAAAAAATGGACGTCTAAATTAATAGCGGAATCCTTATTTTTTTCCAGAAATGTATCTCCCGTTTCTTTTTCCAAAGATATAAATGCCGGATGCACAACGCCAAAATTCTGTTTTCTGCGTAAAAAATAAGACTCTTGTATAAAAACCTTGTGTAAGATCCCGTGTTTAACATCTGCTATTTTTTCAGCATTGCAACGACCGTTTTTTTTTTCATCTGATTTTTGGATTCTTCCAACGTTTTATGTCCCGGGATGTCGACCGTAATTATTTGCTGTCTCGATGGCAATTTATTGGGATTCGATGTGTTGAGGATTTTACAAGATAGATAATAATAATCGGAAATTGCTTTCATTAAGGAGTCGATTATTTAATGGTTCTTTTAACCGCGCGACGAATTATCAATTCGGAGATTTGTAAAGATGGTCGTTTTCCGGTAGATGAACGTATAAAATTAGACATTTATATGGAAATTGAATTTGGAAATCGTTCATTGAAATATATCTATCGTATTGAATGTGTGTAATTAACATTTTAATATTGGATATATTGATTTTAGTCAAATTTGTTACGGAGCTGTCAGATTTTCAGAATCGATTAATTCATGAACGGTTTCGATAGTTTGTAAAATATTTACTTCGATTATCTTAAATCAATTCGATACAGTTTTGATTAAATTCAACCAAAAATAGGCAGTACTTATTCAATACAAAATTAAAATTTCACGAATCAACCGAATGGATAATCATTCATGTGTAAATTTTCCATAACCATTACGCAACCTTAAACACTTGCACATATTAATTTTTAAAAATAAATATAATTAACATAAAAATAAATTCATAACTTTTTTAAATAATAGCCCAATGATCGAATCTTATGTAAATTTGAGTTGTTAAACGTTCATAGATTTTTTTCCACGAGTTTTGATTGACGTAACACTTGTACAACAAATATGTGATTCAAATTAGCCTGTTCTTACAACGGTTAATCATAGATGTTTAAATGACAGTTCATAACTGGCTTGTGAAATATATCGAGCAATGTGTTAAGAACAGAAACTATAATTAGCATGTTCGATCGGTATTTAAACCAATTTATTATAGTTTTTATACAGAAATGATCAGTATTTATAATTATCACTGACTTATAATATTGCATTCATTATCGATGTGATATGCATTTTTGAAATTACTATGGATTATTTATCTTGAAAAGCAATTTATTAGAGGAAATCTCAGATTAGAGGTTTAAATCAATCTTTTCACAAGAATTGATGTAATTTAATCGTATGTATTATCAGAATCGTTAACTTTTGTTTAGGGCAGATTTTTTCACTCGTTAGTTACATTCGAGTTAGTTAACTAGCAATTTTTTTTATATTGAATTTGACGTTGCAAATTTGCAAACATATCATGTCAACTAACAAATATTAGGTATAGAAAAAAAATTAACATATACTCTGTTTAAGTGAATAGATCGGTTCTTAATTCTCTGATGTCTTTTTGTAGGACAATTTTAAGTTCTTAAGAAAATTTCGGTTATAGAAGCATTCAATTCTATGCGAACCCTAACCGTTTAAAACACGAGCAATTTCTCAAATATGACACACGATGAATAATCGCACATTTTCGAACATCCATGAAAAATACCCATCTAATCAAACGACCGCAATTTTTCTAATTGGCGCCCAAGACTATGATCTACGACTCGTTTTATCATCGCATAGAAGCGTTCGACAGGACATCAATTTGAGTAAGGTTTTTCAACCTTCGCTCTTTTTATTATTTGCCTTTTTTGCGCCTTTCTCGGGGGCCTTTCGTTTTTTCAACCGAGTTATAAAAATGCCGTTTCCTCCGGTCGTGGATATAATGATGATCGGTTAAGCGTGGCCGAAAGGTAACTTACCTGTCGCGGTTTCGAACTGTTAACGATCCAAGCTGTACTCAAATCAGGTGTTCGAATGCGGAAGAAAAAAATACAGGGATGTAGTAAATTAGTTAGAGATTCCTATGTAATTGATCATTTTGTAATATTTTTCCGATTTATATAATTAAAAAAATATCGAATTTGACCCTTCTTAAATGCCTATATATGGAGACAGGATGAGTCAAGTAATTATTACATAGCAATGAGTGCGATATTTAAAACTTTTTCAATAGTTTTCATTGTTAAATCATTCTCAAAACATCTTAAGAGTATGAAAATATTTAAAAATAACAAATTTCATCAAAAGTTTCGAAGTTCTATCAGTGTCTATGTGCAACAAGTCGAGTGCTTTCGAGCTTTGGAAGTATGTAGTATATGGTCTTGTACAATTTTGAAACTTTGTTGGCTACACCACTTCCGTTTTACATTACAACAGGTCGCCATATAACGATGGGTTCCCTTTGTTGGATGTAACCGATCACCTGAGACCCTCTTCGGAGCCACTACCTGTTGAACCTTTGTTGTCGTTTTAACATCGACACATTTCGAAACGTGATTTCTTCGAGGAATACTCGAATTCAGTCCAGGAATTTACAAATTGTCGATTTAACGAAATCCATAACTCCAAAGCAAAAAAGGGCGGTCTTTTTCCTTAAATGGTGTTGATTTTTATTCTTCTATAGAGTTTGAAAGTTGACTAAAAAACTAACGTGAGGGTGACTGATGAGAGAAAAGATTGTGCCTTAATCAATCGATTTTCATACCGATTGAAATAATCGGTAAAAAAAATTGATACATTTATAAAAAAATATATAAATCAGACTCAAATGGACTTAATGAAAATACGAATAAAATGACATTTCAATTAAAAAATAATAAAATTTTGCAAAAAAGCATTTCCCGGAAATCACCAGTACTAATTAGTACCGATATCGTAATACCACAATGACAGTTCGAGCAGGAAATTCAATATCCGTTACATTTTTGCTAATTTCCTCATAGATTTATTTAATCGAATCGTCTACTGTATAGATCTAATAATATATTTTCAACAATTTAATACACTTTACAGTGCTAATTTTAGCAATCTAGTTTGGTTTACGGTATCGTCGACAAGATTGTCAGTTCGACTTCGTCCATAAATGCGCATAAATACTCGGAATATATGGTAATTAAAAGTGTTCACGTGTAATAATAACGGTGATAAGTGCTTGATCTATGCCCGTGGACAGGAGTAGCGGTTTAGTAATACGTCGTTTAGTGAATCTAAGCATTGTATATCTATGTGTGTCTGCTAAATTATATTATAATGCAGTATATCATGTTTCTCGTAGATCGAAAGTGTAGCGGATGTTATTAGAGCTGGGGTCTCAAAGATCGAGTCACGAACCGGGTAAAGATCAAGATATTGTGAGGACATCGATTTATACTTGGATAGATATAGTATAGCGAAGATTGCACAAATTGAATGTTATATCATAAATAAGGTTTATACAAAGTGCTGAGACGCTTCTTTACACGTGACTTTCGAATTAGAACGTAATATTGTATTTCAGACTTGAAATAGATCAATGAAATATCAAATTAATTGTCAACACATTTGTAATGAATAATTAAAATTTAGGTTATAATAATGAGAAGATCAAGAAAAAATTTCCAGATGTATAAATATTTTGATGAATTAATCAGTAATAGATTATATGGGGGGAACGTTTTTCGTTTCTAGTTAGAAATTATTATTTTTTTCGCTCTAGGTATTGTTTTTTTCTTAATATAATGTCCCTCCAATGACACAATATTTTACCCGTTTTGGGCGATTTAACGATGTTTATTTAAGATGATTTTACAGATCAAAATATTTATAGAATGAAAATTCACGTTAAAAATGTCTCAAATGTCTTAAATAAAAATCAATAATCAAATACCATAGAAAAGTGACGACTACATTCAGAGATGTAAAGCAAGGAAAAATACTTATTTTGCCGAAATAAAAAATATTGCCTAACTCCAGTGCTCACATTTAGAGCGAAAACGTCAACAAATCCCCATACCAAGAAAAAAATCTTTCCCTTTTTCACTAAATCTAACTACAATATCTCAATCTAAATCAACAAATTACGTCTATCGATAAATCGCATCATCGTCTCTCATTAAAACCTCATCAAGCTACATAAAAGATCGATCCAATAACATATCAATTATGCTAAAATCCCATCTCAATCACGCTAAAACCTCATCTCAATCACGCCAAAACCGCCGCATCGAATCGAACCGGTATTCAAATCCGACCAGTTCTTCGAACGGAAGCTGTTCCGAATCCGGTGCGATGTCGAAGTCCACTCGACTCTTTCACCGGCCTTTCACCTGGACAGGTGAGTGCTCTCTCGGTCGGTCGACAGCCTGCGAAATTGTTGTGTAAGCGCGTGTGGCCGTGGCATTGGCATTGGCCATGGCCATCACTGCCGAAAGAAAGCGGCCGACACACACTGGGTGAGGTCACGCGATGTCGTCGCGTGATGGTCGTGGATTTTGCATGAAGATGCGTTTAGTTGGTGTGGATTGTGATCGGGGGTGGATTGTGATGGAGGTTTGGTTTTTGGTGGGGTTGGAAATTTGATTGTAAGAAAGGGTATATGTGAGTTTTAGAGCGAGAATGGTAATGTTATCAAGCTAGACAAATGAAAAAGTTTATGTCTAATATTTCATAATTGTTTAGAGGGGAACTTTTTTCATTTTTAATTTAACCCTAGCTAAAATATAGCTGAGCTTTTGTTAGAAATCATTGTCTTTCTCGGTCTAGATTCAAGTACTAAAGCAAGAAAGGTGATTTTTTTCTAGCCAGATAAAGGAAAACGTTCCCTTCTGTAATCTATGCCTGCTATATTTTGTCTCAGATCTGCACCAAATTCAATTATTATTAGATCTATTAGGAGAACGATGCAGATCTGAACCATTTTACTAAATCGAAATATATTTTTTTCCAGATTCCTGTTTTCAGAGTAAATGATTTGTACGAAATGTACATTAGGCATTTATAGCAGTTGAAGTCTCATTTACACAAGACTATGAGCTCTGTCTTATGTACTCTATAATCTATCCATCCCTTTCTATGTAACGAAGCCAATAAAAAGAATTATACCTATAGATTATTATAGAATACATGAAACTAAAGTATGGATTAAAACTACATTTATACGTGAACAATGCAATAATATGATAAAGTTGCCTATAAAAATTCAATTGAACCTATAAATGCCCTATAAAAAACGGGATTCCCTGCTTAAATAGAATAAATCTAATCGTATTCAACTAGATATAGATCGAAATAAATCAGCATACAGACTCGTCCCATATTTGTCCGACATGAAAATTTACAATCCCAAACGAAAGTTGGTTCAAAAATCAAATCGGCCGATTTGCATCGACATCGGAGCCGCTTTGCATCCGATGCGGTTTCGATTTGTTAATCGTGTCACAATTTGAATGTCGTGTTTTCAAACAGTTCTGAGTGAAATCGAAGTCACAGAGACGTCTTCAGCTGACTCCGAAACGATCGCTGAACATCAACTCCTGAATAATGAGCCATTACCACGTGTGCGTTGAGCGAAAATTGTGCTCGTCAAAGTGTGACGTTGTTAGCGAGAGTTTTGTTTTCACGTGCCTTTTTTTCTCTATTTTTCCATCGAGGTGTGATGTGTTGGAATTCTTTCGTTTTCTGCGATGATGATGGAGAACACTTTCCATCAGGTGTTCGTGACCGATCGGACATGCAATAGTGTCATAATGTGAATTGTTTGCTGAATCGTGTGGAATTTTCAGTGAAATTTGTTTGTATCACTGAAATAATTATTGAAGAAACTTGTTTTCATTGAAAATAATATACTATCGATTTTGTTTCCAATTCAATTGTTGATTCAAAATATAAAAATCAACAAAATTTTAATATTTTGTTTTATTATAAGTGCAAAAATTTCTAATGAGCTATTAAGTTTAATTTAACTTGAAAATGACTCAGTGTGAATGTCTAATATTTTGCTTCAGAGAGTCAATATTTTTACAAATCTGACTCAACTGTTATGACAACTGGGCGCCAACTAACATAAACAATTGGTACTCATGCACTATCCCATCGACACAAAATTCTACCTAATCTAACCGAACCTAACACGTAAAATGAGCCTAATTGAATATAAACTGAAAAAAAGTACATAAACCAATCTGCAATAAATCTGATTGTAAGACCCTATATTTCAATATTTAACTAATAACAGCTGTCAAATTTTATAGAGAAAAAAAAATTAACACAATGCCAAATTGTTTAATAAATTATTGAAATATTTAAATGACTAATTTAACCAGCTGATGACACAGTGATATAAAGCATTTGTGCATATCGCATCGGACCTAGCGTTCTCGAAATGCTGAATATATTTCTCCCGAATTGTAAAAAAATCAAAAAATCTTAGCACATTTCTATGCAGCTTAGTAAACAATTTAAATTTTATATCTAAATAACTAACCTTACGACAATCTGGTAGCACAGCTATAGAAGTAGAACATTTGTGCATGCAGCGTCGGACTGAGCGTTATCATGATGTTCAATTCAAATCCTGCCAAGAGAAAAAAAATCAGAATTACTACAATAAATCGATTAAATTGAAACATTGATCAAAACAGCACATCATCTCTCATGACACAGCGACCTCCAAAAAAACGCGGCAATTTCACAAATTTCACGCCCGAATCGAAAACGCTCAAGTCTCCCAAAGACATGGCCAATTTACCGCTGGATGAGCAAGGGGCGAAAACGTGACTTTTCTTCGCGATTTAAGCTCGCAAGCGTCGTTTACCTTTTGTGCCGTGCCCTACAGACACACATGTCGTGCACTAATCGCCTTCACGGTGGATAATTCGCAAAAGGCGAGTTGGACTGTTTTTCCGCGTCTCCGTCGAAAAGTGAGGCGGTTTTCATGAGCGTGAAACGCTTATTTCTTTCTTTTTTGTATTTCAAAAGGTGCATCTGGAGCGTGACACTTGTGGGCGAAACGCGTACCAAGTTCGAGATGTTTTTAGAAATGTCGTTGGAAAATTAGTGGAGATTTTTAATGGAAAATTTTGGTCAAATTCGGGTTTTAGGACCAGTCTTTTTACCTCTGATGTAAGAATAAAACGATTTTAAACTACACATGGGGATTCCTGAAACTATGAGCTGTCAAAACAGCCGCTGAAAGGGCAAACATTAAATTAATTTTATTTTCATACTAGATGTGAAAAGACCGGCCCTTAATATTTTGAAGTGTGTTTTTGTTTGCGTATTGATATGTTCTGTGTGCAGTTTGTATTGTGAATTGTTTGATTTGTGATTGTATTCAATTGATTATTGTTAGTAATGTGTTGCAAGTGTTTCTAGCTGATATAATTGTAATTTAAATATTATTTGAATAATATCTTCTTGGCATGAAAAGAAAATTCTTGAATGTTATCGCAATGAACTTTATATGAAAGTAGTTTGATGAAAAATAAAATTGAGTAATGCAAATATTTTAATTTTAGTTTTATTTATTATGGTTAGATTTTAAATTCAATTACTTCAGTAAAAAATCATTTACTAACGAATGAATCGAATTTCTCAAATTCCAAATTCAGAAAATTACAATAAGGGAAAAACTTATTTTTGTTAAGAGATCTATCCTGAAAACTCGATCTAATAAGAAAATCTTCCATCTGTCTCTTATAATCTACTTCAAAATTAAAACCTCTCTTCAAATATAAATCCCATCAGAATCAAAAACTAATGCAACACATATAATTCAAATGTAATCCTAAGCTTATACTCTACGTTTCATTAAAAAATTCTACCATCTTTAAAACGACACTTAAATTTTTCCAACAAAACCTAAACACCCAATCGTCCAAAGGTACTCTCGGGTGCATTTTACCAATCACGATCCGATGATGCACGTTAAAGAGGAAACCCTCGCGACGTCGTTGAATTGCCGCCTTATTGAATTAGACATTAAGGCCCTCGGTCATCAAGTGCGATCATCGTAATGCCAATTCAGTCCCTCGTCTAGCACCCATCGAGACAATCTCGATGCTCCACTATATATGTATACCACAAAGGAGCATCGACTCAATATAAGGGTCATACACCGTCTGAATTGTCATACGAGATCGATTCGATTCGATTATGGTATGTAAGAGTAGTCCTAGAACTAAGAACTGTCAAAAATCAGCGGTATAGAGATATGTTTGTCTATTTCTGTTTTGACAGTTCGTAGTTGGAGGACTGACTGTATGTGACGAGAATGTTCAAAGAAAGGAGCTGTAGATAGAAGATAGTTATAGTACTGCTACTTAGCATCAAAGAAGATGGTTTATGGTTTCATGAGAGTGAAAATTCACTTCCCGACATGTTCCTCTTTCTAGAACGAATCGTAAGATTAAAAATGTCAATAATCCCAATTATTTTTACGATACAGGGAGAACTGCAGTCCTGCTGCCCTAAATGATGAGTCGTTACTATTTTGTATGTTAAATGGTAATTTATTATTAAAGATCTTTTCCTTTTCCGTTTTGGTTTGAACGATGTGTTTAAAAGTGAATTAGTTAATATACACGGAAGATGTCTTTTCGTGATTGATGATCTGCTTCATTTGTACAAAGTTTTGTAGAAATCCGTTTCCTGATTAATATGTCTGATGAAAAGTTGAATTTTTCGATAATTGCTGACATTTCCATGCATCGAATGAAAGTGAATCATCAATCAAAATAATGTGCCCTTTATTTCGACAATGGAGTAAGTTGGAAAATATTTTCGATACAAATTTTAGTAAATTGTTTATATTTTTGAATTTTTAAGAATTGCAGAACTGAAACGATTTTTATTATTTTCATCTGCACAAGCAAGTCAAACAAATGCGAAACTTTAAATATCTCAGAACGATAGAAGATGGACTCACACCATTCAGGACAGATATATGATTCTCATATGAAAAAATCTATGCAGAATCTATTCAAACAAGAATTACAGTAGGTATCTATGTTCTTAGTGTGTATTTTATAAACAGTATTAAAAAATCGATAGAAAACATAAAGTGTGATTGTTTGATCGGCGTCAGCTCGCTGCACTCAGAAGTGTTGTGAACTTTAAATTGGACTAAATTGATTCTAATTGTAGGAAGAATGCCGAGATGACTCGAGAACACCCCATCTCTACGATAGAAAAAGATTTCCATCGACCAAAAACACCATTATTCTACTAACAAACATATTTTTTTCGCGGTCAACAACCCCGCGTAATCTCGATGAATAATTGAGATCTTTCCAGCTTATTCCGGGGATTTATGATTTGTGTCTTTGCGGTTTTATTGTCATTGTTGTCGCCAGTTTCTTAGTATGACTGTACTCCGTGACCCGAAGAAATGGTGATCGCGATGAGTATGAGAAACCCGGAAATGCCTTTGACTTGGTTACAATAAGGCGTTCTTAGAACTGGGGAACTTTACAGCTATATTGACTTTATGTGTTTGATATGAGACGATACAGTGTTCTGTATGGAACATGAGTTATGATTAATGTTTTGCTAGTATGCGATCTACATTTTATTATTCAAAGTCATATGATTAACTATACATACATACATAGTAGCAATATCAAATGAATGTTTTAAAAATCAAAATATTCAGATTGTTATGTGAATGATTTAATAACGTTGTAAGATGCACATTGCTGCAACTTTGATATCGACAACAAAACAACAGGTCATTAACGATGTTAACATCAATGAACACCGCTGCCATTTTCCAGTTTACGATTTAATCGATTACTATAATTATAAAATGATTTAGAAATTGTTTGAATTAATGAGGAACTTCGACGCAGTCTAAGGTTCAATTGATATTTGGTTATGTTGCACAATCGAACAATAACATTTGTTAGTCATCTTATGATACTGTAGTCTTTTTCGTATGTCTCAATACGATATCCCATAGAGTTAAGACAATGCTTAATTTGTCTATTCGTTAATCGAATATTAAAAGAAAATTTCTTATATTAATTTTATAATATAGAGACGATTCTTTTGCGGTTTTCCTCGATATGAATATTCAAAGCCAAACCGATTGTTCGTTAAACCTAATGGGCGTTACGAATCGGTATTTCCACTCGACATCTTCAAATGGTCATGTGAGCAATAATCACGAGATTATCGTTTAAATGTGAACGGGATATATTTAATCATATTTGTGGACAGGAAACGTTTAATACGAAAACATGAATGATAATGCGAAAAAAAAGATACACACAAGGTTTTCGAGAGGAGGAAGACGAATTGATCGCCGATAAAAATTCTTCAATTGGACACACCAACAATAAAATTGACGTGCCATTTCAGATCCTTTCAATTAATTGAATAAATCGATGAGATTTATTCAAAAGTATAGATGAAATCACGAGAGTTGGAAAGAACTATCCACACGCTACAATTGTGTAGTATCTGTGAATAAACTTGCAGCATTGCGTCACACTACGAAAGAATTGTGCATACAAGTATTGTTTTACTGTTGCTTCTTTTTATAACTACAATTTTGTATAAAATAGACAGTTCCAACTCTAGTGATGTATGAATCATTAGTTTGAAGAAAAGCCTCAATACGCTACAAGCAAACACGGTCGAAGCCTGTCAACTCTCAATAGATAATTTCGATGTTTTCAGCCACTCTCTCACAGAATAATCTCCGTTTTATTTTCACCGACAAATAGCGGTATTTCAAATATTGAATTTGCGTAGTTTGTTTTACGTCCGCGGTGAGACAACAAGGAGACGGACGCGTTCCGCGAAACCGCTTGTTTGACAATCTCACGCCGAAACGGTCTGCAAATACATATGGGATTGTACGAGTATAAATATATATAATATTGTATACATTTTGTGCATCGATAAACGACCAGTTTGCTGTAGCCTTTCGTATGAAAGACCGGAACCGAGGCGCAACGATGTTTGCTCGAGCTCAAAGCGATGTTCCGCTTCCCGTTGATGCGAAACTGTTTTTGCTCGAATGACAAAAATCGTTTGTAAATATTGTCATTGGTCTTCGTTTAGTACGTATTTTAAAATGTCAAAAATAATCATAATGAGTCATTAGTTTCATAGGTTAAATCAATGCGATCGATATTTGAAAACTCTTTAAACTGATTTTTTTGTTGTGATTGAATGAGCTGATAAAGGAGTAAGCATACACAAATATGTAAGTATTCTCATTTTTATTTGTATAGGAAAAGTTGATTTCAATTATTCAATCATTTGTATTGACGTATATATTGCTCAATTATCATGTTATATTATTTATGCCAATTAACATGATTACAATAATAAGAAAAACAACACTCGAGCATGACTCAATAGATTACCTCGACAGATTCACATTGCTCATCAAAATTTAGAACTCGATCAAAATTTGTATTTAATGAGATAAACCTAGATTACAATCAAGTTATACGATACAGCATCTATTCTCAGATACGATTACTACACTATATTTTTTTTTATAAAAATTCGCACACGCGAACTGTGGGAAGATTTATCCGAGAAAGACTCACTGTCTTCCCACGAACTGTCTCCGTAGAGTGTGAACACATTTATACTTATTTCAACATAGTGATATCAATAAAACTACCCTCAAATATAGTTTTTAATTAATATTAATACACACTTTGAAAATGGTTGATTTTTAAAATAAACTTTCAAACCGTAAAAATTTTATAAATTGAATTTCAAATGTTGCAAGAATTATCTCTGAAGTCTATACAAATTAAACTAATTTCACTAAGAGTAAGTACGTTGCTTTATTTGACCAAAATGGCGTTAAATTCGACAATAGACAAAACGTAAAATTCATCTACGTATACGGTCAAAATTATCACTCTAGCGTGAGACCCGTTCTTAATGGGTTAATAATGTTTTTTTAAGGATAGTTTGAATGAGTCCAAGTGTGTTGTTTTATGTACTTCTCAATTCATTAATCGCGTTATCGTTCGTTGTGCAATCGAAAAGTTGCACTCGATTTTAGCTCTTGTGCAAGATAACACAACGAATCGGAAGGCTGTCGAGATGTTTCAAAAGCCTCCCAAGAACTAGGCAAAAGCTTGTCCCTCTTTACACACACACATACGACCAATGATGTAGCCTAACCCAAGAACAATCTACATAACAAAATCGGAACTTTATTCGTAAATAAACTGCACCACTGTCCGTATGTACACTCGATCACGTTTATACGTCCGACGTAATGATTTTGCAATTTACCCGCTTTTGATCCGTGACTCGTGTGTTACGTACACACGAACAGCATAACCGCACTGTAGTACATACATAATGTACAAGTGTGTACGTCAAACCGAGGAAGTGGTTATTACGGCATAATTGACATAATGCAAGATGGCAACCTTGAGTCGGACAACTCGAGATTTTCCAGCTTCGTTTTGCTCTTTTTTCGCTCCCAAAGCGTTTTCCTTGTGTTGCGTGCAGGAAACGGAAACGATTCTTATGTACAGAAGAAGAAGTACAATACAGACGACGAATTGCAACATTGTGTTTAGAGTTTAATGTGTGCCGATTGTTTTGATGGGTTTTGGAGTTGTCTACGATGGGCAAGACGAGGACGTTTCGTATATATCTGTGCGGTTTTATGACTCATTTGAATGTTCGCATTGAAGTGCTTTCGTATAAGATTTTTAATATTGTCAATGTTAAATTTTAAATAAATATCCTCGATGTTTTTTATATAAATCTTGCTTACAGACAGACAGAAACATGATAGAAGAATTAATTTATACAAGATTTGAGTGCTTAAATCGATATATTTTCATATTAGATTATTTTTTGCTATATTGTACTTATTTGCTCAAATAAGGTGGTTAATGTTTATTTTATTGATTTATGTGAAAGGAACGTAGATTGGTTTAATTTTTAACTGATAACTAATCTAAGTTTTTTTAATTAACTTAATTCTTTCGATATTCCAAAGCATTGAATAATTATTTTTCAAATAATAAAGAGGAATATGTAGTATATGTTGTTCAATCAAACTTAAAAAAAGACATGAAAATAATATAATGTATCTTAAGTACGATATACACATACAAAGTAATTTAACATGCTTCGACTTCATTTTTGCATTAATTTGTTTCATATTACACTTAAAAACAGTTCATAATCAACATAATCGACATTCTCAAGCAACATAGACTCACAGCATCCAGTCAAAAATAAAATAGTCAAACACCAAACGTCCAGTTCAAATCAATCGATATCTAAAAATCCGTCTAATAAAACATCGACCTAATGCGAAACATCAATCAAACCCATCATATAATCGACACTAAACAGATCAATTAGCGATCGTGCCAAGTCTGGTCGCGGAAGAGCATTATTAGATCACGCAGTCGAAAATTAGCCACCAGATCGAGTGATCCACGCGGATCGATCGATCATTCGAACGTTACCGGTTGTATAAACATTGCCCAAGCTATTGCCAGCCACGTAACAGTTGCTCGAACACGACTTTTATGGCATCTCGACGAGGCCACGAGGAAGTAATCAGACCTACGACAACCGAGACGACACAGTGCTAAGAGATTTTCGTGCTGGGGAATCAATTATTCTGATGTGCTCGATTTGGTGTGGATTTGTGTGAACGTTCGTTATTTGATGGGATGGTGTGGATAAATTTGATGCGAGATGTACAGCGTGGATATGTCAGGGGAGGCAGAGCGTGGATATGTCTGGGGAGGATTAGCGTGGATAAATTTGATGAGAATTGTGTAGATTTTGTCGCATTGATGAATTTTGAGATATTGTTTATAGTGGTCTATATAAAGGGGCTCCAGGGCTGCAGTTCTCAGTAAAATAGTTATGATTATCAAGATTTTTAATAGATTTTCAATGGGTAATTATTTTAAATTACTACTTCGTAGCTTCAATCACCCTTTTTGAATATTTTTACCGTCTCTACTATTTTGAGTGTAAATAATTACATATTTGAAATTGATTTTGGAGCAGAAATGCGGAGAGAAAAATTTTGGGCCTCTAATAATGATTTTAAAATATTCTGAAATGTTTAAAATCTAGCTTTTGGCTTCTTAATTTTTTTTCTAAGTTATGGATCTGCTAAATCTGAGCCAAGAATCTTAAGAGTAATCAGAAAGAAAGGAAAAATTAAACGAAAAAACGTGAAATGAATACCAACAAGAATATATGACTAGAGTTGGAAAATTACGAATACTTTTTATGAGTAATATAATTGAAAAGCTCGTTACTTTGATTTAATTTGATTATAATTAATACTTTTCAAATTAACTTGGATTATTTAATTATCGGGTAAATTAACCATATTTAACCACTTGAAATGAATATTCTTTTCCGCACAAACCATTAATCTAAATGGGAAAAAGGTTAATCGTTTTCAACGCTCGAGCCTAATACGCTTCGTTACTCAATTTGATCAGCTGATATGTTTGCTAAATAACTTCCAATATTATAAACAATTTAATAGTCTAAAAAACATACAATATTTATAAGATAAACTGCCATAAAAAACTCACATTTTTCATAAAGATTCAATTCGGAAAACTCGAAGTACCTACGATTTACCGACGAAAGTTTTTCCCGAATAACTTTCGTGTACCGAGATATTTCATTGAAAGATCATAACGAGCGTATTCTTGAAGGTTCAGCAGTTGGAATTCAATTGTAAAATCCACGGCATCGGAAGGTCATAAAATATCCCGTTCGGGTCGTTAAAAGATCGTAGAGATTTATGAGCCTCGATGGCTACCGGAGTTTGATCTTCGACCCTTCGGACGCGGAAACCTTAAACATAGCCGCATTCTAGCACTTCGATTATCTCTAGAATGGTTTGCTAGTTTTTTTCTAGTCTATAGTCTAACGGTTCGAGAGTGCACTTTGATTTTTCAGACTAGGGGTTAGATAAGTGACGATCTTTACTTCTGCTCGTTCGTTGAATCCGAATCGTGTTAAGTAGATTCAAGATTGCACTGTTGCTTGTGTTGCTGATTTAAGATTCAAGTTTTTTTTATGTTTTAATCGTATGTTATGCTGCTTAATAACGTGTTAATTCTTTTGATTACTTTAGGATTTTATTAATAATTAATTTGCAATATTCGATTGAAAGTTCGAGTCTCAATGATGCATCATACGAAATAATTTAATTTAACAAGTTTGTAAATTTTTATTAGGGTTTTTTGAAATTTAGTTTGAAATCAAACTATTCCATTTAGTAGTTTCTAACTATTGTTTAAGTAAAATACTTGTTGCAGAATAGTAAGTTTAATCTGTTCGTACTTTGTTAAGTAAGTATAGTTATTTGAGTTTCCTGAAGAAGTTTTATGTACATTATAAACCTTTCAGTTGTTATAAATTTAAATTTGATTAATGGAATGATTTATATAGACTGCATCAAATAATAATTAATAATTCAAATTTTATGATCAATAAAATTAAAAAATATATGAAATCAAGTAATAAAAAAATAAATTCGCGAAATTATTATATAGTGGAAAATACATATTTTCCTGAGAATTTTCTGTAAAATTCTCTAGTTTCCTCAATTATGAGCAACTCTTACCACAAGGAAATCGATATTATGAAACTATTATAGAGTAGAATTAATCAAATTTAATTTGATAAACATTTCTTAGAAAATCTGACTGTACAATTCCGCAGCCATAACAATCAACAGCAAAACATAATATTTGGCATCACTTTTGTTTTGTATACTTAAATAAAATCGAACGTTCACCGCGATAATCTAAACATTGTAAAGAATAACAATAAAATAATTACATGTGAGCGACAACAGCCGTCAAATTATATTAAAAAATATATGAAGATATTGCTAATCGTAAGTAACTTAATAAATTATTGAAAAATCGGAATTAAATGAAACATACGAAAAAAATTAATTGTGTCATTCAGTCAATGGTTAAGTTAGATTCAGAGATACGCAACATACAACGTGATCAACGATTTCTTATATCTATACATTATTATAAAGAAAATTTCTCAGTAAACGCCCGTTTTGAGTATCGAAAAAAGCAGCAAGAGGCACGCAGCACGCAGCATGGTCAACAAAAAGAGCAATGAAGTCTGATTCTTGGGGTTCCTATCATTGATTAAACTGCGTGCTGCATGACGACTTTTACTGAAAACTAAGCTAATAACATACAAATACTAAAAAAAAAAACGAAAATCCGAAAAATTGCAAAAAGAAAATGTCTAGCGAGGAAAATGCGTAAAAATCGGAAAATGCATCCGAGTGCAGATCCGGAGGAGTATACGTCGACTTTTACTTCCTACGCTCGTCTGTGTCGAGAACCGGTCTAAGAAAGTGGGTCATCTCTTTTTGTTTCGTCGCCGCGTGCTGTAATTGGAAGGAGAGAGCGCTAGCGGCCGTTACGTGCTCTTACGTCGGCTTACACAATATATCGTATGCCGTACACAGTATTAAGCTTGCGTCACACCTATGCGATGGCCCCGAATCCAAGTTTTTTTGGGTCGTTTGTGTAAGGATCGGGGATGATTTTTTTATGATCAGCCTGAGGTTGTATACAGTGGTGGAAGAACTACACATCGATTCTTTGAAGTGCATCGATACATACTACACATAATTGATACAATTATTATCGATGCACACAATTCAATTTTATGGAATTGTGAAAAGTCGACGACTTCGTTTGAAGAATACATACTCTCGTAAAGAGATAAATGAGCATTTGTTTCGAATAATGTATCAAATTGAAATTGACAATTCGATAGAATACGATCAAGAATGTATGTCATCAATTAAACTAATATACGAAATCGACCAGCGTCACAATAATACTCAGCCCAATACAATATAAAAAAAGTCTTTAGATTTATAAAGATTTAATATTCATTTTATCATAATATGTTTGAATCACAAAGTTGAGAATTTATAAATCTTCCGGAACATAAAACATTGCATTTTCCGTAAGCACGTAATTTACTTAATTAAGTAATTTCAGAGATAAGAGTGATCTTCATCAAACATGTCACAATATAAAAGCCTTATTTCATTCGACATCACACATCGTTACATTCAAACAGATCATTTCAAAATAAGTTTTAACAACGCTGCAGGTGCATTCTACATAACGATTATCATCGATAATGACATTAACATATGCAATATTTTTTTCATCACTTCTTTTTGCATGATAATCCACTTCACGATTATCCTAGTATCGAAAAATAATTACGAATAATCAAGGCGCTCTCGATTTCGTATGATTTATTGCGATTAATGCTGCGAGAGCGTGATGTTCGATTTTTTATAGACGTTCAGACAAAAAATATTGCAAATTGGATCAAAATTTATAGGTGTATGACCTCAAATTAAGCTGTCGTGTTCTTACGAGCTGATGACCCAAGTCTCCTTAGTATGCAGCGACGACGATTACCTTCAACGTTGCTTAACAGGAATGTTTACAATTGACTTTGCATGCGTGCATTTGAATCAACAATGCATCGTTTTCGATTTTATTTAGATTTTATATGGAGACGTTTTTATTGTATCGTATTTAAAACGAAAACGAATCTAAATAAAAATATGTTTGATTAATTATGGAACGCGGAATCGAACGGTGACTCAAGTGGCAATATGTTTATTATTGAAATAATTCCGATATCTACCTAATTATTTTTCAGACCTTCAAATTTCCCGAAGACAGCTCAACAAATTGGCAGTTTGATTGATTGAATCGAAGGAAAGTGGATTAATCGAATCATCGTTGCAAACATACTTCCGTTTCGCTCCATTGAAATTGGTCTGCATTGAAAAAAACCTAATCTCGATTCAAGGACGCATTTCCAATTCGATTTCGAAAAAATACATCAACCAAAGGTGAATTATCACCTGAAAACGTTCGCATTGCGGAAATTTATCAAAATTTTTTGCACTCACTTTATGTAACGACAAATGGCCGTAGCCTTTCCTAATAACGGGGTCACATTTTGAACTTCTTATTATTGCAAAACATTGTTTTATGCAAATACGTCCGTCGGACCAAATAGCGATATCTATGTCGAAACCGGAGTTTGCCTAATCCTTAGAAGTTTCCAGACAATTTTTTTTCACACATGTTAATATCGACATACGCTCGTGCACAAGATGCGTACGTATCTATCTATAAAAGCCGCGAATCGAGGCCGAATTAATTACATAAGTACGTCGAAAATTGTTCTCAAATCTCGCGTTTCCGCCAAGAATCGTTCGTAATGACCATAAAATTTGAGAAAATTGCGTTTCCTTTTTCTTTTTGTGCGATTTCCGTTCTAGATTTGCGACTGGAAATGAACGCTTCGGAGATGAATTGAATAGATACCGCTTCGATGTCTTATTATAACAAATAACTTCCTTAAGCATTTTACCTCAATCGTATTTGTCAATAAAAACATCTTCATATTTCTGCCCTGTAATGACTTGAAAAAATACCACACGTTATTGACTGTCTACAACAATTTAACCTAGATTCTGTGTAGAAAAAACATAGTTTTAAATCGTCGAATCGAAACGTTTCCTATATCTATAGGCCATTACTCAAACTGGAAGCAATCATAGCTTACCTATTGCACTAGTTTCAAAACCATATCACATGTAATATTACGTCAATATATCGATCCGACGACAATTTGAAATTTTAGGTTGTTCACATGTAGGCAACAGGTAGTGAAGTCAGATGATATAATCGCCCTAGATTCGAACGGTAACGTACAAGTGTTTAGAGAACGTGCATTTAAAATTCATGAATTGATATATTTTCTTGATTTTGTGACATGGTATAGCTTGAAACTATGAACTTCATACTGATTATGAACTGTTGTGTTGAAGATTAATACGAAACGAACGAAATGCAAAATATTAAATTATTTCGCGTGTGTAAGTCATTCCTAAAAAGTTTGTTATATATTAGCATTTGAATTATCTAACGTTTAGTATCCTATCGATTATAATATGTAATGATATTGAATCACTTCCACATGTGTACACAAAGACTCTTGAAAGTTTCATCGCGGTCTGATATGCTATAAAGGAGCATAAATTCATTTTTATGAGCATAAATTATAGTTGACTTAATTAAAAATCATTCATTTAGAAAGATATTTTTTCAAAAACGACATAAAGCAAACGGTGATAACTTCATCAAGTCAATTTAGTGTAACTTTGTCAAGTTAGATCAAATTAAGCAATCTCGCAATGTTTTTTGGCTGAAAATTGGATTGTTGAGACGAAAAAAATTGATTTATTAATTTTAAGAAGACCTGATGAAGATACATACAGTGATAATTTATTCTATCGTATTTAATTTGTATGCAATCAATAAAGAGCATCGATGCAAATCGAAGCGTTACCCGGAAAAACCTCAGACAAAAACTCAAAATCCCCAAGATCCTCCGATCGAAAAAGACCTTTAATCGACTCTAGGACATTCCCAAGTCACATGCGATTAAAAAAACACACATATAAAGACCGGGCATTTCCCTGCAGTTTTATTATGAGCGATTTCCTCGGATGACATCACACTCGAGATTACGACCCGCGTTGGGCAAGTCGGCCCCGTTTCGCGTTTGGCAATCCTTTGCCTGCAACCGATAACTCGTTTCTTTTCGTTTATACACATATATCTATATAGTTTTTTATTCATTCTTTATTATTATTTCGTTTTCATACGCGTATGTTCGTCGGTTTTTTTTCGCTGTCCGTTCAAACGAGAGTTGAGAGATCCCGAATGTCGGTTGTGCAAGATGCGCGGAACGGGACGTGTGCTTTTCTTCATGTTGCACAAGATTCTTGTCGGATAATTAACGCAAGCTTTGAAGAAAGTCTTTGATATGTGGGCGGAGATGTTGATTTGGTGGTTCTTTTTTATTTTGGATTCGAAAACGATCAAAAAAATTTCAAAATTTTGAGTACATTCGTTCTTGAGTAATGCTTGCATTGAAATTACTGATGTGATAAGGTGAATGGATATAACTTTATCAATGCATGTTACTTAAATTAATAATCAATTTCATATATTGGCTATAATTATCGATTTGACACAATTTAAACACATATCTATACCAACTGACATTTTGAACCGAAATACACTTATATTGCTTAATTAATTTAATTTTAACAAAACCTGACTAAGTTACATTCACTAAATTAATCTAACGAAGTAATAGCTTTATAATATATGTTTATTCTATATTTGAAATCACAATAGGATTAATTTTAATCACATACAATACCAACCGGAAAAAACGACCTGAAAATGTAATGCATACAAAAACGTAATCCTTTCATATACATTGAATAGCTATTTATAACTTTCCTCAATCAAATGACTCAATTCTTAAATTTCTCTCATTGTTAAATTTCATTTGTATATTTAAATCTCATTCAAATGCCTAAATCAAAACATCAGTGGTTTTTTTTTAAATCATCTCGATAATTCAACAAGGAAAACAAACATGGAAAAAACTTGGTATTATTTTTACCGGGTGTCCATTATAGATCTTCTCGGTAAACTCATGAGTTCATCGACGCTTCCAGAAGATATATAATATAAAATATATTAAACAATATAACCTGTCAGTGAGTAAGTAAAATATAACGAGACAAAAGCGTTAACGTGTCGTTTTCGCTAGAATTAACGCAGTAGGTTCGTTATTGTGAGCGGAATATTTTCGGAAATGGAAGTCGGTCCGATTCATAACTCGATCTAAATAAGCCATCTTTCAATTTCCGGTTAGGGAAGAAAGTTTTATGTATCGCATATTGGACACATACCGTCATTATGACGTGTGCACCAATATAATGGAGGCCCATAGTTTAGCCAATATCCGCTTCGGTATTGATTCGAAGTTTGCGAAATTGTATTTGGTCTACATGTTATAATATGCCATTAAATATTAACGTTTATTCGAAGTAAATAAGTAGAAAATAGAATTTTGCTTTATACTCCAATATCGAGTCATGTACGATATTTGAAAAATGTTTTTAGAATCTCAGAACGTAAAGGGTAAATATCTTTACCTATTTTATCAGAAATATGTCTGCGTTATTAAAATTTTACAAACAACGGGGTTTCTATCGCTTGACAGTTCTCAGGGGGCCTTTTCGTAGCCGAAAAGTAGCAAATATTATGTAGGGCCTATGTATTATATACGTATATTACTCTAGGTACGAAAATTATATACAAAACAGTTCAAAATCGATTTTAAGTCTAAAGTCTTCAGTCTCGCAAAAAATGGGGTCTACAATCTATGACTAACGATAAGTTTCGAATTATGTAAATTTTCAGTCAATGATGTAATAAGAATGAAGGTAAATTTGATAGTTTTCCTAGAATATGTAAGGAAAATGTCACTATTGAATAACAGAGCTAATTAATCATCGATAGTAATGTCCATGTTTTTTCCTTCAGCATTATACTAAATTTTCTTATACGACTTTTCGATAACAATGACTAACTATAAGGAAGTCGAAGGAAAACCGCTGAAATACACACGATTCAATCGAATTTCATCAATCGCCACAATCATTACATATTAAATAAAAATCTACTACACACATTTTCCCCATATAAAAAAATAACAATTTTCTCCGATTGCGACAATAAAGACGAAAAAGATTAATCACTTCTTACGACATGTTTTCCTAACGAAAAGTTCGTCGTACCCCTAAATATATAATAATATATTTTATTTTTTGCACCACGCCGTTTTCCCATTGCGAATTTCCCGACGATTTTCCGCGAAAATTCCCCACGGCGACGCTGATACTGACGCCGTGACGTCAAAGGGAACCGGAAGCCGGGCTCCGACAGGAAGTCGGAGCTTTGGGCGCCGCGGGGGGGAGGCCCGAAGGGGGGGGGGGCGCGGGGATGGGAGTTCCATTTCCGGTCGGCGGGCGGAAGTGGCGCCAGGAAGGGAAAAGTAGGAATGTAAAGTGCCGGATAGTGGAAGGCGCCCGCTACATTTTCCCCGGTTTTTCCTTTCGTGTCGCGCACTTTTTCATTAGATCGATACGTTTATATGTATTAGATGGGTGTGTTAGGGTTGTCGTTTTTATTTTTGATTTTTTTAATGTTTTTATGATAGAAAAATAATCTTTTAGTTTTGGAAAACGTGAAAAATTTATTTGAATTAGATTTAAATAAAAAAAAATTGAAGAAAATCGTGGATATGATATTCAATCAAATCTAAAATCAAAACTATTTTAACCTATTGCGATATTATTCTAAATGTAACTTAGCTTGTCCGTTTCATCTGCGAGGAAGGAAAATCTTTCATAGACACCACTGAAATTAAAAGGTAACCTAATCTTTTTTATCCTGAACATACTGATCTATTTTAACCTATTGTTTTTTTTTTTCAAATCTAACCTAGTTAAAACTTTTCTTTCGATGAAAAGAGGAAATCTTTTACAGATAACACCGGAATACAAACCCGATAGTTAAAACAAAACCTCCCCTAGCCTAACTTAAACGAAACTGTCAAATATCATGCTAATGATCTGTTGCTACTTCGAAAATACTGAAAAAAAATCCATAATATATTACAATACATGTTTATGATTTATATAATAGGTACCTAATCTATAGTTCCCTAACTTAAATACTAAAATAATTAAGTATATTTTTGAAAAAAAAAAAACATTTTGAATACAACTATAATATATTACTATGCACGTGCAAACTTAAAATAAATATTACAAGAACTGTTATCAAATAAAACGTTATGATGCAATTGTTATGCGTATATTTAATGAAAAATGATGAGATTTTTTTCATATTGCGTAAGCAGTTCATTCAAAAGGCATTGATTCGGTACAACCGTTCGTTTTAAAGAAACAGTTCGAACGTTGAAACAAAACGACAATTGTTATGTGCGAAAGAAGTAACAGTAGTTGGCGTGCTATGGAAATATCACACGGGACTTGTACCGGAAGTCGGCCTTAGGAGATCTCGTTACAATAAAACAAAAAGCCAAGGAAATTGTTAATCTAGAACCGCCTCCTCATACAGAACACACATTACAAGTATACATTACAAGACTTATAAGAGCAGTGGCGTATCAAACGCACAAATCATATTTGACAGTTCGACAATAAATAAAATTTTATATTCGTTTCAAAATTATTTTATAGAATAATTAAGTTTAATTCAAATTATATATTATACAACTAATCAAGTGTTGATTAACTAATCAGTAATTAATAATTAATTTGGTCTAATTGTAAGTGCTATTGACCTCTAACCGAAAAATTACTAATGGTTACGATACCGTTGAAAAGCAAAGATCCAGGTTCAATTCGGATTGTATCTTCAAGGAAAAAGTAATAAGTTACATACATATGTATATCAACGTAACCCTAAAGGACTAGATACACGTTCTAGAAAATTTAATAAGAAAATAGTCGAATTTTATTTAGGAAAACGTTCATTATAATTAGTGCTACTTATCGTTTACTTTAAGTAGTGCTAAGGTGCGTTTTTCTATATAAAATTTAGCTATTAGCATGCGAGTTTCTCGATCGCGTAAGTATCCCTATAGAACGTGTAGGTCCTTAACTAATCTAAAACAAAATTTAACCTAGTTAAAAAAAGAAAACAAATCTAATTTAATCCATCATATACTCTGCATTTGATCAAATACCCAAATATTTTTTAAAACATCAGCGAAAACATACAAATTTCCCCTAACCCCAAAAGAAAAACCTCACCGATTTCCTTGAAATTTTCCACTATAATCATCCCAAAATTTTTTCAACGAAAACATCACAAGATCGAACATGCACGACGACGACAAGACCGCAATTCCCATTCGGTCCGGTTTCAAAAGTTGCACTTGCACAAGCGGAAACGGTTACACCACTGGTTACGTCACGCCACGGGTACAGCATGGGAACCGGCCGGCCTCGTGTGCCTTCATCGTCGTCGTCGTCTTCTGCTCCATCCACTCCCATATCTTCGGCTTGAAGATGGCGAGTGTGTCGGATGGTGGTGTGTGCGTTTGCCGTTCTCGTTCTCGTCTTCCTGCTTGTGCAACCGGCTGCTGGAAGAAGCGACGGAAGTCCAAGATGGTGATGATGATGATAGTTCGAGCCAGTGTGATACATGGGAATCGTTTTTTTTTAATTATTGTGAATGAATTATGATTTGTACTCAAATGAAGTTCAATTTGATTGAAGTTTATATGAGTTCATATGAATGTGATTTTGAAAATGGTACGTCTAATGTGGATGATGTAAGGCAGTGGCGAAGAGTCCTGAAGTGCAGTCCTTCTTATGTACTGAAGATTGTAACAATTGATGTTTCTTTAGTCGTATTTTTCAATGTGAATTGTGTTTGAGAAAATACGAAGTGATTTTTATTAATTTTTAATATATTTTCAATGAAAAACTATTTTCTATTTCAACTTCGTAGCTGTAACATATTCTACATTGGAAACGCTTTCAATGGTCGCTATTAATGTGTAAAGCAAAAACCTTATTTAAATTAAAGAGAAATAAAATAAGGTAAAAATTTATACCTATGCATAGAAAAATGTCATGAGTGAAGTGAGCAATTTCATTTTAATCAAAAGGAAATGTCCTAACGGAAAATTTCAGTACAAACTTTGAGTGTTGGAAATACGAAAAATATTTACACAAGTTGATAATTGAAGAAAATCTCTAGTTTTAATTTAATTTATTACAATTTAAATCAAAATTATTATCTTTGTATGTATATGAAACTCTGAAAACATTGACATCTCGAAACGCTTCATATCTAGACATTTCATAACAGTTTCATTGTGAAGTAAATAAATGCACTGTATGATGCACATGCGTTATTATAAATAGATCTCTTTATCTGAAATGCGTTGCAATCACAAGTATTATATTATATTGTACGTTGCTGCATGTCGATTACGTATATTTTCATTGTTAGCAATAGGTGTTATGTTAGATAATCAATAAGGAAAATGTATTACACATATTCGAGAATGATAATTACACAGACTTGAATATGTCAGACTAGAGACTTGAATCAAAATGATAAATCGCTCGAACGTAGGTACATTTAACTTAAGTCTCATATAAAAAAATCTTAATGGATCACTAATTGTTAAAATCATCAATTTGAACGGAAGAACGAAATCGTGTTACTAAGCAGATAACGAATCTAAATACAACAGATAATCAATTTAATATTTTTGATTTTATCGCACAATGTTAACAAAAGTATCACGATAATGCATAAAAAACCTTGTGACGTTTCAAGTCAAATTAAAATGTAAGTACAGTGGCTTAACTGTTATTCTCGATGAGACTATAATTAATCACGAACTTCCAGTACGAATTAATTTCTCGTTTTTAGTTTTATTAAATACATTATTTTTCTAGTTGATACATCTTCCCATTACTCATAAAGCAATTTCGAATTGCGTCCGACTAAAGAATTAATTACTTGCGGCAAATTTACTTCGTGTTTTCCCTCACGGTCATGTACGCGAAATCATCAATCAGTTTGTTAAACGACAAATCACGATACGTGTTTGTTTCTAATCTATAACTCATACAATATTATCATATTTCGTTTGAACAACAGTTTTTTTTATTAGTTATCTATTGTTCTTTTTTTTCTGAAAACAAACAAAAAACCACAGTCGAAAAATAATAATTGTACCGGATTTCCGAATTGATACTTATCAGTATATTTTTTAGTTCTTATATTAGTCAAAGAAATAAAATATGTTGGGAATTGACGATCAGTACGAAATTCAATCTTATCTAAGTAATTATATTATTAATTCAAAATTTATTTTCTTTCGAATATAATTGTCCGAATCACATAGAATGAAACTATAATATTGTTTATAAAATATAAAGTTATTGCAATATTTTGATTAAAGCAAGACAATTGATTTCATAATTTAGAAAATATTTGAAATATTAAATATCTCAAAATTTCAAACGATTTTACATCAAAAATATTTTGATTTCAAAACTCAAACGACTTAAATTTTCCACATTCGATCAATACAATTGATTTTGTTTAGGGCGACCATTTCGATTTATTCAAACAAAATTATTCACTTGTAAACATAAATAATATAAAAATTAGAAGATAAGATACCTTTTCATAGTTTAAGTTTAAATTCTCCTTCAAATAAGTAAACAATTGTTTAAGCGCCGATATTTAGATCATTTTGAAATTATTTAGCGATAGTTAAACGTTTTTTTTAAATTGAATTCAACAGCTATCATCGACCAATAATTTAAGTAGTCACACCTAAATATTCCATCACAAGCATTTTTTCGAAAATTATTTAACATCAAAAATAATAATAACGACATTCCATCTATCTGTCAGTCTATACATATATCCGGTATAACGCTCCGATACTGCGACAAAACAATTTTCAAATAAATTCCCATACAAAAATGTCATTTTTGGCTACGAAAAAAATTAAAAAATATGAGCCCTTTACTAAAATAACCCTTTCGATACGTCTCTGTCCAATTTGTGTCCGGCCTTGGTTGCGAAAGGCCGATCGGACGAAAGCAGTCGTTCGTTTCAGGCCAGTCGTGCCTTTCCACAATCACTTCCTTCTTATGTCACTTGCAATTTCACATGTTTCACTGTCCCGAGGTGGTGTTGTATGAGAGTCTGACCAACTTCTTGTGTCAAATGGTAAAAGCGGGTCGGTGCTGTAAAGTTTCAAAACCTGTGCTCTCTTTTTGTTATTTTTAATTTGATTAGATTTTAGGTTTGATTGAATAGCGGTCGATCTATAGATTAGTTTGTCGATGATTGGTGTCGAGAGTTTGAAAGATTTCAGTTTGGAGAAATACGTTCTAGTTGATTTGAAAGAACGATTCGGAAGTAGAATTGTTTAGATTGGTTGATTGAAATAAAATGTATTAAAAAAACTTTGTTAAGAAAGTTTGAAGTTGAGATATAATGAATTATCGCTCGACTGTCAATATACCATGAAATCAGATAATTCTCAATGTTTCACGTTGCATCATATTTAAACACTAAATCAGATATATTTTTTAATTAGAATCGATTAAATTTGCCGGCTTTTTGACTATTGATTAAAGGTTTAGAATTACTTAATTATAAATGATCATTGAGCTGACCTTAGATAAACTAGAGGGCGAAGAAAAAGAAATGAAAAAAATCTTTGGATCAGTTATTTAAAAATTTTGAAGATTGAACATTTCGATATGATCCAAAACTTATATGACGACTGAAAGACCAAGGGGTACAAGTGTCATTTTTGCCGAAATTGAGTAATGTACAGGAATCGCTTCTACATACGCTCATATATTTGGTGACAAAAGGATACAAACGAACTTGGAACGCGTACCGAGATACATCATCAAATCACTTAACCTCTTCCTAGTGCATGCTCAACTTTGAGCGCGCTTTTCTCGAAATCATCGCATAGTCACTTGAACCCTTTTAGTCGTCATATATTGAATATATTTATCTATTATTATCGATTAGAAAAAATCAAATCTAGAAAAAAGTATTTACGCAATACATCATCATATTAGAAAAACTCTTGAAAAATACATTTCCTTACATCATAAAATTTAAAATACACACCGATACAATTCCGAATGCGAATTCTTATTTAAACCCACGATCCGTGACCGAAAAGAGTCAGGTGACCCTATTGTTCAAAAACGGAAGTCCGGATACGCACCGTGAAGATGCAAAGAAGTCTCGCATTATAACCCATTAGACGCGGAAAAGAACAACAAAGAATAATGCCTACGAAAAAAAATATATAGACCCCACTAGGTATTACAATGACGAAAATAACGACGCTGTATCGAAACGAGTTTGCGAGATATTAAGTAGGTCGTATTATTATAGGCGAGCATTATAAAATTATTGTTGAGAAACGTCCGCTTCCAAGATTTCCTCTCTTCCTAGTAAATTTTCCGACACGATTTTCAATCATGTAATTAATTATGTGTTTCGTCATCGATGAATGCGTTTTGATAGAAACTAAGATCGATTTGTCAATTTTGATTCAATATTGTATGATGAATCTATCGATCGAGGTTTAAGTTGTTGAAGTTTTTTAATCGAATGAGGAAATATTGAATCGGTATTTTTACAACTATGAGTTGAAGTACCAATATCCGCCTTTTATGTAGACGTTTATTTTTTTATAAATTTTCAATAACAGATAATGAATCGAGTACCGGACGTTCATCAATTCAATTATAAAATTATAGATAGCAAAACGTATGTGATAAAATGAAACATATCTTTTCGATCTTATCAGAATTTCGAGAAACAATTAACAACATGATTTCGACGACATTGAATTAAAAACAAACCTATCAAATTTTCATTTCGATTAAATCGACACTACGATAGCTGCTCGTACCCAGCGTTAAGAGGTGATTACTATACGCAACATTTATTCACTCATTAGTAATCCTGAAGTTGTTTTTTTCTATAGATTTCACGAATGTTCCATAACAGCTGTCAAACTCTATACAAATAAAAAAACAATACAAATACGAGCCGACTGGTCTTTTTGGAAGTTGAAGATGCCAAATTGAATGGATATAAGTAATTTTGAAATATTTAGACCTAGATTCAATCAGAAATATATTTCCCATGATGCAGTAGCGGATTGTGGATGTTCAGGAAGTATCGGATAAGTGCTGTGCAACACATGCTCGTTACGTCTTCAACGCTTCAATACAATTGCGGTCCGTTAGATGCGGCGGCTTAGCTTTATTATTTGCACTTGTTCCGTTTGGTTTGGTTTGGTTTGGATGAAGTCCAAGTGTAGTTCTTTTTCTGCACGTTTAATGTTTTTTATGTGCGTATTTAATGGTGTTGAAGTTTAGCTGAATAAACGCTATGGTTGCGCTGAAGTTTCTATCTTGAAATGTGGGAAAACTGCGGTTCGTTTGAACCATAAAATAAGATTGAATGTTTTGGTATCAATGACATTTAGGGTCGATCTTTTACTTAAACATAGTTTGTATTGTTTTTTTATTTATTTCTATAGATTTTACAGCTCTTAATAGCGTCGCATTCTATAGAAAAAAAAGCAAAAGTTAATTAAAACGAGGCCTTAGTTTAATAACTTAATATGAATCAATAATAATCGAATTGCTGAACAATTTCATAGAACAACGATATCTCAATTCTAGAATGCTTCAATTTGAAACTATGACATTTATGAAGAACATGGATTCTTATCTAGAAACTCGATTCGAGCTTCGAACAATCTACGAATTTATGTAACAAATTGCATTACAGAACACAACTTCCACTATACAACTTCACCAGCGGTAAAAGACACATTTACGTCAATTTTCCCTAATTTCAAAATTGAGTCCTAAAACACAATAAAATGTGCAAAAGACAAAAAACGGAAGTGGAAGCAACACGAACATCATTCGAGGACACTTGCTACAAACAAACGACACTCGAGCGACAATCGACAACCGAAGGCCACAAAATCTTACAACAACAATAACAATAAATGTTAGGAAGTTCCTCAAAACCTGAGGAACGTCAGCGAACAGGAACTGTGGCCAGCAGACAACTCGAGGAAGCACGCTTCGTCTGCAGCGGTGTTCGCTCGGCCGTCGTAGTCTTTTCGTTCTTTTTTCCCTTTTTTTCTCCTTTACACTTGTTTTTTTTTAGTCTTTTTGCTCTTTTACTCGTTTTCGGTTTATATGGCGTCTTTGTTCTGCTCGGCTGTTCGGTGGCCGTAGCGCGGAGAATCGTTAAACTTTTCGCTAAGTGATGTCCGACTATTGTGGCGCAATCGCGGCGTACTTCCTTCCGCGCATAAATAACTAAGAATTTTGTATATTGAATATGCATAAAGTAGGCGTTTTTTGAACTTTTCGGTTGGTGAACTCTTTTTTATGAGTGAATCAATTCAGATGACTTACCTAGGTACTTGGAGTTTTGAGTAGTTGCTAGGTTTTCGATTCGTTTGTGTCGAGTTCGATGCACTTTTGTATTATTGTCGATGCGTTAATCGGATTTATTTTTAGTTCGGATTTCGAATTCTATCGAAATTGAAAATATTATTATATGAGATTGTTTTTAATTAGACACGTGTAAAATGATATTATAAAATGAATTCGTATCTAATTCCAGTATAAATCCACGTCTGCATTTCGATAAGCAACAACCGATACTGACATTCATTTATTTCACAATAATATTTGAAATGGTGAAATATTTAATTAGTTTAAATTATACACGTGAGTTCTTTTATTTTAAATTAGTTAAAAAAAATTCGAATTCAAATTTAAATTTGAGCAAATTTTAAAATTAATTTTATCAACAAAATGAGGACGTCACTCGTTCAATATGGACACGCCTTCATACAAAATCATCCAAAATACAAAACTCTTGTAATTATTGACACATATTAAGTAAGCAATCGGAATGAAACTTAATCTGTAACATAACCCAACTTAACCTAACCTGAAAAATCCTAACATAATCCGACAAAAACCTAACCTAACTCAACCAAATGACCTAACCATCAACAAATCTCGAATTTTCTTCGAACCCATACCATTTCGAAACCTTCCATCTGACACCAAAACAATTCGATCAGGTGATGGGTGCGGCATCCTCAAATCAAACCACCTTCCACTGCACGCTTCACGCTTTCAAAACTCTCCTCTGCTTATTATATTATGGGAGAGCGAGCAGACCATCAGACCCTGCACATGGACACGCATCGCACTCTGCACTATTTTCACACGATCCCACACCGATTACGACTTTTTAAAGTCGACTAATTGCCCGTGATGTGCACAAGACCGAATTGGCATGCGACTAGTGTCCCTACGCCACACTCCGAGTCCCGAAGGCAGGAATTCCGTTCCGTGATTTGGGCGAAACAATGGGGAGCCTCTTGGACCGTTTAAGCGAGGATGTTCCCACGTTCTGGGGATTGTTTGTTTAATTGCGCAATCCGTGTGTGTGTGTAATTTTTTTCGGACGTTTCCTAAGTTTTATTAGATTATTTTGTTTTGAGTCGGTTTTTTTTTCGGTCGAGGAAATCGGCGTTTCTTGGGAACGTCGAGCGGTAATCGCCAACTTCCCGCTTCGCTCTTGTTTGCGTACTTGTGTGTTTCTTATTTTTTCGTCGTTGAAAAGTCGATTTGATTCGTTTGTGCTCGATTTTTTCTCGGATTTGTCTGGTGTGAAGGTCGCTTGTCCGGTTCGACAGTGTCACGGTTGAGTTTTCAGATGTTCCGAGATGATTCATGTAAGTAAAAACTGGACACGTGTTCGTGTTGCAGGAAGTTTTCTCGAAAATGGCATGGGAAAACGTTTTTAAGATTTTCACGCTCTATTATTGTTAACTAGAGTTAAATATGCATGAATGACATGCTTCATTATGATCTCATAAAAGTAATAAGACCGAAATTGTTCGCGATGAAAAAAATCGCATAAACTTATTATATTTTTTACTTTTACGAGCCATTTGCATAGCTGACAATGGAAACGTTTCATATTCTATTTGTGCGATCGAATTTTAATGTCCTTTAAAAAAATCTTTCTAGAACTCTCAGTCCTGCGATTTCCCATAATATTTTTAGAACAACCTCCCAATTGAACCAACACAAACGATGACTCAAATATGTCTGCAGCAGTAACCAACATCAAAGCAGCAATCCCAATTGAAGCATTGAAATCGGTCGGAGACGACACGGAAGCAATTCGGACATCATCATCTACTCAACCCAGGGACGAACTAAAGTCGAGCCTTCGAAATCTAAAAGCTATCTCAACCTACCAGTTCCTTACTTAGTATTCTATTGAGATGGAGATTACAGATCACATCATTCATACTATACTGGTTCGATCGAACATTATTAATCTTCGATCTAGTATCTGATCGATAAATCTGTTCTTCTCTTTCTTTAATAGTTTTTTATTATACTTGTGACTTTTAGTTTCTTTCGAAAATAGTTCTATTTAGTTTTCTTGACGGCTATATGTGTTAGTTCCATACTTTTAACTTCTTATGTATGTAACCGTCAAATCCTTAGTCATTTTTGAGTCTTCTTGACACTTTTTTTCTCTTGTGCTACAATCTGAATCAAACATGAACCTCCACTTTTCAACAGTATCATAAATACTGGTTGTTTATCGTTCTTTGGTTAGGGGAGGTTGGTCCTTTATATTGAACATAAACTTTCTATGTATATGACTGTCATATCCTTAGTCAATTTTAAATTATCTTGATATGACTTGAACTTGAAGCTTGGAGACTTGAACCTCATTTTTTCCGCAGTTTCATAACTATGAATTCTTTATCTTTCTTATGTTTGGTCAGGTTAGTCTTTTATAAATGGCACGGATCAGCCCATAAGAGCAAAAGTAATGAAAGTCAATCAATTCAAGAAATATTTCACATCAGATGAAGTAGATATATAGAAGCCTCGGCTGCCGATAGTTGCCACCCAAATCAATCGATATAAACGAAAACTATCCTAACGACACCAACTAGTCTTCTCGGCATTGATTCGTGAAAATTGGATGATTATCAATCAGAATCTCATTCCACAGCCTCTCAACACGTATAATATCTCAATCCAGCTCTGGCCGATGGCAAAACAACAATGACCGGCACAGAGCACGACACACGAGTGCGGCAATTTGTAATGGGCCCAGCATCAATCTTGGCGTGTCTCGTCAGTTGCAAAACGACGGCCCATTCGACGCCCCCAACGAGCTAATGGGCTTCCTAGAGATGATTGCCCTTCCGGGGAATCGCTGGTCATCTGCATATACTGCTTCTTGTGCCGCTTCGCTTTCGCAAATGTCACGAGGGGTCATCTGCCCATTAACCGCAGTATGATTCGCTATGAGTGTGACGAAGATGTGTGTATGTTTATGCGCTTCGAATGAGCTGAGTGAAGGTTTGCTTGCTTCGCATGAAATATCGTGTTGTAGATGGGCTGTCAATACGTAGTAAGTTTAAAGGTCTAGTACATGTGAATGTGCAAGATTTCAACTCGGTTAGAGTATAAGGTCCGATTTTGGTGCTCTTAGGGGGATACATAACTTAACATAGAAGACATAACAAGGGTTGTTTAGTTAGATGTAGGGTTCAACTCTGGTCTTCCTAGTAAGATACAGTTCTTAGAAAGCATAAAAAGGGTGGATTAGTTTGATATAGAGCTCAAATCTGACCTCACTAATTGGATATAGTTCTTAGGAGTCTGAAAACTATGAAATCTCATCTCAGTTGGACCCTTTAATCCAACTGAAATGAAATTGAATAGTTGTATCCCACTCAAGACTCCAGAACCCAATGTGATTATCTCATTTAGGTGAATAGGTCTTTCTAAAGATGGTTATTGAATTTGTCTCATTAGAATCGTCTTTGATGTCTCTGAAGTCTTTGTAGATCCAAAATGTATAGAATTTTGGCATATGTACACATTTAAATCCTTTAAAGTCATCTACCTATACATACAAGTACATGTATATCATAATCCTTTTTAGATCTTTTTCTGGTCCTTGCACTTCAAATTTGATTTTATAAAAGCAAAAGTAATAGAAATACTCTTCTTGCAGAGCAATGATGATGATGATAGAGTCCACCTGTACTCTCTGAAGCACAGATGTCCAGCTGGGTCAGATCTCATGCATTCAGGAACCACGAGTGCGTGGAGTCACCGAATTCGCGAAGGCTGTCGAAACCACCGAACCATTCTGGTCTTCGAGATGTCGAAATTTCGGTTGCGATACTCGGTTTCGCCAACGGTCGTTAATAAATCTTCGCTCAATTCGATGGGTATTGTGAGAGAAAAATGGTCTCTGGACACAACATCGTCACGCTGCTTATGGACGATTGCAAAATACCACTGCTTTTGTCGACTTTTCGGAGTTGTTACCGATCGGTGTCCACTTGTTGACTTCCGCAGATGAAATCTTCGTGAAGATTCTGCAACTTCTCTGCGGAGTTTCGCAATTTCGGTGCGAATGTCTAATTGTGGTGTGATGTAAGCCAAGTGTGCGTACAATTGATTCGTTGCGGTGCACGTGTGAAAAAAATGAAGACATTGATTTAGGAGGTGATCAAATCTGTTTTCGAGTTGAAGGTAGACGAAGGAATGTGTTTTTGCAGTTTTTTTTCCGTGTTGTTGATGATGCGGTTGATTGACCTATTTAGCGAAATTTTAACTTTCATCTGCTCGATTTTTATTATAAACACAAATTATAATCAAAATGTTTAAGCCGATTTATCTTTTCGATCCATATTGCAAAATATTTTGATCGTGACTAATATCTGTTAAATATTTCATGCCTAATAACAAAAAATACTTGAACAAACCAATAAGCGGAACTCATCTATAAATTCAAACGCGCATTAAAACATGATAATAAAACCGATAACATAAGGAAAACTCTATTACAAAAACATTTTCATTTCATAACAAAAACATTCAAATCAAATCAAAAATCATTTACTGAAATTAATTTCCTAAAACTCGAATCCGGAAAAACCTCAGACCGATCAGAATCGTGCACTCGACCATAAGTAAAAGCATCTGATCCTCGACGCAAAACACATGTTTCCAACGAAACGCAATCTTACCGAGAAAGCAAAAAGACTAAACAACACAAGACTACACTACACATGCAACCATACGGGACACTTGGTACACTCTCGCATGAGAACCGCACAACGGAAGTCTCCGACATATCGAAGAACGGTCCACTTCCACCGCAGATAATCGCGAAAGCTCTGAATAATTACGACCTCGGCATCCGATGGGCTTCTAATAATATAAAATAGTGCGGCACGAGGCCGTTAAGAGTCGGCGAAACGATCGTCTTCCGGACGACATCAAATTTTATTCGTTCCTAATGCGTCCGTTAAATTTGTTTCTATTGTGCGGATTCAATACATAAGTATGCTTGATATAAGAATTTTACTATAAAAGTAGTAAATCGGACTGTAAAATTGGAATGGGAATAAGACATTCCTTGAGAATTTCAAATAACTTGAGCAGTTCAATGAATCTTATCCAAGCAACACTAAATCAATTCTTAAAAAGATCAATAGATATGTTTAGCTTGAACGAAATATGCATATTATGTATAAGATGAGCCACAAATGTATACTTTTAGAAAAATTATACATTTACTAACTAAGGTACGTTACCCGAGTTAGTAAATGTATAATGCCTGAGGTACCTAGTGAATTTGAGTGTAACTCTACATGTGTAACTCTGATACCAACAGGACGAAATTTACTAAAGATTATAGTTCCACTAGTAATATAAATAAGCTGATACATTAACTAATGATTTTACTAAATAGATATATTTCCTAGTATCTATTGTTTTGGTCATATTAACACATTCATGACCGGTGATACATGAATGGTATCATCATGAGTTTGAACGTTAATGGTCTCATGATGCACATATCTGCCAAAATTGTAAGAAAAGACACAAGTACTTCTATACTACGATTCTTCGGCAAAGTATGTCGAAGATAAGAAGACTCGCTGTGGCTAATTATGCAATGATGATCGTAAAAGCCTGTTACATCATATCGGTTCCGATAAGCGATCGTCTGTTGGCCGAGTAAATGTCTTATGGTGTCCCACGGCCCTCGGGGCAAGATACCGTAAGTCGCGGAAGTCGAGATCTAGCCTCACTCGGTTATGATGCTGCATCAGGGTTTTATCGGAAATGAACGTTTTCGGCGTAGGTTCCACTCGTTTTCCGGGATTGTTGTATAGATGTTGAATATATTCAAAGATTTCTGAAGAAAAGTTATTATGTATATGGCTCAGGGTCGATGTTTTCGCTAGATCAGAGATTGTGTTGTTTTTTTTTTATCTATGGAGTTTGACAGTTGTCATGAAGCATTCGCTAATTCGCAGCGTCTAATTTTATATAGAAAATTGATTTGAGGGTACTATAGTGAAAATAAAATTATCGGTCATAAATATAGGAATGATTATCATTGATGATGAGTAACATTTTTATATGTGAATTGTATCGACAACTAGTGAGTACAAAATATAAAAATCGATAATTTTATATTAGATTTTTTTTTCGATTATCTATGCGTATCTGATATATGTATTATTTACGATTTATTGATGATTATTCATTGAAAAATATATTTATTTACACATATCAAAATTATGATAAACTAATTTTAAATTCATATTTATAGAGACATCTATGACACTCAATCCAAACAAGTCTAAAAATTTCATAAAAACACTAGAAAAAAAATCTACTTTTCGTCAATAAATCATATAAAATACTTTCATTTTCAAATCTATAAATTTTAAATAAATACACAAAAAAATATGATACTATTATCAAGAATATAGAACAATTCTAATGAAAATAGCGGAAAAATCGTCGGCAACTATCAAACAGGATTAATTGCAATTGTGTCAATCAACCTTTCAGGTACACAGCGGTGTTGATAGATACCGAGAAAAAGATGTGTTACCGTTTTATGCAATAAGAATGAAGGTCATTTAACGTTACCGACGTTCGAAGAATACCAATTAGCGGATAAAGAGCGCACAATCTTAACGACACAATTAAAAAAATCATTTTTTACCAAAAAGAACAAAAATCGAACCTCAGAAGCAATTACGGATCGATTTGCGTTCACGGAAAACTCAACCAACGCGTTCCGAATTTCCGAAGACAAAAAGGCACCAGAACACGGAACAAATCCGCGATTGGAGCGTAGAAAATATTCGAAGCTCGCATTTCTGATTTAGAAGAAAAAAAGACGATGTCCGTCACGCAAAAAAGGGTCAGATTCGAATTAGCCATCGAAATTGGTATAGACCTTTATAAAAGAAGAATGTTGTCGCTTTTTGCAGGTAAGAGCAGCGCGACGACCTTATTCGGCCAACGCTAAGGTATTTGTTTCTAGGGTTTTATATGATAAACGTTAAGGTTTTTCCTCTTGTTTAGTAACGGAACAATATTATATCGTAGGAAACGCCATAAGTTTTTTCGTTCAAAAAACGAATGGACGTTACGAACCTTTCACTTCGTCATAGAACAGGAAACTTAGCGCGTTTTCTCACGGATCCTTGCATCTCAGTTTTTACGCTTAATACTCTGACATTTGACCGTTGATTTTTATTATGTGAATATAATATAATAGTGTATTTTAAATTTGAATATATCCATAAAATTCAAATGTTGATTGCGTCTAAATGCGTATAAAACTATCATAGAATCAAGTAAACCACTTCGATCTCATATCTATATTAGAAAGGATTCAGAAGATTTTTACGTTTTCATCTATCCTTGAAATCTATGTCATTTGCTTCAAAATTCTCAGTCTGATTTGCAAATTTTTCAATGTTTTTCTGCTCATTAAATTGGATTATTCGTGCAAGATTAGCGTTAAACGTTTACGATTTAATTCAGCACGAATTGACTATTCGTTAGAGCATTTCGCAAGGACATCCGCATTGCATATTATAATACAATCGAGCTTCAACTCTTCCTGGTATGGAAACACCGTAAACTTTCAATTGAAGCTACTGTTCTCTTTTGACATGGACGTGATGCAAATATTTTTTTACAAACAAGCTCATTGTTCAAGCATTAATCTTGATTTATAACGTCTGCTTCGCCGTTTGAAAATTATTACATTCTATTTTAGAAACGGATTTACGATCGATGACGCTTCTAACTTTTGTCTACCTGTTCCATGTGTAGATTTGCATAACAATGATATTTATATTCCGAATGTAAATCGATTTTTTTTAAAAATTCGAATTTATGTCAATATAAAAACTATGCACATTATGAGCTTGGTGAAAAATTTGACTTATTTATCGACGAGTTTCAATCTAGATTAGATCGAACAGCATAAATTAATCGACACATATCATAGTTGATGACTAGGAAATGTGCAAGGAATCAGCAAGGACATAACTGTAACGGAACATGCATAGATGATAGTCCCTTAAGGAAAACGAGCATTTAATAGTGTTCCCGATGGGATAATTGCAGAAACACATATGCCAATTAAAAGAGCATTTGTCGACTTCGACCATTAAACACCGAGTGGACATCGCTTCTAGTGAAGTTAAGAGTGAAAATTTTTACTGCGTCCACTTCAATTATTTAATTGAAAAGAATAATGGAATAATTGATAGAGATCGTTCCGGCGAGACGTTCGTGTGACCCATGGAAGAATGCATAGTGACTTCTTTTATGACATCCAGCACATGGCCTATGTAATTTAAGTGCAAGATTTGATTATTACATTGAGTTACTCAATAATAACTGTTTAGCTTATAAATTTCAGACAAATCCAGAACAATAAGTCAAGTCTGAAAAGTTCAGTCTATTATGTTCATTCGAAGCGCATCTTCGAATGCACATACATATGTACTTTAAAAGACTTTTTGTTGACAATTAAAAGCGTTCGCTAATATGTCTTAATAATCACAACGATTATATGACATATGAATTAAGTTCACATCTGTGTCCACTCTAGCGCATATGAATTGCTGTTATCACACTCTCGTAATAAGCCACTCGCCTTAGTTTAGATTGGCTTGTAATTTTTAATCAGTGCTCTTTTTTCGACAGCTCGTTTCATTCATCCGGCCATAAAATTGGTCAAGATTATAAGTTCGAGAAGTTTTCTGTTTCGTCTTGTTAACACTTCGATTGAATCTATCTCAATGCTCATTAGAATGAAATCCTATGCGTACTCATCTACATACAACAGTTCCATGAGCAGAATTGAACCACAAGCAAAACGGCACCATCATCATCATCATCATCATCATCAGCAACAACAGCAGAAGCACATGTTCTCATAGGAGCCAACTCTCCTCATCAGCGAGGTCAATTTAATTACCAAAGGTCAGCGGCTGCCGCACTCGGGCAATTGACCGCTCTTGTGCTCCCAGGACTTGGTGGATCCAAAAAGGATCCTAGATGGACTCGTGCCATAGATCCGGTGATCTTAAATTCTCCAAAGTGATAATTTCGCTGGAATTGATAGATGCTGTGCTAATTCAGCACGTGAATCACTTGATGTCCTCGATTGCCGTTAAATGACTTGATGTCTTCATGGAATGACAAATCGACAAATAGGCGAGATGTTAACATATCTAATTATTGTTCGTTTAGTATGTATAAGGATATGTAGTGTAGTGAGGAATTCTGGATACTTTTCTTAATGAATTTGAGAATTTTCGTAAAGTAACAAATGAGTTTATATTATAATTTGAACATCGATCAAGTAAAGTTATTAATATTGAATTTAGCATCAACATTTGGATTGATTTTCAAGGAAAAATTCGATTAAACGAAAATATTACTTGGAAGAGATTATTATGTATAAGTTGTTGGAATGTGAAAAAATAATATTTTATTGTAAACTCTATGTTTCGAAGAATAGAGATAATGTATAAAAACAGGAATTATCCAATAAAATATTAATTTTATAAATTTCTTCTGAGTAAAGATTTCATTTAATTGAATTTTTCCATAGAAATTATTCCAAATTTCGGTATTAAATGGAATATTAACACCCATACTCGACTAATCGTCAAATTATAAACGTAATTACAAACCGATTTAGTAAAAATTTAAATTCAACAATCATTAAAAACATCCAGAATCCCTCACATTACCATATATAGACAACAAAACCTTTCGAGAACGCTCATAAATCAAAATTCACTAAAATTCGTTCAAACATAAATAACGATACATTAACGAAATCATCCTCGGAAATTCCTCTAAGATTGGTTTTTATGAAATGCTCGAGTGTAAATCGCTCCTGTCGTTGACGCGGGGCTAATGAGAAACTGCCACGCCGATTCGAGAATAATTAATAAGGACGAAAAGAATTCCAACGAGGAAGTGAGCCGGTGTCCAAAAGAAGAAAATCCGGTTTGAACGTGGCAGTAGGCTTTTCGGGTCGAGAGACAAACTCTAAAAACGCCCGTAAAAACCGACCACTCTTCGAGGTTTGATCGGATAGTTTTACTAAAACGTCGACATAATCAAAATATTCATTTACTTAAAAATCAAAATTCGTATTGGTCATTTGATTATTTGAAACTTTCGATAGATCTACGATGAATCGAATTTCAATTGGGTAAAAGTTAGATCGATTTCGATACATCGTAGAAGGATAAAAGTACGTATAAACCCTATAAACAAACATAAACCCTACAATTTTACAAAACGAAAGTTCGTAGGTATGTAGCCATTAAAACAAAGGATACATATGTAGTATTCGACGCACCTTTTACAATCTGACATGTAATATAGTGTATAAAATAACGTCGTTTTCCCACTTGGGCATCCTCATCGGAAATTTCGCAGATAAATTGGCCAAGTGCGTGGGTTTCGTGTGCGGCGCGTCGATGTCTCCGGTTGACCCTTGTCGATGGTTTGGGTCAAGTGTGGGACGACGTTGACTCGTTTGCCAACATAACACAAACGATCGAAGACGACGTCTTTGACATCGAAGATTATGACGAGATGTTATACATTATTATATACGTACATTTATGTCTTTGAACGAGGCGTGTGCGTCTTCTTCCGCATCCTTGCCTTTTGGAGACGTCGATTGTATTATACTTCTGTCGTTAAATATTGACAGTCGAGATTAAATACGTGGTGTGATTCGTGATTACGTGGAAAATATTTATATTCAAATTGTCGGTTTCGCTAAAACGGCTCGTCGAACGAGATGAAATCTATCTAGCCGAGATTAATGTCGTATTAAACAGCTTCGTTTTAATGGCGGCGTTTATTATGCGATCAAATTTTGTTCTTGTGCATAATTGCCGCATCTCGAACCGAAAGCAATTACCGGTAAAACCGAAACGAAACCGTACACCGTTACTCGGATAGGAGTTTGGTCGGATTTAAGAATGGCCTATCGATTTTTGCGACCTCTGGATCGACTGTTGTTAGTGCAAACGTCAAAACTTAACGGTGCTACGATAATTTTTTCGCATTTCTCAATTTATGTATTTTTCAGTTATATCTATCTATCTGTATGAATAAAATTTAATGTATGTATGTATGTCATTTATAGAATCCTTAATAGCTGATCCTGTGGCAGTGTAACTTTTTAAAGTTATCGTATGTACGTCTGCGAAGGAATCTGCTCTTTACATTTGACATTTAAAAAACAAAAGAATTTTTATCATTTGACAGTTCTCAGATGGGTCTTTTTGTAACACATTCCTAGCAAATATTATGCACAAACACATAAAGGTATTTAATACGGAAAAGTGTAATATATTTACTAGATACGCTTGTAGAATTTCAGATAATACATTATATAGTAATTAAAAGGCAATAAGGGCTCATATAGATCTGTAGCGCTAATTAATTAAAAGTGGATACGAAAACGATGCAAATCCGATCATATTAGCTACAATAAATAATCACCGCCGATACAATTGCACGCATCGAACTGAAGATTTATAAAAAATCATGCACAATATTATAGTTCTGCTTAACAATTTCTTACCGTCAAGTGTCAAAAAGTGTGTCCGGCATGTGCACGCCTCCGCAGCCAAGTCGGCCAATTACGCAACAGTTTCTGGTTTCCGGAAGCATCAGCGTCCGAGGCGGCCATAATCGATCGGCCTTGAATGATTTTGGCTCATGACCGACGAGGGGCAGAGCCTCGGAGACCAGCTCGAAGAGAGCGGGTGGAACCGAGACGATCCGATGAAAAAAAATCCGCGAAACGAGCGCGAGACGCTCGATCGACTGCGGAGCGTTTTCAACCTACCCACGACTGTGAGTATTGCATTTTGTTGCCAATTAATTTATTCGATACTGATAACGTTCGATGTAATTGTGAATGTGTAATACGTAACCTCAATCTGTCAAAATTGAATACGATATTCATTTGTATGAATTTTTCAAATGATTCATTTTTATTATTGTATTCAAATGTTTTATACAATACGAATTATTTTTCATGTAGTTTTCGATTTTTTGTACGTGACTTCTATTGGTTTTCTGTATTCGAATGATTTTACAGATTTAATTGATTTTCTAAATAACACTGTTGGGAGAAAGTGGGGACACTTGGATTATATTGTAGACTCGGATCATTCCAACTTGCAAAAGTATGTATTAAAAACGTTACATTTTTTTCAATCGGCAACACTTGTAGTTGTAACAGTAGAAGGAATGACATTTTTCAGATTTTAATGTTAATCAAATAATAGACAATTTCATTTTTATACTTTGATTTAAGTCTCCTTAGTTTTTCTAGCATTGTAGATGGTTCTATTTTCAATATCTTTATTTTCCGAAGTTCCTGCCCCATGAGTTGTGTTCACTTCAATCTAAGATTTTTTCGATTCTGTTGCAAGTTCTTCGGAAGTTTTTAATATTTCTATCTCAGTTTGACCCCATAATCGACCTGATAGTCATAAAAGGGTTAATATTGTCTGAGCTCGCATAATAATCGCGTATATATCGACACGACGTGGTTTTTTTTCGGCATCGTCCATCAACGTCCCAAGAGGCGGAAGCTGCGTCAGATATTACATCATTTGCAATTCAGATGGACGCCGTCGTGTTATTGTGCCGGATTATTGCTTGCGGATTTCTTTCGGCTACAAAGCTGTGAACACACTACAATAACTAGACAAGCGAAATCTGATACTTCCAAACAGCCAAATCTATGAAGAAATGGATTATGTGGGAGAAAACTATTCGTTTCTAGCAAGAATCTAGCGAGAAATCACTGCATTGCAATCAGTGCAAGAGGAATTGCTTATCATTTGTCTAATTAGAACTTATCGTATTGAAGGCTCTATTGCTAGAAAAGGAACAATTTCTAGCTATAAAAGAAAAATGTTCCACATTGCATTATATTTCTAACAGTAGCAGTTTCTTGTTAGATAAAAGAAAAGATTTCTCTCGTATAATTCTTCTCACAATCAGAATCACTCAAAATCGATCTTTCATCAACTTTGTGATGAAATTTCGAAATAGCAGTTTTCTTATCACATTGATCGGATTATTTTGAATGATTTTAATCTTAATTTTGTGTGTTCCTAGCCTAATGATCTAGGTGTATCGTTCATTCCACTTTTTTTCCTCTTGCCATACATTATTATTCGCCATCTACGACTATCGGTATTTAATTTTCGTTTTATTTTCGGCGATCGTCTGTAGAATGTTTTCCGTGGCTGTTACGGAACCTGTTCAGATATTTTATACGTGTGTATCTTTAATTTTATAGATTGGTTGTCCATGACATTAAGTCTGTGTTCCTCGTTATTGTAATAGTTTATGCAACTTTTCTTGCAGTGAAAATACGGGGCTTTTCTTTTGTATTGAATCTATAATGAAAATCTTTTGATTCGTTATATTTTCTATCGAAGTTATCCCGTTAATTTTGAGCGAACGAGAATATTTATTCGTGACAGCTTGACATTTTTTTCGAAATACCGTTTATTTTTGAACACCCAGTAATTGCAGCGAGACCGAGAATAAACATAAAAGCGTTCAAATTTTGACGACTTTCCTGGAATTTTCGCGGATTTTCCGGACGCTTGGCGTAAGATCAAGTCTACTAGGAGCAAGAATCTCATAAAAATAATCGTTTATAATCGGAAATCGAGGCGAAGATATTCGGCTACGTCTAGAAAACGGCTGAAGAGCGTCTAGCCGTCTGAAAAAATATCAAGGATGAATATTATTCAAATTACAGATTATTTATATCCGATTTTGACTAATTAAGGTGTTACATAAATTAATTTTTCGTGTATTTTGTCTGTGAGTCGAATATGATGCTTGGGTTGCAATTTCTTCTTCAATTATGTTATAAAAATTGCATACAATAGTCTCAAGTAATGTGCTTAGTGTATTAATTTTAAAGTTTTATTCTATCTAAGTGTACGTTAATATTATTAACGGAGTAATTAACATTATTATTTGATTCTAACATAACTTAAGTTCAACTTTTACAATTTGCCTTCTTTTTCTTAATTAAATTTCTCCTTTGTCTGTAAATAAATTTTGATGTTTAAATACTAAAATAAAAACGTGGAATATGGCTTCAAATATGTGTATAATCAACACTAAAAATACACATAATAAAATGTTTAAAAAACAAAAATATTTACGACACAGAGCTTACGCTAGGAATTCGTAACGACTGAAAATCCGAATCGCGCGTAAAACTCAATAATAACTCTTTCGGATGCCTTGTGGTCATCGAGCGTGACGTTGAATAATAATACCAGAGAACTTTTTCCGAAGGTGAAAACGAAAAATCGAGCAAAAAAAAAAGGCGGGAAAACTCGGTGAAAAACGATCTCGAGAGCGTGAAAAGTGACGGCCGTTACAATTTCAATTTGTGTCCCCGAATTAGGTTGTCCCTCTTGTGTGTCGCCGATGGCAATTTGTCTCTCAATCGGTCTGTCGTCCAATTGGTCGTGTGCTTATGATGCTTAATGAACGCATTAAGTCTCCAGCTTTGATTGAATGCACATTATGATGTCTTCTGGTGAAGAATTCGTCTGTTGGATGGAGAATTCGTCTGTTGAATGGAGAATTCGTCTGTTGGATGGAGGATTCTTTGATGCTTCGAGAGTGAAATGGTGTTTGATATAGTGAGTTTGTTTGTTTATGGAGTTAAGTGAATTTTGAGGTGGTTGTATAGTTTCGTTTTGCGTGAATCGAGCGAAAAGATTATGTATGTGGATGAAGAGAATGATTGTATTTTTAGTATGTATATAGCTTCATAGTTGAATTTCTTGTGTTGAATTTGTGAAAACTTTTAGAAAATTAGGAAAGTTTTATATTTTTGTGAAGACTATAATATGAGCATTGAAAAAAACATCTTCGTTTACTTTATTTAATATGAATTTCAGATGAATCTAGAGATTTTTTTTCGAATGCCATTGAACTTCCAATCTAATAAATGTCTGAAATTGTAGAAATAATTCTTGATTCATATACTGTAACCTTCCAAAATATACAATTTTCCGATCTGAAAGTTTTCATATGTTGATCATAATGAACCCGACTATCAGTCGATAAATACAATCAATACTTCTATTCGTTCTAAATAAATATTCACTAATACGCAATCAGCGAACGTGTCAAACCTTCAAAAATAGACTCCTTTCAGCGTCTCCTCGAAAACGTTAATGTTTCGAATTTTATCTTAACGTTCTTAACCGAAGACTAATTTGTTCTCCCCCAAACAGTAATCCATTGAACGGATTGATAGGGTGCAGCTCGGGAATGCAACAATGTATGGGATTCGATCCCATGTACGTGCATAGCCTAGTTGATTGATGTCCCGGCATCAATTACACAACGAGACGCGTTGCTAATTAACGAAAACACGTGGGATCGGGAAATTTTTAAAGCGAACTGATTTACCGTCCAATTCTAAACGGATTTGTGCGGTAATTGGAAAAATCGATCGAGTTTCAAACGTCACGCGTATGAATGAAAAATCGCATACGCGCACTTGTGACGAGGAAATGTGTATTGAGAAACTTTACTTACACACCGTGTTCGACAAGAACAACACCCGATAGCAATAGCAATAGCAAATGCCGATACGTGCAACCCGATTGTTGCAATGTGACCAATTAGAGCCAAAAAATGCAAGAGTTGCGTAGGTCTGGTTCCGCGGTCCGGGAACAGGGTAACCCACTTGTCCAACGCTTCCGCATTGTCGATGCAAGAAAACGTCAATCCGCAACAACGACGATTTAAATTGTAAAATAAGTCTTTATCTCTTCGTTCTTATGGATCGTTGTGAAAAAAAGTGTTGTAGTACTGAATTTGGCACGGTTTTTCTTTGATATTCTCAAATTAATGATGTGGAAATTCACGTTTTTTATCAGTCATATAAAGATGCTAGATATATTTTAAATAATCATGCGAAAGCTTAGAGCCTCCACAGACTGAAGTTTGTCTATCTTGTTCCTTATCCAGATACATCTGAATGCGTAATGTAGATTTATGCATGATAAATGTACACATTTCAACGATTACATCTCCATATCGGAAAATTACCCGACTAAACTATCAGTCGATAGAAAGTCTATAGTCTAAAAAGGCTCTTATCGTTAGCAATATAAAGCTTTTGTGTATGCAGTATCGGGCTTCAGTTTTCTTATGATGCTGAGCTCGAGTAATGTCAAATATTGGTAATAATCACGTGTCATTTTTCTAAATAGATGTGACTCGATTGTTTCGAATATTTGATTTGAAAAAAGTGCCAACATGAACACTTTATGAAACTGATCATAATAATGAAACCCCTGCTTTATTTATATATTAATTAAATTCGCAAGAATTTAACTCATTTTTTCAATTGTTGACTATCCGGTGTTTCTAAATCTAGCAGCTATTTCTTCAATAAATTATTAAGAAATTTCAAAATTTGGTACCCAATACTTATAACATTAAATAAATATGCTAATTTTAAGAATAATCAGATTGTAAAATTTAAATGATGACTCATCTGCATTATTTCGTATAACACAAAGGTCTTTTAGTAAAAATGCACAATACGAACGGCTGCAGTTCCGTGTCACATTATCTACGGTAGCAGACAAATCTTCTTTGTCTCTTCGGATCCCCCTTTGCTTAGAACCGACGAGTCTAGAATAAATATACACGTATAGGGTTCAGAACACGTATGTGAATCTTTTTGACATATTTCAGAGGTCCATCAACGTCTCTAACCGTGGCACAGTCGAACTCACTAAACGAAAACATTCGAAGAAAGTTATGAGCTTGACACTGAAACGACGTCGACGATTGATATGCGACATCTCAAGATACTAAGGGTGAGTTTAAAATTAATTTTACTAATATGGCGTAATTTTTAAGACGAAAAAAACCAAGAGGACAATGACTCGTTTGCGATTTTCGGTATGTCTAGTTTTGGGTTCCTGTTCCTCGGCCGCCCACAAATGCCATCCTCCTTCGTGTCATGGCTATTTCTGTAAACTATTTCGATTCCGAACATTTCGGTGAGCCATGTGTGACATAATTGCCTCGGGTGAAAATGACGAGATCGTTTCTTTGTTTCGATCCGATAATCCTGTCGTTAAATATAAATTTTCATTCGTGGAAATCGCTTTCGGTATTTCGTCGACAGTCCTCTGTTTGTGCAGTGGGAGAAAAGAAGAAAAATGCCCAAAGCTCAGAGTATTGTAGATGATTAATCGTCTCGGCGACGGATTACTCTGAGACGTGTTTCTTTTATAGGACTTTGACTACTGAGAAAACAAACAAGGGGGTCTTGAACGTAAACATCCATACGAACTACACGTGGCGATAATGCTTCCAAATAATATATTTACTTTAAAGAAAAAAATCAAAACGAGCTTCATGTAAATTGTCTCGTGTGGCTCAGGTGGATCGACGAATCGAATCGGCGGTTTTTTTCCTCTCATGAGTTTTTTTAACGTCTTGTTTGTATTCGTACCGAGTGCATCTTGTGGAGGGGAACAAACGTAATTCGATATGATCGAAGTACGAGCAGTAGACGGGTTTGTGAGTTCCCCATTATATTAAACGCACACTCCTTTATCTTCACAATATGTTAAGAATTAATATGACCCTTGTAAATTAGGATGAGACTGCACGTCGAAATGGATGCACATAATGGTTATGCTGTTTGATGGACATCTATTGGACTGACCTCAAAATTATCTCAGCTCTGTTAAACAGTCATTTAAAATCTGATTTGAAAACAAGTCGATGTGATAGATTAGTAAAAATGTCGGATTCTCTTGAAATTATCTGTCTTGAGTATATTTTTCGATGCTTCAGTTGAAGGATACTTCGAAGTTAATGAAATATCAATCATGATTTTACTTTTATCTATTATGGAAGTAACTTTGCGTACACATCAACGGACTTTATGTACTTTTACTTGACAGCTCTGCATGCGGGCATTCCTTTCCGCCAACCATGAGATGTAGACGTTAGCAGCATCAAGTTTCCAACTTCAGAGTTCTTCAACAAATCCTCCCAAAATCAAACTAAAAAAATCCCAAAAAATCTTCAATCAACAAACTATCATTTCACATTTAAAAATACTCGAAATGATCATTCGATTTTTTTCTGTATCGTATTGAAAGCGATGATCCGGATCGAGTTGAACATCCATGGCTGAGGAAGATTAACGCTCGTTTCGAATGTGTATAATATATCAGCAGACGGTGGTTGTGAACCAGCCTCCTTCCGGTTGAAAATCTTCAAGTACCAAGCCACAAAAAAGAGCAAGACGGATAATAAATGTGAAAAAAACACAACCTTCGGGGTCACTCAACTGAACTGGTAGTACTCATCGTTTTGAAATGGAGTTAACTTATGCGCATATGAACACACTCTCGTGTCGAGTAGGTACGTTTTATACATTCGAATCGAATAGTCTATACGAATTTTATGAGTAAAATATATAATATTGACGAATTTGTAATTTTAAGAAACGCACTGATTGAAAATAATTGCGTAAACGTCTTCGTAACGTAAGCGTTCTCGGAAGACGTCAATTGCGGTTAATAAGTTTTAACTGCTTGTTTGAAAAAATACAAAATAAATGAACAAAAGGTTGTTAAAATTGAAGGATTGTTTCTTTTCTTTAATGTATTCGCGTTTGTGCGTGTTATGAAATTTGTCATGTTAAAAATTCTATGCAGCTTCTTAGTACGTTGTGCATACGATATTAATAACATAGTGGAATTCATCATAGATGCTTTTCAGAATATTAAATAAAATCATATATGTTTTGATTTGAATTATACAGTTACTTTTTTCGATTGTTTTGTTAAAATTTATTTTCGAATGATTCATTTCTTATGCATAAGAATATCTATTCAATAACTGTGTCATGATATCATAAGCATTATTTAGCGACTGAATAATGAATTCCGTTCAATTTTCTTTGTCTCTGTATGGAAACCGAGTAATGCGGATATATGCAAACGACACATTTCAATACGCTTTACAACTCTCCGCGTACCAAAGAAGCAGGAAGACTACCGAAACTCGACCATAAAAGAACCGCGGACCCGGCAGTGTTATATTCGCAAAAAGAAAACTCGGCATGGACAAAAAAAACCAACACAAAACCATCGACGATCGAGTGAAAAAATTAACAAGTGAGGAAAAAAATGAGAAACGGCAACACGCAGAAATCGCACAGCGGACCAAGACGCGGAAGCGTTGCGAAAAGTCGCACACACTCATACACAAAAGTCCTCGGTGATTAACGATATTCGAGGCCGGCCACACACTGATGAGACGAGCCGAGTGAAATTTGACTCTTTCCGAATATAATGATATAATTTTCTAAAGAAAATTCGATGATTTTCCAATGAAATTCGATGACTTTCCAATGAAGTTCGATGATTTTTCAATGAAAATTTATTGTTTTTTGGAGAAAATCGATGGTTTTTTGGTGAAAATCGATATGTGATTTGCATTATTTGGATGAATTTTAGTTGTTTTTGGGAATTTCCGCAAATTTTTATTGGGTGCTGAGGAATTTTAGTGTGTTTGATGAGTGTTGAGATCTGAGACTTCCGCGTGCGTGCGAAATCGAAGAAGTGTTCGAAATATTGTATGTAGGTATGTAGCTGTAATGGTGGGCGATTTATTGTCGTTAGCTATCTCGTTCTGCTTATTATTTTTTTTAATGAATTAATTTTAATTAAAATATTTTTCCTTCGGAAAATCTGTTTCATAGATTAAACGATGATTATCCGATCGGAAAAACCAATCCGGAAAATCGTTAGTAACATTTTATAGAAATTCATATTTTCCTGAACGACTTCGAAGAATATTCACATTTTTCCACGACAATTATTTACATCATATGCATCAATTATAAACTGACAAGACTGAAACTAAAATTAATATTCATCTGCAATCCTTTCAACAAGACATTCGAACTTAAAACGTATCCCATACTAACTGAATCTAACCTAACATGAAAAAATATGCAAAATCATAACCAAACCAAATCTAATACAGAGTTTACACATGGCTATTGCCGTTTCTATCGCTATCTTCATAATTCTAACATTAACATCAAACTTTATTTACTAGAACTAGATGCGAGCCTTATAGCGAGAAATATAATAGCATCTACTACATAGCACTAATCCCATCAGAAAAGTATCTGAAAATCCGCAATTCTGAACCGAAATCGAATTTTCAAAAACGTGGCACCTAATGGAAGTACTCGTCTTGCACACATGTGAGGTCACATCGTCATGATACTTCCGCAGGCTGCGAACAGAAGTGCAAATGGCGAGAAGGAGTTTATCTCCCGTCGTCGGAGTGAAGTCAACTGAGGTCAATTGACGACGAGGAACCAACTCCCTGCTTCTCGAGTGTGTGTCCTCCATAAAAATATGACCAATGGACACCGAACGCTGCGCATGGCAATTACACCACTTGACGGCTCGAAAAAGCTTTAATTTCTTTCAATTTCCATTGACTTGTCCAATTTAGCGCTCTTATGTGGATGCTGTAACGTATCAAGTAGTTACGTTTCGTGTCACCGGTGCTTGTTGTCGATAGGAAGTGTTTTTTCTGACCGATTCATACGTAGCTGTTGCTATTCGTGTTGACTTTGCTTTTCTTTCTCTCTTGCATATACAAGAGAGAGTTAGAGTAAGAAAGAAAATGAGAACACAAATTTGCCAACATTTTATTTATGAAGAGATCTTTTTAATTACGAATCAACGATTCTGTTGAAATTTGATAAAAATGCAATGAAATAAAAGCATAAAATGAAAATGTGACTCTCGATAATTTTTCCGGTTATAGCAGATCAAAGTTCAGTATACTTATTTGATACACTAATACAAAAAGATTTATATGAAACATTTCAATACAAGACAACATCGATATCGCCATATGTTGAACGAAACATATAAAACGCTTCTAACAAACATAATAAACTTTGACCTGCTATAACCGGAAAATTATTGAGAATTGCATCTTCGTTCTTCTCTATTATTTTATATCTATACTTACACCACATTTCTACCAAGCTTCAACAAAATTGATGACCGAAGTTCAAAAGGTCTCCTTGTCAGCATAACGTTTAGGCGATGAAAAGTTCTCATTTTCTTCGTACATTCAATTAGATTCACATTAAAACCGTTCGATTTTTGGAATTCCAGTTTTTCAATAAGGAAACGCGTTAATGGCGCATGATGGTAATGTAATGACTAGGTAGTCTCTGAAGTTATATTATATGACGAGTGTTCGTTTTTCAAGTGGTTTCAGGTCCTCTCGAGTGGATGTCTTTCAATATATTTATGTTAGAAACCCTTCGGTGTGCATTAAAGCCATGTCACATGCACAGCACCGTAGATTTTCAAGTGATTCCCTCAAAAAAATTCCACTGAAAAAAGTTTCAAACCCGCCAGGGTGTAGTCTTACATATTTAGATGTTACACCGTTTCGAATAAAGGAATGTTTGTTCAGTCAAATTCTCAAAAATGTTCCGTATTAATTCGGTATAAAATCGAAATCAGTAGATCTTCACGTACTAGAAAATATCACGTTACTTCTAGTTAAGAATGTCGTTCGTTTATACATTTTTTTAGATATTTGTTCGAACCGAAATGGAGTGGTTGCTACCTGTCTTGGCGTTCTTATTTTATTTGTTTAACGTTCGAACGAATGCATTACATCGAACAGTACTAGAATCGAGTGGCAAATATTCGATTATTTTATTCAAATTGAAACTTGTGATGAGCAGCTTCCTCGTATATAATATAAAGATGGGATGTGTTCTCAACATCGGAATTTGGGTGCGACGATGAGGTCTCGAGATAAGAACGAGCTTAAGATCTCAAAGTGCTCAACAGCTGCTACAGATTGACGACATTCGCGAAGAAGAGAGCAATTTGATTATCTCACTTGTGTAAGATGAAAAAAACATATTCGAATTTCGGGTGAGTGGAAAAAAACTGTAAAAATGTAATAGAGGATCAAGAAAGTCGATTATTTATATGCGTTACGCAGGACCAATCTAGTAGTGTCGTTCACCTTCCACTCGTCCCATTAGTATGATGAAAAAATAAAACAAAATGAGAAATGGAGAACTTGACCAGGTCCGAAGTGAGGATTTTTATTCTGTATACAAAAGTTATTCACTGAAAATCAATGAAAATTAACGTTATGATTCGTTGATAAATTTTCCCAATATGTGATCTTCAAATCTAATGATTTGTGAATGTAAAAACTTACAATCAGTTGAACACTTTTCACATCAAACGTAATTGTATTAGATATACAAATATGAACAGATCTGATTGATACGAAAATATAAAGTCTTCAATCAGCAGATATGATAAAATATTACCTAATAAATGAATCTACTGAATTTTTACAATTTAACAAAAGATTTTCTTCTGACAATGGATGAAAATTCAACTCGAAAAACCTCATTAAATTACCCAAAATGGATAAAAAATTGGAAACGTCTGATATCAAGAAAATCACGGTACTTAGTAATGCACATGATACTTTATAATGAAGACTCGTGGAAAATTCGAACTGAAAATCTTCATATGATACGTAATTGGATCAGATATTCAAGCATGAGCACAATCGAACGATACAAAATCCGATGATTAATCCGACTCTGATCCTGACGCAGGAAGAATACTCCTGGGTGATGTGGAAAAAAGAAGGCTTTGGAAGAAGTGAGGCACGAAACCGCATAATATTTCCTTTCGTCCATGGTCAAGTGGTCGGCCACAGGTGGGTCCTTCGGGTTCGTCTCCATTCGACCAAAAGGAAAATAAAAGTCATCACTTTTTTTCTATCTCCCCCTGTACATAATACAATACGCACCGTCACGGAGTAGTGACCATTTGTTTATTAAATAAATCAATCTTGAAAAATTATACCTTCGTCGTATAATTACTGTTAAGTTTCAATGCGGACGTTATAGTTGGATTTTGCAAAATCTGAAAATTACACTCATCTGCATGAAGATCCCACACACATCGAGTGGTAAATTACTACAATCAATCAGACGAGCAGATTCCATCAAAGTTTTTGCAACGAAGAGTCACTGTGTCAGCGACCGCAGAAACTAAAAACGACAAACACAAACCAAGCATTTATTTATTTATTATTTTATACAACTAATTTACTAAAAATCTCAATTAATCGGTCAATTTGAAGCAAATAAACAGCCATTGAATCTAGGAACTGAATAGTAATCAATGCACAAAATATGGCACTAAAATCGATCGAATTTAATCGACACGGGCAAGATGATATCAATTGATATAAACGACATATTACTCTCGCCAGTATCCGACATTACTCTAATCCAGCATTACAAGGATGCAGAAGCCCGACGCGGCATGCACAATCACTCAATACCGCTAAATGTGAACGAACCATTGCATACGAATTGGTCAAATCTTACGCAACGCCGTTTAACAATACGCAAGCAACAATTATGCGAAACGGTTTGGCCCGAGGGCCTCGTGAGGTCAACGGCACTCGGCACTCGAATTTGACACCTCTGACAGCAGATATTTTCTGGAAGACGATGGAGATGGTGATGATGATGATGGTCGTTGTATCGGACGTAAAATGTGAGGGTCGAGGGACTCACTTTTACGAAGAGGGTGGCCTCTTTCGTTGGTCAAGTGTTTGGTTGAAACTCGGAACGATTGTGCCTTCTTGTCGAGTTGTTTAGTTGGAAATATCATTTCGAGAGTGCGAAAGTGCAACGATCTGGTGATTTATGAAGTAATACTTGGTATATTCAATTTGGAAGTGATGAGTTGTGACCTGCATTCGATCGTAGGAATACCTGAAACAAAGTAGAGTCGAATGAGTCCACTTTCCGAGTTTCACACACACTAATCGATGCAAATGATGGGGTAGATTGCCCAATTTTCAAAAATCGAATCGTCCTCCCTCGGGGGAAAGCATGTGTCGATCCTATGGGAAAAATTCCTCGAGTTCGCCGGAGACCGACTAATTGTCGTGAGAGCAAAAATGTGCGGGAGTTGGCCACCTTCGTGACACACATATAGCCCGTTTGGAATATTTGGAATTTTTTGGGGTGATCGAATAGCACTAAACTCTCCCTGCCTTCTGCGTGGCATATTATTAAAGGGGATTTAGTTTCAAAGCTGGCTTCTGGGATAGAAACGAGCTTTCGTTTGCATAGAACTTTTGATCTACTGCTAGATCAATTGACTTGATAGAAGTATATATCCCGCTCATCATTCAATATCTTATTGTAATTGAAAGGAAAAGCGGAGTATATACTATCATCAAGTCAATTAATCTACCAGCCCTTAGTTAAGTGATCTTAATCTTATTCTAAGTACTTAATCTACTCTTTAAAAAGTGATCTGCTGCTTATTTTCAAACAGGTATCTCCCACATTATCAATGCTCATATTGAAATCGTCCATCAATAGTTTCGAACTGATCATAATACATAGTTCCCCTCCTGATGATCAATATTCTTTATAGTCAATAGCATCGAGTGTTTAAGATACATTTAAAAGCCAACTCCAACTTGTAAATCGCCAACAAATCAATTTCGCTCTTTTCGGATCAGCACCCCACGTTCCACTCAAAAACAAAAACAAAAACCTCATCAATACACACATACACACATCAAAAAACACATAAGAAAGAGAGGAAGAACCTTTTATAACATCATCTGAGCCTCGGTATGAAAATGCCACACCGTTGCTCCCAAAACAGGTTCCTGGTTCTTGTAAGGTCTCTCATCCTACTTGCGTCTCTCGCTTCTTTTTTCCTTCTTTTTTGTTAATCTTCTAAAACTTTTTTCCTGCTCGTTTTTTTCACCATTACCGCTTCGGTTCTCCTCTTCTCTTCTTTTTTATTTCGTTTCGTTCTCTCGTGGCAGATACAACAATGGCAGTGGCGCTCATGCTCGCACTATTGAAAAATTTGTTAAGCCTCACGTATGTAAATGTACGTAACGTGAGTACTATTCGCATACTGCTCGACAATGAGTCGTGAAACGAACTATAGTTAAACTGGAAAAAAAACTTTTGACGTGTTCCGATTGAAAATGAGTTGGATGTGTGCTATTATTAAGTGTTTAGTTTGACATGATCGATTTTGACGAGCGTTGTTTTTAAAACTAGTTTTATTTTGATAGATAATTGCCACAATTTAATACGTGACTCAATCGAAATACGTTTTCATTTTCACAGCTCCAATAACTCATACTTTTTAATGATCTGAGTATGGGTTTTCGAAATCGCTCTCGTACATCCAGATTGAGGCTTAACCCATTCAAACCATCAATCTCGGCATTAAAACGAACCATCGCCTCCATAGAAAACGGTCGTTTTTTCGTCAATCCTCGACTTGAAAGCTTCTGGGTGCCGATGGGGCCCTAATTGGACACTTTTTTACATCCGGTGATCAAGTAACTGGAATGCTGTCGGATGACGATGACGCTCATCCAAGATATGAGGAGACCAGGTAGGCGACAGGTAGACCCTCATATACCCTCGAATGCTACACGTCATCGTATATGGGGTGGACCATGGAAATTGGAACGAATATTAAACTCATTTTTTTTTTCGTTGTAATGGGGGTGGTTGGAGGAATGTGAACCCTTTCGATTTTTCAACTTTTATCTGTTTATATATCGTATCTGTCTAATCTAATGGTCAATAATTCGTCATGGTAATCAAGTTTATATAAATATTGGGGTATTATTTATTATTAGATATTAAATACTAACCACTGTAACCTTATGATGCTCGAGACTGTGGATTTATAGACTCCTTAACGACTGATCCTTTGGTGGTGAAACTTGTAAAATATATTTTGTAAATATCTGGGAAGGGTTTTGTATCGTTAAATTTTACATTTAATAATCAACAAGATTTCTATCAATCTACAATCCTCAGTGGAGCCTTTTCGTAGCTTAGCCGTAGCAAATATATTATGAACGATTTACACACACCACGTGATTTACTATGGGAATGGACATTATTATATAACCGTCCACAATCGGATTTAAATCTAAAAAATCTTGAGAAATGACGAGTCACAGAAGTTAGTAATAAATGCAAAATATCTATTGAAACGTTATTGTGTGTACGTCTTACTTAATTTGTTTATTATTGATTCGAAAGCCACTCCATTAAACGTCAAACATTTATAAACCTGTCAAAGAAATGTAAAATATAATGATGCAAAAATTTTCCCAGATATGTATGTACACAACTCTGAAAATTTTCATCGTGATCGGATAAGCTGAATAAGGAACACACACATACATTATTTTTTATTTATGTACATTTATATTTTTTGATGCATTCTGTACGATATATTCGAAAAAATGTATTCGAGGGCTCACCCTTTCGCTGTGAAGGGATTGCCCTTCGAAGACACGAAGCTTCTCCATGACTCGAGGGTCTGGCCCTCATCATGTTACGTCGTGCGAAATCCTCGGAAGCCTTCCAGCTACGCTCCAAGACCACTGAATACCGTGCGAATTTTTTCATACATCACGCCCTGGTTGTGCATAACAAATTCGAATCGGAATGTGCACTTTTTACACGATCAGTATGCTAAAAAATTCTTTCTAATGAGGAATTTTCTCGGAAAATCCGTGTTGTTGCTTTGACGTCGGTTATCAGATTTGATTATATTATATACATCGGTCATGTTTTTTTCGTTTGAAAATTAGTGGAAGCTGTTGTCCTGTTAAGGCTGTTTGAGGGCTACCGGTAAAACATAAATCAACCGGTCGTTATTGGATCATCAATCAGATTGAATTGCGCCCAGTTTATGTATTATATTATGTATAGAACCTGGATCGGACTCGTGATTAGAAACGAAACTAAAAAATATATAGAAACGAACGTGAGTCATTTTATAAATGCATATATTTTATTCGATATACTTACAAGTTCACATTTGAGTGTTTTCATCTTGTGAAAATCGGAATCGAACTGATTGTGAGCGCACAAAATTCACCTTTGGTCTTGTAATGGTATTTTAAATCGTGGATTATTATGAGAATCGTTTATTTCATGTTTTGGATGATAACGATATGTACAATGTCATGAAAGTATTTGGCAAATATAAATTCGTTTATAAATGTCGTATTTAGAGAAGATAATGATTGTATCCAAAATGATTCATTGATCAAAATATTAATCTTTAATTTTGATTTTTTTTCCAATAAATATATATTTTTTAATTCAATAAAAATAAACAGTTTGATATAAAATTATGAAATGAATTTGGTTTCTATATGTATGTTTAAATATTTTATTGATTTGAAAAAAAAATGTTCAGAATATTTAATTGCATTATTTATCATCAATCAAGGAAAAATTCGATTTCACAATATTGAATTAAGTTTTCTTTTTCATTTTTGTACTTGACACAATAGGTTTAAGTGCAAGTTGTGAATAAAAACAAAATGTCACCCCTTTTGCAGAGTAAAATTTCACCATTAATCTGACAGTCGTAATGAAAAATTTATTTCCCAGAATTTTATGAACGATTCCGTTCGCCGAAAATCCATTCGATGTGAATTCTTCCTAAAATTTCATCTTATGATTAATCATCTTTCAAGTCTATTTGAAAAAAATCTGTTCACAGATTTTCACCTTATTAGCAATACAAGTTTCAAAAGTTTCTTTCCGAATCACATACGCCATGGTAACTTTCAATAATTCGTTGGTACAAGGATTAGGAATTTCTTTGTCAACTATCGATTGAAACTCGCCATTTTTTAAAATTTCAATTTTATAATAACCCTGAAATTGAAAATATTTTTCGAAATCCCATCAAGTCTAATTCGGTTGATTTATTTATAATATAAATAATACCTTCATAATTTTGAAAGATTCCACCATTCTCCATGTGACATACACTAATTGCTGCTTCTGGGATACTTGGGTTATATTAATATCGTAGTTATTAAATATTCCTACGTGAATTGGTTCTGTTACATTGCATTTTGTTGTATTTTCGACCACTGCATCGTAAAGACCCTGTAATTGAAAATATTTCCAAAATTAAAAGAAAAATTCAGTAGAAAAATAATTGATTGAAAACTTACAAAAGTGATTCGATTCGCTTTAGCAGCTTGATTTGCACATTCAGCAATTTGAATAGAAAAATTGATTGAAACTAAAATGGTGAAAATGAGCTGAAACATTGTTCTTGAATTTTGTAAATTCAAAAACGATGCATTCAGTCTCTTATTTTTCTACGTGACTTGTGTGTGATTTTGTATTGCATAATAAATTGATTATTTTTTTTCGTTCAAAATTTACGAATATTATATGGAAAATAATTAAATAACCATAAAGTAAAAATTGATTTCACGAATAGATTTGTTCATCGCTGATATATTTATAATAGTGTTTTATGATTGACTTCAGAAAAAACTCATGAAATATATTGGAATATATTTTAATGATGCAAATATTTAAATATTCATACATTTTAGACTTTTTTTGTTCATAGTTTTGTAATTTTAGATTTTACATTTTTAGCAATCGGTCTTACTTCTATATTCATGTAAAAACAGAATACAGCTCCTTTAGCAGAATGAATCTCCATCAATAAATTTGCTTTCGTATAGAAAAATTTGTTTCCCATTATTTTATGACTAACATAATTGGTTGAAATGCCTTTTGAAGTATAATCACCCTGAAATTGAAAAAAAATCTTATATTATCACTATCGATACTGTAAAATATAAATTAATATTTGAATTTTCTCAACCTTTTTCATGAGGGATCCATCAATACTGTTTTTTGGAAGGGAATTTAACAAAGAAACTTTCATCAATTCGTTTTTATACGGAGCATCTATTTTTTTATTAATTATTGATTGATATCCACCATTTTTTAAAATATCAACTTTATAGTATGCCTTGGAATGAATTTATGAGAAACAATAGTTAGCTGAATTCTATAAGATATTTAATAGAATATAGAAATAAATTCACATTTTCTACGTCGATATCCTCTTCCAATTTCCAATTTACGAATATTAAATAATTGTTTTCGGATGCTTTCGTTACATTAAAACTGTATTTGTTAAATATGTTTTCATGAATTTTTCCCGATACATTACATTTTTTTGCATTATGTACAATGACGTCATACGGACCCTGAAATTTTACATATAAACCCAAAACTATTGTTCAAAAGATTTTTCTCATATATTTATATATGAAAATAATATTTGAAAATTAATGCATAGAAAATTTAGTGGTAGAAAAATTATATAACTCACAAAACCTATCTTAGGAAACTTTGCAGTGTCTTCACCATTTACACACAAAATGTTGAAAATGGAAAAATAAATCAAAATTAACACAAAATTAATATATTTAAACATCTTTCTTCTTTGGACTTGTTCGAAATGTGAATTTATTGTTTGTTATATTACTTATTATATATTAAAATGCGAATTTATTCAGACGAAACAACATCGTTAAAACACGATTTAATTTTCATATCTGTTGGTGACTTTTTATATAATTTTGAATAATACATTATTAATTACAGATCGAAAAAAACCATCAAATAATATTACGTCTAATTCTACTTTATTCATGCAATTCATTGTTAAATTTTTCATAGAATTTTCAATAGAATAATTCACGCTAAATATTCCTTCACATTACGTCGCATAAGTAACACTTTATTGACATTATTAATCAATTTATAATAAAATTTAATTTTAAATCATGATTTTTTCGCCTTGTTACTTGAAGGCAGAGCAATTGATTCTGAAAATATTTGTAAACACACTGTTACTCCTTTGGGAGAGTGAAAAGTCAGAATTGTTCTCCAGTTTCCATAAAGAAAAACATTTCCCAATAACTTGTGAGCCAGAGCATTGTGATTTATTCCATTCAAAACGTAAAGACCCTAAATGAAAATAATCATAATTAATTTTCATAGAAATTTTTAATCATTATTGATAAATTAATATTAAATATACCGCAGAAACTTTGCAATCCTTGATGATATTCGATAAAGATGTTCTGGATATCATGAGCTTCGCAAGCTGATTAGAACATGGATTTGATATCAATTTATCAACAATCGATTTATATTGGCCATCTTTGAGAATTTCCGTTTTGAACGATACCTGTTTAATTTTAACGAAAATCAATCATGAAGTCGTTTTTTGATATAAATCGAAGAAAATTAAATGCAATAACTTTGCTCAAAGCGTGCTTCTCTTTGATATTCCAGAATCCAGTTATTTCTTGTTCGTTCTTCGCATTTTCAGCTAATGTCAAATTGAATTCGTTAAATAAGAATTCGTCAATCGGATCAGTTACACTGCATCTTGATATATTGTGAACGATCATTGAATATTCACCCTTTTAAATAAAAATAGTATACAAATTAACTAATTAAAACTAAATTATATCTTTACTCACATAATCTGGCTTAGATGATTTCCTATAGGCCATACAAAAGTTGAACAAAAATATGAAAATAAAAATCCATTTCTTGATCCTTGAAATTCTGTAAAACTGAAACATTATCGCAACGCTCAAAACGTTGTAGTCATTTGTAAAAAAAACGGACTTTTTTGTAAATTTTCTTATAATGAGCCTGATACTAATTGGCATAGCAATGATGATAAGATAAAATTTATGATTATTTACGTAATATTTTACAATTTTACAGTAATCAAAACCAAATTATACGTGTTCAATGAATGCTTAGAATATTTTTTCGTAATCAACATTTTTTTTATAACGCACCCATTAGTGCAAAATTATTGTATTAGAATATTCGATATACTGCTGATAGTAAATAGTTGTTTCTCATTGTCAGTTAATCGATTTGTAATTGGCAGTAGTGGTTTTTTTTTTTTTATATATTCTTTCGAATATGGTGAAATGTTAAATTTTCAGATTATTTACTAAATGAAACATCAATTTGATGTTAATGAAAAAATAAAACAATATTATAGGTACCTATAGATTTTATTCAAATTACTCAATATGTATGCATGAAAGTAACAATTCATTATCATTGAAAATAAAAAACAGTTTCAAAAAGCAGAAAAATCCTACCTAGATCAGGGATTTTAATCTTTTTTGGCTTTAGGATACACAATTGGTCTGTTTTCAGATTCGCAAAGCATACAAAATACAACTCCTTGTGGAGATAAGTATTCCATTTTGGTTCTAACTCTGCTGTAGAAAAAACTATTCCCAAACATTTTGTGGCTAATTGCATCAGCATCCACTTTCAATATTGTATAATTCCCCTATGATTTGAGAAAATTGTTTGAAATCTAATAATGTGATAAATAATATAAAAGGTACAATAAATTACCTTTTTGACGAAACAATGAGAATCTGCGTGAAATCCCATTTTCATGATTGATTTCAGAAACGAATCTTTGCACGGATTTTCAATAGTTGTCCCTAAAATTCTTTTGAATCCACCATTTTTCCATATTTCAGTTGCATACACAGCCTATAAATTTAAAATATTCGTAATCTACACCTGAAAAAAATATTTAACTCATAAAATACCCACGGATTTTATTTGAAAATCTTCCGTTACATATAAATAACCGTCGAGTTCTTGTCGATTGTTAGGATAATTTTTTATAACAACTTTATAATTATTGTATAAATTCTTATGAATTGGCCCGGAAGCTTCACATGCTTCCAATTTTGTGATATTCACAACGTATTTCCCCTGAAAAAAAATTAATGAAACTCTTCCAAAAATTATAATATTTTTAAATATGATATCAAAAATCACTTACAAAACCCACAGGACCATCAACCGAATTTCCATCTGATATTCCAATCAAGATGAATAAACTCAAAATCCTGAACAGTATATCGATCCACATGTTGAATCAGAACGTTGTACAATAAACTTATAACTCGAAACAAGCCGATGAAACATTAACAGAAGATAATTATCGAAAATTGTATTATAAAAAAAATATTAATGCTCAAAGCCAAAGATAATGATCAATTAAAAAACCATGAAAATTTTATAATTTCGATTCAGAAATTTCTGATATATTTATGTACGTTTGCGATAATTTTACAATTTGTCAAATGTAAATCGTCGTCGAGCAGGTTCGAAGACAATTTTCATTGTTTCATTGTCTCGAGAGACATTGGGAAACTTTCTTTTAGGGCGTAGTCTTAAATAAGGCCTAGGTTGAAAATGTCCTTTGTATTCTTGACGTGTCTCGCTTTTGATCGAATTTAAAATGTCGCAAGATTTAATAAACACACCATATAATAAGAATACATTAAAAAACATATCAAAGGTGAAATTTCCAATGGTTGAATACTAAAAATGCGATCTCGTGCGAAATTTTCACTTTCATCTTCGAGTGCATCGATGCACTCATAACTGCATCCATAATTGATTGGAATCTATTAAACATTTTCGCTTTCGCTTGTACAGCGTGGGTTCGACACTTTTCCATCTACGATACCGTTTTCAGATAAAGCCCCATTCACACCTGTCTTGATCTACGATTCGCTTTAAATATTGATCCATTCGCAAAATTCAGTTCGAAGTTCGGTTCAGAAGCGAACTCAACAAGTATGTACCGCATTCGGATATAACCACTTGTTGATTTCAAAACTTCTCATACATATTTCATGTACGACCGCGGAAATGATCCGATATCATATGCCGAAACTCATTCTGCAAACATTTGCAAATCAAATGCAATCGTAGAAACAATGAGTTGTGACACTTGAAAGCGATTTTCTACTGCGTACTCTTTTCAACAATATGTGAACTATGACTTATGTAAGCCTCGACCTATCAAATGGATTATGTCGAGGCTAACCTTATATTAAACCTTATATCATAGGACACTTTTTTTCACAAGATTCTACAGAGTCTACATCAAATGAATTTGATAGATTTTGACATCACATTTCATTCGCTGATTACTCTTCTAGTTCCTAGCCCTAATGGCTACTTCTTCACATCCAACCGAATCATTATAAAAAGGGCATAAGTACCTACAACAATAAGTTTAGAGACAATGCAGAAGATGAAGAGAGGTACCGTTCTGCGACATTTTTTCTTCGTATAGAGCACAGGGCGTGTTCGGCCATAGTCAGGTGGGCTCGTTTCGAAGTCAGTTGCTTTTGCGGAGACAATTAGGAAATCAGATTTTCTCCTTGCAGCCGAGCCATTGTATGCAAATGGGAATAAAGAGGGCGAGCTTGCACCACGAGCTCCAATAACACCGAAGAGACGATTTGAATACGGAGCCAGAGGACTATTTTCGTAGGGCAACAATGTCGTATGAGATTATTCTTATGTTGCTGCTCGGACCACCGATTGTGGTTGCGGAAACGCATTTGTTTTGTCTCGTTTTGAATTAGTTAAGTAAGGAGTTGAATGTCAACCTGTTTAGGTTAAGTAGTCTTAGAAGGGTTGATTTAAGTTAGGTTAAAGTTTTCATCAAGGAATAGTCGTGTGATATTTGTATCGTATTTCTGCTGAAGAATTCGTTGAATTATTAAGGACTGATCTTTTCTGATGACTTTGTTTTCTATAGAGTTTGACAGTTTTCAATGCATATTTTCAAACTCACAGTGATGACCTTTATAGAAAAAAACACATCATAGCCGAAAAGAGTTTAACTAGAGATTGAAAAGCTCACCCCAAGTTCATTTTTTAAACTTCGAACATGATCTAGAACGTTGTTTTTAGATTTATTTTGAGATTCTGATCGTTTTTTCGAAGCCGAAGAGCTTCTTTAGATTCTGAGATGTAAGCATTCTATGTAACGATGTCACCACGAAATTGTTTTAATTTTAAATTATAATAGAAATTCATTTGGTTTTCCTTTGAATCCTTTTACGTAATGATTGAACGAATGAATGCAACGTACATTAAAATACATTCATTCGAATCATATTTTTTTCAATATTCCACTAATGATCGCATTGTGCTTCAATATGAATTTCATATGAATGCAAAATAATGCCATAATAATAATAATAATAGTTCGATTTGAAAAACGTGAAAATCAAAACTCGATCGAAATACAGATCGAAATTTACATCAGATCTAGCACTACTCAGATGCGATAATGAAACATTTATGCGTTTTCGTAGCTTTTCAGAATACTTAACATAAATTAAGATACAGCGATCATTTCCACATTGTCGTAATCTGATGTCGTCACAGCGAAATTGTACGAAAAACGAGTTCAATTACATTATAATAACTTGTAAGCCGAATTAGGAATGTTAGTCGATTTATGTACATACAAAATATGCACGGTCCCGAAAGTATATTAACGAGCTCATCACCTAATTTGAATCGCAATTCATCCATATGAATTTTAAATCGTCGCCCTGAAAATCTTCAGTTTGAAGGTTAGATAACACCTTATTGAAATCACGATTTTCTTGTGCATAAATCGAACAATTTGAATCGATCGTCCGATTTCTCATCTCTTACGTAAATTCACTAGTGATTAAAATTTCGAATGGAATCTTCTCGAAAAACTTTAGGACTAAGATCATTTGCATACACGATTTCAGTTATCTAGGGCATAATGTGTTTAACTCCTCTTTTCGATGGAAAAAAAGAGATTTAAATGTCAATGCACTTGATATACACAATCATTGTATTCTATATGAAATTTCTTTAATAATGAAGATTCGACCATTTTATGAAAAAATCAAATATTTCAGAGGCCATTTTTATTGACTATGTACTCTATATGAACTGACCACAAATGTAGCTTAATATAAACAAAATTTGTATGATCTAGAATTGTGACACGTTAGATTTAGAAGACAGTCACTTGTCTTATCCTTTTGTCCACTACCGGTCCACGAAACTGTTCTACAGATTGGTCTTAATGGTTAAATGGCGTTTTATCCACTTCCGGAAGAAACGAATCTTCGTCTGATATGATCGTAATAAAAATAATGCACCTTTGACCAATTGTCTCTTTTTTATTAGAGTTATACATTCAAAGTACCTATCTAAAGAATTCGTTCTTTAGATATATTTTAAGATTTCTAATTCAACATTTGTTTTTGACCTACATTTTTAATCCTTAATACTTATTCTTTTCAATGTAAACAAATATTTCTTTGAAAAATTTTGAATTGATAGAACACAATTTTTAACGACATCTTTAGAATGTGTATTCAACTATTCGAAAGAATTTCAAACTTTGATGCAATATTAAATATTAAAATGCATTTCATGAAAATAATTAATAAAAAGCAATTAATTCGTATAATCATTTCTATGACTCAATTTTTTTCCGATTTAATTTTTCGACTCACATCAACCTGATCGAATTTATCCTTTTTTCTCACAAAATAATTTGAAAATCACGCTGATTTGATTAAACATGCACAATGCACGACAACCTGTAGCTCGACACGAAAATGGAAAAAAAGCAAAAAACGCCAAAGAACAAAAGAGGAATCTCGCTTCATTGAGCAAAACCCCTCGAGCCCGAACGAACAAATCGTCTCCAATCATCGATCGAGAACCGTTTACGATTCTCAATCTGTTTCTTCTGCACTGCAATCACGCAATTTAACAAAAAAAAAGCCTTAAAGCATTTCCACATAAACGAATTCGTATGCAACGTCGGCTTCCGGCCATTTTTCCAGTTACTGCTGCATGTAAAGATACACTTCGTGCAACTGAAGAAATGATGTACTCGTTTGTGTATATTTTGTAATGAATTCAAAAATATATTATGTCCTTTTAATTGTGACATTGGTTTAAGTCTACTTTATATCGGTCCGAGATGTTTTGTAAACGATTTTGTTAAAAGTGCAGTCAGATGATAATTAATATCATGCTTGAATATTTTTTTTAAATTCATCATTCATTTTATAATTTTAAATATATTATGATAATTTACAACAATGTGAATATAAAATTATATTTTTTTTATCAATTTGTGAACTTACATCATTGAAGGTGCTTATGAACCGTTCAGTACATAAAGTGATTAATTCAATTTTTTTGAAAAAGAGATTTAGACGTCAAAGCACTTGATATAGTCATAACTTTTTATGTGTGAAATATCTTTTTTAAATAATAATGAAAAATTCCATTAAATTATTAATAATATTACAATTCCACCGAATAAAAATCATTAATTTTAGTCATCATTTTAATTAATTCTATACTATAATGAATGAAACACATTGGTAGTTTATAAAATACGAAATTTGTATGTTTATAATTTCGAATATATGGAATAATGAAAGGAATCAAGGGAATTTAAAAAAACGCATCAAACATGTTTCATGTTTTTTTCGAATCTTTATTTTAATAAGTTAATCACACTATGGTACTGAATGGCTCTTATATTGTTTTTAATATGTCGTATGGAATTTTTTATAATTTTTATGGTGAAAAAATGGAAATTGTCGATGGAGCATCTTAGTGCATCATCGAAGACGTGATAGACACCGGAAGTTGTAATGACTGTTTGATTCTGTACGCGGAACGGGATTTAATAGACAACTTCCGCTCGAGATGCAATGGCCGACATTCGTAGGATGTATGAGTCGGGCTTTTCCCGCGCTTTTGTTACATTCAAACACATTTTTTTTTCGAATACAAATAAAATATAACCTGTCGAATACATTTCTCATGATGTTTCACGAGTAAATTAGCTACATAATCGTTTGTCATTTCGATAGATGTGCGATCTTGTACTTCGCATTTTTATTGCTAGGATCATCGATGCATCGCATATTTTGTTTATGTTAAAAGTTACGTCTTTTGAATAATCAATTTGGCGAATTTCCCCAGCTGTAGCTGAAAGAATTTTTCGGGTATTTACGCGGATTGAATCCGAAATTCGTTCAAAGGAGTCGAGTTCGCAGAACGTCAACGTCCTGCGGTAGTCGGTTATGAAATATTCACGTTGTCGAAGAAATTCGTCTCCTACGAACGATCCATACGATGAATTTTAAATAGAAATGAAAGCTGAACGTACATAGTAATATTTACAATCGTCAAACGTGTGAAATTATGATATATTGTTTGATTATTTGCCCGAGGAACTTTGAAGTTGTCATTGCGAGTTCAATGATTCCAAAAATCGTACATGGGACAGATATCGATAACCTTTTTTGATCGAAATCTATAAAATATGATGACTGATTCAGTCAGTATTTCTTTGTGAATATTTGAAGTCAATTTGTATTTGAAAATTCCAAATGGATCACTAGAAATCATCAAAAGGATCACATACTTGTAAAATGCAGATCACAGGTTGTTAGTCTTGGAGTAAACTGATCTTTAGAGCTTCATTTTCCAGGATGAAATAGTAACTTCAAATTAATGTGAAACTTATTAAAATATAATTTTTATGAATAAATAGTTAAGCTAGGTTTGAATTTCGTATATTTCAAATTCGTGAAAATTTGGCCTAGTTGAATATCAATGACACAATAGCCCCCACTAAAAATATTCATTATACATTTCAGAATCAACATATCATAATTCCAATCAAAAATTAACAATCACACAATCGATGACATCTAAAGACCAATCTGACACGCGCATCGCAACCAAACGTCACCAGCATAGAAAATGTTAAACATTGTCGTATTGAAGAAGAACATGTGCGAAAAACAATAACCGATTCGAATCGTTTACATTGTAAATTCCTTCGTGGAGTATCGATAAAGCTGTTCAGCACGTAACCAGGAACGATCCGATGGACGTGACGGCTTCCAGCCGAAGGCTGTTGGAGGACGAGCCCCATACAGATTGGGATACCGTTGCTCTTCCAAGAAGCCAGGATGTCGACGACGAAGCACGTCCATCGGCGTCGTCGAAGGCGTCCTCGTGAAGGTGAGTGTTTGCGCTTTTGCGAATCGATTTTGTGAGGAAGTTTACATGTGGCCTTTGTCATTTCTGTTGTCGTTATCGTATGCCTATTCGTTGTTAAATTCGAGAAAGGCAATGGCAACAAAAATAGAATAAGCCATATGTAAACGTAGCATTAGTGTTTGGTCTTAAACACCTTAAGTGTGGAGTCGAAGTTACTGTGAATTTTCCTTTAAAAACTCACATTAATTATTAACGATTGATAGAGTATGACTGATTTCTTTTCATATTTCAAGTGTGAAAACTACGTATGAAAAACTGATATAACATTTACATGTGGCTTTCCCAGAATCGAGTGCATGTAGTTTTCATTTGACGCGATTGTGTGTTTGTGGAAAATCGGACGCTTTTCCGATTGGCGATAGAGAAAATTGGTATATTTTTTCCAATCTTATTACAATTCAAGACGCTGCAATTTAATTGATAATAAATTTGAATATTTTTACATTCAAAGTTGTAAACATTTGTTAGAATCAACGCATATTGTTTAATGAATAATTTAGTATTTTCCTCGGAATCTCATGAATGATATAATTCTAGAAATCTGCACTCTTTTCTTATCTATCGAATAATTGCATAAAGAAAAAAACATTTTAGAATTCATGCATCCAATTTGTATCCGATTAGGTTTTATTAGGTCAATTATAATTGTTGATATTGAAAACTCTCTATTATGAAAATCTCCCCCGTATTTGTAACCGCAACTAACTGTGCTTGTAAATAAACGATGCGTTGTCACTATAACCATTGTTATGAGACCATATAAATAAACCAAACAGATTTTCGCAACGGAATTGAAAAAAAATCGAATTTTCGCACACACTACCAGTTTTCCAACGCAAAGCGGAAGAATTCGTTGAGTTGCATCAACGAAACAGAACCGGTAACGACTTGCGCCAAACCAGGAACCTTCGTTCCTCAGCATGAGAACGGGGACACGACGTCGTTTCTCAACCCGACTCACCACTGTTTCCAGCCTTCCATTCTACACCATTATTTCTAGCCTTTTGCTAAAGCCTCGTTCACACTCCTCGTTCAACTCATAGTCCTAGAAACACCAGGTGCGACTTCAACCAGACAGACCTATATACGCTGGAACCTCCATTAATGAACCGTCAGTTGTCTACAAGAGAGCTGAAAGATAAAGAAAGAAAGACGCACATATGATAACTGGAAAAGACCAAGGGGTATAAGTGATATTTTTGCCGAAGTTGAGTTATGTACAGGAATCGCTTCTATGTACGCTCATATACTTGGTGCCAAAATGATATGAACGAACATGGAACATGTACCGAGATATATCATCAAATCACTTGACCTCTTCCCAATACATGCTCAACTTCGAGCGCGCTTTTCTCAAAGTCACTTGTACCCCTTAGCCTTATGTAGATATCTCATTTGTATTTATAGCAGACTAATGGTGATATAAAGCGTTTGTGCATACTGTATCGAGCTTCAGTACCTATCTTCGTAATATAGGATTCAAATTCTATCTGATGTGTCTTATCAATCTCCATCAATTCCTATATATTCTGCTCTGTCGACTTGTGATTTGAGCTGAAACAAATAGAAAATGTTGTGCGTGAGATGGAATATGATAGAATTGGAACTGATGTGTGTGAACGAGGCTTAATAGTTGCGAAAGGGCGACCGCGAAGGACGTAAACAGTCTTCTTCCGGGTTTGGCAATTTTGTCGATGTGAAACTTTTGCATTTCGGAAGGCTTTTAGTGCTGAATGCTGATGTTGAAAGTTTCGTATTCGCATTGCATGTTTGTGCGTTTTAGATGCGAGAAATGTGGTCAAAGTGTGCTTGACGAATCGATTGAATTTATCATAAACGGTTAAGCAATTCATAGAAAAGGTTATTGAATTTATCAAAAGCGAAAAGCGTTTATTTGTTATTTTTTTTTTTCATAATAAATTCGCTTTTTAACAATTTGTCACAAATTATGCAAATGTTTTTAAATAATGATGATCCTTTACTATATTGAAATTCTATGTAGGTACAAATATGTAGATAAGATTTCGTATGAAATCAACTTCGTGTCGATTCGGAAATATTCATGCTATAAAGTTTCATATAGGCATAAATTGGCGTTCATTTTAATGCATTTCGAATGCATTATCGACAGTTTATAGGCATATTAAAAAGCACAACCTTATTACATATGACTCGGTCATAACCCTTTCTTGGTATTTGATGGTGAACGGCATGTATAATACAATCAACAGGAAACTGCTCACTGGCATAGCAAATACATGCTACTTGCGCAACCTGAAAGATAAATTCTACTTTCGGCACTTGGAACCTTTTCAAATTAACTCAAATTATATTAAATTTTGTACCATTCATTGTGTTCATTATCCAATTCATATATTTATCAAATAATATAATTAAAAATTATCAAAGAAGCGATTTGATTAATAAGCCAATCATATTTGTTTCATTTGGAATTTGTTCATTGTTATTAACTATACATTTTTTTTTGTCGTGGCTACATTAATATCAGGAACTGAATCAAAATGTGTTTATTTTGGCATAGTTTTCATTTTTAAAAAGGGCTGATTTTATGAAATTTTCTTGACAGCAATGCAGATTGCAGAACCTTTTGTAGCTCAAGCATCACTGTCTCACATTAAAAAAAAAACATATAACTATACATAGAGATAATATATTATGACTGAAAAGGCCAAGGGGTACAAGTGATTTCGAGAAAAGCGCGCTCAAAGTTGAGCATGTATTTGATTATGTATCACGGTACACGTTCAAAGTTCGTTTATATCTAAAATATGAGTGTACGTAAAAGCGATTCCTGTTCACAATTCAATTTCGGCAAAAGTGTCACTTGTATCCTTCGGCCATTTCATTCGTCATATGTATTTATTATTACGATTCACTAACTTTTATTACAGAATATGATTGTAATAAAACCCAAACAACAAATACCTGAAAATTTTCCTCAACGACTATCATCATCAAGCACGCGAAGGTATGCGCATCCGGCCTCCGTGTACCAGGAAGGCCTTCTCCCGTGACACTATGGCAATTATTCTCGTTCGAATGCAACTCCCATACGCACATTGTGCCCTGTGTGTAGTGCCTACTTAAGGCGGACCTTTACGGCGAAGACAGGTGTTAAACACGGCGCCGAAGACACGCGCTGAATCCGAACCGAGGGTCGTAGAACTTCACGTGTTTTAGATATTGTTTATGTTTTTTCATCGTAAGATGATGTTAATCGGCAATAGAATATGCGAAGAGCGACACTGGCTGGTGCTGGGAAGATGCGGCTCTCGTGGACGGTTCGTTTGTACGTGGATATCGTTGGGAAACTTTGAATGTTTTAATGGTGTTTATATGAAAATCGATAGCTGATAAAAGACAGAGTAGGATTTAGTTAAATAAAGGCCCTGATTATTCTTATGTGCATTTTGTAATGTAAATGGCTGATTAATTATATCTCTTTTTTCAATTGTAGAACTTTGTCGTTGCCAGATCAATAGTTATCATTAACGATCCTTGAATCTGAAAAAGATAATTAGTCTTAAACATCGAAAATTGTATATTCAGACAAAAATGATTTCATTATTTCTGAAAATCCTTAAAAAAAAAACATTTGAATAATGTATAGAAAGACGATTTTTCAGTATAAGAAATGATTATTGTTTTTCCACGTTCGAAGAATATTTAATGACATCTGATTACGAACAAATCTTCGATAATATGATACTTCTTCACTTACCTTTATAATCACGATGCAGCTCATAAAGTTTATATGTATGTAGAAACGAAACGACATGACAGTTCTTTCGTGTCCACACTTTTTCCCAATTGTGGAGCACATCCACCCTTAAAACCCCATTAATCGTCGCTCAGAAACCAACCATCGACAAGTGCCCAGATTTGCATAGGCGTATTATACCACGCGACTCTCGACCAGCAGGTTCGATTACCTCGAGAGTACAACAATACGTACGAGTCGGAAGGTCACACGAGCACAACGAATACAAATGGCCGATGATAAATCTCTCGGATAGATGTGTCCGAAGGCGGGCTTTTGACGTGATGGCACACCATCGTCGTGGGAGTCTTCCTACATGACGAAAATCCCAATCGTCATCGATTAAGACGAGAATGTTAAACGCCAATGGCATCGATTGCACTCTTGAGGATTCGCGTGCAATCTGGAAGATTCGATTTTGATTTGGTATGTCGTGTTTCCGATGTGTGTGTATGATTGATCCTGGTGGAAGTTTAATGGATGATTAACGATCGGAACACGTTTAAAAAATGGGGGATGATTCGCCAGGAGGTCTCTAAAATGAGCACGTGTCTGCGGCTTCATCATTATGAGGGTACCCACACGTGCCACAACTTTATTTTTTTACATGTATGATTATGATTCATATTATGTCTGAATTTTAGGAGTTTAATTTATTAGATGATGTACAAAAAAAATCAATTTATTTAATACTAATTATTCAAATTACATCGAAGGACTAGAAAAATTCTTACGAGTACATCACAAAATAAGTCATACACATTCAAAATCACATGACATTAAAGAAAACTATTTGTGTTCACATAGACCATGAATTAAATATCGCTCAAAGAAGCACACATTGGACGATAAGACACAGCTTCCAACAATCTCTGCAACTCTTTAATATAATTTATAGCACCCTTCAACGTTTTCAATTTGCTAAGCCTCCTGGGAGGAGCAGCACTGTTGACAGTCTGAGGAACGACCTTCCTTAACCTCAAGAAAGCTCCGCTAACAGCCCTGACTCTCCTCCTCTCCCTGGCGTTTCTTCCGACCCTGGCCCTAACCGTGGACGAGCCTCCTTTTCTCCTCGAATCCCATTGACAATCTTCCCTGCACGAGCCAGCCTCGGTATCAGCTCCCAGATCTGTAAAGGACCCTTTATATTCGCAATGGCCGTATCTGATTTCGGACGATCCCTGGCTCCAGCTGTCCTCCTCCTGGTTGCACCTGAAGGACCACCATACACCGTTCGTCTCTGCCTTTGTTCCATCGTCAATGGGACAATGGTGTCTCTGTGGCTTCGGGTCATACGAGCGATCTGCTTCGTATGGATCTCGTGCTGGATCGACTCTCGCGTTTCTGTTGTTCATCTCGGATCTTCTTCATTCGGGTCTTTTGTGTGGAAACTGATGGATCCGCCTCGGACTATTGTCCGATGACAAAAATGTTCGTATCGATACCGGATACTTTGGCAGCTAGATATCGTCTTTCAGGCGAAATGTCTTTTCTTTTTTTGTTGCTTTTGATTTTGATTTTTTTTTAAGAGCGATTTGAAAACAGGAACATTTCAGACGGCGAACTATGACCGACTGACTTTTGCTTTAATTTCCTTTGTTTTTTTTTTCGATGGTGTTTCACAGATGTTTTTTTTTTAAACGTGGTGGTATACTAAATGCTAAATACGTTATTATTATCGGGTATCACCCCTTGTGCGATCGGCTCGTAACAACGTTCAGAAGATTTTCAATGCATGATTTTTTTTTTAAATAATTTAATTTTCATGGATGATTTGATCAAGTATTCAAAGAATAAAAAGGTTCCCATAAATAACACTTCAATGATCCAATATCATTTTTATTTTTTCAATATAATAATAAATTCATAGTACGCTCGTGTTCATTACCCGAATCATTCTATAATAGCAAAAATTCAATAACTTAATTTTAATTTTGAAGTTCATGATTGATATAATGAATTTTCATTTCATTATTTTTAGAATAATTTTGAATATCTGTTAAACGTTTTCATGAATAAACTGTCAATAGTTAAAACCAAAACCCGCATGTTGGGCTAATTCATTTTCAAGGTGTGTAGATATACTGAAGGACAAGCATTTTTAATCATCTTCTAAAAAAATATCTTTACACACACGAAATGGAAAAAAAACAATTATTTAAATTAATCATAGTGTAAATTTATAAAAATCCTATTCATAGTATCTACATATGTATATCTACATCGATTTATACTAAAAGGTGTGTGATTTTCATTTAATTTGATATTTCATTTTGATGAATCGGAAACATCAACACCTGGCATCATTATTGATGATTGGGGTGGGCTGTGATTTAATAAAAATGTAAAAATCGAAGCCACACAATTATGCGATTCGAATCAGATGAAACTATTAATAAAAAAATAACTCTTTCTAATAATATTCTTATTCGAATCGTTAATGCCTCGAAATTAAATTTAACTGTAACACTATTTTTTTTTTCAAATACGATACCCCCAAAAAGTATTAGAGACAAAAACAAAAGGAGAAATCAAGTCTCATTACCTTTCCCTAAAAAATAACCCGATTGAACTAAATAAAAGAATTCGAAAAAAAAATTCCAACGTGTACAAACTTTATAGAATATTTTGAACAAATCGTTAAAATTGTAATATTTCACCATTAACAATCATCAATCAATCAAAAATAAAATTCTAGATCTAGACGAACCAAATTCAAAAATAAAATCCGTCGAGCTGATCGACAAACGCGCTGCTATGACAAATGTCAGTTGGCAATTCGCGCGGGACGAAATGAAAACACCGTTGGCTGCACTGAGTGTCGCCGTTCAATTCAACCGACTCGAGTGACAGGTGGGTGACACTCCTACTTTGGCGTCTCCTCGTCATCCTCTATTCTTCGAGTCTTCCATCATCAGCTCGTCGGCATCATCAGGTCATCATGCATGCCATCATCAAGGAACTCCTCGACGCCCTCGGGTAAATATCATTTTCATATAATTTAAATTTGTGTATTTTTTATACAAAAATATCCTCTACATTCTACATGAAATGCTCATCTATTTTGTAAATTCTACTATTATAACTTAGCCCAATCTTCATCCCAACTGTATATGAATCTTAACATAATAACAAATGAATTTCAAAATGAAAAAGAAATCTATAACCTAACCATAATTTTGAGTTATTTACCAAATGAAATATGTCAATGTATGATTGGCGTTATATGACGAACTGATACTGATCAAATTATATTCTTGTATTTGTTGTGCCGCTTCAAACTGATTTTTTGATATTTGCTATAATATTTTGTATTGTATTGTTTTATTTGGTAATTCCATTGAAAAATTATTATTTTTCATTGTTGTTTCAGCTGTAACATTTCTCCAGATGTTATATCAGAACATGTTGAAAATAATCCCAATTATTTAAGTGGCAATTACTCCTCTAAGCAAGTTCATGAACATGCACTTAAACTTTCTTTCAAAAGCAACAATCCTAAAGCTTTTATGAAAAAATATGAAGAAATGAAAACTAGGAAGTATGTTTACATGATTTTTTTTAATATGAATATTTATAATAACTTCTTTTCATGATTATTTCATTATTTTTCAGTGTTGATTCATTGGCTCCACTCATAATACTTTTGCATAGCATTTTATGTGAAAACAGAAAATCTAAAAGTCCAAAACCCAAAACTGCACCTAAACCTATCATCAACGACAACAAAATAACTAATGATGATTTGACAAATGTAATTTTGATTTTGATAAAATGATTTTTTTATACAATTTAATGGATTTATAAAACTGTTAAATGAAAAATCTTTATTTTAATTTTGTATAGATACGCAGTAAGATCATGAAAGTAGTTAGCGACGATGCCAAAAAAGCCAATAGAAAACTAATAAAGATAGAAGAAAATCAACCTTGGGGTCGTTTGACAAATCAAGATATTCCTAGTTTGCCTTCGTGGCTAACCGAAAGGGAAAATTTGTCTTGGGATTTTCGGAATGAAACTTACAATATTACTGCATCAATCGGTTAATATTTATATTGCTGAATTTATTTTTTTCATCTTCAATATTACAATCATCCTTCTAATAATTTGTATTTACAGCTGATATCCCAAAAATTTCTCAAGAAACTATTCTTATTGATGATTTACTTTATTGCTTGGAGGGCATACCTGGCAAATATATTATACCACAACTGCTGAAAGACCCTAATGGGCCCCGAACATTTGAAATATCACCTGAAGTTGACGAAGCACTTCACCATATCATTCAGCAGCTTTTACCATTAGCTTCACACTATTCAGTTGTTAGACGATTTATTGAAAGCAGTAAATTTTGGTCGGGAAAAGTGATACACGCTCTTGTTAATGCTATGGAAATTTTACTCAAAGATTATTTTGTGTGTTAATTTTTTTTATTATTTTATATAGATATATGAAGTTATTTCTAATCATTTTAATTTTTAGGTTGTAATCGCCCAATTAGAAACAGAACATTTAGCTGGAACTTTAAATTTACAAAAATTATGGTATTTTGTCAGACCTATAATGCACACAATGGAAATTTTGGCTAATATTTCAACAACTATTAGAAAAGTATGTTATTTTATAACAAAATACCATATTTGTTATTTCAAAAAGTAATCATAAAACGAATACATTTTCAGAATGAGGCTCGCAGTGGAATTGTACTCGGATTGCTTCATGAGCAAACAAATAATTTTTTGGGCGATACTCGAGCCCAGGATGTATGTTTATTTTTGACTCAAAAAGCTAGTCAACCTTACATGCATATGCTACAGCAATGGATACACAGAGGCACAATTGATGATCCTTTCCAAGTAACATATTTTTACAATTACACAAAATTTCAATGTTTTCAAACATTACTTACGTGTTTATTATTCAATAGGAATTTTTAGTCGAAGATAATGAAGTCATAAAAAAGGAAGACCTGCCTCATGATTATTCTGCAGATTATTGGGAAAAACGTTACACAATACAAAGAGATCGAATACCGAAATTTTTAGATAGGCTCGCAGATATTATTTTGCGAACAGGAAAATATCTCAATGTTATTAGCCAATGTGGTAGGTGATTATAGATCAGGTTATTAATAAGTATTGTGTGCTTACTTACATAATTATAACTTATTATAGGAAAACACGTTGCTTTTACTGATGCTGAAGAAATAAAATATACTTTACGTGAACAGCAATACGTCACTGCCATACAAAAAGCATACTCTTACGCAAGTAAATCACTTCTAGAGCTTCTAATGAAAGAGTATGACCTAATGGGTCGTTTGAAATCTGTAAAACATTATTTTTTGATGGACCAAGGAGATTTTATTGTTCAGTTTATGGATGCTAGCGAACAAGAACTTACCAAAAATATAGATGATATTATTCCTACTAGATTAGAATCGTTGCTCGGATTATGTTTGAGGTATTATATCAATGTTTTATCAACTGAATAGTTCATTTTGTTGATTTGTTATATTCATTATTATAGGCTTTCTGCTGCCAGCCATGATCAGTATAATGAGGATATGCGAACAGAACTCTTACCATATGATTTAAAATTCCAAATGTTCAAAATTTTATCGATTCAAACACAAGAAGAAAAGGGTATGATTCTACCATTTTTCTCAACTTTTATTATGATTAATGTTATAAAAATTATATATTTTTCATAATAGATTACCGAACACAAAAAGAAAAACTTTCACTCACCGGATGGGAATCATTTTCTTTCGGTGTCGATGTCAAATGGCCTGTATCCCTTATCCTGAACAGAAAAGCTATAGCATGTTATCAGATGATTTTCAGACATCTATTCTACTGCAAGCATGTCGAAAGAATGTTATGCAAGTCGGTTTTATTCATATTTATGTTGATTTGAATAAATATCGGCAAAATAGTGAACGGAGTTGGTTTTAGGGTTTGGCTGTGCAATAAAGTGGCAAAGCGGTTCAGTGAAGCACGACAATATGGTGCAGCGTTCGCTCTTCGTCAAAGAATGCTAAGCTGTTTGCAAAACTTGCAGTATTATATGTGTGTGGAAGTTATGGAACCGAATTGGTGCGCTTTTACCTCCAGTCTTAACAAGGTACGTTCGCACATGCATTGTCCTAATATTTTCAGAAAATAAAAATCAATTACAAGAAAAATTCACTTCATTTAAAAATTTTATTTATCTTATAAAAATCAACATTATTGAAAAATGGCGGTGATCAAATATAATTCTATGAAAAATATTTTTATAAACTTATAAAAACTAGCAATCATACGTTAATTTAATATTTACAGTATTATATCTAAAATGTGATTTTAAAAGTATAGTAAATTTACAACCGTATGGATTCTCATAAAAATTAATTTTTCTTCACAGAATCGTATATTTGATAAATAATCTTCTCGAGACTTTCTAATTTTTCTTGCATTATTTTCAATTCACTCTTTTCTTCGTGCCTTTTACTTATGATTAATTTTGCTGCTTTAACAATCTTTCTATCCATTTGTAATCGATTACATGTATTAAAACAACATAATACTGAACTATCTTCATCTTCATTATTTTTCTTCATTCTATCGCTTGTGAACACAATCACCTTTGAGTTTTGATTCGCCTTCACTCCAATTTGTGCCATCGGTAAGAAATTTGGAAATAAACAAATTCTTCTCGCAAATGGTCTTGAAAGATAGAATCTTGAGCTTATGCATATTTTACCGGGTAACCAACAACAGGCATTTTGCATTCTGGAAATGGCATTTCTGTATGGTGACATATCGCCTAAAGCTATATTTTCAAAATAGGAGATCATCTGTATACGCGATATGTGTCCGACCAATTCAGCATTTTCTTTTATTGCTTGTGTATCACTTACTGCTAATCCGTTGAGTAAATTGAAAAGAACGATGGGAATCATAAACACGAATATTATGAAAATTATGTGACTCGTGATTGGAAAAGATTCAAAGTTGATTGATCCAGCGTCAAATTCTCCCGTCAACATTACAATTGTTTTGAACAATGACATTCCTGGATCGAGGAAGAAGTCCGTTTCTTTCTCTTCATCTTCATCTTGCTTGTTAGGATTGAATGGTTTCGATTCATCATCTACGTCCTTTTTGTCTTCGGCAGTACGGAAAAGTGTATAGAAACTCAATGCAAATGCTATTATCAAAATACAGTACCATAAAAGAAATTTGAAAAAGTTCCATGAGACTGTTTTGAGCATCACTATGTTTGTTGACAATGTAGGAAATTGTCCGATCAAGAAAACCAATTCTGCTGATGAAAGTAGAATTGCTACCGAATATAATTGTCGTTTTGGGTTCTCTGCAGTTGATTCACTAAACATTATGATGGATGTCACTATAATCAAACTGATTTCTAACCAATTTTCGAAGTTCTTCAAATATGTTTTCGGTGCTACTGCCAATTGAGTTGCTTCTCGGATTATGAGCAATATTAATCCTATTATTGTGAGTATTTTAGTGATTTGTGCTATAATTGAAATAATTTCACTCTTTTCTTCACCTGTAGCAAAACCGAATAAGATGTGCAAAATCAGTGAAAGCCAAAATAATGCATAGAATGTTATATTCACATAGAACAAACAGCTTATTCTTTGCCATTTCAGATATAAAAAGCTCGTTATAACTGGATGCTTCAGAAGTGGTTTCAATTCTGAATGTTGAGTCATGTACAGTAAAGCATCTGTTTCTGGAGCCAAGAACTGATCAATTTCATTCACCTCCACATTTGAATCATTCATCAGAGGAATTTTTGTCGATTCTTTATCATTGCGGTTACTGGGTGGCACAAGAAAACTATAATTGAATTGAATTTCATAATCTTCATCATTTGGACGTTCGCTGTTTGTTGTCAAACATTCATCCAAATATGTTTCCAAGGTTTTTGGTGATATGTCTGCAAGTGGAGGTTCATTGAATTTGTTGCGAATGCCGATACATGCTCCTTTTCTCAACACAGATAAAACTGTTTCTTGATCTCCACCTCTTGCAGCATAATGCAATGCTGTATTTTCTTTTATATCTGTGTAATTAATATCAGGACTCTCTTTTATATTTTCCAATAAAATGTTTATGCATTCTTTGTAGTTGACATTTTGATCAGACTCATTAATTTTACTGTCCTTAATGACAGTCTGCAATAATGATTCCCCATTTACTGGACCGAAGGTTGATCCATTGTTCATTAAATGTTTCAACACTTTGTAATAACCATTAGAACAAGCCAAAGCTATCGGTTTCATACTGTTACCAGGAGAAGTCAAATTTGGATCGGCTCCATTTTGCAACAGAACTTCAACTGCTTTTTCCATACCATTATTGCAAGCAAATTGCAACAGAGTATACATACCATTGTTATCTGAAAGTATTTTCTGAAAATCTGCAGACTTTTTGATTTTTTCGAAATCCCTTAAGAATTTTTCTTCGTCGTGTCCACTCAAATGTGAAAATAGCTTGTGCACGTTTATCGCTTCTCTTTGACTTTCATTGTTGGCTACTCTGTCAATCAGATGAGGGAAGGTTTCCTGCATGAGCTGTCTCGCAGTTTTTTGTCGTCTATCCTTATAAGAATCAATATCTATTGGATTTTCTGAATAATCGATCATTATCTTGATCACATTTTCCAGACCTTGCTTCGCCGCCGAATAGACAGGAGTGATATTTTTCATATCAGGAATGTTCACATCAGTCCCAGCTCTCACTAGACACTCGATTATATCTTCATACTTTTTTATTTTAGAATCTCTATCGTCTTCGATATTTTCGATTTCTTTAATCGCAAGATGCAAGGCAGTGTTTCCTTTGCTCCTAACGTTCACGTCTATATCGTTGTAATCCAAAAGCTTCTTCACTGTACGAATATCTCCAGTTTCTACTGCGAAATGAATCGGGGCTTTTCTATGAGTTTCGTTGATTCTGTTCACATCCACCTGATGTTCTTTATCTAAAAGCAACTCGACATACTCCGAAAGTCCAGATTCAGAACAAGCCAGATCCAAGCACGTTTTGTAATCGGGATAATCGTAAAGATGATCAGCATCCACGGCTTCAGACCTGAGTAACCTTTTGAAACCGCTTAAATTCCTTTGCCTTAATGCATTCAGAAGTTGGGTTTGAGGATCTGCTTGGAACAGAGATCCTCCTCTGTTGACTCCTCTAGACTTCATCTCATGGTCCTCGGACTTCGTCATCTTCGCCTGTCTCCTCTTCGCATCACCTGAAACTAAAGTTCAGAATATTTAATGAGAATCTACATTCTAAATCAGCGGATGTTTTAAATTTAAGTTTTCCCGCGTTTTATTGAGTCGAACGCTTCTGGGTCAGAGACAGGAAACAATTTATTTTGTGAAACTTCGAGTGTGTTAAGTAAGTGTATCGCTTATGTAAAATATATCGAAGGTTTTTTTTTTGTTTTCGTTTTGAACTTTCACTTGTGCAATTATTTCATTCATAAATGAAATGTTTCGGTACTGACCGTAAACTTGCATTTTGTTGAAGTTAGATAAAAAGTCAAAGCGCGTCTGCGCTTTTATCGCGTTCGGTACAATCTAAAATTTTAAGTTCTCGTGTGCCCTTTTTATAGATTTTAACTTGTGCTCGAATTAACCAATTAAACGCTTGGCGTCCGAATTATTTTTGAGTCTGGTAGTTGTAATTCGTGTCGGTTATCAGAAGTTTTTCACTTTTTAGACAATAAAGTAACAGATATGAATATTTGGTTATTTTCTAGTCGGATAGTTAAGCTCACAATTAGTTAATTTCATTCCGATCGCTTAATTTTTTCCTGTTTAGAACAAACATGATTATTGATAACCCATCATTCTGAAAAAAGTACATTTTTAAATATCAATAAACATATGAATTAAAAATAATTAATTATAAGAGCAATGTTAAAATTATCAATTTCACATTTTTTGTCAGAATAACAAAGTTATCTCTAATATGCACAATCAGGGTTCATCAACATACTATCCGTAAAATTTCATATGAATTTTATCATCACGTTATAAATTCAAAATTAGAATGAAAATTGATCATATTTTATTACATTTCATTGAAATTCCGTTGCATACTATGCTTCATTCAGTATTTTATCAAATTAAATAGTTGAAAATCTATGGTTTAATTGCATAACACCCACAATACAATATCGATAGTACACTCGACCGGTTCGAAATTTTCTTATTAAACTTTAACCCCAATTCATGCACGCTCAATTAATTAGTGGTTCCTTTTTTCGAAAAAAAAGTGTCCAATTGAAAAAGACGTGAATTATTTGGAGAATTATCGAGATGGAAAAAATCGACGTTATTAATTAAGCCGAAAATTGGTGTCAAACGAAACCTGTAAAGATCAACCAATCATCCGAATCTAAAAAAAATCTTTCATAATTTGCTAATTTATCTGAAATATCCAACGAAGAATTACGAAAGTTTTGTTTTTTTTTTTTTCAAATGTTGATAATACTGCTAAACGATTTTCACAACAGTTGAACATTTTAATACGCTTGCGATTTTTTTTTATACACGACCTATTAATACGCAATTTCTAAAGTAAGAATATTTTTTAAAATTTAAGATGGGACACTTAACAAAACACATTTCTCCAATCTTTTTTATATTAAAAAAACGAAAACTCGGGATTCATTTTCAACATGCAATACGAAAAAAATTGATCACCAGATTTTTTTGCTGATTAATTTGAAAATAAATTTTAATATTTGAACTAACAAAATTATCCCAATGAAAACATTGCATGGTTAGTATGTATAATGCAACAACGATTATTTCGTCGAACTAGTTACGAATTACGGCAAGGATGTCGATTTTTTGTACGCGGACCTTATATTCGCGTATTAAAAGGTTCAACTGTATTTTTGATAAACCAATCGTCTTTTATTTATTCAAGTGTCAATTTTTTTGGGTGAGATCAAACAAGTTTCTTCGTATATTCATCATTAATTTTTCCTCGCCTGAATATGCTAAAATAACCTTATTGAAATTAGTATTAGAACATAATTTAGTGTCAAACTTCAATAAAACAGTAGGAATCTATTCATTGATTGAAATGTTCAGCCCACCAGCGATTGGCCAATTGAATAGCTACTAAACGAATTCAATCGATGAAAATAATTAATTTGTAATATTAATGACTGAAAATTCTCAATTTTGTCTGAATTCAACAACAGAGTGTTCCTTGATTTGACAAAACCAGCCAAGTACATATAAACCGTTAATGCATGTCGCATCGGACTTCAGTATCCTCGTAATGCTGAATTCGACTCTAGGGAGTCACATATCATTTTTATTAATTGAATCAAACAGTTGTGGCCAAATTACACAATAAGTTTTATTTCATTTTAAAAAATCGAGAGTTCTTAATGAAAATATCGATATTTTTCTATCAATATTATTTTATCAAATTCTAAAGTTTGTATTATACAATTCATTTACACTTTCTGGCCACCGCCCGACCATCACCAACAATGGTCCGATACCATAAAAGGCCAGTGTGGGCCGACATTAATGGCGATGATGGCGAATAGAAATGATTCTAACATTCGAATACAAAATCGAAAATTACAAAGAACGAAACATCATATAACTTGAGAAAATTGCAGCTTTTGAACTTTCATAGAACGCAGAACAGATTGCCCCCGGTTAACGATTAGTTTACGTTATGAAAATGTATCGTATTTACGATTTTATACGTATTTTCGAAACTCGTTTTATCACATGTTAATATATTGATGTAATAAATATTGAAGGAAGCGGCTCTCCGTTGGAATTAATTATTTTTTTTACAATCGGTGGCGCTTGTGTTTTATCGATTTTCGGTGTCGACGCAACATCGTCATTCTTATTTTGAAAAAACTCGATTTTGAAAATACACCGTAGAAATTTTGGGTTCATTATTTCGGTGGAATTTTCGGTTCGTTATTTTGGTTCGATGGTAAATCGATTATGTTTGATTGGCGTAGCGAAACGTTCGTAAAATTTTAATGGTACAATAAAGCGAAACAGATCGGTTTATATTTGATCAGCGAATTTTCGAAACAGCCATTTCAATTCGTCCAGTATTTCAATCGAAAGCAATCGCAAATATGAATCACTGCATTCATTCAATATTGAGAATGGTGTGACATATATTTGCGATAATTCAAACGTTCCAATTGATATACATAGATGTATTTTAAGAAGTCGTTTATGAATCATTATTTTATCACTTTCTTCTGAATCACTTGTTCAATTTCACCATAGTTCAAAATAATTATCTGTGTACATTTGACATTTGATATTAAATAGATTGCATATATGGTTAGTTGATTTCCCGTCGTAAAACATCCGCTATTGTAATTTCACTGCATACGAATGTTTTCGAAAATATACATCCACTTGAATAAAACGATTAAAATTCGCCACTCGAGTGTTGAAGAATATTCTAAAAATCCACAGCATTAAAGTTTATATTGAATTAGTTTTAAGTGACACAGAGATGTGCTCGTTAATTTATTCTACTCGTGTCACGGTCATACATCTCTTTACGCGTACGTAGCTTAAAAAAAACTGTGATTTTACATAACTTTGACATTCTAAGAACGTAAGTAAAAACAACTATCACATATAGAACGTACTCTTATTTATTCTTGCATAATTGCGAAATTGCAAGTCCATGAGAAATTCAAGCACATAGTTGATATTGTATCTTGTGCAAACTCAGGTATCGTATGACGTCTTTTAATTTATACATCGATGCGTTCAATTTCTCGGGATATCTTTTATCTGAGGCTTTATCGCTTTAGAAAGTAAATAAAGCATGCAGATATAGTCTGTGTTAAGTAAAGTTCAGTTAAATGTTTTCGGTTAGCAATTAAATGTCTGCATACATTTAAATTCCAAGGTGTTGTGTTTGAAAGCAAATCGGTGTCTTGTTCGGGTTTAGGTTTCGTCTGATCAGCTCCGATAACGATTGTCAGTATTCAAGAATGTCATCAGTTTTTACAATATATGTATGTCAATTTTTACACTAAAATAAGTATTTTATGTATATATTGTAATAAGCGAGGATGACTCTTCTGTTATGATTCGAATGGAATATCTTTAGAACTCGTATTCACAAAAGATTGAAACAATATGGCAAACGTGCGATCATCGAATATTGTTTATTTCAAAAGCGTCAAACAAACAATCTTGAAAAATTGAAACGCACACAATACGAAATTCTAACGATTCAATCTCAAATTAAGCTATCCTCTACTTTTTCATTATGAAAATTCGATAACCGATTCGTCATAGTCACGACTGTAATGATTAATTTCTTACATCGAGTGTTAGAATTGTAATCACCTCGAATTTTTTTGCGCAGTTGATTATTTATCATTTTTTACAGCATTAGCGGTTAAGTAAAATCACTTGCGACATGCTCGAATTCACAACGTATCTTAAAATTATTTTATTAAAAAATTAGTCACTAGTTAAATAGCTTTCGTTATAACGGCGCCCGCATACAATGGTGTCGTTGATTCGACATAATCATTATATTTATTAACAATTCTTTCGTTAACGAATCGTCAATGCATAAGTGCGATTTCGAAACAGAGGTGTTCGTTCATTTTCGAACAAAAATCAAAAAAAGAAAGATGCACCTTTGTGGGCGAACAGCTTTCGTGAGGTTGCATCAAATGACTTTGTACAATCCTTGAATATAAGTTGTATTTATGTACGTTTTCATGAATTTATTCATTTTAGTAAGGTCCGGTGATTTTGGCGGAAGTTCGATGTACTGTCTTTTTCACTTGTGTGGAATATGGATCTTCGCGCTATATGAGCACAGTTTTTGTTGAAAATAATCAACCCATTTTATACAATCTCCATTGTAGAGCAAATTGAAACCCGAGCGTTACACAAACAGACAGACACATAGACTTATTATTTATATTAAATATTCTTATAGGGCATTTAGTTTTTGTACAAAAGGTCGTCTGTATATATCAATTAACATGTGTCAGATGTCATTCCGCCCGTTCGCGGTTTCGCCTTAGTCACCGAACAAAAGCACTTTTGTACGAAATTTTATAATGATTACATTCCAAAAATTGAGGTTTGCTTTGTTCTTTGCGTAATAATATATATTTTTTCGCCTATCGATCAAAGAATAATTCGAAACGTACGCGATCGATTGTAATGATTCGACGTGCAAAGTCAGCTCTCTGATCTGTCACGATTTTTTTTTAAAACACAATACGATTTCGTATTATGAAATACGATCGGCATATAAAATAACACGCCCTAAAAACAAACAGATCACGTTTTTTTTCCTATACATACAAACCGATTAATCGATTTGCTAAGAATCGAAATTTAACTTTTCGAAACGAACACACTCGAAACACCCACATTCGCCAATTAACTACAATAAAATTTTAACTACGAAAAGGACAAGTACGACTCCCACATACAACTTTGAACAGACTTATATAAAGAAGGTCTTTTTTCTCGGATTCACACGAGACCATACTTCCAAAGAGACATGAACCATTCGACAAGTGGTCCAGATATGCTTGCTCAGCTTCCATCCAGCAGTAACAAGTGCTTCTTGTTTGCCACAATGACGTCAGCTTCCGTCGTTAACGACCTCGGATTAATGAATCCACTACTTATTTGGATCACTACAGCTATAGGGCTTAGCTTCTAATGAGGTTTTTTTTCAAAGGCGCAATTATTACCTGATGGTTCCGTGGCGACGGTCGCTCCTCGACGATGGAGACGACTATCAGCTCGACTGCCGCTGGTCGAATGAGAGTCGATCGCCGCTCTGCTGCTCGTTCTTCGATTGGGCGTATCTGTGTTTGTCGGGTTGCATTCGATCTGATTCGTTTGAATGCATTTTTTAATTGCATTTTGATTTATTTAGTTTGCCAAAGTCGAGGAATTTCTAGATAAGAGTTTGTATGTGGTTTGAATTTTCCTTTTTGGTCGGGACGTGGGTTGTCTATGTTTGTGATGGGTTTTGCTTCGTTTTTGAATTGGGTTTTGTAGCCTGATTTTTCAGGTCGATTGGGTTGAAAGTTCACTCTTATCAGATTCGTTTGAGTTATTATAAAGTGGAACTCATTAGCGTTTCTTCAGTATCAAAATCGATATTTTTTCATTCGAAACTATGATCAATTTTTATGGGAACTTGATTTATTGCTTATGATAACAATTATTTATTTCATATACGTAAATCATAGCATTAAATCTTCGATCGCAGCATTAAATTTTCGATCACTGCATAAATTTATTCTAAATATTAATTTCAATTTCATTACATTTTTGTACGATTTTGTTCGATTCAAACGCAATTAAGTTGAATTAGTGTAAACGCACTTTACAATTGAATTTTCCCATTAAAATTTCAAATACGTGTATAAAGTGGCAGAACTGGCTGCTTTGACACAAACATAAGAAAATAAGACTGCTGACTTGAAAACGAACATAAAAAGACCTAAGAGCTTAACCACAAGTTCTTAATGACAATTTTCTCTCAAAGTGATGGTCATTCGAAGGTTTCGTTAAAAGTGCAGAAAAGTTGTCTCGTTAAAAAGGCCAACTTGTCGTATTATTTTTAAACGTTAAAAGGTTTTTTGTTCTTTTGTTTTAATATTAATTTTATTTTTCAGGTAACAAACGTCGATGAGGTTCTGGAAAAACACAACGATTTTCTTTCGGGATGCTTGGAAGATTGTATGCTGACCAATCCTCAACTTTTGAGCACTGTCACCAAACTTTGTGAAGTCTGCGTTCAATTCTGTCAATTTTTCCAGGTAACATATCTCATCTATTTCTCAATAAATTATTATCTTTATTATTGAAAACAGTTATAAAGTATGTATGTGGATATTGTCAAAATTATATCAAGCTTTACGCTTTCAATAGTTTTTCTATGTATAAAAATGTAGATAAATAACCTTATCTTTCACTCTCTTCACTGTATCTCGACAAATTTTATTTTATTATTATTGTGTATCTACACAGATTTCGTATTCTCGATGGATTTTTTTGGTTCAGTGCTTATTTTGCATGCATATTTTGATCACTAACAATTGTTGGAAATATAAATGTTCATAATGCAAATAATTTTCTTATATTCGCTGCTATGTAATCAAAAGGAAATGAGAAAATATTTTGTGGACGCTGAAATGACCGGTATGATCGGATCAGCTTACGAGGCAACCGAGTCTCTTGAGGTAATAGCTGAGGTTTTTAGTAAATAGATTAATTATTGCACCACTCTAAATGTAGATATTTGGCACCACTAAGATATAAATACACTTAATTGGTGAAATATTTGGTGTAAGCTTAATTTTTCAACATTATTGCACGATTTGTACATATTTTGTTTTTAAGTGATTGGTTTGGATAGAGTTTCTGATGTTCAAAACGATTATCTCATTATAGGGTCCAAGTTTAATGGAAGATAGTATGACAAGTTCCAAAATTTCACCACCCGGAGAAACTTTCGAACAGAGCATAAATAGTTTCGATTTAAGATTTACGGCAGCTCTCTTGAGTCTCCTAAATATGATTAACGATATGGCCAAAGATAACAATACCAAAAAATTGGTAGACATTATGTACAGGTAAAATAAAATACTTTTTTAATTTATATAATTCTTTTTATCTACAAAATTTAATATTGCATTCATATTATTTTAGATTGAATTTCAACACGTTTTATTCTGATCAACTGGAACGTCTATGTCTTGAAAATTCTATGCATCGATCGAAAAGTCAATCTGATGCTTCAAATGAATAATTTCATACTAAACGCTGTATAAAAATGAATGTTAAAATAGTATTATCATGTAATGTTAGCCTTCAATCAATCGGCAGTACAAATTTTTGATATCCAATCAAATTATTTTTTAAATATGTATTATCGATTTTCATGAGATCTTAAATTTTAATGCACTGTGAAAAAATATTTTATTGATGTTATATTTACAGTTGTTCCTTTTTAACCCACCCAGCATTTCGCTTATTTTATGAAATCTCAAAAAATGATATTTTCATACAATATTTTTTATTGTACATCAAATATTTTGTATAAAAACTGGAATTATTATGTATAAGAATGATTATAATAATCTTAAAATGGTTTCGAATCTCAACTTAATTTCGATTTTTACAAATATTACTTGCCATTGAATGTTATTTTCGTTTCAACATTAAATTCACTCAATTCCATATATCATTTGATTACCAATTTAACATATTAATATTAATTATAATATGTCTAATTATAGTATTATTGTTCTTATAATATTGTTTGCACATTAATATTTTTATCTTTGTAGACTGCAACATATGTAGTAAGAATATAGAACAAATATACATAAATTAAATTGAGCTCAAAATTTTTGTAACTTGAATAAATGTTCCATAAGAGTATTTTTTTAATCAAAATTTTCCTTAATTTGTGATACTTTTAGAATTAAAAATGCATGACATAAAAATTGAAACCGAATCTCTGTATTCTTCACATTATTAGGAAAAAATGATATTGATTTATTTTTTACTGATAAGTGTTTTATCCTGTATTCAATTGTGCACTTTTGTGTATTTAATTATAAGTAAATAACATTAGAATATATCTTGCCTAACTAATATATTGATAATTGCAACCATTTTGATAAATTGTGAAATTATTGTTATGCTCATCTTGTTGAATAACTAGATATTTGCAATATTTGAATTTAGATTGTTATATATTTTACAATATTTCAATTAGAAAAATCAATTTAAGATTTTTCTACTGATAATTTTGTGCCATATTTATAAAAGACATACCTGAAAGCATATTTATGTTTTTGCATCATTAGTTGTATTGATAATAATTGATTTCAGTTAAATTTGTGAAATGTTTGTTTTAATCATAAAATATCAATATGTGTAGACTTTGTTACTTTTTAACTGTTTTACTCATATTTTTGTTGAACAAAATAATTAGAAGTAATTAAATAACGAATCCTATATAAATTAATAAATTTGTTACAAATTAAAACATATTTTTATATTTTATTCAAAAGGAATCTCACTACGTCGTCGTTGAATTCAATCAATTTATATCCTACTGTGAACAACTCTAAACAGATGTCATTAAGATAAAAAATAACTCTTTCTCATGAAAATTTTCACCACAATATATTTTGTTAAAATGATATCTGATAACTTCAATATTTCTCATAAATATATCAATTTATACAGATTATATTGATCAATTGTTTCGACTAAATGCTAAATTCAACAAAAATCAATAGATCTAATTTCTTATGCATTTCAACCAACTGCACTCCGTAACCGAATTTATCTGCACCGCATAAATTTAAACTTCGCACACTCAACCCGAAAAATCAATTCTACAAAACATCACGTGACTCACGCGACCCCTGAACATTCAGAATTCACCGCACAACCTTCAACCTTCAAAAGTGAAAAACCTCACATCGACCAGATCTTAAATCCACGACTTATCTAACCGCCGACATCTGCTGCGAAAGGAATCGATACGATATTATGATACGACATGGATGTCGGAGAATCGAAGAGATCGAGGTCCTTGGTCGAGGAGAGGCTGCTGCCAAATATGGTCAGCAGCCTCACCTGGTTGACGATGGTGACTCAGACTGTGCAGCACACCATTGCTAAACAATCTGCCTACATGCAACATATGACTGTGCATGACTTTATAAGAGCATCGCATTCGATTGGCGCTTCCGAGAAAATTTTGCTGCTTTTCCGCAACTCGGAAAAAACTTTCTAAAAAAATTTTTTTTAGGTTTTTTGTCTGTTTTATGCATGCGAAGTTATATGTACTCACAAACTTCTATCTTAGATCTAAAATCAGGTTGGGTAAGGAAATGTCTAATAGTTTAAGACTTAAGTAGAGAAAAATTCGCTTTTCCGCATCTCGGAAAAACTTTATTTTTTTTTGGTCTTCGTACATTTTATGCAAATGAATTCGTAGACTTACAATCATATGTCGTTAAATAAGCTAAAATTCTGTCATTCTATAGGTTAAATTGGGTTAGGTTAGAATTTTTTTTCAGATTAGGTTTTACATCAATTTGGGATAGGAAAATTCTGTACCTACTTTAGCGAAATAAACAAATACTGATTTTTTTTCGAAAGTTCTTATATTCGTATACCTATTTATGAATGTACGATTTTTTTATATTCCTTTGTTTTATTTTCAGCAACTAAAATGTCCTTGTAGATGTGGTTTTCGTGCGTTTTTCTTTCGACATGATTTCACCGTTGAATATTTATGTGCGCGAGCGATTTTCATAATTTTACTGCAGTGTTCTTTTATAATTTACATATTTCTATAACGAGAATATTGAAAATCGCTTCATTTTCATCATACATATTTTTTTAAATACTTCAGAACAGAAAGAAAGAAAAGCAAACACATTACATAAACCATACAAACGTTCCAAACTCTAAAACTTATCACAATAACCTTGCAACCATCGAGTTTTCAAACAGAAAAATGTGATAAGAAATATTTTTTCACTCAAATAACCATTACGTGCATTTCATTCTTAAATCACTCCCCTTAAGCTTAAGTAACATTTAATTACAACCCTTTAAAACAACCTTGAAATAAAAACGACCTTTTTAACACGACGCAACATTCATCTACATACATTTTTTTCACAATTCGATCAAACTAGAGATAATTAAATGCTCACATACAAAGACCCACATTGTACATACCATTTCCGATTTAAATGTCCTCGTCATCGAAAGATTTCCACGAGAAAAACCTCAAAGGACTATCCTTTGACCCAATAACGGACACAAGGCTATCCGCATGGTAGCACACAAACAGCATCCCACGGCTTTTCATAACAGTTCGATTCAATGCAAAACATAATAAATACTTTCGTTTAAGATTCACACTCTGGAACAATGACTGATAATTGTTTCGAAGCTCACATTACCCTATAGAGCGAGTACGCCTTCGTGAATTACGTTTAATCTCGCAAAACGTGGGATGGTACGAAAATATAAGATGATAAAAAAGCTTCAATTAAAAATATAAGGTGATTCGATTGATTTTTAGATGTTTTCCGCAATTTTTCTCTATTGGACGTTGTCATTTTCTAATTGAAGCGTCGGTGTTTGGTTCTAATTGGTAAATCGCATCGGTTGCAATATTGGAGGGTGACATGTTCAAAGACGTAATTGAGTTAAATTTGTCAATTTTTTTTTATTAGATTGTTTTTAGTTGGATTTTTATTGGGTATCGAGTTCAATTAAGGACAAAAGAATAGAAAAGTTATAGGAATTCAAGGTTTTTATAGATTCAATATACTATTAATATCGAATGTGATACATGAAAGTATTATTTATATGCTAAATTTTTAAAATTTGTAAATTATCAAGAGATTTAAGCAATTGAAATTTGATATGTTTTACAAAATTTCAGAGTGCTTAAAAGTGAAAAGCAATTAGTTCTAAATCAACAATATTGAATTAATTCAAATATAAAAGCATCCAAAGATCGAAAAAATATGAATACGAATATGAAGAAATCAGTATTTTTGAAACATTAACATTTGATCATTTATCAACTACATAGAATTTGTATTGTTCTAGTCACGAGATTTTTCAACAAAACAAAACAGTCACATTCACATCCGATTCGATATGTTTTAACATGTTTCAACAACGTTATCGTTACCAATTTTCCATTATTCATTCGCGAATAAAATCATAGTTATTATACTAAAATTAGACTATGTATCTGGAAAATTCAAATTCTTCGAAATGGCTCAAATAAACATTAGACAAAATTGATACAACAACGTCAGAAGGCGGATTCGAACAATAGAAACCCACACATACCACAAATTTCATTTAAATATTGATGAGTTGGTTCGATTCGCATTGTAGTTCAGAATAATCGAAATCGATCATTTTAACAGATAGAACAATTGTTGTCTGCTGTGAGCTTTTTTTCTTCTACGACTGTTGCAATTCAGGGTTAATCTAGCTGTGCACATTAATGCTGGTCATTTGCTTTGATGGAAATAAGTAAATCGTTCTGATATCTGATTGTTAAAACAGCAAAATGACGTCATATTGTACAATAACGTTGGTTTAACCGCGTTGCATCTTATTTGACACCGTGCGAGTCTTGTTTTGGCGCCGTTACATTTGGCAGATGTTGAGAACCTTTTCGTTTTAAAAAAATATTTGTATGTGTAACAAATGACGACTGAATAGCACAAAAAATGACATATTTTATCAAAATTGATTCAAGTACAGAAAATGGTTCTAAATATGATACAGAACCATATTCTGTATTCAATTCAATATCGATATAAAATGTCACTTGTAGCCTTTGTGCAATTAAGTCGTCAAATGGCATCAATGATAAATTATAACTTCTCTGTGATGTCATATAAATTATTTTAATATCCGATGTTTTTTTAACAAATAAATTGAAGTTTTAAGAATTAATTTTTCATGTCAGAAAATATCAATGAAATTGGGCATAGTTGATTATTATGAGACATTTGATAATCTTTTTAATTTTTTGCCTCTGATTCAATCTTAGACAATCGTATTTTTAAAAAAGTGTCGAATTGAACCATAATTAATTGCGAATGTATTAATGCTATTTTTTTAAACATGATTTTCTAAAATGCAGTCAAAGATGAAAATAATAGGTAGAATCAAATGTTCCGGAAAAATCAAGAGTCCTATTGATGACTATTTTAAAAAATACATTGAAAATCAATGTATGAACCATTTAATGTGATCTTGTAGTTATATTAAACAAAGGCATGTGAATACACAAATTGATCTCAATCAAAATTCAACTATATAATCAACAGTTCAAAATCTATAGTCGAAGAACCTGATATTACACGCATCAAAAATAAATATGTACTTAAATAATTGAGTAATATTTGACTCACTACACCTAATCATAAATCGAATCTACATAAAATTGTAAATATCCCATTAACTGCACTCTGCTACACAAAACGTAACTTATAAAAAACCGAAACACAAACTACCCACGCCAATAAATAAATCAGACATTCCACAGATCGCGTGCCACCAGTTCAGAACAACTGTCGTCAAAATCGTGGGCGACTTCTGACCAAGAAACTTCTCTCATTCGAACGAAGGTTTCTGCGGTACTAACACCGCACTCGACTACGAACCGTCGCGCGCGTCGGTCCACTTTTCAAAACATTAATTTTTACTGTATTCTAATTGTTTTTTTGCTTTTATTGTTTCAAAATATAATTAACCGCTTATCGATTAGCTTGCTGCTTTAATTTGAATTAAATCCGATACGAATATCTCGCTTTTTGGTCGCGTCGAAGTTCGCGTTTCTGTGTTTTGGATACGATTTTGTAAGGTGTGTATTATTATTTATTAATTTTAATTAATATTATTTTTATATTTTATGAGAGTCATTGTTCTAACTTGACATTAGCTATGATCTGTCGAAAAGATATTTTTTAATTAAAAACATCTTCAATTTGATTGAATTTTTGGGCAGATTTCTTGATGCATAATACGATTGTAGCAATATTCAAATAAGAAAGACATTCATTTGTTTTTGCCATTTGTATAAAAATTTTCGCTTATCTGTATGTTTATTTTATCTGATTTATTTTATATTTGCATACATGTATTTGAAATTTTATCTTTATTCTCATGAAATGTCAATCGATTCATTTCCATTCATAACATTCATTGACTCGCTTTATGCAATATTTGTACAAATGTTCAATAAGTTCTCTTCTATCATACTCATTATAAAACATCTCGATAATCATATTTTTAAGCAATCTATAATAATATTTTTTCAACATTTCGCAATTAATCTCTTGAGATATTCAATTCGATCGCCTTTCAAATACAATCTGGTCTTATTCACTAGTACCTACTAATTACACCGCATTTTTTCGAAAGAACATCAATCAAACTTCATCTTTGAACTTAAACACTGACACATCGACATCGTTAAATAACACTATTGAAAAAAAAACTACATTAATTCTACCAAATTGAACATAAAATTACACACCTGATAAAATTCGAATTATTCACCGACAACGATCAACACATGCAAATTTTCCGAACATGCGAAACGCTTTAACAAACATAACTCGAATCAATTTGCACAAAATTGCAATTTCAATTACATCATACTCAAATTTTTAAACTGGAACAAAATTCTTATAAAAAATTGAAATTGATTAAAATTTTGGCTAACAATTCAAAAAAATAAATTTTGAATTTTCTAGAATTCAAGGATGTGGTTAAATGAACATGGTGCGTGCATAAATTATTGGCTATGCACACATGGATCGTGTACGAATACTGGACTATATGCACATGATTATTTATGATGCGTTTGAAATTATTGGGTTAAATGAATACAATTAACTTCTGATGAATTCTATGACATCGTTCACTATCCGAAACGAATATATTGAATGTTTTGTAAAAATTATCCAAACATATTTTCATTCACTAACTTATTTTCAAAAATTGAGAACCATTTACTAATTCGTTCTTGGATATAAAAATAACATTTATGTCAAAAAAATCTATATTTTTCCGCTAATGCCATATAAGAAACGATCGACTTCTAGACTTTTCTCTAAACAATGATTTATTGTAGACCGATTCTCAATTTGGTTGACACGGTTAACCTTCACATCCCACGTAAGGTTACCACCTCTTTTGAAAAGTATATCTATAATTTTCCTAACGTTGTAAAAATATCGAGTGGGTTGTTCGAAATCGCTTCTCGATAAAAACGTACATGCAACGGTCACTGTACCGGTGCTAGTTTACAAGACCTACATTTTATTTTTATCGAATTCGATTCCAAATCAAATAATTTGTCATCCATCCGAAAAATACGGTCACGATTATTAAACATGGCGGAAGATATGATATGTTCGTATACCATCCGCGAAGGTAATTGATCTATTTCTAGTGCGGATGTCTATTTGTGAGTTCAATAGTTCGTGAACTCGTCCCAGATTGATATTTTTTCATAACAATGAAGAGAAAGTTTATAATTTTCAATATTGAAAAACCTACGCACAAATTTAGCATATTTCATTCGAAATGTATCGGTTTTTCGATCTGGTGAAAGTCGAGCGTAAAAATTATGTTCGAATGCAAATAACGTTTGACTGTTATTTTATCTTAAAAAAATGAATGTTTTTTTCTCATTTCACCTGCAGATAGAGAATCACGTTTAATTATAGAAGAGGATTAGTCAATTGTGAGGTTTTCTCGTCAAATGGCAAACATTTGTTCAAGTGCCTCTTTGAGTTTCCTCAGTTCATTATTCGCATTGTTGGTTTTTTCTCTATGGTCGAAATCGCATTCGCATGACACAATTCCTATCTATAAAAGGCAGCGAATAAAATAATCTTTCGATAAATCGCATAAAACGTATTTTTGCACCTTTCGATGCAGCGTGTTTAAAAATAAACGTTACAGAGACGACCGTGAATAAAGTCGAACGTCACGCACTTTCAGTTTGTTTGTTTTTATATGCCATCTTTTTATTTTTGAAACTCTTAATGTGTGAGATTTTCTTAAGTGTAGTGAAATCGTAACAGCGGTGACATCATAATTTCAATGTATTCAAATCGGATTAGGACTTACTTTGAGTCGAAATGGAGATTAGATAGAAATGGGTTCAATAGTTAGTTAATTTAAATCTGCTACGGGTTGAGGTTTGAATTGAATTATTAATTGAAAGTTCACAATGTAAAGTATTAGGTTTTTCAGATTGTTTGAACAAAGTTGAAGTTTAATTGATTGATACTATGACGTAAGCTAGAAGTAAAGGTCAAATAAATACAATTAAAAAATATGACATTTTGAATATTTATAATAGTGATAAATGCATATTTATTTATAGTATATTTACAAAATGAAAGGAAAACAAATAATCATTTTATTACTATGAACAGTTTCTACCTGGCTTTAAATGACAACTTTCAACAGTCTTAAAATTTTCAAAATACCAAATCTTTCATACGTATGTTAAATTACTTAAGCAATGAGTTAACTTTTTTTTCATCTATAGAATTCGACATTTATTATCACTAATCGTAAACAAACAATTGAAAGATCTATTTCTTACTTCGATATATCAAATCGAACAAGAGCTACAGATAAGCATATTTAACATCAATATTTATAACAAACATTTATTTATATAGATGATCTATCATTTGCACGGTTTATTTGCTTCAAAACTGAAATGCGACTGTAAAACGGAAGGTCATACTTTAATTGCGGTACTTGTCCATCGAGATAAATTGCACTCGTTAGTCCGATTTCGGATGATATCACTGCGATTCGAATAGAGGTGTAAAATTACAGTAAATAATATTCTCAAAGTGTGAAACGTGCTTTAGTTCGATTCGTGCAAAACAAGAGTCGGTTTGCAAATTCTGTAAAAGTCTAGAAGACTCGATATGCAAATTTCCAACAACTGGGTATCCCACGTATTTTAATATATCTCGGATTCAGTTCTAAAACTTGTCTCAGCTTTATTTATATATTAACAGTTCGATTAATTATATCGCTGATAGTGAAATACGACTATTTACCAATGTTTGCATATTCATCTGAGAGATCTTTCACTAGGATCTTGTATAGATAAATCTTCGATTTTACACTGTGGCTTCTTGAGATTTATACTGAGGTGAGTTGCACAATTGAAGTTTTCGATTTCGTATCTATTTCGAGAATAAATATGTTTTTATTCGTCGTTATCAATAATAATGGCCCCGTGCCGATTGCATTGACCTGACGTGAGATTTTTTGGCATACATCTTTGTCGTGGTTATTTTCATCTGTGATGTCATTTGAAAAACGAAAGCTTCAGTAATTATGTTCAAAAACAAATTGACTTTGTGTACACACATTTTTTGAAAGTTTTCGAAGAGTATTCGAATCTTAAACGGATACAGATCTACATCAATGGTGATAGTTTCTTATTTTTTTCGCACTCGAATTCCATAACGGTTAATCCGGTTACGAATAATCGAGGCTTTCTGGCCGAAGGCAGAACAATATTAAAAAAATGCGTATAAAAAGTGTTTATAAGCTTGGATTCAAATCATTTAATGTCGTTACGTATACGTAATTGAGGTGCGATTACAATACTGGTACTATTATTGAATATGTTCGCAGTTTTATTCAGTGAGTAAATCATTGTAGCATGTAAATAAGTTTGACTCGATTCGAATATATTTTATGACATAAATGATTGATTTGTTGTATAATTGAGTTATATTTTAATAATTTATTGATTTATAGCGAATATGTCTAGAATTCAAGGCTGTAAAATCGGCGAAATCAATGATTCAAGTGATATTTTCAATGAAAATATATGAATATCTGAATAAAATTTTATTTTATGTTAATCGTAAGGAAGTAATTATATTTTTTTAGTGGAATTCAACTTAAAAAAATGCATATGCAGTTGTGAAATTAATTGTAGATAATTGTCATATGGAAAATTATTATGAGTGTCCTCTACTAAATGTATTTTTGTGCCAAACAAGATAATACTAGGATAAATTCAACAATTACGCATTTCTAATCATATTTATATACATATACTTATTAATAATATGACGAATTCAATTGATAATTCTTTAAATATTGCAATTGCATCAATTTTCGTAATAATATTGAAATTTTCATTGAAATATTTATCTAAGAAAATTTTCCTCGTTTGAACAAAACAATAACTTTTCCGTCAATATTGCATTGTTTATACAAAATTTCGAACATGTTCAAAGCACACACTCAAAAAATAAAATACATATTCTACACAAATATATTTTTTAAATATTTATATGAATAATAATAACCTAAACAGATTATTATAGGAAGTTGTAAATTAGTAAGAAATGAATCTAGCTCGTAAAGCGACCCACGTCTCACTTTTCGGCCATTTAGCGGTTCGGTTGTAATTTTTAACAAATTCAAAATTCACGTTGCTCTCAATGTCGGTTTATTGTGCATAATACTCAATAAATTCAGATGGTAATTGTTGGATATAGACTTTCTGCTGATATTCTTGCAATAAAAGTAGGTACCGGTTTGACCCACGCGATTTCCATTTCAGTGCGTATTTAATTTGAGGACTGAATAAATTTTCATGAAAACTCAAACCGAATCGTGTGACCAGGGACTTTTAGATAAGTGTGTGGGATGAATATAGAATTTGCATGATGATCGAGTTGTTATATTGATTGGGTTGTTAATTTGATTAGGCGAAATCGGCTCAATATAATAAGGAAGAATAATGTGAAGTAGATCAGTTTTATATCGCACATGTATAAAGTTATTGTAATATAAGTGATGATTTTATTGAATATTTTTGTTGAAAAAAGTGTGTTTTGTCAAGATTTTGCATCGGATTGTTCGAAATGAACAGTTATCGTTGACCCATTTTTTAATTGTATTGTACCGTTTTACCGGTTATTTTACGATTCTTTTAAATGTTAAATATTTGGATTCTTACAATTAGTTAAATATTATTAATCATAGAAAGTTTTCAGTTCAAGTTTGATATCGATAAGTAAATATATTCAATTTACATTTGAAAAGTTGAATAATGCATCTACTTATTAACTAATGAAATAGAATTTGCATCTATTACAATTCAATTACATGTTTCAAAACGACTTTATCAGAAACTATTTATATTACAAACTAACTAGAAGCTTAAAAAACGATGATGTTACTTCGATTGTATTCAAATTTTAAATATACGAATACAATGTATCAATAACAAATTGAAAAATAACCACGAATATAAATCACTAAATTTACAGCTTAATGCCGATGAAACATACAATTTTTTTACACAAAAATGAAATCATCATCATCAAAGCATTAACACATCGTGATGTGCGAAAAGTTTACACATCACGAACACTATTTGACCAAATGCCATAGAAAATTACTACATTATCCCAACTTTTCCTTCAGCATTGAAAACTCAAAACGATAACCGCATAATGTTCGCAAATTGGACACGTGAAGGTCAAGACCATGCGAAAGTTGTGATGGTATTAAAAAAATACAGTCTCCGATTGTGGATATGTCTAGAATAGACCATACTATTTTCAGCTAATTCCGCTTCTGAAATAGAACCAGGCACAGCTGAGCACAAACGAGTCTAGTTTCAGTATCGATCCTTCTTTGTGCAAGTTGTACCAGGTGGAGACAAACCAACCCCTTTCAGACGATAGTTCCACTTGTGCACAATCGAAGCCTGAAATTTTCACTATAGGCTTTCGAGGTGTTGTTTGGCAATTTTTCATATTTTTTCAGCATTGGATTATAATAGAGTTTCTATTCTGAAACGCAATCATTTCAGATTCATGCAATTTAGGTTACAAAAAGAAAATTATAAATTGAAGACGTTCATTTGTTTCTCGATATATTTTCATGCTGAAAAATGAACAGAGGTGTCATAGGGTTAATGAATATACGTTTAGGATTTACGATTTTAATCAAAAAATATTTTAAGTTGAAGACAAAAGTTAAATTTTCAATGTGAATGCGTTCACCGTTAAAATATATCGAAATCGTCCAATTTTTTCATTCGATTCAAATGATCGATGATTGATGATAGCCCCAAGGAACAGTTATGAAAAAAGCAGCAATTTTGTTCACATACGTAATTATTTTTTGTCGTGTTTATACATTTAAGGCTTCGCGTGACACCGCACATATGTACAACCAGTATCTAACATCAGTTTCCATTTTGGGTAGGATATTTCGCCTTCTCATCTATTATCCATACAACCTTTTTCCGGCTTACAAAATGCAGATAAAAAATAACAACATCGATCGTTAAATTGATACATAAAACATCTCGAAAGTTTCGCCGATTTATATAATCATAAATAAATAAATTTAACTTGTTATACCAATCTAGCGAGTTGTAGACTGGTTGATGTCGATTGCGTAAAAGCAACATTTTTCACAAGTTGACATACGTAGATATAAAAAAGACCAGTTTAGTCTGTGTCGCTATGGTTAGATTGTAAAAATGAGCGGTGAAATCGACTTTGCATGCCCAAATATAGAAGAAAACTCACATTTATCCTCAACAGCCTAGTTCTTCCTAGAAGTACATGCTTGCACAACGACCCACTAACAGTTCGTAGACTTCGAATAGTTTTCATTCGATCCATTCAGCGAATCAAAATCTCATAAACAACTCCTATATATGTACATATATTATTCATCCGTTTTATGAACACCACTGCTGCATACTATGAGATATCTCTGTCAATACAATAGAATACATCATGTTATGTTGGGTTAGATTCATTTATAGATTAGAGATATGTATTCCATATTTAAAAACCCTTTGTGTCAAGTTAGAATTCTCATGTCAAGTTGGGTAGTGAGGATTTCATTCATATGATGTACCTATGAGTACCGTGAGTGGAACTATGTATTTATCTGTGTGTGGGTTCACTTATGATTCTTATTGTATTATTATCTTTTCAGAATTTCGGCTAGGCTGTATATACTAATAAATCGATAAAAATTGAAACGACATGGGAGGTATCAAGCAAGTTCCTTGGACACCCACGAAACGAAGAGGACCCATAGCGGCAGAGAGCAGCAGCCCTGGTCCAGCAGCTGTGGCTCTTCCTTCACTCATAGGTGACTTTCTCATCCTTACTTTCATATCCATAAAAAAATCAAACATTGAAACATCTCTGAAGTACCTATTCATTGAAAATTCTGCTCGTTTTTTACTCAAAAAATAGTTGAAGATGAAGTGGATGAAATCATCCAGTTTTTAAAGAAAGTATCCATTTGAAATATATACCTATGTATTTATGTCATTTATTAAAGTGAGAATGTTAAAAAGTCCAGTTTGAGATTATAGTCACGTTTTTGAAATGGAAATTAGTTTTTGAAAACTAGCAAAAAAGGGATTTAAACGACCGGTAATGAGATCTATCATGTTTCGCAGACCACTACCATTTCAAGAGAATTGCCTTATAAGTGTTTGAAAAAAAGTTCTATTCAAACAAAATATATTTGATTAACCATATGTTTCTAAATGTGAATGTCGCATTAGAATCATTCAAACAAAATCTATAAATAAAGAAGACTGATTGTCCTGTCTACCATTTTGCAGTGTTTTATTACAATAAAAAAATATATGTAGGAGGTTCATATGATCTAATGCTTTTATCTCATGAAAAATGTTTGGATTGATAGAATGAAAAACGTGTTTTGTAATATTTTCGTCTGTTGGTATTCAGGTAAAACACCTAATGAATCGAAACGATCTCGAGCTCCGGCTTTCACATTCGGTGGAAAATATTCTTGTAATGATAAAGAACAAGGACCAGGTCCAGCGTCTTATAATACTGAAGGAATGACATCTAAAGGTATAATTGTTTTTTAAAATTTGAACCTTACTTACAATTAGTCATATTTTAACACAATGCTTCGATAACTTCTATTAGATTATTATACTTGAAAATAAAATTCGAATAATTGACTTAATTTGAAATAAACTTTCTGAATAATAATATAAAACTCAAACTTATATTCAGCAAAAATACATCTCATTTTCGACTTACAATTTTTGATGAAAGTCAGATGTTTAAACATTTTTTTTTTTTGTAATTTGGAACCAATAGCTATACAAGTAAAAACAGAAATCATTTGATTTGCTCACTCTCTCCAATTATTTTAAGAAGTATAAAAAATAAATAAAAAATTGTAGGTGTGGTTGAATTTCCTTTTGTGACTCAAAACATAGAGCGACCACCCACATCAAACTTTTATGAATCAATGTTAGACATACTGGCAGCAACAAAAATAAATATCATAATACATATATTTGTATCTTCTTCGGTTTTTCTGTAATCTTATAATAAAGTCTGAATAAGAGATGTATCTTTGATTAAAAAAAAAACTACGCGGCTAAAACTTTTGCGTGACCGCGCCTATCTGCTCACGATCAGATACATATTAGGAGGCAGCAGAGAGAAAAGGTTTCTCATGGAAGTATGTAAGTAGGGAAGGCGACTCCACCGGCAGTATCTCTACACGCTCGACCGAGAGAGATAAAACCACCTTCGACTCCAGCTCCCGGAGACTACGAAGCACAAAATGCAGGAAGAATGATAAAGACATCGGCTCCTAAATATTCCTTCGGAACTAAATCACCTAACACTGGCGCAACACAATCACCCGGTACGCTTACTATGCACATTAACACTCAAAGAGTTGATAATCTATAGATGAAATTGATTATCAAAATTTTAATGCGAGGTATTCATTGATGGATTTTATACTTTAAATTGGATTTGCGGTGATTAGATCGATAGTGATGAGGAAACGAGACTTCAAATTTTTTAATTATTTTTCATCTTCACTTTGTATAGGTATAAAGAGAAGATAAAAAAGAAAAGAAGTATAGTTACCTTTCACTATCATGACTATGTTCGCCATAAATGTTCATTAAAATTTAAATCCTATGAATGCCTGTATTTGACGGATATCAACTCTTCTGATTCAAAAATGTTGTACTGTGGTATTTTGAAAATAATATAAAGAGTGTAAATCCATTAACATTTCTTGTGTTTTTAGAGGTTGTGGAATGTAAATATTTCGTGTGCTTAATTAAATAGAACAACACTTCATAATTTAATTGATGTAATATGTTTGTAGCGCCAAACGTATATCATGTATCTGGCACTGTTGGAGGTGGATCACCGGCTTATAGTATGGCTGGCCGTGCTCGTGAAACTCAACCGGCTGCTGCAACTTTGCCTGGACCAGGAACATATGAGGAAGCACGTGCTGATTCTATTAAACGTCGACCACCTGCATATACAATGGCTGCTAGACAAAGACGAGTCGATACCACATCAGCCCCTGGACCTGGAAACTATTGCCCAGAAAAGGTGAATATATTTATTTGATGTATAATGTTAATGTTTTGATTGTAACCTTATTTTTCATCTTCACCTCAATTTTTCAACTTTTCGATTGAACAGTGTAATTTTCGAAAATACCTACCATTTATCTACCACTATTAACAATTATGACTGCTTTTGTGGATAATACATATGTGTTTTAATAAAGAAAATATACCTACCTATGTGAAACATAAATTGCATGACTGTTTTTAATATACCTACCTATGTGTTTATTGATTCATCACTAATTTGAACATTTATTAATTTGTTTCTTTGCTTTGATTTGTCTTTGCTTGCAATGGGATCAGGTGGATGTAACACAGAAATCGTCTCCAGCTTACACCTTTGGCATCAAACATTCACCAGTTATTGGCACTAACAAAGCCTACTTATATACCGAGGCTGATTTAAGTTAATTTTAAGAATAATAAATCTTTTAGATTATTTGTTTTGAAAATATCTTTAATCAATGAACTGAACTCGTAACAATTTGGTTGATGATATTTTCAATATGAATATGTTTTGAATAAAAAAAATTATATGTACCTATTTAATTTAAGACTTGCCTACCTGGGTATATAAAATTCTAAACTACTTTTTTCTTTTGAAGTTACCGTAAAATACTGTGAATATGAATGGTATCATGATGAAGAATAAAACTTTCAATAAAAAGTTTAAGCCGTCTAGTACGTACATGTATGATATAATTAATCACACTGGGGTAATATTTTGCTAATGGGGAGATTTAAATTTTATGGCCAATACATACCTATATAATATCAGATGGATCCATAACTATCAAATTTTTATACTTCGTCACAAACCATTTTTATTCATAGGTTTTTTATATTTGTTCTTTTTCTTCTGTTAGTTTGTAATACAATACATACATACGAATAATGAGATATTTTTCTAATATATTTTATGAAATTTGTTGATTAAATTTCAATGTAAATGATTAAATTAAGTTAAATAAAACAGCTTTAATGATGTTATATTAATTGTTAATACTTATAAAAGTCAGCATTAATTAAATCTAAGGTAACTACTATCAATAAAACAAATATTAATCTCTTACTATAATATTTTTTGTCAGACACCTACCTAACTAAATATTTTTTTTCATTTTATTGATTTTTTTTTATTACATTGAACCACCAAGGCTGATAAAATTCTTCACGACAATGGTCCGAAATATACATTTGCTGGCAAGCCTCAAATTGAAAAATATCAAGACACTCCTGCTCCTAATGTTTATGCTCCAGAAAAATCAGTTAAAATTTTGGATCACACGCCTAAATATTCGTTTGGTGTCAAAACTTCAAATGAAAAATCAATTGATACTCCAGGACCAAACGCATATTGCCCAGAAAAGGCAGATAAAACTCTTCACGAGTCATCTCCAGCTTATTCATTTAGACCGAAAGGATTAGATCATAAACCAAATGATACACCCGGACCAAATGTTTATGCTCCTGAAAAAGCTGATAAAGCATTACACGAATCTTCTCCAGCTTATACATTTAGACCAAAAGGACTCGACTATAAACCGATTGATACACCTGGTCCGAATGTATATGCACCAGAAAAAGCCAGCAAAGTTCTGGATACAGCTCCTAAATACTCGTTTGGCGTTAAAGCTCCATCCGAAAAACCATTGGATACACCTGGACCAAATGCATATAAACCTGAAATCGCAGATAAAGCACTGCATGAATCATCTCCTGCATATAGTTTCAGACCAAAAGGTTTGGACCATAAACCCAGTGATACTCCCGGCCCAAATGTATATGCTCCAGAAAGAGCAGATAAAGTTATGGATACAGCACCCAAATACTCATTTGGTATAAAAGGTCCTTCAGATAAACCACTGGATACTCCTGGTCCAAATGCATATAAGCCCGAAATTGCTGATAAAGCTTTGCATGAATCATCACCCGCTTATACACTCAGACCCAAATGCGGGGTTGAAAAACCAAATACCAATCCGGGTCCTAATGCCTATGATCCTAATTTATTAGATAATACACCAAGGTATTCATTTGGTATTAAAGGGCCTTTAGATAAACCACTGGATACTCCTGGTCCAAATGCGTATAAACCAGAAATTGCTGATAAAGCGTTGCATGAATCATCACCCGCTTACACACTCAGACCGAAATGTGGGGTTGAAAAACCAAATACCAATCCAGGTCCTAATGCCTATGATCCTAATTTATTAGACAGTACACCAAGGTATTCATTTGGTATAAAAGGACCTTCGGATAAGCCACTGGATACTCCTGGTCCAAATGCATATAAACCAGAAATCGCTGATAAAGCCCTTCATGAATCATCTCCTTCTTATACACTTCGACCAAAATGTGGACATGACAAACCAAATACCAACCCTGGTCCTAATGCTTATGATCCGAATTTATTAGACAACACACCCAAATACTCATTTGGTATTAAAGGACCTTCGGATAAACCACTGGATACTCCTGGTCCAAATGCATATAAACCAGAAATCGCCGATAAAGCTCTCCACGAATCATCTCCTTCTTATACACTTCGACCAAAATGTGGACATGATAAACCAAATACCAACCCTGGTCCTAATGCTTATGATCCGAATTTGTTAGACAACACACCCAAATACTCTTTTGGTATTAAAGGACCTTCGGATAAACCACTGGACACTCCTGGTCCAAATGCATATAAACCAGAAATCGCTGATAAAGCTCTCCATGAATCATCTCCTGCTTATTCGCTTAGACCGAAGTGTGGAATTGAAAAACCTAACATGAATCCGGGGCCAAATGCTTATGACCCAAATTTAATTGATAATACCCCAAGATATTCATTTGGAATCAAAACTCCAGCAGAAAAACCTTTTGATACTCCTGGACCAAATGCATACAACCCCGAAAAGGCCGATAAAGTTTTAGATGTGCATCCGATGTATTCATTTGGTATCAAAACACCATTAGATAAACCAATTGATACACCTGGACCAAATGCTTACAGCCCAGAAAAAGCTGATAAAGTACTTCAGGAAAGTTCACCAGCATATACTTTCAGACCCAAAGGTTTACTTGAAAAACCGAATACAAATCCAGCACCTAATGTGTATGCTCCTGAGAAAGCTGACAAAATATTTGATACCACTCCCAAATATTCCTTCGGAACTAAAGCACTGCCAGAGAAGCCGTTCGAAACCCCAGGTAGTTATTAATAATTTTTTATCTTAAAAAAAAAAAAAAAACACTTCTTATAAATAATCTTACTTATTTGTTTCAGCACCGAATGTTTACACAATGCCTTCTGTTCTTAACACACCTCTTTATACAATATCTGGAAGACACAAAGTACCAATCGATGAACGAATCAAAGTTCCTGGACCAGGAAATTATTCACCTGAAAAATTTGTGTTGACTTTTTCTCCTAAATATACTTTTGGAATAAAACTCCACACAGAAAAATATGTAGATTCACCAGGTAGGTACCTTATTAAAAACTTAGCACCCTTGGGATTTATACTTTTCATTTTGTTATAAATTGTTAATTAAAAATTCTAAATTTTCAGCTCCTAATGTATATAGAATTCCATCTGTGTTAGATACTCCGTTGTACACAATATCTGGAAGACATAAGGTACCGGTTGATGATAGAGTACGTGTACCAGCACCAAACACCTATAGTCCGGAAAAAGTAAAAATTGAATTTCACTATAAAAAAAGACGAAACCATTTGATTTCATATATTAATTGATAAAATTTTAGGTTGTTTTGGATTCAAAACCAGCACCAAGCTTTGGAATTCGTCACTCTCCATTTGTCGGTCAATTGAAACCAATTCCTGCGCTAACCTGCACCCAAAATCAAATTCATGAAGAAATTAAAGTAGAAAAAATAACTCAAAATGGAGTTCAAAATGTAACTCAACTTAATAATACTGAAGACCGTTCTCAATTGGAATCTAGAGTGATGCATTCAACGACTGTAGTAGAAAGACCCACAGAAACAATAGTCAAACAAAACATGCAAAATGGTGATAACTCTTCTCATATCCAAACAATAACCAGAACAGAAAATGCCCCATCATCTTCAGAAACAATCACACGAATCACTAAAATGGTGCCTCAACATACCCAGAGCACATCCTCAACAACAGTCACGAAAGTGATCCATAATGGTGTACCCAAAACAAGTCTAGTACAAAACGGTACATCGACTCGAATCTCAGAAACTACTAAGAACGGAGTCACAACGAGGGTTATAGAGACTACTCCTCTTGGAGGAAAAACCACCAGAACTGTAGAGACGGTTCCAGGTGGAGGTCAAGTAGTCAGAACTCAGACGACTTACACAACCCAACCGATGCAGACGACTCGAACTCAAACCCAAACTACAAAAACACAAGTTCACGGACAAACTAAAGTACAATCCACTCAGAGTCAGAGTCGAGCTCATACCCAGAAGATGATCTGCACATGAAAAATCCTGACTATGAAGTCAGAAAAAATATAACTAATCATCATGCTATAACTAATTCATATACAGAATAAGTCGTACTAACAGTAATTTTTAAAGCGAACATGACAAATACATATATTAGAATATCGCTTTTAAAAATTCAAATTTTCCTGATAATCAATTGATGTATCGAAACGAGGATTAAGAAATTATAAATCCATCGAAGTTGATTATATTTGAACTTCTTTGTCGCATTCCATTAGATCTACAATTTGCTTATGCATCATGATCTCTTGCATTGTTTTTATGTGAACACATATGATATGTGTAATTTGTACATATTACACAGTGTAAAGTGTGTAGTCTGTTCCTTCGTGCGACATTTATCATTAGATTGTTAAATATACTTATTAATTTTATCAGTGTTATCATATTACAGTATCATTTTAAAATTTCTACTCAGTCATTTCATTAACTCACTGAGCATCTATGAGTTAGGTATAATTAACAATTTCTATTTTACATTTGTAAGCCAATTGTTATATTTTATAGATATTTTCTATATAAATACATGTATGTGTGATGAAAGAATTTTGTTACTAATAAAAAGCTTAAAATATGTGAAATATTTTTATTTTTTAAATCATTAATTCTTTCCTTGAATCAATACCTTATTAAATTCTTACTAGGTAAAACACTGACACATCAATTTTATTCAAATATACCTAGGTACCTATTTCATAATTACAGTAACTGAAGAGATAAATTAAGATGAACAGGAGAGCCATGCATCCAATCAAATAATCAGATGATCATATCAAAACAATATAAATTTTAATTTTCCTTCATGTACTTTTTAAATGGATTTCTATTGAATAAAGTTGATTTTTTCTTGTTTTTCTTTGAATTTATTTTCTCAAGTTCATTAATTATATTGTTAGTAGATGTGCTTTCTTCCAAAAACGTATTTGTAGTATCTTTTTTACTTTCAACATCATTTACTTTCATTTCTGCAGTAAATTCATCTTCGATAAACTTCAAAAGCTTTTTTTCATATTTATTTCTAGCTGTATAATAAACTGTTTCTGGCCGTGGTTCTAGTGGTACATCATAATTAATCATATATAAATTCATATTTGCTAACATTTCTTCATCTGTAGGATGTATCAAAAGATAACTTGCAGCACAGCGTCCCGCTTCCAAATTATTTTTCAATTTATGATAAGCAAATTGTAAGTAATTATAAAAATCAGCCAGCAGTTCTTCTCCCTTTAAATCATCCAAAGTTTTCAACTTATTTTTACACAATTGTTTACACTGAAGACAATAAGTAAAATGATTTGAAATTGAAGCAGTAAAGTCTGGAAGCCAACCTTGATCAAAAGAACCTTCACACAAAACTCTACATCTATCTTCCGCAGCAAAATAAGCATGAAGTGCTTCTTCCATATAGTCTACAGTTTTTTTCCATTCCTCCTTATTATAAGAATTTACTGCATTAAGATACAATTCATAATACTCTTCAGCTTCAAAATTTGTGACTTCTCTCGTATCTACTTCAGGTAACTGCAGATAATACTTTAAATTGATTTTAGATAGATAATCATCAGGATGTCGTACTAAATAAGTAAACGCAGCCGAAGCTGCCTTTTGATATTGTCTTTCTTGATAATAACAGTTTTGTAAGTACAAATAGGGATCAAGATTAGCTACTTCTTTCAGTGCAGTTATATCAGGAGCACTTTCAAACTTCACATCGGGATAATTTATCCTTCTACACTTCATGAAACACAAAGTTCTTTTTATCATTTTCTCATAGAAATAAATATCTTCTATATTTTGAGGATTAAGATATTCGTCGTCTTGATTCGCACAACGTATTCTACAATCAGCTATAGCTAATAAAATTCTTTTATGTTTGGAAAGAGAAGCTTCTAAATTAATTATGCATTCAGACCATTCATTATCGTTGTGATCTTCTATACCTTTGTGATACAAATCTTCTGGACTTCCATCAATCTCTTCAGCACAATTTGAACAGATTAAGCAGAATATAACTGATATTATAACTAAAAAATGTTTATTGGAGCACATTGTATCTGTTTCAGATTGAAAACTAAATTCGATCGCAATTTTATTCTAGAAACAACTGCTCTGATAATAAATGACCTTTTTTGATGAACTCAACAGTTCCACGTTTGTGTTGTGTGTGTATTCGCTTCAACACATGTTTAATTCATCTAACATAAACTTCCTGTGGGATGACGAACGCTTCATAGTGTTCTTAAGCACATTACATTTGTTTCAACAGATTTAAAGTTGAAATATTGAACATTTCGTATATTTTCATTAATGTTAATATGAAAATAAAATTTGAGACTTTTAAATTTTGCGGGTTTCGATAATTTTACCACACATGCGCAATACTTTGATTTCAATTTAATTAAAAACAAAATCAATTTTTTTATTATAAAATCGATAATTTTATGAATTTAATTAATAATGTAAATAATTTTAATTTCAATTGAAAAATTAAAAATAACGTATAGGTTTAACTTAATAATAGTGTTGAAAAGCTTAATAATATTGTATTTTTTGCAGCATTCATGCTAAAATGTACAACCCCGCTTCGTTCCACTTGTGCTTGTAAACGTAATTGACAGCTGTCATTTCGTTAGCATTTTTCTTGTAATTCTTTACATTTTTACAGTTTCAAGACTGAATTTGCTTTCAAATAAGTAAGTTAACATTACTTTTTTTCGATTTATATTAGAATTTACTCAATTTAACGATTTAAGTCCATTCGACCATGACGCATTCCATTCCAATAACTTTCCCACCCATCTTTCAGTTCAGTCATACGATAATCAATTAACTAAATTGACGAATTAAAAGTTATATATTACGATTTCATAATATTTTAGCCGAAAAAATGCATTTAAATGCAGATATATCATCTGCTCTTCAACAACTTGAAAGTATCAAAACAGCTATTGACCAAAGTGATGATATCAAGCTACAGGTAAAGTTATTGAGTTATATTTTTATATTAAAAACTTATTTTTGTACTAGTATTTAGTTTAAATATTATAGCTAGTTGAGTATCAATATATATTAAATCCATTAATTTGTGAACAATGAAAATTATTCTCAGAACATTTATCCCAATATGTTTTGTATGTAATTAAATAGTGCTCTTAGTATGCATTAGGCGCAAGACATTAAAATTATTCATACAAATATACAAAATAAGATAATTTCAAACAGTAAAATAATGTAATATGATTTATAGAATGCAACTTCGGAGGATTTCGCTTTGATCTTGGGTCTGTTGGAAAATCCTGTATTCAGAAGCATAGTTACACTTCAAGATTCCATGGCTTTGTTGGCCACTCAAATAGCTCATCATCCTTCTATTCTTCCTGGAGATTTTGATATTACTCCTGCTGGTAAGCCAGTATTCAAATTGTTAATTTTTGAAACCATTCACACCCTTAAATATATTATTTTTTCAGGTGAATTGGCATTACAGTCGCGTGGCCTATATGGTGGATTAGATGGTGAAGAAGAACAGAGAGTGCCTCAATTATCTCCTCCTCATAGTCTGGGATATTCTGTTTTAGGGGCTCCTCAAGATTCTGAAAGGATTCTTGGAATAGATGGTCCACCTATAGATTCTAGTATATCTCATCAACAGGTGAATTTGTTGATTTATTAATATCATTTTAATCACGTACGGAATGAGAGTTATATGTAAATAAAATTATAGGCTATCAGCATTCTTCAACAAGCAAGGGGATTAGTTGAATTAGTCGTTGCACACGGTGGCGGAGCTGATGAAGGAATTCCTCCTCCATTACCTTCTTCTGCTCCACCATTATTGCCATCTGATTGGGCTCAAGTAGAAGCAATTCATTTAGTCAACGATGGGACTGGATTAGGGTTTGGTATGTTATGACAAATATGTATAATTAAGTATTTTTTAAAGTACAAAATGTTTCTATTTCATTTTTTCGTTAGGTATTATTGGAGCTCGCACTAGTGGAGTCATCGTAAAAACTATTTTACCTGGAGGCGTAGCTGACCGTGATGGACGTCTAAAATCAGGAGATCACATATTACAGATTGGAGATGTAATATTCTTTAATTCATTATTTGTACATATAGTCATGTTTACTGTTAAACAATATTCTAATCTTCATGCAGGTCGTGTTGATAGAAATGGTATCGGAACAAGTCGCTGGTGTTCTAAGAAGAAGTGGCACTCATGTTCGATTAGTCGTTGCTCGTCCAGCAGATCCAGCAGGAGCAGCTGCAGCTACACTTTCTGATGCCCCAGTTGTTCCAACGAGGTTATTAATAGTTCAATTTCTAAAGGCTTTATTTTAACATCTTACTTTTAAATTCAGATAGATCAAGTACTCTTCATAATTTTCTTATGAGCATAAATAATATTTTTACAGGTTGCTCTCTGATTTGGAAGCATTGGATCGTTATTTAACAGATGCTGGTTTCCCTGAAATATTTAATGCACAGTCAACTCCGTCTCCGACTCCTCCTCTGATGGAAAAGTCATTTTTATATGATGCTGATCCAGCTGATGATTCTGATAATGTAGGAAATATTTTAGTTGGTTAGTTTCATCTACAATATTTGATATTCATTTAGAAGCAAGTGGAAAATTAATATACATATAAATATTCTTTCTTTTGCTCAAGATCATATTGAAATGGAATTGCCAGAAACTGAAAAATTCACTGTGCAGCTGAAAAAAGATGAAAATGGATTAGGCATAACAATAGCTGGTTTGATATTTTTCACTCATGAAATAACTTTGTTTTTTCATACTTATCTAAATTATTTTTATATTATCAGGTTATGTTTGTGAAAAAGAGGAACTTTCTGGAATTTTTGTCAAATCAGTCACTGCTGGTAGTGCTGCTGCTCGAAGCGGTCGTATTCGAGTCAATGACAGAATTGTAGCAGTCGATGGAGTAAGTTTGCATGGTCGTTCAAATCATTGTGCTGTTGATGCTTTGCGCAGTAGTGGTAACACAGTGTCTCTCAGTTTAGAAAGGTAAAATAACCATTCACAGCACGCATCTCGTTATCGTTTGAAAAATTTCGAACATATATTTTTTTTTAGATATCTTCGTGGCCCTAAATTTGAGCAATTACAACAAGCAATAGCGGCAAATGAGTTACGCCCATCGCCAGTTTCAGCTCCCATCGTTAATCCATTTTTAGATCTTCACAGACCAGACAGTGATACTGACTCACAGCTTACTCAAATTCCAATGACACAATTCAACAAATTAGGGTATGCATATTATTATTATATTAGTATTGTATCATCAACAAACTTAGTTTAGTTAGAGAGGATTAAAGCATTAATTGTAAACATTTTTTACTTTAAGATCTTTTGGTGTGGGGCAATCAAATGCATCTGGATCACTCCGTTTTTCAGTAAATGAACTAAATTCAGAAAATTTGGCACAAGATTCGTTAGATGATCCAGATGAGCTTGTTGAAACTACAAATCGAGCTTTGAGCCTCAATCGAGTTTCTTCTCTTATGCATTCATCGGGTCAGAGTGCACCGGGTTTTGAAATACCTGTTACGAAAGAAATGGAAGATGAAATTTGTAATAAATGGAAGCTCATTCTTGGTAAAAAGGATAAATTTAACTAATTTTTTTTTTCATCTGAATGAATTTCGAATTTTCACATTTGTTTATATTATAATAGGCAGTGCTATAGAAATTGTGGTCGGAGTTGTAGTAAAAGGGACAGGAGGTCTTGGAATATCTTTAGAAGGAACTGTAGATGTAGAAGAAGGAGGTCGTGAAGTTCGTCCACATCATTATATTCGCAGTGTTTTGCCAGAAGGGCCGGTAGGAAGATCAACCAAACTGCGATCTGGCGATGAGTTACTTGGTAAGTATAATTTTCCAGAATTTTTATTTTTGAAATTACACAAAAATAATGCTTATTAATTTACAGAGGTTAATGGTTATCGTCTCTTGGGAATGAATCATGTGGAAGTGGTTTCAATTCTCAAAGAATTACCACCTCAAGTGTGCTTAGTTTGCGCACGTACAATCGTAGGTGGTGAATCTGCTGTTGGAGTTGTGTCTGGAGCAGCTGTAGCTGGAGGTGCTCTCGTAAAAGCAAAATCAGATGGTAGCTTAGCGGGAGCAGGAGTAGGTGGTAGTAGCAGTGATAGCGGATCTATAACATCGGGAACTACAGGTGTTTCAGGAAATGCATTAGTTGGTGCTCGTCTACGCTCTCGTTCTTTAGAACCATTGACCGGATTAGCAATGTGGTCATCGGAACCTCAGATAATAGGTATTTTTATTTTTATGCAAAATCATGTGTTTGAGTACCAATTTTTGGCTAAAATTAATTTTATTTGTCATAGAATTAGTCAAAGGAGAACGTGGACTAGGATTTTCCATTCTTGATTATCAAGATCCATTGAGGCCAGCTCATGCAGTTATTGTAATACGTTCTCTTGTTCCCGGTGGCGTTGCTCAACAAGATGGACGTTTAATACCTGGTGATCGACTTCTCACAGTTAATGATCAGGTATATAAATAAATTATTTGTAAAACATCTCATAAGTTTATTGCTTATCTTATTTACTTTAAAAATATACATGTTTCAGGATCTAGAAAATGCTACATTAGATCAAGCTGTTCAAGCTCTTAAAGGTGCTCCACGTGGCACAGTGAGAATTGGAGTTGCCAAACCTCTCCCTTTGGCAGATTGTGTTCCTCCCAATGGAATACCTATCCCTTCTCTACCGCATAACAAAATGAATACACAATAAAATATAAATATTTATATAATTTATTAATATACTTCTTCTATTAAAATAAGTACATTAGATTGTATCTACATGTATTTTATAAATTATATATTGTTGGTTTTTTGTAATTTCTAATGTGTTTCATATATATTTTAATATTATCACAAAATTACTTATATATTTGAATTGGTCCCTTCTTATTTGTCTAAATTCGTAATAATGTTAGTATTTTTTTGTGTGTGCATTTAAACATTATTAATTAATTGTATGTATAAGAATATTCCTCACTTATTCTTATCATTTTAAGTATTGATGTATTATTATAGTACATTCCATTAATTTATTGGGAGAATTTTATTACACTTTATTTTTAACTGAAATGTATTATTTCTATTGTTCATAAGTTGATATTTTGTTGCACTGGTTTATCAGTAATTGTAATATCACAGTATCTAAGTGTGAAAAAGTATTATGAATAAAATATTATTAAAATCACCAACCCATTTTTTAATATTGATATTCCAAGTATAATTTTGTTATTATAATAAACTGAGTTTAAAAACCACGTTTATTGAACAAAAATAAAGTAAATGAAGCGCTAGTCAGCTATTTTAAAATCAATTACGTTTATGTATTTTTTTAAATTTTTTGTTTGGAAAAAAAACCATGTTATTAAATATTTTCAACAATGAGCGTCAAAAAGCACAAGGAAGACATTTAAAACTAAAAATGTAAATTACCTAATTGATTGTTTCAAATCAGTCGATAACATTCAATGTAACTAAACTTTAATGTAAATTTCACCATGATAAATTCAAATTACAAATTGATTAAGATTCGTACAAAGCTTCGATGATACTTTCATATTTGGCTACTACAATATTACGTTTTATTTTCATAGTTGGTCCTGAAAAGAGAATTCAACCATCATTAGCATACATTATAATTATTATATCTTTCTAAATTGAAATAATTACCCATTTCTCCAGTAGCAATAGAAAAGTCATTTGGTAAAATGACAAACTTTTGTACTTTCTGTGCATTAGAGATGGCACACTTGTTAACTCGGTCAATACCATCATTTATTGATTTTATTACCTGTTAAACATCAAATTTAATAATTATATACATATATAAACGAAATTTTGAACTAAGGCAACTTATTGTTTTTTATACTTTTTCATTCATATCTTTTCTTATTTCAGAAACAGTCGTAGCTTCAACTCCAATACTGTTCAGCCATTGAAGAGATTCTTGGCTCAACTTGTCTAAGGGATGTCCAGTCTCAGCATCAACTTCGGCCTATAATAAACAGAGATATTAGCAAAAAAAAAAAAAATTTTGTGAACACTTATTTTTATATTCTACCTTGAGTGTTAAAAGGACTGCAAGGAATTTTTTCTTGTCACCAATAACCATAGCTTGAGATATGAACGGTAATTCGGCTACAATTTGTTGTTCAATTGGAACAGGAGCTACATTTTCACCTCCAGCAGTAATAATTATTTCCTACAATTTTATTTTAAGTTATGAGATTGATCGAAAAATATACAGAAATAATTTTTTTTTCATATTTCAATAAAAAAATTTCAACGAAATATTTGACATTCACCTTGATTCTTCCAGTTAAATAGACAAACTCTTTCTCATCCATATTTCCAACATCTCCAGAATGAAGCCAGCCTTCATCATCCAAAGCTTCTTCGGTTTTCTTTTCTTCATTAAGATATCCCATAAACACATGCCTACCACGCATGCAAACTTCTCCTTGGCCAGTTTTAGGATCAGCTTTATCAATTCTTGTTTCAGTACCAGGTAAAGCTTTTCCAACAGAATCCAATCTATAGCTAGAAATATTAGAAACCTTTATTAAAAAAATCATTGAAACTCAAATAATTCGTGTATAATATAATGAAAATATAATACCATGAAGGGATGCTCAAGGTATGAGAACCACCAACTTCAGACATACCGAAAACATCCATAACAGGGATGTCTAAGCTCAAAAAGTATTTTTTGATCTCTACGGAGAAAGGTGCTGCTACCGTAGCGAACACACGACATTCTCCTAATCCTAGAGCTGCCTTAACTCTTTTTGTTACTAGCCATTTCGCCAGTGAAAATCCATATGAATGATAGTCGAATCTGAACATTAATTATAAATATAGAATATTATAGCCTTAAAAACCATGTGAAAAAAAATTATGAATAAAAATTACCCATTCATTCGATCAATGTGATAGCTTAAACTTTGTTGTTTAGCCCAACCTGAAATCAAACGTTTGACCAAACCGTTAGAAGCACCAACTGCCGTCATCTTCTCATAAATCTTTTCCCAAACTCTTGGCACTCCCATGAATCTAAAAAAATACAAATACATCAATGAAAATTTATATAAAAATAGTACTAAAAGGTTAAATGATTTTTCTTACAATGTCGGTTGTACTTCTTGTACTGTTTTGATCAAAGTACCTTTCATTGCATCTTTATCGGCAAAATAAACTGAACCAGCACACCATAAAGGAATGTATATATCAACCATCTTCAAAAAAAAAAATTATAGAATTTTGTGGATAATTTTGAATATTTTTTATAATGAATATATAAAAACCTGCGCTGCAACATGACTTAAAGGCAAATAAGAAATTATACGTTCATTTCCAGGTTGACAATCAACTTGTTCACATATTGCGTGACTTTCCCATACATGATTATCGTGAGACAACATAACGCCTTTTGGTTTTCCAACAGTACCAGACTAAAAAAAAAAAAAAAATAGTATCCTTTGATTATTCTATTCCAATAATATTATGATTCCGAAAAAAAACTCACAGTATAAACTAATGTGCAACATTCGTTGATTGCAACCATTTTTAAGATTTCATTCAATTTTGTGTTTGGTTCGGCATCTCCAATATCCATTAATTGTTGCCACTGTCGATATATAAAAATTTACAATAAATTCATGAAGTTGAAAATATATAATAATAAATAATTTATATTCATAATTACAGAATAAGTATTATTTAAAGATGGATCAATTTCTCCTTCCCATTGAATAGCAGCTTTGAGTAGAGGCAATCGTGGCCACACGGCTTTAATTTTTTCCATTTGTTTGGCATCTTGAACAACCACAATATCGGCTTTACTGTTCTCTAACACGTGGAGACACGCTTCTGCACTGTTAGTGGTATAAACTCCAGCTGCTATCCCACTATAAATTCATATTACAGTTAAAAAAATAATACAAATACAAGTATATAAAGATGCTAAAAGAATTACTAACCCAGCATGAATTGCTGCCAGATCCGCTATGAACCACTGAGGCGTATTAAATCCTAAAATACCAACTGCATGATGTCTCTGCAAACCAAGTTTGATGAATGCTTTTGCACAAGCGTGAATTTTTTGCTGATATTCCCTGTTTATAAAAATTTGGTCACCATATTGCAAATAAATTAGAATTTAACAATTCAATTTATCTTACATACCTATAAGTGACAGTTTCCCAAGTTCCATCTCTTCGTTTAGACGCAAGTGCAATGGTTTCGGGATAGCGAGCTACTGTCCTGTTTAAAATTCCCGGTACCGAAAGTGGAGGTTCGGATTCGATACCACTAGTTCCAATACGCAATTTAACACGTCCAGTGGCCAATGTTGACGTATATCCATCAGCAGGTAAAACTTGATTTGGTCCTGTGAAAAATGTTACAGTTATAATAACTATTAATTGAAAAAAAACCTTAATTTGTGAAATGTTCTTACCATTCATTAAGTTTATTGAATTCACGTCCACCTGATGTACAATTCCGTTGACTTCCTTTGGTTTTATTACAACGTCATCCTTATAAAATCACAATGGATTGTTTAGTAATCAAAAGTCATATAATAATAAAATAATTTTGAAATACTCACAATTTTATATGATACATGATTGTGATAACCATTGGCTATTTTTATTCCATTCTCCATTTTTAATATTATTCTGAAATGACAAAAAATCCATTTGAATATATAGAAGAACTAAATAAAACATTTCAAAGCAACTAACAATGAAACTTTCTGATTAAGAATGTTCACAAAAAAAAAATAATTAGACAAATCATAGAAAACTGATGACCATTGACATTGACTATCTCTAGTTTCAATGAATAGAAAAACCTTGAAGTTACATGATGTACCTCTTGGATAGAAACAGTCTATCGATTTTTTTAAATATTAATGACATATTTTATTGAATTTATGATGATTTCGAACATATAATACTTATGAATAAAATGTAGGAATATGGTGTTAACGAAAAAATATACAGTTCAGATGCAAGAGAGATCGCTTTGATTCAAAATACTATCCAATTACTGAATCCTTTAGATGCAATGATTTGATGAATATAAAACCAACCAAGGACTTCTATCAATTTATACAGCTAGCGTAGAGCAATTTATTTCATACAAAAGATAATATCCAACCCAGTTCAAGAAAATATTCAACATGTTCATATAGATATACAATAAATATAAAAAAACTGCAATAGGCACAATATTTTGCTATCAAATAATTTGAGTAAATAAGATGAATGTTGTGAATGAAAAAAATCTAGTTAAAATTCTGAAAGTTTAAATCAAAAATAAATAGCAATTCCATAATCCGTGATAGAAATACACATTTCGTGATTAAGATAATGTTTAAAAGTTCATCAACTATAGGGATAAAACATGGTGAAATACTCAAAAAGACTCACAAATCAAATCTAAGTATACTTTCTTACGTGACAATTTGATAATGAACTACAACAAAATCCACATTCACCGTCTGAATCTCTCCAAATGACTCTCCAAACTCCTCGACGAAGGTTAAACTCGTTATGAACGAATCCGGATTGTGTAAACATTCAAGTCCACGGGCACTGACAACAAGACAAGATAGCCCAGACTGTAAGAGACTATCGGAGCGCCAGAGTCAAAGGTCCCAGCGACGGCTCTCACGTGTACCCATAAATATAATACTCCAGAGATATCTCAGTCAATTAAAAAACTGAGAAAGAGGTCAATCTGGCTAGATAATATTGTCAGGAGATACAACCAAGCCGTCGAAAATCGGCTTGGACCCGAGCTGAGGTGACCCACGACACGGATGTTGAGTCCGGTGACCTCCAGACTATCGTCTCAATAGTTTATCAACTCTTTTAGCTTCTCAGAAAGCACATGGTAAATTAGGATTGTTTTATCTATGTTTTTGTTTCGACTATGGATTATGGGAGATGAAAGTTGAACTTTTTTTTTCAGCAAAGAAATATATAGTTCTTTGTTTCAATGATTCAAAGTGCTATGTTTTATTATATAATTTTTATGTGTCTTCAACAATCTATGAAAATTGTGAAAACAACTGTTACCCTTAATCTACATCCAAACACAAAGAAAAATTCAGCTTCAAAAGAAAAAAATCGATTTGTGCAAACCATGTGAATTGATAAATCAAATTTGTCATTGACCTGAAGCAATCATGTGCTGAAAAAAAATTAATCAGTTATTCGAACTGTTACAAATTATTACTGTTTCACAATACACGTGAAAGATAATAGTGTCTGCGAAAACAATTTTTGAAAATCCGGATTGATAAAAGTTATGAAAAAAAAATTGTTTTTGTTTTCAGCATGTTATATTATTTTCACTCTTCGTACGATATATGAATGTGGATATCTAATATCGATCTTCGGTCATATCATTTTTTCAGGAATTTATCATTAACACACGTATGCGCTTATGTACTTATATAACTAATCATATTAAAATATTCTGAAAAGGAAATACGACCTTCTTAAGTGTAATTATTCCAACTTTTTCAATAGATGTTATTCACAAATGTTAATTATTATCTCAAAAAAAAAGTAAAATATATAACGTCATCAATAACGATCATTCACTAAAATTAGAATTTGGAAATCACAAATGTAATTACTAGGTAAATACTCAACAGACATTATCAACGAAAATAAATGTGCACACCATTAAAAAGTGCTTTTAAAAGCGCTAATTTATTTGTATACAAAAAAAACCTAAATAATAATAAACATAAACTTTTAATTTATCTGTGGACACTTTTCGTAAATTTAATAAATTTTAATTTATTTTTCATCGTAAAATTTCCACAAAATTAGCTTTTTTCATATTTGAAAGAATGAACAAGTACGATTCTTAATATCGCACTCCACTCCAACATTCAGAATTATTTTACGAAAAAATGCAACATTTATCCAATTTATGAAATGTCCACGATCAATTCCATCAGCGTATTTAATAGAAAATAGCTTTTATATTCGTATGCATATTGAAAAAAAAATTAAATTATAATCATGTAAATAAAATTAATTCTAAACAAAACAAATAATCTCACTTTGTTCAAAAATATATAGGAAAAACTTTAGAAACAACCGACTTAGTTCAAAGCTGTGTAACGACTGAAGATTTTCCTAAGGAGATTTTCTTTTTATATGGTGTTGCGAATTACGAACTTTTAATATATAATTATAATTTTCTAATTTCCATTTCAATTCAAGCAAATAATAATCGATTTGGTCGCAAATAAATGCACATTGACAACCATTAAAAATCGTCCTTAAATTTCGAAAACCAAAAATTTACATAAGTACATATGAAAATCTCGGTAAATTCAATTAATAGCCGTTTCAAATGACATTTTTCCGATGTTATTGAATATTTAAAATAATAACAAAATCAAATATGTAATTCGTATTTCTTCCTGAGTTATTCGATCTTGAAGGTTTTTTTCGGTTTGTAATTTAATTATGTTTATGAATCGATAGACATAAGATTTATCAAATTTTATCTCAATTGACGTAAATGCTTTGAAAATTGCAACCGTGCACAAATTATATGAAAAACAAAATCGCACGTAATGTGAAAATAAGCTATTTGAATAAAGTTATGCTTAAGTTGTTATTTTCTTCTGAACAGCTGCTGAATAAGGTTGAGTTTTGACACAAATCATAATATGAATTGCGTAATTGAATTAAATTTCATTCCGATTACATGAGATTATTTACGTATTGAAGAATAAGAATCGGGATAGGGGTTGAATAAAGTAAAGTAAATAGCTAATGTAAAATGGGAAAGTACATAAAATAATAATGAAAAATATAAATTTAAAAAATATCAGTTCTTTTGAAAAAGTGCATCTGACATTTTCCATAAAAAATCAAAGAAATGACTGTTGTATTATATGTTCAAGTTCAAGTGATGCCATTGAACAAAAGTCGATTTTTGACATTTTCGAAAATACAATACATATCTAAAGAAAACGTTAATTACTTGTGTATTATATCAGTGCCAATTAGGACAAAATGTATTAATTACAACTGTAATTTTTTACTACTAAAATCGTAGTAATGATTCGAGTAATTAATATTAGAATTTTTTTCCAATGTCTATCATTAAGTTTAAAAAATACACTTATTTATGTATCTTTAATTCTATTATTCAATTTAGTATCAATATTTCGTAATTTTTTTGTTTAAATATTGAATAAAAGATATTATCATAAAATACCATTTCGATACTATTGATAACTTCATCAAGATTCACATTGAAAAAAGCCTATTTATAAAAAAACGCTTATATTAAACATAATCACGAAGTGATTGATCGCAAAATTTCGGATAACGAAAGAAACCCACAACAAAAATTGTAGATCATATTAAAAAAAAAAAATGCATATCTCAAAATCGAAAAATATTCATAATAAGATAACTCAAGACAAATACTGCAATCAATGCATAATCTATTGAATAATACACAATCACCAAATCGCACTGATTTAATCACAGTTTCAATAAAATAAAAATGTCAATAAGATTATAGCAGATCGATCTTACGATTTTATAATCCATAAAATTAGCGAAATGTCAGATGTATACAAAAAAGCTCAATTGTGCAAAAACGTACATATTTTAATATCAACTATGTAGAAAAAGCATCGAATCGATTCGATTTGAACTTAATCACGCATAAAATTCTCTAATTTATAGATTTTCTTAATCAATTTTATATGAAATACCGAAAACAAATTACGTACAAACGATCAGCAGGAAGCATTTTATGTATTGCTAATTGGAAAATACGTAATTTTAAGATCGATAAAGCACTATACTTAGCATGAACCTTTCAACTCTTCGTTGATAGACGACTTGTGCAAGATACGATTATGTTATTCGATGTGTAAAATACGCAAATATGATTTGTAGCAAGTCGTATGTGTACTATAAAGGTTTATCAGTTCAAATGGAGTGTTATCTGTTGGTTTTCAGAATTTACACGATTAGAAATCGAACGTGGCGAATTTTCCGATCTTTCGAATCCTTATAATATATCGGTGAAAGATACAAAAAGAATCATTCAAAAAAATATCGAATTATGCAGTATACTTAAGAATTTGCATATTGAACCTGTTGTAATGAAAAATATGATTAAAAAAAGTTGCACACGTCCATCGTTTTTTGCATTTTTTTTCAAAATGGGAAATTTTATTAATACCCACTAAACGTTCGAAATCAGCTTAATAACACAATCGGAATTAATCAGATTTAAAAATTATAAAAGATCGCTAAAAAAATGATTTTAAATACAATATGAGTAATATCATATCAAAAATTAATATCAATGCACATTCATAATTTTTTATGCAGGGATATTATTTTCTGAGAATTAGCAACACTGTATAAACAAAGGAATGTAAAATGAAATAAAAATAGCAACTAAGATAAATAACATACATATGTATCAATGAGCAAATAGAGAACACGAATGAAAATGCGATAATTTTTAGCAAATAGCATTAATATTTCATCAACTTTTTCAATAACACTCTTTACTATCTTACTTCAAAAAGGTATCACATGAATATTAAAAATTAATCATATTTGAAACAAAACCTGATTATTTAAAGATCTTTTCATTTACATCCCGTTTAATAGTTTGGCTCTTTAATCGATTCAATGGCAGAAAGCGTGTGACATATTTTTATGTAGTCTTCAATTGTGCGATTCGTTCTAGAATGAGGAACGCGTGGAGAGGTGAGTTTTTACCCCAACTCCCACCCTTAAATGTTAAAATAAAAAGACAGAAATATTTTTTTCAATAAACATGTGCATAATTAGGTTAATAGGACTTATAGTTTTTTTTAAACACAATAACGATTTATTTGCTCCATTTTTACGACACACACCCACATTCTACACCAGAAATAGTCGTGTTGGAGTAACCACAATACACCATCATCGATATCCACGTCAGTATGACGTGTTGGGCATACGATAAGCCGAACATATTGCAAATGTGGCGTGATGCTTGTGCATGCAAATGATTTTTTTTTCCCTCTAGTTTCATTGAGAACACAAAACGAACCAGGGCTATTATAATTATGTCATAAAACGAATGTTCAATAACCTCAGCAGAAGATAAGTCGATAATACTTGAGATATAATATCGATTTTGTATCGAATTTGCAATACGGTGTTTACATATGGCTATTGTCTTTCTCGTTTTTATGTTTGGATCTGAATTTTTCTAGCATATGCTAGAAATAGTTGTGAATTTCAGAGCAAAAAAGGCAGCGACAAGACTGTAATGTAAATGTGATTTGAATGCTGCATAAGGAAAAATATTTTTCAATATAAATCATATTTCATTGCATGCCTATATGATTCTTCGATCAATTAAAACGGTATAACACTTTCTAAATTATTTAAGGATAAATACATACAATATAAACTGATATGAAAGTGTATATTCGAGATTCCAGAAGATCTGGTCATACTCGTTTTGCATTTATATAACGAATTACCTTAAAAATATACATACATAAGGATATAAACAATAAAAAAATCAATTACGATCGTAAACAAATGAATTTTCAGTTAAAATTACAATTTTACAATTGCTGAAGCAAAAGGTGATAGTCCAGCGATCTATTCATAGAGAGTTAATAGATCTATGAACTATGGTATGTTTTTTCATATATTTATCGATCAGTTAATAGTCTGTGTTATGTTATCGTCAAATGACAGTAATCAGTGTGTTTTTTATGGTATTTTTCTCAACGATCTTTGTTCGAATGGAACTGAAAAAAGTTCTTGTCGTAGATACTAGGTTATTTAGATATGCGCATTCAAATAATATTATTAATATCTATGCGCTTTAATTTAGATATTTTCATACAAAAATAAATCGAAAATTAATTTGAAAAGTCAAAATTTAATATTAAGGCTGTAAAGATAAATTTTATTGTTATTGAATTTAAATTGCAAGTTTTACGAAAAACGAAAGTTTGTTTTTTAAGAACTTATTAAGAAATTCTCAAAAATATACGATGGAATTTAAATTTTTATAAATAGTTGTAAAAATTATAGAAAAGAAAGCGAAAATTGCCTCAAAAATACTAAAAAAAAATAGCCAAGTTCACGAAGAAAAATTCGTCATACGTTTAAGTGTCCTCCGAATTGCATAATGTGAAAATTCAATTGTCGATTGTTAAAACGTAATAAAACGAAGACGAGTCGTCCATAATGATTGTACGTGTAAAATTATTATGAAAAGTATAATTAAATCAATGTGAAAAGTTTAAAAAAATAAGCTTCTATCAATTTATATGCGATTATGTGAAGATCTTGAGAAAGTAGATCTCGAAAAGAAATCTATGGGAAATTTTCATCACAACATTGTAATGTTTAATTGGATCACTTAACAGATAATTGATTTAGTTTAAACAATATTTATGTTCGTAATACATATTTGCTTTATAAGAAGATCTTCTTTCAAATCAAACGATTCATATTTGAAATTTCGAAATTGCGCCGTAACAATAGTAGTTTTTTAAATAATTAATACTATACCGATTACAAAATAACCAGTTATAATGAGTAGATTTAAGTTAATTGTCCTTAAACGCCATCGATTTGCATTTGTAATATTTTAACGACTCGATAATACGAGCTAACTTTATTGATCGATAATGTCTAGAAATGATCGTAAAAAATTCAAAATGTTCTCATAAATTATGAAAGAACTTCGATTGACACGATAGATTCTACAATTGTAAGAAAATACGTAAACGACCTTTGATTTAGAACAGGAATGACGAACTTATGACCTAAATAATAAGAAAATAAGGTCACAAACTTATAAAAATTGACAAATTATAATATTTGCGATTCGAATAATCGATAGGATACTGTACGAGGTTGATTGAAATTGTACTTGAAGAAAAAAACTTCCGTTTCGATCGATCAATTAAAAAACTTGTAATTATAAATTGCAAAATTAAACAGATCAATTCAATGCTAATCGATCGAAAATTTATCAATAGATAATTCCGCAGTTTAAGTACAGTTCAATTATGTTTTATAAACATATTAATATAATTTCTTACACATTGAAGTAAACAAAATATCTAGAAAGCTATAAAAATTATCAGCAACGGATGATTGGAGAACAAGTCATAATAAGTTATAGATAAAATTACTTTTGCCATAATAAGAGAATTCTGGATTTTACCAGAACGATTGCGATCAGGAAAAATTATTTAATAATTAATCACATACATTCTGTAAGACTAATTAAAATTTTTTGGGTAGGTTTGTCAGAATATATTGGATTTTAGGACAGTTGGAAATTGCTTGAAAATCGATTTACTGTTCTTGAAGAATTAAAGCTAAATAAAATCCATTAAAAATCGAAGCAGATTTTCGATGTTCAAAGTCGCACAACTTACAAAGCATCAATGTCAGTAACTAAAACATGTTTAGAATTCAAATTAAACTTTCGCAATGTGTATTTTGAAGTTTTATTGGCGAATCATATGTGCTTAGATTTATTTTAAAATAAAAAAAGTGGGTAAAGTTCGACGAATTCAAAGCATAATATTTGCTTTATGCACGAGCTTGAGATACTCAAAACTTCACTTTTTTGTCGTTCAAATCAACAATCGCCTGTGCAAATCTTTTTTCGAAAAGTTTATTCGCTATATGCACGAGCTTTAGATGCTTAAAACTTCACTTTTTTGTCGTTCAAATCAACAATCGACTGTGCAAATCTTTCTTCGAAAAGTTTATTCGCGGAAAACTGCGAAATTTGACAAATGGACGATAACGCGATATATCGTTTATTTACATCCGTTGCTAAGAAATAATCGCGAAATATTTATCTGTGTCCAATTTCATAAGAACGACTTCGATGAATTGGTGGATAAAAAAAACTTGCAAACTTTCACAGTTAACTATAATTTCAGCAAATTCTGAAAATAGTTCTATAAATAAGTATATTTGAGATTACTGTATTATTCGAAGTACTGTATTATACTGTGCTGCGTTAACATTTGAACCGAATACCGATTTGGTAATTATTTTCGGCTACAAATCGAAATCAACAATATTAAGAAATTAATTCAGATAATACTAAGATCATTCTAATATTCATGTTATCTGCATAACTAAAATAGATAATTTGAAATCATAAAACGGTTCACTTTATAACCTGCGGGTCACATATTGCCAAGGTTAGACTCTATTTTAAGTTATTGTTATGTGTTAGAGAAAATGCTTTGATTTTATAAATGTCTCAACATTAAAAAGGTCAATTTGAAATCGATAATTCAATCACCAATTTCGAAAACATTATGAATGGAATGTAATTATCTATGTCAATTTTGTGATTCGATTCAAGTGTGAACACAGCACAGAATCGTATGGCTTCAATAGAAAAGCTTTTGTAAGAAAGATGTGCCTTTTTCTAAATTTCGATGAAGCTAATAATTTGGTTCAAGTGTGAACTTAACTTAGTATCGTATGACTTTACTTGAGGGAAAATCATACATTAGAATAGCATTTAAATGAACCATGTAAGGAAAATGTGCCTTTTATTAAATTTTGACGAGGCTCGTAACATAGTTTGGTTCAAGTGTGAACTTAACTTAAAATCGTACGATTGTAATTGAAGATAAATCATACACTAGAACAACTTTTGAATGAACGATGTAAGGAAGATTTGCCTTTTTTTAAATTTAGACGAAGCTCATAGTTCGGTTCAAGTGTGAACCTAGCTTAAAATCGTACGACTTCAATTGAGGAAAAATCAAACACTCGAACAGCCCACGGTTCTATTTAACGGTACATAAGCCAAATTCGCGGTCACTAAACACCAAAGAATAAAACACGACCGCCATTTCGATTTTGCAACGAATATTCGGCCGGCGATGGACTGAATGTCAAAAAAGGAATCCAATTCGAATTCATTCCTTAAAAACGTTTCAAGGTTTTTCTAAGCAATTGATGACAAACGATATACACTTTGACCCAGTGCCGAAAAGATCTTTTTTCTTAATTACAATGGTTAAGTGTATATTTACCTTTTCGAAATTGGCGAAGCGGTTTGTATGCAAATTTCGAACGATGTTAAATAACGTCGTGCGAGTTTCTTTGAAAATACTAGTTTTTTCTTTAGTCTTCGAAAGAAGTTCGAAATTTGCACGCCACAAGACATGTGTGAAATATTGAGGATTTTTTTTAGCAAATACTCGTTTCAATGCCAATCATGGCAGAGTTCAATTTGAGAAGCAAAATTCAAACGATGTGCTTAATTCAATAATTTCTCATCAAACATTCGTTCTGGTGATGATCATATCATAAATGTATGAACTTGATGGACTTCCTATTCGAATAAAAAGTCACGTACAATTATGATGTTGAATCATTGATTGTGATTTTTTTTATTAAATAAGAAAAATGCCATATTCGTCGAATATCTCGTAACATAAAAGTTGATTGATGTTTATAAACAGATAGTACATTTTTTATGATTAATATTTTATACTAAATTAAGTGGAATATTGTTTAATTACATTAATATTTTTTTATATATATTATATTTGAACTTTGATAGAATTTTAAAAGATAATAGTCCATTTTCAATTTTGCAATGAAATGAATAATTAAACAAACGATGAAAAATGATCCTTTCCACATTTTTCTGCTATTGTTATTTTTGAACAATATCATTCTCAATTGATGTTTCATCAAAAAATAATTTATTGAGCTACTTTAAATGATACTAAACAAAACACGTTTCGAGTTATTCAATAAACCGACAAACTTGCGAATTAATCAAATATGTATGATCATAAAACACGAATGGAGCTAAAGAGAACGTTAGTCAATATCTAAAAATAAAATATATGATATGTGTATTGAGTAGAAAATCAGGAAGCATTTTAATTTAATGATAAAACCACATGGTGCATTCATCAATCGGAAAAGTTAAAAAATCTACAAATTCACGAATAAAACACAATTTAATATTGTGTAGTGTGCCCTCGATTTGTGTGATTAAACAATTTCGCAAAAACCCGCGAAATTTAAATTGCACAAAACAAGTGTATGTACCCACGCAAAAGCATGATATAGATTTCAAGGATAAAAAAGCTAAGTTAAACAGTAATAAAAATTGAAAATGAAAAAAAAAAATAGAATTATCTTATTTGATAACCACGTAGGTATATACTAAAAATTATTAGGTTAGAAATTTGTATCGATTTCCAAAAGTTTATACGAAAATTAATTTGCAGATTAGTGATTATTTAGGGCCGAGTAATAATATAAAAAATAAGGTGTTTTCTTATTTGACCATCGCTATAATCGTACAGCAACAAATCTCTCAATTATGCTCAAAAAACTGGATTAGGTTAATGATTTTTCTATTAAAAAAATAATATTCATCATCACAGCATTCTAATCGAGTAATTTTAAATAGAAATACGGTGGATATAATATAGGATAATATGTGCAAAAATGAAACTTACGATAAAAAATCGAACGATTTGACAGCAGACCGTCCACAAACGATGACAGATGTCAACTGACCGCGCGATTCGCGACCGGTGTTTTTACCCCACCACTCCGAGAATCACATGTTACCGCGCACGAGGGAAGTCCGGGTTAGTCACCGGAAGTTTTCTCGGACTTTTTCCGGCCTATTGAAGGTGGAAAATCACGAAAGTCTAAAGCTTTTCGAAGAAAAAAGCGAGTTTGAACCCTTCGTCGAGGAAGCGTCGAGTTCTCATCGAGCGCGCCGGCAGTTTGTGAATTTTTTTGAAATTTTGACAAGTCGTAACATAGCGTTTGGCGGGCATGGTTTTTAATGTTTTTTTAGACAATTGTGCAAAATAAATTAAAAATTATCAAAAATATTAATGCTAAATTTGAAAGTTTTCAATATTTCTACATTTTCGACAAGATCTGAGTGTCCCCACTCTTCTAGTCGTACAAATCGCATTTCGAAAAATTCAATCGTTAGTTTGAAAAAATACTGATAAAAATTGCCACAGATAAATTAAAAATTAAAAAAGAAAATATTTAAGAACGTCAAATTGAAGTTATCAATTTCGAGCTGAAAATGAAAAAAGTCGCACAAATTGCGCAGGTTGGCTAATCGCAACGTCAACGTGGCAACACTGTTCGGTGTACGGTGGCCGTGTTTTCGTGCGGTCGCGAGACTCGTCTCGCTCGAGGGGCGAAGGATCCGGGGGCGCGGGCCCTGGGGGCGCACTCCACTCCTCCGTTGCCGTAGCGACCGCGCCTATATAAGATGGAGCGGCCCGAGGGGCTCGTGCAGAGGCGCAACGTCGGCCAGCGAGGCGGGAGCGGGAACGGGAACGGCAGCGGAGGCGCCGGGGCCAACTCTCCCAACTCCCAACAGGAGGCCGACGACCGCCGGAACGACGACGCCGACTCCAAGGAGACGCGCCTCACTCTCATGGAAGAGGTGCTGCTGCTCGGCCTCAAGGACAAGGAGGTCTTTGCACTTTGCAGTCTCTCTCTCTCTCCCCAAACAAATATTTGTCGACTTCTGTTTCGACGACGCTATAATTATTGTTGAAGAGATACGCCTTTTTCTTTGCGTAGGTGGCACACGCGTTTGTGCACACCGCGTCCGGCTCGGTGCCATCGTTATGCTGGGTTCAGATCCCATGCGATTCCACAGTTTTCAACAATCCATGTGAAGAGTCTATTCTATTTGATTAAGAACCAGTCTTTATACTGCCTTCGTTAATTAACCATCGAGTTACAGTCATTCCTCCGACTACAAACTGTCAAAATTCCATCTCCGTTCTCTCCAATATTGAGCAAATTTGCGTTTCGTTTTACCGATGCGTACCTTATCTCGTTTGATCAGTGAAAAATGACATACTAATATACACCGATCCACATTAGACACAATAAAAAATTAATTTGCACTATTCACATACCTTTATCTTTATGACAATTTCTATTAATGTTCTATTGCACGCTCATTTTTTTTTCTTGCCAACGTCTATCGCATACTCGTTATTTTACTTCCCAGCAAATAAATAGTGCATTTGAGTCTATTATTTTTATGTTTTTAAATTTCTTTTCACTTTAAACTTTACAAAGAGAACGAGTGAAAAAAATTGTGGTAAAATACGTATCGAAACATGTAGACGGTATTAAAAAATATCAGCAAATTGTATTTCCATATAATCAAAGAAAGCATTACACGTTTCAAAGTTCAGTTGAAAGTCGACATGAGCTCTTCAAATTGAAAGAAAAAAGTCAGCGATCAAATTCAACGAAATCCAACTTCAGTGCAGTTTGTATTGTTGTATACTTCATTCATATTACTGCAATTATTCAAATTTCACGCATACGAAAAAATTATTTATTCCTGATATGTCTATAGATTTTACATAATATCCTAAATATTCAGATTGTACTACATTTCTACAGCTTCAATGTGTCCTTAGATAAAAAAATAATATCCGCACTGATATGATATTCGTGGGCTGTGAATATTGATAAACATTGCTGTATAATTCTTTTTATCTGTATGTATGTGCGTGTGAGCGAGCATTAATCACATATACAAAATATTTTATCTGATATTTTCACAATATCCAAACCAATAAACCAGATTCAATTTAACCAATACGTTAATTATATGGGTTAATTTTCAATCTCACAATGTATTATTTACTTTTATAGGGCTACACGTCATTTTGGAATGATTGTATTTCGAGTGGATTAAGAGGATGTATCCTTATTGAATTGGGATTAAGAGGAAGAATAGAATTAGAACGAGCCGGGATGAGACGAAAAGGTCTCTTATCTAGAAAATTAATTGTGAAATCAGGTTGGTATTTTTATCATACATTATTTTTGATGCATTGAATTTATATAATTTACTTCTTTTTTCATATTAGACACTCCAACTGGAGATGTACTCTTAGACGAAGCTCTAAAACATATGAAGGAAACCGATCCTCCAGAAACTGTTCAGAGTTGGATAGAGTATTTGAGTGGTGAGTTAACTGATCAAAAAAGTAACTTATGTTCAATTGTATTTTTATTCAACTGTGATTTAAATTTCAATTCAGGTGAAACATGGAATCCTCTCAAATTGAGATATCAATTAAAAAATGTACGAGAAAGACTCGCCAAAAATCTTGTCGAAAAAGGAGTTCTCACTACCGAGAAACAAAACTTTTTGCTTTTTGATATGACAACTCATCCTTTGAATGATAATGTGATCAAGTGTAGACTTGTCAGAAAGGTAATATTTTGTCATTGACAATCTTGAATGATTTAACATTCATCTTTGAACAAATTTCGGTTTCTTTCAGATCCAAGAAGCAGTTTTGTCAGAATGGATAAACGATCCTCAGAGGATGGATCGCAGGACAGCAGCCTTGTTGTTTTTAGCGCACGCTTCGGACGTTTTAGAAAATGCATTCGCTCCGCTCCCAGACGAGGAGTACGAGCTGGCCACTTGGAGGGTACGAAAGTTGCTAGATTTGGACTTCGAACAAGAGAGTCTCAAACAAAATTCACTAGAAATAATGTGGGCCGTGTTTGCCGCTTTTGCAAAATAACGGCCGGTCGGTAGCAGCTATTGGTGGTAGTGTGAATAATTTGTACTTCCACCTCTATTGACGTGCTGCATCTTTTTGCAAGAATTAGTGACAGTTATTGTAAATGTATGAAACGGTATGTGTAAGCTGAGAATGATCGTAACTCATTGATGACAAAGAATTCTTTTCTCATACATTTCCTTTGTATCAGAATAGTCTATCAGGGTGTTACATGATCAGCTTGTGTATTCTTTCTATCAATGCGTATCTAAATTCTTTATGGAATCATGGTTTAAAGAATTTTCAGTACATAACTCGATGTGATCTTTTATGTTAAATTTTATCCTTTTATTAAAATTGAGTTTTCAGTGTTGAAAGTATTTAATTTACAGTTAAGCTTTATTATAAACCTAAATTAGTGGGAAAAGATTTATATTCTTTTTGCATATAAGAGATTCCTATAAATTGCCCTTTATATAAATTTTATGTATATTTTCCAAAGTATCTTTTTATTTATTAAAATTAGATATATTTTATTACTTGCTTTTTCTAGTAATATGGAAATATTTTAATTTACATAAGGCTTCATAATAAGCTCATTATTATTATATTTTGTGGAGCCGAATTTTGGTTTCGTGCCTTGTCAATACAACTGCCTCTACTGAGCAATACACTAAATGCACAAGTATATCGGACGCATATTTGACGGGTTTCATTGGGTTGATACATGTGTGTAATTGGGAGTAGTTTAAAGTTTTCAAATCAAATATACGGATGATTGAGTGTTTTTGTTTCACGAGTCCCCCATCTTATGCACGTTGGCTCTATATGGATAATGGATAGATTATCGTAAAAAATGTGTATTATATATACAATGCTGTGTGGATCGAAAGGTGGTCTAGCTAGCGTGTAGATAATATTTGAGAATAGTTATGGATTAATTACTGACGTTTTATATAACTAAGTAATCTAGAATGAAATTGTATCGTATCCCTAATCATGGTCTAAACTTTCACTAGGACTGCTTTTTATTATGAATACTACTAATTGTAGAGTTATTCGGTTGTATTTCAGATTTACAAGTACAGAATTTACTATCGATCATTGGTTTTTGTGAAACGAAGTTTTGAGAATGTTATTTTTGTATTTGTGTTAAAAAGTGTACTGACATAATTAAACGATAAAAAGATTGTAAATTCTATATATGTAAGACTGCTTATCAAAAATTATTACAAAAATGTATCTATGATATTGATTGAAAGCATATACCTTTGAAAATATTAAAATTCAAATTATTGCATATTATTCTATATATATCGGAAATGTAAGCGTGAGTGTGAGCACATTTCGTATAAATTTGCCATTTTTGTTGTAGTATGAGAGAATACTGTTTGAAATATTTGAAATATGAATGCAAGTTTTTACTATTTAAATATTATATTAATATTGTTATAATAATATTTTATTCTTAACGATTGTTCATTCTTTGCATCTGTATAGTATTTTTATTATAGAACCATTCCATGCATTGCTTTGATTTAAAATTATTTTTTCGAAGATTATCTAATTAAAATCATTATACCTATTATGTAACCTTTTGTTGATTATGAGTAATACTATCCTTAAATATTATAGTACTATTCATGCTGACTAGAGTTTATTTCACATATCATGTGCTTCATTCTATTGCAATCAAAAAAATTGTCCACATTTTGACCCATTTTTTACAAATCTTATTCATAGTTAATATTGTTTGTCCACATCTAAAGGAAAAAGTATTATTTCTTAATTTTTATTATATTTTTAATAGAGTTTATTGTGACATGGTTTTATAATCCGATGAGTTGTAGTTTTTGTAAATGATTGCTTATAAATTTGGTGCATATGGAAGATGTTTACTGTAAATAATAAAGAGAAATAATAAACATTGGCTTTTTTATTTCGATCAAATAAAATAAAATTAAAAAGTCGTTTTCATTATTTATACAAAATAAGAGGAAAGGTATTTATTCGATCATATATTTTGAATAAAATAAAAGTACACTGGAGCCTCTTTTTGTGCCACCTTTTTTGTGGGAATTCAGTCGCGCTTCACCCTATTTATATTTTCTGTGTGCTCAAACACGGATAATTGAGTGTTCTGTACTGTACTTACAAAGGAGGAATGAAGTAAATATCTTAAACTGATAAATCTTAATGTTACCTAAAAATAGATTAGGTTAGGCTAGAATTTATTTATTAAAAATTAATACAAGATTAGAACTCATTTTGAACTGAGATAGTGGCGAGGTTGAGTTAGAACAATGACAGATAAAATAGGAAAATTCTTAAAAGAAATCAATTTTATTTTCATAACAATGCATATCAGTGGATTGGTATGACTGCACAACTATCAAAATACCGAACTGTCAAAACTCTAGTTTGCAATATAGGTTAGGATTGACGTTCGAAAACAGTTTCTTTGAAATGTCTGACATCAGCTCTGATGAAGAAAGAGACGTGCTGAGTGCGAAGAACTTGGCCCGCATAGGTGACGACATCGCTCGAAAGAAGAGGGATCCGGCCACCCGGGGAATGTTTGTTTCCGGTTGGGACGACGCTGATGCTGATGAAGGAGTATGCGAAGAGAAACATCCTCACGGTGAAATTCTTTACCATTATGCATGTTTGGTTTTTGTGTTCAATATAATTCTACTCATAGTTGTGATAATAATCTAACGAAGGAAACATACCGATCTGTCCCTGTCGATTGTACTGCAAATATTGACGTAAAATAATATTGAACGAATAAAACGCAACTTTCAACAGTTATCTTAAATTGTCAGATCAAAGTTAAGTATACATATTTGTTAATATTGGAATATTTGCAGAAACACCTGAAAAAGAAATATTATGGGCAGCCGAGAATGGAAAAATAGATGTGGTTCGTAGTTTACTAGAAAATAATCAAGAACTTGTCAAAGTTACTGATAATGATTCTTATACTCCATTACACAGGTCAATATGACTATTTTTGTTTTTTTTTTAAATATGCAAAAAATATTGATTTGTTATTGATCATTTATAGAGCATGTTACAACAATCATGTGGACGTAGTAAATTTACTATTATCTTATGGTGCTTCAGTTTGTGCAAAAACTAAATTGGGTTGGGAGCCATTGCATTCGGCTTGCCATTGGAATCATCCAAATAGTATTAGTAGACTCTTGGCTGCCGGAGCCGATGTTAACGCTCGAAGTTCCGGTGGTAAATATTAAATAATTTAATTCATCGTCACAATTACAAATAATACCAAATTTGTACAAATACTTATAATATTTATTTTATTTACAGACCTAACTCCTTTACATACTGCATCATCAAACAGCCATTGTAGAAAAATGTTGCAGCTGATTTTATTTCATCCGGAAGTAGATCCTTTTGTTAAATGTAAAAGTGGAGATTATCCAAGAGACATTGCACGTAGAACGGGAGTTTATGAATACTTATTTAGCATAACCGATCCAGCTATTAATTTTATAAAATCACAAGAATTTACAGTCAATCCTTTCAGTAGAAAATAATTATATTGAAAAAATCTATAAAATCGGTTCTTCTTTTGGAGGACTCCAAATTTTAAATTCTCCTTTAGATGAACTGAGGAATATGTCTTGGTTTGGATGTCCGCTGAGAGAATTCACCACTAAATGTTTCGAGTGAGAGTATTTCTTCACAACATTCGATGTCATTAAATCCCAGCACCATATTTCTCCAGTAGTAGAACCCGAGAAAATGTGAGCGTCATTGTTACTGATGAAGTTTTCTATTGCATAATCTTCTGTTTTGTGACCCAAATACCTGAAAATATATGAAACACAAATGAATAATTTTATTTTATATGAATATATTAGTTTTTAAGTAAAAATAATGTCATACGTTGCTAATAGTTCTCCATTTTTTTTATCTATCAACTTGATAGTATTGTCTGCGGAAGAAATAACTATGCATTGTCCATCATGCGTGAGAGAAGCAAATGTAATGGATGCTAAAATAAATTATATAATGGTAAATTGCTGTGATTTTATTTTATGCTTATATAAAATTTCACTTTGTACCTCCAATAAAATCTGAATACATCTGTCCCATTCGAAGATCATATATTCTTGTATGACAATCAAACGAACTTGTTAATATTTCATGGTCTGATATTTGAATAGAACTGATACAATCCTTAGCATCTTTCATTGTCTGTAAATTTATTATGAAAATTAATTGTTGAAATAAGTGTTTAGTAATTATAAAACCAATTAATTTTATTTACCTGAATCGGAGTGGATTTTCTTGATCGTAAATCCCAACACATAACAGTGTTATCGTGTGATCCTGATATTGCAACTGATGATTCTTCATTGAATCTAGAATTTCATAGTTGAATTAATGTTGCAATTAGAAAATTAAACAAGCAAATTTGAAAGAATCATACGTACTTAACACAACACACACTTCCTCCATGTCCACGCAAATGTCTTAGAGCCTGCCCTGTGCTTACGTCCCAAAGGACAACAGATTTATCACTACTACATGAGATTATATGACTGCTATCACAAGAACCAGCAGCATCTAAAACTTCATTTCCATGACCACCGTAACATTTTAGCATCAACTTTCGATAAGGATTCCATAATTTTATTTTTTTATCAGAACCACAAGTAAGACAGTAAGAACCATCAACTGAAATGTAACAAAATACACATAGGAAATTTGTCATCATTTTTTTTAAAGAATATTATTAAATAATTCATTGAGTATGAACAGGAAATGAGATATGACCACCCAGAGCCTTATTTTTCTTTCTGTTGATACTTATGTTACAAAATATTTATAATACATGAAAATATACCGTTAAATCTGACGGCACGAATAGCACCTTGCTGTGCATCAATAGTTGTTTCACATTGAAGATTAGTCACCATTATTTAAATTTTTGGTGTGAAAATTGAGATTAGTAAAATAGGTTAAGTATGCATAATTTGACAGATGTCAAACGATATGCATGAATCTAACAATAACAATCATTTTATCAGCTATAATTAGTTTTATTATTTTTCATGAAATTCAATTCACGGTCGGTCTTCTCATTACTCTAGTTAACTAACCAGAGAGTTACAACTAGTTCTATCATTATGAACTGTCAAAAATCTGTCTCTGTTCCGCGGATTTTCAGCAATTCATAGTAGAAGAACTGACTCTAACTGTCTAATTAGTTAACTAAAGCAATGAAAAGACCGACTAATAATATTGAATTTAAACAGAATTTAATAAAAAACATTTTTTAATTAGAGGGCATGGTTACAATTTGGCAACGGGTGGGATTGTTGAAAGTGAGCGTCGTGTCGTGTAGTTGTCAAATTGTCAAAAATTACAGCAAATATAATTTGAAATTGCAGTTTCCCGCCCAAAATGGGTGTTCCGGCGTTCTTCCGGTGGCTCAGCCGAAAATATCCCAGTGTTATTGTCGAATGCATCGAACAATTGGTATGAAAAATATTTTCAAAACATAACCTCTCTTCTATATAACATTACATTAGTATATTGCCTTTAGAGTATTGTTTTCACAATTTCCGCCTTAATAAGGTTTCTATGCAATTAGCTCAATCTTTCATCATTATATGTTAGAAATAATTATCTCAATGATATTGTGGAGATATCAGTATGCTTCAGAATCAGCATTTAAACTCACTTGCAAAATTGTTTATTATGCATGTTTTCAATACAAATGAACTTGTAAAAATACTTAACTTGAATTGAAAAACATAAACATAAATTTTTCAAATGTTTCCTTATAGCCTACAGATGTTGACGGAGTACAGATTCCTATAGACGCATCAGAACCTAATCCCAATGGAATAGAATTTGATAATTTATATCTAGATATGAACGGAATCATTCATCCTTGTACTCACCCCGAAGACAAGCCAGGTATTATACACTGTCCTTCCATCTTTTATATTATCATATCCAATTCTTATCTTTATTAATTGTTCAAATATAGCTCCCAAGAATGAAGACGAGATGATGATTGCCATCTTCGAATGTGTTGATCGTTTGATTCGAATTGTGAGACCTAGGAAAGTGTTGTATATGGCAATTGATGGTGTGGTAAGTCAAAAATTGTCTCATATAAAATAGTAATGTGTGACAATTTCAAAATTCAATTTTGCACTTAGGCTCCTTGCGCAAAAATGAATCAGCAAAGATCTCGTAGATTCAGAGCGTCAAAAGAATCTCAAGAAAAAATCATTGAAATTGCAAGATTGCGCGAAGAACTGAAAGAAAAAGGTGCTCAACTACCTCCAGAAAAACCTAAAGAGAATCATTTCGATTTGAATTGCATCACTCCTGGCACCGAATTCATGGACAGACTCAGTCAATGTCTCAATTATTACATCTACGATAGGTCATTGGATAAGTCAATGTTTTATTTATACTTTCAAACTGTGCATTTTCAAAATATTACTATTTTGCAGATTAAATAATGATCCTGGCTGGGCTGGCCTCAAAGTAATTTTGTCTGATGCTAAAGTGCCCGGTGAAGGTGAACATAAAATTATGGATTATATCAGGAAGCAAAGAGGTATTTTATTTGAATTGATAATTGTATACAATTTTAATTTTCATTCAAAATACTCATATTTTCCTATTTATTTATAGCTCAACCTGATCATGATCCAAATACTCAACATGTATTGTGCGGAGCTGATGCTGATTTGATTATGCTCGGCTTAGCGACTCACGAACCAAACTTCACTATAATACGAGAGGAGTTTAAGCCAAATAAGCCGAGACCTTGTGACATATGCGGACAAATTGGTGAGATTATTTTTCCGAATTACAAAAACAAAAAAAAATATAATAGAAACTAACTTATATATTCTTTTCAGGACATGAAATGAAAGAATGCGTTGGTATTGTTATGGAAGATGCTGGAACACCATCAGTTGAGTTTTCTGGTCGTGATCAATACATTTTTGTGAGACTCAATGTTCTTAGGGAATATTTAGAAAAAGAGTTGCAGCTGATCAATTTGCCATTTGAATATGATTTTGAAAGAGCATTAGATGATTGGGTTTTTATGTGCTTCTTTGTCGGAAATGATTTCTTACCTCACTTGCCTAGTTTGGAAATCAGAGAAGGTGCCATTAACCGATTAGTCAATTTGTACAAGAAAACAATATACAAGACACGGGTATGTATTTTGTTTATTTAAGTATTAGTTATTTATTTATGATTTTTATATAAATTGATATATTTTTCAAGGGGTGGCTCACTGATTCCGGTGATGTGAATCTTGACAGTGTTCAAATGATTATGTCCGATCTGGGCCAGGCCGAAGATGAAATATTCAAAAAGCGTCAGCAAACTGAATTAATGTTCAAAGCCAGAGATAAAGCAAGGAAAAAGAGAGAAATGCAACAAAAACCAAATTTCAAATTCATAGAAAATACACAGTTTGCTCCCACGGTGAGAAAGTAAGAGTGCAGGCTTTATTTCCTGTTACTCAAAAATGCCCTGTGTAATTTTATGAAAAAAAAAATCATTCATTTTAATTTCAATTAAGGGCTATATTTTGAACTTTTCAATTATAACGAATGTTGAATTTTAACAAATTATACATATAACTGATAGAGTGTAACTTACAGCCTATAGGAAGTGGACCCACCGCTGTAAGAGATGCGAGAAAAGAGGCTTTTAAAACTCGCTTGGCAGGAATGCAATCCGAAGCGTCTCCAATCAATGCTCAAAGAGCGTTAATACATTCATTGATGAATCCTCAAGTACATATTGAGTTTTTCATTGTTATTTTTGTAATAACTTATTCATTCATAATATTTATTATTTTAGAGCTCTGATTCAAACGATGATTCAGATAGAAGAGGTATGAAAAGAAAATTTGACGGGACACAAGATGGAAAGTCTGAGTCGACTGAAAATAACGATTCTGATGATGATCAAGCTCATGATGAAGTTCGCTTATGGGAAGACGGATTCAAAGATCGATATTATGAAAGCAAATTTGATGTATCATCCGATAATTTGGAATTCAGGTTTATATTCATATAATATATATTATATTTTATGTATTGATAATTTTAACATTTGATTCATAATTTTATATTTTAGGTATAATGTAGCATTGCAATATGTACGCGGCTTATGTTGGGTACTTCGGTATTATTACCAAGGCTGTGCATCATGGAAATGGCATTTTCCCTATCACTATGCTCCGTTCGCTTCAGATTTTGTAAATATAGGTGGTTTATCCACACAATTTGACAAAGGAACGAAACCTGTAAGTTTTTTATGATCAAATTGTGTTGTAAAATAATGTATTTGTCAAGCATATTTATATTTTTAATTTATTTTCTAGATTCGTCCTCTGGAGCAATTAATGAGTGTTTTTCCTGCTGCTAGCGGAAAATTAGTCCCTAAATCATGGGCAACACTAATGAGCGATCCTGTGAGAAATTTACAATTTAAGAAATTTGTGATGTTGATGTTTATCGAATATTACTAAAATATGATTATTTTTTGTAGGATTCCCCAATAATTGATTTTTATCCAGAAGACTTCAAAATTGATTTGAATGGTAAAAAATTTGCATGGCAAGGTGTAGCGCTTTTACCTTTTGTAGAGGAGAAGAGATTGTTTAAAGCATTATCTAGTTATTATAAAAATCTAACCCCAGCAGAAAGTAAGTGCTAATTTTTTTCCGATTTATCATGTTGATATTTGTGTACATATATTAAATAAATATATATTTTTAGGTATGCGAAATTCACATGGATATGATAGACTTTATGTTGGTATAAGGAATCCTTCATATTTATTTATTAAAAACATGTATTTGGAGGAATCAAATAAAACTAGTGATAGTGATCCAGAAATACCCTATGCTTGTCAAGGTGTCAGAGGCTTCATCGCCACGGCTGAAGACTGTGTTGTTGAAGGAGGGTAAGATTAATATTCATAGTCCCTATTTTTTTCTAATAAAAATATGTTATTTTTATTATAAAGGATTGATGTGTTTTATTCAGGAAGCTTAATTCTCCTATACCCGGATTAAAGCACATATTAGACAATACGGCTATATGTTCAAAATATAAAGACCCGATATATCCTATAGACTTCATTTTCCCAGCTAAAAGACTAAAAGGTGCTGTAACTCCTCAAAGGATTTTGAAACCAGGAGATTTGTCGCAGGAAGAAAACAGAAATTGGCGACCCACAATAGGTGTTTTTTTTTATCTTTAATATGCAGTATTGTGAACTTGTGCAGTTTTTAACTATTTTGAATCTTAATGACAGGTATGGTACCGTCAACGACGCGTGCCACCTTGGGTGGAGCAGGTCATAGAATGCTGGGTCATCACGTTCCCAATGACAGAATGTATGGAAGTGTTCAACCTCCGTCCAATTTTCACGATTCTGGTAAATTACTATATGTTTATTTCAACTTACACTTTTCACTATCCATCACATTCCTCAAACTCTCCACCTAAAATAAGACCGTATCGCAAGTTCAATATTTCAAATTCAACATAGAGGCAGTCTGATTTGATTTCAAGTTTCAGACAAACTAGTTGTCTTTTGAGATTGGGTTCAGCTGTTATTGAAATATTGATCAGAATTGTTTTGATAATAAAAGGGCTGTCCCAGACATCAACTGTGTTGTGTGGCATCAATCGGTGGCACCAATTATCCGGACTCCTGGAGCTAGCGTGTGCTCCTCTATTGTAGTCAATATTTGTGGCACGCGTTCGCATTATTAAGCCGAACCCCACGTTTGTTTTTCCACTCCCACTAAATATCCACAACGACGCATACATTTTCAAATCTTTAATAATTGGACCTTTCGGAAAACGAGCTGATGATTCTCGAATGCGAACTTTCGATTCTAACGACTAATGAGTCATGGAATGACTTGTGGCCCATTTACACGTTCCTGTTGCCTTTTTTTCATATGAAACAGAACGAGCTAGTTGCAAACGCTAGAGAGAAGAAAGGTTACGGTATGAGGAATGTGTAAATTGGTTATTTATTACTAGATCATTCGTTTAATTTGTAGTATAAGTATTCGAACAACTGCAACAAAATTTTAATCATCGAGGATTTGAATATTCAGAGAGGTTGGGATTTTCCGTTCGATATGAATCTATTAATTTTTGATATGCATTTAAATGAGCGTTGTGCGTGCTTGCGCCATTGTGTAAAGTTCGTACATAGAGGAGAGACTATATAGAAAATAACGAGTGTTTGGGAGTCGCGTGCCTGGTGTGGGCGCTCATTGTGCGCCCATCAGCTCGCACAATGCGATCAATTAACGGCAGAACGCGCACCGATTGTTTATTAATTGCACCCCTCTTGCTCCCGCCACTCCTACTACTTCTGGTATTCCTACTCCTGAATCCGCTACTTCCTCATTTTAGTGTACTCCTACTTTCTGTACTCTAATTCCTATTTCTGGCAACCTCAAGATTCGTTCACATGTTGTCATTGCATCTCTTATTCGAATCTAGTGAACGCTAGTTGCCGCGGCAGTGCGAGTTGCAGCGGCAATATTTAAACGACACTACTCCTTTTTTAATCTTGCTGTTAGTACTATTACTTCTACTTCTAGTGAGTTGAATCCTATTTCTTACATTTCCGCTTTTATTTCTTGCACTCTTGCCACTCCTGCATTCAGAGATCTCGCTGCTCGAATCGACCGTCGAAAACAATCGTCTCAATTATCCAGTTGAAGCAAATTTTCTCGCACATCCCTTCGACGTGATGCAATTCGAAGGGGTCCTCTCAATTGACTTTTTCGCTCGACACGAATTCCGTTCGCGAATCGCGAAGCTTGTTAGCGGGAATAATAAAAAATACGCAAGCTATTTTGTCATGTGTCGTTAATCGAATTTGCCCCCGTTCCATCTAGATCCAGGAGTACATGGATGGATAGGGAAGACCCTTTCACCCTCGACGACCTCCGGTGTTATTGTTGTCGACCCTCTGTCACATCCAACTCTCGCACACGAACCCAGCAACCGTTCTGTTTGTTCGACGTTCATATAATATTCAGCAGCGATTTCGTCGAATTCGCCCCGACCGAACTTCCGCCTCGAAGCCTTCTTCACCAGCTCCGGAGGAAGTCGCGATAGTGACTAGGATAGTAAAAGCGAGGGTCGCTCTTCCATTGTTGAGTGCGAATTTTCCGGAAGATAAACGTTCCGTTCAATCGTTGGGGTTGGGGTAGATAATTGCATTCGATAATGTGTTTGTAGACGCCTACCGCATTGTCGAATTTGCCTCCATTGTGTTTTAAATTCCCTTTTTTTTCTGCGAGGGTATAAATACAAACACCTACGATGGTATTGTATAGTATTAGATCAGATGGAAAGATAACTCTAGCCACCGAATGAAAAATTCATAGTGTTTTTTAATTGGCTCGCGTCGGAGTGGACGTGTCATCGGAATAATCAGAAAATGTACCTATAGTCGCCATATTGTTGGGGTCGAAAGTGGGTGGACTAGGGGGTGTCTGGCAATCATTGCGCCCGGTCGAGCGCGAAACACCTGCGTTGGACATCGTTGGACATCACTAGCTGTGTCACTATATTGAAATGTCTGGTCTGATTCGTTTATTGGATTATATGTACTAGTTGGCCAGTTAAATGGGGATCTAGAAAGAATTTGGATATTCTATCCAGATCGTGTCCAGATAGGTATCAAATTAAATCTTATGTCTTGTATCGAAATTTTTCGTTTTGGGTATCTTGACGGAGTTATGCAAAAGAGAGGAATATAGATCCTTTTATAAAATTCACTTTTCGAGATCGTTCACTGGACATTTTGAATTTTCAAATTCATCTGAAATTCCTCTCGACGCAATCAAGATGCGTAAATAACACGGGTTCGGTTTAGCTAATCATACAACTCGTCCAATCAAAACTTATATTCTCTTATTTGCATTAACAGTTTATTGCGAAAGAATTACATTCGCGTAATTCTATTAATCGCCCGAGTGGAGAATAGTCGAATAATTGGGGCAATTCGAAATCGTTTGAGTTTCCTTCCTGTCTATCTATCTATCTATCTATTTTCATTGAATAGCGATCGCCTATTTAATTCTACCTGATCCTGTGTAATGTGCTCACTGTTTTCGGATAAAATATTTTGACAGGGAGCAATTTCTCTCTCGATTCAATGGAGATAAGGGACATGCGTATACGTTGGGGAATAAAAAGGTGTATTCTTCGAGACGAAAGAACCTTTCAACGCTAAGAATTACCATTGTGTTCGGTGGTGCTTTGATCGTGCATTAAATGACTATATATTCCCATTTTTTTTCACATTTCTGTACACGAACATCCTTCCAATATTATAACCCACATTTGCTTTGTCGCAATTTTATGGTCAAGAAAAAAACGAACCTTCTTTTCAGAATCGAAGAGATTCTTAACTATGCATCATTGTTCGATTAAGATTTTTTTATAATTGTGCAATTCATGATTTTTATTACCAAATTTATTATCAAATTAGATTTTATTTATTGTTCAATGTGTAATATTTAAAAATGTTTCCATTTTTTTCGGGGTATTGTTGAGTGCGTGATTCTTTGAGAGCTTATCGGGATTATGGCGTTCGCGTATGTATGTATCTAGAGCCCTTACAATTGTTTGCATTTTTACATTTGTGCTCATTTTTTTATTTTCGCTTCTTTATGTAATATTTCTTTCTTAGAAATCGGATTGAGTTCTTTTCGCGGTTTTTTCGCGTGAATTGCTTCTCCCGCTAATGCGACCAAAACATCTGTATGAAATATGTTTCAAAAAGATCTTTTTTTTATCGAATGCAATTTTATTTTTTGAGTCTTCGCATTAGAAATATTTCGATTCTATATTTATACGTATGTAATTTCTAAAATGAAGATTCGCACAGTGGAAGCTTTCGACTTTTCCCGCAACTCTTCTTACCTAATGATCACTATAGCAATTAGTGCGCGCACCGCTAACAAGGAGTCCCGCCGTGACTACGGGGTGGAAATTTTATCTGAGGGATAACACATATAAATAAATCAAAATATATATTCTCATTAAAATAACACTCAAATTCATACATAAACAAGAGTTATTTGTCGTTCGAACAAACTTCAAAAATTAGTTTACCACTCAACTTAATTGTACATAACTATGATCTGCCAATAGTTTAGTCGGGTTCTTTGATATGTACGGAACTACTCCATACAAAAAAGTGCTCGACCAAACTATTGGTCGATAAAAAGTATGTGATCTGCTTATCGCTAATAGTGAATATTTGATTTATTAAAAAATATATATGATGACTATTTAGCTTATCGACTTGTTCATCCCTGTCGCGTTTTCCACCCTCATCCCCCAATTTGAAGCACTCGAGTTGATGTTTCCCCGTGTCTAGCTGCGCCTTTTGTCCACGCCTCTCGCGCTCATTTGTCTTTTGATTATATGCCCTCTCTCGTATATATTTTTATTTTCCGCCCACTACTATATTTTATATTCGCTGCCTTGTTGTTTTTCCTCCTCTTTTCCCTTCGCAATCCACCCTCGGCTCCACTTTTGGGTGAATTTCCTTTATGATTCGCGTCGAGCCTGTGCGATGGCTCTCTTCGTTTGTTCCCTCGGAACTGCCTTTTGTTCTTGGCACGCACGTTCAACGGTTCTCAGATATGGAATAATGAACGCGTCTTTTGGACAAAGATGTGATTTTTTTTTTGAATAGACGCATATTTCCATATCGATTTTTCAAGAATTGGCCGTTAATTTCCGTCAAAATTCGCTGCTGTATCACGACTCATCTTGTTGTAATGGTTGATTCGCATTGCAAGCGAACCGAATAGGATATAAACTGACGAACGAAACACATCACATTCTCATAAAGTGATCATCTTAAACGAGCATTATATTTTTAAAGTTCGCATAATATCAGATTCATTCTTACATACTATCAGATGAATTTCCCTCATACCCAAGTAGGAAGACTTTCATCGCAGCATCTAATTTCAAAGCGATAGAGTTTACACTCTAACGGAACACTTCCTAGGAGAGATCGAATCGGATCTCGCTCTTTTTTTTTTCACAATTTTACTCTCGTTATATTTGCCTCGTGCGGATGGAAAGTTAGGAAAGGACGATTCGACATCGTCTCCCCTAATTGCCGGGGGCTGCTCCTCCATGCAGTCGTCCACTCGAGCACGTAGCCGATCTCCAACCTGACCCACCCTGCGAATCCTCACTCCGAAGACCACAAAGCCAATCTTCAAAGGCTGCATCATTCTCGCAGTGATCTGCACAGGCGCGAATTCCACGCGTGTCCAACTCTAAAATCGAACTTTGTATTACGTATATAGCTTCGATTTTCAGGGAGTTTTTCGCGAAAGTTTCCCACTGGCGTTTGCAATTTTCGCATTCTTTTGTTCGTCAGCTCGCATGTGAAGTTTTAAAAGGTTTTTCGCCTTTGTAGCTGCGAGTCCTTTGTGTGCGCCGTCAGTAATTTCGTAATTCCCTTTGTAGCTTTCGTGTGCGCCATTATCGTGTACGCTCTCTGTACGTTTCGTCCATTATTTTTTAAGGTTTTTTTTTGCGTTTGATCGCTGAATTTCAAGCCGAATTTTCAAACTTCGACGTTTTCGATGAAAGTTCAACCGATAGCGAATCGGAAACCGTGTAATTTTTACGAGAATCATATAAAATTTTGGCATTTAGTATGCTTGTCAAGATTGAAATCATTATTAATCCATTTGTACAACGATGTCCAACTCAAAAATGAAATATTTTATGTAATTCAAGGGTAATGCCGAGAGTGTTGGCCATAGAGATCGAATCACTAGAGTTGGAACGAACCACACATTTTCTCGTTACTTTGAGTAGCGTCTGTGAATAAACTTGCAGCATTACGTCACATTATTATGTTGCATCTTTATGTTTCTTTTGCGTACAGTATAGCTTATGAGTGCGAAGGAGACAGTATTGTTTTTTTCATAACTATACTTTAGTGCAAAATAATTGGTTAATTCCAACTCTGTTGATTCTACCTATACAGAATTTGACTATATTTCCAAAAGTTGCATTTGGTTATATCTTCTGATCAATGACCAACACTCCTCGAATTACCCTAATGGAGATCTTCCACTGTCGAGTGGAACGGAACGGTCACAGCTACATATAAGAAAGAGGAGGATAGCCATATAGGAGAATACCCTTCTTTCTTACAGCTATGTCTCTAGTCCGTTGAAGCCTAGTCCTAATTGAATCCCCGTGTAAATCATTTTTATGATCAAAAAAAGAATTATAAAAATAATAAAAAGATTGGACACCTCAGTAGCACAAGCACACACCAGACGTTGAAAGCCAGAGAGACGTGTGTGTCGATCCACGTCGACTCCCACTAAAGCCCTGAAAGCTGTCGAGATTGCGACTCGGGCGTAATCACACCTCACAATTGGTCGTCACAATGGGACGCCTAATGCAAATCCGCGATTAAACACTCGACAGCCACCGAAGCCCTGCTCCCCGTTCCCAGGATCGACTCCCAACCTTTCAGCCTCACCAACCCCAACGCAACATTTCACCCCAACTCACACACCCAAGACTATATTCGATAAATTCGTTTCTAGGCAATTACCAGGGCAGATACGACAACAGGCACGGCAGGGGCAGAGGATCGTCTTACAGAGGAGGATATGAGGATCGCGGAAGACAGGAAGGCTATAACAGACAGTCTTATGAGTCTCGAGGCGGATACGATCCCAATCGCAGAGGCAGAGGTGGATATTCTGGACCTTCTAATCATTCCAGTGGTTATTCCACTGGGAGAGGAGGACGAGGAGGCTCTGATGGTGCCAGGCCTTCGAACAGGGATCACAGGAGTCATCCGTACTCCAGGAGTGAGCAGAACCAGTGGGGATACGGACAGAAGCCGCAGGGTTATTATCAGAAGCGTCAGTGAGTTTCTGATGATGATTGGTAGTTTTTTTATTCGATCGATAATCGAGAAAAATTCTATTTGTTTGTTTTATCTGACGATTTTTTTAATGCATGTTCATTTGACGTATTATATAATACAGTACTTTAAGATCGTTCATTTTTTCCAAGTTTATATGTAGAATGATTCAAAAGTTACTGAATTATTTTCAAATTCATGTTTGTGAAATTTCATCTTTCTAAACATCACCAATTTGTATCAATGGTAAGTTTTTAATGTAATATACGAGTCCATGAAATGTATAGTGGTATAAGTCACTCATACCTAGTTTTGAGATACAAAGCATTTAGTAGACATTATATTATAAATCAAACTGTTTTTTAGGAAGTATTTATTAAAGTATTACTTATTAACAGTTCAAATAGCCAGAGAAACTTCCTCAAAAACAGTTTGATGATTATGATATAATGTCTACTAAATGCTTCGTATCTCAAAACTAGGTATGAATGACTTATACAACTATGCATCTCATGGACTCATATACAAACAATATTCATTGTTTCATTAATGCAAATCATTCGATTTATCGACACAGTAACAGAAAAATTCCATATTTTAATTTTATAACCATTATCAGTGCAATGTTTTTTCAAATGTAATAAAATAAAATCACACACCCAAAAAAAAAATGGTATTAATTCCGACGTGCGATAAAATTCGTTACCGATTCCCAGTCGATCCGTTTCCGAATCATTGGCCGGCCGAGTGGTAACGGTCGTGTTTTTGTTCCAACAATTGCTCCGCGAATTCCCCCATCGTGCTCCGACGTCGGAGCACTCGAAGACCACTTGATTTCGGAGCCGATTGTTCCACGGCCAGCTCGACATCTGCGAGGCAACTGCTGCCGCTGATGCTGATGCTGGAGGAGGAAGTGCCGGAAGAAAATGGTAGGTGCAACGGTTTTCTTTTCGGATTCGAGAGTCGTTTGTTTGCTGAATGAGTTTGAGGTTATGTGTCGTTGGTGTATTTCGTGTCGAGTTTTTTTTTTGTTGTCGGTCGAGTGCGATAATTGTTATCGGAGTTTTGATTTGAGTGTTTTTGTATCGGTTGAAATTGTTATTGTGTTTGAAATAAATAATGTGCATACGAATATAATTTACTGCTTAAATGAGAAATGATTTTTTAAGAATCTTGAAATGTGCACTTATTTCGCGCGTTGAGAGCTACTATGAAAATGCATTTTGCTTGAAGTTGAGAAAGGTAAAAGTATTTTCCATGCTTTAGGTACTTGATGTTCAAAGAAATACACATCTACATTTAATAATTCAATAAGATTTCTATATAAATGTTCAGTGGTTTGCATATTGCATATTCGTTATTTGTATTTTACAAATCATAAAGAAAAAAATAACTATAACAACTTCAGAGTAGATTTATTTTCATATTATATGCGCCATTTAATTTAAAACAAAGAAACATGTTAGTGCTATTTACATAATAGAGTAAGTCGGGGAGAGTTAGCCATAATTTTTTTGAAGACATTTTTATTACACATCCATTTAACATATCACCAGTTGAAATTGCAAACTTGAAGAACAAAATACCCTAAAATTGCTTCTTTTTTTCAAATTTACATTCAAACATTTTGAGATGCCTTTAAACTCGAAAAAAATTGATATATAAAGGAAGTAATTGTATGAAAATTCATCAAGTTCAACAACCAACAAAGAATTTATGTGTATTTATCACTTTTACCTAGATTAGTGGAATAAGTTACATTGAAAAAACTTAATACAATTGAAATTTCAATACGATCCCAATCAAAGATGGCGGCACTACATCCTAACAACAAACACCACCGAACCTCACCTAATCAATAACTCCCTCAACACCAAAACTTCACAACTCCTAAACCCAAATCCTCGCCACTGAAAGGGCGAATCAGACCACCGGAACGGATCAGACTTCCGCTTTTTGTCTTTCGGCAGCAGTCTTCAGCAGATGTGTGCCCCTGGGAGGAAGGAGGACGATGGGGGGCTTTCCTCTTTGTGCCTCGCTTAATCGAGACCCTCGTGGAGCTTCGAGTGCTCCGTCGTCGGGCAAAAATCTCGAGGGCCTCCGGTGCGTGCTCCGCGGATCTTAACCCCATTGTGACGCCCTTTGATGAATTTCAAACGAGTCGCGTCTGGTGCGCGATTTTTTCAGCGAGAACCAAAGGACAATGCGCATATTCTATGGACACATTCCTTAGACGCATTTGAATTTGGTAATAATTAACTCATTAATGCTAAAATATTGATTAGATCACATTCAAAGCTAAAATCAATGTAGGTCGTGGAAAGAAATTGTAGATTTCATTCGCCCGTTAGTGAAAATTAGTGTGAAAATTGATGATTCCAAATCGATTTTCTTAAATCTATAATAAAAAATGTCGTCATAATAAGAATTCATGAGATTACTAATGTCTATCGATATATTTGAGTAGAATGGTACGTTATTGCACAATCTCCTTTTCACTTTCCTTCAGGGGTTGAGTTTTTGAAGCGTGCGCGTTTGCTTATTTCGCGCTTTATTCGAAATGTTATGGGTTGTTTTTCTTTGATTTGGAATAATGTGGTCTATTATATTGCTGGCTGATTATTGTCTCAATAAAAATTCATAAAATTACTATTGTATATCGATTGAGATATATTTTAAATTTGTTGAGTGGAATGGTACGTTATTGCCCAATCTCCTTTCCACTTTCCTTCAGGGGTTGAGTTTTTGAGGCGTGCGCGTTTACTTATTTCGCGCTTTATTCGAAATGTTATGGGTTGGTTTTTTTCGATTTGGAATAATGTGGTTCATATGATTGTGATGCTTAATATTGTTTTAAATAGCTGCATTTTAGATATACAAGGAATACGTTCTAGAAAGTCGTATGCAAGTAGTCGAAAAATGGAAAATGTTACTTGGTGCTTTTCAATTTTAGAACTCGTATTTTGTACTTAAGTGCGTTCTCACAAGAAACGCAATTTCAAAACTACAGTCGCCATCACCAGTAAAATGTATGAAATTGTATCAGATTGTCTTCAGTGTTGCAGCCTTCCCTGTCATATAAATAGTTACTATTGTTGATGTTAATTTCAGTTTTTTCATCGTAAAATATGTTTATCAAATTTTCAACATTTAATGTACTTTTGGCTCCAATTCAAAAATTTCAATATCTAACGAAAATAAATAATTCCATTATGATTTCTTCTAAAAATAATATAAAATTGAAAAATAATCTTATCTTTCCAAATTGGCCTGCAGATAATTAACTAATAAATGTTCAATTGTAATTTGAATTAAACACATTCTTAGTTTCTAAAATTATAAAACTTAACTCATCCGGACATCTGTAAACCAATATTTCGAAATAATCACATTAATCAAACGATCTCAATATAAAAAAAAATCTAAAATCAACAAAACTTTCTCACGTGAGTCAACGAAACATCACCATCCGTCAAATTTCCACTCAGATGACCACGCAAGAAAAACTTAAATCAATTCCGATTTCCCACGAGCCAATCTCCGGAGCATCGGAGCAAAAATGTTAACGAGTGCTCCGATTACTTTTACCAACCACCGACAATGGTCCCACAGTGAGACGCCATACTGCGAACGAATCTTCGCGGAGCAAATCGACAAGAAAATAACAAAGGGCGGCAGTTTCGCGCCCTTCGTGTCGACAAGTCGAGTCTGAATCGATTCCGATGTGAATTTCGATGAATTAATTTCGTTTTGCATCCATAGAAATGCTGTAGGTGTTGTTGTGTTGGGAATTGTGAATCGAGGTGTGAAGTTTTGATTTGATTTGAAAAAAATGGAATTGTTCAGTCAAAGGTATTTTTCCGATATTGAAAGGCAATATGTTTCACTGTATGTGATGGAATATTTTCGAAACTGTCGATTTTCTAGTAATTTTGAATATGAACCGTTCAATCATGTGTGAATGATGCCGAAGTTATAACTGTTTGAATCACACCCATAGATATTGAAGGTATTATGGGTGCCACTACTCAAATAACGGTAACTCAATATGTAATTGATCCATGTATGATTTTTAAATGTTGATTCTTATTTTACCAATGTTCCTTGCAATAAACAATTCCCAAACAAATTATCTCAATTCGATTGGACGAAGATAAGTCCGGAAAAGATGGCAATTCGAGATAAATTTCCCAGTTATAATTTCTGAAAGTTGACATTTAAAAAAATCTGATCATTTCTCCCAGACTTACTCTATAGTTGAACAAAAACAAAAACAAAAATGAATACTTGAAAAAAATAAATTATTAATATTCTCAAAGAAAATCATTATAATAATTTTCTAGAACAATCAACCCTCATGGACGCGGAAAAAATGCGGAAACGAACTCAAAGTCAAAAATCCATCCCACATCCCGCACCGTAATGAAATTGGGCAAGCTGCGCACGCACACACGCACGCCAAACAAAACGGTGGGGATGGACGCGGTAGAGGGTGCGGGAGGGCGGGGAGCCAATGGGCGAGCGCGGCGTATCGACCAATCGTCAAGTGGGGCTAAGCCCCGCCCCCGAAACATTCACGGTCACCCCCACCCCCTCACGCACACACGTGCAAACATCACCCCCCCCTTCCTCCCTCTCGCTCGTCTCTGTGTATGTGATGGCTCTCCCTTGGCATGTGGGTGTATGTGTGTGTTATTTGGTTGATTTTTTTTTTTATTGTGTTTTGTTATGTTCGTTAGGAAATGTGAATGGTTTGTGTGCAGTTTAGGGAAATTATTTTGTTGGAAAACTTTCGTTAAGGTGCTCTGTGAGGAATCTTATGATTCAGAATAAAATGTGTGATATCAGAAAAAAATATTGATGCAGTTCGAATGAAATGGAAAAATTTAATTATTACAAAAAATAGTTTGTAAAATGCAATTTACCTATTGCATGTCAATTTTTTAAGGATTTTTTTTCACACACATACGAATAAAAATAGTTGAATCTGAAGATTATTTTTTTGTAGATATCCTTTTCATATCCTTATTAAATTTATTCGTATGCATATAAAAATTGCGTAATTGTAACTTATCATTTTTTTTATATCCTCATGAATTAATTTTTTAAGCGTGGTATAATCCGAAATATTGTACATTGAAAGGATGCATATTCGTATTTATTCAAAACCTTTCTATTTCTAATCTAAATTCTATGAAAATAGTCAATCTAATGACATTTCAAAAAAATTCAAAAATACTCAATGCCTTACCTTTCTATCGACAAATAATCAATTCATCTGACAAAAAAATAAAAATTCATTGAACCTTCGAATCTGTGAACATCACGGATGAACTGGTTCCGACTCAAGCTCGAATCTGCGACATTGTCGCATTTTTTTTCCAGAACCGTTTTTCATTTTGTGATTCGCCAGTTGTTACACGTTAAGTGATGTGCTGCTGTTTTACATTTTCACGAAGCATTTAATGCCCTTTTGTGTTTCAACCATCGGTGCGCATGCCGTTGAGATCGGAGCCAGATGTCGACAACATTTTTAACAACAATCCATTAACGTTTGTTATCATAAAAAATCCCATTTAAATTCCTTGCAATATTTGAGTTTTATACAACTTCGAATATGCAATCGATTATGAATTTTAAATTTTAATTAAAATATATTTGAATCGATTATTTATTTCGATTCGTATTTCACTGGTTCTCAAACTGATATTTGCCGCATGTGTGTATGTGCGATTTATTTTAGCCGGGTGTCCGTCCGCTAGGCTTTCTCTACTAAAATTTTGCCCCGAACACTTGAAAATACAAGTACCCTCTATTGTGTGTTGGCAACCCTCTAAAAATATATTTTGTACAAAAATAAATACGCTGGTTTTTTATCGTCATTATTATCGCATTGAGCTTGCAAAAAAATGCACGCACAATTCACAACGCATTTGCAGTTAAATGTACCTATAACAAATTTTGATTTTATCTCGCTTCAGAAAAAAAATTGAAATATTCGATCTAGATTCAGATTTTAATTTTTTTCGATAGGAACTCTTACAATGGATTTGCTTTAAATAAAATTGTGATTATTTCATGTTCGATATAAAAATATTAATAATTGAAAAATGTAATTAAACAACAAATTATATTTTTATTGTTCAATCTTTTGCACAATTCAAATCTATAATTTTATGATGGATTTAAAAAAAATATGTTAGGAGCCGAGTTCGAGTCCCATATTTGACATTCTATCCGAGGAATTCGTCTGCGCGTCATCTTCGAAAGTATTTATTTATTTTTTTGAACGTGTACATAATAGACGATGGGTTGTAGGCAACAAATCCAGCGGGGAACAATGGCCGCCGAGTGATTCCCGCGCGCGTTATTGACAAGATGGCCGCCCAGGTGTTGCCAGTCATGGCGCGCCTGTGCTAATTATCATTCCAGCACTTCAGTGCGCACTCGTTGTTTTGTTCCAGGTTTTCGTGCCTGTTAGCCCTTACTCGAATGCGAACTACACTAACTACTACACAACCTATTATTATATTTTTAATTTTTTTATTTTCCAAAATATTTGATTTAGCAACGGTCAATTTTTTAAATTCATTTTTGCTCAATATACTTGACAACTTTCGATTAAAATTTATTATTTAAGGGCCGATATTTTCACCTTTGGTTTGAGATTTAAACTAATTTTAACGACACGAACTTCTTCCAACAATGAAAGAGACAAACATACTACAATTCGTACAACAATACATACATGCATCTCTTTCCCTTTGATTTTGACAGTTGGTAGTTAGAGAATCGCTTTATTCTCAAACTAGATGTGAAAAGACTGGACTTAAATGGTATACATATAAAAATCTTAACTTAATCTTAAAAGTTCAGATAGATTTCATTATGTCAGGAATTTATTTTTAATTTCAAAAACTTTTAATGAGATTTAGATATTATTTTGTGTAAGTATCGAAATGTTGATTATATTGATTTAAAATTGATCAATCTGATTGAATTACTGAATAAACGATTCAAATACTTTCATTAAAATACATTTCATTTCGATTTCGATTCAGTTCAACGTTCTGTATTTGATTGACTTTTTCATTCTGCTTAATTGAGTCAAAAGTAATTTATCGAATCAGTTCCGGATGAACGATCAAATTCGATTTAAAATTTGTGCTCGCGTACGATTTTTTTCCACACACGTGTTGTATTGAAAATTAATTCGACACAATGACGTGTATGTTACAGTAAAAAAATAATAATCCCGAAGCAAAATGTGGCCGCTATGTATGACTGTAGTGGACAGGCTACCAAAAGATTCTCCACTTACCTGATGATTATCTCCAATAACCTGTCATCATTATTTTGTAACATCAATTTAAACGGTCCTAAGTGGGCCACACGCGATTTACTCACATCACTCGTGTATTTATCTTGATCTCTCGCTTTGCCACCCACAAATACACACGATTTATGTGTAATACACTTTTATGAAAGTAGCATCGAATTCGTAATTTATTTATTCATATAAATAATCATAAAATTCCGTGTATACTTTGATTAATTCATTAAAACAAAAATGCAGACGGAAAAAAAAATGAAACATGTTCGATGCGTTTTTCAAAATTTCCTTCGTGATGTTCCATTTTAAATATAAAAAAATCGCTTATATCAAACCACAGATGTAATTTTTTTCATATTAGAGTACAAAATTATTTTTTTATTTGTTGGACAAACAAATTTTGTCATTTAATGAGATTTATCGTTATTATTATTTCGCATATTAAAAGTTATGACTGTATCAAGTGATTTGACATTTAAATCTATTTTGTAATAGAGTTAGCACTTTATACTCTGGATGATTTATTCACATATCAAGCCGATTATATACCAACAATTATTTTTATGTACATAATAATAATAATTATATAACAATTAACGAATTGATTCGTACAACACGAATCGATACGTATTTAGCATTTCTCACGAGTCTACCTCCCACGAGCACAAAACGAACAACCTTTCCGATGACTTGCGTTCTCTGCACTTGTCAAAAAGCCCCAAGATGTATCTATTCATGTCAAAATATCAAACTGTTGATATTTACCTGCCAAATATGTACATTATTTCCACGCCATCGTTTTCACCGCATCACATTTATCGTTTCGCATTTGCATTGATTCGCCCTCGCGTCTGAATATCTGAACATCTTCATCCATCTTGGTACAACATCCAGCCGTTTGTTATTTATAATGTCTTCGGGCGGAGCTCATGAATTGACAAATTGACACCATTTGCATCCATCCGCTTCCTTATTCGCAGCTAGGGGACATCCCCCTTTCGGTTCTTATTTAATTCGCTGACTTTTCGGCGTCCATCTTATAATTTATGGAGTTTTCGCGAAGACGTAGCATGGGGGGGAACTTGGGGTGGTTTGGAATCCATTTTATTCCATGGCGAGGTAAGAAGATCTCGAGTGTCGGGTGCGCTCGCCCGAAAAAATTGCTCACTAAGGGCAAATAAGCCCTAGCCGGTTACTAAGGTTACTAACTAGATGAAGGCATATTATATTATACCTACTTGCACGTGCCTAGCTCGTCGAGTGTCGGAAACCAAATTACTTTTTAGTTATTCAGGAATAGTCGATGTCTATGTGTGAATTTTATGCTTCTTCTACATTGTTAAAAGATCAGATTTAATGTTTTACAATAGGTATTTTGTCTTATTTTTATTACCGTTGATTAAATCGAATCTCGGCTTTTGAAAAGGACACATCTTGTATGGAATATGTGTGTTTTGAAAAGTTATGATTCATTCGAAGCATTAAGATTTTTAATTCAAATATAAAAAGTATAAGATCACACGTAAAATAAATTATATCAAGATATTAAAGGTAATTCTGTAAAACGAATTAGGTAGGATTGAATGAAATATCAGATGTTAAATTACAAATTTGAAATTATTGTGTAGTAATACACGCATAGATTAAATCTATTATACATATGTAATCTAACGTAATAGACCTAATCTGTCTTTAATTCAATGCAGTGAATTGACTATGAATCTACCCCTGATGCATACCAATAGTTCGAAAGTAATATAAAAATATTTACATGTTAATTTATAGAGTTGCACATAATATATTATATGTACAACACGTAGGCTTTAATCTTCCGGTTTATTTACGGAGAACGCTGCGTATTTTCAGAACGTTGCTTAATTTCGAGTATCGCGAAATATTTTCAGAAGTATTCTAAATAAGACGAGGTATTATATTGTTGAAATAAATCCGCTACAGTGTTTCGAAAGCGTATCGTTCGTTTCGAGACCTCTCCAACACCTCGCCGAGCGAAAGGACGATTCAAGTTATTGGATTTTTTCCTCCGGCGATATAGAATATTCATATAGATTTTTATGCGAGGAACAAAAGTAGGTACTCGCTTTATTTTTTCCCTTCGCCTTGAAAAAGTTTCGATGCGTGTTTATATTCATATTTTATTCTACTCGTGTAGGAGTGTTTATGCCGTAGTTGTATTTTTTGAATAAATGCGATTTGTTGATGAAATGTTTAATTGAAGGATGATTTTAATGATAGCATTATGTCTGTTTGAAATTTTATGTTGAGAGCGTTGGTATTTCTCCGTATCATTAAGGAAAATTCACGCGCGCTTGGGTATTACATGTTTCCGTTTATAATCCTGTATAATTGGGCGAAATAATTTTCACGGAAATTCTCTGTAAATTTCTATGTACGAATATGATAATTGAAATAATTTGTGCTAAATTGTTATATTGAAGTAATCATTAGGTTTTTCTCAATATAAATGAGATTTTTCCACAAACTCAATGATTTCATTTGTTTTCGATTCAATACCCACATTTTAATAGCAGATAACCTGCAATACACTAATATTTCGACCTTTTCAAATGATATTTAACGGGTATTAGTGGTTTATTGGATAAATAAAAATTCAATCATTAGTCTGAATAAAATTTTACAAAACCATAACGATAATTTGGCAAATATTAAATCCACACACAACGGTTTTAAATTTCAACAGTGAATGCAATATTCAAAAAAATACTTGATTCTTTTATTTATCGAAAAAATATCTTTTTAAATGACATTTCGACACATTTTTTTTTATAAATTCGATATCTCTCTAAATTATGTCCCCTTTTCAATCACCCAACTTCTTTCGCCTCTGAAAGTAAACTCTTCTTCTACGTTGATGAATTTAAAATTTCACAAATATGGAATTCCTTTTCAACAACACATTGATCAATTTCAGTTCATTTAAAAAATCGTCAAACTCACAATAACATCCTAGAATTCACACGATCTCCTAAAACCAGGAAAAAATTCTAGTGTCGTATCCACACGATGCCAACGACAAAGCCGCCGACTCGGCATACCCAATCGAGAGACTTACAAATTTCCCGAAATTTTCGCAATCTCCCGACAATATCTGGCATCAAATCGTATCAAATTGATTCCTGCGGTGTGTCTGAAGCCCGTCGAGCATCAAAAGCACCCATCGCCGAATATTGCGCATCAATTTTACACGAGCCGGTGGCTAAACGCTTATTCCGCGTCCGTGAGCGTGCGCCCCTCGCTAATCCGGGGGCGCACGCCCCGACAACAGTTTATTGTCGCATCTTTTAATGCCATGTTATATATAATCCCTTGTTATTGTTTCGTATGTCACGCGCAATTGCTTGGGGGAGAGACCCGCCGACTAATTTATGGCGAATAAAATACAGCCGACATGCCTTTCCACCCTCGCCCGTATTTATTTTAATAAATTTCGCATTAAATTTTGTTTCATATTTTCGTCGGTTTTGTGTTTCGGTATAAATTGTCCGTTTGTGTATTGCTGGTGCTAGAACAAATAGGCTATTTTTATTCTTCCACTGTAATACATTTTGGTGATCGTCTGTTATATGAATGCCTTTGCTATGTATGAAATCTTACAATAAAACATTTATAAATCAAAAATAGGCAATCTATTGTTTTATAATCATTTTATATTAAGTGAGCAGTTATTATAGTACGTTGAGCTTGATGAAATTAGAATAACTGCATTCTTTTAATAGGCGAGAACTTATTTTTTTGTAACCAAGCATTGAAAAACTCATAATACAAATTAAATTAAATTTGAATATCGATAATTTTATTCGATCTTTGATACACAAGTATCTATCACAGTAGCTGTACGATAGCGACCTCGACAACTTTTGACCCGCAGGTCAACGAATGTAAACTCGCTTTATGATTACAAATAACCCAATTGATTATGCAAATACCATTTTGTTATGCAAAAATAACATTTTTCTTAGATTATATAATACTCGACACAAACCAGAGCTAGATTGTTAGAAGTTACGATTGAATAAAACTATTTTATCGATTGAATTACCAATTTGAAAATAATACTTTTCCTTACACTATTCATACAGAATGAGCTTTTTACAAAATTGGGGATCAAATAATAAGTAAGTCTTCAAATCATTCATATTTTGTTGACTGTATGTTATACAATCTATACAAATTCACACTGTTTTTTTCTAACAATTTCAGCATAATCACGTCAATAAATCAATAATTCATCATTATTACCATTCATAGGCTATGAGAAATCGTTATGACATTCCAATACGAAATGTTTGGTTTTACACGCGAACGATTCCGTTGTTTTGATTGATTTCGTATCCCGAGGCGACGAAATCACCCCACGTTGAAAATTTGTACGCGGTCTGCGTCTCTGCAATTTATTGGATAGTCCATCCCCGTGGAACTATAGGAAAAAGATCGAGGGGGACCTTAGAGACAAAGGCCACTTAGAAGCCAATTGTTGGGTCACGTAATTCGCTATAGGGAGCTTGCCGAGCGTGCTTCATTAAAGGCTGATTCGGCGATAAAAAGAATTATTCAAAATCCGCTATTTTATAGGCAATCATTATTCTTCGCAGGAAATACCAGGGTTTTGTCTGGCACGTGGTTTGCGCAAGTGAAACTTCCTTGAAATTCAATATTATATCAAATTAGATAATGACGGTCTTAAACAATAAGGGTTCGTTGAACCGTTTTCTTTAATATACGGGAGTGTGAAACTTTAAAGCTTCGGGGGTAAGTTGTGTCGAAGTTGTATCGTCACTCAATCATCGTCTCCAAGATGACTGAAATTGTTGATAAAGTTAAGCAATACTTATCTCATGCTTAAATAATGTCTTTCACTTGGTATTGCTATCTTTTATTTTCATGAAATTATTTATTTCGGAACAACTAATCCCCGAAACTTCTAGCTACTCCATTCCCTACTAGTTTCTAGAAGTGTTAAATTACTTCTCATGTGTAGATCATATTGAATATACTGTATATTGCTTTGTTAATAAAAATATAATGGTGCGAAAACATTGTAAGATGTTTACACAATGCCTAGTCATAAAAAAAAATCATCAACAACTGATAAGCGGTAATGGATCCTATGAGACATAAACATACATTCATTTTTATTCATATCGACTATCATAGATACAACTTATTAAGTATTAATTTCATTTTTTGTACAGAATTTCATAATTTTAAATACGAAGCCTAGTTTCTATTCTATGGAACGAACATCTCTCATTTTCCCAGCATCGATCGTTCACATCATCCCTCGCATTTTCGGCCATATTGGGGCTGAAAAAAAAATCATACATTTTATACTTGTGCACGTAGACACGGCAGTCAGGTATCGTTAGGGATGTCACGCATAAAAATGTAAGAGTCACTCGAGAGCTGGCAACACCGTGCAATTTCGCCTCGCGTTTGAAAAACGCGCCACTCGAGTCACGTGCGAATAAAAAAATAATGACGCCAGGAATTCGTGCCCTGCGACCCGATTGTTAATTTCGACCCCCCTTACAAATTAGGGGGAGGCACAGTTGGGTCTCAAATTTGGATTTACTGTACGAAATTGTTTAATTTTGATTCGTTTAAATATCCCTAGATTTATTGTAAGTTTCGTTTAATTCTATCAAATTGAGATATTTTAATGAATTTGGTAGATATTTCGATGAGTTTGTATGTGTACAATATGACGACAGAAAAGGCTAAGGCGTACAAGTGATTTTGAGAAAAGCGAGCTCAAAGTTGAGCATGTATTAGGAGGAGGTCGAGTGATTTGATGATATATCGAGGTACACGTTACAAGTTCGTTTATATCCTTTTGCCACCAAATATATGAACATACATAGAAGCGATTCCTGTACATGACTCAATTTCGGCAAAATTGGTACTTGCACCCCTTGGCCTTTTCAGTCGTCACATGGAATAAATGTTATGGTGATGTTGAATTTGAAATTGAATCCTTGCAAAGGTCAAGCATATTGTTTTTCAAAAGTGATGTTTCTAGACCGTTTCTTTTGAATTTTCATTCTTTTATGATCTGAAAAAAATGAAATTTTACGAGATGGTTTCTCAAATAAAATGAAATCTTCAACTTCTTAAAATCGTGTGAAATTGAATACTGTTTATTGACAATTCAGTCAATTTTATTGCACTATGCTGATTATAAAGCAATACGATACCTGTATGTTGGATTCATTTCTTGCTAATTCTTGCATAAAGCCTAAAGCCTATTTTTTGCACTTCTTTTCTTAGATGATTAATAAGTGTACTTTTCTATTACCTGCTGCAATTTTTGATTTTTTTATGCATCATATGTGTTTAAGAAATATTATTTTTATAAAAATATCCAAAAAAAAAAAATCACAAACCTAGCAACGAAAACTGTCCTTCTCAGATTTCCCAGAAATCTCACTCTAAACTATCAGAAAACTAAACAGAAAAACTATCTACACATATAAAATTCTTAAAGGGGACTATCACCTAATTTCGAAAATCCAAATCCAAGGGTACATCCACCGCTTCGAACTGCAATAACACGTGATTATCGAACAAGAGAAGCACATCGAATCGAACGAATGAATTTCTCGAGTGGGGATTAACCTGTCGTTGCGAGGTGACCCCCTTTTAAGGGATTCTTATTGTTTCCGCGAACGATTAATTTCGATTCCCCCATCATTTTGTTCCATGGTGTATCCGATGGTGGGTTTTGATCTTAGCAACCCTTTTTGTGTTCTGTGTGTGTTGGGGGTTCGTATTGAAAACGCTTGTTTTATTGCAATCAACACTGTTTTTATTTAAATTTCGGTGCGATTCCATCACCTTTATTTATTTTTCACAATAGGTTTTAAGAGCTATAATTATTTGATATTCAAAATTCTTAATTTCATATCGTTATACATTTTGTATTTTTTTTATTTAATTTAAATTTAATATTACCATTATGAACATCACGTATCGTCACTATTTATTTTGTAAAGTAGATTACACGTTCACAAACATAATTCTGAACTATCTACAATACGTTTTATATTTAAAAACATAAAATAAATAATACAATCCATTCTTTCATTTTTGTTACTAAAACTTAAAAACATTTGACACTATTGAATTATTGACTAATTTTCGAAAAAAAAATTAAAACTTATGAAATCAAAGTGGACGCATTATCTGATGAAAAATTCGATCGTGTAATTTTGTTTATTGACTAATATTTAATTTTATAAACAATATCAGCTATTTTTGAAAATAAATTAAAATTAAATACTATTTTTCATCGATACGAATGTGCCGATAGAAAACTAATTTAATTTTCATGCGTATAATAGATTTACATTAATGATCTTATAATTTAAATTACTTATTATGAAATTTTATAGTATACAATCTGCAGTACACAATACATCTTTATAAATATAATGAATATATAAAATAAAATAGAAGGCTTTCAAAGCTCAGAAAAAAATACATTTAGATGTTCAATTTGTACAACAAATTAGTTAAGATTAAAATGGCAATGAAAATAATTGTTTTGAAAATATTTATATTTAACTAATTAAATCACTGATCAATCGAAACTCAATAATATTGCTAATTCGATAAAAATACATTTACGTATTCCTTTTTGTAACCTTTTGATAATTTTCTGTAAAAGAAATGTCTCCATAATTTAATAAACTTAATATTTTTCAATTGTTACTTACATAATTTGAAATTGATCTTCGATTTATTTCATTGAAATTTTGAAATTCATAATCTACACATAAATTCACTAATTGAACCATTTTGTATAAAAATGGAATTTAGTTAAATGTTAAGGAAGAAGATTATTGCAAATCACATCGTTGATTAGTGACGTTGTACATATAGATACATTTCAAATTTATATTTACAAAGAAGATCTAATATATATTTATTTGCATTATTATTCATAAAAATAAAATTAAAATTAAAAATCACCCACAATTATCCTAATTTTTATGATACATAATGGAAATGAACGAACAGCGCGATCTCAAAATGTTTAATAATGTTTTCATACGTGCGATCGTCACACTGAAACTTCATTTGCACAATATTGTCATATTTCTTCAGTTCAATATTACTATAACACCAAGTAATTAATAATCAGCACTTTAACTATTATTTTGAATAATTTATCAAAATGATTTTCTTTCACAATGTCATTTTTATTTTCATGATCAATTTCTAAGTCATTTCCGAGATTATTTTTCGTAGTCTTTCACAATAGGCTGCTATACCCAAAGACAATGATTTTATTTCTATTAATATATTTTAGCGATACCGTTCCAATTAGGAGATTATTTTTAATTTTGTTTGAATCTGTGAAAATTTATTTAATTAAGACGAGAGAGAATATAAGGAAATATGAGAGAATTTGTTCCTTCTAGTAGTCTTGAACCACCTATTAGTTTTTTTATCTTTTATTCCTCATTTTGAAAATCGTATTTAAATATAATATTTTATAGTTTTGGCAGTTTTCTCATATCTGTGATAATTTTGCACAATATGGAAAAAAAAAATTCGAATACGTTGAGGAGTGAATGATGAAATCAAAAACTCATCACTTATCGATTTCTCTTCCTAGATCGAATCACATGATTGAAAATTAAGAATTAATTAAGTTAAGTAAATTAATTAATTAAGAAGGAAGGTTCTCGATTTCAGCTGGCAGAAAGCATAAGATTTGACATATAATTTTCAATCACACAATTCGATCTAGGAAGAGAAACCGGTCGGCGGTGAGTTTTTGCTTTCATCAAATGATAAAATGCTATATGACGACTGAAAAGGCCAAGGGGTACAAGTGATTTCGAATAAATAGCGCTCAAAGTTGAAGATGTATTAGGTCGAGTGATTTGATGATATATCTCGATACACGTTCCAAATTCGTTTATATCTTTTCGCCACCAAATATATGAGCTTAAATTGAATCGATTCCTGTACATCGGCAAAAATGTCACTTGTACTCCTCGGCCTTTCATTCGTCATATATGAATGCCTGAGCGGGAAATGCAACGGCAACGGCAGCATATAAACAACGACTGAAAAATTCCTTCTTTTGAATAAAAATTGAAACCTTAAATGACTCGACAGCAAAATTCGGACTATACACAAAAGCATCGCTGAAATTAATATGAAAATCGCAATCGGCATCAATCAAAGAAGACCTCCTCTTTGAACATTGTCTCCGGGCATAGCTGGCCGAACTTCTACCACGCCCTGCCCTGCAGCGGCAGGTACGCGGAGCACTGTTGCTGGTGCGAGTTCTGTATGAAGTTGTTCTGGTTGCGGTACGCGGCGGCCATCGCTATCGAGCTGTTGGCCATCAGCGAGTTGTTGCACTGCTGCATCGTCGCCGCGAGCTGCGAGTGCTGGGGGCCGTACGCGCTGGGGGCCCCGGGGGCGCACGCCGCGGGCGACGGGGGCGCGCGCCCCTCCGCCCCGCCGCCCCCGCCGCCTCCGCCGCCGCCGCCGCCTCCTCCGCCGCCTCCGCCCCCGGAGCACGGTTTGCCGTCTTTCACCAGCACCGGCACCGCCACTCTTCGGGGAGAACTCGATGACTGCAATTTTAGAAGGCGGTTAGTGTTTGGTCATTTCGTCGAATCATCAGACTTGGAATGAACTATCTATTTTGTAAGTGTCTCTTTCGTATTGAGCTCGAAAGAGACACGCAGATGTATCGCAATGCTTTTGTAGTGTGACGTTATGCCGCCAGTTTATTTACGTGTAAATGTGTGGTTCATTCTAACTCGTGTGATCCGGCCTATATCCTATCAACGTATTAGTTGATGGCGCAGATAGTATTTTAGTAATAATCAATTTTTAGTTAAATCAATTTTAATATTAATAAAAAATATTCGTTTTATTGGAGAACACTTGGAATTTTCAATGAGACTCTTAACAATCTAAATGAGCTTATTAAAAAAAAAACCAAGTAACGTGTCATTTCACCTAAAATTTCACAATCTAAAAATCCAAATAAAACAGATATATTACAATTACAAATCTTGAAAATGTATTTGTTATTTTATAGCTATATTTTTGATTTTATTCAAACTTCAATTTAAAAAGCCAGATATTAATAATATTATTTTATACCGTACAAAATGATAATTCCATACATCTTAATATATTCTAAATATGACAAATAATCCGCTTTTAACCATTTTTAATATCTCCCATATTGAAAAGTGTGCGATGATAACATTATGCAAATCCGGATTAGCCCAAAACCACACAGACGTTAACGCTTCAACACCATCTCCCCTTTCAACCATAGATCGACAATATATCACTTTAACCGATTTGAACTGTTGTAAACTACTGCCCCGGGGCTGATCTCCCATCATGAGGGGTAGCTTTATCATCGAATAAAATTAGATCAGTTTCGAATTAATTGCAGGACTTTTTGATGATTAACGATATCAATATCTGTCAAAGAATCTGGTTGACACTTTCTAGAACTAGACAGCGTTGAATGTCGATATTAGAGACTCGAGCAAAGAGCAAGCGGGACTTCTTCATTAATTCGGAAGCGCTATTTGGATACTTGAAAGGCTGGGGGCGCAGGCCGAGGGCGGGGGCCCCCATCGCCCCTTTGGGGTGCTCTCAAGTGGGCCGCTTGCTTGTCTGGCTATAGCTACTCTGAGCGACACCCTGACACTGAAAGATTGGATCATCTCGTTTTTTTTTTCATTGAAAATATAACGGGATTGAAAACTATCTGATTTTAATTATTTTTTATATAAATAAATATTGGTACATTATGCGCTCTTTTACCGCATATTCGATCTTGATGAAACTTTTCAGAATTATTGTGAGTACATCTGGAAAGATTTTACAATCGATTGACTACTGAACATTTGATTTTTGTGATTCGAAATAATGGCTTTCGTGCTCCAATGTATTAAGTATGACTTATACACATGATAAAATTTAATTTATTTCGATGGTATTTCCATTTCGTTTATTTTGTATAGGTACAACAATTCACTAACGCTTAAAGTCCATAGAATTTCGAGCAAAATCGAATCACAAAAACTAGTCTTGAATATTTTCGAAATAAAAAACGGGATTTAACATTGACAACGTTCGAAATATTAATGCAATTTTAATATGATGTTTTCATCATGTTAAATTTTCGAAATGTCACTATTAATGCAAACAATCAAATTGAGCAAATACAAAATTCGACTCTGTATTATAACGCGGTATTTTGTTCCAATGGCAATTCCGGTTTCGAGAAATCCGGGTTTCATAAAAAAATTTAAGGTCATTTACACATTTTTCGAAAGTTTATTTATCGACATGTTTGTTTATCTGAATAAAGACTGTTTGAGATCAAACTGTAGATGACCGCGCATTTATGTGCACGGTGTGAGTATTGACCCTACGACGCAGACGGCCATCTTTGAATTTTGGCGAGTTCGTAATTATGAGCATTTTTCGTAAAAAAATGAATATTTTATATTAAAAAAAAGACTCACCTGATTATGTTGGTTTTGTTCCGCCATCGCTTTTTCTTTCGCCTGTCGCTTGCATTTGTATCGATGATTTTGAAACCATATTTTCACCTGAAAATCGAGAAAAACTTTAGCGTCCGTCTGTTTGGTTTTCATCTGTTATGAAAAGCTAGCTTAGTTTTCGATTATGTTTCGTTATACGCAAGTGTGAAAGGCTTTTTTTCTATTCAATGTGAAGTATAATAGTGTGTCCAGGTGGGCAATTGAGACGGTTTCCACGTGGACTTAAGGTGAGCGTGGTGAAATGAAGAACGCTCAAGCTCCCTCTTCTTTTACATATGCATTATTTACACTTTAGCCACATCTATGTTTCCCAACATTTTTTAGAAGGAATATTATGTTTTTTCAATTTCAAAAACAAGATTTTAGGATAGATTTTTCCCGTCTTATCAGAAATGCTATACCTACAATAGAATCTCCCCTAAAGAGTGATCTCGTTAAGATTAGTTAGTTAGTTAGATAAGTTAAGAGATCTTATGTTAACGAATCTCCCTTAAAACAAAATGTAAAAAGAAAACTTGCTTAATGAGTGATGTTTTGTATGAATAACGAGTGATGAGGAAAATATATTGTGACATCACATGATGCATCTTGACTTTTCGTCGTTCGAAAAATAATATAAATTCATGAATACTAATAATTAAAATTACGATTGATATCTTTATTCAGACTGGAATACCAATAGTTTGTGAAGATACATAATATCATGTTCAGGTTTTTTCTAAATTGAGTTTGATAGTTGTTATCTCTAACTAATTGTCAATATGAAATTGAAAGATCGGACATAAGGAATGCAACGTAGATCAGTATTAGAAATGAGCATGATCTTATCGTTAGACAAACACAAAAATAGGGATTTTATAAATCACATAAGACCTAAAACTATCCAGAATCGGAATTTGAAAAGTTTTGAGAAAGTCAGAACGAGTAGCCGGACCGTAGGGGCAATGCAAACGAACGCAAACACATTACGGCGAGTGGCCACGGGATCAATGGCATTATGAATAGTTGCATCACCATCGTCAACGGCGACGTCATCGTCGTCGTCGCGGTCATCATCATCATCATCATGAGGAGGACGCCTTTTCACATTTCGCTACCTTTTCCCTCCATAGAGCCGCGAGACGAGGGTCCTCTATTAAAAACTTTCTTTTGACGCCGCACAGTGGACTTTCCGCGTTTCTGACCGATCGTGACGTTTTCAATGCTCTTTTTCATCTTGCACGGTAAAAAATGCATCTCGCACACAAATCCGTCTCGGTACGAATCAACAAGTTAAACGCTGAAATAACATTTGCCCGAGACACCTATATAATCCCCATTCATCAGGGGAGACGAATTCCCCGTCGTTGTTATTTTAAGTTAAAGCAAAGTAAACTCGAAATCGGTGACATTTCGAACAATGGCATTGTCGTTGCGCGTGACGTGCGATTGGAAATCGACAGTTCTTTTTTTCAGTTCAGTTCAGTTCATGCACCTGCATCAATAAATATGTGTTCAAGCAGAAGATTTGAGTAAAAATTGATGAATGAAAGATTTTAGTCTATTGTGTATTCGGTTCGTAGGAAATTTTAAAATTGTGTTATATTAGAAGATTTTATATTTAAGTATTAATAATCAATAAAAAATGTATAGGGAAGCAACAATTAATATGGACCACCGTGAAATTTATATCACCAAAATTAGAATACCTGTTAATTTTGCATAAATCCATATCTAAATTTACGCAAAAGTTCCTAGGTGGTCTAAATTTGATAGTTTAATTTCACAGCGGTTAAAACAATATGCACTAATTCAAAACATTTCCAATTATCAATTCATTACTCAGATTCAAGAGCAGTCTTTCAATTGCTTGATAAAAGCATGACACGATAAATACTATAAAAGTTCTATTTTTTCCCCTAGAATTGAGTCACATTGAATGAATTACCTATCCAACGATAGAAAAATTAACTCTTGATAAATCAATCTCGATTTTAAATCAATTAAATCAAACTCAACCGATCTAAGTGAATGCAAGATCATATAACAATCGAAAAGGCCAAGAGGTACAAGTGACATTTTTGCCGAAATCGAGTTATGCACAGGAATCGCTTCTATGCACGCTCATTTATTCGGTGGCAAAAGGATATAAACGAATTCGGAACGTGTGCCGAGATATATCATCAAACCTCCTCCAAATACATGTAGGAACATGGTCAACTTCATGGTCAACAAATCACCGCGAAGTCACTTGTACCCCTAGGCCTTTTCAGTCGTCAATAAATTCGCAATCACTATTCATAATCGGAGCAAAGTCGCAATGTTCCCCGTCGTCAAACGTCGAGATCGCGATGATTGCTCACTCAGATGTGGTTTCTAATTGACATGGGGGAGAGTGAATGCGCCCTCAGAGGGAGCCGCGGGGGGCGAACGGGGGCGCACGCTCCGGCTGGGCCCCCATGCCGCGTTCTATGGGAACCGCGTGTAAGAACGGAATCCGCAACTCTTTGATAAGGCACGTACGAGATACGATGACTGAAAAGGCCAAGGGGCACAAATGATTTCAAGAAAAGCGCTCTCAAAGTTGAGCATGTATTAGGAAGAGGTCGTGTGATTTGATAATATATCTCGGCACACGTTCTAAGTTCGTTTATATCCTTTTGTCGCCAAATATATGAACAACTCCTGTACATAGCTCAAATTAGTCAAAAATGTCACTTGTACCCCTTGGCCTTTTCAGTCGTCATATGGTCTCGTATGTTCGCCGGAGACGAGTTCCATTCGGAATGATCCAAGCTGAGAACTAATTGGTATAGTTATTTTTTTCACATAAAATTGAATATATTGAATATTTAGATGTGAAAAATTCTAGGTTCCAAATAAATTGTGAAAAAACTATTGCTAATCTTTATGTTTATTGATATTTACTAAGAGATTGTAAAGATTAAGCTAGTTTATTGAGATTGAAACAAATACGATTCCTTTGATTAATCAAGAAGTGATTTTCTCACATTATAATGGAGCTGTTCAAGTATGAAAATGGCCTGCTGTGTTTTGAAAGTTAAAATTTCCCGAACGTGACCTCAGGTCGTTCTCCCATGAAATTTCAAAAATCGTTCATTTAGAAAATGCGAACCGGCATTTGCTGTGCACTTTTCGTACAAATCAATCGCACTTGATTACATCTTCACCTTTCTTGCATCTGAAATATGACTGATTTATTATACAAAGAGGGAAAATTTCATGCGACACAAAGACTACCTGTAACAAATTCCTCCTTTGATCCTTTGTGCACTGAGCGCATTTCCTATACAGGTTGTACAAAGGATAGCCAATATCCTTTTTTTCCTGTATGTGAAGTATTTAGGGGTTAAATTATTGGATTTGGCCGCCTCATTAGACAAGATTTCCTATTTTTTGTCGCCAAAATTCAAACTCGGACCGCAGCGGGGTGCTCTAAGAATTCCCACGTGAGATTACTTATGGTGACATAAGCTCAAATATGTCTAAGCACCATAAACACAATGGAATCGAAACGCAATGGGCTCTTCGAATGTTATTATATGTATTTTTTTTACTTTAGGCATATTGTTATTGATTTTTGATAAAGAAAAACGGATCTTTGTGGTTAGATGCGTTTCATACGAGATCACAATGCGTATGATTTTTTTTTTCGATATTTTATTTGAAATTTTCATATTGGTATATTTATTCGAAATTATTGTGCAGTATTTCTTATATTTATGAGATAGCTTAGTTTATTATAACAGGATATGAGCGTCGGTGAATTTAGCGATTACTTTATATTGGGCGTAACAATGAAGACGTCTTTCAATGTCTGCACGATCAATTACAGGGGCTTAAAAAAATCACTTTAATTTGATGAATTATATTCAATTTAATACGATAAAATGTATAAAATCTAATTATATAAAAAATAATCAGTTTTTATAAAAGTTTATTCCGATTGAAACTGAGTTGCTTATAATGATCGAATCAAATGATGAAATTTTTTATTGTGTGCTTATATACATATTTTCTTATGTAGTTATATGATTCAAATGAAATTTATTCAACCATATAAAACTATATTTAGGCTTTTTTGCAATACGATTCGATAAAAATCTCATGGTCTTCGTGTTCCCGCATAAACGATCCCTCCTTTTATTCCTTGCCCGTATATCAAACATCCTGCAGAATCAATCGAATGAAACTCTTTCAAAAGACCTCCTCTTTATTTTAAAGAGAAAATTTCGTTAAGCAAAATAATCAATTTCGCAGTATTAATTTTACAAAAAAATTCAAATCTATCGCCTCCGAATTCGAAAGCAAACAGTGCGCGTTATTTTTTATTTTTGTTTATTCAGGAATACTTATTTATTCTTCGATTTATTTGGCTACCAGAAGCGAGGTGAAACCTTTCTATTTGTCTAACGAAATAGGTTAGTGCACATGGAAAAAACTGAATGCGTATGTTTATTATTGTATTGGAAAAAAGCTATCGACCTTGTCATTTGAAGCACTCGACAAACATGCAAATTTATTCACTTTCTAATCGATATATCGATGAAAAAACGCATTCGAATTTACCTATTCTTCGATTTGTGTCATTTGAATCGAGGTCGCATTTCTCGTTGAGATGTCTAAAAATATTTGAAGACATCGATTATACAAATTAACGAAACGAACAACCGATACTTTCAGTTTGATAAACATGATTTTCTATTGATTTTATTAAATTTCTGTTGTCTGATGATCCAATTCTATATATTGGTATAATTAATTGTAGACACTTTTCATGAATTTAATAAATTTTCATTTTTTATCAAAGTGGGACTATAGTTCCTTTTATATTTTAGTTAAAGAATGAATTAGTAGGGGAAGTTGGGGCTGAAAATTCCGGGATAAGTTGTTTGAATTAATTTGTGAAAAGAATCGAAATGAAAATTTATCTAATTTATAAAAATATTTTCCACAATTAATTCCATTGGTGTAAGCATTGGCGTCAGAATTGAATCTTATGGTTAGCAGAATTTTATTAGAAAAAAGTTTGATAATCAAATGAAAATCCAATTAAACTGTGTTAAATATTTATGTCTATTACATTGCAAATATGAACCACATATTATTTCAATTCAAAAGTATAAATTTTCCATCTAACTCTGAACTTTTTTATTACATCCGAAGACTTTTCAACTTGCGCAATTACCTTACATACTCGAATCCGTTTCCACTCTCGTCTACACCCACTTTAAAAAAAATCCTAGCGTATTTTTAACCGCCGAACACTTCGTCCAAAGGATATTAGAATGAAAAAGGAGCAGAAAAGTATGCATTCATACTCTTTTCACCAGACGGAAGCACACCCTCGGAGCAACAATGAGGGACTTACTCCGAAGAGCCGCGTGCCCGACCGGTGCTCCGACCAATTTGAAATTGTCAAATAATAAAAATGAAATGCCGAACTGTTCATTTCGCATCGGGGAACAATGGGCCCCTCCCCCCAAGCAAAAGGACCTCATAAACAAATCGTCATTATTCGTCGATTATGACGAAACCGCCCCTCGATTCTGTATTAGTGCATAACGAGAGGAATTTGACGAAAGTGATTTTTGCTCCCCATTGTTTCCGATATTTTACAGGAATGCTCCGATGGGAATCGCACAAAGGAAACACGTTCGAGTGATATCCGAGAGGCGTCGGAGAAAGCCTCAAAAGGATTTTTCTCGGAAGTCTTTTGAGGTTTTAGAATGAAAATCTGTTTTTTTGAGGTTTTTCAAATTCGGCGGAGGATTTTAGTTTGGGATTTTATTGTAGTGTGTTCGAGTGTTGTGCGGAAAACGTTTAGCGTCTGCGTTTGAGGGCGTAACAATGTCCGTTCCAGTAAGCCCCACGTGCCGCTTTAATGCCGGGATTATATTATAAATCCTCATTGTTTATTAACACCAGTCATAACACGTCGTGTGTCAGCTAGTTTTGCAGGGCCTAACTGAATTTAGTTGTTGGAAAAATAAAATTCATTTGCACGATCTATTCGTTCATTTTAGTAAATAAATTTTGCATAAATACAATTTTGAAATAAATCAAATTAATTTAAAGATTTTTTAAATGTAAAAATAATGAAAGGTAGGACAGGGCTAGAAGTTTTGGGGGTAAGTTGTTTCGATATTGTTTAGTCACCCAAACATTGTCACTAAAGAATTAAACTGGTTACCAAAATTGCATATATGTATGTGATACTTTAATTAAGCTCATTAAGTTGAATGCCTATTTATTTTTCTTATCGGAACAACTTACCCCCGGAATTTCCAGTCCTTTCATTCACTACAGACTTCACATTTTTGGGTTTCTACTTATTATTTCCTGAATTATTAAACCTACATTTAAATATTTAATTATTTAGTCTAACTAATCCTAAATTTTCCGACAGTAAGTCAACCCAACATTCGATCATAAGATCAACGTTGAGTTTTGCATTCTGAATTCTTTTGAATAAGTTCGGTCAAAATATGTATAATTCATATTTTTTATTAGATTCTATCACACATTTTAATTTTAATCAAGTCTTTTTGCCAATATATGCAATAAAGTTCGTCCCTTGCACAATTCACGAAGTAAATCTAGCGGTCGACCAACCGTCACTATTATTATATGAGACAGCTTATAACGCGGTCGCTGCATTTGACAGCCGAATAAATTATTTCTCACTTGCAATTATTATATTTACACCTCGTTTTATAACAGAGGGGACCTCTGAATCGAAATCGACTATGCAAAATATAACCGAAATTACGATTCCGCGTTCAGATCAAATAAAGAAGGGACCCAACGAAAAAATATGTAATGGAACCATCATATCCATGTTTACCGAGCACTTAGATGAAACTGTATTGACTAAATAAAAGCACATTGAATCGAAAGATGCATTATTAAAATGTAAATCTTATTTCTTTATGGCGATGAGGATGTTTATATTATGCAACATAGTATGTGCAAATCTATTGCATTTAACATTGTTTATAATTTAAAAATCGATTAATTAATCAAGAGCGATTGTAAATCATATTAAATACTTGCAAATGTGCGATTTATAAAAAAATGCGTAATATTTTGACAGTTCATTCGACTTTTGCGTATATTGGATGCAATTATATGAAAATTGTGTAAAATACTAAGGTGAACGACTATGTCCTTAAAACACTGGATAAGACTTCGTCAGGATTTCCTAAAATTAAATAAATGAATCAATCCTGAATTTTTGACTATATTTCACGATATTAAACAATTTAAACATTTTAGTCTGATATTTTGAACCAGAAAAAAATTGCAAGATTTCTCAATTTATCCAATTTTAGATAAACTTGTCCGATATCATATCCATGAAATTAGCCTGACAATGTTATATAACTTAACCTTACTTATTGTTAATAATACTATTGAATTATAGAGAATACTTTAAATTAAATGTTCGTAGCAACGGATTGTGTGTACTAGCGCTATGCCACTGTCACAATCCATTCCTGAAATATTGTTTTTGTTGCTATTGCTAGTGCAAAAACAATTGCTGCAATATGCAATGCAACTGCAATAGAACTTTCAACCTTCACAAAAAAAAAAATCCCCGTAAAGAAATTCTCCAAAGACGACAAGTCGCAAACATGCGAGCTTCGCGTGTTTGTCCAGTCGATTGGACAAACAATCGAGAATGAGATAATAACCAGTAGTGTTTTGGACACGGCGATGACGAAATATTTACGGTTCGACATCTATTTTCACAAATCATCGAAAATGTCGACGACGCACTTCAAGTATCCGTTGAAATGTGCGCTACTCTCGGAGAGTTGAAAAACTCGCGTGCGCCGCTGAAGAGGATGTAAATTGCGAATTGCAGCTCACGAGTGTCTTGTAAAAACGACACTCCGATGCAGCAGAGGCAGATTCGAAGGCTTTTGCGGAATTTTGCGCGATTTTGGTCGGAAAATTGATCGGGGAATTGTATATGTATCTATGTGGCTCACCTGCGTCGGAGTCAAGTGGATTAATGAAGCCAAATGCTCCCTTTCTGGCGCTGATAGGTACTTTTGTTGCTTAAATCGCCTCTCCAGCTCGTATACCTGAAAATATATTAAATTTTATTATTATTTTCGAAAATATAAAGTTACATTTTTCTACACAATTCAAGCATGGGTGTGAAATTAAACTCGTATCTCTTTCCTTTGATGCAATAAGTTTCATATTGAAGCTTTTATTAGTCGATTCTAATCGTTCTTTTTATATTAAATTTTTGTACACGAATTGTCAAATTTCAAGGCAAATATTAAAATATAAAGTTGGATGTATGTATGCACAATTTTCCATCTCTTTCAGCACTAACCCGAAAATTTAACAGTCTGTAAATAGAGATGTGAATATATGTAGATACCCACATAACACATTCATTTCATCTCAGAACGAAAATATTACGATAACATTTTCGATTTTGCTTCGAAAATATAGCTTATTTTGTCAATAAGCTATTGAAAATAACTTGCACAGTTTATATTTATAAACTCGACTAACTGACTTATAATTAAATTAGTCTAATACTTTAACAGTAAAAAAAATCTACCAGACACTGCATCAATTCGCTTTCTTTTGGATACTTCCTCGTATTGAACTTACATCAAAAAAATCGCACTTATACACTCAAATAAATTAATTTCCATGAAAATTTTAATCCGAACGTACGCCACAGGGGTTAGATGAAAGTTACTCATTTATCCATCATAATATGCCTTCTAATATGTAATCAAATATTGGAGGCACAGTGTTGACACGGCGTTGAGGCGGACTGTTTGTCTAAACGGGGGCACCTGTCGAACGGGGGCCCCCGTCGGACTGCGCCCCTTCAGAAGACCCCAGGGCAAACAAGGTGCCTTCAACAAGTGCCTCGCATTAATTTAATAAACATGCAACTGGAAATACAATCTAATGGTCGCTCTGCTTAGACGGTTTTTTAGACAGTTCATGTTTAGACATGGATAACCGTGATATACCGTTTTGAAGTGCACTTTATATTGATATGATGAATGCGATATTTGTTTTCTATCGATGTTAAAATGTTGTTAAGTTAATGAATTTATTATTTCTTTGAAAAAAATAATTGTGAATTTGGTCATTGATATGATAAGAATATTTAGTTTTGTGTATGATATAATTGGGTATATGCAGTTATGCGAATGATGATTATTTGCAGTTAGTGCGATTACAAATACTAGGATATTTACAGTCGGTGTGACTATGAATAATGGGATATTTACCGTCGATATGACTATGAATACTGGAATATTTTCATTAAATGCACTTGAAAATATCTCAGCAATCATAATTGCATTAACTAAATATTGCCATATAGCTAAATGTATAAAACTTTTGTGTATGCTGCGACAATTCAACACACTCGTTATGCCTGAGTTCGAATCTCATTTGGTTCTATCAAGAGTCTTATATCATTTTTCTTAATCGATTTAACTAAAATAGCGACTTGATCGTTTCTTTCGAATATTTGATCCTTAAATAGTGTAGATGCAACACTAAAAAACGTTTCCTAAAAATGAATCAACACTAACTTTATCTATATCGTTCTATACGGTTCGACACATATCGTGCACCATTACTACCCTTCAAAATTTCTAACTTAACAGCTCAATTTCATTACATTAAATTGAATTATAATGATATCTAAGTACCAATACCTATTAAAAAACTCAAATTTTATCATTCAACGCAACAAAACTCCATCAAAAATTTTCGTATATGGCCTGAACAATTCGGTCCCGACCGGGTGGGGGCGCAGTCCCGGCCAGGGTTCGGGGTCACCGACGGGGGCCCCAAAGGGGAATGTGGGGTCGGGTGGGCAAACAGAAGCGGTAACAGCTCGCGAGCGTCTGTTTGCACAGCTCTCCAACAAGCCGGTACTGGGTTGCCAGGGGGATGGATATGCCGAAAGGGGAATTCGCCAGTCGGCCTTATATCGACCGAATTTATACGAAAATCGAGGATTTATTGTTGCCATAGTTCGCTTCTAGAGATGCGGTTTATATTCGCGCCGATCCGCGTATGAGTCGTTGAACTGATGGAAGTGATTGCTTTAATTGATCGACGATTCAATTTGTCGTAATTAGTAGATAGGATTTGGTATATTTGTTAGAGCCTGCATAGACTGCAGATTTTCTATCGGCCGATAGTTTGCTTTTGGAGATGCGGTTTATATTCGTGATGATCCGCGTATGAGTCGTTGAACTGATGGAAGTGATTGCTTTAATTGATCGACGATTCGGATTGTCGTAATTAGTAGACAGGATTTGGTATGTTTGTTAGAGTCTGCATAGACTGCAGATTTTTTATCGGCCGATAGTTTAGTTGGGATTTTTTTTTAAGTATGGAGTTGTAATCTTTGTGTCTAATGTGCACAGTTCAATACAACTCCATACTGATCAACGAACTTGACTAAAATATCGACCAATGGAATGTCTGTAATCTGTGGGGATTTTTAAAGTAGTAGTTTTTTCAATTATAAAATTATGACTTTTAAAAAGGCACTTCTTGTATGGATAATGCAAGGAACATGTGCTTTTTCAAAATTCATGATTTAATTGCATCGAAAGTGAAATATTTTCTCAGTAATAAAGAATTATTAATGAATAAACGAGATAAATCTTATTTTTAAACGTGCAGTTAATTATTTCACATTCATCAAATGACGTCCCTATACAATAAATATTTAAAAATTTGAATTAAATATTTTATTTAAAATTTCAAAAATTCACGTTTTTCTTTCGTTTGTAAGATATGCGGATATAGATTTACATTAAAATCAAAACTATTCTATCAAAAAAATAAGAATATTTTTCTTTTCTGTAATAATGAAGTAATCATCGACAATCATATGATACTCATTATTATTATTTAAAAAAAACTTAAGCCTTCTCAAGCATGATACCATATTGATTTACAAATTCGAATTCATTCATCGAAAAATTTCCAAAAAACACCGAATTTCCACTCGTCTCCATCCCATCTCAAATATTTTCCACGCACCTACGCGCACTATTAAGAATTCAAACCGCGCGCACTTTTATTTTTTCAATGTGCACAAAATCTTCGTAAAATAATTTTTTTCCACCGACTTGGAAGCGGGATCGATTAACGAGTGCTTCAAAACAGATTTTCATGATTCGAGTTTGTGTGCGGACGGTCATTTCCAGTTGTTATGGATAAATATTGACCGAACGAGATATCAGCTTCTGCCATTAATGATTTCAAACAAGAAGCGGCACATTTGTCCGAGACCGCTTCTTCGGAACGAAAAACGTGATCTTTCAAAGGTTTTACTTTTTCGTTTTATTCCTGCGGTTCATTGTAATCGGGGTTTTAGCGATTTTAACGGGGTTCGTGTCCCCGGCGAGCGCGTCGATGTCTCCCGATATATTCGCTTTCGAGTTTCGTTGTTTGTTCTGGCTTCTTCTGTGACAAAGCAAACGAACTCGAAGGCACGTCTCTCTCGTGGAAAACTCTCGTGATGCGTGTTTGCCTCTGCTCGCTTGTATTAATATTTAAAAAGTAAATCCGTGGCTTCTGACTTCCTCCGCGTTTCACAATCGCCGCGATTCGGACTCAGGAATTCTATGGAGTTCATTTGAACCTAGTCAATAGCGATTTGAAAATCGAAAATGTATAATATGTGTGATGGTCTTCGATAGTTCAAATTGTATTGCGACCTTTTTTCCAATCCATTTGATGCAATGAAAAACAGTTAGAGCTACGTGGTCCAAATAAAGAAAATTAACTTGTTCAATCGAATCCGGAAACACATTGAGAAAAATTACACCCAATGGTTGTCTCAACTATACTTAATTAAATGAAATTATTATTTTTATATTTTTATACTATACAAGTGAATTCTACCCAATTATCATTAATTAATATCATTCACTATATAGTGAAAACAATCCGCCTTTAGGCAAGACTGAAGAGAAAATTAGTGCACATAGATGTCAATAATGATATGATTCTTGAATTCTAAGCGAATGCACATTCTCATAGCTGTAAATATTGATAATATAAAATAAATTTATATAAAGGTTCAATTATCTCTGAAAGAAACATATGTGACTCATCCACTTTTAAAATAAGGAACGCACATCAAAATCAACCATTCACTAGAATGTCCATCTAAAACAACAAATTTCTTCGTTCGTTCGTTGAACACAACAGATGAACGATCATCGACGAATCAATCGCACAACATACGTATATAATAATAAATCGTTACGTATAAGATTTTTTTTTTTGAAGATTCGCTCTGTGCTTACACAAGCTTCTGGCTTTTCCATGATCGTAGTTATTTCGCTGTGTAAATATTATATTTGAGCGATCGATGATTATCTATTTGCATCGATGATGTAAACTGTTTTTGTGCCGCAATCGTATTTTTTTCCACATCTCCAAGTTCGAACCGAGAAAAACCGTTTTTCCGCGCACAGTGCCGGCTCGTGACGTAGGTACATTTCCTTTATTTATTTATCATTACAGGTATTACCTATTTTTTTTTCATTCTCAATAAATCATTCACTTAAATGTGAATAAGCAAGTGATAGAGCTAAGAATTCTAAAGAATAATCAGCGCACGAAATATGACGTTATAATAATCGAAGATCCATTTTCAGTAAATCTTTCTTATAGTGTTAAATTATCACTTTTTTCGTATTAAATATTCCAAAGAAACGATTGAAACAGCATGTCGATTAATTAAAACTATAATAAATGTGTCTATCCGACTTGACTTTAATTCAGCATCATGAGAGCACTATATTCCAACGCAATATGCACAAAAGTTTTATATCACGCTATCAATTAACGATATATGAGTAAACATATTGAACAGGCCGTGGAGTACAAGTGACATTTTTGCCGAAATTGAGTTATGCACAAGAATTGTTTCTATGTACGCTCATATATTTGGTGGCAAAAGGATATAAACGAACTTAAAACGTGTACCGAGATACATCATCAAATCACTCGACCTCCTCCTAATACATGCTCAACTTTTCTTGAAATCACTGCAAATTCATTTGTACCCCTTGACCTTTTCATTTGTCATATATTATATTATTCGAGTTATTATTATACGAGTTATCATCCCATTGAAAATATCAACACACGCTCGGTTAGAATAAATTTGTATGATTCACAAAACTGCGCCTATTTTAGGTAATCTTCGAATAGATTGCAGCTCAAATGTCATAGAGACAAATTAGCACTATTATTATATTAAAATTTCTTGAAAAATCGAGATTTAATCAATGATCGATCGATCTTTCGCACGGTTGGCGAACGAAAATAAAACGGACACGGTTCGAGTGTCGCTTTTGATCGTTACGCTCTTTTAAGCGAATAATTGTCGGTCGGTACGAAACGTTTGAAAATTCACAATTGATCTTGACGAACAATGAAGTATTCTCGAAGCACACAGAGCGGCTAGTTAAACGCCATTTGACTTTAAAGATTTAATAAGCCGCGTGTTTGCGCGAAAGTTTTCGAATGTTCGCATTGTTTGTACAATGTGAAATCGAATCGTATGTGTGTTTTTTTTCATTATTATTGGCCATGTGTGTTGTTTTCGATTCGGTTTAATTTTGGAAAATTTGGATGTGAAAGCGTTAGTAAAAGATGTGGTAGTTGAGGTCTACTTTGAAAATTATGCATGTAATAATTTGTTAAAAGTTCTCGTAACTTTATTAGATTCTATCGATTATTTGAACGCATATTTTTTTGCGTTAAAGATCAGGTTTGTAAGACCGTTATGGACTTTTTTCTTGATGAATTGAATATCCGACATATTAAACATTAAAAATTTAGGTACAAGTATAATTACATATTTTTACATTTATATGAATAAAAATTTCAATATTTTACATTAATATGAATAAAAATTTGAATGAAAATATGGTTAAATAGAGATAGAAAAACTGTATTATGGAATAAATATTTTATTATCAAAAATACTTTCTAAGCACTCGAATTGTGCATATGAAAAATCTGATTACAAACTGACGCAAGAAAAATATTTTTATCGATACTCTACAAATACTCATCGCAATTTTATCATCGTTCTATAATCACATTCATGAAGATTACCGAAAATACTCGAGCACATATTTTTCAGCGAATTCATACTTTTTATTTATACAAAAATTATTATTCTATCGAATATTTCGCATTCGCGAGAAACGAAATCGCACGCACAGACACTAAACGCGAATCGAATTTAACAATTTTCAAATAAATTAGAGCCTACTGAATATTTTATACTTTTTTATAAATGAAAAAAACAGGATTTTTTCCCAAAAAAACGACCAAATGGAAAATCGCGTGTTCAGGAAAACACTCGAGCTCCCAGGCTTGGAAACGTTCACGGAACCGTCGCTAGACTTGTGCAAACACAAAATTATCTCGTCGTATATTATATTTTCATTTCATTTTTCTTATCTTTTACTTCTGCGTTCTTGTTGTTATTATTATTATTATTATTTTCGGTTTTGACATTCAACATTTTCAAGATGGCGTGCACGGACCATTCAACTCGGTAAAACCTCTCTCGGCTAGAGTGTGTTTGTAAAAGTGTTTGTTTTACGGCCTTTTTATTTTCCCTTATATCTGGCGTGTATTTTTAAAGATTTTTTCCGATGGTCGTATTTGCGTTGGACGCGTTTTGTTTTCCAAAAAAAATTTTTTAACAAATTTCGCATTGCAAAAATGTTATCATTCTTAACCTTATTCTGCACGTTTACATTGAATGTATCGTTTTATATATGAAAATTTAATTTCTAATTGCAAGTTGTATAAAATATTTCTATCGTGAAATTCGTACGAAACGATGTTTACATGGATTCGGTTAAGCGCACATCTTTTGTGTATATAATATTTATATTATAATTTATGTGTGTAAATGAAGAAGCTCACGGTGCTGAGAAAATGGCATATTAAACAATGTTTGTTCAAGTAAATGCTTTGTCATTTGTTAATATAACGAACGTTCGATTTCATCTATCACAAATAAATAGTTCCAAAGAGGGAAATATATTTTGAATATATAATTGGCGAAAAAAAAACTTTTTTTTTTGCATAATTTACGTAAATATTTTTTTGTACACAGCGTAAAAAAAAGTTCGACTAAAATTGTTTGAATACTGGTATTTGCAATAACAAACATTTGAGGACCTTCGTCTTATTTCGAAATACGTTCGGATGAAAAAATACTATGACTTAATGCTTACGACGAAACAATTGAAATTTGAATATTTGAATAAAAAAAAAAAATGAAGAAACGCAATGTACAATATTTGATTTTTTAATTATTCGTTAACCTTACGAAAAAATGTCATTCATTGAATATTTTAAATTTAAATTATTTACACGTAAGAACCTTGATGATTTAAAACACGAAAAATGGCAGATAAATAACGGATTATATATTTTTCAAATTATAAATCAATTTTGAATTTTCTTAGATATAATATTGTGAAAAAAAATATGATTTGGTGATATGGAGCAATTTGAAATGCACAGTGTACTAAATTGCATTGTTCAAATTTTTTTTTTCAATTTTACAGCATTTATCAAAAAATGTAAAGAGTTGAACAATATATCTAGATATACGAAAACTATAAACCAATGAAAAACATTCGCTTTTTTCAGATTTTCCAATTTTCCTAATTCTAGCCAATGAGATGAAAGAGTATACTAATATGTATTGGTATCATGATTTTTTTTCATTCAGTTTTCCTGACATTTTTTTCGTTCAAATCCGTATTTTTCTAAAATTTAAATTCCAATTTCGTACAAAAACAAAAAAATAATCACCTGAGCCTGCGTGAAGAGCACTCTGCGTTTCCGTCTTTGGGCTAAGGGAAATTGCATAGGTTTTGAATCAGCCACAGAACAAGCTGCCAAACCGGACATGTTGTTCATGGCATGGTTCATACTCGCCGTCGCCGAAGAACCCATCAGCCTTGAAACTGAAACCAAAAACCAAAATCAAAAATCTGCATAAAACTAAAAAATCAAAAATTCTCTCCAAGATCCAAAAATAACTTTTTGGAACGAATTTTTGTATGAAAACGCTGAAACATGCAATAAAAATGTGTTCTTACTCACGAATACAGATTACTTTGGATTTGATATTTTCATAATGATTTAAAATAATTGAATGTAATAATAAATTTTAACCCCGAATTCGTAAAAAAATAACAAACGAAAATCGACTATAAAGTATATGAAATGAATTATTGAAAAAATTTGATTTTCCATGAAAATCATATCGATACCTCAAAGGAACTTCTAAATTTGGCCCTGCAATTTTTCGTTCACACTTATATGCTTTTCATTAAATTCAAAAATATAAATGTATATTACAGGAATCCAATATTGCTTTGAGGCATCGATATGCTGAAAATTTTCACAGAAGAAAGTTTTTAGTATCGATTGAGATACATTTGACATCTTTTCGGTGCGCACATTTTCATCCATTCTTCTTATTGTTATTTTGCATTAATTAGAATTCATTTGACATATTTTCATTAGCACATATTTACACATCCTCTTTATTATTATTTTGTATTGATTAGAATAATTTTATATTATTTTATGATATATTTTGCCGTCGGCTACCGGTCGAGTGCATGTAGGGGCCCCCGTTAAGCGTTTTCGGTAGTGTGTATTATATGGTGCGTGTCCGAAGGAACGAATGCGACAATGTCAATATTTGTACAACAAAATGCATTCAAAGAAGGTTTTCGTTTCATGGTCGTCTGTATATATGTATGTGTGTATTTTAGAGCAAACATCCAAAAGCGAGTGCATTCGAAGGATCGCATATGAGAAAATTCGCTTTGGATGATTGTTTGCGTTTTGTCGGATCGGTTTGTGAAGGATTTTTGTTTAATTGATATTTTCGGTACTGCGGGTATTGCAAAATAAACATTTGTCGATTTGAAAAAATGTACTGATTAAATGTTGGAATAATATATTGATGAAACATTGAAATTTTTTTTCAGATGAAAAATGACTGGATGAAAAATATTCACTGGTATGTTAGCACTTAAATTGAATATAATCGAGGAAAATAAATGAAAAATATTTCATATAGTCGGAAAATTGTGTTCATTTGTCTGAAAAAAATAATTCAAATTGACTTTGATTTAAACTAAAAATCGAATTGGTACTTATAAAATCGAAAAAATATTTGAATTCAAAATGAAACATTCCGATGTTTATGATAGATAAGGTCTATAAGAAACTCACTTGATATTTAATATTTTAGAAACTAAACTGCACATTTAAAAGGCTTTCGTACTAATGATACTATATTAGTATTATTATAGTGTAGTATTTATACAAAAAAATCTATTTAAAATCACTGTGTATTGAAGAAAATCTTAGATTTATCAGATACAGTTTAAGAATATGGAATTTTAAAACGATGCAGATTATTCGAAGCGAAAATCTCCCCTAGCAATATTACTCTCACTTATGAAAAATAAATGCTGAAATAGCGAGAAGGGGATTCATAGCAAACAGAGACACCAATAATGGAGATATGTTTACGCCTTGAATATCGTCATCTGTTTACATTAGGGACGGAGACAATTTGTTTGCAAAAATGTCGAAGAAGAAGCACTATGAGAGAAATACGCGGAATTAAAAAAAAGAAATCAGGTTCTATTTTCTCAGAAAACAACTCAATGCAAAATGAAATCATATTAAAATCTGAAAAAAATTGAATTCGAATTTAAAAATCATAGATATGTAATCAACTTTTAGGAACAATACAACGTATGGTCATCTCTAACGTATGGCCATCTTTCCCGGAATTATCCTATAGATAAATATTCAACGATTTAAGCATTTGTCATAGAAATATAACTGTATTACATAATATAAAATGGACAAACACATTCCGAACTGTAACTTAACATGAGTACAATTTACATACGGAAAAAACCTAATATAGTAGAAAGGTCCCCTTTTCACGGAATTTCCCGATGTTCAAACAGAAACAGTTCGCATCGGACATTCCACGCGTATTATTTACGAAGTAGTACCGGTGTACAATATAATATTTTATTGAATTCTTTCCGTTGTCGAGTGTTGTGTAAACAATGAAAGAAAAAGTACGGAAAATCTCCACAAAAGTGCGTGGGTGTGTGGGTGTCTTTTTCGGTGGTGGGTGCGAACGAGAAACTTTTGACATTTTCACGAAAAATATATAAATTTATCGTTTTTGTGAAAATGTATTAAATTTATATGTTGAGAATTTGTATTAAGCAACACTGGCTGCGAAAATGTCAACGGTTTTGTGTTTTACGTCCTCGGCAACCTATGACCCTTAAGTCGTTGAGTGATTTGAGTTCCATAAATAGAATTTTATTTTGAGAATATATTGAATTAATATACGCATAAGTAAAGTATCATTTTTCGTATAATTTATGAGTATTATTGATGATGTTATGAATAGTTGTAAAATACCATTCAACCCAGAATAGCATATTTAGTTCGAATATGTGTGAAAATAAAAGAAAATTTAGTAGTAACATAAATTAAACCTAACAACAAACACAAAGACTGACAGACATACACAAATCAGAGTTATTATTATATTAATATTCGATTGAAGCCTTAAATATTTGATAAAAACGCTAACTAAACCTAACTGTCTTTTCGATTCAGTCGATTGAGCTGAAAACGACGAAGTTTTTTCGACATCTATAGGTACTTGTATGATTCGATAGCACAATTGACCACGAAAATATGATTTCTGTATACAAAATAAAATTATTCTGAGAATTTCATGAAATTTACAATATTTCATTCATAAACGAATTTCAAATTACTACGACTCGCAATTGCTACAATGACTACAATTGCGCAAAAATCGTTCAGAAACAAAGCATTTTCAGATTTTTATTCAAATTTACTTGAACTGAAATACATTTAAATCAATTCAATCGATACGATAGTGAATTTTTCCACATAGTTATAATATAACCCAACCGATCGATTGAGAACGGGCACGTCCAGTGTCCGAGAGGCTTGTTTACATTGGTGAAATCCGACGAACAAGCAATGCGGCCTACGAAAACATCGAAACGAACTGTCAAACCCTTGTCGACAAGGACAATGGAATCGAGAGAACGTCTAGGGATGTTCGTCCTGCGTGACTTTTCGTTACACCAAGAGTTTCGATCGAAAATAAACACGGGAGAAATTTTCGAATATCGAATTCCTTGGGTGTTCGTTATAATTTCGATTTTATTCAAAATTTGAATGGATAAAGTTAACTTTGTCAGATTTTCTTGGGTATAATTTTGGACAATTTATTCTAAAATTGAGAAATCTTCTAACGTTTTTCCGATTCAAAATGTCGGACAAAAGTGTTTAAATTATTTTATATCGAAAAATATACTCAACGTATGCTTGATTTATTTGATTTTAGGAAAGCCTGATGAAGTTTTATACAGTGGCGATGAAATAGTCATTTACTTTACTACAAAATAATTACGTATTTGTACAGTGTTGTGAGGAATTCCGAACACTTTTGATAAATTTTATGAAAGTTGTATTTCTTTGAAAATTTTTCAGTTAATAGGTTTGTAGTTTATTTTACAATTTGAAGACTTATTAAGTACAATTTTCAATATTGCATTCAAAATAAACATTTGGAATGGTTTTCATGGAAAAATTAGATTGAACAAAAACATTACTCAGAAAAGGTTATTATCTGGGTATTTAAAATTAATATTTTCAGGATAACTCTTATTTATATGCAATACCTCAATTATTCAAGACGTAGAGCTTATGATAAAATGTCATTTTTATACACTTCGGCAATAAGTGCATAATAAACTCTTCCGAGTAATGTTTTCGTTCGATTAAATTTTTCCATGAAAACATGTTGATACAAAATACAATACTTGAACAATACTTGATCACTTTTTGAATTATTCACTTAATTCATTTTTTTTACAAAAATGCATAATTTCTTAAATTTATTAAAAAAGTGTTCAGATTTCTTCACAACACAGCCCACTGATTCATATCAATGTCGAATATTTGATTCGAATCAATCGTTTCGATTCCGTCTCTCAAATCAGGCTGTGGGCGAACGTTTAACGTTTAATGTAGCCTCAGGCGTCACAACACAAAATCGACAAAATGAACCGACAAATTACCACCAATTGATTATCGTTTCTGATGGCAAACGCCCTGAGGAGGGATCCTGGCCCCTCTTCGTTCACATGTCATCCTCATCACGTGTGTTAGGGGAGACGAGAAACTGATTTAAGCGAGAAAAAACGTTAACTAACCGGAAAGTTTTTTCGAGTTGCCAATTTGATGATCAGAAGTGGTTTAAGACCCGTTTGTTAATGTTCAAATACATGTAAAATAGATTTATTGAGGTTGTGGTTGAAGAACATTAATAGGGTAATTCTGGGAGTGTTGTTCGTATGGGCAATGATTTTATTTTTGGAAATATTGGTGTTGCTATATAGTATAGCAAACTGCTTGATTAGGGTTTAGCAATTAGTTAACAGTAACTGCTGTCAAATTCTATAAGTAAAAAAATAAATCATAGTTAAGTAACTTAATCAATGATCGAAATACTAGTTTTTAATGTATCAAGGAACAATATGAAGCTTTCTGTGTCGACTGGAACCTTCCTTCAATACATTTGAATTTGATAATAATTAGCTCATTATGATTTTCAATTACTTCTATGATCACATTCATCTACAAATTAGTTGAAAAATGGGATGATCTGAAATTAGTATAAAAATGGGAAGATCAGAAATCGATTTTCTATGAAAATCATAAATTTATTGTAAATGTTGTCATAGTAAAAAAATCATGAAATTACTGATATCTATCGATTGAGATATATTTTAAATCTGTTAAGTGGAAGAGTCTGTTGTTACACATCTTCCTTTAAAATTGTAATTCTTTCTGTCCGATGAAATACTATTAAAGTGAGTATCTATTATACAATTACTCATATCAAAACGATACAAAATCTCCCCTGGCACATAAATAGTCCCATATATTTAGAAAATGCGAAACGATAGCATTTTTATGCGAGTAGGCGTATCTTTCGCACGTGCCATTCGCTGGCTATCATAACACATTAACGGCAGATACATTTGAGCATTTTGTCGCCGGATAAAATGCCCAAGGGGTGTATGTGTATAAACCCCGTGTCGTGGTCACCAAAACCAACCAACCCCACTTTGTGCAAGAGGGTGGTAATGGCCGTGTCATCTCCAGACACTGACCATTTGTCACGATACCTATGCGATGTGAGGAAGAGATGTTAAAAAAATATTAGGTATATGCGTTTATGTTTGGTGAAATGTGTATTTTTTAATTGGATCGATTGTCTATTGGAAAATGTTTGAGGAAATTTTATATTATAGGTGTTCTTATGGAACGGTTTATATGGAGTGTTTTGTGAATGTGTGTTGGAGTGCGAATGCTAGTGAAATTCTAGTAGCGATGAAATTGTAAATCAATGACATATGCTTATTGAATTCGTTTATATATTCGTTAGAAAAATATAATTTAAATAGTTATTCTATTCATAAGCTAAATATTAGATTTAATTAAAAAAATCGTTTTTGATCATCCTATCTACAACCCAAGTTATGTGATATTAGAGTTAAAATTTTAGCTTACTAATATGATTTGTACTGTTCATAATCCGAGCCTTTAAAGTTTCATTTTCATTAACAAATGATTTTATTACGAAACAAGCAATACGAGTTGTGTTTGACAGATATCTAACCTCACATTTTTTAAACCCGATTAAGTTTTTTTACATCATACGAATTTATAATGCTAAAAATATTGAATGTATCAAACCATAAAGTCATAGATTCATAAAACACACTCCGCAATCAATCAAAAAAACAAACTACATCATCAAAACAAATTCGCAAATCAAATGAATACTTCATATAACCAAACTGCAATTCTAATTCACTAACTTGAAAAAATATTTACACAATCGAAACGCACTTTTCCTATCACTCAATTTCCATCTTGTTTTGACAATGCAGGTGTCGCCTTGTCAAATTATCTGCACTACAATCACCACCGATGTATAATACGACCTTTATATTTTTATATAGACCATTTCGAATCTGCAATTGTGAACCTGCAGCAGAAGGGTCTTCATCGGTGTCGTGTTTCGATACGCCTCGTGGAGCTAATACGCCGGACTAAAGTCGTACAAACATTTTGTACGCTTTGTTTGCAGATACTCAAGCGAGGAAGTATCGGTTACAAAGAGTCAATTTAAAAACGCAACCGCGCAGAGTGCCCAACTTACTTGCTTTGGAATCGTTTCGAACCTGTAATTATTTTTTGTTCGGTTCTATTTTGCGCGATCGATCGGCGATTGATGTGTTGAGTGAATTTTAATGAACGGTTAGTTCGGTGTAGATTTTTTTTATTGGTTGATGTGTGTTGTGACTTGGAAATTGTGAATGTTCTGTTCGAATCTGTGGATAGACAGGTTTTTTTTATGTTTAATAGAGAGATGTCTCGTTTTTTGCGATGTCTCGCTGTTTAAATCAATTTACTCGTGATTATTTAGATTGATTTTGTTTTGTTTGTTAATATGATTTTTTTTTAATTTTTTGATTTGATGGTATGAAGTTACTAAAGATCGAGTCTTCACAGAGTGTATTTTTTGGCTATGCGTCAAAAACAACGGTATATGAATGTGAACGTTTAAATTATTATTATATGCTGACCTGTGGGTCAAAGGTTGCCGATGTCTATTCATACATAATAATTATGTACATTTTTCGATGCTTATAGAATAAGTTTACACTCAAACTACAGATTAAAATAGGTTTTTCTCATATTGAAACGTATATGAACCTCCAAGATCATTCAATTTCATCCCATCGTAATAAAACATCAAATGCCGTTCAATAAACGAGCATCAATTGATAAAATTGAAAAGGAAAACATAATAAAATGACACATTTCATATCTATACCATGTCCCACGAATCAATCATATCGATTCAAATATAATTTTCAAAATTGAAAATATTGCATAAGCTAATATCGATTGATTTAACAATCGAACTGATTCAATGTCGTTTTCAGCAGAGATTTGGATTAAACCTTTTCCGATCTACTTTGCTTTTGATTTGCACCGTGTTCCAAATAGATTTGATAAGAATCATATGGTAAGTGTGGATTATGAGGCAAGTGTGCTAACTGTCAATATCTTAAAAAATAAGAAAAATATCGATACATGAGCAATTTAGTATGACAGTATAGTTTGATTCAGCAGAGTCGGCAGTTTAGAAGTTTTAATACCAATGCAATATATATGAATTCACAAAGCTGCGGGTAAACACGTAACATAACGTCACTCTACAAGCGCATAGTGAAAAGTCCGTCTGTTTCTTTCGTGCACAGTATACATACTCTGCCCACGAAAGAGATAGACATACATTGCACAATACTTTTCTGAAAATGTGTGATTCATTCCAACTTAGTGAATCGACTTATATGCATACTACATAAATTTTTATTAATTTGTGAAATATTGTCGACTATCGCATTTTTTCATTTGATTCCTCAAGTCACACTTGTCCCATGAGTCACAATTGTCTCATGATTCACACTTGTCCCATAAGTCTTACTAGCTCCAAATGCTCTTACAATCTACATACTTGAAACTCGGCACAGATCTGAATCGAAGCATCTCGAAAACACATCATCTCCAGATCCTCGACTTTAAACGATCCATGTGACATGTTACAGTCAATAATATATCAATAGACGAAAGCTAATCGATCGATGCGATGTATGCATGTGATTATCGTACATATGAGAGTGTCCGTCGAACTGGTATTGAATGCGGACTCACTGGCAAACCTGGGGTCGTTGGCGGAGTGGGCGGTGTACCAAGGGGGCGCCGCCCTCACGTCGTAGTGCGAGGGCAGGTCGGGGGGCGGAGGCGCGCAGTAGGCGGCGGGGTGCGCGGGCGCAGCGCCGTACAGCCCCGGAGCGTACCCCCCGCCCATGCCCCCCGCGCCGCCCCCGCCCACCGGCGAGTTTATGCTGCTGCCCGAAGACGTCGATCTGCAATCATTACAATTTCTTCATTAAATCAATCGTTCGATAAAACTCATTATAGGGATTTGCAAGCGAACCGAATCTGAAGAACGAGACGCACCAATATGGCGACGCAGTCATCTCTTTCTGTTCGGTTCACTTGCGATGCAAATGCTTTATTGTGACAATAGTGTGAATCTTTACTTTAATTAACAGACCATAACTATCAAAACATCCGTAGATTTTTGACAGTTCATAGTTGAAGGACTTACTGAAAAGTTGCTGATGAACGAGATACACTTTTACGGCTATATGGCCATATTTTTCCGAGACAGATGGCCGTATAGTTGTATAGGTTAATTTCTGTTCGGTTAATTCTAATACGAATGTAGTTTAACTTTATGGTTAGTTAACTAAAATATTGAAAAGATCGACCCTAAGTAATAGTTGAAAATCTATGAAAAGATCAGCCCTTAATTAGATTTGACTAGAGAAATCTTTCAAGGCATGTTCACGAACTCTCGGATTCATCGCTGAACTCTAAGATTAAGAGTGAAAAGATCGGCCCATAATGTTGTTTATTTAATTAAAATAAATGAAAAAATGTATATTACAAAGAGAAACAAGCCATCCCACCCCATACTAATTGTAAGTCAAGTTATTGGGCCGACCTAGTTGGATGTTAGCATCACTAGACAATTCTTCTGATGCGTTCTAATTCTTTGAATTCTACAAAATTTTCAAATTTCGAAATAGGGTAGATAAGCTTGGAAGTAATGACCATGTCAATATTTCCAAAAGTTGTTTACATACATACATATATCGCCATATTTACTCTAACGGGATGCATTGAAATAATTACATTTGACATTTGTTCACTTTGTTGAAAAAAATCCTCACAAAAACTATGGCCTAGTCTTCCAAACTCATAATAACTTCAAACAAATGATATTTTTTTAATAAATTTTTGTATTAACACCAATGTCATAATAGAGAACACATGCGTCAATGTGAACTGTTTCAATTCAATAAAAAAATCTTATCTAATTTGAAATTAAGGTTTTAAACTGTTTTCGATGAAATGAAAGCAGTTTATTGGGATGTTATCAAACACCGCCACTGAGTTTATAGAATGCAATAAATAATATAATATCAAATTATTTCAAAATTTATACTAATTGATTATTCAGTTATTACTGTCTGATTTAAATTTATAAGTATAACTTATTTAATTATTCATTGTAAACATAAATCATTTTAACAGTTATTCAAACTGTCAGATCATATTCATATGCATCTACGTCAGATTCTGTTTATTTAGTCATAGTTTTGATATTTCATAAAATACCTATTCAAAGAAAATAAATTAAATTTGCCAATACCAAGTTATAATTTAATGAAAAATACAAATAATTCATTAACACCGGTGATGTTTTATTGTATTTTTTTTCATTCCATATTTTCCCCAAATTATAATAATAATATTGATTAATTAATGATTTTGATTGAGATAAAAATAATAACTACGGTATTTTAATCACAAATAAACAATTACAATAGTTCACAAAAAATATCATGCATTTTTTATTTATAACTTTGATAGTAAAATTTAATATTTGGCAATAATTCCTTTTCAAACCGCTACCGAAAATAATTTTAGTTTAAAAGTATCTAATGGAATTTAAGTGAAAACCAAGAGGCAATATTTTTTATGCGTTACTTTAATCTATCGTTAAGCAAATTATTATGAAATAATTTAGATTTATAGATTTCTATTATTTTATGTAGTGTACTTATAAATATTTTTATTTACCTAAACATATTGAAGTTCGAAATCATTAAAAAGTTTTCATCCATGCTTAAAAATTAATTGAAGGCCTAAGTATGCAGTCTACCTCAGCCTTATGTTCTACGGCTGTTATTGCGCTTCACCTGAAAACATTTCAGGTGAAATATACTTTATATAAATATACTAAAATATACATAAGAATTGTGTTTAAATGCAACTTTATTTAATGATTTGACTAATATTTGCGATCCGTTTTTTTTTAAGGAAATTTTTTAATGAAAATCAAATTTTATAGAAAAAATATAGATTTTATGAATGAAAAATAGCACAGATAATTGGATGGAATCGAGTTTTATTTTTTCTTTAACGGTTTTTATTTATTTTTCAATGACATACATAACTATTTGGAAAAAAAATTGACAAGTAGACCGCATACTGTCACGCGTGAAAGAATAATATCCGTAATACGACGAAAATGAAAAATATGCACAAAACACATAGATTTAATATTCCTATATTTTATATTTAACTTGATTATCTTACATATCTATATAAAATCTCAGAAGAAATATTTTCATGAACATTGTCATTCCAATGCGAAAATCATGAATGTGCTATAAACGGGACACTGATGATTAATTTGAACTTTGTTTTTATCCACATTTTTATCAACACTTAGCTTATGATTATGTAATTAAATTATATTTTAAGGTTGTAGAATAACCCATTGTTAGATTAAAAAAATCACTTCTGCATTATTATCAAAAAACTTTCTTTTCACACTGTTTTAACTGAACTTAAAATTGCACAAATGAATCAAAATGGTCAACACACTTTTGTAACTTAAGTTCACAGATTTATTTCACTACTATTATTATTTTTATGTACATTCATGATTTTGGCAATGAAATGAAAATATCATAAGGTTACATTTGAATTAAAATTTTCACATTTCGAATCAAACTCTTTCAAATATATAACACTTGAAATATTTCAGAAAGAAAATAATAATAACACTATGGATTATGTTCATTTAAAATAAAATGAATCAATTAGTGCAAAAGATATATTTTTTAATATTTATAAGCATATTTTAAGGACTTTTGTAAAGATTGAATTCAAACTGTTTATACAATTTTGTACTATTTAATCTAATTCACTAATTTGGCGTCGGAAAGTTTTGTGGTTTCTTTATAACATTGACATAGTTGACACAAAAAATTCAAAAGTTTTTTATAAATTCATAGCAAAATATAACCGGAAACTGTTTTTTTTTTTTTTTTTTATTTCAATGTAGTCAAAAAAAATATACCTTCTAGCTCCTAGAAGCTTGACAGAAAATAATTGCAATTGGTGCATTCATGATTACACATACGATAATCGGTCATTAAAGTGTTAAGGACACATAATTTAGCACGATTTTTTTTTTGATCTATGAATTTAGCGTCGGGAAGAAAAACACCAGAGTTTGATTCGAAATGTAAAATTTTATGATTAAAATAAAAAAAAAAATGAAAAATTTAAATTTTTGAAGGGAATCGTTTTGATTGAATTTACCTGTAAGGCGAGGGAGGATTGGCGGCCAGCTCGAGCTTCCTGTAGCTCTCTTCGATCGGACTGAGTATATCGGTGACGCTGAAGGGCGTCGTGTGCGCATGGTGCAGATGCTGGAGGTGCGGCAGCGCGAGGTGATGGTGCGCCCCCTTGGGCGAGAGGCTCATCGCCAGCTCGGCGCCGTTCAGCTCCGGCAGCAGCTGGTCCTGGAAGCCCCCGGCGGCGCCTCCGCCCCCGACCCCGGCCCCCACCGGCGCCGACATCACACCTCTACATCACCGAACGCCGGAGCCTATTGACGCACCGCGGATCGATACCATGTGACTATCGGAGCCGTGCACCGTCTCGCGGATCACACTTGCGACATCGCCGACAGATAAGAGGGGTGGGAAAAAACTTATCGCCCGAAAAATCAAATGAAATCAAAACCGGGCCACTCGCGCCGAGGGTCATCGGCGGAGAGCGCTCTCGTGCGGCTCGAGAGCCCTCGGCCCGGCGAGACCGGGGGGCGGGGCCTCGTTAGCCAATCGCACGCTAGCCACGCCCACTTTGCTCCCCCGCTCCTCGCGTGGGCGTCACGTGGTAGCGTTCAAGCCGCGCCTCCGGGTGCGTTTCGTTCGCACGTAGGGAGGGTGGTCGTTCGATTGCGGTCGGATTGTGTTTTGTAATTGTTTAATTATCGGATTTTTAATAGGTGATTTTTTAAAATAATTTTTTATTTGAAATTAATTTGATAAATGTTTTTTTATTTATCGATTTTTTGGATAGTTGGATTATTCGATGATCGATCGATACGAGTTTAATGATAAAATATTGTAATTTTTTATTGTAAAAAATATTTTTTTATTCTTTATTAATAAGCTAAAAAATTAGTTTAAGTTAGCATAATTAAACTTTCTTTAGTTCTTATTCTTTCAATAACGATTTATTCATTTGAAAATTTAATCAAATCAAGATTAAGATTTGAGCTTTTCAAATATTTGGAATAAAGTAACGACATAGATTAAGATTACAGTGTATGAATATGAAGAATATAATATGATTTGAAAAAATATCCGTTTTGTTTATTTCAGGATAAATTCAGTTCAAATGTCGTAAAATTATGGATAAGTAGTAAATGATTAATTTTCAAATTGTTTGTCGTTGGAAAATTGCCATCTTTTGGAAATTACAAAAATAATCGGGACACACGGGTTGACGTTAAGGGTGGAATTTGAGTGAAGTTACTTTGTGAACGTATTGGTAGATGGTTCGATAAAACATTAGATTATAAAATTTAATCATTGTAAAACTGTATTATTTTAAACTCAATCAATGAAAAATGATGAAGAAGTTCTTAAAATATCATTATAGCTTTCACATTTTATCATGTTTTGAAAATATGTTTTTCAATGTAAAATCACTAAATAATTTGGATAAAATATTGTTTTTTTAATTATTATTTATTTTTAAAAACATGATTTCTGATAAAAATAAGAATTTAACAAAAATAGAAAAACAATCGATCGTAATTCGCTGAGCGTCAATGGGCGTAAAACACATTTTTTAGATGAATCGCGAGTGTCAAACGGACAGGCGCACTGACGTCTATTCCTGCACGTACGTAAATGTCATTTATTATTAAAAATTAGAGGGCGGCGCCTCTTCTGCATATAGAAGGGGGCGCAATCTCGGGGGCGAAGCGCCTCTTCGCAGTATTCTGCGGCTCGAGCCGTTCCTCTCGAGCATGAGCGACTAGACATGGTGCTGAGCACCGAGTGGGCTCAGGTCGAGGTGATCGACCTGGTCAACGACGGCAACGGGCTCGGCTTCAACATCGTCGGCGGCAAGAGCACCGGAGTCGTCATCAAGTATGTCGTTCCAGGTAGCGCGGCGGACAAAGACGGGAGGCTGCTGCCCGGAGACCACGTCCTCCAAGTCGGAGCCGTCAACCTCAGAGGCTTCACCTCGGATCAAGTCGCTTCGGTCCTCCGTCAGTCGGGAGACAGCGTGAGGCTTCTGGTCGCCAGACCGATCGATCCGTCTCAGACGGATCTACTTCCGGTTCCGACGCCGATATCGGCTCGCACACCTATAGTCCCCACCAAGCTCATCGCCGATCCAGAACTGCTCGACATTCATCTCATTCAGAACGGATACACGGAAACGTACGACGCGATCCCCCAGTGCTACGAAGAGAGATTGGATCGAGACGATATGGAGGTCGACGCCAGACTCATTTACACAATGCCCGGTTTCATAGAAGTCGTAGGAAGTAATCCGGTGGTCGTTCCGGTTCCCGTATCTCCGGCCGCCGAAGTCGCGACGACGGTTTCGGTTCCCGTCGATGTTGTGCCCAAGCTACCTTCGCCGCCGGAGATGGAAGTCGTCACCGTCGTTCTAAATAAGAATGTTTACGGACTCGGCGTCACCGTCGCCGGATACGTCTGCGAAAAAGAGGAGCTGTCCGGAATATTCGTCAAGAGTATAATTGAAGGTAGCGCCGCCGAGCTGAGCGGGAAGATTAAAATTAATGATAGGATCGTCGATGTCGATGGAGAGTCCCTCGTGGGCAAGACCAACCATCAGGCAGTCGAGATATTAAGGAACACCGATATATCGGTGACGCTAGTGTTGGAGAGGTATTTGCGCGGACCAAAATTCGAACACTTACAATCGGCGCTGTGGAGAGAGGATTCACCTCCGTCCCCGCCGTCTCCTTCCGTCACGACCCTTTCGTGGTTTCAAGTTCAGACAGATAATGCTGAAAGTATTACTGGAATCGAACCCGAACCTGAATCTCACACCACGGTCGATTCCACTATTATGGAACCGGATGATTTGGACGATCCTTGTCCCGAAATTATAGAAAAAGAGTTGGACGCCCTCTTGGACGTCTCTTCCTACAAAGAACAGTGGAGTGAAAAGGTCGGCGAAGACAAAGATATAATTGTAGCCGATATCAATAAACTATCAGGTCTCGGAATCAGTCTCGAAGGAACTGTAGACGTGGAAGGTGGACAGGAAGTGAGACCTCATCACTATATACGATCGGTTCTACCTCAGGGGCCAGTAGGACTTCACGGTGCATTGCAGGCTGGCGATGAACTGCTTCAAGTCAACGAACATTGCTTACATGGGTTGAAACACACAGAGGTCGTGTCAATTTTAAAAGAATTGCCTTCTAAAGTAAGATTAGTGTGTGCTCGCAGCTCAATAGATATGGGACCGAGACCCATTATAAACATTTCTCAAGATAGAGAAGGTTTTGAAACTCGCAAAATCATTGCGGGAAGTTTTCACAATATTGCAGCAATGATCAAATCACATTCCGATGGATCTATAAATACCTCGAGTACAGCAACGTTGACAGATCACTCTTCAAAGAAGTCTCATTCCTTGGAATGCGTATCAAATTTGGCCATGTGGAATGATGAAGAGGTAATAATAGAGCTGCCGAAAGGAGAACAGGGGCTTGGCTTTTCCATTTTAGATTATCAAGATCCTATAGATCCAGAAGGCACTGTTATAGTAGTCAGAAGCTTGGTGCCGGGAGGAATCGCTGAGAAACACGGACGAGTAGCGCCTGGCGACCGCCTCCTTTCTGTAAATGGCACAAGCATAAAAAATGTCACTTTGGATCAGGCAGTTCACGCATTGAAAAGTGCACCATTGGGTACTGTTCGACTCGGTTTATCTAAACCTTTGCCGTCAAATGAAAACTGCAGCAAATCTCTTCGTAGCAGCATCAGTGGCTCAATGCCGATGAAAGTTTCTAGTTAATAGTTAATTTGTGACTAGTCAGTCACCATTGTGCTCAATTACACTTCCTATAATTATATTCAATTTTAACGTTATAGTTTGCATTCAGTTACATTTGAATTGAATAGCTTTAATGATATTTTTTATATACAGTTTATTTTACTTGTTAAGGATGTTCGTTATGATTTTATGTTTGATGATTCATGATATTAGTCTCAAATGCATGATTTGTTTTCATGCATATATATTTAGATTAGATCTGACGATTGTTATGTATCGTGAGAGCACCATTTCACTACTTTTAAACATTAATTTTTTTTTTCATACGTTACAAACACGGGATCAATACTAGGTTCGATATAGATAATTCAACATTCTCTTAAAAACACAATTAAAATAAAGACATATTCAAAAAGCTTTACATATTTATAAATAAAATAGTTTTGATAGCACATATTTGTAGAAAGCTTGTTGTAGATGCTTAATCCTGATAAAATATTTTAAAACCATTTGTGCATTAATATTTTCACATATTCACAAGGAAAGGTTCGAATATGTAGTCAGCTAGTCGAGAGCGAGTGCATGCAAGTAGGAGGATACTCTTATTTTGTTTCACATTAATTATAACACATCTATATTTGGGCCATTCAAAAGTCATTTAATTAATTTTATAAAACTCTCAATAGTTTAAGTAAAAAAATACTTGAATATTCCTACGAGACATGATATTTCAAATGAATCTTAAAAATTTGACAGATTATGTTTTCAATGGTCCACTTATCTTTATCCATTTTAGATTTTTGCATCGATATATTAATAATTAAATAGCGCTGCAGATTTTGCACAATGAATAAATTGGTTGATGAATTTTTCAGCGATACTGGAATTTATCAGTTGAAAATTTTCAATTTTTTCTATCGAAGATTTAATAAAATAAAAGTTATTCATATCTTAAGAGGAGATTTAATGTTGGTATTCAAGGGACCAATTTGGAACAATTGTTTTTATCATTTCTTCAATGGTCCGAAATCGTCGGCCTTCATTGTGCAAATTCGTGTAACTTGGCTGAAACTAGTCATTCCAGTATTCTTTTTTTAAAACGATATTAGTAATCTAGGTTTTAGACGTCCAATTTTTAATTTTTAGACTAGTAAGTAATGTTTAAGAATAGTTGATTTCTTTATGAAATATTGAAAAATTAAATTGAGTCATATTGTATTCTAGTCATAAATTTATTAGATATAATTTTTTTACACGTGTACATATAAATTGTAGGGTATTAAATACATCAAGTGTGACTATGTCTAATCTACAATACATAGCTAGAGAAATCTTCAAAATTTGTAGTTTTATTACTGTAAAAGTTTTTCAATTGTACCTAGTTTTGATTTATCAAATGATTACAGTAGATGTCAATTTCGAATACAGATAGGACTGCTGAAAGAAAATCCCGGTCTGGTGCAATATCTCTAAACATCTAAAGATACTCTGGTTGGCTCTGACTGTGACTATCATTAAACATTAATAAAGCAGGTTTTCACCATGAATGAGGATTGCATACATATTATTTAACGTGAGGGGCCAATATTCATATATTCAAACTTTTACTTCCAGGATCTTTGAAAGTTGATCCATGTTTGTTAATCAATATTGTTTGTGTATTTAAATATATTCACAATTGTTTTCTTTTAAAATATTCAATTTTTATACGTAATACTTAAATAAAATTATGAAAAGTAAAGGGATGACATCTACTGTAATAGTTTTTCAAGTCATAAGTTTTTAAAAATAGTTACATTTCAAAATTGTACAGTTTCTCAAATACTAATATTTAGTTGAAAATATATTTTTTTTTCATATACAAACATAGATTTGTAAATAATTTTTTTTTTCTCTTTTGCATGATCAAAACTATTAATGGCGAGGTGAAAAAAAAACTTTCACTTCCTTGCTTTAATTCAGGATTCACATTTTTCGGATTACCTTTCTAAATTATCTAGTACAAATTTGAAAAAATATACTTTGATATTTAATCATAGTGCCTTTTTATATTCGTAGCAAAGTACACGTTTCAAATCTTTTTTGCTTCAAATAATTAACTCACCAACTACCTATTTACATATATTAGCAAAATTATGGTATCACTACGATTAATTGTATACAATATATGCTACACACTCGTATCATTACAGTTTATACATTTCATAATCTTATATATATATATATAAATATAAATGTAATATAATTGTCTTCCTGCCTACACATTGATTGTATAAACGCTAAAATACTCATTTTGTGGAATTGCCTTTTATACACTTTGTAAGGATATAAATAATGATATTAAAATTACTTTTACTTTTAATTATTTTGGTTGTGATACTCAAAACTGTCGTATTTCATTTAATGTAGTCTAAAAATGAGATCCATTTTTCAAATAGAGTTTACAATCTCCAGCTGCAAACGTTTAGCTAATTGAAATGAAGCATGTTCAGCTGCTAAATCATAGAATATACTTGCTGATTTTTATTTTAATAATTTATTCTATATGTGATGGGAATCAACTAAGATAGTATTGGATGAAGTCGTTGGGAATTGATCAGTTAAATTGTGATTCATATTCATAGTTTATATGTCATTATTTTTTTCCATATTGTTTTCTCTGTAATTTTGTGTGTGTATATAAATTTCAATATTTGCTTTCGAATTGTAATTAATAATTATACAATTGTTAATGTATATTACACAAACATTAAATGCAAATATGTTGGAAAAATTTAGCAATATACATATATTATTTGCTATGCAATAAATTAATTCCAAATTAATTTGAGTTTGAATTTCTATTCTGTAAATATTATTTTAAAATGTACTCAATTTACAACAGATTTTTTTTCCACTGATAAGATTAATAACACATATTAGTAATTTATACGATTGATATTTTCATAAAGGAAAGAGCGAATTGAGAATTATCAACTGGATTAGTCATAATTGATGAGCAATTAAGTACAAATCAAAATTATTTGATTATTATGCATTGAGATACTCAAATTTTTCTTCTATTTATCTTTTCAGATTTATCTTAAAAGAAGATCTTTTCAGATAAATTAAAATATGAGGATTACTAGAAAAACTGTTATGGTGCTCAGCTTCTTTGGAGTCTCTGTTGCCGGAACAGGTTTATATAAGTAAGCGTAAAATTGGTTTTAAGTATCTTATAAAAGCGCACTTTAACAATTACAAGTGGAATTTTAGAGATAATATATCTTCGGAGCCTTTCGACAAGGATTTGAAAATCAAAGCCAAAGATAAGGTTGCAATTGTCACAGGAGCTAATAGTGGCATTGGAAAAGAAACTGTATTTTCGTTAGCTCAGAGAGGGGCCAAGGTAAAGAATTGTCTAAATATCAGAATCAAGCTTATATGTATTTAAAATGCTTTTTATTCATATATGCAGGTATATATGGCTTGCAGAGATCTGAAAAAGTGTGAAGAAGAACGCAAAACGATAGTTTTGTCGACATTAAACCAGTACGTCTACTGTAGGGAGTGTGATTTATCATCATTTGACTCCATAAGGAAATTTGTGAAGATTTTCAAGGAAGAACAGGATGAATTACATATTTTGGTAAACAACGCGGGAGTTATGAGATGTCCGAAAAGTGTAACCAAAGAAGGAATAGAAACGCAACTCGGAGTAAACCACATGGGTCATTTCTTGTTAACCAATTTGCTCTTAGATATGATGAAGGCTAGTGAAATTTAATAAAAATTTGATCGGAAAATTGAATTTTGACATCATTTTTTATGAAAATTTCTTTTAGAAATCTGCACCTAGTCGTATTGTAGTAGTTGCAAGTGAAGCACACAAAGAAGGTACTATAAACAAAGAGGATTTGAATATGGATCAAGAATATGACCCAGCAAAAGCATATTACCAAAGCAAATTAGCTAATCTTCTTTTTGTGAACGAATTGTCTACGCAATTAATTGGTGAGTAATAAATGATGAAAGTTTTTCATTGTCTGTTAAATAAAGTCAGAAATCAACAAACTCGTTCTTATTTGAATCAAGAATTTTCAAAAGGGCACTTTAGAAAAAAAAAATGCAAAAATTAACACTATTATATAGAGAATTTGATGTTTTCATATTACTTTTCTTTTTCAAGACACTGGTGTCACAGTCAACGCTGTGCATCCTGGAACTACTGATACCAATATTTCCAGACATCTGCCAGTAGGATCAGGATTCTTGAGTTACCTGTTCTACCCTTTCTTCTGGCCGTTTGTGCAAAATGCAACTCGCGGTGCACAAACCACACTATACACCGCTTTAGAGCCAACAATAGCCAAAGTTAATGGATCGTACTTTTGGTATGTTTATTTTGTTGAAAGTATGTATTTATTCATCTTATGCACGTTTTTTTCTTATTTCGAAACAGTAATATGAAGAAGTTGGAAATGTCTGAGGATGCCCGAAATGTGGAGTTAGCTAGATGGATGTGGACCGTTAGTGAAAAGTGGACAAGGCTATAAGGAATTTATTATGATTTGAACTGAATCGTTTTTAATTTGAAATTAGTGTAGTGATCATATTTTTAAGTAGAAGAAATAAATTGTTTTTGTTGCATTTATTAAAATTGCTCATGTGTACAAAAAAGTTTTTTTAATTCAACTAAATAGATAAATTAAATTATGAATACTCAGAAAACCAAAAGAATTAGTTCCAAATTGATTGATGAAACTTGGGTTGGTCGAATAATAATTTTTTGGGCTCTGGTTGACTTTGTAGGTTGTGATTGTGGAGTAATTTGAAAACTCCAGTTCCAATCGCGGCAGGAATTCCCAAAATTATAGATTCCGATACACCTTCTATAGAATCAGATTGTCCATAAAATGCTGCATCAAACAGGTGATCGGCTGTTTTTTCGAACTGAAAATTGACATTTTATCCGTGAACTGAAGCATTTATTTTTATTAATATGAATAGTAAATCAGTTGTGAAATTACCGATGCTAAATTCAGCACAGACTCTTTCATTCTTGCCAAACCATATCTAGTTATACCCAGAACTTCGCCCCTAGCCGTCATTTGACCAGCCAATAACATAATATGTCTATAGTCGACTGACATACCATGTCCTTCCATAACTTTTTTGATCTCTTGCATGATTGTAGTTTTTGCTGCTTCTATACCGAGAGTTTGATATATCTTAAAAAAAAAGCGTTAAGTATCATTTACATCAAAGAATTTCTAACAAAAGACAATGCCCAGAAAAAACCCACGGCCGGTGCAAACAAAATCTATCTCATATGATAGGTATAATTGAGTAAATAAACATTGCGTAATAAAAATGATGAAAATCGATGGTGTAGTGCATAAAGCACCAGTTTCTGTTGTTGTAAATACATGTCGTTTTGTTAATGTCAGTTTGGCCGCAACTCATACTGTAACTCCACGCATAACACAAACGGCAATTCCGCATTAGTATGAGTGCTCGGCTGATTTCAATGCGTTGCTTAGACTCGACGCGACGTCTCGCTCACACTTTCTATGAACTCGTAAATACCTCTTGCTTCGCTTCAAAAAATAATATTAAAATCAAAATTATACAAACATGGCCATCGATTTTGAAAATGCCCCCTATGCACTTTTTATTTATTCAATTTTATCTATCATTTGAGCTATTTTATAATTACCGCCAGGCTTGGATTTTTTTTCCTAAGAAAATGGGCATCGACTTTTCAATTTCAAATCTTGTTTTCATCATAATTAAGATTGAAATAAATAATTTATAAAATTTACCTCCAAAATATTGTTAGATACTGTTTTATTCCCGTTTACTCCGTGTGTTGCCATCACATCTCTTAATCCATTGCCTTCAACACAAAGGGTATACCTAAAATGAATATTGATAATACGGTCATAATAAGATGATGAAAATACAAATGTGCCCATATTATAACAATGATTAAATTCGCATTTCTTTTAATGCTTTGCATTTGACTTAGATCACTCTCACAATTATGGTATCAAATATGATGAAATGCATACGTTGGTGGAGATTTAGTATCATCGTAAGCGATAACAGCTCTTGATACATGGTTTAATCCTTTTACGATTACATTGGGAACTTGCTGAGCCAATTGTTGCAGTGAAAAATTCAAAGATTGTCCATGTTTATTTTTATCAACCGAAATAGTTAACATGAAATCATTAACAATTGCTACATTGTTAGGTTTCAATTTCAATTTTGACGTGCACAGCCTGTATAAATAAATGAAAATTTTGAAAATATGTATGATGGGTAAATTCAATACTTGAAACATTTTGACACTTACGCATAGCGTATTGTTTCAGCGTTTACTTCTAAACTCAACAATCTAATTCTATCAGCATTAAGTTTCACAATCAGAAAACAATCGTCAGGTAAATATACCTCTTCAATGTAAGTAGTGATCTGAAATTTGAGTTTTTTAAATACTTCTAGACATTAAAATAAATAAAAAATCAAATGATTACTTCTCCTAAGGTCGTTTTCTCGATTCTGCCTTTGATTTTTCTTGCAAACTCTTGGTTATGAGGTTCATTTAATTCAGCTGTTATAATCGGTGTGGAGATGTTTTTACTTGCATTTATTATTTCTTTGATACGTGGAACACCTTGTGTAATATTCATTGAAGCAACGCCAGCAAAATGAAAGGTTTTTAAGGTCATTTGAGTTCCTGGCTCTCCGATACTCTGAAACAATAAGAGCAGAGCAAAAAATTATAGTAAATTGTATAAAAAAACTTTCAAATATGAATCTATAAAGGAAACCTGTGCTGCTAAAGCTCCTACTGCTGTTCCTGGTTCAATTATACTACGCATGTATTTATTTTTACATGTAGTTAAAAACACTACTACTTGAGATACTGTTAGCCTTTCGAGTTCCATAGCAATTTTGCCACATGATCTGTATTTTGTATGAAAAAGTTCTACCTTTTTAGCAATATTTCGAAGAAAACTCCTAAACAACACATAATTACAAAAATTATATTTGAACAAAATATACTATATATACATTTGTTTACTATTGGAAAACTTACAAAAGTTCTTGTTTAAAATCATCATTGCAAATTTTGAATTCCTCCAATTGAAGTGTTTCTTCTGCAGCAGCAATAATTGCATGCCCGGATAGTGCTTCTTCTTCTCTGAAGTGCGTCATTAAATTAAAAAATTGTTATCATATGGTGTGAAACAACAAATAAATTATACCTAGATGGACATTTGGCTCTTGTATCATTCAACACTCTATCTAAATCAACCGGTTTATCTTTTCCTTCCATGTAAGAAGGATCTAATCCGTCACTTCCGTATTTGAATTCGACAACTTCACCAACAGCATTTCTAACTGTCATATCATAGTGTAAAACCAGATCTTCTAAAGACTGAAAATTAAAAATGTTGTAGGTATATTTAAATACGTATGTATATAGGAAAATATGTGAAATTATATGAAAAGAATGCAATACTTTGACGAGTCGTCTCTGAAGATATCCAGTTTCTGCCGTTTTTACTGCAGTATCAACAAGACCTTCTCGACCTCCCATTGTGTGAAAATAAAATTCAGTAGGAGTCAAACCAGTATAAAAACTATTCTCTACAAAACCACGAGCAGCAGGTATCTCAGCTTAAAAAATAATGAATTATTTTTCATAATATATAATTATATGTACCTATGTTGAAGATGTATGCTTACAAAATCTATCAAAATGTGGTAAAGAGCGATCTTCAAATCCATTTGGAACTCTTTTTCCATTCAAAGCTTGCTGACCGACGCATGCTATCATCTGCGATATATTTATATTTGATCCTATAAAAAAAAAAAAAAACAAAAATACAATATAGGATTTCTCATAAATAATTAAAACCTACTAAACTGATAAATAAGGACCTTTAGATCCACTTTGAGCCATGATCAAAGGTCCATTTGTTGGAGGCAATTCTTTGAAGCAAGCTTTCGCTGCTAATTCTCTGATGCTTGACAATTCGTTTAACATTTTAGCTTCTAATGTTTGCTCGATGGTGCAGCCCGGTTGACACTGTAATGTTCCTCGTTCCATTTCCAGAATATAATTATCACATTTATTGTATCTATAATTTTTATGAATCATGTTGAAATCAATATGGAGCAGAGAAATAATTGATATGTCTTTTTTACCCTAAATCAAGTAAATTGTTTTTAGCTTCAACTAATTGCTTTCCAGGAGTCACATCTGTTATTCCGAAACTAAAACCTCGGTTCATTATGAAATATGAAGCCATACGAGCAAGTCTTAAAATGTATTAAGTAATATTTGAAAAAATGTTGAATTTTGATAATATTTAATGTATCAAAATTGGTACCTCCACATTCCTTTGATGGCAAACTCTTCTCCCCAATCTCGTAAAAGGATATAAAATATACAATTTTTTGTTCCAGAACCGAGTGTGCTTTTATCCAATGATCCACAAAGTAACTCAGAATTTTTCACAATAACAACTGATAAAAAAATATCATTAAAAAATAGAAATCAATTGTGAAAAAATGAAAATACAAAATACTTACACGAATCGTTTACACACATATCAAAATTTCCCGTATAATTTTTACCCTTGGTATGTAAATTCGCTTTAACTTTACAATTTTTGTTCGGTTTCAGAATAAGGCTGAAATTGAAAATGTGAATGTTATACGTTCATAAGCTGAGAGGAACAATTAACGCTTAGTATACCTAAATATTTGTTTTCCCGTCCAAAGTGGGCGAGGTTTGAGTATGGCTGGCTTGGGTAAGTCAATTTTCATATTTGCATCGTCGTTCGCCAATAAACAAGAAGTGAGTTGAAACACATCATGTTTTGATAAAAAGCAATCGCGTTGCGTTAATAGATAACCAGCGGTTATAAAATCTTGAGTTGCTGCAATCAGCAGCTCTCCGTTACGCGGAGTGACTAGGTTTGATTTATTCTGCAAAAATAAATAAGGTTAATGAAAGTTTCTTCAATGATAAATATTGAAAATATATTGTTAATTTAAAATTACCCCCATCAATATAAGTGCCTCAGCTCTAGCCTCTTCGGTTTGAGGTAAATGTAAATTCATTTCATCTCCATCAAAATCAGCATTGTACGGAGTACAAACACACTCGTTGAATCTAGGATGTTTACATAAAAAATAAGTATTATGAAATAATGGTATTAGTGAAAAATTATACGACGTACCTGAATGTGCGTTGAGGTTGAACTTTTGCACGGTGACACATGATAGACAACTTATGAAGAGAAGGTTGTCTGTTGAAGAGAACTACGTCGTTATCTACTAAATGCCTTTCTACTATATCTCCACACTAGAAATAAGTTTTAATTGAAAACTGTTATATTTTCTATAGTACTATAAACTAAATAATCTTATTTACCTTCAATTCTTGAGCAATTTTCTCTCTATTACCATATTTCAAAAATTTTTTGAAAGCAGATCCTTTCTGCTGCACATAGTTCGCACCAGGATGCTTATTAGGTCCGTTACAAACTAATGATCGCAGCCATTGAAGATTTGCAGGAAATACTTTCTCGGGATATGTTAGGATCTTTGCAACGTGCACAGGAACACCTACCTGTGAATTTTAATCTTGATATACAAAAGTAAGCTTTTTATGATTGAAGTGATTCATTTTGACATACTTGATGAATTTGAAGATTAGGATCAGGTGAAATTACAGTACGACTAGAAAAATCCACACGTTTTCCAGATAAATTTCCACGAAATCGTCCTTGCTTGCCTTTTAATCTTTGAACCAGGCCTCTTCCAGGTTTTTTTGGCTACAAAATTTATTCGAAATATTATATAAATATGTATGTATGTAGATTGAATTTGATATCTTTTGTATATTTAAAAAACTCTACCTGCATAGTCATTGGAATTCCAGACATTTCGCTGTTAATGTAAAGTGCACAATGTAATTGCAAATAATCCCAATCTTCTTGGATCAATTCAATTTTACCCCCACTTGACATGTGTTTTTGTATAACATCGTTAATTAATATGATTTCCGATTGTTTCATAGTCAAATCATCTTCGTTGCTGTAATTTTGTAAAATTTAATAATATTGTTTCAATAAATAAAAAATATATTTATCATAAGTTATGTGAACATACGTTCCAGCCTTTAAGTCGGAAATAATACTAGGTCGAATGCAAACGGGAGGAACTAAAATTCTGGACAATATTAAGTCTTCAGGTCTAGATCTTTTACTGTTCATACCCAAAAGAGGTACATCTACTTCTGGTATTCTACGAAATAATTTGAGAACCTAAAAGAAACATTTTGATTAAAAAAATATTTCAACAATAATAAAATGAATATCGAATTAAAATTTTACATGTAACGGATTCATATCGATCAAAAGAGCACTGTGTGTCATAGAAGAAAGTTCTTTATTAGATTCTTTCGCTGCTTTCAATTTTCCCAAAACTTTTTCGATGACCAAATCAGAATTCTTTTTGCTTCTGTATTTATCATGGACGATTTTCAAAATACCAGCGAAACCTTTCTTGACCATTCCATTCAAAGATTTGCAATGTGGACATGTAGTAAGTTTTTTAGATTTCTTCAAAATTTGAGATCTAAGAGTTTTTTTAGTCAGATAGCTCATGTTCGGGTTCAATAATCTTTTGCGAAGAACCACTTTTTCATGCTCAGGTAGTATCACTCTAGCACATTCCTGAAAGTCATATGTAAAAAATTATTCTTAGATGAGGTGTAAATTATCACAATACATTATGAAAACGATTTAAGGTAGATTTTGAGATATTTAATGATTTGTTTTTGTAATATTTATGTAAATAAAATAATAGATTACCTTGCAAATAGTTTGAAGAATACTTATGATTGCTCTAAAATAACCAACGTGAAAAACAGGAAGAGCCAATTCCAAATATCCATAATGTCCAACGCATTCGCTGAGACCTTTCCCGCATGTTTGGCAATTGGCATCTTTTTGATTAGTTCCCTGAACAAGGGCAAAATCAATGAGCGACTACATTAAGACAAAATAAAATAATACTTCTATGCAAATAGTTAACCATGCGTCTGTCAAGAACTCCGTAAACTGCTGGTACTCGCTGTCCATCTTGAGCATATAAATTTTTAGTGACGACGTGAAGATGAGCTTGACGTTGAATATTAGCTGCACTATCGACACCGAATGTCACATGAGATCTAATCAATCAAATAATTAGTATGAGTATAGATGAGAGAATTTTATTGAAATAGGGTTTGAAAAGTTATTTTCCTTTATATTAAAATCACTGTATCATTAAATTATACACTATTATACTAACAGTCAAAATTAAGTTAGTTTTAGTTTATGACTGATGGCAAATTGTAAGGGGAATTGGGTGTAGTTAGGTTAATGAATTTCATATAACGGACGGATGCACAGAATCAATTAATTAAAGTTCATACATTTTCCTAGCAACGTCAGTTTCTCTATACTGTTCTTTAGGCATCTTGGATTCCTTTAATTACAGAATACTGTTTACATATTCGAATATAACCCACGTGTTGACTATGATACGGCTGTCATTTGACACTTCAAACGTCAACACCGTGTGTAGACAGTGCTGCCAAAATAGAAGAACCAAGCGACACATTAAGGTACGTAACTAGGGGACACAGATTAAACTGATTGTGAGGATTTTTCTTTTTTTTTTTTAATTTAAGTTTGATGGAATTATTTATTTTATGTCGCTTTACTAATTTACGCATAAAATCACACCGCGATTCACGTAGTGGACTTCGAGAATGCGTACTTTATATTTGTTGCTCGATTTTTTTACCCATTCACTGTATTGGTACTACTGTGTGCAGGAACCTAATTCAAATCGTTGGTAGGTATAGTAAGCAATCATATATGTAAATATATTCTAACTAAGCGCGAGTTGATATTTTCAACGGGCTATTGCAAAAAGTCTTTTACTCTCATAATAATATGAAAATCGGAACTTTTTTCCCATTCTCTTCTGTAATACTAATACATACAATGTTGCACTTGAAACTGAACAAAAATTTCATATTGTTGAAATAAAACACGCTTTATAAAACAAGTTTTTATTCATATATATTTATATATATGTATGTATATGTATTTAAAACACTTATTTTAAGTTTATGACAATGAATTGGACAGTTTAGACAAAACCTATTTATATATGTATTTATATTTGGATGGCAGAAATTCAAACAATCAATAAAGAAAAAGTATTGTAGTCTTGAAAGGTTTTTAAGGCGACACAATTTCATCACATATAATAAAAGGAAAAAGTCTGAAATAATAGAAAGCTTCATTACATATTGTCAATTTCAAATAATACACACATTCAATTGAGTCAAGTTTGATTTTTTCGGTTTTCTAAATTTCAACATTACATAAAATCCTCTAAAAATTATAATTTACAACCATTTTCCAACACACTGCTGAGAATACTGATATTTTGCTGAAGTTAGTTGATTTACGATTTCTCTACATCGTATAATTAATATCTTGAGATCGAAAGGGTCTGGGATAATTCGGCGATACATTCACAGAATATAAATTACATGATAAAATACGAAAAACATTCAAATATATATTCATAATAACACCAATTTTTAAATAAATAATATACATTCAATCAAATATACATGTTTGATTACTTTAATTATAACAATATTTTCCGTAAACACAATTATTGTTTAATAGTAATGTAGTAGGTACAACACATTTAAGTTATTAACATAAAACAGTTTATTAGTATTTTAAAAATAAAACACTACTTTATGCACGTTTTGAATACTTTATACAAAAGAAATACAGGGTGAACGAATCTATCGTTTATAGGTTCGATTATTAGCCACAATCAGAAAAAATGTACAAATATTTATGGAATCTCACTAGATAAGTTTAGTCAGCCGATTGACTAATTTTTTTTAAGCATTTGCAGATTCCATGAACATAATAATTAAATGTAACATGTATGTATGTATATTATTTTGAAATTATTGAAAAAAAGTATATAAAATGCATTTTGTCGGAAAATTGTAAAAATTAAATCGAATTGGAATAAAATGGAAATAAAAACTGTTCAATATCTCTCGAATAAATGTTTTGTCAAATGATACATTTTAAAATAATTCTTCTATAAAAAATATACATAACAAGTAACATAATAATAATAATTAGAAAAAAATACTTATAGTAATTTAATTTAATACATCAGTCCATTTAATATCAATATCCTGACAATGCTATCTACAATATTCACTTTTTTCAGCTCATATTATACAGTGGCTTCTCAAAAAGAAAATATACATATACTTATTTCAATATATAATATATAATATTTACATACATTTATAGGCAAATATACAAAACCCTATTTCACTCCGCAGTAGAGACGCACTTTTTAAATTTATCGATTTAAAAAATCAAAATAAAATAATAATCATTTGGCATTGTGATTTTTACAATTGAAAACATTTTCAAATACGAGAATTAAAATGAAAAAAAAAAAATTAATGTTTGTAATATACATTAATAGAATATGTAATGAATATTTTAAAAATTTTATATAAGTACAATAAAAGAAAAATAAAAACCATTCATTAAAATATTTTTAATTACATAGGTAGTTGAATTTACAAACCTATGAACTGATATATAAAATTTAAAACTAACGAAATTTGAAAATCTTTTCAAAATAATTAATTAGCACCTATTTACATATAGTGTATTTAAAAATTGTTTTCAATGCTTTTTTTTGGTTATACCAACAGTAAATAATGTATAATTTTATTTGATGACATTTCTAGCTACTTATAAAAATTTAAAGCTTGATTATGTATTTAAACATAAATCAGTTTTTTTTGTTCAATTTATAAGTTCGGAGAAAACCACTGATTTTTCAATTATATCTCATTAGTATTTTCATCACATTTTTTACAGTTCAAATACACATTTATCTTAAAATCACTATAGGTTTAATTAAATCACAAATAAATTTCATTCACACTCATTCGTACGCATCTCACACAATTTTGGCATCTTGAATACACAAATATACTTTGGTTTTATGTGTTTAGTAAAAAAAAATTGTCTCTTTAAAAATAATTTTCAAACTCGAGTCTCTTTAAGAAATTAGCACACTTTACATTTTTCACATCATCATGATTATGAAACATGTATTTACGACTAGCAAGTGCTGTGAGTAATCAGTCCGTTGTTATATGAACACTGAGGTTTTTCTCTTATCTTACTCTGTCTTTTCCTCCTTCTCCGCTTTGACTGATCCCTCTGCTTTTTTACAAAACGAATATTGAATGGATCCTCAGCCAGTTCAGGATATGTTTGGATATCATGCACATATTCTCCTTCATAGTTTGAAGCAAATCCTTGCTTTTGAATCTCATCGGTTTCTATCGGAGACCATTCGATGCTGCCAGAAAAACCGTTGCGAATTATTTCTCTCTCTCTATGCCAGGCTTTTCTAATAGCAGTTAGTTTGGCATGATGAAGTAAACGTTGCTTTTCTTTTTCAGCTGTTGTGCCATATCTCAAATTGATGACGGCGTTGACTCCATGAATTTTAACATCCAAATAATTGTTACCACTGCCATTTTCCTTGGGATTTTCGTGATAAGTTGTATTAACCTGCCCTTGCATACGTTTCAGTTGCTGCCTATCTTCGGATGCTCTCCACGTTTCTTCTTTCACAAAAAAGAAGGAGTCTTGTTGTGCGCTATGTACGACAAATGTGAAAGGAAGCATATACGATCTGTTGAAAACTGAGGTGTACACATCTCGGTAGATCGCATTAGCTGCAGGTACGCTGGATACAATAGCTTGTCCATGGGCTGTTCGAGATACTAAAATGCCTTTCCCAAACGGTGGGTCGGAAGCTGCTCCTATTTTCTTGGGAACCAAATTCATGACATTAGTTTTGAGTGCAGATCGAGGCGGAGCTGATAACGATTTTGCATCGGTCATCTTCCTGAGAGATAAAAATGAAATGAATCCAGACTCTACGTTCATAGTTGGCAACGTGGATTTTAGCGATGGTAACTGAAGTGACCAAGAATTTTTGTAACTTCCCCAAATAGTTGGTTGTTTTGTGACTGGTGGAAGAACTGAACCACCAGGTAAGTCATCTGGGAATAATTGCGGAGCTAAGTTTTTGAGATTGTATCCAAGTCTTGACAACCAACTCAAATGATCTGCAATTGAAAATATTATAATTAATCGGCCGAATAAAGTTAATATTTATGAAAAGTAATAATAGAAATGATATTACCTGTTGGTTTCTCACGTGCCAATTTGCAATTCATAGGATCATTTCCATTAAATCTGTACAAATTGAGGTGAGTCGGATTTGCTACCCTATCCACAATATTTTCCCATAAAGGAGACATCCACTGTCCGATTAGGGGATCATACACTTTTCCATTTGGCATATGAACTAATGTGGTGACTTGATCGAGTAAGCCACCACAGAAATCGATTGGCAAATACATATAGGGATACGAATCGTATATGATATGTCCGTATGGTGATCTCATCATTTCACGGATTCCTTCACCATATTGGTTGAAAACCATGACTGGGGTACCACATTGATCGGTTGCAAAATAGTATTTGTGGCGGTACACCTGGAAGATTTATGAGAAGCATATTTATAAATGTGGAAAATTGAAGTTGTGCAAGAGTTTTTGACCATGAGGTTTCAGAATTTAAGTAAAAATTATAAGTTCAAACTAATTACCTGGGCATGAATTAAATGACCACGATCATCGTATACTAAAGTCATGAGTTTTCCATCTCTGGGTGAATAAATTTGACTCACTTCATGAGGTCTGTCTTGATTGTTATAGAAGAATTGAGTCACGTTACCGAAATTATCTTTTCTTGTAGCCAGTCTGTAAAATATAAAACATTTTATAATATTGTTTTTGTGTATGATGGAAGATATGTTAATAGATTTTATACCTGTCTAAATGATCATAAAAGTAGTGTACGTCAAATCGGCCTCTTTTAGAAGCTCTGATAAGAAGACCCTTGGCATTATATTGGAAACGTTCTTCTCTAGCATTTTGAACGACAGAACCTCTAGTATCATGACGATATTGTCCATCACCAAATCTGACAATTCTATCCATTGCATTGTATTCCATTGGAATTTTGTTACCTTTGTAAGTCAAACTCAGCAAGTTCCCGTTATTGTCGTAGCTGAATTCCCAGGGTTCTTGACTTTCAGTGGTTATCAGCTGACCATCACTATCCCAAGTGAAATTTTTCACGTTAGTGAAAGTATTGATTCCGAGGTTCTTAGTGTATGTTCTAGTTTGTATGATTCTTCCATGATCATCGTGTGAAAATTCCACCTTGAACACTTCCATTTGGTGGATTGTAACAGTGATTTCTTTCTCTAATAATGTTTCATCAACAATACGAGAAAATATTGCAGTACTGTCATAGACTTTGGTTTCATTATGTTTGGGTTTTGATATTTTGAACTGACCGATTTGTTCTGGGGCTCCCGTTTTACTACTATATGCAAGATTATGTACAGGCAAAGTTTGGCCTCCGATCCGACCTTGAACAGAAGTTAATCGATAATTTGAATCGTATTCATATGTGAATTTGGCATTGCTCAGTCCAGTTTTCGCTCCATAATCTATTCTCTCTTCAGTTAATAGTCCTCCAGTGTACTGGAATTCCCATCGATAGTCCATATCTCGTTCAGAATGAAGAACCTCACTGGGCATACCAGTGATTTTAGAATATCCGATTTCAGTTCTTCCATCTCCATGAACGACTTCAGCTAATCTACCGCATCCATAATATCTATAAACTATACGAGCACCATCACCAGGGTACACAGTTTGCAACAAAGCACCAGAGTGAGAGTAGTGCTGTAAATAAGATCGTGAGGATCCAGGTGGGGTGTAAGTGACTCTCAAAAATCCAAGAGAAGGTTGAACGTTAAATGAATGCTTGGTCCCACTTGGTAGTGCAATATGTTTCAGTCCACCATCACTGTCATATGATAAAGAAAATATGCGATTGCTGGCTAACGTAATTTTTGAAATTAAATTCCATTCATCATATGAGATTGTTTTTGTGCCATTTTCAGCACTTGTTATAATTTCTGATAACAATCCGTGCCGATCATATTTATAATTTTCTTTAGATCTACCCCATTTCCATCCTTCGATTCTATTAAATCTGTCATAGAATATGCTGAGTGGTGCTGCTCCATTAGATGGAACAAAAGTTCGGGGTAGACCAGCTGGATCAAATGTGATAACTAGCAATGGTTGATGATCGTGATCGTAAAACGTTTCCTTGCTTGTGAATTGATCAAATTCAATAGCCAAAATCTTAGAATTGTTGACCCAAATCTCTCTGTTCAAAGTCTGTTGAGGATTTCTGACGTCTCCAACCAAACTGTATGTGGAAGACATTGTATTTACCAAATTGTCTCCAAACGATGTAGACTGATGAGACCACATGCGGAGCATTTCAGCTTCGACTGGAAGTGCTGCTTGCAACAAAGGATGCTTAGCTAAGGCTGCACTTTCCAATCTACCTCCCCAAGGTGTAGTGACTGACAGTGTGTCATTTGAATGAATAATGGCTTCGATATGCTCATCCTCATTTTTGATATCTAAGATTTTAGAGTTTGGTCCTTGCAGTAGTAATTCTGATTTGTGTTGTTTGTCATTGACGGTTATAGCTTTGACTGGATTAGATACTTCAACCAATAGTCCATTGTTTTTACTCAATCCTGATCCAATGTTAATTACTTCTCCTGTGGGTACAATTACTGTGGTGACCCTACCCAAATCATCATATTCATAAATGTACGTTTCTCCTCCCTGTATAAAAATTACATATGAGATGAAAAAAAAATTTATTAATAATAACAGTAATAAATATTAATTTTCATATATGATTTGAAAATACTTACGCTTGATTTACTATATAGCAGTCCAGAATTACTGTCGTAATCGAGTTCAATGTCTGATCTTCCCTTTTCAGAGAGTTTAGTGAGGTAACCTACTCCAGACATTTTCAGGTCTGATTTATGGTCTTGAGTATTTTCGATAGAGCTTACCAAGTTGCTATAATCTCGTAAGAATTGAATTTTATTTCCAGAAGCATCTGTTACTGTTGACAGTTTTCCAAAACTTGTATTTTTAGAGTAAAGAAATGAATATCGTGTTTTTGCTGATGCTAAATCTTTCGTTGCAACATGTTGACCATATCTGTTGAATACATATATTTCAGAAGTAGGTGGGTATGGGATACGGAACTCTCCAGTTACATCATGATCTGGTAAATAATGTTTCAGTGCAAGAATATGCAGGGATCCTTAAAAATGTATAAAAGTTAGTAGAATAAAAAAAATGTATCAATTTTAATCAATTTGAAAAAAAAATGAACCTTGATCGGCAATATTTAAGATTCCGTCTGGAGACACAGATAAAGCAGATATAGTTTGGAATTTTGCATTCGATGATAACAATGTTTCAGCATTACTAGTTGTTTCATCAATGAACATATTTGATAGGCAAGGACAGTTCATTGGGATTTGATCAGAACTAACATGCATGTGAGGATTACTTGTGGTAGACGAACTCGAATTACATTCGCATACAAAGTTTTTAACTTTCTCCTGTTGTTTTCCAGCAAACAAGGTGATTTTTCCAGCAGTATCTACGCATTTTATCAAATTAGTTCTTCTCGAATCAGCTTCAGCAATATATAATTCTCCAGATGGTGCAAATGCTAGAGATAAAACTGTTCCCAAAACATTGGCTGTTATATTTGTATTTCCGTGATTGTTTCTGTCGCTAGATTCATTTATGTCATTATTCGTATTTGCTCTACAATGAAGAGGAGTTCCAGCAACCACTTTAACTTTCATATCTGGAGTTAGTTTTAATACGAGTCTATCGTCGATGAAATGGAGTGAGCCATCAAGTGGTGATAATGAGAGACCAGTGGGCCATTGAAGTTGAGCCTGATGAGCAGGGATCGCACCAATGCACGGTGCAGGACTCCAATGATTATGATGTCCATGATGACCTACAATAGTATGTATGATACCATCTGGATCTACAGCTCTTATATTTGTTCCATCGGCAATATACATGGTTTTGTCAGCTGCTATAGCTAATCCTGGAATTATTGATATAATATTTAAAATATTATGAGAAACAGATGAAATATTTTCCAATTGCACGAGAAAAACCATATTTACCTTTTGGATGAGATAATTTTGCACGAATAGCAGGAGATTCATCTCCACAATTTGTTTCGTCTCCTGGAATACAACGTTCACCATTTCCAACGACAGGTTCTACATTGATGGTAGGTTCTTTGACAGCATCCAAAGATAATATTCTTAAAATTTGATGTTTTTCAGGATCAGATATATACAGGTGACCATCAGCCGGCGATACACAAAGATAATACTGGTATGAAACTTGAGTATCACTGAAATAATTTATATTCAATTAAATTGTTAATACTTGAATGTAATAAATATAGAAAATAATATTTACGTCAGTTGTAAAACAGTGTGAACTATTCCTAAAGGTGTTATTCTTCTAATGAGATTGAAATCACCAACATATAAACTACCATCAGGACCAGAGGCAAGAGCAACTGGTGTTAAAAGTTTAGCATCTTTAGCTTCACCGTTGCAATGGTCAGGACACGAAAGATTTCTTTGCAATCCTGTGCCCATGATGACTTCAACAGTTCTAGGATATTGTTTAAGATGTAAAGAAGATCCGTCTCCCTTTTGCAAAATTCCTTCATGGAAATTGTAATGATGATGAATATCCAGGCTCCAACCACCAATATCAGAAATATCTACATCGCAACCTCGTAATGTTGCAGTTTGAGTTTCCCACACAGGTTCTTTGCAATTTTCGTGTTGATAACCAATAGAAATTTTAGCTTGAGCTATTCCATACACTTTTTGTTTATAGACATTTCTTTTACTCCATGCAAAAGTATAAGTCAAATTTGGATCAGCTTCGTATGTTTTCACATGTAAACTTCCTTCGATTTCAACACGCACATGTACGTGAGTCAATGAGGCAGGAATAGTATCATGAGTTAATTTCATATGCACTGTACTCAAATAACCAGTTGCTTGTGATGATTGATATATTAAATGAAGATCAGAACCAGGAATTGGTATGGATTCTTGCACAATCTAAAATATAGTGTATATTTTTTAAAAACATTGACAAAAATTAAATAAAACATGAACATGGAAAGAGTTTTACTTGTGTTTCAGCAAAAACTAAACTTCTTCCTGGCTGTCCTCCGACAGTATGTGGTGCCCATGTACCGGCAATTTTCGGAGAAAGTAACTCGTGATCATGAGCTAAGCAAGGTTTAGTACCATGTGAATATATAGATGTTGAAAGACCAGGGAAGCCTAAGTCAGTATGGTAGTTTGGTGATATCCTTAAACGAAGAATTAAATTAGTGATGACTGAAATAATGTGAACGCAATATTTCATCTATGATTATTATACCCAATATCAGATCGATGCTTGTATTGATTGTCAAGTTCAACATAAATTGGTGGCAAAACAACAATTTGATTCCACGGAACAAATACAGTGCGTGTCAATGGTTGATACGGTTGTCGTTGGAATTGCAAAGTGACTGCTCCTCCTCCATTAACGAGAAGATCATACCTTGAGAAAATTTTCGAAATTGGGAAGTTAACTTAGAGTAATAGGGTAACATAAGTATGTTGAAATATAAACTGCATCTCGTGAGATATCATACCAGCCACCCTGACGTGTGAGAGTAAATCCAAATTTAGGGTTCCGATCGATGGATACTCTTAAGCCAACAACTCCAAGATTTTGGAATGTCAGGACTTGTCCTCTCATCACTGAGACCCGCCTAAAAACCCGACACAAACAAATCAATATCATTGATACAAATTTAATTAAAAATTGAAGAATGAAGTACTTGTAGTCGAAATATTTTGAAATTATGTATTGTGATATTTCAATGGATGTATATTTGTAAAATGATTAATATTAATATATATTTTCTCTGGAATTATTGAACAGTAAAATTACTCTTTCAAAATAAACTGTTGAACTTCTTCATTAAGTCTAATCTAAACTGATTATAATTAACACTGTGACAAAAAGTATATCTACAGCTATTAAACAAAATTATTGATGTGTATTGAAATTGAATTAAAATAAATAATTTGGTATTTTGTCATGTAATGAATATAGAGTTAAATGGCATTAAATGATGGAATAGTATGAAATGGCGTTTATTTTTTCAAATTTCACATTGTTTAGTTAGTTAAACATTAATCTTCGAATTGTAATTACGTACTCTAATGTGGTAAATGAAAAAATAAATGCCAAATTAACAATAATTCTGAATAATATCGCATAACCACTGGCATAAAATAAATAAGAATATCATGCATAAGTTTTTTAAGATCTTGCAGTAAAGGTCAAAGCAAAGAGAATATACAATGATGCAATTTTATATTTGGCAATATATTTCATAATATATGTTTCTCATTTGAAGAACACATATTTCATTTGTGCTGTTAATTTGATTAAGAAAAGGTATATTAAATAATATTTATTTAAGAGTTATTTTAAACACATATTAAAGTAACATTTTTTTAATATAATATTTAGGTAAGTGAGTAACTTATCATATATTTCATAAGAAAAAAAATATTTTTGATGTATTAAATATAAATGATAGATCAATACAATGTATTTAAATCTTGTAATGTTTGAATACTAAAGAAGATTCAGCTCTAGAATGTTGGTAATAAAGTGTTTTATATTAATATACAAATATCTTGCTTGCACTTTCATCGGCCAAATTTGAAATAGTTCAAATAACAATATCAAATCTTTTACAAAACCAAATATCAAAAGATTTGTGTTTACAAAAATCAGTTTATAATATGTACATATTCATAAATGAAATTATTAAATTTGATTCTTTCAAATGAAGAACAGTAAAATGTGCGAAAGGAGAAAATTTAGCATTTCAAAAATACATTAATAATTTTGAATATGCCATGAAAATATTCCATGAATGAAAAATAGTGATAAATACGATATATTCTCTCTGCAGTTAGAAAATAAAATCAATCACGACGTACTCCAGGATAACTGAAAAAAGTAGAATGCATGCACAAACTGAAAACGATTGAAACTGATTTTAATTAACAGTCTATTATGCTTATTAAGAATACTAGATGATTTTATTTACACTGACAAATTAATTCGATTCATTTGAAGAAGCTGACGATAATCTGCATTAAAAGCTCACTATGTTGAAGTTCAAATTGATCTCACAATTAGCATTAAAACAATTCGAACAAAATATATCCAAAAAAAGCATGCAATTTTATATCAACATCTGAAATATAATCAATCATCAAAAAAAAAAAAAAACACTAGTAATATTTTCATATTAAATTCGCTCAAGAAATAATAATCAGTGAGTTTAATAAACGATTTCGCAGAAACACTTTGTAACTCTGTTTCTAGGTAATAATCGTCAACATTGCCAAAGGGTGAAAATTACAAGCCACTACCCCTTCGGGTCCTTTGATCTGCGTCACGTGAACTTCAAATTCAAACAGAGCGCGGGAAATCTCCCGTTTCTAAGCAAACACGACGATTTTTTGCACAGGCAAACAATTTGCGTCTTAATTAGCCGTTTGACGAAGTTTACACGCGATAATTGCTACGAACACCGCAACAATAGATTCGAATATGTTCATTACCGGATCTAATTATTCGTTCAATATTTGACGAAATTTATTTAATTTTATTATATTCCACGATAATTCGATTCGGTTAATTTTTTTATAGTTTTGAAAAGTGGCATGATTTCGAAATTCATCTATATTAGTTACTTTCAAAGATGTTTTTCCATTGTTTAGCAAGAAACGCATTTCGTTTAGTTACGTTAGCATGGATAAGAATTTAGATTTGGTTAACAATATGTAAGGTTTTAATATTTTTTAATGTAAAGTTAAATTTGGTTAGGTTTGGTATAATTTTAAGTTCTTATTAAATGGACAACGGACAAATTATTTTATAAACCTTATAAATAAATAGGAAAAACATTTATTTATGTCCGATTTTTGAATCGTCAGTTATTCAACACGAGTTTATGCAACGCGAGTTCACTTTTTTCTCAAAGAATTTGACAAATGAATGCGATCACATACGATGAGAACTGTCATGAACGTGAATACATTCATTTGTCAAATTCCGAAGGAAAAAAAGAGAACTCGTGTTTTAGTGACTAACGATTAAAAAGATCGAACTCTAAAAAATAATCAAAAATTAAATTTAAATTTTAACGAAAGCAGTGTTGAGCGATTGGCATCCCCAGCATTAACTCGAAACAACACACGAATACAAGAACATATCAACGAGACTATTTGACGACTGAAAAGGCCAAGGGATACAAGTGTTATTTTTGACGAAATTTACTTATGTACAGGAATCGCTTCTATGCACACTCATATATTTGGTTGCGAAAGAATATAAACGAACTTAGAATGTGTACCGAGATATATCATAAAATCACTCGAACTCCTAATATGCTCAACTTTGATGGTGCTTTTTTTGAAGTCACTTGAACCCCTTGGCATTTTCAGTCGTCATCTATAAGAATATCCAATTTGGATCCCACAAATCTAAAAATTGACTGAAATCGAATCAAAAACCTCTAAGAAATTGATCGAAACGAAACAAAACAGCGTTAACCCCTTGAGTGCGGGCGGTTCTCCGCAATCTTTCCGTGAAATCACTTGAACCCCTTGGCATTTTCAGTCGTAATTTACAAGAATATCCAATTTGGATCCCACAAATCTAAAAATTGGCTCAAATCGAATCAAAAACCTCTTAGAAATCGATCGAAACGAAACAAAACAGCGTTAACCCCTTGAGTGCGGGCTACCAGCGGGCGGTCCTCCGCAATCTTTCCGTGAAATGATTTACCTAATTTCTGCGAATGACGTCTAAATCCGCCCTTTGATTAGGAGGGCAGCTTCCGACAAAGGGGACCACCGTCTTTGGGCGTGAAAGGATTTCCCGGAGAAATTCAATTCGACGCCGGTGACATTTGACACGATAATGAGAGACCAGCTCGGCTGAGGATTCGGCGACGTCAAAGACTTCCAGATTTCTGGTCACGGGTGGAAGAGGTTCGTTCTGCGTTTGTTTCGAAGTATGGCATTTGAGTTGTGAGGTTTCGCGGTGGAGTTTTCCACGCTTCAAGTTGTTAACAGGGAAATGCAGATGCTAGTGCAAGGGGAAATATTTTTTTTTCTAGTTAGAAATCTTATCGTTTTTTTTGCTCTAAATGCTAGCACTAGAAAGATAATAATAAAGTAATAGTTTCTTAGACAAATAAAAAGTATTCCCACTCATGATCTATCCCTGCATATAAACTAATTATTTTTGGATTGCATGAATTATCTCATTTTTCTTATATTCTCATTAAATATAGTGATAATCGAATGTTAAGAATGAAATATTAATACATGGTTTTAATTATTTTGAAACGTGAAATTTCAAATAACCCTGATCTTGAAAGTCTCTAGATAATCAGAAGCATTGAAAATGGAAACTAAGCAAATAAAATTTCATGGATATTACCAAGATGTAATTGTAACGAAAATTATTTTCATGCAAGCATAACACATTTTCCTATTCAAATAAAATTTTAATTACAATCATCTGTTATGTGTGATAAAATTGATGAAACACATATTACTAGCAGTTTTTATTTACAAAGCTTTCAATATATCTAAACAACACATATATTTTCAAAAAAATAGGGCTAAAACTAAAAAGATAGCCGAAGTATATTTTTTTCTTTCGAATCTTAGAAAAAAATATAACTCAAGCCGTATATCAAATATATAAATGTCACAGTAATTTTTCCAGTATAATTAAATTTTAACATCATACAAAATTCAAACGATAAAAAAAGAACAAATTTCAGATTTAACAAAATGGCGTTGAAAGTGCAATCAATCGTGTATATTTCAAATATATATTCCATTAAAAAACGTTTCGACTTCAATCGAAATATCACCAACGTATTCTAAAAAAAAAAAAACGACGACGCGAAACAAAAATATTTTAAAAAACGTCAGTAGCAGTGATACAACAGTAGTACAGGCGGCGATGTATCGAAAAAATCAAGTATATGTAAATATATATTTTTTTGGTCTATAAGAGAACATGGCCAGGACCGGGGGGTGTTGTGTTTAGTGGGGTTTGGACGAGAGGAGGAAATTAACACAAAAGGGTTCGGCATTTTGGTTTCGGTCATGGAAAGGGTGACAGATAAACAATGAGACGCAGACAATAGGATCAGGGTCAACGAATAAACACCGTACTCTCATCACCGATGTGTGTGTATATATATATATATATTCAATCTCTAATATATATATGATAGTTAAATACGACACATAAGTGAAAAAACATAAACGGACGGCACTCACGGAAAAGCTGGCGTAATTTATATATATCGGTGGTGAAAATGTCCTAAGCTGCGAATTAGCGTGATTTTTGTATATTTTTATGGAAAATTGTTGTGTTTGTGTTTATGGGTGTTTTAGTGTACCTGCGTGGGCGGGAAGGGCGGCTCAAGCACGTGGACAAGACAAACAAATAAGATGAGGGGATATACAGACAATGAAGAACAAGTCAAATGAGTGCGGCAGGGCCGTGCCGAGCGGGCGGCAAGCCTTTAGGCGGCACATTTAATATATATTTTTTTTAATGTATTAGAAAATTTGTTTCTTATTGAAATACATTTAAGTTTGAGCGTTCGGAACGACCCTGTGTAATTCGAACGGTGTTTGTGAATTGGTGAGGTGGCGAACAGTTAAAGAATTACGTATAATAAAACTAATGCGAGACATACACATACTTTTACATACACATACAAAATGGAAAATTATAAAATGGAAAATTAACGAAAAAAAAAATGAAAAAAAATTAAATGAAAGATTTTTCAAATTGATACATTTAATAAAAACGGAGGATAGGGGAGACGAAGCTGAATATATATATGTATATAATAATATATATATATTAAAAAAAAAATGAAAACAAGCGACGGCCGACGATGAATCGTGGGCCGCCATCGAACAAACTCAAAGGAAAACTGAGAGCAACACAGAAGTATGTAAACATGGAAAACGAAACGAAAAATATAATAATAATAATAATAATGAAAAAGAGACGATTACAAAAAACAGAGATGTCGTTTATATAACGGGCACGGGGGTTTTGACGGCGACTTACCACGGTGTAAAGGAATTCCAGAACTCGCTAGGAGTGGCGGACACAACGGCGGCACGGGGACACAGAAACACAGGACAGATATTAACTACACAAATAGCTAGGGGCGGGGCGGTGGGGCGGCGGGGGTGGGCGTCCCCGCCCTCCCGCCCCGCCCTACTCTCCGGGCACGCTCGCATCCCTCGCACGCCTCTCTCGCACGCGACGTGTACATACACATTCGTATGTCGCATACACTTGTATTGTATTGTATTGTTGTTATATATTATATTATATTATATCGGTCACGTGGCGATTGTACGCACTGACGCTCAATTTTACACAATTCGCGAAAAATTACAGTTCACGAAAAATACTGATTCACGAAAAACGTTAGTTAATTCACGTAATGTACAAACATATGAAAAGTGCAGTTTCACGAATTGTATAGGTTCACGAATTGTACAGTTTCGCGAATTGTAAAATTTTGCGAATTGTACAGTTTCACGAATTATACAAACTCACGAATAAAGGTTCACGAATTGTACAGATTCACGAAACGTACAGGTTCACGAATTGTACAATTTCGCGAATTGTATAGTTTCACGAATAGTACAAATTCACGAAACGTACGAATTTAAGATACATACGAATTCGTGAAACGCACAAATTCACGATATGTACAAATCTGCAAAACGCACAAATTCACGAAATGTACAAATCTGCAAAACGCACAAATTCACGAAATGTACCAATCTGCGAAACATAAGAATTCACGAAACGTACAATTTCACGACATGTGCAAATCTGTGAAACTTAAGAATTCATGTAATGTACCAGTTTGTTAAACATATATTTTTTTAAAACTTACAAATTTACGTCATATGGATTAGAAAAATGTATTGCAATTTTTTTAATATTACATTTCCATAACATGCAAATTCATAAATTGAATGAATTTACGAAATATATTTTTAATTGACAGTCATGTTTTAGTTTCACAATAGTTTCATATTTGCACAGTTGATGTTAATGTTGATCGGAAGTATAATGATTTTTTAATGTTTTATTTGTTGTTTTTTCAGTAATGAAGCACTATTTTCATAGGAATTTGTTTGTACATTATGGGAGTTTACTGAATTTTCGTAATATTTGCGTAGTACGTACACGTTACGTGACATACATACATACATAATATGTACGCGCTCACATTCATTCGTACATACACAGCCGTTATATATAATAATAATAATGATAATAATAATAATAATAAACAGAACTTCATCACATATGTATCAGTGTCAGAAATTAAAAATAATGAAAATAATATTCAAATAAAAATTGAACTGAAACATAATCATGGGATGAATGTTTATATATATAAATATATATTTGTAATAAAAATAAAATAAAATTACTGTACAAGCTCATGACAGACACAAGTAGCATATATATACTATAGACGGCACAAAGTACAAAAAAATAAATCAAACAAAAGAAAATAAAAAGTTCACACGGACAATATATGGACAAGTAATAACAAATTCGTCGTCTGTGAATGTTTTCTACGATATCTATTTATATTTATATATTTATTTCCAATTTCGAATATATTTATTTTAATCAAATCAAACAAAATGATCATCGTGAAAAACAACTAAATGATTGTAGTGTAAAAAACAAAAACAAACTGTTGAAAAGTGATCAAAAATACAAATCGAGTAAAGTAAAAAAGAAAATGCGAGTGGCCTAAACTTGTGTCTACCGTAGCTCGAGTGAAAGCCGACTAGGCCAAGAAACGTACTAAAAAAAAAATAATTAAAAAAAAACATAAAACGAAAATAAAAATGCAAGCTGATTTTACATCATATTGTCACGTTTACAATTTATTCAACGCAAATCGAACAAACTATAAACCAAAACGAAAAAGTTAACGCAATAATACGAAATTAAACTCGAATGGAAATCATATCGTAATGGAAAAAAAAAACAAATAAATAATTTTAGTTATACATTATTTTGACAGCGGAAAGTGCGTGCAAGCGTAACTCTTTTTCACGACAGAGAATTACTCGAAATATTCCCGTCATTCTCCATCCGGTGTGAGAGAAACAGACGCATAATATGTATGCTCTTTCTTTTATTTTTTCCAAAAAAAAAATCTACTCTAAAATATGAGTATATTTTAATTTCTGATTTGAAAATTTTAATTTTCTAAATATGGTGTGTGAAACAGAGAGGTTAGACATACAAAAAGGTTTAGACGCACACAAGGGATGAACATTAGACAATACACAAACATCCCGAAGCAGATCCGCGCGAACTCAACTCCATTTTCCGAGACTTTTCCGACTTTAAATCATTCTCTGAGCAACTTTTTTACATAAATTGCTCCAAAAATGAAATTTCGGATATTTGAAATCATGGAAAATTAGAAGTTGGCCACGTGGACTGTCTCCGGAAGTGGACAGGTCCGGATTCAGGGATTGAGTTGGGAACCAGTCGATGGGTCATCAGGGGCAGTATCGCGTCGTTCTAGTCTTCATTGACTAGTCAAAAATCATCTCGTATGTACGCTTTTCGACAAGGAGGTCACACCTCGTCGTGACAGATCGCAATCGATCACAGAGACAGACATACATACGGATGGGGGGGTCGGAGGATTTGTATGCATGTTTCGAAATCGAAATTCACCGAGGGAAAGATGTCAGAATGCAAATTAATCGAAATTCAAGAGACCTGATCTTTTCAATAATAAAAATAAACAAAATGTCATAAAAATCAATACGATCAAAAGGGTTTGTTATTATCTGAATTCAATTATGTGAATCATAAAAAAAACATTGATGGGAACTTTCAACTCTGTTCTTCGTTCATGTGGAGCGTAATTCTCTACAATACACACAGCTAATTTCAATCGTATTAGTAATTTGCTTTCATTAGTAATAAATCAATATATATCATTAGGAAATTTGTAATTTTATAAATGGATTCTTAGCGTGGAATACGTGAGAGCTTACCTTTCTGTATATTCGTCCAAATGGGCATACGACTGAACGGAATTTTCTTCGATGATGAACTTGACTCTCTGATAGAAAGAAGCAGTCACCGAAGGAGGTTGCTTTCGGAGCAAAACGTCAGCTGGATCATTGGACGTTAGGCACATTACGTTCTCTTTGCAAGCAGGATTGGAGCAACACTCCGCATCTCCACAGTCCCAGGAACCATCTGTTTGTTCGGTTAAATAGCATTTAATACAAATACAACGAATCACATCTCTCTCATAATCACACAGAATGATAATAAGACACTGATTGGAACTAGGAACAAACCGCGATCGTTGTCAATTCCATCATCGCACTCATCGTACGATTCCAGAGCCACGGAGCAATCAGCACCAGCCCAATCCTTGGAGCAAACGCATCTGTACTCCCCAGCTTCGAGGCTGCACTGTCCATGTCTGGAGCATCCGTTTTCGCATCCGGCTGAAAATTGAAATTTATCCGTTTAAGGAACGTTTTGAACACTGCAGATTGCGCCGAAGCCTTCTTTTTTGCGGTTCGTTAATTCCACCTACGTTATCTCTTTGCTGTGTGCGCGCAAACTTAAAAAGTTCCCCCTCGTTCCGGTGCCATAATTTGTGCGGTATGAATAATGTTCCGGCTCTAATTCCGGTTGCAAACATTCCGCATAATCTTTTCAGGCTGTGCGCGATTAAATATGTAAGACTTCCCCGTGTAAAGTTACGAATGCATTTGCAAAGAAAATTACATCTGAATACACGGAAAATTCAAGCCTCCACTCGACGGTGCGGTTCTCAACTTCAACTTCAACTTCAAACGCGGATTTGATAATGATGAATCTCTACGTTCTTTTTTTTTCCAAATATTAATTATATGAAAATAAGTGAGCCTTTTTTAAAATCGAGATTGAAAAACGATGCAGATTTAATGACAGATAGCAGGGTGAAAAAAAAGTCTTTGATGTGCTCGAAAAAATCCAGCGTGTCTCCGGTGGCATTTGCATCATCTTCATTTCATTATGACGCCCTCGGTCCGGGAAAAAGGGAACTTTTAGTCTCTTTATAATCGCTTTTTCTTTTGGCACGAGTATATATTATGTGTATGTTCCGGAGAGTTTCGACGGGGGAAACCTGTAACGAACGTTGCGGTTGCTCAAAGAACTTGTAGGGCTTTGCGCGCTTACGTTCGCCTTTCACTCACCGCTTTTGATATAATAAAGGAATAAAATAAAGATTTTCGCCGAAAGAAAAGAAAAATAAACTTCGCCCTTTGAGTCTTCGCCGAGCGTTTAGTTGGAAAACAAAACACCCCGACCGAAATATATTAAATCGAAACACTTACGCAGAGTGCAATGTCTTCCGTTCCATCCCTGAGAGCAGACGCAGGTTCCGTTCTTGCACTGTCCATGAGCTGAACACCTTTCATCGCAAGACCTCTGCTCGCAACGGGTTCCGGTCCATCCAGGCTCACAGTGACACTTGCCCGTGGTGCAAGTGCCATGACTGCCACAGTTCAAACCGCAAGCGGCTAAAAATATAACAAATCATATAAAATAAGCCTTTAAGGGAGATGTAGTGCTCGAATCGAACGGTGCACTCACGTTGAGAGCAATTCGCTCCGGTCCAGTGTTTGTCGCAAATGCACACCCCCTTGTCCAAGTCGTAAGTGCCATGCTGGGAGCAGCCTGGCAAACATTTGTACACCTGATGGTTCACCTCTCCGCAGTCGTCTCCAAGCCATCCGGCTTTGCAGTAGCATTTTCCGGAAACGCAAGTTCCGTGGCCTTTGCAGCTCGGATCGGGACAGTCGGCTGCGAGGCACAAGAAAAACAATGTAATGGAAAACGTACTTCGGATCGATATAGCGCTTTCCGAACAAATTAAGAGTTACCGCCGCTTCGAAAGGAAAAAAAAGGTAACAGAAGAGAAGGCATTAGCAGCGGAGCGGATATTGCTATCAAGACCAGCGGGGAATAGTTCTAATTAGTTTCTCACGTGACCGGAGATGTGGAAAAAAAATGTACACACAAGTCACACGCTCGTTCGATCCATTTCCATGGTGGAAGGTTGCCAGGGATGCGTGGGCGGGAACATTCCCCTTACACACGATCCTCCATGTCAACGGCGCTAAAGTCACCATGATCGGCAAGTTTGGAAGTTGGCCGCCGTTTTTGATTGATGTGTTTTCGTATACGAGTATAGGATACGCGACAAATATGGAAACATTTCAGTTTTAAGCCACATATGAAAAATAATCGACATTTTTGAGAAATATATTGGGGCTTAATATACGTAGTTACATATGTGTTAATTATAGTAAAAGGAAGAAATAATCATTCAAATTTGAAAAAAAAACGATGATAACCGAAAAATGATCTTTTCATGTCTTTTAAATATGGAACAGTGGCGTTTTAATACGAAATATTCAGTGTGGCAAATCTGGAACACTGAATTTTATTTCAAATTAAGGTGTTTTCACAATCTAACAATCTCATAACATATCCTAAAAAAATATCACACTTCTAAGTAAAAGCTGATATTGTTGAAAAAAAAAACAAGTAAACTCAATATTTTTAGACTCAATGTCGATTATGTTGTTTTTCTTTTTGAAATCCAACAATAATATGCACTAACGATGACCGATTTCGTAAAATTGGCAGATGGTAGAAATTATCTAGCTATATAATTACATTAATCCGTGTGTGTGTAAATGTGTGTGTCTGTCTGGTGTAACGCTCCAAAACCACGTTGATATATTCAACGAGTCGATGAAATATTCCACATTTCTCACTCACCTTTCCTATATTAATCGTCGTTAATTCTGAACTATTTAAAACTCACATTCATTGCATCCCTCTCCCTTCCATCCCTTGGAGCACCGACAGGACCCGTTCACGCATCGTCCGTGACCTCCGCAGTCAGCTGGAAGGCAGTCTTCCTTGGGCACGTCGCATTCAGGGCCCTTCCATCCCTCCTCGCAGTGACATACTCCTCCGCCGTATTGTCCGTGGCCGGAACAAAGGACGGGACAGACGCCTGGAAGTAAATAAGGATGCGATTAAATTTTCATTAAAGTCGCACTATCCGAAGCGAATCTCGGTTGAATCTTCGTTAATGCCGGTTTAAATTGTAAATTCTTCGGTCGCATTAGTGGGCGTCAAGGCGCGTTCAATTAGTCAAATTGAAATTTAAAGCGACGAACCCGAGGTAAACCAATAAGAACGCCGAGGGGGGGATGGAGATTGGCATCGCGAACAAATTGAGTCTACAGTGTGACTCGAAAGCGTAGAGAAAATTTATTGATTAAAACAATGAAAAATGCTTACTTTTTGAACAATCTGGGCCTTGGAATCCGTCGATGCAATCGCATTTTCCTAGATAGCATGAACCTCGTCCTGAGCAGTCGTTTGGACAAGAATTGCTGACGCCCTCCGCTTCGGAAACGATCAATTCCACATTATGAGGCTGAAGCTCGTCGTTATAAACAGACAAGAACCATCTTCCCGTATCTAAATATTCTATGAAACTAATATTGTACATGTTTTCAGACGCAACCGATCTCTTAGAAATTATATGCTCGTCGATAGTGAACTGCAAATCGACTGTAGGTCTAGGCGCAGATTCGTGCCGATCATCCGAATAATTAACATCATAGCCAGTGTTTTCACCTGATGTATCCAGATTAACATCGTAAAAATAATCTCCATCTGGCCTTCCACGATCTCCATCTAGTCCTCTACGATCACCATCTGATAAGATTCTAACCGTGCCTTCGTAGCCTTGCAAAATGCTATCTAAAACATCAGATTTTTCTCCCGTCTGGCGATGGCCCGCGTTTCTATTGACAGTATGAGACTCGTCAGACTCTGAATCGTCATCTTCGCTGTCTTCGGTGTCTCGTCTCCTCCTCCTCCTGAGCCTGTTGTCCAGCCTGCCTCCCCTGACGAACTCGAAGAAGTCGTACTGGGTGACACTGGGCACGACGTTCCTGCGGCCGTAGACGGCGAAGTTGGCACCCCAAGGCAGCGTGAAGTTGAGCCTCACGAAGGCAGGCTGCTTGTTCCTGAACTCCGAACTCCAGAACTGGAATGGAGGGATCGTCGCCGAGTGCAAAACGTCGAAGTCCCTAAGCTCGAGTGTTGGCGGCCAGTGTTGGGCTTGCGTTTGCTGCTGGGGCAAGTGCGGCGCTGATAGTGTGGTCGCTGCCTTTTCCGCCACTACTGTCGCTGCTGACTCTGAAAAGGTGCTCAGTATTTAATTTAAGATCGTTTTTCTAACTATATAAATAAAAACGAATGTGTGTATGAATGTACGTATGTATGTAACATATAAACTCCGAAATGGCTGATCCGTTCGCCATAAAATTTTCAGGGATTATTGACTGTATGTATGGGAAGATTTAAGGATCATAAAATTTTGATTTTGAGAAAAAAAAATTTTGGTAAATTTTGAATTTAAGGGCTTCAAATGTGACCAAACCAAACTTCAAATGTAACCAAAGGGTCACAACAATTGGACATAACAGTCAACACACCCAACGGGATTTAGTAAGAATCCTAAACGGTTGATCCGTTCGCCGTGAAACTTTCAGGAATTATTTTCTTCATATTAATATAGAAAGGTTTTTACATCATTACATTTTATTTTGAAATATCAAGGAGTAGACATAGCCTACATACGCAAAAGTGTTCACATATTGTTAGACCTCAAAACGGTAGATTCTTTCACCGAAATTGTAGCGGGAAAAGAAATTGAATCGGGAACAGAAATTGAATATGTATAGAATTATATAGAATATAGATATATACATGTATATAGAATAGATATGTGTATATAGAATATAGAACTAATTGTAAAGTGTTATACCTTCCGTCGGCGAATGCGTAGACAGGGCGTCTTGAGTCATTTGGTCGTGAGTCACAGCTTTAACATCTTGAACTAATATACAATTACTCGAATCCAAATTGGGCTTCATCGAGGACGAAGCTGCAAAAATGAAATAAAAACGTATTTATATATATTGCAGAGCGTGTAATTTCAATTTCGCATCTACACGAGGTCGAACCCGCGGCATTAAAAATTCAAGACCCATCCGGACACGTGTACTTTTCCAAACACCCATATAATCTGCAAGGGAACGACGCTCATAATCTGCGACCTTTTTTCCCCAAATGTATGTATAATGTACGACGAAACAGATCGAATCCGTTCGCAAATTGAATGCGAAATTTTTCATCGGACGAAAATATCCATTTCTAATATTAAAATTTTCGATGCGAAACGGCGATAATTGCGGTATCGCCGTATTGTTTCGTACTGCGATATGCCCGAAGGGGTGGTTATTTTTCGATTTATCCCCCGAAAAGGGAAAAGTACCCGAAAGCACTAATTGAAAGAATGTTTACATTTCACGGTCGTAATCGCCGGCCAATTAAAAGGGCTGTTTGCATCGATTGATTGTTTCGAGCCTTTTTTTTCCATTTTGTGTTGCCATTCGTTTCGATTCGTTCCATTGTAAAAACAATATATATATTTTGTAAGAGCACAAAGCTCTTTTTAGCGAAGCTCTAATAAGCGATGTTGATGCCGTTCGCATAATCGATCTATTATTATTGTTGCGTTGCTGAGTTAACAATGGAAACGTTTGCGTTATTATTTCAGGCGTTTGAATCGGTTTCAATAAGCGATGAAACTCGGTTTGTATAGATTTTTTTAAGAATGGGCATCGATTCTTTTATAAATGTACAAAAACGAATGAATATTTTTTTCAGCATTCTAAACAACTTCGGGACACGAGTAGTCAGTTTTTTTTCAAACGTTAAAGTTAAGGGCAATATTTGAGCAAAAGTGAAAGTAATTTTGACAGACTTGAGTGCATCGTTCGATAAATTGAACGGTAGAAATAAAGATTTTTGAAAGTACCAAAAAGAAAACGAACTACGTGAGATTGAAGCACGTCAAATAAGATGAATGATCCTGGCTTAATTAGAACAGAGAACTCGGATGCGGAATTCGGGAATAACTTTTCCATGGCGAACTGTACGTAATAAATTCGCTTCGCACTTGTAGGTTTACGTATGTATTATATGTACATACGAAGATACGGAGTGGTGTGGGCAAAATTTTCACAGTTGGTTAACTTGTATTTTATGGCTACAACTTTGCGTGTAGCCGTAGCCCCGAAGAGTGTAATTCTCGTTTGAATCAGGTAAATTTAAGTTCAGTGCAATTTTATTATCATTTATAGAGTAGTCAAAATATAGACTATTAGTTTCATCTCAACGAGTTTTGATATGGCGATGTCAGTTATCTATCTATCCATCCATTGTACAAACATTGAAAAATCAATATTTTTTTACAAAGAAGTAACTTATTGAAATAAAGGGGAGGGTGGGGCTGAAAGTTCCGGGGGTAAGTTGTTTTGAAATTGTTTTGTCACTCAACAGTAGTCGCCAGAGAAAATTAAAATGGTTGCGCAATACTTATTGGTTTAATTATACCTCCAAATTCATCTGTTTTTTTTTAGAATTTTTTTCATTTCGGAACAACTAACCCCCAGAGTTTCTCCTCAATTACCCTTCCCTATTTAATGTGATAAATAAACAACGGCAAAATTTAGTTAACAAAAAAATAGTGACATATCATAATGAATAGAATAATCGTATGACTACTATTCCCACCGTTAAGCGGTACTTAAGATGAACCGTAGTACTACGATTTATACACTTGTACATATATAAAAGCTCTAGAATCGATTTAAAAACCAATTAAGTGGTCTTAAAAAAAAAAATACTTACTAGCAAAATAAGTTAATATGGCGATGAGCAAGACGGACAGCAGTATCATGGTGATGGAAAAACACTTCCAGGAGCACCTGTGCTGGCACCGCTTGTCTATGTGGAACCTGGAGGGCGAGTATGGGGCGCAGTGGGGCGCCGAGTTGTGGGGGCGCGACGGGAAAGAGGGCACCCCGAGGGTACCAGCCCCGCCGCCTACGCCCCCGCCCAGGGTGCCTATGCCGCCGTGCAGTTGGGACGGCGTCAGTCTGAAAATAATCAAAAAAATTAAACTAAAATTCTCATCTACTTATTAAAGATTAAAATAACGAAATAATATAAAAAAATTGGGTGAAAATTGAAAATAGCTTAAATTAATAGAAATAATAAGAAAAAGGCTTTATTTTTTAGTGATGCACAACTAGAGAATAATTTAAAAATTAAATGTTTGCAATTATCTCAACAGTAATACGGAGCGATAGCTTCTTTCAACTTCTGTTCTCTTGATACTAAAAAATTGGAATATGGATATATTAGGATAAAATAGTTCAGCTGTTACGAATTGTATACGAGTACCTTGAACAATAAGTCAAATCGAAAAAAGATAATCGACATATAAATAACTAGAATAATTGAATTTATTTGAAATATAATATTTAAATTTTCTGACACTTTAAGAAATTGATAATAATATAAAAATCACAATAGTTTTATTAAAATAAAATTAGATACTTCGGTCGAATGATAAAATTTACGATTTCTCTATCGAATTCATTTTAAACCGACAACAATTTAAGATAACTATCAACATTTCAACCCTTCAATTTAAAAAAAAAACACCCACACCGAAACGAAAACGATCCGATCGGCGAAAACAAACACTAAAAACAGAAAAAAAATCCTCAAATTAGCACAATCGAGCGACAACAACAAATCCGAGAATTGTATCGATTCGCCCTCAACCCTTCGCGGCCATTATCTAAATGCCTTTTTAATACCGGCGCGCGCGTTGGCCCAACACATAATAGTGATTTATGCAAAGCGACGCCTGATTTGTTTTTTAATCCCTCGATCGGGATGAAAGCGGGCCACCGCTACCCTCGCTCCCCTTTTCGAGGGTGAGCCTGGGGCGTGCGGCAGATAGAATTTTAAATCGCTGCATTATTAGTCGGATCGTTCGTGTGCATGTACCTTTATATATATGTAGACTGAAAAGGCCGAGGGGTACAAGTCACATTTTAGCCGAAATTGAGTTATGTGCAAGAATCGCTTGAATATGTTTGGTGGCAAAAGGATATAAACGAACTCGGAACGTGTGCTGAGATACAGGATAGGATCAAAAGGTAAGGATAAAATCTTTATTGTGAACAAAGTATTAAGGTTACGTTGAATATGAATTAATATTCTTCAAAGTACTCTCCTTGACTAGCTATACACTAATCTTAATGGTGTTGCCATGATTGGAAACATTTCTGGAACCATTCTTTTGAAAGGGCCTTTTTAGCTGTTTTGTCGTAGTTCAAGAATAATCGTAGCGATCATGTTGCTTCTGATTCGTGAATATTTGGCTGAAAAAAATATTCCTGTTTGTTCATATCCACCTTATATAACCAGATTTAGCACCACGTGACTTCTGGATCTTTCCAAAAATCAAATTCGTGCTAAAAGGAAAACGTTTTGACACCATTTCCAATATTAGCTAAAGGCCCTTCCGAAAGAAGGGTTTTAATCATGGCAGCACGTTTGGGATAAGTGTATAGCTAGTCAAGAAGAGTACTTTGAAGAATATTAATTTATATTTAATGTAACCTTAATACTTTGTTCACAATAAAGATTTTATCGTTACCTTTTGATCCTACCCTGTATATCATCAAATCACTCGACCTCCTCCAAATACATGCTCAATTTCGAGCGAGCTTTTTTCGAAATTACTTGTACCCTTTGGCTTTTTTAATCGTCTTATATATTTATATAAAAGAAGGGCTCTGAAGGGAAATTTTCCACCCCCTGAAATGGAGGTGCATCTAAATCTGCGCTGCAATCTCGCGATTCGGAAGAGCATATATCTTTTCGACCCTTCTTCGCTTTTCCGGATTTTCCGACTTATCTGAGAGTTTTGAATTTTTTTTTCGGTTAGTACGTGTGTGTTCTCCCTTTTTCTTTTGTGCTCTAATTTATGTCGATGCGTATAATGGAACTGTTAAAAAAATGTCTGTGTGAAATACGATTTATTATGTGAAATATTTGTTTTGTAAATGAAGACGTTTTTAATTGACGTTAAACTGTTAAGCGTCATTAACGTTCAGAAACATAGCGGCGTTGTCAATTAAGTCGTTTCTTAGTTGCAATGTGTATTTAATATTATGAGATCTCAAACAAGGAAGAATGAGAGTGATTATTGCAATTGTCGCATTCATGAATCATAATAGCTTGAAAGATGAAGATATTTGAATTGAATAATTAAGAAACTATGGATAAAAGCGTCATTGTGGCGTTTGTTAAAATCTGAATGAATCTAGAATTTTTCGTATATAAACGTGGAATATTTAAATGGAATTTTTTTTAGTAATGTGCATTTTCATCACATTCGACTTTGCGATTTAATATGCACGTACGATTTACAATAAATACAAATGTCGCGTGCCGCAATTCATCGAAATGGCAAAGGCCTATTAAGCGTTTTCACACGCGAACTGTTAATAACGCAATTTTGCTTTCGGTGTCGATTTTTAGCCAAACACATAAATTTATAATACATTTACGAAACGTCTATAAGTTCAGGTTGTATACATTGGCAACGCAAACGATCGTTACCGACGAGAACAACTCAGACGAAAATCAGTTTCTTAGTTATTTTTTAAGAAATACTTTCAATTTGATTTTTTTTTATATTATAAATACGAATCTATTCAAAATTTTATCACATTTTGTAATTATAACATTTGAAATTGCACGATTGTGTCTGATTTAATGCTCTTATTTCTTAGAAAAAGAGCTAAATGGGAATGCTAGAACAAAAAAGACAAATTCAATACGAGTGGTAACAGGATGGTGTAAATTGTAAATAAAGTTATAACATAAACACATAAGTCAGGTTAGGTTAGATTTTAGGTTTCATAGGTTTCTTTTCGTGGTTTCCATAGATTTCCATAAGATTCAGTTAAGTTAAGTTACATTTTAGGTTTGATTAGATTAAGTCTATTATTTTGCAGACTATTACTCATAATCGAATAAACACTGAAACTATTACTGCACGAATAATCATATCGTTGAAAATATTAACGCACACCTGTTCAGAATGAAGTCAAAAAAAAAATTATAAACTACATTATCTGCACCAATTTAATGTAATTTTCATAACAGTATTGTTAATCAAATTGTACTCATTGCACTATTATTATATCAATCAAATAAAAAAAAAACTACAACAATTGAAAATCGATTCATTCCGGCTAAAATTCAAATCGCCCCGCGAAAATCGCATCGCACGACACAATACAACATCGCCCGACCAAATACGGTCGATACACAACAGTAGGCCGGAGCTTTCGGCCAGTTTGACGGCAACAAGAGGTAATCAGGACACGGTCGCCAGGATAAACAACCCCGGGGCCAATCAGCGCCCATTGTGCTCAGGCCCGACTGCGGGGGGTGATGGGTGGATGGGGGGCGTATATGTGGGTGGAAAAGCCCGCCCCCTCGGAGTCGAAACCGTTGAAAAGCGCCGTAATCGCAATTTGCATCACAATCGAGGGCCGACGTCATAGATTACCGCGAAACTATGATGAGTGATGTGTGTTTGCGAGGATCGGTGGGGTATATGGAAGTTATGGGCCCAGATTGTAAAAATTTTTGAAGGACTCATTGAATAAATCTCCATTTCATAGTGTAAAAAATGTAGTTTTTAAATTTATCATATCAAATTCGTTTCAAAAAAATGTAACTAGCACCGCAGACGATTTTTTTTTTATAAATTTGTCATTTTAATAGTTTTAAAACGCAGTCTGGTATAAAATTTACACCAAAAAATTTTGATATCACATTTTCGATAAATAGAAAATACAATGAATTCTGTGATAAAAATTCAAAAATTAGCACCTCAGGGGAAAATGTTTAAAAATGTATCTATTAATTCGGAATTAAAAATTTACTTAAATAAATTGATCCTTTTGTGAGCCCGGTTGCTTTGCACACCTTTGCGGTAGAATAGTTACGCCACTGATGTGTGAATTGTAGAGGATGTATGTAGTGTGTGGTCGGTCGTTGATGACTCTTTTGTTGTATTCGAATTCAGTGAGGACAGGTGCATCGAAATAGATTTCGTGTTAAATTGCATTCAATTTTTTTAATTTTTTAATATTACGTATTTACAGTTTTGATTATGACGAATTGAGCTTATCAAATTGTGTCATTTAAATTTGATGATGAACCGTTCGTAGATACGAGAGTTAAAAAGCCATTCTGTCAATACGCCGGACTTAACATACGCTTTTATCCAATTGACTCGCATTAAGGGTGAATAACTGAATACTATTATGAAAGATAACATAAAAATATTCACCTTAAAATTATCCAATTAACATTCTAAAGCAATAATTGCACCCACTATGCAATTAAAAGATACCATCTAAATTGAGCAATCGTCGATGGACAATTCAAACGAACGAAAGCTCCCAGACGATTTTCCGAGAAATCGGTACACGTAACTCGTCAATCAATGCGATTGCTTTCATTGTACACAGAAAAGACTTTCAGGGTTTTTTTCCTCGGAAACGAAGATCCGAAGATCGGACGTCGACGACTCCCCGCGGTCCCGGCTCGACAATTTATTTGATTAAAGTTTTATTGTGCACTTATTGAAAGTAATTGAAGCCGACAGTGGATGTCGGCGACTGTTCCACCACAACACAATCTCGCAACTTGGACCGTAACAACAGATGGATTTGACCCGTAAACATCATTATGATATTCCGCACAAGGAAACTATGATGTTAAACTTCGTCGGATAAAGCCTCGTTCACATTCAACATTTTGAGTTGATCATGTTTCTCTATCATGTCGATACCTTGGCCGAAGATATTGATTAATTTGTTACGAAATTAAATCGAGTAGGAAAACTTGCCCCGATCTACCCTACTCTATTTTGCATCTATCTTGGACTATTGACTTTGTAACAGAGTAAAAAAGAGAGAAAATAGAGTATGTGAGATACAACAGGGTCACTTATTTAACCATCGATGCAACTTAATTCTAGAATTAGATATGGGTAACCAATTAGAGGAGCATGGTTTTGGAAGTTTCGGGGGTGAGTTGTTCCGAAAGGAATAATTGAAAAAAATAGATAGTAATACCATGTGAAAAGCATAATTAAAGCATCACATATTGCCTAATTTCGGCGACTACTTCGAATCATGAAACAACTTCGGAACAACTCACCCCCGAAATCTTTCAACCCCATCACTTCATATTCGACTCTTTTCATAGGTTTCATTACAGATTACACAATTACAAAGTTTTCTTAACTGATAGAATGCAAAACGGTGCGTGTGAACGTAGCTTGAGGGTGTAGCGGGGTAGGGTGGTCCGTTTGATGGATGACCTTAGGTGAAAGCGAAATTACCGTTTTATAATCTTGTTAGTGCGAAGTCACTTGGCCTTGTTTCGCGTAATTAATGTCGCGATGTCCCTTCCCCGGGTCTCCCTTCCTCAGCAGATGGTAAACATCGTAAATATTCCGGATTCTTAGAAATATTGGCGATCCTCTCTCTTAGCACTCTTGGCAATTAAGAGTCGAGTTCGCGTGCGTTTGGAGCACGAAAGACGCTAAATTTGATTTACGCGGAAAACAAGCGACCGTTCGTTTTAAAAAAAGACGACCGTTTAACTTATCTATTCGAAAAATATGGATGAAAATATCTCGATGCTGTAATTCAAAATTGTGAGCAATTTAAAATATTACGGGGCGTATCTATTATTTCAACAAAGCGGAGGGAAAAGCTCCCGAATTAACAAAGCGATTTAAAGATCGTGACTCTCTAAAATGTGGCAATTTAACAAGGATAACAACGTCGCTGCTTTTTGATGTCGCTGAAAAAAAAGGGGGAATTTAAGTTTTTAAGGGGAGATTGCGGCATTTTTTAAAACAAGTTCTATAGGGATGACAATAATGCATTTTATATGGGGAAAAAACCGTTTTTTCCTCTATTGTACTTTACAGAAAGATAGAATAGAATCGAGTATACGTGTACATATAAAATATGAGTGTACAGTTCGTTGAATATCAAATCGTATTAAGAAGATAAAAATATTGAAATATTGCAAATTGGATAGGGATAGTGCAAATGTGTCACTATTTATCTCTGTATTAGTCCAACTAACTATATTTGTAAGATTGTCTTTTGAAAAACAGAGTGTCAAGTTAACGATTAACATTTATGTATACACTCAATCTTGGATTAATAGAACTGGTATTTTCCAGATGAATGCTGTTGTAGACAAACCTAGTATAAAACCACAGCGACGATATAAGTTTGTCTCGCTTTAACAGCTTCCGTCTGGAAAACACCGGTTGCCTGAATCTAGAATCGAGTATACGTATAAGAGATGATAATGACGTAAAATGAGATTAAAAAAATTGCACAAAACGTAGCGGCACTCGAAAATATTAACGAGCACTGACAAGATCGCAGCGGTAGCACTCTCAGCTAAGTGAATGTTATTATTCAATTAGATTGAAGGTGAAGGGGGATAAGTGGTGTCTTCATAGAAGCAGGACCAAGAACAAAATATGCCATTGTTGATGAGCACTCGGCAATGATAATGTACAAGCGTGCGAACGAACCACTCGACATCAAAAAGAACCATTGCATCCCCGCTTCAATATCATGCACGATGTATATAAATGAATACTGAAAAGACCAAGGGGTATGTGTGAAATTGATTTATGTATAAGAATCGTTATATAAACAAATTGTGTCGAGATATATCATCGAATCACTCAAACTCCTTCTAATATATGCCCAAATTTGTGAGCGTTTTTCTCGAGATCACTTGTATCCCTCGGCCTCTTCAGTCGTCAAATAACGTTTCTCTTCGGGACATTTTTTAAATTATATACGAAAGGCGGCTGTGACGTCTCGAAAGTACGTAAAAAAGGGGAGAGCGGGGCAAAATGGCGCGCGAAACTTTCTCCTTTCTCGCATAAAAACGAGGGGTGGAGATTTTCGGAGGAAACATTCAATGAAGGTTTTTCGGTGTGGGTTTTTTTTTTCAGGAGTTCGGTTTGCCGGTGGCGTGTCATCATTTATTAACATGGACGAATATTCATGCGGCCCTAATGCTTTGTTATGACATTAATTTGTTTCAAAACGAAAAAAGGACACAAAAGAGTGCGTATATACGAGGGAAAAAGCGGCATTCGAATGTGCGAATGGAAAAGATTTAATAATGCAAAATGAAAATATTAAATCTGAACAGTGCGACTCTGCATAACGTCAAGTTTGAATCGTGGTTGTCTTCAACTTCGTTATATTATAATTCAATTATTCGTATATCGATAAAATTAATTTTTTGTAACCTTTCCGGAATTCGAAAAAAAAACACCTTTCCGGATTCCATTCGAGCCGAAAAATATTACCTCATATAAAAATAACATCTAAATCACTTTCAAAACAAAAAAAAAAGATTTACGACCAATATTATTAAAACGAACACGAATATCAAATTTAATTACTATGCGAAACGCTTCTGTGGCCACTTCACTCGATTCCCGACGATATAAATTACACAAGCGTAATCGAAGTTAATCGCACAGTTTAAAAACGAGCCCAAAAAAAAAAAAAGAGTATAGCCATTAGAGGCGATTCTCATCGAAAAGGTTAAGTGAGAGATCCGAAAAGGCAGCTCGGTACAAATTGGAACAAAAGCGGGCTGCCCTCGAACCGTGACAGAGAAAAGGGCGAGTCATCCGCGGCAACGAAGGTAATGTTTCAACATTAAACAAATTTGTAAGGTCCGCTTTTGTGCTGCAATCAAACGAGGAGTTTATCGAGCGGAATGAAGAAGGGCCGATAGGGCGCCGCTTGGTTCACACGAGATTGTTCGGAAACTGTGGGTCGCGATTGAATATGGGTTTTGAAAAAAAATGTTGTTAATTTATCGATAGTTGAAAGAAGGAGTGAGTTATTGTAGTGTAAGTGGTTTGAGTTCTTGTTGGTTCAATTGGTGAGTAGAGTTGTTTATGTCTGGTTGAATTTGTGTTTTAGTACACCGCAGTGATTCATTTTTGATTTGAGTATAGATATATTTGGGATTATTTAGGTTATTGGTCTTATATTGTTCAATTATGATGGTTGTTTTGATGTTACATAGAGTGAAAATAAGAAAAGTGTGGTTATTTGAAGTCGATATGACTGCGGTGGAACTATTCACTGCGACGATTATGAGCATATTTCGCATAAATACACGATGAATAATTTCATACATTCCATATTTATGCTCAATTCAATCTAGTCTAAAGTATTTCAAGTTCTGAAAAGAATCCAACTGAACAATAATTTACTTATAACTGCTGCCATAAGAGCGATAAAGCGAATGTAAATGCGAATGCCTAGAGCAATATGTAAATCGATTTTAATTTTACGCACCATTCACAAGCACACGAATACGCAGAACGTTCAAATTCATCATAATCAATTCAAATTTAAACACATCGAGTGCAAATAACCAACTATTCCCAATTACATCGACAGCAAATATCTACTTATTTGCAGCCACATCGACTGCAAATAACAATTTATTCCCAATTACATCGAATATTTACTTATTCGTAGCCACATCTACAGCAAACACCCATTTATTTCCAACCACATCGACAACAAATACTCTCAAACGATAAATAAAAGCATCAAAGCCGCTCAAAATCTGAAAACAATCACCCATAAAAGTTTAAGATTAATTTCCTTCGAAGCTGAAAACATCCAATTTTCAAAAGATTAGTTGACTTTTAGGTGAAAAGATGAAGATGCATCGTAATCGGGGTCGATTAGAAATATGCATCGGTGCGTGACTCAGGAAGTGCATCAAGAGGAAGTGAAGCACGCCCTGACACGCGCTTCTGCCAACTCATCGAATCACTTATTATTTGAGGAGCACGCGAACCGTGCATCAGTGCATTATTCGGAAATTGCTCTTAAAAAGACATACAGACACTGACTGCTTTAGAATCGATTGTGATTTTTATGAAAAATTGTGCGAATTTTTGTAAAAAAGTTTTTTGTTATTACGGTGATATTGTCACTCAGGGTATAAAATACATTCGTCCCCCCCGTTTAACGCGATTTATTCATACTGTTTTTGTCAATACGTATGCGATATTTTTTCGAAAAAATGCATTGACATGATGAATCTTATTACAAGTGATGACGTCTATGCGTTTTTTCGAAAAAATATCGTGTGAAGTAATCGCGTTAATGGTGGACGACTGTATGAACTCAATTTTTTTTGAAAAAATATTTTTTTAGAATTTCAAAGCACTTGTTTTGTAAAAAAAATATATTTGAAATATATTTTTTGAATAAATATAATTAAATGATAAAATTTGTTTGAATACCAAATAATAAATTATTTATTTCAGAAGACGTTTTAATGAATTTTGTACTAACCACACCAATAGTTTATTATAAACGGATTTGCATGTTTATAATTTAAGACAAATGTAATAATGAAGCATTAAAAAACGCATCTAACAAGTTTTATATTTTTTTCAACTTTTCAACAATTGTGTACTCAACTTATATTGTACGTAATATAATTTGAGACGTTGTAAAAAAACATATTAAATATGCTTTAATAAGATTCTTTGCCATGTTTTTCAATACAACGGATAAAAAAATTGCACAAAAAAAGCGTATTTTGTAAACAAGGCAGAAAAGGTACGTTGAATGCAAAATAACAAAGAATCGAAAATATCAGATAATGGTGCGCTATTATAGAGGAGAAGAGAACGGCAGAAAAAAATGTATAAAGAAAAAGCCTCATTAGCCGCACAATATAAGGAAGCGATGAGGTTTTTATCGATTAAGCCAGACAGACACATACATTATACTAAACAACAATAGCACGACGACCACAAAGGGACCGCAACGAACAACAACAATCAAGAATCAACCGTTAAGTCATCTTAATTACAACTCGCGGCTGCATACAATATCGGGTTGAATGCACTCGGGATTTTCCGAGGAGCTTTTCCGAACGCGATATTTTTCCGGCCGATGCATGCGCCTGACAGAATTTTCCGAATAAATTCCCGAGAAGAATTTTCCGGGCGCGAATTTCGCAATTAATGGGCGGGCATATTGCAGCGCCATTTTTCACCGGTGCGATATAATTCAAAGCGATTCAATTTTCGGAATCGCCTCTATTGACTGCGGATTAAAAAGCGCAACGGGGGTCGAAAAAATATGTGTATATTCGCAGGTCGTTTCAATAAGATAATTGAACGGAATGCGCGTATTTCATTTTAATTGGTTTCGGTTTAGAAGCTTAATTTATTGAAATATTCGAATATTTGCCAGTAAATTATTTTTTGAGGATCCTTATTTGAAGAAATTTTTCATTATTAGACAATTTATAAATCAAATATTTGAAATTTGAACAATCATATTAATTAAGAAAAACGATATGCAATTCTCTCTCGATCTTATAGGATTCAAATTTAACATAATGAGGACACTAAAGTCCGATGTAGCATGCATAATCCTTTTATAACGCTATTTTATCGGCTACCTATTTCTTATATCAGATTTGAACATTTCAAAAAATAGCAATAAATTCATATCTAATCCACCTGATGGTCTTCCTAAGCTTGAATTACCATTACAACGATCATTAACTACAATTATCAAACGCCAGCATAACAGCCATTAATCATCAACTAACGATGATCAATTCAAAGCACAAACATCTGCAATCTAAATAACGAACTATTTAAGCGATCCTTGCACAAATGCATCACTCGCCCACTGAACAATCAAGCGTCTCGAGCGTGCAACCGGAAAGCGGTCGCAGACAAAGAAAACGTCAATTGTCGATATCCGCAGACAATTTTTACGGTACATCGTAGCTTTAATGGTACACCATAAAGCGAAGGGGTCGTTCGCCACGGACCAGGGGTCTTCCCTACCCACCCTACCCCCATACAAAGGGGTGGCTTCCTAACGATTTAATCGGCGCCATTGGCGCGAATCGATAGTCCAAAACTTCAATATTTGTATTTGTTAATCGTTCCAGACTTGTTCTAGCTTTTAGGGGTAGGAATACTGCTGTCTTTCGATTTCACCCTCGTCGACAATGAATGCAACCCCATTGTCTATGGGTTCCGCTAACGAGTGACAATTTATAGTCAATAATTTATTTTTATGTATTGCAGTAGGCATCGAAATGCTGTCGGTTTCCGCTAGATTTTTTCATCCCCCTCTCGTGTGCGAATAAATTTGTATTAATTTCGGATGTCGATAGATCGGAATTGGTGTTTCGTTTTGTTGTTTGTATATTGCGTTTTTATCGCGTTTTCACTACGTGAAATACGCTAGGGGTAGTTTGATTTATTGAAAAAACGGGACTCTATTTTCGTACTTTTGATTACGCACGAGTGGAGTACGCTCCGTAATAACGATAAATAAATAATATAACTGAATTGATACACAACAAGAATCATATTATTTCTAATGTATATAAATGAAAATTTATGAATGTGCATGATTTTTATACGCTCATTTACCGCTTATTCAATCACAATAAAAATTTATAGAGTTATTAAGTGGTTTCTAAAGTCTTCATATTTTGCAAATTATCAAGGCATATAAAGTTTAAAATTCAACGTAGTGGATTATGCATATCAAGACATAGCAAACATATTAAGCACAACTTAAGAAGTATTCATATTGCACAATGCAGCGCAGACACTATGCACTGTGCAATATGAACACTCCTCAACACACACGACAGAATTAAACACATTTCGACAAATATACAATAATACAAAATATTTTATTATAATTTGAGGTCAATAGAGTATCTAGTGTTACTGAAACTAGTTTTTAATAAATATTCAAATAATATCGGATACATTGAAAAATGCAAAAGGCACCCGATTTAATTTCTCGCCAGATAAACTTTATATAAATTTTTATTCGAAATTTGCAGAAGCGAAATAGCGCAGCTTCGCTAGGGAAAAGAGCCAGTGACCACAAGGGTCGTTCGGGCGGCCAAGGGTGGCCCGCCAGGGGTGGCTCTATATATAAAGTGGGTGGTTCGTGTGTCGCCCGTCACATCCGAGCCGGCTCGTAAAGTTAACGCCGTTCGCCCTTAATGCGGCCCTGGAAAATGTTTGTAATTTGATGTTTTCCCGCGGACGACGCGTAATCACAGCCTCGGATATATTAAAACGCAACTCCTCCCCCTCCGGATGAAAGCTTGTCGATTTGCATGGTTTTATTTTCAAAGCCCGGTTTTAATATTAGCAAAATGTCGTCCGAAATAAATAATGTTTTTTATTAATAAGTTCAAATATACATTTTTTTCTCACTACAGGCCTAGGCCCAACCAATTACACAACCATCATCAATATCATTCACCATACAGTGAAGAAAATTTGTCATTTTAGGCAAGATTACTCCGAAGAGTAAATATTAGTGCACATAGGTGTCAAATAAATAGTTCGAATTAATCGAAACATATGAAGGTGATGATCATTTGCTGAGCCGTTTCGTAAAGCGTTAAATTAACACTTTTTTCGAATCAAATGAATCCAAACATTCGAAAGAAGTGACCGAGTCTCCATATCAATTTTTATCAATTGAGAAAAACGACATTTCGACATAAGGACTCGAACTCACGCATCCCAAGTATGCTGAATCGACACATCATGCACAAACGCTTTATACCGCTGCGCTATCGGCTGGCTGAGGATTTAAAAACAAAATTTTGAAAATGAATGATAAATCGTACATTTTATCTTTTACATTTGAGTTTAATCAATTCTAGAAATGTTTCAACACTTGAGATAAAATTTATTTTGACATATAGTAAATGTTGAAAGCAATGATAATAGATATCGAAAAAAAAAGTTTCAGACAAGATAAGACGAGAAAAAATAAAATTTCAAATTTAAATAAACTTAAAAATATTTATTTCAGCAATTCAATGATTTTTTTACGCTGAAAAAAAAAACACGAACAATACGAACGTTTATACAAAAAAATATACACATTGTGTAAAAAAAAGGGCACAAATCGCCATTTCCCCGCAGACGTCGATGGGTCAGCGCAATCAGGGCGAGGACATATTGAAATATTAAAAGGCCCGCCGCCCTGGAGCCGCCCCTGTCGCCCAGGGCCGGGTCCCGTCATTACGCTTTATTGTTATGGACGTGCGTACGCGGTATTGTTTCGTGTATTATTCAGAGGAGGACGCGAACCGATCGGCACAATCGAATCCCGAAAAATAAAACGCATCGCGTTACTGCTATATGCTCGATGTACAGTCGATTCTCGATTATTCGATATGGGGAAAATCGATAATTTATTTGCTTAATGGAAATAAATAAAAAAAATGAATGTACACCCAACTCTCGTTTTACACGGTAGATAGGGACCAGCAAAAACTGTGTAAAAAAAGTGACATTTTTTATTTCGCGATATTCATTATATATGTAGTTCAAACAAACCATGTTAGACCAAATAAATCGTGTAAAAAAAAATCCTGGGTGTATTATGTTATTTAAAGACTCCTTATCAGCCTATCATTTCGCAGTGAAAATTTTCAGTGTGCATATTTGGGGATTTTCTAATTTTGAATTTTCATGGATATGCCATTAACTGTAACAAAAACATAGCAACTGCTAGGTACGGTCTATACATGCAACGTAATTACAATTATTCACAATCTACTTGTCTAAAGAGTCTTGAGCAACGTCAAGTCATAGAAACGACTTGTAAATAGTGATGAAAACTTTGAGCGTGGGTTCTTAAAATTGAAATTTTACCCTTCAGTAACTAGGGTTGGATTAAAAGGGGTTGCGTTTTTTGTTTTAGCTTTAAACTTTATTGATTTACTCTCTATAGATAGGAGCACAAGATTTTAATTTAAAATTGGTAAATTCTACATAATGCCGTTTGTAGAAAAAAAAAAACGCACAAACAAATTCTGATATCCAAACATTCTGATGAACAAACAAACCTTCAATCTTCTACACGTTCTAGAAACTCGCATGCTAATAACAAAATTTAATATTCCCCACGAAAATTGCTACCAAAAAAAAGGTTAAAAAAAGTAAGCATAACTATTTGTCAAACCGTTTGACTGTGTGAAATATGAAAAATTTCACTTTGCAATTTCGAATATGAGTTTTTTCGGTTCAAGTAATCGAAATTCTGGTGTATTCATATTATGGCATGTATTGTGGATATTGGGAGGCTGTATTGGCTATGGGGTCGTTACGCGCACCGGCGACATGCTGATCTTGTGTGTAATTGAATTATACAAATGCTATGGTATAAATATCGCACGTTTATGCGGGCCTTTGTTTTAAACTTGGCTCTTTTTTATATATATTTTAGGCGAGGGTTCGATATTTGCATCTGTTCTGTGAAAGATTGTCGAGCGGTTGATTCGATGTATAAACTATTTAATTTTTCAATTTCATGTAAATTTTAATAACTTAAACATATCGCATGTCCCGCATCTATTACACGAAACGATCGCTCGATAAAAGCTTTAAACGACACGTTTTAATTCCATTGAATTAATTATTTATTCATTGTTGCAGGTACTAGTATACAATTTTATACAAAACATTAATTTAAAAAGAAAAAACAGCTTTTGTGGATGGGCACTTCGAAAAATAGTCAATGCAAAAAATATGACAATCGTTTGATTTCAATCAATACTGAGGAAATAATTTTTAGGAATCGTTTCATATAATAACACTTTTTTTATCTAATATTAGAAAGAAATAATTGAACTTTCATATCAGGATCTTACTACATATATAATAGCGCTATTCTGTATGTGTGTCTGTCTATCTGTGTGTCCATGTGACGCTCAAAAACTGCCTTGATATATTCAACGGGTTGATCGCCAGTAGTTAAATAACTGTCTCTATATTTTTCTGCCGTTTCTGCACTGTACTGTGCAATATGAACACTCTTCAAACAAAAACGATTCACGACATTCGCCAAGATTCAAGACTTAAACTCATCATCACGAGAGCACTGAATCCCGAATCAGAATGCACAAACACTTCAAATCCCAACAATATCGACTAGCTGATTGTATTATCACTGTACTGTGCAATATGAACGCTCCTCAGAGAAAAAAGATACATTACTCTCTCTAAGATTCATGACTTGAACTCAGCATCACGAGAGCACTGAATCCCGAATCAGAATGCACAAACACTTCAAACCCCAACCATATCAACTAGCCGAGTGTATTATCACAGGAAATCACAGAACTGCGGAAATTCAAACGAATTCAATCAGCGCGCTTAAACGCAACGCGTCCCGTTAAAAACGGGACAAAGGGCCGCGGCTTAATCGGGTGCATTCACAGGAGATAGGGCATGCGGGTTTATTTAGCGATCGTGCCCGTTTTAACGGCGGACAACGGACTGATTGACAGCGGCCATGTTGCCCGTTAAACGCAAACAGACTGTGTAAATCCGACGAATACGAATTATTTCACGTGCAGTCTGTTGTTGTCGAACGAGCTCGTTTTCTCTCCGGCGACGTTTTGAGCTTTTGTGGTGTCGATTGGGGAAAAATAAAATAGCATCGATGTTGGAATTTTGTGTGTGTGTTTAGGTCTGAGTATATGTTTGTTTTTTTCAATTTTGATTTTCTAATGTGATGGGTTGTTTGAGTGCGGAATGTTCTGTGGAAATGATGGTGACAAGAAAATAGAATGAAGATGGTTCGTGTGCAAATACTGGGATAGATATACGTGGATCGTGTATGAATAATAGGCTATATGTACTAGAATTGTGTAAGATGCGTGCGCAATAATTGGTATTCATTGACATGAACGTCAAATGAATTTTATGATATGTCAATTATATGGACCAGAATGTCAATTCTTTGGTAAAAATATATTTTAAAATAATCAAAATTAAATGAAATTACACTTTGAAAATGATAATTTTGAAATGAGTGTGCCATTTGAACAAAAACATTCATGAAAAGAATATAAAACAGGGTAGACAACATCACCAATATCCTTGACACATATCGAAGAACGAAAAACTATACAAAATTCCATGTTAATATTCAATATATTATATTAAAGCAATTCAAAAACAATATACACAGTCTAAAAATAAAGCCCCACACACACCGAACTTTAATAACAAACACACCGATAATTGCATCAACCTACGCTCATACACACCCATAATATCTAAGCACACAGCATCCACTCTATCGCCGCATATTGAATATTCACCGGTCGCTGTTATGGAAATTGAATAGACGTGACAATTAACAGGTGAGCGCGGCATATCGCGTCGGCACATGGCGCGACATAATGCCGCACACACGCACGCACGCACGCACGCATTTACCGATAACGGACGGATGTGTGCGGAGAGGAGCGGAGCGAAGATCGCGAGATCCGCGGAAGTGCGCCGCCGAACTTGGCGAAACAATGATTGTCGCGCACTCGAGATTAATTGACGACGACGCGAATAATTTATCAATTCATATGTAAATACGCGAGAGCGCTTTCGCGTTTGGAATTTTCGAGGGTGGTTGTTGTGTGTGGTGTTGTTGTTCTTGTTGTGTTGTGGGAAAAATGTTTTCGGATGATGGATTTGGGAAAATGTTAAGCGCTTACATGTGTATGCTTTAAGATTTTGCATGCGAAACTTGCATCAGACAGATACATGTTAGAGAAATTATTTATGTTTGAACTTTTTTTTTTATTTTTAGACAAATCAGGCATAAGACTCACAAGTTGAAAATATATTTTATCATTCATATTATTCACTAGCAATCAACCAAACACACACAAACATACAGATTAGCGCTATTATATAGTTAGATGAGGAATAAGCTTGTTGAAAATATCAATACAAACATGATAAGAATAGAGTTATGAAATTTATGCACTTTATTGGGAACAACTTATTTTATCCAAGCATTATAACAGCAGCGCAGACTAGATTGCTGTTAGAGCGTAATTGTGATAGACAGACACACAGACAGACATGTTAACACTATTATTGTATTAGATATTAGAAATCTAAGTACGTATTTGATTACATTGCCATTCATTCTCATAATAATTTTCAAATGTTTCGAAGCACATTTTATATTCAATAGTTACTCAGCCCAAAAAACTTAATATTGTCATTTAGTATATAAATTAGATTAGATAGATCGTTTCACTAGATAAACCATAAAATTAGGCCAACTCGACATGAAAGATATGAGCTTTTTCCTTTAGAAATAATTAATAAAATGTAAAGCCCGAGATATATTTCCCGATACGCGAAAAATACAAAGATTAAAAAAAAACCGAGAATTTTAGCGCGAGGTCAAAAAGGGGCGATTCGTCGACCGAAAAAATAAATTATCAAGTTCTGTACGGAATTGCGTTTAAATATCTCTCTAGTTCGCGAACTAGGGGAGGTCGGGCAAATCGGATTAGCGAAGGAAATTCGGAGTCCGGATAAAACTGATCCGAGGCGAAAGAGATATAAAAGCCCAACAGTCCGGAACGTCTAAATAAAGTCATAATTAATATTTACAATCGGAGTCAGTCAACAATAACGGTAACGCCGATAACACGAATTGGGTCGTCGACGAAAGCTTTTAATCAAATAATAAACTTTCGCTTGCGAGCTATCGCGTTTTGTAATATAAAATTTGTGTGTACGCAAATTTCGTTGTATTTGATGTTTAGTTGCTCGAAATATTTATGTATATTTTCGCCCGTATTTGTTTTGTACGTGATCGGAGTTTTCTGTGTGCTTAAAAGCTCTAATTGGCAGGAAATTGATGATTTCGATCGACTACGCGTTTAATGGTGGGTTGTTTTTTAGCTATTATTAAATTTATTATAGGTCATGTTTAATTTTGAGTTTGTTTGAAATGATTATGAATTATTATGATCGAGTTGGTAATGAAAAAAAAATGTTCTAGTAATCGGTGCGGCAGATTTTATACGTAAACATAATTTAATGTCAAAATGTATTAAGAATAAGTGTAGAGTAATTAAGTTCAATGTCAGATTTCATAAAAGAAAATAACACTTCTAAAATAATAATAAGAGGTATAATGTTTTACATAAAGAAAGCTTATGTTCATTTTTATGATCGATCGCAGATATTGATAAGTTTGAGAGAAAAATACTTTAAAATCTGTACTTCAAGTACTTAAGATAAGAATATTAGTGCGAAATTTCTCATTTTTATTTTCTAACATGAAAGCAACCACCTTCATTAAAACAGAAATAAGTTTTCTATTTAAAAATATGACTAAGTATTCACTTAAAAAAAATACGATTGTCGAATTAAAAAGCTAGGCATTTTAACGAAGTACAAGAGAAATAGAATGAAAACCAGACTTGATTCTAAAAGTTTCAAGTCTTACCAGAAATTGCCTCTACCATCGTTTGCGGCCACGATCATTAAAACAAAAGCACTACTGTTCTACACACGACGAAAATTAGAATTAGGCCACATTCACACTATATATTGACCTAAAAGAGCATTTTTTCTTGTGCAACTTACGACAAAATCTACGACGCAACCATTGAAAAGATATGAATGATTGTGTCGGAAAATTGTAGAGGCTCCTTTATGCAACATTGAGAGCAAAACGAAGGGGTGTTCTACATACGAATACGATTCGGTTAAACGAGCGTAATATCGTTTTTCATTAAGCGAAACAAATAGGTTGTTTTAATGGATGGAAATGATAAAGAGCACGAGGGAGCGACTCGTTTCCTTCGAAGAGAGAGACGCGTGCTTATTGCTTATGAAAGTGTAATTTCACGCTCGACTTCGAAGGAAAACACGTCGGAGATTTTCGCGAAAAAGCCGGAAAATTCGAGGTCGATTTTCATGCTAATTGCGTTTGAATAGTATTGTTTTCGTACGAGTGGATCAGACAAAGCTCTCGGGTAATCAGATCTTGCGACGTGGAAAAAATTGCTTTGAGTAAATTAAGAAGAAAAAATTACACGCATCGCCGATTTAATCATATTATTCGATGATCGATTCAAAATACAAATTACATACGTCACATTGATCAAATCATGCGATGCGTGAAATTGTTTCAAACATAATAAAGTATATAATACTTTAGCGGGATTGAATGTCACTGCGCTCCGGAGTATATTTAAAATGGATGCGCACGGAAATGGGATTCGTTCGAAAGCGTATTACGAAGAGATAGAGCAACAAACAAACAAACAGACACACATACACACATAATTTATAAAGCGAATAGTTTCGCCGTCAATTTCGGAAAAGTTCCCGACGCGGAAAGTTCATAACACGTCGAGAAAAACAAACGTCATTTGACTTAAAGCGAAAGCTCAACCCCATAAAACTTGCGGCGATGAAAAGCGAGTAGGAAAATACGTTCTGCGATACAAAAGAGCGAGACGAAGCTTGCTTTAGTCGAGGAAAATGTTTTCTGCTCTATTCTCGTCTCTTCCACGGAACTGTATCGATTTCTAAAATACGATGTTTTCAGCGCCGAAGCGAATAGTTCCTCATCCCCCGTGTGTTATTATTGAAGAGTGTGACGATAACCGTTCGAAATAGACACGTATTTATGCGTTTCGAAGATGACACCATAACACGTCGACGATAACGCCAAGATCGAGATCGAATAAATTTATCAACCCCCCTCGAGGTTTAATCGACGGGCTGGAGATCCGCGGCAGATGGCTGAATGTATATTTATACATGGAAGGGTAGATTTTCCCGATATATAAGGTCTAGGGGAGGATTTCGCTTCAGACGGATCTTCCTATCGAAGTTTTCTAATGAAAATTAATGGCTATCACGTGAGAAATGTGATCTGAGTCACCGGAATCCGCAAGACTTAATCGTCTTTAATCCAGATTACGGATCGGATCTGACTGATTGATGGTTTTGAAGAAAGAAAGGAAATTCTAATTTGAAGTTTGTAAAGAGGGACGCTCTTGTGATGCTTTGTATACTCGACGGTTTTTTTTTCGTGAGGCGGAAAGTTTCGGTACATTGTTTATGTGCGGGTCGAGGTGAAGGCTTCGGAAGCCATAACAAGATATAAGTGTGAAAGTGAAGAAGAGGCTGGAAATACAGTGCTGCGTCCATCAGGAACCTGAACACGCGTCGAACTTTGCTTGTGCCGTCGAATCTACTTTGTATCTTGTTGTTTTTGTTGGGTGTGAGACTGGAAAGCGAGACGAAAGGCCAAGGGTAGTTTTCTTTTCGTACAAAAAAATAGATTAACACTCTAAAAAAATTATTCTATTGTGGTTAATGTTTCGACAAATCGATTAGCAATTAATATAATAACGACAAAACGAGTCGTTCATATACGAATATGAGAGAACACAATTTATTTCAATAATAAATGTAAGAGGGTGCGTGTCATGAAGAGTGGAAATAAATCGATGAGGGGAAAAATATAAAAAAAATAAGTGAAAGAGACAGTTGGGCGCAGTGTGCATCGAATAGACAAAGGGACTGCACATAGGTGCGTTACATCGGTTATGTCAGATCGTAAATAAAATAAAAAACGTTTTGTAAAACATATCGAAACTGCTTCCATCGGAGTGGAAAAATTTGCGTATTAAACACTAAATATATTTCACAGAATCGAAGAGGGTCAGATGGCAAATCCTTTTTCTGAACATTATTGGACGTTATAATAAATTCTGGAGCGTACGTTGCGAGCTGGGGGATGCTGTAGAAAGTGAAGCCACTTGACAGAGATTGGGGCAGAAAAACTTTGCTGTCGATGGCCATCCTGCAAGCATCGTCAGGTTAGGGGGATGGTGGTCTAGCCACCCTTGCAGAAACGTAATATAATACCCGTGGAGAGGAGTGAAGAAATTGGAGCGCACCCTGTTTGTACGCAACAAACCACCCGCAGGGGTAGATGTTCCACGGTACAAGGGGGTTGGGATGCTAGATTTCTCGTTACGTCCATAAAATAAGATAAGATAATATTCATAGCTTTTCCCAATTTCCAGCAGCCGGATGGTTCTTCTCCCGTGAGGGATGGAGAGGATTACGCCAGCTACAGAGAAACGTGGCACACAAAAACTTATCCCTACGCATGTAAAGTATACACAGAGACGTATTAATAAGAAAAATCGTATAATAATATAAAATATATATATGTGTATGTGTACGGGAAATTTATTTTCGGAAGTTCGCTCGAATGAAATTCGGTATGTGCAGAGCGTAGATTCGCGTAATACGGTTCCCTCTTATATTCGTTATATTGATGGCGTATCCGAATATCAAGCTGGCAAATAAATGTATTCATCTACGTCGCGAAAATTCTTTTGGGACCCGTCCGTAAAAGAAAACGCTGTTATTCAAATTGGATAAGAAATTCGAATATTGCCCGAAGAATGTGTACTGATACATTCCGCGCGCACGAAATGCTTATGAAGATGAGGGACGCAAATATTAAAAAAAAAATGTATTCGGAGATGTCAGAAAAATCCCCGAGAGGTTTGACCCTGACAAGGATATGAGCTAACTAAATATTGAGGAGAAAAAAATACGTCAAAAGTTATGACGGATTTTACGCGAAAGCGTTTTCCACCGAAATTTAATGCAGAACGCCGACGAAAATTTTCCATCGCAAACGTATAAAAAGGGAATGCGCTCGAATATATTTATTTTTTATTGCCGAGCGGTCGTATCCTTTTGATTGCAGTTTTGTACCAAGTTGGACCGAGTGGGTGGAAGAGGGTTACCAACCGAATAAAAAAAAAGCGGGAAAATAGACGAGTGTGGGGTGTAGAGAGGGAACAGGTGAAAGTTTCCCGGTGCGCACTAAACAAGGGTAAGTCGACTTCGGGGATTTGCCTCTTTCGTAACAAATTTAACCCGAGAAAATCAAGTTTGAATAATATATAACGGCCGGGGCTTCTTAGGAGACATTTTTTAAAAGGCTTAAAGCCCTCGGAGGTTCCGAAATAATTATTTCCCCGACGGTTGTTTGTCCCGCTTCACCCACACTTCAGGTGGGGAAGGTTCCTCGGAGCCCTTAATGGAACCGACGATTAACCCCCATGGCAAATATGGAATTGTGTTTCGACGGCAAATATAATTAGCGACGAAAGTGTCTTCGACCTCCCCCAGGCGATACTTTTAGTTTCGACATCAAACAAAAAAGGCCTCGACGCTTGTTTTTCGATTACTCACATCACTGTTTTTTTTTTTGTAAGCCCGAGCGTACAAATAATAGTTCACAAACGTGTATTTTTCTTTCGACAATCGATTATGGCGATTAATCAAACGCACGAAAATTGTCAACCGAACAGAAAGCAATACGAACGCAAGAATATTAATATTCTGTAATGATTTATTTAACATTGGTACGAAAAAAATAGTCATAAATTTATTTATTTTTACAGTTCATACATATTTATCGCAGAGAACATGTTTCACAAAAAAATATTTTTTCGATAAAACTTCATACCATTAAAATTGATAACAATTGAAGTAGAAATCGAACATAAAATGTCATTTAATATGACCTGAAACGTCATGAATTAATGTCAGAATGTTTGGACAACGGTGCTCCAAATTTCATGCTACGCTGCACAGTGTACGCGTTTTAGTGCAAATAGAATCATCGAAAATATATAAAAAAAAAATCGAATGCGACACATCCAATATTCAAACCCGAAGAAATTACATTATCAAATTTTCATACGAGGCAAACACGCACAGAAAATAGAAACTTCCGAACAGAAGTTCTTTTCACTTATCGCAGAACAAATATTCACCAAAGCGCGTAATGCGTTCAGATTTCGTTATATTATGGAGCACGCACAAAAAGGGCAAAAGGGTCTCTTCGCTTACACAACACACATTCACTATACATACGATTGCGACAACCGGAGTCTGACTCGACTCCATAATTTATTCATCGAACAAAAATCTAATAACAGTCGACACATATTCCAAGCAGCAGCAGCAGCAAAAGAGATGCGTTCGATAACACGACATAATGGAATATGGGTTCTTTTGCGCGGAAATCGACCAACCGAGGGTTGGTTTCAGTGGGTGGCCAAAAGGGGGTGACTTTTAGAGGGTGGGTGACCAAAAGGGGGTGACTTTTAGGGGGTGGGTGACCAAAGGGGGTGGCAAATGTCCCACGGGACAAGGGCAGGAGCGCCACAATCCAATCACGCCGGCTATTCAAGTGCAATGTGTTCAAAATAAATGGGCCGGTGTGCAGTCGACTTTTCAGACGAGGTCCGTCGCGATTTAATTATGATAAACAGAAATGTCATTTGAGTGAATCGATCGATGGTACGTTGAGGTATGGTGTTTTCGGTTGAATCGGCTCGAGGTAATTTAGATTAGGTGAAATATTTAATGGAGTTTTTTTTTAAGACAGAATTATTGGATATGGCTATGTTAATTTGTATAATTGAAGTGCTAATGTAAAAGTGCATTCCGATCTCAGATTGAATTTTATTAATGCAAATTGTATAATAAAACAAAAAAAAAATGGATAAATATACAAGCTTTTGTGAGTCGGCGTGAAAATAAACAAATTGCAAAATATCAGTATAAAATATTTAATTAATTTTCGTGTGTAGGCTGTGCACAATGTTTGTTATGAGTCAGCTATGGTAAATACCAAATGATAAAAAATCATTAAGATTTTAAAATGTAATGACACAGAAATGTTTTCCGATGTGTATAATAATAACTCTAAAATATTTCATCGTGAAAGGATAAATCTGTAAAAGCACAGACATTCATTCATACATACAATTTTATTCATACACACAGATAAAATTAATTTTGAATCCTAATCAAATAAAGCATTCAGAGAATATTAATATCGAACATTCAACAATAGTAGGCGCACAGAATCCACCCCATACCCAAACAAGGGGTGTAGTAGGACGAGCGCGAATGACAGCCGATCGCCTAATAAAAATATATGATATACATTTTTTTATTGCGACGCGATTAAACGTTATTTATGACACTGTGCCGGAGTGTGAGAGCGATCCGTGCCGAACAAGAGGAATTGATAGATTGATGGGAGGACATTGTGCGGCCGTAATCCTGGGAATATATCCCAATTTAATTTTAAAACTTTCCCCATATCCCTCCCCCCGTTTAACAGATAAATCTTTCGAAGTGACCCCTTCTCCCTCCAAACGTTTCGAATCGCGCGCGCATTAGCCGTAGACATGGAATCACGACACTTAATTCCTCGTTTAGTACACGCATCACAATATCGCTTTTATGGGGGGCAATAAAAAACGCATAAACGACGAATCTCAAAGCAACGGGTTTAATCGAATCGAAAACGTTGTATTCGTAGTCGGAGGGTTTTGGTGTGAGTCAGTTGGGTTTAATTTATTTGTTTTTATAAGTACTTGAATTTTTAACTTTTATGTTAATTATTCATTTTAAAGCGAAAAAAATGTATTGTGAAGGTTTAATACAATTGAGAGTAATCAGCGTACGAAATGTGGTGCTGAAATTGATCAAATTGAATTGACATCGAAGAGATGAATGATTCATTTTTTGGAATCGTTTCGTAAAGATTTTTATATTGTCATTTTTTAATCAAATATTCGAATGAATTGAACTAGTTATCACATCGATAATCGAATTAATTAATATTTCCACGAATGCGAAATTGATCAGACATAAGCGACTCAAGTACCTATTGATTCAATAACGTTGACATACTGAATCAATAGGTACATAAATCCGCTTATCCTTGATCGTATTCACGTCATACGCAGATTGCAATAACTCACTCTTACTTTCAATTATCGACACCAATCGACAAAATAGACCAAGAAAATCATCTTACATAGCATCGACCTTATCCTAATAAAGAAAAACGTCATATGACTCCCGTCATAATCCAGCATAACGAGACCTCCGAATCCCCACGCACCATACACAAACGCTTTATACCGCAGGGTTAAATCGATTTATTTTCGAATGCGTCAGACGAACGCACCTTCGGCTCGATTGTGCAAACATTTCGCGGAGATTTCAGGCTCCGGTTCGACGGGGGTTAATTTTCACGCACGTGAGCTGACTTCCATCATCGAGGATGTGTGTTCAGGTTCATCGTCCTGTATTTGGGTCGCAGGGGGTGTGTGTGACACCCACCGGTCACTATGTCAACCCCGTTGATAGATGAATATTGTGATTTATACCGAGAGTCTAATGGACATGTCCGGTAGAGAAAAAATCATTAGGATGCGTTAATTAATTTTTCATAGACGACTTGTATCATGTAAAATGAAGACATGTGGAATTAGCTCGAGGGGTATGCAAGTCGCTCGCGATGATTAATTACAGGACATAAATATAGAAGATGACTGGCTTGGGGGAAGCCCCTTAATTTATTGTATTAGTTCCACAGTTTTCAACTTTTAACTGCATTTCTTTCTCGATTTTTTTTATTCGTCGACGCAAAATTGGGTTAGCTTAATTACTCTGCATCGAGAAAAAAAAATGCATAGAAATATATTGCGAAAGTTATCCACGTATAAATACTGAAAAATGTAATAAGCTTTTTCATTACGGCGACGTCAAATGCACGCTACGATCGGAAGAAATTGATGAGCTTACTTTGCATATTAAATGAGAATATTTTATGTATAATCGATATATCACGAGCTACTTACGAAATTAATAGACTAAACCCGCTCGGATTGACGCTAGGTGATTTTTCATAGAATTTTCACGCGATTAGACTCGGAATTAACGATGCACACAATCTTGAAAAATGTACTTTATCTAAGAGTCGGATTCTTCGACCTGCACCTTATCGCGAAAGGTCGAAGAAGACCACACCGACCGGTCGGGTGAAAAATTTTCTTTCATCACCTATCTGATCTTGGCTATCTCTAAATACAGTGCAATTCAATACGATGCAAAAAATACATGGGATGTCGGTGCTCTTCAAAGGGGTTCCTCGGTTGCCTAATTGCTGTCTTCGGTTATGTGTTTTCGGTAAGAGCATCTGTTTCTCATGACGGTGTGCTATCTAACATCTGATGCCATTCAACGTACTGTGTTGAATCTGTGTTTTCTAAAACCGAGTAGAATGTTTGGTTTGGGCCTAGGGGAGATGAATACGTGAGGTGCGTATGTGTGTGAAAGGTTGCCCTGTGAATTTGTGATGAAATTTTTAATGTTTGAACGATTTTCGTTCGAAATATTCAAGAGAGTTCTCAGAAACGGCTCTTATTCAGCGGAATGATATTTGAATTTTTCCCAGAAGCGGAATTAGTGCGCCATTTTGTAGAATGTTTGCGCAATTCGGTGGCGTTACGTGGAATTTCGTTTCATGTCGTGGAAAGTTTCGCGAATAATTTTAATATGCTTTGACGAAAAAAATGTTAAATAAAGTTTCCATATTAATCGACGAACGTATACGAAAATATTTACGAAGGCTCGCATACATAAAAATGTATACTTAATTGATTCCGTAAAAGCATTTCGATGTAATAAATTCGTACCTTTTACGATGACACAAACAAGAAGCTATCGACGACGTATTACCATCTCAATAAATCACACAACAGTTTATTATCTCGAATGTTGATTTTACCTGCAACAAAAAAAGAGAATACGAATTAGCACACAGTAGCGAATTTTCGAACAAACATTCATTGCTAATTGACAGAACGAAACGTCAAATGAAAATTTTCGCGCTATCGGAATGAAAAAAACAGTCGAATGCAAATTCGGTGCAATAAAGCTGCGGTTAATGACATTTTCTGCACGTACCGGTGGCTGCCCGTCGGGAATGATTACATTATGGCAAAAACCGTGAAACACAATCAATTTGGGTTTGATTATGGACTCGGTAATGATGGCATCGTACCAATATAATGGCATAGTCGGTTATCTCCGTACAGATTCAAAGCGCAATATTAACCGCAGTGCCAACTCGCCACAATAGTGTCTCTCAAACATTTCGATTTGATACAGAATTATAATTTGAATTTCGAATTAATGATAATTTTAGATGTTTTTCAATGAGTACAGTTTTATTTATCAATTGTTATAGATACAGGGTACACATTTTTTTAGATAATCATTCATTTTTAATGTGAAGAAGCAGAGCCACTAGAGAAGAGTGATATCAAAATATCGATCAAATTTCATCGATAAAGTTAAGGTAGGTGATCCATTTTCAGGAACCGTTTTGGAAAATATTAAATTACAATTTTTTTTCGAATCAAATAGATCAAATATTCGATAGATACGATCGATCTATCATATTAATTAAGAAAAACGACATGTGACTCTCGTTAGAATCTGATAGGACTCGAAACCAGTATCACAATGATATTTAGGTCCGAAGCAGCATGCACAAACACTTAACATTACTATGCTATCGGCCGACTAATAAGATGTTTACATCATAATTGAACTATGGGTATTATTTAGGTATGAGAGAGAATATTTGTCTAACTCGAAATCATTGGTTTTCATGCTCTACTGCTCGTATTTAAAAATAATTCCTAGCTAGAATCTAACTGAAAAATTTGAGTTTTCTTTCTAGCATTGCATCTATGATTCAGATGCTATATTATAACAAATATACACTGAAAAGATTATGCCGAAAAAATACGAAATGCTTCAATGCATCAATACAACTTATCTAAAATGCACCCAAAATCACCGAAACGCGAATAAAAGCAACATACTATCCAACAATCGAAACGCACTATATTAAGTTTCGTATCAGATAAGATCGCGAAGCACGACAAAGGACGACAAGATGGGGACACATGGGCGTTTAAAGAATCGCCGCGATAACATCTCGAGACGTTTTTTCGAACCGCCAGACTTGAGAATATTTAGTTCACAAAGCTTGACTAATGGAGGCCCATTCGGCGGTGCACACGTAAGAGATAATGGCCGACAATGGGAGCGTCTAGTAGTCATTGTGTTCTTCGTTAGAGGAGCACAAAAGAGCCGAGGATAGACAATGAGCGAGGAGAGCCTCGAACTCTGGATCATTCGTCACCGGGAAGACGCAGAGGATGTTGGTCGGGTTAGATGATACGGTGAGGTTATGGTGAGATGGCCATGTTTTATTCAGGTCGTGTGTGACGTCTTGTTATGAAACGGATGGCGGAATGTTTTTCGTATGATAAACGTCGTTCGGGTTTTATTGCGCTTCGTTTGTGTGGATGTTGCTCTAGTTTTTTGTGGGGTGAGTTTGTTTCGATTTAAGAAATTGCTCATATTTGAATTTTTATCATTTAAAAAAGCAAATGAACAAATATTTTTGAGTTACTTTGGTTCCAGAGATGTGCAAGATGGAATGCTTTTCTTTTCTAGATAGATTCTAGATAGAAATTGTAGCTTTTAAGTTCTAGATGCGAGTTTTATAGAAAAATAAAAACGATTTTTTATAGCTAGACGAATGATGAGCATTCTCTCTTGCAATTTATATTTATTTGATTCTGATTTACGTATGCATATTGCACTTGAAGCAAAGTAGCTCGAAAATATATCTAGATTTTTATTGGCAATTATGACGTATGAAATTGGACATCTGTGATCTTGACGTTTCAAATGTGTAAATTACAAAAAAAAAATACATGATATCATTATGTTTATATGGAATATAATATTTAAATATAATATGATAGCAATGTTTTTTGGATTAGTTAAACGAAGTTGTTTATACACAAGTCAATTATCGAAAAATTTTTGATTTCGAAGATTTTCTTTATTTTTCCACATAATAAAACGGAAAAATCAACGATTCAATGCAATGGAAAAATATTAAAATAAAATCACGAAAAATCCATTGTTTTCACAGTCGAAATTTACACACCGCGAACGACGCGCTGAAATGAAATTCGACGTTTCGTTTCAGCGATCGAATTTTCGATGCAATTTCGCTGGAAAAAAAAAACCCGGCGAAAATAAAAAGCGACGAATTAAACAATATTCGTCGGTTGCGATATTTGCATATTGAATATGAAGCATCGATGGCGAAAAGGGGGGTTTTCACGGTGGCGATTTTGCATTTTTGTTGTTTGCATACGCCGAAATTTGCGAAAATCTATGAATATTTTACCGCAATCAATCGCTAAAGAGCTTATTGAGGAATTTGCATACAAAGCGCAAACTGCTGAAAGGTACTGGACATGCATATTTGCCGATACGCTCTAAAGATATTTACAAATTTTAATTTATTTATTGCTACCCAATTATTTTTATATTTGACAATTTATCATTATATTTAAAGTGAATAGAGCCACTAGGCTAGAAACTATCAATACTATAAGATGGGTTTAGATGAAAGGTTGAGGACGATTTTTTAGTGAGGCCACCAATTTCGAGTTGAGTCGACTCCACACTTTCACTAGAAACGGAACAGTGAAGAAATTCATATCGAATATTTCCTCTTCTCCCACAAAAGTCAATAGGATAAAAAAATTCCAAAATAATAACAAGTACGATAAATGGCACTAAATAGATCAAATTTGATCTATGATGTGATCCATTTAAACAAAAAAAACGACGTGTGATATTAGTCAGGACTCAAATCTTGTATAACGAGTATGTTGAATCGACATGGCACGCACTAACGTTTTATACAGTTACGCAATCGGTTGTATACATTGTTATAATTAAACTGATTATAAAATAAATAAATACATTCCGACCAACAGAATGAAAAACGAAATCGATATAATCTCGCTCCGGACGGAATATTTACCATTTGATGCGCGTTAATTGGCGAATTTTTAGCTCAATTGAAACAGCATGTACTGCTAAATCACATTCATTAACTCGCTCGATGCTCATACGAATGCATAATTCAAATTGTGTTCGATAAAAGCGGATATTGTCCATCCATATATTTTATATGTAGGGATATACTGTAGTAGTAGCAGCAGCTCGTTGTATTATTTAATGAGGTATCGGTTGCTATGAATCAACGCATAAATCTTTTACTGTGTAATCCGATACTAATATCCGACTGTAATATCCACGACGAAAGTGGGTGGTCTTGGGGTAACTAGTTATGGATGCTTATAGGTACTAAACAAGGATAAAATAAGGTGGAAACGTCTCGTATGTCAAAATTTTATTGCCCACTTTTTTGTTTCATTCGTATGAGCGGTGGGCGGTTTATTTCATAAGGAGAGGTCTCCACCGATTTCGATGAAAATTTTCAGAAATGTAGTGTAAATATAGATATGAAATAGTTGTGAAGAATTGGAAACAAGATTCTCAATAATTTTTCAGTTATTATAGTTCAAAGTAAGAAATATTTGTAAGTTAAAGTAATAAAATATTGTTTTATATGAAGAATTTCGACATATTTTCAAAGTGAAGAAATAAAGGCGACAATAATAATATTGCCATACATTGAACAAATCATGTTAAAAAAATTACTTAAATTATTTTGCTATTGCACCTAAGAAATATACCAAACTTTGATCTACAATAACTTAAACGATTGCAAATTCTTTTTAGGTTCTACACAACAATTTCATGTCAATACTTATGCTACATTTTTACAAATTATCATCGAAATCGGTGAGGGTCATTATGAAGCCTCTTCATGTCAATAAAAACGACACAGAATTAAAATAGCTTAATAAATACCCAGCTTCATGACAAAAGCAACTTTAACTATGGGCATTATTGGAATGTTAAACTCGAACATTCTTCCAATCCCTCCCACATTTGATTTTATGGACACTTTGTAAAAACGAAACAATCGAGAAAATTGATAGATAATACACACTATAAAACAAGATAATAAACATATAAAAGAAAAAAAACACGATATATGTAAGTAGGGCGCGGACGTAAAACGCTAAAAGCTCCCATAAACTTTGTATCGCTTAATTTGTTCATTAGCGATGTATTATACTTGGGCAAACAATCATAATTTACAACGAGACGCTATATACACATCGGTCATTCTTTATGGGGTTTTTATCGGTTTTCGAGCAGATTTATAGCCAATGGGCTATAATATTATAGCCTAGTGGGCGGTGACCCGGTGGGCGTATGGTGTGCCATCATTAGCAGGGTTGAAGGTGCATCTTCAATTACCATTATTATGGGACAAGATGTCGATGGTCGTAAATCAAATATGGTGGACCCGTGGATGGGAGTGGCCGTGTCTAATCTCTAAATTCGATTCTGATAAATGTTTGAAAATGCTATGGAAAAAAAAACGGTGACTTGAACGAAGATCGTAAAGTAAACGTGTCGTTTGAAAAAAATAAAAAAACGGTGCTTAAAATAAACGACTTTTTTATTATCGGAGTTTGTTTTAAATGAGCAGTTCATAGGTGAATGTGACTAACTCTATAAAGTGAGAAGTTGAGAAAAATTATCGAAACGTTATTAAAAACTGTCTTAATTCCGATACAAATATTTTCAATATGAAACAGTGATCAATTCAAATTAGAATACGAAATTAATTGAAATGAATAATTTATCATTTGATGTCCATTTAATGATAATTCTTTTTATCATTCATAAAAAAATATGACAATATCAATTGCTTTGACATATAAAATCACTTTTTTTTTATTGAGTTAATCACATTTAGCTCTGAATGACTCAAAAAACTCCAGTTTAAAGATGAGGGGTGCTGTGTACAGAATGTGTGTGAAACGTAAATAGTAGTCAGAATTGGCTTCTGTTGAGCGTTTTAAAGTCAGAAGCGTGTGTCATCGAAAAGTTGTCATTTTTTCTTCATACACCTAATAAATAAAATGGAAAGCCGTGTAATAGGTGACTAATTTTCCCTTTGATGTAAACCGCCAGTATCTTCCATACAGATATATTATACGATAATAAATTAGTGTAAACGTCCGAGAAAGATAAATTATGATCGGACCGAAGACAAATGGGGCACATAAAAAAGGCCGAGATCCGATTTTATAAAGACAATTAGTATCGTATTACTTTCGCGGAAAAATTAAACGACTCCAAGATTTTCCAAGACGCCTCCTTATTTTTTCATACTCGAAACGATCAATCCACGCGCTCCCGAGAATATTCGGCATGAAAAATAAGGGAATTCCACTTTTATTATTTCTGCGCCGCATTACAAATATTTTTATGAGCGCTAGTATGCGGAATTGATATATGAAAAGGTCTGAAGGAGCGGATCTTTTTGACAGGAATACGGGTCGACGCATGTACTGTGTGTTTTATATATCTATATATTTATACGCATTTTTTTCCCGGCCGCAATTTGCATAAAAGGGGGAAACGGAAAGTGGCAACTCTGACTTATTTCCCGGGATTAATCCCGGCATTTGTCTTTGCCAACCTGCACAAAAGCCGGCTTAGAATCATCGCGTATGAAATACTTCTTTCGATTTATTTCGCGGATTGCGACCCACATCGGAAGTGAGCCTAAGGCCTTGCTTTCCGATTCGGAGATAAAAAAATAATGTATGAATTGAGCAGGACCAACTATTTCATGTAAATCCACGTGAAATGTAGAGTATCGAACGAATATTCATGTTTATTTTAAGAAATCTTTCCATTTGTGCAACCTGTATTTCGATATTCAACGGATGTAGCTTTATAAACACGCACTTTGTGCAAATACTGGGATATTTCATACACGTGTGTGCATATAACTTAGTATTTGCACACAATGTGTGTTGATATAACCCAGTATTTGCACACGGTGCGTATGAACGAATCCTTTTTCATACAAGTGATTGCAAGTTGTATAAAAGGAAATGAGCCATTAAGTTTGGTTTACACTGAGGACAGTAGATAGTTAATAAGATCAATTTGAATAGATCAAGTGAATTAATAGTTATGTTGCATATTAGATATTCGTACTTTACTTTTACTACTACTTATAAGTCAAGGTATTCGCATTGGTTTAGTTGAATATCTATTGTTCACTTGACAATCGTTCTCGGTGTAAACCAGCCTTTAGGCTCCAGAAGTGTGATTTTAAAATAGAATTAAGATTATGGGGTAGTCGAAGATGTTTCGGAAGAACACACTCCAGCTCATCTGGATCTGGATCGTGTCGATTCCGTTCCAAAAATATCGAAAAAATCACGACTCCCAAACTCAAACAGCCCCACTTTCCATCTCCGGCAATAAAACGTACATAAAATATCGCAATAATTCCGTACGAAAGCTCGTCACGGAAATCGTGTTTGCTTTTAATTTAAGTCCACTCACTCCGTTCGGCGTCTATTTACACAATCCGACGATTTTTATACATGTGAGTCTATTTCGCCATGGATCGCATGTAGACGGCTTCCGTAGACCATTATATGGTACATGTGTTCCAGGCATTAAAGCATATATATCGATAAAAATATCTCGCGTGCGTATGGTACATGTCAAGATACACCGCAATTAACAATGGCCCTCTGTGTTCTCTGAATGTGGTGTACTTGTGTCCCCGTTCTACACATTGCCCCGTTCTTATTTACGAGTGGATTTCGAGTGTTCGGGAATGTTTTGTGTTAATTTTTCAATTGGTGGTCGTATTAAAAATATCGTTTCAATTTGAATAATAACCGTTGGGCGTTGATTGTTGTTTGTTTAAAACCGGTGCGGTCCGGTTGCTGATCGTTACAATTAGCGTTTCGATTGGAATTGTTTGAGAATGTTAAATATCGAAAATGTAAATGAACTATTAAATCATGAAAATCTGCTAGATATTTTTTCATTTATATTGAATTCTGGACACAATTTGAGAAACATTTTTCAAGTGTTCAGAATTAACAACACTGGAGATCTTTAAAATACAATATAAACGAATGAAAAAATAATCATTTTTTATTCCAAGGGATTAAACGTGATTAGAGACTGATAGAAATGGGACAAGAAACGTGCGCACTTGGAAATTTAACCCTTTCGGGTGACGACGGGTATGAAAGAGGCTTTCGCCCTAGTAATTAATTAGTCTTCTAAACAATGTTCTGGTGATTTTGCCAGCAGCACGTATTATTCTCTCATATATATGTATATCTACGTATATTTCTGGGGTTGGAAATTGCGCAGATGATCCATAGAAATCCATTGTGACGAGCTGACAATGAAGACTTGGAGTAATTTCAGCCAAAGCAATATTTTTTTCCAAGTTGAATTTATATCGCGAATGCGAAAGGGATAATTATGGTATAAAGAGTTGCAATAAAAAATATTTTATGTGTGTGGCTCAATTGAACCGTAAATTAGCGACGAAATTTCCCACGAAGCTTTTATGAAACTAATTATATCGTAAAATAACGATCGTATATTAAAGGCCGTTTTTGTGTGATAATTTTATCTCAAATTTGGCGGATATGAAAAAAAATCAAACGTAATTAATTGATTAAAATTTATAGATATGTGAAAAAATCTCATTTGGATGATTCATGTGATTTTTATTTTGATGAATGAACCAATTGATTTATTTTAGTCATAAATTCGATAATGGGTTAGTGCATTTGGTCGAATTTAGATAATCTACAGGAAAATTTAGTAGCTTTTAACCAAATGCATTACATAGGTGGTCTGAAATTAGGTAGGTATTTTACGTCAAAATTTATTTATAAAGCACTTTACTATCCAATATGTTTGAAAAGATAAAAGAACATTATTTTTTAGCAAAAATTTTTTTTAGAAGTAGCTAACCGTTACAAATCTGAAACTTGTTAACCGCTTGAAGAGGCTGCTAAAAGACATCTCACAGATCAACAAAGAAAAAAATCGTTACATGCTAAAAACGCTCCTTCGACACAAACATTATCGATTCACTATTTCAAAAAACACACATACAAGAAAAAAACCATATAGAGCGTTCACAAAGGATAAAAATGGCGTTCGAATCTCGATTTCGACCATTAGCCCGTCGATCTGGAGGCGAATTCGCTCCATTTTTTCGGCCCCTTAATAAGGGTCACGTTTAAGGGAAAATGGAACAAAGAGGATTTGGCCCGGAGACAAAGCGCAACAATACGCATTTTCCGAGAGAGGCGCGCGTCACTCAATTATATCTGCCGAGGAAAATACGTCAATCGGAAAATTAAATTTTCCCCCGTTACGCGAACGGGGTAATAACGAGAATCGTCTACTAAGCCCTTCTTCTTCTTCGCTTTAATTACTCACCTTGTTATACGTGCGAGGCGCATTTTTTTATTAAGTACCTTTTATGAAAAAAATCTTAAATTACTTTCTTAAATAATCGTTTAAAAAATTCGTACATTATTCGTGGCAGAAAATCAATTTTTCTATACTTCTTCAAAGAAATTTGCCGCCAGTGAATATAACCTAGCTAAATACTTTTATACGTAAACTTATTTAGAACAGTTTTCAAACGTATGACGACTGAATTTCACAAAGTGCACAAGTGACCTTATTTATCGATATTGAATTAGGTATAAAAAATGGTTTTATAAATTATATAAGACCATTTTCTGTACTAGATTGATTTCGATAAAAAAGGTCACATGTGCCCTTTCTGAAATTCAGTCAGTCATCATATAAATTCACATAAAGCATTATCATTGGAAACTGTTTATATTTACTAATTTTCTATTATTTAAACTAAATCATCATTGACAACAAAATGCTGAACACATCTGTTATCGTTCATCACTGACAACTACTTATGAAAAAAAAAAATGTTTTTTTACAAACAATAAGACAATATTCGAATCAAATGTATATTAATATCCAAACAGTTTTTTGTTTTGAACAGAAATTCGATTTGAAAATTATATTTTTATATATTTCTTCCTTAAACGGAACTTAATAAAAAACGTGCCTCGTACATTGCGAAGACACTTTTTAGAGGGAAAATCGTGATTTTGATTCAACAACGACGCGTTGTATAAACGTTGTCGTTTTCGTTCATTATCGAGTTCGATGAAATTTTAACGAGGCTAATTGCGAAGCGATAGCCTATTTTTGAACGAAGCGAGTTGTTTTTTTAACAAGTTAGAAAATTTGTTCCGAATCAAAATTTTAACAGCACTTTTTTTTAAAGAAGCCATAAACATCTTTCGACGTTAATTTTTTTTTCGTATATGAATTATATTTTGGTGAGCCAATATTTTTTCGCTCGAGGCAATATTATTTTATGCAAATGCCAACACATATGATACAATAAATATTAATATTTCGGAAGATTTGCAAGTTATTAAATCATCATTAAAACCGACATGCAGATGTGTCTTTCTTGGAACATTCGATGAATTTAAATTAACGAATGTTCATGACGTATTTTCGAACTCATTCAAAAAAAAAAATCTGCGAGATTTATTCGCGAAAACGAAAAATACTCATTATAGACCGAGATTTACTCTCGGCTCGAAGACGGCGATACATTTTCTTCAACGTCGCGCAATAAAATGAAATTTGAATCCGCGAAACGAGAAACGCCAACAACGAAAAAAGAGCACAGACTTTCATATTTATATTTCGTACATGCGAAAACAATACTTTATACGTTTTCCGAGCCGAGGCACGGAAAAAAAAGCCAGGCCTGACGTTAACCGCTTTATTGGGAAAAATATCGCTTCCTCGCGCTTTTCCCTCTCGTGATTTATCGTAACATTTTTCATAATTTAGGATCATCGGACGTTTAGTGTCGAGTCGAGCAACGTTCCTTCCGCTTAATAAGAACCACATGCTCGTCTAAACATCGAGACATCTGAAGAGTTTCGATATTATTCGACAATTGAGACGTTCAGTGCACGAAGCGATCAACTTCATAAAACGAAAATTCGAGAAAAAACGATGAAAAGTTTTTGAAATTCCATTCATTTTTATATTTATTCAAAATTACAATCAAATGCAAAGGAAAAAGTGCAAATTGGTACTCGGCTCCGATAGATATGATAGTGTCGATTAAAAGGTCTTATTAAGCGGAACAATATTTACTATGGCTTCCAGTCTCAGATTGCGTTTGGATATAAACAAACATTCATACCTACTGTAATTATCAATGTTAAAAAAATGAGATCTTATTGCATAAGTATGCAAAAAATGAAAACTTGAATTGGGACATGCGTCATGGTAGATGTTTTTCTACATCAAAAATATGATTATTAGATCCATACATATTTGCTCATTATAATTTCGTTTAAAATAAGCTACTGATGTGGTAAGTTCAAAATTGAATATGACATTTGAAATAAATCATTTATTATTTAGTGCCCAAAAAGTTGAAATTATTTTTATTATTCAGAAAATATATTGTACACATGAAAAAAATATGACTATTCCTAATGATTTAACATTAAAATCTCACTCCTTTCAAAAAGCAGAGTTGATCATTTCACGCTATGAACATCACAATTAGCCGGCTGCAACTCTTCGGAATTTCCCCGTCGCCATTTCGGCTATTTCTGATCGTTTTTTCCTTTCCATTTGTATTTATTTTCGAGTATGAAGTGAGTGTGGAAAGCATATTTCAAAGGGTTATGCCCAACGCCGCACTAATTCGACTTGATGACGGTCGACTCGCGCGAACTGCTGGGCGTTCCCTTTTCGAGTTTTTGTTTGTTTTCGAAACGGAAGGTTTATTTACGCTTCCGTGCCGTCAATTCTAGCATTTATAAAACAAACGCATCCTAGGCTGGGAGTCGTTAAATTTATCGTTATGAACCTGTTGAGGTTGGGCGCTGATGTATTGTCGCGTAAAAGTACGAGCGGTTCGCTTCTAATGAATGAAATTGGTTTGAGATGTTGCTGCTTGGATTTATTTGACAAGGATCTCATTACTGGTAATTTACGTTGTGTTTTTTAATTTTTTAGTAGCGATGTTACAAGGTTTAATGATAATAATTGAGCAGATGTCGGTGTTTGTATTTTAAAAATTCACAGACTCAGTGACGTAGAATGTTTTGATATAAGTCATCGTAGTCTGGAATAAGATTTGATGCACATTTACTTTGAATTAAAGAATTAAGCGAAACAGAAGCAATTTTAGGTGGAAACATTCGCGTCTTATGCAGTTTCTAAGCTATTGATCTAAGCTAAGATCTCAGATCGTCTCGCATTCGCACACAAATAATCGAATGGGTCGCTCCATCTCTTTCTATTATGACGTCTCATATATGTTTCCACCTTTTTGAATATATTCAAAGCGAAATTTTCAAATAATCATTTACGTTTCAGCAAATCTAACCTCGCTTTAAACCCAAAGTGTGCAGACCGTAATTACATTTTCTGTATCATAAAAGTCCTTAACGATACGTGCCCTCACGTTCAGATAGCTCAAGAGCGCAACTACGAATGCGCATTCGTAATGATAACCGGAGTGCAAAGGGCAAAAGGAACCCTTCGGCGAAATTGCAACGAGTGGCGAAAGCGACTGGAAAAAAAAAAGCACTGAAAAGCGACCGGCTACACGTACGTGAACATTCAAAAGTCGTACGTACACCGAAGCTGAAAGAGCATTGTTCTACGTGTGTAGCTGTCGACGGTAAACGACACGTACGTGGCGTGTAAAGCCCGGTTCACACTCGAGTCGAATTGTGAATGTTACAGTACACGTGAATAGCTTCATATGAATAGTACAATCACTTGCCTTTCCGGAAAGTGCATGTGCATGCCGTGTCGATTCAGCATACTTGGGATGCGTGAGTTCAAGTCATATCTTTTCAAGAGTCACATGTCAAGATATGGAGATTCTGTCGTTTCTTTCGAATGTATGGATTCATTAGATTCGAAAAAAGTGTTAATTTAACGCTTTACGATCATCACCTTCGATTTAATTCTAACTATTTAGTGACACCTATGTGCACTAATTTACTCTTCCGTGTCTTGCCTAATGGCTAATTGTCTTCACTGTATAGTGAATGAATGAATTAATAATAATTGGGTAGAAATTACCTGTATAAAAAAATGCTAATAGCTTCATATGAATCGTACAATCTACCGGATTGGTATAGTGTGAACTGGGATTGTATGTTTCAGTTTGAGGAGTGTTTCGCGTGTGAATGGGGCTCGATACAAGACACAGGCCACACGTTCACAATTATGTGGAAAAAAAAATGAGGGAGAATGGTGGAAGTGAAAAAAGCGAATGGCGAGAGCCGCTTCAGCCGCTATTCATGACGCCATCAAAGTTTCATGCTTCCACTGGCTGCAGCTGAAGGTTTTTCAGAGAGCTGGTGTTACACCAGCTGACGCCGTACGGTTTAACTCGGACGCTTTTTTTCGAGAGTCTATTCAACACCTTGTTCTTTCGGAAAATAAAATTTAAATATCGAGAGAGCGATTAGTTTTTTTTATACGTATTTCAAAGGGTTTTATTGCGAAAAGCTCTTCGGAGCGTTATATTTTCGGATGAATTTTAACGCTCCGACGGAGGAATGTTGCTCGCGGATTATCCTCATGAATTTTTTAGATCGTACATACATAAAGTGCATGTTTTTCATATCGGGAATTCTTAAATAATATTATACGAAAATAGAAAATATTTTTTACATAAAATGGGTATAAATAACTCAGAAAAGGTAGCGTCGTATAAAAGATTCAAATTAATTCTATGAAAAAACGAAACGGTCCATAAGTTACGTCGGATTTAAATACATTACATTTTTTCAATATTGAAGTCAACAGCACTAGTGTATGAAATTTTTATATCTGCAGAATTCGAGATTTTTAAAAAGAAAATCGCATATAAATACATTGAACTGATTAAATATTGACTGATCATCGATTTTCATGAATAGCTTAAACTGAAAATTTCAAGGATTCGATATGCGTTCAACTTCAAATCATTTAGGGCCGATATTTTCACCTCTGATTCGAGTATAAAATGAATTCAAACTACATGTGCTACCACCAATTAAGAGCTATCAAAACGGCAGCTGAAAGAAACAGACATACTCGTACTACAGTTCATACGACAATACATACATCCATCTCTTCGTGTATAGTTTATAGAATATCGTGTATAGTTTAAAATCATTTTTTATTCTCAAACCAAAGGTGAAAAGACTGGTTCTAAGTAAATGATAAACGACGTTGATTTGAGTTTCGCAGATTATCTTAGATTAAAGCAACGACTCGCATCAATGACATTTATCATTTACATAGACGTCGCATAACAAACCACCAATTGCATTAAAAAATAACAAAACTGAGTCGATTTTAAAATTCCCAACTAAGATAGTCATATTACGACTGTACGAGAATCTGGAAAACCCTGAAGAAAAGTTTCAGACGCAAACCGAGAAACTCAACCCCCGGCTCGATCTAAGGGCTCCTTCACAACCCCCTCGGCATTTTCCTCGGCATAAATATGAATATTATGATATGTAATATATCTGCGTGTGTTCGAGCGTCCGCAACGGGGCGGAAAACACAATTTTCTTTTGATATTGCATACCTGGGGCTCCGTGATTACGGTTTGTTTTATATACGCGCGCCGCACTCGGAAACGGAAGGGGATCAATTTACTTTTGGTTAGCTTTCGGTTTTGATTTCGGCATTCGAAATATAAGTATAAGTATATGTATGTTAGGGTGTATTATGTGAGCCGTGTTACGTTATACGTTTGATATATTTAGCAATTTCGCCCGTTGCGAAAGGGGTTTCGGGGGAAAAAGTGTGTTTTCGTCGGTCTAAATGGATGTTTGCTTAAATAGTGGTATTGCAGTTTTTATGAATGCGTTTGATTCGTGTCGTGGCTTTTGATGAAAGTATTAAATGTTTGGAGATGTTTTTCGTTTGATTCGAAATGAAACTCATACTTGAATTTATGTATGAAGTGCACAAGGAAAAAATATATTAAAAAAACATATACATATCACTGAGTTAAAAATTACGTAAATTTTAACGTTCATGTATCGTGAATCATTATAACCAATCGATGACTAAATTGCACAAAGGAGGATTTTGAGAAAAGCGAGCTCAAAGTTGAGCATGTACCTACATATATTAAGAAAAGGTCGAATGATTTGATAATATAATCGGCAAACGTTCCAAGTTCGTTGATATCCTTTTTGCGACAAATATATGAGCGTATGTAGAAGAGATACCTGTAAATAACTCAATTTAGGCAAAGATGCCACTTGAAACCCTTGGCTTTTTCAATCGTCATATATCACATAAATTAATGTATTTTAAATCGATCGAGTTTATATTTACGAAATTTCCTCGAAATTTAAATGTTTATTTTCGTACAAAACAATTCAGCAGAAATAAAATATTCATAAACTTTACGAACGATCCGAAAACAACCGCGAAAAAAGGGAGCAGCATTTTTTGAATAATTTGAATTTCAATATATAAGAAACGATCGGCAACCGATCTGTTTATAACGAGACGAAGATGTGCATTCGAGCGACGTGATTTGCAACATTTCACGGATGAAATGGCGAAAACACCCCCCAAAGAAGAAAATAAGGGAAAAAATCGCGAAATTAATGCCCAATCGGATATTTATATCGAGCAGAAGAATTATAATAATTCGCGAATTCCGTCGAATAAAAACAAAGGCGCAGCACAATTCGTCTGAATAATAATTTCACCGTTGATTGCACCCCGAGCTTGTCGTCTCATCTCTCCCCATAGGGGGTGGGTTTTTCCACCCACAATCTCCTCGTCTTGTTTACGAATACTTAATGATGTGGAATTAACGAGACGAGATGAGTTTCATATTTATTATGTAACATGTCGGGAATTATTCGCGAAAACTCGCCGAGCCGAAAGAAAACCGCTTTTCCGACATGAAAACCAATCGAAAGCACACACTGAATCGTCCTCGTGTACGCTCTTTCAAATTGAATGCGAGAATATTAATTTCGCTTCTGGTGAAATGAGTTTCGTGTATGTGCGTATTTAGGGCTTATGTGTCGTAATAAAATTTAAATTGGAATCGATTTTCAAACGTATGAATACATACGAAACTAATTATGAAAATATTAAGGTCATTCCGAAGATACGAACCGAGTTTGTGAACTCGAAGATGCGATATATCACGGAGCGAAATGATGGAATTCAGACGACAAATTAATCTAAGTTTGAAGATAGACATTCGAATGGTTTCGCTACTAATCGGAAGCGAATGCATCCATAACTTTCAGAACTGAGATGAAGATATGTAAGTTGAACGTTCAGAGCGTTTCAATCAAACATTGGCGAGTTTCGCATACAGGAAACTTCCTCGAATTTATGATATACCTGTTCTTAGATAGATTTTAGTAATCTGAGTTAGTTTTTTATAGAAAATTTAATATATTTTTTGTTGTTTATAAATGGAAATTTCCACTTATATTATACAATGTATCGTGCATTTTTCTCGTGGAGAATTGAAATCAATCAGTCACGTCCCTTTGAAGGTAACAAATTGGAAAAGTTATTTAAGAAAGGTTCAAACTGAGGACAGTAGACAGTCAAGTGGATAGAAGATAGTCGATTAGATCAAATATGAACCCTCGACGACTTGTTGGTCCAGTAGTAAGTAAACAAGCATCCACTATCCTCTGGTGTAAACAGAACTGTCGTTTCACTTGTACATATGCTTACTTACTACAGGACCATCAAATCGGATGTTCACTTTGGTCTAGTTGACTTTCTACTGTTTACTCTCCTTGATATGAATCAGCCTTTAGTGATTGTAAAGGTCGTTACATACTAAAGAACAGAAGACAGTCAAGTAGTAAGTATATGGTCAATAAGACCAATGTGAATACCCGAATGCTTATCACTATACCACCAAGTTTGGCATACACATTGGTCAAGTTAACTAAATCTCCTATCCACTTGAATGTTCATTGTCCTCAGTGTAAACCATCCTTAAAGGATTTAGAATACGTATATTTAACGACATACGTTCACAGACGAATCCAGTACATTACATCGTCTTTCCTGAGCGCGACACACAATAACAATCGGAATGCGGAGCGGCACACTGACGGAACATGACAAGGGTCCGTCTCTTCAAAAACGGAAACAAAAATGGTAATTTTTCAACTGTCCGAGTTTAGTTTACACACTATTGTTACATATTACACACAACACACACACGGGGACACTCGGTCCGGGCTCAAAGAGCCTTTTGTGCCCTCCGCTTATGAAACCGGTCACGTTTTAATAATCCCGGGGTACGGACTGTTATGGTTGCATATTGACCGTTTGTATCTCGCCGAAAATACGCCATAATGGAGAGAGTGGCGGTTGATGGCGCGCATACGAAAGGGCATTTGAACGCCGTAATGGGATATCCGACAGTTGAAGGATTCGCTCTCGACTGCGATTGTGCGAAAGGGGTTGCTTTCCGAGAAATTTTAAGTGAGTTATTGTCGGTGTTTTGAAATTTTTTGAGAGGGAAGTGCGGAATTTTCGTCGCGTCCCATTCTCATGATTGCTCCGAAAACTTGTTTATGGCTCTAGCATATACGAGAGAAGCGAAGATGCGAATAGGAATTGTAATAGCTATATGTAAACACTGCATTTTTTCCATTAGAGCAACAGTTCGAATCACACCTGGGACTGCACATTTTAGCTGTTTTGTAACTCAACTTTATATTGGCTACAAAAGGCAGAAATCAATCCATATCAACTGATGTAGAAAACACGGCCACTGATATATGTCCCCCCAAATCGTTCAGTATAAACAGACAAATGATCCAAAACGCGGCATCAGAATACAAGAATAAAGCTTCGAATATATGCAGATGTGTCTTGTAACGAAGTCAAGGCGACGCGATGTTTGAATACGCTTATAAATTGTATACTATAGAAGCGAAGAAGGCAAGATATTTCCATTTATCGAATGTTTATGGAAGAGAAGAAAAAAAGAATGACGTAAAAAGAAAACAATGAAGCATAATCCCTTTCGACAACATTTACGTATTCAGTCAACTTTCGTTCTATTCTAAACACAAACGTATCGATCGCATCCGTCTTCCTTTTTAAAGCGTAACAAGTTTTTATGAACGGAAAAAAAAAACGGTGCCCCTAAGAAAAGACACATCAATCATACATTATGTCGCGATGGTTACGTGTCATTTCAGACCGGGATGGTTTTAGATTTTCAAATGACCTGTCATCCCCTTTCACCGTGAATACTGTTTATGAGGGATTGAAGGAGACGTGAAGTGCCGCGCTTAAATATGAAAAAAATGAGATCGAAAACGCGAACCTTGAATCCAAAAATAGAGGTGAAAACACACGGTCTCAAAAGTTCTGAGATGTCATAAAATAAGAGAAGCAACTCATTTAAATCTTTGTGTGCAAGTGCAAGCCGCACGTCTCAGATGTGCTGAGAAGATCTGAGTCGTTTTCACGCAAAGAATCGAATGGGTATTTATGACGTCTCAGAACTATTGAGACCGCATGTTTCCATATTTTAACACTGAACAAGACTCTTAAGGGAAGAAAAAGCTTTTTCATCCATACATGACGCGATTTTGAATTTGTATTGCCACTCGAGCGACAACAGGTGAACGTCGCCGAAGTGGCACTGGAAACTTGGCCTCATCGTTTACGACGTTAATTAAATCCACGACATCCCCCGTATCTCGCCCCCTTGGCCTCTTTCGTCATCAACGTCGGCTGCCATCATCAGCAGGGCCTCTTTTGAGATTTCTCCGTGGAGTGGGCCAGCTCGAGTGTGAACACCTCACATAATATTTTAACCCCGCATTAATATTCAAGAGTTTTAACCCCATTAGTGCGGAGCACCGACGACGCAAGGGGGGCGAAAAGGGGGCGTAAAAATCGTGGGGCGGTTGGCGCAAGAGGGCTTCAAGGGGGATGCAGAGAAAACTCATCATTTCATCGAACGAAAAAGTTTTCGACGCATAAAATATCTCGGATCTCGCATTATAATATATTTCGGATACGCCCGATATTATCTAACTTTTATGGTAAACGCTTCCGCGGCCCCTATACTTACAAGAATGAACGTTTTCGAGCCAGTTTTTTTCTCTTACTTTCTCGATTGTATCCGATCCTATTTCACCTATTGAGCGAGTCATGATCATTTTTGGGGAAAAACGTTTGTTCTTATTTATGTGTGTCCCTTTCTGAACTAACTTTCCGTATGTAAACTTTGCAGATAAACTATCGAAAAGAATAAAGTGGAAAGAATCATATTTTTTTCGTGTATGAACTAGATTATTTCAGCATACATAATGTATTAAGTTCGCCCTACATTTGTGACATCTACATCATTTTTTCGAGAATGAAATGAAAAATTCAGACAGGATTAACATCAAATAACAGTGTTCGTTCTGAATTGTTTAATTTGAATACAAATACATAAAATAACCAAAGATGGATTATGAATAGAATGAAAATTACTAAGAAAACATTCACAATTGTGTTACCTATGTATCTATTCTGCAGTTTATTAGAAAGAACCGTCACTGATACGAGCAAATGAGTGAGAAAGGCAATAGTTTCAAGCTAATCGTTCCAGTATATAAAGCAGCGTTCGCATTGCCACGAAAGCGAACCGTACTTATAAGATGCATCTATACGGTGATACAGCCATTTTATCCTCCATTCGGAAAGAGATGGCTGTATCGCTATATAGGTGCATTTCATTCATTAAATTCGGTTCGTTCATGATATGAATGGACCACAATCCATCCTTACGAATAATTCAGCGATCGAAAAGTGTCACGGAGATGGGAATTGTTAAATCGCCGTAAAACCCGATGGAAAGTTTACAGAGCGACGGCAAACAATTTTTGACACGTGAGCCGCGCGAGTTGGTCTCGCACGAGCACATCCCCCGTAATCCAATCTAAAACTGCAGTCTGTGCAAGTAAAAGGTTAAATTCGTTACGAACGTGCGGTGGACAACCGACCGACCCCTAGGCGAGAACAACGGACCGACCTGAATAATTTATTTCATACAATTAGCCGCGGACCTCGGTTACCGTGTTTTTCCACAGAGACACCCCTCTGAAGGGAGGAAATCGCACTGGATTACGTCTATTTTCGAAAGAAGGATACTGTGTGGTTCAATTTAGTTTGTTTAGTCATAAATAGAATTTGGGAAGCAATGTGATCAATAGAATTAATGAAAAATTTCAAATTAAATTTGATTTGATTGAAATCAAAGAATAATATGTTTGATTCGCATTGTAAGCGAATTAAATGGTACAGAAACTGATGAACGAGACACACATATGATGACTGAATTTCATAAAGGGCATAAATGACCTTTTTTATCGAAATAAATTTAAGTACAGAGAATGGTTCTGTATCATAAATTGAACCATTTTTTGTATTTAACTCAATATTAATAAAAAATATCACTTGTGCACTTTGTGAAATTCAGTCGTTATATACAGCGATGCAAAATTCTTTTTCTGAGAGGGAGAGATATAGCTGTATAGATTTGTCTCATTCATCAGTTTCCACAGGTTCGCTTCCATGGCAATGTGAATATTGCTTAAGAAGTGCCATCTTTGCATTGTATCAGTCATCTGCATATGAAAGTCAAGCTCTGAATTTAATTACGCAAATATAAAGATGAAAAACATGGGATGTTTTAGAAAAGAATAGCATCTGGAATTGAAAATAATTTCTTGTCCGTTTGATTTGTTAAGTTATAGGTATGTCGATGTGAGCAATTGCCTTGAACACTTCGTCGCAAAATCGAGAATTGTATAGAAAGTTCAATCAGAATTAGCAACTAAAAATCATTATTTATCAGATCATACGCATCTATAATACATAGAATAGTATGGAAGAGCGATTCTGGGGGAAACGGAAAGAATTTTCCAGGATGATCCTCTCTCTTCCGGGTCTTTTTTCAGGCCATATTTCTAGGGACCGAACGCGAAATTTACGACATCCAACGGTGGCAGGCCATTAATCTGAACGGTCCGTTTTGATGCGACCCGCGCAAGAGAGACGCACATAAATGATCCGTCTCCTTAATTAGCCCAGGAGATCCTCTTCTGTGCACTGTCGTCGATCAAAAGACCGCATCCGGGCGAGTGTTAATTATGCCGGGTGAAATTGTTTCGTCGATTTGTGCGGGAAACCCGAGGAAAACGTCGTCGGGGAAATTTATAACGAGCGGTCCCGGCTTTTACGTGTTAAAAACGCGGGACGACTTCCGAGGTGGTCAATTAAATTGATACGGAAATAGAACGTGTCAATTATAATCAGTCGAGGTAGGAGGTTTCTGGTTTCGCGGTCGAATCGTGATTTGTTTGAAGAATCGTAATTGAGAAAGACGCTGCGTTTATAAAATAATGTGGTCAGTCCTACAATTATGAATTGTCGAAAATTTACTGAACAGAGACAGATGTATGTACTTGTAGAGCGACTCGCCTCTGTTTTGATAATTCGTAGTCGGAAGACCGTGTAAGACTCTAGCTTAAAATGGTTGCCATTTTCACTCTAGTTGTGAGTATTGGAACAAGAAAAGCAATAATCTCTAATTAGACAAATAATGACAATTCTTCTTCTCACTTAATCTCAGCACATTGTGCAATCAATAATATTGAAAAGTTTCATCGACATCAGATAAAAAATTAATAAGGAACACACACGTTACTTACAAACGTATATTTATATAGATTACCCAATTTGAAAAAAGTACTCAATAGGGTGTGGAAAAGGTTAAAAAAATCGTTGTGTGTGTGTTTAGGAATCGATTTATTGGACTGCCCGGGTAGAATCGTGTGGATCGATAGCCGCTAAATAATTACAGAACGTTAAATTATCATTAACATCAAACGTAGGGTCTGCCCTGGGTCGAGATTAATGGCGGTGGCGATCGATCCTGAAGGTCGGAAGCTGGAAGCACCAGACGAGGCCTCCAGATAAATTTAGTGCCGTCACCAGTCCACCAGATAACCTGGATATATCCTGGGAAGCACTGCTCCGTGAAGATATCTACCCGGACCTAACTAAACTCCATTAATTATAAATTCGAGTTACTAAAACATTTTTCCTCAATTTATTTTTTTTCGATTAAAATTCATACAGTTGATGAATCTATATTGTTAAACGTTTTAACCGTAGTAAATTATGCGGTATGGTAGGAAAAAAACGGTAACATTCCGTAATATAAATATGTAAATGGAATATGTTTAACGCCAAGTTTGTGGGGCACCAATTTGTTGTCGGACTATAAATTGAGGGTTTTTAGCGAGACGTAATCGATTTTCAAAAAATCGATTAGTCCGGTAGAATAAAAAAGAAGCCAGGGCGTTGAACAATTTCACATCGTATAACATAATAAGGAAAAAAATCGAAAGGGTACATAATTAACGGCGTGGGTCGAAATCTTGGATACCGCATCGGTACGTGTACCAAATGTTCGACGTCTGAGAAACATTTTTTTTCGTGCAGCCGGAGCAATTTTCTCTATTTGTAGTTTATATATCTTCCCAGAGATAATTTCGTACGATGCGACTGAGGATAAACCTGACAGATCAGAATGTGAGATTAGTTTCGAGAGTCTGCACGACCCGAGTCACATACGTACGACAAAACAGGTAGACCTCAGGTAGAATGAATCATAGTCAAAGTTTAGTATGTGTACCTTTTTTTTCAAGAAACACAACCGGTATTTTTACGGTCGGCGTAGCTAATCTCGCAAAAACTTATCATAATCGTCTTTTAAGATCGGATCGATTAAATTTAAAAACGCTTTTGTGTTTTATATCCATTTTTTTTAAGGGGGTGTGAATATTCGAAAACATACTTTCGTCACGAGAGACGCCATTTTTAACGTGTGACCCAAATTACTCTAGTTCCTGAACATGTCAAAATAAATTGAATATCATCATTCATAACGTTATCAAGGAACGCCTGAAAATTCCGTGACTATTTCAGAATGCGAACTGATAATTCGCTCGAATCATTAATACGAATTTAGTTTCGAACGCAGCAAGTTAAGTACACTTTTCTTCGGGCGGCTCATTACGTTTTCAAAAGTGGCGTAATTGGTTTCTATTTTCGCAAAAGAGCGGCAAAAAGGGATCGTTTTATTTTCGAAAAATGAAATGGGAAAACACAGGCGGACTTTCAGCAAACACATAGTATAGAGTGCTTCGTCGGCTATTCATGAATTCGCGACACATTCACTCGGAGCGGAATGAATTTGTTTTTCTTCTTGCCGAGCCCCGGCCGAAGAATATATTATATTCTAAACGAGAATTTGTCGGAAAATATTCCTTTATTATTCCGACGTACGAAAGCCCTTTAGAAAAATATGATGGAAATGAGCGTTTCCCGAGGAGAGATGTACGAGGAACGCCACTGTCATTCCGCGGCCCGTTTTGAATTACGCACTGTAAAAAATTGTATGGAAAAAAATTTGGGAGTGAAAAAAAAAGATGCGAAATTAACTCGTATACTTTTAAATTGCATTCGAAGGTGGGGAGGAAGAAGAAGCAATTTCGTTTTAAGACTCCACTTACAATTTTCTTTAAATATGCAAACGAATCTATGGGGAAATAAGGGGAATCTAATTAGAGATTTTCGCTCGAAATAGGAAACAAATACGTATTTAAGATTCGAACGACAAAATCTGAGTTTGTTAATTTTGAATCGTATCAAAAGAAAACGCGGAACGATTCTGCGAATTTACGTCGAGTTTTATCAAAGATTCGAATATGAAAACGTACTTCCGTCGTTTTGTTTGATTTCAATTTAAAGATACAAACACGTTCGAGTGAATTTCTTTGAAGAGCACATCATCAGATGCGACAAATCAAAAGAAAAATCTATTCAATGCAAACATTGATGCGTTTTCCGATTCGGCAGACCGGTGAAAAAGCGATTTTACAAAGAGACAAAAATACGTCGAAAACGATACTGCATTTTAAAAGCTCAATGCCGGTCGTTCAAAATTTTCACATCAGTGAATATTACAAAAGCCCAAGAATACATAAATGAAACTTGAGCAATATCGTAATCATCGACCCTTAGATTAAGACGAATACTCATTTTTATAACCTTACAATAAAATATTCGGCTTAACTTTATAACTTACGTAACCAGAGTTACAGTCAGTCTTTCTTCTGTTAATTGTCGAAAATGCATTTGCAGATTTTCGACAGTTCATAGTGAAACGACCGATTAATTATATGCTTAGTTAATGCAATGAAAAGACCAAGCTTTAAAGAGATAAAGCAGCCTCTAGGTCTAGGAACTCATAAGAGTGATCCAATGCATAAAATATTGATACTCAAATCAATCGAATCCAATCGAAAAAGAAAGGGAAAAGGATTTGATTTTAGGAACAGTTTTTAAACACATTTTCGATTAAAAAAATATATATAAAACAAACCCAAAATTAACAGAGTTTCCCTAAAAAAAGAGAAAAAGCAGAGTCCAGCTTTCGTCGGAGCGTTGTTTTGCGCGCTTGACTTCTCCGGCGGGCACTTATCTTGAATTTTTTATGAATCCGCGCTGAAATGCTTTCAACTTATCACATCCGCCTCCGCTGAATATTTTGCTCCCAAAAGGGGAGGGGTAGGGGTGTGGGAGGTTGGGGGGCGCAGGCTCCGTGGGGCGAAGGCTCCGTTGGGGGCGCGCGCCCCCCGGGGGGAGACGGGGGATGACGCTACGCATTTTTCGGCGAACGCTTTTTCGCCCGGTTCGTAAACGAAAAACGGCGTTTTAATGCGTTAAACGACACAACATTCTTTTTAACGCCAATTGGTGGCGCGATACACGTAAGCGTTGATGTTTGTACTCGTATATAGCGAGTCGAAAGGGGAGTGTTGTGGCTGGTCGTTGTTTTTTTTTATTTATTTTTTCAATATAATATAATATCGAAAAAATAATTTCAAGAATCGTTTTAATTTTAATATAACTGAAGGACTGTTATTTCGCTGCTCTAGTTAACTAACTGAAGAGTTAAGTCAGTTCTTTAGTTACGAACTATCGAAATTGCCCTCCGCTTCGTGAATTTTCGACAATTCACAGTTGAAATCTCTGGTTAGTTTTCTTGAGCAATAAAAATACCGGCCCTAAATGATTTATCAAACTGAATATTAAATAGATTGCATAATTTTTTTCAGACGTATTTGATATTTTGGCATAAAAATTGTATCATGATTAGAATTTCACAAAAAAAAGAATACTAGAATAATGACATCTTATTTTCGGTATTAGGAGTTTACAACTGCAAAACATCGTTTCAACTAAAAACGTCAAAAAGTCTCTTATTAACATTTCAATAAAACGATATTATTCATTATTTTTACATTCACGAAACTCAAAACAAACACGATCCAAACCGAAATACCGACACGCTAAATAAAAACGCCATTTTTTCATTCGACATGCAAATAAGACACGTTTTCCACCGAAACGAGTCCATTCCGCGAAAAATTAAATAACTACACACCGACTCCACACACAACATTCTCCCCTAGCACGCATATACATATAATATATATGAATATATTCGAGAACCGGCGACAGGCTTTTTCTCGTTTTTCCGATACACACTTTACATATTCGGCGGAAATTCGACGTTTTTCTTTTTATTTCGATCGGGGGTCACGTGCCTTTTTTACGTACGGCGGAAGTTTACGCGTTTTACGTTTTAGCGACTTTCGATTTTCGTCCGTCGAAGTGTAATTGTGCGAAAATCACGAAATACTTTCGGCATGAGTTTGCTTACGAAGAATGTGCACTTTAAAGGTCCTCAACAGTTTTGTAGAAATTTAGTCTAATTATAGATTTGAAGTAGTGAAAGTAAAGTTGTGAAGAACGTAATCGCATTTATCGATAGTTTTATAGTTATAGCTGGTTGAATTTTGGTATTAGATAATTCCGGTATAGATGGCCATATGGAATACGATGACTAAAGGCCATTTATTTCCGAAAACCGTCAACAATTATTATTTTTCATTATTATTGGATATCCTGTAATTACTTGACATCCAATTTGAATGCAAAAAATAATAATCATTGACAATTTAAAAAAAAAAGGCCGCTGACCATCGTCTTCCACATGGCCATCTATACCGGAATCAACCAATACCAAACATCGACCAGCAATTACCAAAAAACTATCGATAATTGCGATTCCATTCTTCACAACTATTTCTTTTCTACACTTTCACTACATTTCTACAAAGTTTCTTCAGCATCGTTGGGGTCACTTCTCGTTAATTTGGCCATTCGAGATATTTTCAGATGCGTTGAATTCCTCATGATGTTTAGAGAGCAACCTGACGCGCTTCTCACACTTTAAATCAAAATAAAACGCGGCACGTCCGTGGATATACTATTTATGTACAATAAGATTGATGAGATTTCTCATCAGCATCAACTTGTTTTCGAACACGATCCTGTGGCTCCAATTTAAATCTAAATTTAGGCCCCGGCACGAAATTCACATATTTTCGAGATCGACTCGTGAGATTTTATGAATTTACGGCGAAATATATTATTTTCGACGCGACGACTTCTGAGAAATTCTATGAGGAACTTGAAATACGATTCGAATTTGCCTGAATGAGATTTAATATAATTCTCTAAAGGTCATTTCGTTTAATTATTTTCGAGCATTTATCATACGAGTAAGCTTCATTTTATGACATTATTTTGTTACACATGTGAATAAGGATCAATAGACGATGATATATGTATAGCGATCGATGGAAATCTCTTTTCATGAGTATTATTTGTTATATTATAGAGCCAACTTTCAAATCACTGTGTGAAAAAAATTTCAACTAAAAGCACTGCGATGGTTATTATTGGCCTCTGAGTACGCTTTGTCTATCTATATTTAAACTGTGGTGGTATTAATGAGAAAAAATAGAAATTCTAAATCGAAGCACTAGTGAATGAACGTACGAAAACAAGACAAATTGACCTGAATGTATCGGCAAACAAACAAACAATCAATGCACTGAAAATACCGAAGACCACCGAGTTAGAGTGCATTTTAAATAGACACAAACAAAGTGATTTAAACGCGCCTAAATTGCAACACGCGACCGTTTTTTAATTCGACCACAAATGCATTTCGTACACGCGACTGCATTCAAGTAAGTACTACATAATAATACGTAAAAACATATTCTACGACGATAATAATTCGTCATGTAGATTCAACGCAAAACAGCAATTAAACAATAAACTTTCGACCGAGTTTGAATTGTGCACAAGCACATAAATCCATAGCGAATAAAGGAACACTTTAAAGCATTCCGTAGAGAAACAATGCATTTTGTGTCATCGCCGCAACAAAACATTATATTGCAAAGTGCATTTTGCAAACCACTTAGAGTCGTGTGATCTGTTTCAATTAGTGACCACTTAATCACTCCTACGAGTTCTTCGAAAAGTTAACTTTTAACACACAAATGGTCAATATTTACAATCCAAAGTGTATTGTTAGTAAACGAGCTGTTTCGTTGTACGTGAAGCAATGTCATCGGCAATTAACGTTGACGTTCGAGGATTTAGTTTTATGGTTGTTAATGGTCGATCCATCAACGGATCCTGTTCGAAGACGTATTCGAATTTAATTGGATTCGTAAATCAGTTCGTTAGATTGTTATCCGGTTGTAATGGGATTGAATATCTTGTGGTACAGATATTCGAGATCGATATCGAAGGAATGCACTTAAAAAATACAAGTTGGAGTTGTGATTGACAATGTGTAGAATGACAAATCAAACGAAATATTTTTTTTTGTACAGTGAAAAAATTAAGTCTACTAATTGAGGAAACGCGATATCGTCTTTGAAGTACATAAGAACAAACATATGCTCATTTTATAGGGCGGCATATCAGTTAAGGTAGAAAAAATATTTGTTTAATATTTTAATTTAAATTTAGAATCAATTTGTTTGAAACTCGATGCATTGCTTTTTTCAAAACAAACGAAATTATATTTTTAAGTGAGTTCGAATTCATTTTTTTGATTAATTAATGCTCGACGATTTTAGACTACAATTGTCCATATTAAACTGAAAGATACACTCAATTCAAATCATAATATTGATGATATAAAAAGTCAAAGATCGTATACAATTCATCAGTACATTAAACAAAACAAAATTCAGTACAGATTCATAAACAAAGAACACGAATACAATTTCATCAAATTAACTCGAAAACGAAACAAAGCACCGAAAAAAAAAACCGTACTAAAATAAATTCCATATTCACACACGTATAAGCCGATGCAATCTCTCTTTTTGTAAATTTGATCGAGTTTTCTAAGCCTCAAAAATGAAAAGAGCTTTCGAAAATAGGGCGAATTTGCATGCGTACCAACGTAACGCCCGCAGATATGTGTTTTCAGCGCCTGAAAAAACAGCGTTATTCGTACAGAAAACCATACATACATTTCGTGTATACGAGGCGCATGAAATATCAGAAATTCATGTTATCAGAGCCAATTGTGTGAGTGAAAATTTAGGGTCCATTTGTGAAAATTATAGCCGAGGGGGTGAAGGGAGAGTTGGGCCCTTTTCACAAATATAATCCGGATCCCTTCGTGGAAATTGTGGAGTAGTACATAGCGACCCTCACAATGCAAACGAAGCGAATGTAAATAGAGGAAGTCAGTGTTCCATGGACGTTTTCATGGTGCGATGTACGAAACTATAAAGCCTTGTTTACATACGAGACGAACTTTGACGTATGTGTGTGTGTGTGGAATGCGTGAGTTTTTGATGAGGGGGTTGAAGTTTTGAAACATTTGAAAAAATGTGTAGTTGTTGATAAGAATGTGCCTACTTAAGTTTAAATAAATTGAAAAAATAAATGAGCAATATTCTAAAAAGGTGACAGTTGGGTATGGTTTATCTTAAAATAAATTTAGAATGTTCGAAAAAAATAAGGTCAGTCGAGTTATATTTAACTTAAAGGGAAAGTAATGTCATCATCGATATCTTAGAATTTAAAATATGAGGAAAAATATCGAGAAAAGTCAATCAGTGTGCCAACTAGATGCCATTTCTCATATATTTGTAAATTCATTAAATACTGTCGATTGCTGCACTTTTCACATAAATAGCACTTCAACGTATTATTTTTGAAATATTTCCTGTTTTCACGATAGAAACTTAAATGTTTGCGTTTCGTATACTTGAGAAACACGATCCCTAACTAAGATTCACAATTTTTATCCTAATTAATGCAGTTTAACCTAAAGTACTCAACACAGTAAAATCATATACAATAATTAAAAATGTTAATTTTCTCCAACCAACCCTTACATTGAATATAACTAAACAATCTACTAGTCACAAAGTGACAAAATTTAAGGGAGAAAACGAGGGTCGTTCGTTCGGTTCGTATGTAAACAGAGTTCTAGTGGTGAAAACACGTGTTATTAGGTTGGCCCTCCCACGTTTTCGTTCCTAGACATCGATAGGTAGTCGTAAAATTTAATAGTTAATTACTGGAAAGCATCAACGACTGCAATTATCATATTCCGGCAGTTACTATCAATTTCTCAATAGGATGCATCTTTCATAAGGGCCACGGATATAAAGTTGTGTTTTATCGTTCGATACTGTAATAAAGACGAGAGAAGGTCTAATAAAAAGAATTGTACGCAGTGCTACTAAAAATTGTATTCGGATTGAATATGAAATTTGTTTACGGTCGTTGGATTTAATGTTAATATCTATCGGTCTATAATGCACGTTTATGGATGAATTGTGAAATCGATGCTATAAAATATTGAAATGTGGTAAACATTATTATAGGATTTTGACTAAATTTTGAGTGAATAAATCGAAAATCATGTGAGCAACTTCATGAATTTAAAATATACGAAATTATTAAAATATACAAATTTCATTTATAATATGCCACGAATGTGGTCAGTTCAAATTAGAGTATAAAATTAATTAAAATTGCTACTGATAAAAATGATTTATTATTCAGTGGCCAAACAAATATTGACATTCATTTTATTATTTAAGAAAGATATTTTATACATACAAAGTTATAATTTTAACCAAGTGCTTTGAAATTTAAATATTTTTTCCAAAATTAATTATTCTATGTACTGAACGTCCCAAATATTTACAAAACGACAATTTCGCATAACTGAAACAGATTTTCATTTCAGCGAGAACTAAACTGAAAATTCGAAATCGCCACATGGAATTCGAGCTTAAATTAAAATCTGAACATTTACAAACTCGAATGCTCATTTCAGCTGCACCGGAATATTATTTCAGCAAACATGCAAAGATACACAGAAGCTAGTTTTATTTAGCGGAAGAGCGAATCGACTCTACATACACTTGGAGCACGTATGATACATCGTATTATGAACTGTCGGAGAATAAATATAGGATTTATAAGCAAGGGAAGTTTATATTATGCGAAGAAGTATAATATATGATGACTTAAGAGGCTGATGAGTACAAGTGACTTCGAGAAAAGAGCGCTCAAAATTGAACATGTTTAGGAAATGCGACAAATATGGAAACATTCAAGTTTTAAGTGTGAATTTTTAACATATGAAAAACAATTAACGTTCTTGAGAAATAGATTGAGGTCGAATATACTTAGTTATGTGTTAATTATGTATAGTAAAAAGAAGAAATAATTACTCAAATTTGAAAAAAACGACGATAACTGATAAATTATTTTTTTATGTGTATCGAATATATAATAGAACAGTGGTGTTTTAAAATGCGAATAAGTCAAAGGATGACAAATATGGAATACTGAATTTCATTTCAAATTAACGCGTTTTCAATCCAACAAATAGCCAAGCAATAATCTCATATCCTGAAAAAAATATCACACATCAAAGTTTCAACTGATATTGTTAAAAAAACCTAGTAAAATTTCAATCCTCAATATTTTTAGACTCAATTTCGATCCTGTTATTTTGAAATCTAACAATAATATAATTAGTGATGAATATATGCAAAATTAGCAGATGGTCAAAACTGTAAGTAATAAATATCGCGATGTTCCATATTTGTCGCCTTTCATATATCTCGGTACACGATCCAAGTACGTTTATATCCTTTCACCACTAAATATATGAGAAGCGATTCCTGTACATGACTCAATTTCATCAAAAATGTCACTTGTGCCCCTTGGATTTTATGTAGAGTTCGGATTAACGGCCGTAGGTATAACGCACTCTTATGATTTCTATTGCGGGAACGACGCGAATATCGTAAATATAGAAAGTTTAATTTTGGGATAAGATGAATGTATGTGGAGAAATGTTATGTGCCCATCGGATGCTGTTCGTTGAAGATTGAATGGAAGCGAGTGTCATATGGTGCTGTTCGTTTTATGTGTGCTCTGGATGTTAAATCATTTTTATTTTTAGATAATTATACGGTTGGATGCGAAAAATTAAGTATTGTGTGTATTTTTAGATCATATTGCAGTGATTCAGTTGAATGGGTAACGTATAAATCTTGTTAAAATAATGTGTCTGTAATCTCATCGACCGAAATCAAATAATTTTGCATAAGTTGGCTATATTTCTCGATTTAAACATTTTTTTATCTGAAACTTTAATCTGAAAGATATTGTAAGATTGCCTAATTTATTTTATTTTAAGAAAACCTGACGAAGTTATAGCCATTCATATATTATATGCTAGAAAGAAATATGAGAGAGGAAACGTTTTTCATTTTTTAGTTAGAAATTATTACATTCCTAGTTTTAGTGCTAATTTCTACTCCTCTTTTGCATTCTTATGTGTCTAGAATGAAAAACGTTCTTCCACATAATCCATTCCTGGGAATATGTTGCATCAACATGTTATCCAAATCAATCTATTTGATATTTTAATAAAATATTTAGAAATAAAACGAATAATTTATATCAATTTTCTTGAATTTCACACAAAAAAGTCAATGATCTTATGAAAATATCTAGCAAAAAACTGTAAAATCTATTCAACGATCTCACATCGAACTCAAAAATAAAATCCCATAAATCGAGCAATGAATAAACATCATAAAATATCGCGCTGAAATGAAACTGAAACGACCAATAAATATCGCACTGTGGGGAGCTTTGATGCAGAAAATATTATTAAGGCGCGTTCACACGCATCCGGTTTTTCCCGAAATATCGATCGCGTTTTCTCGAATGCGACGTTTTCGGAAATTCGTCGAATGTATGTATGTATATGTATATTTTATGTAATTCAATTACGATAATGAACCGTGTCGTTAAGGGTAATTTAAGCGTTTTCGTTCGCATGTTTGAACGAGTGCCGTGCGAATTATTATAATAGCGCTTTTATTGCACGATCGAAATTTTAATGCGAGATTTAAACTGTGTGTTGCGAAATTTGAGGAAAATGCTCTCGTTTTTGAATTTCTCAAGATTCTTCGTCGTTTTTATGAATCATCTGTGTTATTGTAAAATGAATATAAAATTTTTCATCATTTGAGTCATCCAATGCATAAAATAATCGATTCCGCTCAAAAAAATGAAAGGTTTAAATGTCAAAGTAATTGGTATAATCACAATTTTTTATATAAGAAATATTTTTGCTGAATAATAAAATAATTAAGAGACAAAACGTTTTCGTTATCGAAATGTAAATCATATATTTCAGAGGGTATTTAAATAAATTTAGTACTTTAATTTGAATTGACCACATCCGTAGCTAATTATAATCGAATCGAATCGAATAATAAAAGGAATTTCAAAGAACGCATCAAACATGTTTCATAGTATTTTTTAACTTTTTGTTATATGAAAAGTTAGTCAATTTGTACGATAAACGACTCATATGCAAGTAATCATGAAATTAATTTTGAAAAATATGAACAAATCCACTTATCGTTATTATAATTTCACTAGCGTGTATCTGTTTATTGCACGATATTTGAGTGCAAACACTAAAATACATCGGGTAGATGTTCGATGTAATTTTCTTACAGTTTATAGTTTACAGTAAAATAATAATACTTAAAATCTTAACACCTCTGAAATTCAACATGCAAGAACGATGAGCACAATTGACACTGACAAAAAGACAATCTCACAACCGGACGTCGTATAATTTACTACACATTGTAGTACGGTGCGTCGAAATAATAATAGGGACACATAAACGAATACAATACGAGAGAAAAGTCATAGACGTTACAGAACCAACAATGGGTGAATTATATAAACGTCAACAAATTTTCGAAGCGAACGGATCGATGGCGATGCCGAACGCGTCATTTGCGGAAAAACTCGGAAAATGACAACTTATTCAAACATATAAAAGATTATTCGTTTGAATATGTAGAATAGTCGAATATAATATTTTTTTGTATGAGTGAGTTGTAACGCAAAATTTGATACATAGAAATGTAGAGATGTTAAAGGAAATCGCTTTTCTTTCTAAGTAGATTCTAGCTAGATTTTTTGGCTTTTCTCGATTCAGATTTGAGAATTAGAGAAAGAAAGGTAATATTTTCAAGTTAGACAAGTGATAAACATTTCATTTTGTCCAACATCTTCGAAATAAATGATAGCAGTTCGATATAAATACAATGATAATTGCACAAAAAAAATTTTGAATGCAAATTATTAGATTATATTTCATTATATTAATTTATGATTACTTTGATTTAACAGGAATTTAGTCAAATTAACGTTGACATACAAAAAAAAAATGTGCAAAATTTATTATTTCAAATAATACATTTTAAAAATTTGAAAAACATAAGAATGCCGATTCAAAATGAATTTCCTCAAAAAATATTTTCGCATACAAATATCATAATAATATGAAAATTCATCGATTTTTACACAATTTAAGAATATTTGAACAATTATCATCCGATAAAACCGCTTCAAACACGAATTTTAATTTTCCGACGTCGGCCGAGAAAAGCGCTGTTAGGACCGCGCGAAAAGCGGAAAGCGGAAAAGCTCCGGCGTCCGTTCGGCGCGACCGTTCGAAACGCTCCAAAAGCGCACAACACGGAAATGTCACTTGCACCATATGTACCTGGGGTCTGCGAAGGGCTCCGCGTAGATGTTCCTGTGTGCTCTCCTGGGCAGGGGCGGCGGCACGGGCCCCAGCGCATCGTCGCGCTCCGAGTACCTGTGCTCGCCCCCGTACCGCCCGAGCGACTTCATCGTCATCTCGATATTCGCTAGGTCTCCTCCTTGTTTACGTGCGTCACATCACTGGTGTCAAAATGGCGTTTACATAACAGGCGAGGAAGCGCGCGCGCGTGCTCTCGACGCGTTGTGAGTGTGGGGCGCTCGCGGTTCGCGGGATTATCGAGCGCACGTGCGACTCGCACGGTGCCGTTCGGCGGAGTGAGCGGGGCTGCGCGGCCGCGGGGCGGGAGCGCGCGGGGGAGGGAGGTGCGCATGCGCCCCCGCCCCGCGAGCGCAACAGATATCGGCGCTCAGGTGGAGGAGACTCCCTCACCCCCCCGCAGGCGCGCGCACTGCCCCTCGCGGCCCGCCACCCCTCCTGCGTCCATCCCCTCTTCGGTGTATGCGAGTTCGAGTGGCGATCTGTGCGAAATTGTAATCGGTCGCAATTTAAAGTTTTCGCGAGCATGAACTTTTTTTTAGTTGATTTTTTTTTTGATGGTGCATTGTTGCGAGTTTGTTTATGGATGCGTCTTGAGAATGTATTTTTAACGGCTGGTTTTTCGTTTGCTCGATTTTAGTACTATTTCTGTAAAATTCGATAGCTGTTTACGTCTTGTGGTTTTCGCGAAGTTCTTAATAATCAAAAGGTATAAAATGACTGAATCATTGGAATTGAGTTCTCAAATGTTGGTGTTTTCGCTATTCTATTTAACTAACCAAAGAGTTACAGTCAACATTATAATTATGAACTGTCAAAATCCGTCTCTATTCCGCGGATTTTCGACAGTTCTTAGTTAACGCACAGACTGTAACTCTATGATCAGTCAACAAGAGCAGTGAAAAGACCGTCCCTTAATAAATTACAATTATGAAATAAATTCTATTCATTTAAAAATGCCATTTACATATTAAGTGAATATCCATAAGCAATGAAGCATGAAATTAAAACTGCTAGTTAATATATTTTGCACTATTTCAAAAATTCAAATTTAAATTGCACCACTCTGATGCAACAGAGCTGACAGTTTATTTAAATTCAAATTTTCAAATTGCAATTTAACTAGCTAAAGATACTAATTGCATGCATCATTTTTTATGAATCGACGTAAAAAAACTAACCTTTCATTTAAATTTAAAAAGGACGTGCTTGTCACTATGCAAAACAATCAGATTGCGTATGAAGCGATATAAATCTTACAATTAATTTCGATTCGCACAATTCACTCATTATTATTATACCAAATGCAACATTATCCAATAAAACAGCAGACGCAGATTCAAAATATTTGTAGAAGGAAATGATAGATTACGAAATTGGTACATGTCATGATCCGATTGTCATGCACAATTATGACATATTGCTTTCAATAGAGATAACAGCTCTTCTTGTTGCAATTGCGTTCGGCTTTATTCACTTCTGAACTTTGAATCGAGCTTAAGCATTCGCACAACCGATTCAAATTACCAATTTGCACTAATCCAATTCAACTTTGGATAAAAACATCTTTAAATGAAAAAAAAATTCCTATTATCATGTAATTTTATGCAATCGTAGCAACAATGGAGCAGGTAGAAGGAAAATAATCTTTTACAAAATTGGGATGACCGGCCGTTCAACGAGAGTAAAAAGAGGAGACTCTTCGTCTCTAGGTTTATTTTTTTATTCTGTTTAATTTTATTTTTCTGCTTTATCATTGTTTGGGAGCGGGTATTTGCCTCGAGGGCGATCGGACTTCTTTTCGAATAATAGAAAAATTGTTGGAATACGCCACCATGTGTACTGCACGTACCAGAGGTCGTTAAACCGGCTTAAATATAATATAAGAACAATGAAATCGTTATTGAAATTTATATATAAAAAAATGATATATGATTATATTAATTTCCAAATCTATATTTTATTTAAAAACGTCTTTATATCGTAATGGCTTATCCACACGTATGCCGGCGGCTTTCAGCGACAAAACTCAATATACAGCATTGATTTTTTTTTCATACTGAAATCTTATTTTATGTATTATACGTCAACATCATTTTTTTAATCTGTTCATTGAAATTATCGCTGAATTATGAATACATCGCTATAGTTTTCGGAAGTACTGTCGAATGCTTATTAATAATAATGAGAATATATGTATATTTTTATTTTTAATAAGAACACCAATTCTATTGTTGTCGAAAGGATACCTTTTTGTATACATCCTGCTAAGGTGAATTTTTATCTTATCTTAACGAGTCGAGAATCGTTTATAATTGACGTAATTCCGCATCTGAACATATTATATGTATATGTAGACTGTTTTCGAAATTTTTTATATTTTTTCCCAGTGACATAGGCTTTGAAATTTGTTCCCATTACCATTGATGCAGCGTTATTGTTATTTGATGGCTGGTGCATAAAAAATGGTATCTGTTCGATAGACCCGCGTGCCACGCGAGATATAGACTTTTTTTATACACGGCCAGAGGGCAAACAAAAAATCTCGAATAGGGTTTCAGGAAAAGGGTGAGCATGTGAAATGTCAACAAAGGTCTACGCTTTCTTCGTAGGATATACTGAGATTCGGTAACGGTCGAATAAAACGAAATTTATTCAGAATATCGACAATGGTTTGCGTATGTCATTTAAAACTCATTGTGAGATTAGTACAGTAGGGATTAAATTGAATTACTAACCAGGTGCATAAATTTAAAATCTGAATGTGCATTGTAAATCTGAAACGTATTGTGCAACACAAAATAAGAATAAACTTTTTGTACAGTAAATATAGACTACTTTTATGTATGCTTTGGAAGTATTGAGGAGTCATTATTTCGAATGAAATTTCAATTTTTTAGTTCTCAAATTGAATCAGGCATTTAAGATTTTATTCTATATGTACTCAATTGAGTTTACAATGAGAGGATTCTTTAAGGTTCCCACTGATTTTGATAAAAATGTAGTATAAGTATAGACATGACATAATTGTGAAGACAGAAAAGACAACTCTCAATAGTTTTTTAGTTATTATAAGTCAAATTAGATATGTTTACTATGTGCACTAACAAATTAATATTTCAAATTAAGTTTTGTGCATACAAAAAAAACTGAAAATACATTATTGAATTCTTTGATCTATTCAACACAACTCTCCCCTAACCGATCACAAACAAATAACCAATCGATTCATACAAATCTCAAGATTTCATTACGAATCAAGATGAATGAATTACCCACACAAATCCATTGACCAATTCCAACAACGAATTTTTCAAAACAAGTTACGCAGAACAAACTCTAATAACTGTTGCTTCTAACATACTGTGTTTATTTATTTTTTAACTGTCTTGGACTCACTCCAATATTCATAAGCTTGCACATATCAGGATTTGGCTAGCACATGCTCAACGTAGATAATTCCAAGTACACGAAGGCATGCAACAGAAGGTACAAAATGAAAAATATCATATTTTTCCTTCTAGAAAGATGAGACTGGGCGATAAAGAGAGAACAATGCAAACTTATATGGGCGTTCCTGCCTATGACAGGTATAACGAAATCTCTTTGAATAAAGTATCGCATTTCACGGCAACATTATTCGAATGCCTTGTATTTTTTCGTCTTTGAACTCACAATGGACAAAACGGGCAATTATAAAAAGGTAAATAGATAGCTTCCTTCCAGCGACGAAATATGTTATCGTGGGCTTTTTTTGTGGAAGCGATCGATAGTGTCTTTATTCGAAAATATATTGTAATTTTCATTTTTCATATGAAACTTAATATTCTAGCGATTTTTATCGAAAAAACGAATCGATTCATTCGAAAATTTATAAATTTATAAATTTTCATTGATTGTGTTAACTATGACACATTCGAGATACCAGATTCATTCGCATATATGAAATAATGTAAGGGATATCTGAAAATATTGCGATATTTCGCAAAATACACTTGGGATACGTTCGCGAAAATTGGGATGTATCACGAATCAGTGCTTCAAAACGATGTTACATACAAAGAATCACGTACGAAAAATATACAATCTCGTTTATAAAGCGAATAAACCAACAGATTTCATATAAGAAACATTGATTATCGCTCGTATTTGCTATAAGAACACTTTTTTATACGAGTAAACACGGACTCGATCCGTTTTGATGCACGACACGTTTGATTTTAATATATTTATTTTATACGACAAATAAAATTCATATTAGGATCAATATCATTTGTAATAGCTCTATTATTTGTATGTTCTTTATAACAGCTTTATATCATTATATCGAACTAATTGCATAATTGCACAATAAACATCCGAGTAAATATGTAAAGGTTTTTCATTAAAACATAATTTTCAAAAAAAAATATTCATGAAATTCATTCATTTCATTTGATTCAATGGGTTGATTATGAAGGGGAATTTTTTCGTTTTAGCTAAACTCTAGATAGAAATCCAATTGCCAGTGTCATTTTAAATATAATTACTAGAAAAAAAGATAATAGATATTAATTTAACGAATGAAAAACATAATTTCTCATAATTTATCCCGTTTTCGAATATTAGTTTTTCGAGCCAAATATTAAGGATGCGTTCATACATTTGCAATCAAACCAAAACTGACCGCTCTTTCTGCCTGTTTATCATGATTTAGATTTGGCAACAGACATATGAACAAAACCTAAACCAAACCAACTAAACCATCATCGATTTCACGCAACACATCACCATTGTCCTCAAACCGAAAAAAAAGCATCCATCGATTTCCAAAAGCGCCAACGTGACGCCAATGCGCAAACCTCTTATCCTTCGATCTTCGAAAAAAAAAAGACACAGATATGAACCCAACAAATCCAAAACGGCAAAAGGAGTCAAAAACCCGTCTCTTTGAGACTCGTCTGTCTGTTTACCAGGAAGACGTGATCCTCGACCTAGGCACGTGAGGGTGGCACCTCCTTGTTTTCGAACAGTTGCTCTTCCACCCCCCAGAAGGATATTATTAGCATCGCACCCCCAGTAGAAGGAAAGGGTTCGGATTTCCATTTATATTAGATTTGATTGTACGGACAAACACGCGGATCTGTCCGCTCGTATCACGTAACTTTTGCTGTTTATTCGCGTATGCGACTTTAATATGAGACGAGAACTTCAAAATGGCTAGCTGCTTATTCGCAAGCCAACTTTGTTCGCGTAGGGGATGAGGGTTGACATATTGAAAACGTCGCGAACGTAATTTGCCTACCGTATAGCGAAAGGGCGCAGTAATTGGATTCGTGTGTTTGTTGTGCGTCGGGAAAAATGTGTGAAAATATCGACTGAAATGTATGGAGGATGCGTTGGGTTTCGTGGATCGAATTGATTATGGGGTGATTCGGGTCAAAATAATATTTTTCATGAAAGAATATTTTGTACTGCTGATTTTAATTCTGGAAATTTTCTAATAAAAAAAAATTAAATGTTTATAATATAATCGAAATTTTCCATGGAAATCGTTCTATAATATATATTGGTGTTAATTGCAATATTAAGAACCATACTTGACCAGTTTTCAAATAACAAAAGAAACTACATTTCAATTTAGTAAAAAAATTGAACATTTTTCAAAATTAATACATAGTTCTCAGAATCCCACACAATAGTATGATAATAATAATGATAATAGTGTGACAATCCCTCACAACATATTGACGACTGAAAAGGCCAAGAGGTACAAGTGACGTTTTTGCCGAAATTGAGTTATGTATTATACAAAAATCGCTTCTATTTACGCTCAAATAATTGTTGGCAAAAGGATATAAACGAACGTGTACCGAGATATATCATCAAATCAATCGACCTCCTCCTAATAAATGTAGGTACATGCTCAACTTTGAGTGCGCTTTTCTCGATATCACCGTGAAATCACTTGTACCCCTTGGCCTATTCAGTCATCATATTTTTAGTTATTTTTTTTATATTATTGAATCGATATTGTTTGATCACATCTATTCTATTCTATTCTATGCAATTGATCATTTTTGCACTCAATTATGGATATATTTGAAAAAATATATTATATCTAAATAAAGATTCCGTATTTAGTTGTTTAGACATCTGTCAAACCGTCTTCATACATTGTGTAGATTTTGTTCTCTAAATTTTTCAAAAAACACATTATGTGGACATTCGTTCTCTAGGGAATATCGTATGTCTCTCTCAAAATCCAATAATCATAATCCTGGATTTAGTGAGAGCTTTTCACGTTATTATGAAATTACGCTTTGTATTAATGCTATTTTTCCGCAGAGGTAATTTTCGGAATTCGTTTTCAGGAATGAAAAAATATGCAATCGCATAATTTAGTAGTATTTTTAAATTATTTTGAATTCTAAGTAAATAATTCATATTTAAATGTAATGAACATGTCCGATATTTACAAAATATAAATTTATTTACGATATATTGATATTTTGTTATCAGTAGAAGCAACATAACATATTTAGGTTTTAGATATCAAGTTCGATAAACCAAGTTAATTATTCATAATACAAAATGCTCATAAAAGAACATTCCCCCCTAGAGAACGAAATAAAAATAAAAACCTAATACTAAAATGAAAAATAAAACGCAATCTATAAAACAGATCTGTGCACAATAGATTTATGCGATTTAGATAATTCAAAAAAAGCACAATTGACTCACCCAACATTATAAACGAGTACGCACAATTCCAGGATAAAAAATCAAACAGCTTACCTGAAACGAAGAAAAACAAAATCATTAATATACATCAAATAATTTCAAGCATCGAAATTCATCTGAAAATATATTTTTTCTCAGAAAAATATCATAGAAATGTCGATGGATGAGTTCGGGAAGAAGAGGGTGGCCTTCCTCTCGAACTTTCCTCGAAATCCAATTCTGGAGAGATTTGTTTACCAATTTTGATTAGGGAGTGGAAAGGCTTAGGCGGCGTTCGAGTGTTCGAGATATACTAATTAGCCGGCACTAATTAGAGCATGTCCCGTACTAATTAAAGCCCTTTTCCGACACAAAAACGCGATGTTATTGTAATCGGAACCGACCCCGCCCGTTCACTACCAGAGAACAATCGCGATTGTCCCAACAGTGAAAAATGGTCTACGACCACCCCTTGTTTTATTTGTACGATTCGTGTATGTTATTTTGAATTTTTGGATGAATTCGTACGACTAATTTTGAAATTGGGTCAAATTTGTTTGGTGTTATGGGTTGTGCTACCTAATTATTTTCATTTTTTTAATTAATCATTTGCTTTGGAGTGAAAGAGCAAATCTGTTAGGTTGGAAATATTTCAGAATTTTATAATTTTTGCTCTTTAGAGCAGGAATATTGAGCTAAAATTGATCACACTTATATGAGTCGTTCAGAGATACTCGTGATTAACTTCACATTTTGACAAAAATAAGAATTAAAGATCAAAATACTTGGTGTAGTCATAACTATTAATGATTGAATTATCTTTCTTGAATAATAAATATAAATACCATCAAATAACTAAATTTATTTCGACATTAGATAATAAATCATTAATTTCATAATAAAGACATTTATTATCAATTCTGTACTTTAATATAATATGAACTGGTGACTTCCGTATCTAATTAAAAAAGAAATTTGTATGATTATAAGATCGGAAAAATATAATAATGAATTGAATTTCAAAAAAACATATGAATCATGTTTAGTTCTGTAAAATTCATACCTATAAGGCGAGTGACCAGTTTTAGGAATTGTTTCGTAAAGTCGAATTGATACTAATTGATAAAGTTAAATTATACTTTTTGAATTTAATGGATCAAACATTTATCAAAACGATTAAACCATCATATCAATTAATAAAAATGACAATGATCTAATAAAACTTGAATCTAACATCACGAGGCCATTGAGGACATAGCGTACATAATTTTTTCATACCGCTATGCATTCAACGAATTCAATGCCCCAATCGAAAACACCTATTACCATATTCGATATCGAAATCATAAAATAATATTGCCTCTCCTTACAAGCAAAACAGAGCGGCCAAATCAAGCGCAACCAATAAACACAACCCAGAGAGTTTCGATTCGAAGAACAAAAGCGGTCCATGTTATTAAGCAGCCGGCGCATCCCAGAAGGATAAACGAGATCGTCTCGGAGACCACGAGGGTCGAAGAACAGGAGACTGGTCTAAATTCTACCAATTCCAGTGCCAATATCAGACGTCCTATCTGCTTCGGATATCTCCGCAAATGGAGGGTTGAGGCCGCACCTAGCCGGTGCAATTTACCTAATCTTATCGGCTTCCGATTATGCCCTTATTGAAAGCCTAATTGCCGGTCGTAATTTAGCGGGACAGTGGAAGGTTACGACCTAGAAAATGACACTTGGACACCGGATCTGTCTTTGCCCAGCTCGCAGATTGTTATCCTCGTGCGAGGCTCTGGATGTTAGTTCTTATTGCTTTGACCCACTTGATATGGAAGCCATTTCAATATGTGGGTGTGGATTGTGTTTGTGGCGTACGAGGTTGTGATCTGGGAATTTATATCTGTGATATTATATAGATTGATTCGTTAGGTATATTTAAGCAAATTAAGTAGTACTCTGGTGTGAGGAATTCTGGTCACTTTCGGTAATTATAGACTTTTTAAAAATGTCCACAATACAATATATGGACTGATACATCAGTTATACTAAAAAAAAATACATAATACCTTTAAAATTAGCCCTTACATATTGCTTGGGAAGGATAAAATTTAATCACATTAGATACGCGATATTAGATTGCACAATTTCGAGCACACGTGCTTCACCCTTATGAAAGCGAAAAAAGTTCAAACACTCAAATGATGGTTAGATGAAGAAAAAAATCCGCTATTTTTTTCTTTTAACAACTTTTGTCTCGCGTATAATGTTCGTCCACTTTCAAAAGTGCGCCTATAAAAAAGCCGAACCGATCACGACAAAGTTTCGACAAAAAGCGTATTGGAAATGAGTTTCTTTTTATAGTCGACCGAAGAATTTTCATCGAGCCCGAACTATAAAAGAATCATTGCTCGTCGAAAGAGTCTCTATACGCTTATACATAGGTGTGGCTCAGGTGAGATAATTTCCGAATGGATAAAAAAAGCCCGTATAGTACAAAGTAGAAAAGGCTAAGTAACAGGACTAGACGAAGCGTGGGTTTCGCGGCGACCCGCGTTCAAATATTTGATTACAAAATGCGCGTAATGCGATACCATGGGGGATAATTTATAGTCAACCCTTTCATGAGAATTAACAAAACGTGTATGAACACAGGGTGTTCTGTACTTGACGACAATGTGATGAATGTTGATAATTTTTCATAATATGATGTGTGATGTACTATTTTGGAATCAATATCGTAATTGAATTCAAGGTACCTTTTTATTTGTGAAGATATGTGACTAATTATTTGTAGATTGGTATCTAATATTAAATAAATAGCACTTTAATCCATATGTATAAATGAAAATTATCTTTATCTTTGCTCGATAGACTTTAAAACGGCTGATCCTTTGGCAATGAAACTTTCTAGAATGTAAATATAGAAAAGTTTCTACAGCAATACTTTAAAATTTGCATTTAAAAAATAACAGAATTTCGGCCATTCGACAATTCTTAGGGGATCTTTTCGTATCCTAGATGTAGCAAATATTATGTATGAGCTACACACGCAACAGAATTTACTACGTGAATGGGAAAAGGAATGGAAGTTAAAATAAGGACAGGAAATACTTCGATTCATAATCAGCGTGTAATTCAAAGAGTTTCTAGCCATAGAACCTAGTACTTTCATAAAAGTATGTTTATATCGAAACCTTATTGAAGTTTTCGACAGAAAAGGGTCATCGTCAATTTCGGAATCACCTTGTACCTTACATCGAACAGTCGAACACCCTGTTTATGTGATATTTATTAAAAAAAACGACGCACAATGTGCGAGAGAGCATCTTTCGTATGCAAACGCGTTATTTATGCTCGCATAATGAATCATCGATTCGGCGAGGGTCCCTCTCCGAAGTGGTTCATAAAAAAGCGTTTTAGTGTGTACTAAATTATTTTTTTGATTGTCATCTGCTCGTGACGTCGGCAACATTTCGGACATGTCCGACCGGAGGGGACATTGCGTGGAAATAGAACGAATTGCTCAACCTTTTCATGTGGTATATTATACAAACATATGACTGTGAAATAGGCCAAAAAGAGCAAGTGACATGGTGACGATTTCGAGAAAAATGCATAAAACTTAAGCTTGTGATAAGCGATTTGATGATATACTTATATGTATCTTACGAGAAGAGTGCAAAGTCTCTGTCTCACTGATATTGATGAAACTTTGTTGATATATACATAGTATAAACACAGATATTAAACAGTTGTGAAAACAGAAAACGTAACTCTTAAAAATTTTGCTGAAAAATCGAGACAAAGTTCCAAAATGTACGTACGTGAACACGTGTGTGGGACATGCCGGCATGTCCCCACTATGTCCTTACAAGCCTATAAGCGAATTCATTCCACATTTCAGAAATTTGATTCGATTTTTCAGCGAAGTTTTTGAACATTGCGTTTTTTGTATCCATAACTATTTAATATTTGTATTTATACATGTACATATCAACAAAGTTTCATAAAAATCGGTAAGACAGCGACTTTACGCACTCCTAGTAAATAAAGGTTATGACAATGTTCATATCTTTTTGCCAACAACCAACGCATGAACATAAAAAGAGACAATTTCACTATTTAACGAGAATTCAAAAAATATATCACTTGATCCTTTTGGCCCATTTCGTCGTCATATGTATACGGGGTAAAGGATTCGGGTTATATTGCCGGGGCATAAATTGATATTGGTCTTTTGCTTTTATGGTGGTCGCCGACTTTGTATGAAAATGTGTCGTCGGCTGTAGTAATTACGGCGCGAATGTCTATAATCGATTTCGTATAAAAATTTGTGACGGTTGTAAAAAGGAAACTGGGTCAAATGCGTACTTTTAACGTATGTGGATGTTTTTTTATTTTTCATTTATTTTTTTTTGGAATGGAACGTGTCCTTGTGAGGAATTTCTCAAAATGACGTTTATCGCTTTCGAGGATCTTTTCCGGATGTCCCAGAAGCTTTTACATTATTGTACGAACAAACAGATCGATTCTTTATTCTATCAATTGAAATGAAATTTTATATTGTGTATGAATGTACAGTGTTTTGATATATTCTGGACATTTTAGATAAAATTATAAAAATATTTAAATTATAATAGAAACTATAAACCCATTTAGCACAAATTTCTCGAAACAATGCAACATATCTCAAACTCGTTAAGAAAAGTATCCGAAATTCATCACAAGACTTTAGGACGCATTTATAGTTTTTCGATTCAATTGATCCCACATAAACCCACAATTATTTTTCAAACAAAATTCCTACAAAGTTCTTCAATCGTCTTCAAATTTCCAAAAAGAAAAACGCATATACAAAGAAACGTAAATAAGAAGCATCTACCGAAATTGAATTAGTGCAGACGCGATTTAAACTCGGCGATGTCTCCAAATAAAATACGTAGAATGAAAAAAACGAGAAAACTTCTCAACTCAGATAAACAATCTACTTGTTGAGGCGACGAGTGTGAGACACTCTTTACGAAAGTCAACGAAGGTGGAATAAAAACTTCAGGGGCACATACAAAAAGCTTTCGAAGCTCGAGAGTGTATTGCGAATTGTTTTAAGAGCATCGAAGAACGTGTCTGATCATACGTGAACGTTGTTTTTCACTCAATGTCTGAATTGGGCACATTCAGAAATTCGAATAGCCACTTGTCTAAAATAGTCTAGGCTGAGATAAACGATGCCGAAAGATGAAAAAAAGCCGTATGAAATTCGTAGAATTTGATTCGAGATGTACGAGGTACGTTCCGAAAGTTATGAAAAATGTTTATTATCTGCGTACATCATTAGATAAAATTAGATGAATCAGATAGTCAGTACGTTTAGATTTATTGTTTATCTGAAATTAATCTAATTTGTATTTGGGTTGAGTCAAAATTGGTAATTTAGTGCACTTCTCTTTTGAAAATACTTCACAGCTAGTACTAAGAATGTTGTTTGACAAAGCTATGCTACGCGTTGTACCTTATACTAAACTTTTGACTTCTATAACTCGAATTGACTTCCAAACTCTGAATTGATAAAATTTAAGCTTGAGCAACTTATTTTCATTCCTCGGATTAAAAAAAACAAAGTCGAAAAATGTCATTTTATTATAATCAATGCTATCAAAGTTCAAAAGATTTAGGACTGGTCTTTTCACCTCTGGTTTGAGCCGAAAACGAATTCAAACTACGCGCTGTTTCTTTGACTATGAACTGTCAAAATGGCCATTGAAAGAAACAGATATACCACAGTTCGTACAACAATATATACATCAATTTCTTTCCCCCAGATTTTGAGTTAGTAGTTGAAGGATCACGTATAGTATAAATTCGTTTTATTCTCAAATTAGAGGTGAAAAAACCGGCCCTTAGTTCCCCTTCAAACCCTTCTAAAAGACATGAGATATTCAAGAATCGAAAAAAAAATAGTGTAGTAGAATATTGACCTATTTTACAGATGTTAATTCTAAAAAAAATATATTTTATAACTTATGGGTCACACCGTGTATATGCAAATTTCGCATTCGAATCGTCGATGGTGTTGCACGTGGAAAATTAGGCTCGACCGAACGGCACTAATTGAATTAGAAAAAGCGCAATGTGGGAAATTCGATGTTGGATGGTCGTATTATGGAGATTGGACCACGGATCGCTTATCCGGCGGGAAAACTGCCATTATCGTAAATTCGAAACTGGGATCGCAAATGCACTTGCGGATTCCAATTCAAGTCCATCTTTCCGATAGAACATCTATGAAAATGTGTTAGCTTTTCGTTAGATAAAATTCGCTTCGGTAGAAGTCGGTCTAAAGAAGCTGCGGGGATGCAGCTTATCCTTGTATCACAAAAATAGTAACAACTATTAACATTATTTTTGTTGTTCGAATTCGAACAATTTTATAATTTGATATAATAAATTAAGTAATTTTTATAACAAATCTTTAATGAATGACTATATTTTTCATTTCAAATTCGTAGCTTTTATAAACCGGTTGCTACTGTAGACGTTCGAAAATCTCAAGATCGCGTCAAAGGGAGTCGAAAATTCGAATTTAACAAATTAATTTCTCTTAATCAAAACAACGATTTAGCTTCATTACGGAAGGTTTCAAAACGGTTAATAAGTATTATTTTGTATACCTGTTCGTTGCTTTTGATTGAAACGTTTGAAATATGAGTGTACGCACCGCGGAAGTTTGTTTTGTTCGGCTAATGAGCTTTTTGAGAGCAAATCGTATTATTAGCATTTATAGAATAATCCGATTTCGAATACGCTATAAGGGAAATTAATAAGGATTACACATCCCCGATAATATAATATTTCGTAATATCGAGTAAATCAATGGGGCTGTATAGCGAATTGCTATTCTCTATATCGGAAACGAGTTCATTTGACGATTTCGGTGGATTTCTATTTATAATTGAACCATTCATTGCATAGTGATAATAATGAAATTTAAATGTCAAATCATTCGGTATAGTCATAATTTTTATGTGTGAAATTGTGAAATAGAATCAAATGTATCAAACACGTTTCATAGTTTTTCTCGAATTTTTGCTTTATGGAGTTAGTCTTTATAAGCACTGAACGACTCATTTAACAGATTTATTTGAAAATAACTAAATTTTCAGTTCGTGTTCACATATCGAAGTGCAAGTGCAAAATTTTATACGATCCGAAATGTTTCGCCATTTGGAAACGATAATGGCGACTCCGGAACGGTCATTTTAACGGATCGCATCTTTATCTTTGAAGATATGTTCGTTTCTCCCTCGAATCGCCATGAAGCAACACAAATAGAAATCGTCTGCAAGATTGCAAAGAGCCAGAAGAATCGGTCGGTCAGAACAGCCGAACAAACACAAAGCGACATTTCTGTTTCATCTTTTATTTGCGACAAATGAAGAACCCATGTTGACATATTGTTGGAAATAAAGTCTAGTCAAATAGACGAATTGCAACCAAATAGATGCACTTATATATGAAGCTTTAGAAAACGAATTGTGTGCTCCAATCATATTTACTTCATAGGTACACAAGAGTCTTTTTCTATTTGCTGAAATTGAATTTTTAGTTTTGAGTAACATTTGAAAGAGCATCGCGTGACTATTGAGTTGCAACGGTTCACTTTTCTGCATTCATCGTCGAAAATTACGAATAATCACAGTGGTACGATTCGAATCGAAACTCAAATTGCCCATAAGTGCATCGAATTAATCCAATTCGGAAAAAATAACATTTTCTAACAATGAAAAATCTGCTTTCAATCAAAACAGATTCAGACGTAGAAATTCTAGATTTGACAATAGATACAAATCCACCCCATGTCGCCGGATATCGAATAGTATGAAAGCGAATATTTACAGTGCACTCGGGGCTAATCCGCTTATTTCGGACAAAAACTGCTAAAAAATGGGCATTGTTGCTTCGCAGAGAAATAAAATGATAATAGCGAAAGGAGAGGAGAGAAAAAACATACGCAGTGGAAGGGAAAACAAAGGGAGCGAAGAAATATCGAGGAAGCCAGCGTCTGAGGAAGGTACAAGGGACGATGGCTCCGAGGCAGATATTAGCATCGACGAGATTTATGTGGACACACAGTAAAGGGAATGAAATAAAACAGGAAATGCCAATGTCATAAATTTGCGAGGAAAAAAGAATTTTCTTACCGACTTATGAAAATGCAACGAAAAACAGACCGCTTTTGGGCTAGTTTTCGGTGCAAAATTGGGCAAAATATGAACAATTTTGCACAAAATGTAGTAATTGTTACTATCGTAATATAAAGTTGGTTTAGGAACTAATTACTCCAAACCAAAAAAAAGTCCATGGTTAGGAAGCTGAAGAAAAAGCAAAGGACCAAGTACGATACGGATTGTAGCTTCAAGGAGATAAAAAACTATGATTTGATTAAATATGGCTATTACCATTACCGTTGCAGATTAATTTCATGCTCTAATGCTAAGTTTACATCATGACTGTTGCCATTTCAGATTCTATTACTTTTCTAGCTATAAAGTTTAAATTTAGTTTCAGTTTATATATGCGAAAAAAATAACTATGTATAACAAGAATGGCAACAGACACGTGTAATCACTGCATTAAAGTAGTAAAAAACATTCTGATGCAATGGAAAACTTCAAATTTTACTTTAGACTAACTATTCTTCTCAAATCAAAAGATTCACTTCACAATTACTTTATCGATTTATGAAGAGAAATGCAACATAATTGATTGAGGAAGCATAAAAGCACCGACAAACTAAACATACATTCACACAACACAACAACGACTAAATATGCGAAATGCGAACATTTGCACATACGGTGCGAGTGAAGTTAAAGCCTATTAAGCTCATTGTGCTTATTTATTTGTACGCGGGAGGTCGATGGGGGAGAGTTGGGCCACATTTCGCGACTCCAGAGTAAACAAGCTCATTTCGAATTCCCCAAAACTTTGGGGGATGCAACAATAACGGCATTTCGCTCGATGCACATGCAACCGTCGATGAGACACCTATTCAATCTGTCATGAGCACACAGTTTGTCGTATGAACTGTACTTGTGTGTACTTGTTTTCGTTTTGTGTCTGAATTGTCGTTTTTTTGCGGATGCGAAATGAAATTTTTCGTTGTTTGCGGCGGATAGGTGTACTTGCCGTATTGCATGGGGAGCGACTGAAAAACTTGATGAATTTTAATTCTGATGCAGAACTGTGGTTTTTTTATTGTTATTGCTCGGAACGAGAAAAAATCATTTGTCTAGGGTTTTTCCGTGAATTGCTATTTCGATTTAGTTGTTGGTTGCTCATGAAAGTACTTGAAGGTGTGACAAAATATGAGTTTCATCGATGTTATCATTAAACTATCGAAGATTTGTTTAATGAGATTTACAAGCAGCTTAAATTTACTCGTTTTCTTAATAATTATAATTCATTTGTACTATACATAACTTCAAAGTTTTGAAAAAAAAAATCTCCCCCCAAAAGCATCGGGAGCAAATAAGATATTGGCACTCCTAAAAATACAGAGAAAGGTCATTATTTATCGAAAAAATAAAATTTATTTCTTTTTGAATTTCAATTGTGAAAAATTAATAAAACTTTTGCATCACATTACGAAGGAAGCTCATTATCTCGCCTTTTAACAGCATCCCAACTCTATGTCAGCTTGTTAGGCCGGCCTAGTTGGGTACTAGAAAAACTAGGCGAAACTACAGGCGTCACATTTACATTTACAGGAAACTGTACATTTAATCATTATAAAAACTATCGCAAAGGTCACTTTTGCATCACAATTCTTCCAAAATCGCACACAACGAATTTATTTTCGCACAAATGTAGACATTTTTTTAGAAATAAAATACAAAGAAATACCAAATTATTTTCACAGTTTCGTTTAACCCTTCGATACAAAGCCAAAAGCGAACGAGAAAAGCATTCGATATATTTTTATTGCATTGCCAATATTGGTCAAATTGCATTAGAGGAGCGAAAGGTCGCCATGGCTTAAGCTCACGCCCATCGGCCATTGTGCAAAAGCCCTTTGCTCGGATTTGACACGACTCTAATGGAAATAAAATAAAATTATCGTCCGTGAAATATAATTTGCGATGGCTGGCGGTTCATTGTTGTTTGACGGCTGCGGCCAAATTGCATTTGTGACATATGATCGCGATGTGCATAGTGTGCACGCGCCCTAAGCGCTCCAACTAAACAGGCATATTTATTGTATCACATAAATCTAGTTTGTAATTATTCGTATATTTTTTTTATATCAATTATATTTGACGATTGAAATAACCAAGGGGTACAAGTGATTTCGAGGAAATCATGCTCAATGTTGAGCATTTATTAGAAGGAGATCGAGTGATTTGATGATATACGTATCTCGATACACATTCCGAGTTCGTTTATATCATTTTGCCACCAAATATATGAGCATACATAGAAGCGATTCTTTTACATAACCCAATTTCGCTAAAAATGTCACATGTACCTTTTGGCCTTTTCAGTCGACATTTTTTTATATCACATGACTCAAGTTTATAATTATTTGTATATTTTTTTTGATATCAATTATATTGACGAAAATAAAATATTTTTGAAAAAAAAACAGTTTAAGCTATATTCTATCATCATAAAGTCTTTTAATTTTAGTAAAAATACAATAAAAATCACATCACGCATTCTTATGAAAGTTCTCTTAAATCAATTTAAAGCAATAATTACAATGTACAGGGAGAAAAAGATAAAAATGTAGAAGAATATGCAATAAAAATCAGTTTTATCATATGGTCACACTCATTCTTGGTGGGATAATTACAGACATATTAATAAGTTTACAGATAAATCAATGGCTTAAACATATTAGTGAACCAACTAAAAAGAAAACAATAATGGTCATAATAGATGCACAACTTTTTCATTTCATTATAAAGATTGGGTGCTTTTAATGAAAAACTTTATATAAAAATATAGATGTAGATCAATATTTGAAAGAAAAAATAAACTTGGAATATAATTCAGATGCTTTTCTGTTCGGTCGAACGATTCGTTTAATTGATATCGTCCGCCCGCTGGATATCTTGATAAGTTCAATCGTATCGATTGTGCATTTATTTAATTCAGTGCCACGGGAACCTGAATCGTCTAATGACTTCGTAGAATGCATCCAGCATGAAAGACTTCAATTACTTTGGATAAAATATGTGTCAGTCATTTTTTAACCTGTTACGAATGGACGGACGGTGGCTATTTGACGATCCCATACATTTAAAACGAGCTGCTGGTCGACAGCTTCCAAAAACCTTTTCTATCATTAAGACCGATGTTGAACGAGGCATAAATTCAATATGTTTATTAACGTTCGATTGAAATAAAATAAACAAACCGAGTGGTAAATTGAAACGTCAGACTAATTTCGTCTTAGAAGATAAAACGGCTTTTATGCGCGAAGATATTGAATGGTCTTATTTTTTCAATTGATTTAAGGCAAATATATGTAGGTATAGTATAGACATGATTTCTCCTTAAATTCTAAAAGAAACTATAAGTCTATTTAGTACAAATTTCGCGAAAAAAATGCAACATTTCTCAAATTTGTGAAGAAAAGTATCCAAAATTTCTTCTGCTTGTATCAAGTGGAATGGTGAGTATCCCTTCGTAATGTTCAGTATATCGAATGAAATTCGTCACTTTGACGAAACAAAAAGCTTATAAATGACAAAAAAATACATTCTACAAGGCTTGAAAACAAAAGTAACCGGAATGCACCGAAACGAGCATCTCAAAAAAAAATGTTAAAGACAACTGATCTACAAAGCGCATCGTCATACGATTTTCAATTGCAGAGGCGGGAACAATTTCATCTAGAAACGTGTCTTTACAAGATTAAACGATATGCATCCGATTACCGCCATTCGGCGACAGATTCCAAGTTTCTTTTTATTGTCATCGAATCTTTTCATCGTCGAGTGGAAGAACTTCGAGTTAACACTCGAAGAACACCGTGAAAAGGCGGTTAAGTGAGTCTAATCGACTACGCCGAGTAATTTCTCAGTTCGATCGGTGAAAATTGAGATGGAATCTTTCCGAACGACACTTTCTGATGTTTTTTCCGTATTAATTTTTTTTCGATAGGGTTTTTAAGGCGATAGTGCGTGGGTTGTAGAGTTCCAATTTGAATTTCGTCGTTAATTAATGCGCGAGGTATAAAATGGTATATTGATGGTAACGAGCACTTTTCACCTTTTTTCTAAGCGAATGGTCTTTTAAAGATTCGTATTCGTTATCTGAGCGTTTTTTGAATAGGATGTTGAGCAATGGTGAAAAGAGCGTTTTGATTTGATGATGCGTTCGATTCTATTGCTATTCACTAATGATGTGCTTGTGCTATCGGATTAAGTGCTCATATGCATTATGGTAATTTTTTATTGAATTTTGTTGAAATTTCAGATAGGATATTTTAAAAAATGGATAAAAAAGTTATTTGAGTGAGTGTCAATTATTTTTATTGTGTTCATTCATGAAGCTTTTCATTAAAGACGTAATGGGTAGATATCTGATTGTTAATTTTTATTTTTTAAGCGATTTTAAGTTATCGTTTTGAACTTAAGATTGATTTTGAAAGTTAATTCAAGTCTATATTCTTTCTATATAAAATACAAATTGATTTTTAATATAAATAGCTCATTAATACAAGTAGTTGCTTGAGATTCTTTGGACTATAAATCGATTGAGAATATTATTTTCATTTGCCAAAAATCGATTAAAAGTAAATGAGCTTATAAATAACAAATGTATAGATATACATTTAATTTCATTTATGTAAATATATGCATATATCGTTTATTATAATTACTTTTTAACCGATCGTGTCATCGAATAATTAAAAAAAATTCGATCTAAATTTTTTCATTAGACTAATAGCCGAACGACTACCAGAATAACTCTTTCAAAGCAATACACCTACAAAAGATATTCAACGACTGAAAAGGCCAAGAAGTACAAGTGACTGCGGTGATTTCGAGAAAGTTGAGCATGTATTAAGAGGAAGTTGAGTAATTTGATGATATATCTCGGCACACGTTCCAAATTCATTTATATTCTTTTTATATGAACGTAAATAGAAGCGATTATTGTACATGATTTAATTTCGGAAAATTGTCATTTATACACTTTGGCTTTTTCAGTCGTTATTTAATATAGCATTAAAGAGCGGTATCACGCTGCGCTGACACAAAAATGATATCCGCTTAATTGCCGATAGTCAGCACCCGAATCCTTTGATGCGAACGACACATGGCGTGAGTCGAAGCACTTACTTCGCCGAACGAAACGAAAATAAAAATGAAGTAAAAAGAGAACAGAGAACAACATGGAAACCCTCAGATATCGATCTACGAAAAAGGGAAGCAAATCACACGGGCTGTTCGCGCACCGAGCAATTTAAATCACTGCTCCGCAGATCGAGATATGAAAATTTTCCAGTTGTGTCCCGAAGCTCTTCGGCGACTAAATGTTACATAAATTACAAGCGATAAAGGCGACTGTCCTTTGAGGGTGTTAATGTGGTCGCGAAATCTGGCTTTTTATCGAGAAAATGAAGAAAAATCGTGTGCGAGTCGAAGAAATCTTTTTAAGAATGCATATGGACAGAGGGCGGTCTTTTCACTTAACTTAAAGTTTGTTTTGTTTTTTTTTCTAAGCCTAGATTTTTAAAATTGACATGGCGTGTTCGTAAACTAACAGAGTCAACTTTGAAAAAAAAAGCTAGTTAACTAACATGAGTGTCACTGTTCAGTGAAAAGACAGGCCCTTATTGAAATATTTTTATTTAAACAGATTCCAATTCGATTTATGATCCATTTTTCCATAATTTGTTAAGATTCTTAGATCCGAACTTTCAATCGTATGTTATAGTCGTGTTAGATAAATTCTATAAGGAAAAATAATTATCACTCTTCTAAGATGTTTTAATATACGATTGAAAGTTCCAGTCTCAGTAACGTATTAAGTTTTTTTTTACAGTAAAATTTGACAGATCTCATTGTTAACGAATTGGACTCATTAAAACACTTCAATAATCAAATTCATTCAGTAAATAAATCGAACATATTTACTTACATATTGTGGAATCTGAATGACAAATGAGTCAGCTTACCTGAAAAGAATAAGAAGATTTATTGAATACATAAGCAATTTAATCAAAAATACATGTAAGATTTTATTAAGGTTGCATCGAAAGATAGTTTGTTACCTATGTTCGTTCGATTTATTTTTTCGAACAGGAAATGCTTAGAATAACCAATTTCACTTTCGTCACGTGCTACGTAGGCGTTTTTATCCCGCGGCATGTTGTATAACAAGGTTGACTTTTAATTAATACACATATAAATTGTCGTTTAATGACACATCTATATGAAAAAAAATCGAGGGTTAATTCCCCTCGGAACGAATCGGACGTTATGAATAAAATTACAGTTTCTTTTTTTAAATATATTTCAATCACGCTCTTGAATATTTACTGTTTTCAATTCGTATGACTAATATACAACGACGAAAAAAAATCTATTAAAAAACCCCGATATAAATGAACGGTTCAGTGCGAAACATGATTAACTCTATAAAATGAAAGTCGAGAAAAAATATGCTACATGTTTGATGCTTTTTAAAATTCCATTCATTATTTCATTTAGGTATAAAAAAATTAAACATTGTTTGAAATAAACTTTAGATTGGTTAGTTCACATTAAAGTATAAATGATATTACGAAAGTTGGAACGAGCAACAAATTCGCACGTTACAATTGTGTAGAATATGTGAATTTGTAGCATTACGTCACACTACAAAAGCATCGTGATACATCTGTTTGTTTATTTCGCTCACAGTATAGCTTATGAGTACGAAGGAGGCAGTATTATTTTGCTGTTGATTCTTTTCGTACAAAATTGATGGTTTGTTATAACTCTGGTGATACAAAATTACTTAAAATCGGCTCTTAAACAAATCATTTATTATTTAGTACCCAAACAAATTTATCATTTAATAATATTTATCTGAATTATTATGAAAATATGTTTGACTCATGAAAAGTTGTGACTGCAAAATATTTTTTTTTAAATGGAGTTAATCAGTTTATGTTCTGAACGTCACAAATGGCAGTTTCGATGCACAGTATCGCATATCCGCACTAATTGATATTTGGGCGAAACTTAAACCAAAAAATGAAAACAAAAAAAACCTCCCCGTTACAAATTTGATGTGATTTATTACCTGAACCATACAACTAATCTTCCGGGTGGTTGCGTGACCCGTCAATTTGATAACTTTGCGTTATTTCACAATAAAACACAAAATCGTCCAGTCACGTGACAGTGACCTTATTCGCGGCATTCGTATAACAATTTATCGACGTTATGAGATTTATTAGATTAATACGGGTACGTGTCGAGAATACACTCGATTTACAAGGACGAGAATGCGGTTGCGGTAATGTTGCTTGTCAATGAGATATATTGACGTGGTACGTTTATAACGTGGGGTTCACTGTACTCCGAATGACCCTAATCAGGATCGGATCGGATCGAAATCGATTCGATCGACCTAATGAGGAAAAATGCATTTTGTTCGCTTTTAGGCAGGGCCGGATTTTTTTTATTAGAAAAAATAATGCATGATGTTTATCTTTTCGATTCTGTTAAAATTTCGTAGAAAGGTAGTAGAAATATAGATATGAAATAACGTTGAAGAATGGAAATGCAACTCTCAATAGTTTTCGAATTGTCAAAGGTCAAATTATTGTTTAGTTTAATTTGGCTTAGAAAAGTTATAAAATATCGCCAAAGGGACAAAGGTAATAATAATAACATTGCAATATGCAAAATAACATATATAAAAGGCTTTATTTATATGTTACCTAATAAATATGTTAAACTTCAATCTACAATAACTGGAAAACTGCTGAGAATTGCATTTTTGTTAATATCATTATTATTTACTAGAAATCAACTTGTTGAATACATCAACGCAGTTTTGGAACGTTACACAGATACACAGAAATATATCTATACATACATACAGAATAGCTCTATTATATAGTTAGATCTACATGTACACTACATTTCTATGAAGTTACGTCAAAATAGAAAGGTATATGCATTCCATTTGTGAGAAGATACGGATCACGAATAACTACTATTCAATAAATAAATATTACAAAATTAAACTCAAAACAATTTTATTTGAATCAATCTGAAAAAGTATTTTTTTTAGGGTATCTTAAGACTTCCAACCGTCTCTGAATTAGGAGTTCCTTTAACTGCGCCGCACACACGTTTTATGGCGATTTTTTCCCATTAACGAGCCACAGTGTTAGGCTAAGTTCAGATTCGGAGTCGATTAACTTCGGGTTCACTTAGCGTGAATGCGGGCCACTTGATTAACGACGACAGACCAACAACACACACGATTTACCCGATTGACGAACGTTTTGTCAACGATCTGATCCCGAGAGCATTTACATCTTAATGTCGGTTCGTTTATGTACCTGCGTGGGATTCTGGACTTCGTATCAATCTTGTCAACGATCGGAAATGTTTCGATTTCCAGCACTTGTAGATTGTTCATATCGAATTGTTTAAACAGCAACGAAATTTATATGATTTCATTGCTTTGAGAACCAAATGTGTATGAAACTTTCATACTATTTGGATATTTGAAATTATCATGCTGGAGCGCGTTCCGACAGCGAAAACTGATGCCGGAACGGCGCTCCGGGGAAATTCTGCTTGACTATAACACTGATGTAGAGCACCTTTTCAGTCGTTATATAATATATAGAAAGGTGCCTTTACTTACTTTTATAAATCGAAGAAATCTCTCATCCTCGTTTATAACGAGATAAGAAAAGAATAATTCGCTACACAATTATCGAGCCGGATTATATCCGAGTCGGTTTGTTCGGGACGTCATTATGCAAAGTGCGAAGACGCCTACGCGATTCCTTTTTTTATACGATCGTAAAGAAGCAATGTGCGAGCAACGTATTCTCTCCATTATTTTTACGCCTCGGGCCCAGACTAGGCCTCGACTGGGCCACTAAAACGCACCGTTCCCACTGGAGACCCTGGCCCTAATCTCGGCCCTCTGACCGTCTCTGTTCAAGATATGTTTCTTAAACTATTTGCTCGAATAATTGAACGGGATATTTGTTGAATGTTTAAAAATGTATTGATTAATTTAAGGAAATAATATATTTAATTCTAGGCCCTCGATAAGGGGAGGATAGCATGGACCTAGTTTAGGGACTCAAGGATTTGAAATGGTCTATGATTGAAAAGCTAAAGGACCTTTAAAAATCCAATGTTAGCCTAAGTTAAGGTGCCATGATTCGATTATGGATTCTTTAAATACCATGGCGGTGTTTACATATAGCTTTTGTCATTGCCTTTTGCACTCTAAAGTTCGCATCTTACTTTTTCTAACATATGCTAGAAAGAAATAAAAGATATAGACATTGTATAGAGAAACTAAACGATAATACGAATAGCAACAACTATATGTAAACACATTTCAATCGATATCTTATAACAGGATAAATAACACCTCCAATTCTTCACAACTAACTGTAAAAATAGCATATATTATAATTCCAAAGATTATAACATCTAATTTGTATTCTCATTCAAAATTAATAAATTAAAATATATATGTATATAACGATTATGCATAAATCTTTTGACATAATCTTTAATTGGTCACTCATATCAAGTTCATGTAAACCAACTCATCAACATTTTCACGTGCAAATAACCCAGTAATCGTAAACGCTTCATATACATATGTTTAACTCAATATTTGCACACGAATCATTTTCATAAAGTCACATTCATACTATAGTTAGTTTTCATTCAAATTTCTCAGATGTTTCCATCTTTACACTCATATGAACATCGTCATTTTTTCGAGAGGCACAAAGGATCCAAAAAAAAGGATGCGGATCAAAAAAAAATTTAAGAAACCCTGCTCTATCGTAAATTCGCGAATAAACCGAGCTCGAAATCCTCCCTTTTTAAGTGCCGCGTGAATTTTTAACGGCGCCTGCGCACAACGACGCGGGAATAAAAGCGAATTTGAAATTCGCGCGCATTAAAAACTCAGCGCCGGAAAAACGGAAAATCTCTTAGCGAGAGGTATGTATATTTGTATGTATGTATGCATGTGTTTCGGATTTTTTCCGGTTTGAAAAACGTTCCAAATTGATTTGGCAGTGTTCGTGACATGCGAAAATCGGAATTGGCGCAACGAACGAAACGGTTACGCTCTCGTTGAACAAATAAGAGTTCGGTCAACGAGTTCTAATAGTTTCGTATTTTACCACGAGTTCGTTTTGAATAAAATCTGCGAAAAAATGCGACGAATTGAATGCTTTATTCAGTAAATAAAGGATTAAATAATATCAAAATTGTGTTTAAGAAAAATTCGATCATATACTAACATCGAAGGCATTTGCATTGTTCAAAATCTTACGATCGATTTAAAAAAAAAGCACTGTGGTAAATGTTATGAACGCTTTATTCAGTAAAAAAATGATTTAATTAATATTAAAAAAAAATGAATACGTACTTATATCGAAGGCATTTTTATTGTTCGAAATCTAACGATCGACTTGAAAAAAAGGCATTGTAGTAAATGTTATGATTGTTTTAGACAGCTAAATATATAAGAGATTCAATTTAAAGCTACTTGTGTTCTGAACTAAGCCACCCCATACATTCCTTTCATATGAAAATGTAAAGTCACGAAAGATAACAGGCATTATTTTTTCGATCGAAGGCCGCATCAAACACGAAGCTTCGATCGGCTATCGAAGAAATAAAATGGTATTCACTCCAATCGACCTGAGAGAGGTGTTGCTTAAAAGGTCTTATCAAGTGGAACAATATTGATTATTACTGTAAGTCTCAGATTTCGTTTTCTTCGGATATAATCAAAAATCTATATTGTCATTTTTCTGTATAAAAAAATCATATTCATACTCATTAATGATATATAAATCGTATCTATTGGAGTTGGAACCACCGTCCATACATTTTTTCCACGTTGATTTCAATCAATTGTATGAATGCGAAACTTTTTTACATGTACGAGCCTGTCGTTGAAGAAAACGTCATAAATTTCATTGCGCTTTTTCGTATAACAAATCGTTATCGGAAAATACTTGAATGTGATGTGTAGACATAGGCAAGGGAATGATAAATTGACCCGAAACACGTTTGACACGTGGGACCAGGCGGCGGCCATTGTTCTTTTACTATTTCACTTTTAGATGAGCAATAGAATTTATTGGGCACGTTTTAACACCGAGCACAATAAATAAATACATATGAAAACTTAACGTCCTTGTGTCCTTAGGGCACGAGGGACACGATTCGATTTAGCCCCCTTCGAAACCAATTTATAATTTTACCATTTGCCCATTTCGAATTCGATTCGAAACGAAGCTAGTCACTGTAATATATTTTAATTTATCAAAATATGTTAGAGTTCTCTTTTGAGTCCTATTTTTGAACAAAAAAATAGATTTAAATGTCAAAGCACTAGGCATAGTCATAGTTTTTCTCATTAATTGACGAATTTTTTTCGGGTGTACTAAACTTTGTCTTAATATTATGTAGTGTGTAGTCTGTTATTACGTGTCGGAAATAATGATTCGATTTTTATGGCTCGAAATAAAAATTCGATAGATAATATTGATTAATTGTTCAAATTAAGTCTCAAGACATTAAGAAATAATACCTGTTACAAAAGTCATACAATTTATTAAAAAAAAAAATGATTCCCCTAGTACTATGTGAAACTTATGCACTGACACACGATTCCATTTCCGAAATGAACTTCACGCATAAAATACGTATGTAGAACAGCCCCAACATTTAAAATATTTATGGCTATCGATTGAATAGTTGGTTGCACCATATAATTACATATATTGCTATATGTTTCAGATCCGTGACCAATTTACACATTGTCGCGTGATGCACGTGGAATTCATTAGTATATACGCACATTTAATCATTTCGAAATTCATCGAAGTATCCATTTAAAAATTTCATATAAGTGATTCGATTCGTTCGGATATTACTGATGGATCGTATGTGAAAATTGGTTTCGGCTAATTACAGTTGGATCATTTCTAGGGATAGCTTTTAAAATTACACATATGTGTAGGTGTAATATCTGCGTGTAAAGGTTTCGTTAATGGCCGACAATTACGCTTGAGTTTTTGTTATCTGAGCAATAAATCGACCGACATTAATTTGTCGCCTACGTTTGCCTCTAAATGGAAGTTGACGTCGTTTATAAATGCATTGCGATATTTTAAATTGTTGCAGATGTGAAGATTAAATTTTATTCGATTGAGGCGCATTTCCACTTGTGCAATCTGCGATGAAAACCTGCAACGCAACCCATAAAGATGTGTCACTAATTGGTCATCAATTAGCATTGAGTTGAATTGCAAATGAAAAGGTTTATCTATAAATCCAAGGGTGCGTTTGTATATAAATTATCATTTTTTACTGATGTTATAGTCTAAATTGGTCCTGAATCTTAACTTATCTTAACTTAACAATCTTGGTTTAGTTTCAAGACCAATTTTGGACATAAATGGCACAAATTAGACCATAAAGACAAAGGAAAACCAAGTTAATCACTTCAGTAAATAGCTTATACTAGATGAGGCAGATATATGTATGTATTGATAGAAGTAGTGGCTGCCGATAGATGTCTTCAGCTCCCGACAGGTATCACATAAATCGATCAGCACGAAAATATAAAATATCAGAATAACAAGGTATCTAAAGATGTGTTAATTCAATGAAAGTTGCATTTTCGAATATGAATCGAGTTTTCGAATATTTTGCCTAATCGGCCGGAAGATATCGAAGTCTCCCCAAGAAAACGGTTCGTCTGAAATAAATATGTGACGATTTGTGCAGTCGTTCGTGGGTATAAAAGTCTCGTGTGACATTGCGAAATCGCAATTCCGCACTTGTCATATATCGTTCCCGGGATTCGGTAACGAGAATAATCTGATCGAACGTGAAAGCGAATAGTAGTGATATCGTTTTACTTTACGCGGATGTCGACTCCTTTGATGTGATAAAAAGGAAGAAGAAAAGAAGAATATCACTTAGAATCGAAAAAACACTATCGCAAATTCTTTTGTTCTTTGAATGCTGCCTACTCGCCGTAGTAGAAAGATATCGAATTTTCTATAAAAAAATGTGAAGGAAAAGAGAGCCGTAAGCGTACGAGGTGAGGCATAAACGAATCGTATAACTTTGATAGAATTTATTTATAAATTAAAACTTTTATATTCTAGTTCGCACTGCGGATGAAATTATCTATTTAAACATTTAAAACTTCACCCCCGTACAAGAGCACAATGCAGAGAGAGATCTCGTTACACAAGAGTAATTGGCTTTACAAAAAGGCTAAGTACAGCGAATTCGTTCAGGATGCGAATCAAAATACATTGTATTCTAAAAGGATTAGAGAATAGTTTAGAAAAAAAAGGCATTAACCTTATTTATTAATTCATGACGATATTCGATCTAGTCTCGATTAATTATTGAATGGACGTTTAAAAACCCGTTTTTCAACCCTCTGCAAGAGTTCAACCCCAAGCCGAGCAGGTCAAGCGAATTTCCTCAAGTGCCTCCCCCCAATTTTGTATTGATTTTGCAGCGGGGCAACGAAAGAGTGTCTAAAAGTTAGTCGGCGTGTCGCGCCCGAAACAATATATCACAAGTTTTACGGCGGACTCTTGCATTTAAGGTCGTCTTACATAATTCACCGGGGGCCAACGTCACCCTTAACGGAAACTCCCTTAGGCTACGTTTTCACGAATTGTATTATATAAAATTTCCGTGAAAGCTCTGGAAGAATGTGCAAGGCTGATATAGTTCAACGTATTATACATGCGAGCCGTTTAATGTGCAAAGTGTTTCTGTTTAACGGTGCTACAGTTCAAATTGGAACTAAGTGTATAATTTTTAGAATAGGCTACTTTTTTTTCGATTTGGGGTGAAAATACATGAGTATTGCCCATAAATGGCACATATCATTGGAGAGAAGATGACGAAAACAATCACTTCGACTAGTACATAGAAGTCCCGGTCGCTGATAGATGCCACCCGAATCGCTAGGCATAAATATACGAGCGATTCGTATTCATATAGTAATTTATACTAAGTGTTTTGATAATAAATAACCGATTTTTCACTTTTTTAGCACTCGAGCTAGTTAACTACACTGACTTCTTGAAATACGAGATGCACCAAGTTTGTCGAGCTCTGCGAACAAAAGACCGAATACGCGTTTCTGAGAATCATTGTAATTGACTAAATCAAAGGTCATAAAAGTGAAAATATTGACCCTAAATCTATTTTTTAAGTGGAATTAACCATTTTAGGCTTATACGAATCTACGCCCAATAATATTCTCGATTATTGATTGAATTGAAAAACTCAAGAAGGCTTGAAATCCAAACAACTGACACTCTGACACACATCGAATCCCGAACAAAAAGCTTTTAAAAATAGCAAAATGCACGAACGAGAATATTGAAGGATAGTGAAAACTCAGTCTTAACTCGACGCGAGAACCGGGCCCCCATGGGGCGCAGCACCCCCTGAGTCAGGGGGGTCGGTTTCCTCAAGTCATGCAGGAATGCAGGCTCACGTTTGCCTTAAGTGAATCCCGTTGCTATCGTTACGCACCGATGGTGAGTTTCGAAGGCTTGAATTGTGCAACGGCGGCGTCGGAGTTCCTAAGGCTGTATGATTGACGTTGTGTCGTTTGGGGGTGGATTTTGAATAAGCGAAGATCGTGTTTGGCTTATGTGCATATGTATAAGTTTGGATTGTGATGTTATTTGCATGAAATTGAAAAAAAATTGAAAAGATTTAATTTATTACTTAAACTTTTGGAGGGGTGGGAGTCGAATTATTAGAAAATGAAACGATTCTATATTATAAAATATAAATAGCGAATGAAAAATCTAACTTATATCTCCATAAATACTAACATTCAATTTACTCTATCACTTTTGGATGGTTTGTCTGTGTCGTTTGGATTATTTGTGTGTTTATGTCGAACGATTTGGGTGACATCTATCAGCAGCTGAGACATCTACTTGATGAAGCGATTGACTTCTATCACCTAGCTCTTTTGAGTTGTGCTATTATAAGGTTGGTTAAGTTATTTATTTTAAATCAGAAAATAGCCCATAGTTACGAAACCACTGAAAAGTGGAGTCTTAAATGCAATTGAGACTGCAGCACCATTAAAAATAAGCTTTCGAATTGAAGAATGACCAGTATTTTAAAAACAAAGAGACTTAAGCAACTATAAAATGAAAACAACAATCATTTTAATGTTTCCATGAATACCAACATACAATTTACTCTCTATACTTTTGGAGGAATAATGGTGGAATCATTTAAGAATAAAACAATGATTTAAAAAAAATAAAAATAATCAATGATAAATTATGCCAAAGTCTTAATACATACCAACATTCAATTAACTCCCTAAACTTTTGAAAGAAGAAAAACCAAATTACAAAACAATAAAACGAATCTAACAACTATAAAATAAAAAAAAACGATAAAAACGAAACAAAAACAACCCTCCCCAAAAATAAAAATAAAAAAAAAATCAAATCGTCAAAAAAGCCACATTAATTACCCAGATTTGCGTTTTCGACCCTCGAAAGGGTGAGCTAGGGTCGCTCCGGCACAAAGCGGAACATGACGTTTCGGAATCATGTATTCGGACTGCAGCCTTCCGCTTCGTGCCGGTCCGCAATTAAACAGGTAAACGACCCATCGGGGCTCAAGTGTTATGACAATGGGGGTGAGTTTTCGGTTACGGGGGGTTGGGACTCACGCGTCTCGTGCGAAACCACTATTTCGGTTCTATGGAAGTAAGTGTGCGCTGTTGTCGAATTTTGGGAATATTTCAATTTTATATATCGATCGAATTCGATTGTACAATTGAAATTGATGTGTGCATGTGTTTTCTATGACTTTCATAATTTTTAATGATTGTGAGTTTTTAGGAAATTTTGTTCTTGAACCTTCTTGAGCTCAACCTCCATACTATATGCTTAAAAAAAATGAAGATTGTTAAAGTTTGATTTCAAAAATATTGAAATTTTAGACATCGTGCTATCGAATTTAATTGAAAAAATGAAAAATGGCGCCGCAAGCAATTTTTTTTTATGAATTCCCACAAATTTTACTTAAATTTTTCATATTAGGGCTCTTTTTCAGCTCTTCTATAGTAGCTTATATTTTTTTAAACGAATAGTAGTTCTATTTTTGTTAAGGCTATGTATTTTTGTTTTAATTTCGCTGATTTTTCCATTTATACAAAGCTTACATTTTCCGAAGACATAAGCAGGAAGATGACTTATATTTTCTAAATAAAACTGTAATTTAAACAGCATATAAAATTGAATATTAATTCTACGAATTTTACTGCACCATACTCAAAATTTCATTTAAATAGAACCGCTGCTAAAATATTACATTACCTTCCTAAAATTTTTAGCGAAAACAAAATTTCCAACATTTCACCCACGTTTCCGGAACAAAAACGAATCGTAGGTACACACGACCGTACATTTCATCACAATGAAACCTCTTCTTATATAAACCGAAACGCACCCCGAAAACTATTTATTCAAAAACGAAACGCATTAAAGTGTTATTTCCTCGTTTTGTGCAAGAGTGGGTGCGAAGCTTTTTGCTTGACCCCCATTGTTTCAAGCTTTCAAGCCATCGCGAACGACTGATAAATAATTTAAGGGTTGCGAAGGGTGTGTGTGCGAATCAAAAGAGCAGCACACCATTGTGCTTCGTATGAATAATGGTTTTCGCTGGTGAACTACCTCATCAAACATAAATCAGATTAAAGCACGTCGAGTTGGAAATACCTCGGGCACTAATTGCTCAGGTCTAGGAGACTCTTGTACTGGAAGTTCACGTCTTTTGGAAGGAGAGGTTTTGTAATTGTACCCATTGATTTCGATAGAAATTTGTAGAAATGTAATGTAAGTATAAACATGGAAGAGTTTTGAATGCGAAAAATGATATTCATAATAGTTTTTTAGTTATCGTTGGTCAAATTACTGCCTATAGGTAAAAGAAAGATAGCTACATAGCTATTTCTTTTCCTATAGGTGTCTCTATCGAAGTCCGTTCCACTTCTCAGTGAATGGGTGGTAAAAGTTTAGTATAATTGTTAAGTGTACTTACAAATGCTAAATATGAAACGCTTTGACGTACACATTTCCAAAGGAACAAAGATAATAATAACAATATAAACGCTCATCAAATATTTCGTGCATCACAACTGTTTCATACCTATTCTTATACTACATTCCTACAAATTTTCATTAAAATCGGCAATAACATTTATGAAAGCTTTTCTTATCAGATACTGTTTGACCCATGTCCTTTAAAGTAGCCAAGAATCTAGTCAGTGAATCTTATTTGTGAATCTAACAAATATACCGAAATTTGATCGGCGATAACTAATGAGAGTTGCATTTTCGTTCTTCACAACTATTTCATACCTATATCAATACTAAAATTCTACAAATTTTCATCGAAATCGGCTATGAAATTCATGAAAGTTTTTCTTGTCGGATGCTGTTCGACCTATGTGCGTGAAAAGTGGCTAGGAATCTAGATGTTGGGTCTTGTTTGCTCTCGTCTAGCGAGGTTTCCGCTCCTTGGGGGAGAGGAGAACCAACCAAGGGGCGCAAGTGCGGAATTGAATAAATTACAGGAAGCCGTTTTGTTTACATACGTTTTATTGTTGGGTACGGCCTCGGGGCATTGAACCGAGACGACGAATCGAAATTGCACAGATTGAAAGTTTAATTGTGTGTTTGAACGAGAAGCACTCGAAATGCATTTTTTAATCGAGTTCCTAGTGCAGGATGGAAGCAGAGATTTATTGAGCCTGTGTTTGTTACAAGGCTTCACCTATAATAAGTGTTTTATTCATTCTGAATCAAACTTTTGTATGAATTAATTTTTATTGTTAGCTAAGAGATGACCACTTTTGACCAAAAAAGAACTTATGGTTAAGAAACTGCTCAAAAACTGAGGCTCATGTTCGATTTAGATTGTATTGTAAAAAATCATCTATAATCATTCATATGAATATGAATACTCAATATAAATAAATGAATAGATCAAACATTGCATGAATATCTTTGCACATTCGAAATTTACCAAGAGTCAATTCCGTAATGAAAATGGATTTATTCGATACATATTCAATGAGACATATCGAATAGACTTAGTTATGTATGAAAAAAAATCAAAGTTCAATCCCTAAATAGACCACAAAGTTAGGGCAACAAATGTACGGTGCATGGTGAATTTAAAAGAAGCGTGAGTATTTTATGAGAAAGATTTTCACCCCAGGACTATCAATGCAACTACATAGCGCAATAAATGTACTGGAAACACAGATTCGAACATTCGATTCGATCGTACGGAAGACTGCAACCAACTATCTAAAAAAGCAAACGCAAAAAAAGCCTTAAAAAAGTGTACAAAACGTCAATTTTACATCGAAAAACGAATCTCGAAACCGGATATTGATTGATTTCAACACTAGTACGAAATATACAGTGATAAATCACTGCATATGAGAATCTGCGTTACACACGAAACTTTATACACCTTATGCTAAGGTAGATACATGTGTCTACAGTGTTGTGAAAAATTCTGGACACTAATTTTAGAAATTTTTTTTTTTCGTATTAAATCGCCTTATAGTTTTCTTAGTATAATTCAAAGAGTGATCAAGTAGTTTTCTTAATGTAGTAGCATTTTGCGCCATTTATAATGATTTTTGTACAAGAGACTTTTATTCGAAATTGAGTTAAGTTCAGTATAATATATAGAACCATTATCTGTACAAACCTCAATTTAAAAAAAAAAGTCACTGTACCCTTTGTACTGTTAAGTCGTCAAATACAATATTAAAAACCATACTCAATCACTCTTCAAATAAAACAAACAACAATCCAATTCAATGAAAATTTTCAATAAAATCCAACATTTATCAAGAATTCCCAGAATTCCTCACAACAGCGTAGTGCTGGAAGCAATCAGTCGATAAATTAGGGATGAATTATTCGCCACGTACGCTCGTATGACTTTTAAGATGTACCTTCCGTCTAATAATTTATAAGGAACAAGCGAGGCTGCTGTGCACAGGGGGTGGTCTTCGAGATTCATTATTGATCTCCTCGGCATCTTCCCGATGTGTCTATACAATATAATGTGTTCGATATGAGCAACGGTTCTGTACTGAATTTGCTTCGACGGTGAGCAAAACAAAATCGAGATGTACGTGATTCATGTTGCGGAGGTGGACTTAAGTTTGATTGGAATGATTTATAATTGGGTTTTCGTAGTGAGAGTTTGAAATATTCATCATAATTGTTAAATAAAACGTTCAGTGTACAAAATGATCGATTTCATTAAACGAAAAGTCGAGACAAATGATGAAACATATGATGCATTTTTAAATATTCACTCAATTTCAAAGATTCAATTCGACTTTAAATGAGTTGTTATTTTTAAAGTGCCTCATATTTTTTTTATTGAATCAATCTCATCCTTGCACAATTCAGCTTTCAAATCAATTCCAATTCGATTAATATTTAATGAGTATTTGATATCCCATATTTGCTATGTAAACGAAGTGCATGCAATCGAACTGTGTTTGGATAGAAATGGAAGTACTAGATTGGAATAGCTTAAATATTTCCGCCTAGATAGACTTTGTTTGCTCTCATAATAAATGAAGCATTATACCTACATACGATATATTAAGATATTTGTACATAAACGATGCGTTGAATATTTTGTGATGTAAACGTTTTAGTTTGATTATATGTGAATGCATTAGTGCATAGCGTGTGTTGCATTCTATACCATGAATAATAGTTTTAATTCCTACACGACACAGTTCTATGTAAGAATATCGATTAGGTATTTTTTATTCGAACCCTTTTCTTGTCTGGAGCCGTTGTAGAGGAACATCGCATTAAATAGAGTTAATTTTTCAAACAAACTACGCAAGATATACACAAAGTCGCATGTTTATATTACCGTTCAAATTTATTCAGTGTTCGGACTTCGATGAAGTTTTTGTTTTGAGTCGATCTGAAATATAGAACTAATATTTGGAAATATAATACGTTAAAATCAGCGATGCTGAATATTTGTGATCTTAGGCGTTCAGATTATAAACATTTAGCTCTTTGTCTGAAAGCTATGAAAATATTATTTCAGCGTGTTTACAAAATAAAATATTCGAATTTTCGTGAATTAAATTATGATTTTGGGATAAAATTTCATCGATAATTACAAGTCGATACATCGAAACACATTGACTTATGGCAAATGCTTGGGTCGTTAACACCTTAAGGGTCATCTTGCCATCCTCTGGGAGCTATAAACTAGAGGTATTCAGGCTATTTGATCTTACGAAGGATCCTGTGACAATTATGCCAGATGAATAATTTCCCAGGTTCGGTTCGGAATTAATGATTGGTGCAAAATCGCAGATTTATATCGAGCAATATTTTCACAAAATTAACTTATAAAATCATTCAATCTCCATCGAACTGCGTTTGACAAGCCAAATTGAAATTTTCCAAAGGCAAAAATAATGAAAACTCATCACAATCGACAGAAGCGTTATATTTAAAATATACATATATGAAAAGTTCGGACACGTTGAATACAGTGGCGTAGTATAACGGAATTCCACTATCTTTAATCAAAAAAAAAAAACATAGTATGAAGATGTCTTAGTATTATCAGGTCTCTCAAATAAAGAAAAAAGTGATAATTTTTTTTATTATTTTTTATTTTTATATTACTCACGAATGATTGATAATTTGTTAATATTAACGAATTTCTATACGTAAAAGTTCAAGCAATGGTAAATTCATATTGCACAGTGCAGCGCAGACATGTGTAGTGCCATACAGAAAAATATATTTATATGGCAGAAGAAGACGATTTATTTATATATTATTCCTTATATTATTATTAATTACATTTATTTATTAACATACAAGTAATTTTCATCAATTTATACCCAAATTCATCAATAAGTATCACTCACACAAAATGGAGAATTGAGTTGTAAGGCAAAGACTCCAAAGAGTAAGTTTCGCGTAGATAGGATTGTCTCTGTATTTTTCTGTATGCCACGACACGATACAATGAATATCTGTTGAATATGACCTCAAAACATAATTTTTCAATTTTTTAGAACCTAGCATTACATCGCCTCAAAATGTATCACCACACCACTGGAATAGAACGCATCCAAAAACGTACAACGACCAATCGAAAAGCCCGAAAATGCAAAAAGGGACACACACAACACACAAACACACATTCGAGCCGAAACAAAACGAAAATCAATGGAAACGTTGTACGCAGAGTGCGGAATTTGGACAATTTTTGCGTTCTTTGACAAAAGCGCTCGTCAACGTGTCAGCGGCAAACGAGCGCCAAATTCAAATATCGAAGCCCGAAACAATGGCGGCTCGTTTCCCCATGGGGGAATTGGCTCTTCCTGCGGGAAAACTTTCCGCGGCTGCATTCGATCGGACTTTGGGATTTCTCGTTTGCCGCTGCATTATCTAAGCGGTGATTGTGTCTCGGTCCTAATGCGGGATTTGCTCCTTCTGACTATTTCCATGGAATTTATTTTCGTTCCATACACGGAATTATGCTCATATGCAGGGATGGATTATACGGGGAATGCTTATCGTTTCTAACAAGATTCTTGATTGAAATCATTACTTTTCTTTGTATTGTTCTAGCATTCATAGTTGTATTGATATGTGGAATATTCGTTGATTTTCTAACTGAAAATCATATCATATTTTGCTCTAGTGCGAGAAAATATATAATTTCAAGCTATTATAGAAAATATGAACATTTTTTTCAGCACCACATTTCTGATCTAGATCGAAAAATGCGATAATTTCTAGTTAAAAGAAAAGACTTACTCCGTATAATCCATTCTTGATCATATGCAGCGTTAACACGTAGCTGTTGCCATTCAAGTTACCGTTACTTTTTTTGTTCTAACGTTTGCATATAACTTTTTTTGAATTGTAGAGAACGTTCTATCGTGTTCACATTATGGCTCTTGCTATTCAAGTTTTCGTTGTCTTTCTCAATCTAAAAGCCATTATGTGAACGTGGAATTAGAGCAAAAAAAGTAATGCCAACAAGAATAGGCAACAACCATGTGTAAAAGTCGCAATATACATATTTTAGATGAACGAGACTTCAACTATTTCAAACAACTTTTTTATCACTCTTCATTATCAAAATATCTCTATCTATAGGTAGAGATATGTTAGAGAGATGGAGATATTAATGTTATAACATTTGGAATGAATTATATAAAAATGAATTTTTCACGAAAAGAAAACATTCAAGAAAAAGTCAACGCTGTTCATTCGGGACAGCTTACAGTTCTTTCAATTAAACTCAGGTCCATTCTTAATTTTCCCAACCCTCGAAAAGCTAGAAAAAGAACATTCTAATGCAAAGGGACATACCTACGATATAATGTTTTACGAATTCATCCCCGAAGGCTTCGTCGCTAAAGCTCCCCTAGAGTGCGTGGCTCTCGCGATATATATTTATTTTGCTGGGGGTTTTATTTTTTTCCCCACCGTTCTTGGCCTGGTCCGTTTTCTTCGGAATACGAAAATGGATGCATCGCATTTGTATTCGCGGTGCAAAATCGCTATCGTTTTAAAATTGCTTTGTTTCGTATTTTTCAACGGGCTGTGCAATAAATCAAAACTCGAGACGCCGCTTCCTAAGCGGATTGAAAATCCTTTATCGAAGCTTAATGGCGATCGACATAACGGCTTTTTGCTCCGCTAGTTTCTAGGAAACGAGATTTATTTGTATTGTTCTTGCTTCGAAAGCATCAACGCATCGATGAGTAATATTTCATAGAAATTCAGACTTAAAAATGTTTCATAAAAACTGACAAATAGAGGATTCATAAAATAGACATCGATTTTGATTGAATTTTACAAAAATTGCAGCGTAGCTAGTAGAAATATTTTTTTTGAAAATTTTGTTAAAAAGAAACATTTGTTAAGTGAACAAATAAAATTATGTTTTTAATGTTATTTTTTGATATATTTTCAAAGAAACACTTACTATTCCGGAGCCTTTACCTTCTGATTCACTTCTTAACTTGAAATTGGATAGTTATGATCGATAAATTTTGTATTAAAAAGGTAGGAAATACTTTTATGAAAATAATAAAAAAATAATGATAAGGGTAACAATAATAATATGTACGTTAAAAAAACCATGTAAAAAAATCAATTGAAACATTAATATCTATGTGATTGCACCTAACTTCACCAAACTTACAATCAAAATAGCGGTAAGCAAAAATCTATCGAAAACTACTTGTTCCTTCATCACAATTTCCTCATACTCGTATCTATAGGTGCTTACATTAAATTTCTAAAAAAATTCAAAAAAACATCTCTTTGTGAATAATATTCTACACTTCCGAAACTTTTTTATTTCATAAAAAATGTTCGATCGATATCGAAATAAATGCCTAGGACAAAGCAAACAAACTTTCTCTCGGAAACTGAAAGAAAAACCGTGTAACAACAGGCAACGTGACGAATTCATATTCAGCATGCAACGTATTATTTTTTGTTATGAAGTTTTCCCTTCGGAAGTGGGAGTTTTCATCCTGTTGCCAATATTACGGTTGTGCCTCTGCCGAGGGGGTGGAAAAAACCCACCCCGTGTCCCCAAGAAAAATGCTCAGTATTTATGGAAACATTCTTCCTCGTTCATGTGAGACGGTAAAGACGTGACTGCTTTTACATTTATATTAAAATTTTAAAGAAAGACGCGCCGCGAAGCTTGCATTACTTTGGAAATTATTTAATACGACATAGCAGCTTCTCAGAAGGCTTTCTTACCTTTGCAAACTTTCAAAGACAATATGATAATATGTTAAAATGGTTAAACAATTATTTGATATGAAAACCTACAATACTAATCAATATTAGAATCGTTGAATAGCAGCTTATTTTTTAATCTACAGATTTGACAGTTATATCGAATTGATTACGATTTAAATTTTTCAACATAAAAATAGTGGCCATTGGCTATAAATGTAGATATTTATCTTTAATATAAATATAATTGAATCAATGTGTGTTATTTATACATCCCATAACGGTGGATTCGTTGACAATTTAAATTTCCAGAGAAATTTTGTATTCTTGTAGAAAAGTTTCTGCATCATAACAGGATTTCTATCATTTGACAGTTCTCAGGGGGTTCTTTCCATGGCCCATTTGTAGTAATTGTTAAGCACGGCCTACATACGCAACTAAATTTACTACGAAAAAGTAAAATACTTAACAACACAATCAACTTAAAATCCAAAGTGTTTCGAGCAATTTCAGATCACAGAACCTAGTCATAGAACACACACTTCACTTAAAAAAAAAACTGAGCAAACTTAGGTCCGAGCCTCGAATCAGATGTGCAGCAAAGCAACTTTAATTAAATTTGCTCTATTTCTCGGTTAGTAAAGATTAATTTTCATTTGTTTGCGCTAACCGTTTGCATAGACGCTAAATGTCCTCTCTGGTGTAAAGTAAACAATATCTCGTAATTAAAGAAACCCTCCGCAGCCAGAGAGAGAAGCAAACCCCTTTCGTCGGATACTCGAAAGGTCCACCCCATTTGCCACCCCCTTTTTGAATTTATTTTTGTGTGTATAAAAGGCTCGGCCAGATTCCTTATCTACCTGTTTTTTTCTTCTGTAAATTGCGAGTTTTCTTTATTTCGGCAAATACTATTTATTATTTCGGGCAGCGTTGAACCCGGCTAAATTTATATTTGTTTACGCATAAAATAGACCGAAAATAGTACGGGTTTCGGATAAATACGGTTCGTTTCTTTTATTCTATTTTTTAACATAAGATTTTTTTTCAAACAATTATTATATATAAAGAAAATATAAAGAAATTTTATTTTATTTATTCAAAGAAATCCTAAATCAATAAAGTTTAAGTACTTATTATGGTGGCTAATCAGATACAATGGATTTAATTTCATAATAAACTTTGTATACCTTGAAAACTCTAAAAAAATGTAGCAAATACGTTTTCGAAGCTTATGTCTTTTTATTAAAAAAAAAAATGAATCAATCTCTTTAAATATTGAATTCCATATATAAAATGAAAATCCGAATCCGAAAATACGATTCAAAGCAAGTATCTAATTATAGACAATAATGAATTATGAGGGGGTTCATATTTATAGCTAGAAACATTATTACCTTTCTCATTCTAGTGATTATTACTAGCCCTTTTTTACATTGACGTTTCTAAATAGGATGAAAAAAGTAGCTTCTCACAATCCATTACAGCCTATAGATAAGTATAATAGCTTAAAAATATGTATGTTTACTTCTAAATTTGAACAAATACAATTAGAACAGATCATTCCAACTTTGGTTAAAAAGCAAAATGAATTTAAACTACATGCAGTTCTTCAAATTATATAAGAGCTATCGAATTCTTAGAGCGGAAATAATGAATATAGTATGTCTGTCTCTGTCTGAAGCTGTATTAACATTCATATTAGAAGACCGCATAATTTAAATTCATTCAATTTTTTAACCAGAAATGAAAAAATCGACCCATACTATTCCACATGTATTAAAATTACTTAGGAACAAAATACAAATTTATGAATTTTTTTCAAAAATTCAACTCCAAACACACAAAATTTTGACCCAATTTCCTTAACCATTGAAAACGCACTCTTCAACGATCCATCGACGACACCCTCAACGACCTTCGTCTCGGAAGATATCCTCAACACTCCTTGCAGTCCAGATTCGCGCAGTCAGCCCCGAAGGGCCGCAAATTAAGCGGACGATAACGCGACCAGAGGCAGATAGGGCACGCGCCCCTTTCCCCCCGCTCCCCCTTTGGCCCCCCATGGGCGGATGGGGGCGCATGGGGGCGGATTCCCCCGCCCTATCTCCGATCAATATCTGGCGCTCCGTTTAGTGTTCGCCCCCGTTTAAATTTAGTGAAGGTTATCACCTCCGGGGAGTCTTCCGTCAATCTTTCCGATTTTGGCGACAAACGGATGGATGGCTTGTTCTTGGTGAGATTCGTTTTTTTTTTTGGATTTATTTTATTAGTGGATTTTGTTATCTGGATTTGCTCGAGACTCTATAGACTTTGAGTCGATTGTGTATAGTATTTTCCATTAAGATTTCAGTAGTAAATCTCGTTGCTTATGCAGGTTGTGCATAATATTCGCTGCAACTTAAGTGCCCTCGCAACAAATCACAAAATTAAAAAGAAATTGACTTAAGAACTCAATACCAGCAATTTTAATTCGTCACATAGATATACCGATTGGCTCCTAAAATCATCATATTTCAATGAAAGGACCGTCTTATAAACTATAGAAAAAAATATCAAGAATCGAATTTTCTCCTATCGTTATTAGAGAATTCACAATTTCACTTATTCAAATAGATATTTTGCTCTTACAATTAGTGAAAATCAAATTTAGAATATGTAATCAAATTAATGTATTGTCAGTTCATAGGTAGTAATTCATTTGTATGAATATTATATATCAAGCAATTAGCACAAGTAATCTTGAGCTTACACAGACGTCAATGACACTAATCACTAATACTATACATCACGAGCCATTTGCATAATTGTAAACGGACAACACGCAGTGATCAACCCCTATATTGTCGATTCGTAGAAAAACGATCGATCGAAACCTAGTTTTCGATTAATATTAACGAATTCTACATACCATTTCGAATCAAACACCGTAAGAAATGTCAAACATTACCTTTCAAGTCGGGTGGATACGATATGCATGCAGAAGCCTAATTTAGTCAGTCTAAACCGGGGTTCCGCTTTTGCATAATGCGTTTAAGTTATCCTCACCGGTACAAATTGGATTTGGTTGCATTCCAAATGCATACGGAGCACGATTAAGTATTACCCCAACGAGAGAGCTTCAAACCTCGATATTTACCATTGTCATTTTTCGGAGAATTCACGATTTTAGTTCAACACGTAGCATAGCGTTATTACATGTCTGTGTTTGCTACATTCGATCGATTCTGGTGAGATTTACGTGTCGTTTTCTTAATTGACTAATCGATAAATTATATCATTTGATTATAGAAAAAAAATCTTTAATAATGCTATATGAAACAATTCCTAAAACTGAATCCTGGACTGTCGGTGTCAATCGATTCGGGTGACAACTATCGGTAGCCGGGGCTTCATCTATTTATCTATTTCAGCTGGTGAACTTGACTATTTGACGAATTGATTGGCATTTGAATTATGAGCTGTGACGTCTATCGGCCTCCAGAGCATATACCTATCTATCTGTCTTAGTATTACTACAAATTGTTTCACAAAGTGACTGATTTCTGTTTTACTAGCTATGCCGATTATCGCCAATATAGGATTAACAAAATTAACGAAACTGCTGAAAAGCAGAAATCTGAGGCCGATTAGAATTGAAAAATAGGCAATGAACGAATAATACAAACGTTCCAATGCTTTGGAAATTCGAACTTTTAACATACCGCACACGTATTTATTGCATCTTTCGAATATTCACAACTCACACATTTAATAAAACTCACATATGAACCGTATTCAATACAATCCAATGAGAATTGTATTGTATAGATTGCACATAAGTGCATGTATAAATGTGCGACTGCGTTCCACGTTCTAAATACCATTCGGCGAGATCCCCTTGCATGTCGAGGGCTTCAAACTCTCGCCATTGAATTTCCTTAACTTTTCGCGGAAAACCATTACGGCAAAGAGGGGGCCGCTTTCAGGTAATGTTTTCATAGTGTCGTTCGCCCAAGACTTTGCTACGTGTTCGAGAAAATTGCCAGTGAATTTGCCCCCGAGTCGAAAGTGCGCACGCTTTACTCGCGAAGAATCTTTATTTCAAACTATTGTTTTATACCAGGCGGCAAGCGATTGTCCTATATTCGAAATGAAAATGGCGGAGGAATTCAAATTAAATTTATACTGTTTTGGAATTGCGATGCAGTTCCGTTCGAGTGTGTGTTTTGATGCTAGAATTAATTTTTCTGCAAAGTAAATTTCTTGTTTATTACGAAATATAATTTGAATTTAGGTCGCATTTTATACGATGACTGAAAAAGTCACGGGGTGCAAAAATGACTTCATGGTGATTTCGAGAGAGGTGCACTTAAAGTTGAACATGTAATAGCAGGAGGTCAAGTGATTTGATGATAGATACATATATCTCAGTAAACGTTCCAAGTTCGTTTATATCCATTTGACATCAAATATATGAGCGTACATAGAAGCAATTCCTGTACTTAGCTCAATTTCAGCAAAAATGTCACTTGTACCTCTCGATCTTTTCAGTTGTCAAATGGAGTTGTTACTCATAATAAAATCTTGAAAAAAACTTGATTCGAAGCTAAAATCGTCATGAATACTGAATCAAAGCATTTCAATGAAATAAAAAGCGATCAGGTGACACCTATTGGTAGCCAAAACTTTTAATCGATGAAATGATTGACTTCTATCATCTTTGTTATTAAAGATTGTGCGAATGTAGGGTAGATCAAAAGGATAATCAGTCTTAAAAACGTACCTATGATTATGAAATCGCAGAAAAGTTGAGGTCCAGGTTCGATTAAGATTGTGGCATTGGTTAAAAAAAAAACATTAAATAGTTGAGGCAAGTGAATGTTTGTTGTTTTAAAGGCACATGTGTATTCGTTTTGTGGCAAAGTTTAATCTGCACCTTAGCAAGGAAAACGCAGCCGTTCTATCTCTTAGGTGATAATGTAAGAAGTAGTAAAATACGTCCCGGACCCAGGTCCTCGGCCCTTTGGGCGAAGCTTTGTTTATGGCGAACGGCGGTGGAATAACAAAACTAGGGAAAGAAATAACATTTAGCGAACTTAATTGCCCCAAACAACGATTTAGGGTTTCTCCTGAGTTTCGGCCGAGGGCGAAGAGACTGTACACGAGTTCGGGAGAATATCTTCAAACCACCACCTTCTTCTTCTTCTTCCACCATCCTTCGGTGAAACTCCAGGTGGGTGTAATAAGGGAGAGTCAGAGGGAGGACAGGATGCGATCCCATTACAATTATTTCCCGAGGATATACATCCAGTGTTGCTTATTGGGTTTCATGCGAACGTATAAAGCGGCTGTTCTGACTTTGATATTTTTTCCTTGTCGTTTTCATATTACGTGTTCCCGTACCTGAATCACATATTTTCATATAAACGTATCGGGAAGGGAGCAACATCTGTGCACCACTCAGTGATCGTCAACGTTTGTGGATAAAGAGATATGCAGCATTCGAAAATTTTTCAATTTGATGAAAATTCGGAACTGATATGAGCGGATTTTAAATTTAACCCTTTGCAGTGAAAAGGGGATTTATCCGCGAAAAAAATTCGGGCAATTTGGAGAGGAAAGTCAATAATACAAAGGATTTAAACGGGACATTATCCTTCAAAAGGAATATTTAATGACGCACACAAGTTAACGAGGCCACGTTACGCAGAGATAAAACATTTTTCACCGAAAATAAAAAGGCACATCCACACACATTTTCATTCAGAAAAAAATAAAATTAGAAAATATATTGATTCCGTCGAGATAAAATTGCACGAGCGAACCTCGCACCGTCTTCACCTTCTTTACTATGTACACATTTATTAAATGCAAATCCATCTTATACCTTTTTTTTATTAATATTTCCTCTTTTCCGCATTTGCATTTCTATAGAATCTTTTTAAAGCGCTCTTCTATACGCTTTTTTCGGTATCACCGAAAAAGCAGCTCTTTTTATATTCAAAGCGTCCGTTTCCACCCACAACTTTAATTACGAAAACTTTATGAATTTCGACCCCGTTTCAGAATTCGATTTTGTTCGAAGACGTTAAAAACTCACATATCGGAGGTTATATGCACATCTCGCATGTACAGGGTGTGTATTTACGTTTGAGATACGGTTTTGATCGTGACCCCAATTCTTGGCAGGAAAATGCCATTTGTCGGTACGACCTCGTTTTTGGAAGCGAGCTCAAAGGTAGCCGCAGAACGGTCCTATGAATATATGAAATAATGCGTTTTTTCAGCCTTCCGATGCTCTCTTTTTATCTCTAAATTTCTTTTTTTTACCGCTCCTTTGTGTTCGTACGTTTTCGGAATGAACGCATTTTTTTCAGATTTGGGAATTGTAAATTTTGGATTAGTTAGACGTGAGATATTCACGTTTTATCATTATGTATCAATGATTTGAAAAAAATAAATATTTTTCATCATACTTGACTACTAGTTATTTTCAATTCGTCTAATATAATAATAGCCTATTTCTATGAGTGTATCTGTGTGTGTTTATTGAAATGAAATATTAATATCTACAATTTAATTTAAATATGATACGTTTACGAACCAAAATCGACGATTCACGGTAGGCAATGATAATAAATTTCGACGCCCTGCAATTTGACAGCTTTGGCCTTAAGAGTATTATTTTCAGCCATGATGGCCAATATTTTTTCTCGGCGTACAAAAATTTTATCCTAACCATTCGTACGTTAATATTTTCAATGGAATGATTGCTCGTACCATTATAATGACTGATTTATACAATTCTATTGATATTCTCATTGTCTTCAGCAAGATTTCAACTTTATAACGACAAATACAACAGCAAATAAAAAGCAACTGGGATGTGCAATTTTATTTTGCTCTAGCATCCACATCTATGGTAGCACGAATTGCATCAGGAATATGTAAAAAGACAACAACTACTACATAGAAAATTAATTCAACTCAAAATATTTTCTCTAAATCCAAACAATTGTTTCTAGAACAACACAAAAATTCTAAAAAAAAAAAAAAAAACCACTCTCTCCATAAGCATTTGACACTGTCCAACAACGGCATATTGCCAATTTGGACCATCGAAATTTGCATAGGTCCACCGAACGAAACACTCACAATATCACTTTACAGTATTATTAAATTTTTAATGAGTGTCACGTGAGGGGGGAAGAGGAATTCCCGCTCAACATTTTGTAATTGGGTTCGTTTTGTTTGCCCTCCCTCACAAAGGAATACTTTATCCGCACGACTTGTCCCGGGCAAAGCACAATAGTTCCCTTTTTTTCCTCCATATAAAATGTGTGTTTTATTTTTTTAATTAAAATCGAAATAAATTCGCAGCGGGCCCTTCGCAAATATATGTACACGCCCATCGATGTTACGGCACTGCACGCACGTTATTAACTATTCCGAGTACGCCTTTGAAATGCTCCAGAAGCATTTGTGGAATTTTTGTGGAATGGATCGTTTATGTTTTATTTTTAATGTGCGAAATGAGTTTTGTGTGACACTTTGTGAGTTTTTTTTAATGTAATTGCTTTTTGGTTATTATCATATGAATTAATTATTTTAATTGAGTGTTTATAAGTGAATAAAATTAATGATCTATTGAATTTTACTATGTGATATTTTCATGAAATTAAAGTCATATTTGTGTTCTTTATTGTAGCAGTGGTGTAAGTTCACCTATTGAAAAAAAATGTTAGATGTTTTTTCGGTTCTGTCTTGTTGCATGTGTAGCCCATACATAATATTTTCTATGGCTGGGCTAAGAAAAGTTCCCCTGAGATCAGTTAAATGATAGAAATCCCGTTTTTTGTAAAATTTTAAATGTAATGAATAAAAAACCTTCCACTACAACTCTGACAAGTTTCACTGCAAAAAGATTACTCCTTAAGGAGTTTATAAATTGAAATACATTCAATTTTATATATTATGATGCTTTTAAAAGCTTTATCTGATATAAATTGTTTTTACGTTAAGCACCTTGCAAACGCAAAATATTAAATATCTCTAAACGAAAGTAAGCAGACTTACACCACTGTTACAACAAATGACACATTAAAGCTACTATAATTTTGTTGATTCTATGACATTTGCTTAACCCCATAATTTATCGAAAATGTAAAGAACAATAACGCCGAAAAAGCAAGACAAAATTATCCTATGAATAGATCATATCTGACTCACAGCGCACACAAACTATTCAAACAGAACTTAAGCACTTTCAGTAAATTTTTTCCATAAAATAAATGAAAATTCTTACCCAAAATGAGTTCTATATGAAGACTAAATTTCACAAAAGGCACAAGTGACCTATTTTTATCGGAATAGAAAATGGTTCTATATACAATAAGTTCTATATACATACAAGCATGTATGATACAGAATCGTTTTCTGTACATAACTCAATTTCGGCAAAAATGTCACTTGTACCCTTCGACCTTTTCAGTTATCATATACAACACAGACGATAGGAAGTGTTCATTTACGATATTAATATCGCGACGGGCGTTATCACTCGTTAATACGACGCAAGTCGTTATCGTCGTATAAACGGCCGAGTTCTGGGCGCGGTCGGACATCGGATGAAATTGGTTTAATTTGCGAAGAATGGCGGATCCTTACTGCGATTATTATAGCCGTGTTTCGTTTCGTTTCGTTCGGATCTCATCCCCTTCTTTTTGGTGTAGTACTCGATTTATATATATGTGTATATATCGAAGGCTTGACACGATAACGAGAGATTCTTCACTAGCGGATTGACAAATTGTCACGGCCAGCTAGGCTAGTGAGCGATCGTCAATTACGCACGTCTTCACCCCCTCGTTTCATTTGCGAGATCTTGATTATTATTATATACACGACGATAAAATATTCATATATAAATTGGATTTCAATTGCATAATAATATTTGAAATTGAATCGATAAGATGATTTCATTGTAAGTATCGAACTTATCAATCAATGGATGCAAACGAAAATGATTGTGTTCGCACAAATCTGAAGATTATAAAAAAGTAACTGACTTTATGTAGGAAGATTGTTCCTTTTCACGAATGCAGGTGAATTTAGATTCGATTTTATTATAATGTTTCGAACGATAGATCAAAACAACCATTTTCAAAGCAAAAATAAATGAAGTTTGTGAAAATATAATATATGAGAATTGGCAATAGAGCGAATGAAACGACTTGTCGGATAAGAAAATTAGAGTTCCCATGAAAACCCCATATCGACAATGAATGTCATGACAGTAAAAAATCATCAAGGTGCCAATATTCAAATGAGATACATCTTAAATCTATCCCTAAGTAGAAAGTTACCTATGGGGACATTTTCATCAATGAGCTTGATTTTATATTGGCCAAATGCATACAAAAAGCATAATTTCTTCAATCAGCTATCAAATTGAAGCTACAAACCAGATTCAATTAAATATTGAGAACAACACTAAAATCGATTCTAAAACATTTCTACTAAAAGTTTACGATTTCTCCTTACACATCACATACAATTATAAAACCCTAACATAAGCAAAGTCGAACTTGCACAAACAGAGTCGACCATCAACCAGAGGGTGGTTCGTCTGCTTCGGTCACTCGGGGACACCAAATGAATGAAATCAATTAAACACGACAATCTGGCTTTAATCGCACTTGACGACGAATAGTGGGCTTCGAGAGGGCGACATCCACTCCCTTCTGGTCCAGACCACTTCTCAGTTGTAAAATCGAGTTTGCAAACGTAATCGAATTAATTTTAGGAGGGTGTGCCCCTGACTTGTGGATCGGCTCTTGTGTTGCGTGCTTCTTGCGAAGCCGATTGCCGATGGTCGGTGGTGGTGTCTAATTGAGCTGGATGGTCGAGTGGACGATGGGTTCCTATGTTTAGGTTCAGATATGTCAAGTTTTGGTGTATGGAAGTTCAAGGTGATGGAAAAATATGGATGTCTTGCCATGAGGAATGTGCAACGTCAGGAATGTCCTCCATAACGAAGAAATTGACTCTAGGAAGAATATATAGTAGAAGGGAAGAAGTGACTTTAAGGTAATTTTGAGAAAAGCACGCTTAAAGATGAGCATGTACTCAATAACATACTGAGAATTATCAGAAATGAATATTTAAATTTGTGAAAGTGCATTGAATAGTTCTATGAAAAAGTGTAGGAGAAATATTTTTCCGGAGTATTCGAGATAAACTTTAGTATCGAATATCTGTGTAAAGGTTAAGCTGCAGTGAATTTATTTACAAAAGAGTTTCTCGACGCAAAGGTGAGCCTCATTGTTAAAAATTGACAACGTTACTGTTCGGTGTCGTTGGCATTTTCGCTTTCAAATTCGTTAAAGCACATCGACATTCGTTCCACGTCCCATAATCCATTATTTCGCCGCCCGCACATTTTCGATTTTTGACATTAATATCCACGGGAAAAAAATAAGCAAAAACGACATCGAAAAAGCGAAAGACGTGATGGAAGTTTTAATTACAACTCCGATGCATTGTGAACCTCTAAATTCAACGACTCCCCCTGTACAATTCTGTACAACCCTCAGTGTCGTCTCGGGATCCCGTGGGATAACCTCGGGTAAATAGCGACTCTGAAGAAAAGTTAAATGAATACGAAAGCTGCGATTGATTCACAACGAGTTCGCTCACTCCTACAGTGCAAACAGAGCTTTCGAAACTATGAGTGTTTGGTAGTTTGATTAAGAACCAAAGTGCTCGACCTAATGGCTCATTCACAATCTGACCGAAGAATCGAAATTAGAGTTGAATTCATAAAATTATCATTTTGTGTAATGGCGCGTTCATACGTAAGTCGGCGGCTTTCGGCCGGCGGCATAGTAATATGTCGCACAGAAATTTTATCTGCATAAATAACGCACTTTTTACTGCTTTAGTTGACTTACTATAGAGTTACAGATAGTCCTCCAACTTTCAAGAATTCATCGTTGTTTTAGATTTAGATGAAGTTTTAGTGAAGTATCTTGCATTTTGCCATCAGAAACCGCCGGCTTAGGTGTGTATACGCCATAAGAGATATACCTTAGATATAAGCAGAGTTTAAATTCTTCTCGAAACGACAATGGGGTTCTAGCACAGGGGCGGGGTGGTTGCGGGCCGCGGGCGTTACGTTCCCTTTCTTTTATATTTCTTTTCTTTTCCTTTTTATTTTTTCGAGAATCGAATCGTTTAGTGGAAGATTTTTGCTCCGAGAACAATGGACGCATCTGCGTAGAACCTCCTCCTCCTTTCGCCTTTTATTCGGATCCTTGTATGACGCTCACGATCCATCGGCCATTATTATGGCGCGTCGGCACGCAATTTTATACGACTTGATTTAATGACATTTTTTTTCCGAGGATATTTATTAATATTGAGGCGGTCATAATTCACGAAATATTTATAGAAATGAATGAATTCGTATTATTAAATTATTTTTCGTCCATATAAATATATTTAGAATGAGCGGCGAAACGAATCCGACTGGCTTAAATAAGGCGAAAATTCATACGTAGTCACAGTATCTTTTTAAGCGAAATTTCTGAAGTCTGCAGACGTCGTTATTTACGCTAATACGGCCACTTCACGATGCAAAAATAAATCTTTTTAGTGCACTTTTTTCACGTGAATCTGGAAAGGAAGAGCGAAGGAAGGATCGGTTTAAGTTTAATTCGCAGACCAGACTGGCGTTCGGCTGCATTTCAAAGATGCTGGGGCATTAGCTGTCGTTCCTTATTTAGTTCACTCCATTACTATCTGCACATTTTATTTCTATTTTCATTTATTTTTATTTAAACTCTCGAATCTCGGGATTTTCTTTTTGGCCGTCGGCGCCGGAGCGAGTGGCAAGCTGATGGTGCACATTAGGCGACTCCATCTTAAGCTTCATTCACACTAGATCCAAATCGATTTGTTGTCATAGAAACTTTCCTAAGTTATTGTAAACATGTTAAGGAAGGCTTTTGCATCATTACATTTATCAATTTACACTTAAAATATTACAAAGAAAAGGATTTCTATCATTTGGCAGCACTCAAGGGGGCCTTTTCATAGCATAGCTGTGGCAAATATTTTGCGAAGTTTAAATATATTTCAAGAACGGGAACTAAATATGCTAATACAACAATTTACAATCGGCTTGAAACAAAGAATATCGAGCAACGCTGGATCACAGAAGATGATTACTTTAGAATCCGTATATTTATAATTTTTTTTCATTTGAAAGTGAGGTTTATTCGAGTCGATTATGAGCATTGTTCGGCTCGAGTGTGAACGCAGCTTTAGATGCGACTGGGGTGAAATTTGCGCCGGAGACTTCCGTTTAGTGCTCCTCTGATAAATAAGAATATGAAGATTCGGCCGAAGGAGTAAAACCTTCGCTTCGGAGTCGGTTCTTAGTCGGGATTAAGCTCAAGCCGAAGACGCGAGTCGCTCTTTTGGCAAAATTTTCTATTAGAAGTTGACAACTATTGGTTTTTATTTTAGTAATTTTTAAAAAATCCCAATTTTATATTTATTGAAAAAATCTAATATCAATAATTGGGTCGAAGATGAGTTGTAATATATGATGGGCGACGATTATGGAAACGTTTAAGTTTAAAGCGTGTATTTTCCGAAAAAAAATCAACGTTCTTGAGAAATATATTGAAATATACTAAGTTATATGTTGATTATAGTAAAGGGATGTTGTTTTTTTTATTTTGAGATCTAAAAATAATACTATTAGTGACTGATTTTATACAAAATTAACAGATAATCGAAACTGTAAGTAATAAATATCGCGATGTTCCATATTTGTCGCCCATGCAATAATATCAAATATTGATTCGAAGATGAGTTGCAAGATACATGAAAATTAATTAATAGACAAATATTTCGAATAAAATTCGATATTTAATATAATCTATGTTAAATAATTCAAGATTAAATCCAATCAAGTAATTAAACAGAGTTGGGATTGTTTGCGATTCGTGACCGAGTCTGACCGTCGAACTTTCTTAATGGACGCTCGACGACAAATCTTTACACTTGGCTTGGGATAACGCTTCACATTTCCCGCTTTAATATCAATAGAGAAACTGGGTCATGTTCATGCAAACGTTTATTATACAACAATTTTGAATATTAAAGGGTTATTTACGCTCGGGGCTCGCTTTTCTCGCGAGGAATAAATTGCGATACGCCGAGCGGATAATAACCGCGAAAACGTCATTAGAAATTCAACGTGTGCGTATATTTTGCACTCTACGTTTACAGGGTGATTCGATAATTAAGCTGAGATTAGTTCTAATTAAGAATTCGCTTAGTAAAAAGATTGAGAGAACGCTTTTTTGAAAATATTTCTTTGAGTCGGAAAAGTATATGAAGAAGTTTCAGGGAAAATTACTAGGAAAAGTTGTAAAGTGACATGATCAATGGAAAGAAAAGCGATCAGAAGAGATCGTCGAATAGAGAAATTTTTACTATTGATTGAATACGAATTCAAAAAATCTATTTGAAAATATCAAATTGATTGAGATTTTCACGTTCGAAATAATATTTTATCTCAATAGATAATTCAAAGCGAATGATATATCGAGTTTTAAAGAAGCAGATTTCGAGTTGTGCTTATTTACCGAGGGTACACGTGCACGAGGAAACAACGGGGTTTAAATTTTAGTTAATTCTCTTTGACATTCATTCGTGAAAACGGAATAATTTAGGGCCGAAATGTGGGCAAGGAAATATAAATATTTAGATGGCAGCGACGGAAACACACACACAAAGGAAATCTTAAAGAATCCATTCCGCGGGCCCTTTTGAAATTCAAATTGCATTAATGTATTAATAGAATTGAGAATTCATTTTTGCATATTTCAAGCGGGATTCCGTTTTTAAATAATAATTCACGGCAACAATTCGTCTCTTTTTTTTTGTACGTATCTTCCTCGCCAAGGCAATGCGATACTCGAGAGCGTATTTTCAGATATAAGGCGCCGGAAAATTCGAGTATAATCATGACCCGGCTTATCATATTTCTAATTTATTTCGTATATTTATTTTCTGATTGTATTCTCAAGGGAAAGATTTCGCCGTAAGAATAAATTTATATAATATTGAAAGAATCAAGAAGAACGCCACTGGGAAGATTTCTCGAATAATAATTGTTGTTTTTGAGATTGAAAATAAACACCTGAACTTAAATTACGTAATAAAATCATATTAAAATACAGTCAAATCTCGGTATTTGCATATTTATTTTTGGATATTTCCCAAATTACTTACAACAAAATTAATTCTATTTATAAGCAGTTCAATAAGGGTTGTATCGCTAATAATGATAATTCTATTTATGCAATAGACAGGTAAAAAATGAAAAAAGTAACAAGACTAGTGCAGAAATATAAAAAAAAATTGCATTTCGAGTTAATTAAGCATATACGTGATGCTGGGTTCAGGTTCTGGCTAGAGTCACACGTCATTTTTCTTAATTGATATGATGATTTGATCATTTGTTTTGAGTATTTGATCCATTCAATTGAAAAAAAAAGATTTAAGGCTTTAAATATGGATCACCTTTTTGTATCGACTAATTTAGTGCAATTTAACTACTACTCCTTACTCATCAGTTTGTAGCCTAGTGGCTTAGTTTTTTCACTGAACCACGGAAAATATACTAGCAAAAATACAGACCAACAAAAAAATATACTCTTCTCGCCACATACCATACCATAATCGATCGAATCGAACCAATACCAACACCCACACACACATACCGAACATTTCATCGAATTTATCCGGAATATCAATCATCCCCGAACAGGGGGTGGACTTGCATCGAACCCGTGGCTCACCATAGGCAATTCCCGAATTCCAAAAGCGAATGGAACTCGAATAGAGAACGGCATCCCAACGGACATGTGATCTGCCCCATTGTTATGGCGGGGTGGCAACAGTCCGCTAATGGGCTGTTAGGGCCCATAACCCCCCATGGTCGTTTTTGTCCCACCCCCGTATAAGGCTGTCTTGAAAAAAATTTGAGAAAGGTCTTCGTTTTTCAGCCGAAAGGAGATGATTTGTGGATTTCGCACAAAATGGAAGGATTTGTCTGAATTTTTAGTCGATGGGATGTTTTTCATAAAATCATCAATATACATTTTCCTGCTCGATTACCCGACAATGAGCACACAATAATATCGTCTAATTAGTTGTTAGGGCCCATTACCTCCCATAGTCGTTTTTGTTCCACCTTCCTATAAGGTTGTCTTGAAAAAAATTTGAGAAAGGTCTTCGTTTTTCAGCCGAAAGGAGATGATTTGTGGATTTCTCACAAAATGGAAGGATTTGTCTAATTTTTTCTTAATTTTCATATCTATATTTATTCGATGCAACGTTTTCAATGAACTCATCTATATAAATATTTTTAATCAATTATCCGACAATGGGCACACAATAATATCGTTTAATGAACTACTGGGCCCATAACCTCTCATAGTCGTTTTTGTTCCACCCTTGTATAAGGTTGTCTTTAAAAAAAATTGTGGAAGGTGTTCGTTTTTGAGCTGATTTGTGGATTTCGCATGAAATGGAAGGATTTGTCTGAATTTTTATTCGATAGGACGTTTTTAATTAACTTGTCGATAAACATATTTCTGCTCGATTACCCGACAATGGGCACACAATAATATCGTCTAATGAACTGTTGGAGCGATCCTCGTCTGGTACACACTCATCCCATTCACTAGGAGAGATACGTAAGTATATATATATATAAGGAGAGAGAGATTGGTAAACAGCCCGTATTGATTTCAAACCATCCATTGTGTCTTAATGAAAGATAGAGGGACGTCAATGGGATCGTGTGAGTTTCGTTTTACGTAAGTCATATTGCCTCCTTCGTTCGTTTCCTTTCACCGACCATCGTCAGGACGGAGACATCGACGATGGTGTGAGCCATGGGGGGATAATGGGAGATAACTATAGAATAGGAGAGAAAAGGTTTATTATTTCGATCTTTGATACGGCATTTAAGTGAAGGACCAGTATGTGCGAGTATGGCGACATCCAATATCGCTATGTGTTTAATTGAGTGTTGAAATACGTCGTTCAGAGTATATACACGTCCTTATTGTTTAATGTTTCAGAAACGAAACGTCAAATGACGACTGAAAAGGCCAAGAGGTACAAACGACTTTGTAGTGATTTCAAGAAAATCGCATTCGAAGTTTAGCATGTATCTACATTTAGTAGGAAAAGGTCGAGTGATTTGATGATATAACTCGGTATACATTTCAAGTTCGTTTATATTCAAATATATGAGCGTAAATAGAAGCAATTATTAGTCAACCGATAACACATTGGCATAAAGCGTTTGTGCATGCCGTGTCGATTCAGCATACTTTGGGATGAGTGAGTTCGAGTCCTATCTTGGCAAGAGTCACATATCGTTTTTCTTAATTGATAAAATTGATATGGAGACTCGGTCTTTCGGGAAGTTTTTTTCGAATGTCTAAATGTCACATGTACCCCTTGGTCTTTTCAGTCGTCAAATGAAATCGTCGACACTGAAATTTCATCGAAATCCTCTGTCAGTCTTTCGAAGGGGGACGCGATCGATGGCTCTGATCAAAAATTCAGAAATAATCCCGAGTACAAATCCCGACGACGTCGCAAGTCTCGGGATGCCACCCCAACACCATAAATCCTTTGATTAATTCAATATCGCTGTCTGTTCTGCCGCCAGGCCTCGGCATAAATTGTCGCTGCCAAATGTGATAACGGCAACCTTTAATTGACGCACTTGCTATTCACCCCCGGGGACATTTACCCCGCAATTTCGTTGTTTTATTAGCAATAATTATATTCTCGAATGGGGGGGTGATGGTGAGGCTCTCGAGAATCAAAGTAACGATCGCCTTAAACCCTTTTCTTGAATTCATTTGCGAACGCATAAATTACGAATATTGCGCACTTGTTGTGTTTGGGCAGCTCTACAATTCTACGATTTTTTATTCGTCGTATCAAAGGCGCACTTTGTCCTCTGCGATATTTTCCCGAGATATAGCCTATAACAATAATGAATTCAAAGAGAATGCGTAATTTTTGCGTAGGGTAAATAGCGAAGGCGACCCTCTTGCGGCTTTAGAATATCCACGCATAAATATTTCTAGATAGAAGAGAAGAAAGGGTTAGAAAGATGAGGACGCTTGCATTCGCCTGTCAGATAAGACGAATTGTGTATGCAGAGTCTTTCGGGGAAAAAGTGCTTCTTTGTAAACTCGATAAATTTATGCGGTGCATAGATAGATATAAAATGAAAAAAGGAAGGGATATTGTTCACTTTTTTATATAAAGTGACATTTTTGAATCTGAAATGGTTATAGATTGCACTTTCATTGATCAATGTACTGAAAGTAGCTCTATTTAATATCCCTTAAGGTACATTTTGCGTACAGCGTCAAGCAGCAAAAGGCAAGCAGCACCAAGAGAGGTCAATAATGAGAACAATAGAGTATGTTTCTTGTACAAAAAGCAGTATTTGGGGATCTTACTACTACTAACTACTAGAGTATACATTCTAACATATTTTTAAAAACAAAAATAATGCAATCTAAACTAAATATAAACAAAATTTTATAACATAAATAACTTCCGAATTTCGAAAACAAATGAAACTTAACTTTAAGTCCGCATACGGTTTTTAATCAACGAGGCAACCGAGTCCGTGCAACATGGCATTATTTTCAACATCTCTGTTTACGTTTTCGGGCAAAAGTAAATTCTTCTCTCGTTAAATAAATACACTTAATCTCAGTCGAGAAAACCCCCCATTTCGGCCGAAAACAAGACAAAGGGGTATTCGCACAGAGGAAACCGAAGCAGAAGAAGAGTCGAAGACACGCAGTCAGCAAACTTAACAGTGGCAAAACTAACGGGACGTTAATTTCTCGCGTTTTAATGACGCGACTGGGGAACAATCGCCCTCTCGTATAGCGCGTTTAGTTTTCTCCGTGTTATAAGAGGGGTTGGTTGGTGTGGTCCCCGATGGAATTTCTTGTGCTTCTGTCGAGTGTAACGAGTGTGACAAGCCGATGAAACGATAAGCGCAAGTCGAGCGCGAAAAGATTAAGTCGAGGGTTTTGCGCCTCCGAAGATGAGGAGGAGCTTAATTCGACGCAGATTTAATTAGACGTTGCGAGGAAGTTTTATTAATGAGCTGATGCAAATTCGATTTCGACATGCTGCGTGCATACAATTCGATTAATTTTCCAGATGTGTAATCAATAATTTATATATGTAATAAATTCATCATTAATTTAATGTGAAAAAGTAGAGTCGCAAAGCTAGAATCTTTGAAGAGTAACGAGAGCACACAATAAATGGTAATGAATTGATCGAATTTTATTGATAGACAAGTTAGGTTTTGATCTACTTTTTGAAATCATTTCATGAAATGATGAATTAATACTTTTAGTGAATTAAATATTCTGAAGAAATTATCATGTTTCCATATCGATTATTTAATTAAGAAAAATGACACGTAAACCCAGCATCATGAGTATGCTGAATCAACACAGTATGGACAAATGTTTTACACCAGTTGGCTTTCTTTTTGTTCAAGACAAAAAAATCGTTATTTTTTCGGAACCAAGTGAATTAGTCAATGATCTTTTTTTCTTATAGACTCGACGCCATCAGATCTTGAATGCATCATATCTACTGTTAAACTCTGATAAAGTTAAAAGACCAGGTTTAAGATTCAAATAAAATGAAAATATTGTATAAGAAACCAACAATATCATAGATTTAAATCCTTCCAATACAACATATTCGAATTAAACTCGAGTCTAGCTTTAATCAATCTAGGCCTATGAAAAAAAAGATCAGCTTATTTCTCGGAATTGATTAAAAAAAAAATCGTTGATATCGCGAAACAGGCGAAATTCTCGCAATGCACAGAGCTTCAATTCTCGGAATTAAATTCAGCGGAAACGGCACTGAAACGCTTTCAGCGCTCACGGCCCCAGTACTTCCTCCGGCACTTGGATGCCGTAAAAGCGGCATTATTCTGCGACGACGGCTAAATCCGTTCGTTCGGGGGATTATTCGGCATAACCCCAGACATTGCGTGCTGTTCGAGGGGGCGCAAAACGGGGGCCGGGTGGTGATTATTTAAAAAATTAAAACGACTCGCTTTCGAAGCGCCCGAGGACTTTTCCGGCGACTTTCTATTCCCGGTTTTTGTGAGCAAGTTTCGATTTCGATGGAAATTTTACTTTTTCACGTTTATTTTGGATTGTACTAGTATCTATTATTTTAAATAGCAATTAATCATTTGGGTTTAAGTGTAAAAGCAGCTTATCTAAGCAGCGTTTATCAGCATCTTTGTGATGTTAAGTTCTAGCTCTGTCGGACCTGATGAGAGTCATGTCATTTTTTTTGATGTAATGGTTCAATTGTTTCTTTTGAAAATTTGATTCGAAAAAGTGTTAGTTTAACGTTTTTTCTAAAAGATTTCTAAAATGGATCTACCTCTTTTTCTTTGAAGTTCAAATTCAATGTCAATCGACACAGACAAAGCAAAAGATTCATTCTTAGGAAACGTTTTGCGAAAAAATAAATTAACACTTTTTGAATCAAACATTCGAAAGAGACGATTAAGTGATCAAATCATTCAACTCAAACTTATGAAACTCTCTCCAGAATTCGACAGGACATAAATTCAGCATTACAAAAACACTGAATCCCAACATGGCAGACACAAACATTTTATATTGTCATATTATCGACTGAATATATAAAAATGTAGTCAAATCATATAAAGTCCCGATCTTCCGATCAAATTCCACCAGAAATGCGTAACTTAACAATATGTTACATAGCAACGTATTGACGTTTTTTTTTTTACAGAATTTGAAAGTTAAACAATCGAATTCTACAGAAAAATGTCAGAATTGAGCTAAATAACAACACACGATTGGAAAATCTTTTTTCCCAACTATTAAATTGAACAATGATGGACCAGAATCTAGACTCCCGAAACATATTTAACATCCTATTCAAGCCTCACAAAGCCTCAAAATTCATATGAAAAAAAAAAACGATCGAAAGACCAGGCCCAAAACAATACACAATCGAGTCGATTATTGATTCGTCCAGAGCTTAAAACTGATTTGGCATTTTAGTAGATCTAGCTATGTCTATCTATGGGTTGCCAAAGGGATTAATTGTTGGCGATATGTCTGCGCCAGTGAGTCCACCGGTGCTTAAAGACCTCTTCCTGTACTACCCCGGAAAATGCCACCCCATGGCGGGCACAAAAGGGGAAATTAGTTATAAGGGGCATTCCGAATGTCGGACTATCGGATGTTCTACTATTATGAGATCGGCTCTTCTCCTTCTTATTGGCTTTTCGGCTTTATGGACGTGCTGTTTTTCGTGTACTTTCTGTTTGGTAATTTTGAATTGTTTCGCGAAATTAGATTTTGCAGTTTGTGTTGCAATGTCGCAATGCTATAACAATACGATGCAATTATGTGCAATGTGGGACGATTGCAGTTTTATTATAGATCGGCAAACATGCATGTTGTATAGAGTGGTTCTTTGTGCTGGATTAATTATTATAATCTGACATAGATTTAAATCAGAGATTTTTGATTGTCAAAAAAGGCTCAATTTCTCATCATATTTAGAATAAATTATTTAGAGAAATTTTGACTTTTCAAACAATAATATTATAATAATAGACTAAAAAAATTAATACAAAACAATAGTTTCTGATTCAAATAAATGAAAGGTAGATATGTTATGTACATACCTTATGAGCCACCCTATATTATCACAATACTACAATAGTACAATCAGCAAATATTCTAAACGCACGTTATACTACAATTACACAATATAGATTCAAATCGCATGAAATCCAATAATTATGCAATGCATTAATGTAATCAATACGTGTTCAATTGACACCGTGAATGACACGCGACCAAACACCAACAATTTGAATCAAAAACCATACACATTTCTCAAATCCAAAAATAATTCTAAACATTTTCCTCCTACCAATCATACATAAAGGAGCCTTTCTATTTATGCAAATAACCTCGTTATTTTTTATATTAAGAGTCAATCACGAATAAATCGCACCTCTTCAAAGGTTGCATCCTAAGTTTCATCGCAAGTTGCATAAACAAAAACATCCTTCGAAGGTTGCATCACAAGTTTAATCGAAAGTTGCATTAAAAAAACCCTTCAAAGGTTGCATCACAGGTTTCATCGTAAGTTGCATAAACAAAAACACCCTTCAAAACCCAAGAGCAAAGAATCACCTCACATTATGATTGTGTGGCGCAAATTGGCTATGTCGCCTGATGCATTTTACGACCCCTGAACACCCATGTGTCCTCCCTTATATCGAAGGGGTGGCAAACCACCACCTGGAGGCCACTTAATGGCCTCATCCCCTTTTAGGTGGAACACATCCACCTTCGGACCCACGGGGTTCAATATGACGCACAGTCGAACCATAAAAGACTATCCTCGTTTTACGTCCTTTGAAACGCGATTGAATCCCGCAAAACACTTCCGAGAGGCTCAAATTTATATCGCTTTAATAAAACGCGATAAGTCCCGTCTGCGTATATGAAACGTATTTTATAAGCTCGAAGCTATGGGCTAGATTGCTTTTTATTTATATCGATATAAATTAAATCAAAAGTGGGAGAATTACACCTCAATTTCATTGTGAAAAATGTTTAGGTATATGATATGTATTTTACAAGAATCATTTTTATAACCTAACTGTAAGTAAAGTTATATTAAATGGAAAGCATGTTTCCCGTAGGACCATCAGAAAACAAAAAAGAGTCTGAAAACCATACGAAAATCTTTAAAAATTGAAAATGATCAATTTTTGTCTTCATAATGAAGAAAAACACTAATTTAATTGAATTCAGCAATTTCTAAAAATTAATTAGATATCTTTATTTTTGAAATTATGACTGATTTGTCGTCTAGGAATCAATCTTCATGTAACTCACGAAAGGATTACATTTAAACATTTGTATAAGCTGTTTGATTTTATCATTATGTAAAGAAATCAATACATTTGAAAAATGAAGTTAACGTGTATTTACCTCTGAAATTACTCAAGAAATTGATTTTTTTTAAACTAAGCCACATGTTATGCAAATATAGCGTGTTTGTAGTGTTTCAGTTTCAATATGCAACTGACTATCGTGGACAACATAAATAATATTATACTAGATAAAGCATAAAATTTCATGTGATGGATGATATGAGAAAATCTGATTAAAAACATTCGCTTAATTCATTTCGAAGAAATAGCCAACGAAAACTCCGTTTAATTAACCGAATCGCAAACGCAGACAAATTAGCAACTATTAATGTTTATTTTGTTTGCTTAAGTCTGAAATAATTGATAGGGCATATACGTTATAGGAGCGTTCTCGGTTCTATTTAAGGAGAAAAGCGAAGCGCCAAGTTCGATTGAGAATTTCGCGAAATGGAACTGCTAAAATTGGAAATTCAACGTTGATTTACCGTCCAACGGAGATTCGATACGGATTAATTTTCTATCAAAATCTCATCCGAATCCCCCGAGACACTGTTGACGCTCTCCCAAACTTAAATTATTCATTGAACGTATCGATTTCGTTAAAGCGGAACGAGCGAAGGCTGACGAGGTAAAAATTCAAATACGAAACTCGAAAAAAGTATATAAAATGTAGGTAACTCACAATGGAAATCGTAGAATCGGATGCATAGAATGTAAGTAGATGGACATACCTGAAACAGAAAGAAAATAAGTTTTATCAAAAACTACATAGGATATTTTTTTGCATATGTTGGATACGCGAAAGTATCGATCGTTACAAATATGGTCGAGGAAATATTGCATTTTTCGAAGTCCACCTCGAGGGAAATAGGGCCTATATTATATCGGGAATTGTTGTGTTTTTTATTTTTATCGGCGGCGGAATTCGACGTTATATAAATGGAAAACTTCAGAAGGAATTTCGCCATAGATTACTTGTCATTAATTTAATCGAGAACGTTTACAGTATAATACCGAGCTGACCTATATATTCGAGGAATTCGCCGCGAAATGAACTCGCAAGTAGGGAACGGAGTCGCGACATAAAACTTTGATTGCTAGTAAAGGAATCAACTCAGTATTTATCGAGAACTTAAATTTTACCATTAGATAATATATTTATTTATTATTATAGATACTGATATCCTTCTTTTGAATTTATCAATTAATTATTTATTTTTAAATAGAACGTAGTAGATTTTGGGGGTAGAAACATTAGCGTTTCAATTAAGATATGTGACTCGCCATATTCTGACTTGACTCGAACTCAGCATTATGAGTTCACTGAAGCCCGACGTAGCATGTACAAACGCTTTACATTACTACCCTATTCAGTGGCTTATATAAATATAATATTATATAATATTCGGTATCTGTTGGGGAGAGATGTTTACATCTGTCGCAACGTTAAGTGATCCGGAGACGTGCACCTAGGGTAATTTATGTTCTCGCGTCGCTGCTACGTGGAATTTTCACTATTTTCAATTCGAGAATCGTCTCGTATGATTCGAGATTTCATTGTGAAGACGTTGCATCGGGAATTCGATTCGAAAGCGACTCGGAGAATACGAATTTTCCGGGGAAAATTCATTATTTATACGCCGCCGAGTTTGTATCTCGATGTCGTATCTACGACTGTTTAACATGTTTTATGCACGCCAGTATTGTAAATTATGTTTTTATCGCGTTCGAAAGCAGAATCGAGGGGTTCAAATGTGGCCGAGGCATGACACACATATACATATATAAGGGTACGTGCACGTGAATGCTGAAAATTTGTTACGAATTGAGCCTTTTGACAAAATGATACGAATCAACTCAATTTAGACGATTCATCTTAATGTCATTTGAAAATTTTTATATTCTACTCACTTTTTAGGTGAAACTCCATTAATTTTTTACATTCATTTTGATGTGTTATTGAATTTCTTAAACAGTTACGATGAAAAAATATGATTTAGTATAATTTAGTAAATGAATTATCAAAAAAATTGTAATGAAATCTGCCATTTTAGAAAATCCAAGATGGCAGCTATGTAGAATTTGCACATCATGCAAATTCTACATGAATGAATCTAATATTTTCACAATTCTAACATTATAAACTTCCAAAAAATGTTCACACATTTTTATAACGAATTACTATATTGAATTTTCAAAGGTTTCTTTATCGTATTTTTGGTTGTTCCACTGTTGTTGTCGGTCAAGATCAAGCCTTCGCATAATATTTTATGTGATTATAAACACGTGGCGCTTTCAGTCGATATTTACGGTGTGAAATTAACCAACTTTCACAAGAAAGCTTTGAAAGTTGCGTGTCGCAACAGAAGCGTTACAAATTTTATGTTAGAGTCGTGTGTATGTGAAAAATTGATTCGTACGAAATTCGAAAACAAAAATAATCATTCTATGCATTATTTGCACGCGAATGTCTTTATATAGGAGTCGTTTCATTAGAATTCCAACTATTTTTAATAACCAGTCTAAAAGTAAAAATAAATACGATTCTAGAAATCTTTCAATGCAATTAGCACGAACATTACGTCTCGATTAATTTCTATTTACGTCAAAAGCAAAAATAAACTATTTCACTTCTAGCACAAATGGAACGCATGCACCGAATCGATAAACGTCGCATTCGAAATTCGCATATATCACACCTAGTACAAGGGACACATTATATTACACCGTACCATATCTCCCCCATTTGTATATATGTATATAATACACGTGGTCCTGTAGGATGCACCTCGACAACCCTTTCGAGGGTCGAGCGATCGATACTTTCCCTGCATACTGATTTGTTTACGACACGCAGAAACGAACGGATAAGATCTGCAGTTTGAAAAATGTAGATCGACGAATGAAAATGAATGGAAAAAGAAAGGAAAATTAGCGGTTAATGGTTGTCGGTTTGAGTTCGATAAGCGAATTGGCTTTTCCTGGTTTTTCCAGCGAATCGGTACGTCTGGATGGGGATAGTGCGTTTTGAAAAGTGGGTCGATTCGTATTGAAAGTTCTTTGTTCTTGGTGGATTTAAGTGGTTTTTTCTAGAAAGGATTAAGTGAAGGAATGCTTTTTGTTTGTCTAAATAGAAACTATTGCCTTTAGAGAATTCGCACTTGATAAAGCACTCGCATTTAGAGAAAAGGGAATATGGATTCTGACTAGTCTATCAAGAAAGAAAAACGTTTTCCCATATACAGAGATGCAGTATTAGGGAAAATAATCAACATTTGTTTGGCTAGAAATTAATTTATTTCTTATTTTGGTGCATTTTGAATGAGAAAGGCAATTATATTTCTAACTAGATAAAGTTAAACTATAAATTATGAGCTTTCTTCTCTTGCACTACATTTCTTTCTAAATGATTCATCCTTGGCTTTTTTTAGTATCGATTATTGATACGTAAAAACTATAAGTTTGAGAAATTTTCTAATAAAAAACTTGCCAGTGATGCAACGGTATAAAGCGTTTGTGCAACTCGCGTCGATTCAGTTTATTTGGGATGCCTGGGTTTTCGGAATCATCTTGCTTTTGGCGAGATCCCACATGTCGTTTTTCTTAATTTATTTAATGATATAGAGATAAAATCGTTTATTAAGAAAATTTGATTTGAACAAGTGCATTTAACGCTCCACAATGTTTAGAAGAAGTTTCTAGCTAAGTGGCTCATTTTTTAACTTAAAAGTGAATGATATCAATTGATCAGTATTAAAATCGAGCAGATATACCTTTTACAATAAAAAAACGTTTATTCTTTTCGAAAAAGTCAAAGTAAAATTATTCAAAAACAAAACACAACTCCTACAAATTTCCAGCAGCAAGAACGAAGCGCATAAAAACCTCGACTGCCTCGAAATTAAACACAAAACGCATTAAAGCGGCGAATATTAGCAATAGCCAAAAGTGCTACGGGCCAAATGTAAAGAGCGAGAGAAAGACACGAGACGATCCAGTTTTGAATTTATTCGCAGTTTGCACCGAAGGCTTCCACTTCCGTCGCGAAAATTTCCCGACCCCCATTCGGGAAAATTTAATAACGATAAATGCTTTAACTTTTCGACGCGCCGTTAAAAATGTCGTGTTTTTATTCGGCACTAAATTTCCCGACGTCTCTCTCCCTCTTCCCTTTTGCCGAAGGAAACTCTTCGTCTGGCGAAAGTTCACCCCTGGCCGCAAACTTTTCTACTTTTGAGTGTTTAAAAGTTGTGTAATACAAATTTTATGTGTTCGAGCCACAATAACGCAGGCCGAATAATGAAACGCTATATCATAGCCTCGAAGTCTAGCGTCGAAAATCGTACCTACTTGCGATTTTGGGGGTGCAAATCTTGTTTCGAAAGATCTTTCGTGATAAATAAATTTTTAAGTATGGATGACGTTTGAGAAGTGCGTTTTATTGTCTTTTAACAGGTGGATGCTTAGAAGAGAAAAGTCATATTGTCAAAGTATTTCTAAATAGATGATAACCATTTAAATTGAATCAGCTTAATGAGAGTATGACATAAAAAAATCATTTATTTGTGGAAGTGTTGTTTCATTCCAATAAAAATGACAACTTCTAATAATGATAGTTATGATGAGTAGATGCATTTTTTACTATAAACTTGTTTTCTGAACTATTATTTTCTTTTTGTCAGAGATCTGAGTTTAACTTATTAGTAAAAATATTGAAATGAAAGATCATAAAATGTTTTGAAGCATTATGTAGTGGATGATTACGAAAATTTGAAAGCTATCTTGAATAATAAAATGAGTATCTTCTGTATATCATATTAGATTAAGTTAGCAATAATTATCAAGCTATCAGACGGAATTACCTACCCCCTCAAATGAAAAAATTGAATCAAAATCAAGATTTGCACAAATTCATTTTTTTAAATAAAACAAAAATGATTATTTTTAATACAAATTTTCATTCAATCGAAACAAATGACTGACTGGGACTCAAGGTTCAAAACCAAGACATATCCCGATTAACTGAGACGTATACAAATCCTATATTGAATTTTTCAATGTGAAACTAAATCATTTAATGATAAAGACATTAACGATGCTAATAATGAAATTTGAATATCACAAACGATGAAATTCAGCCAATATTCGATAGGATAGTTGATCTGCGGCACTAAGCGTGGGCGATCGAAATAAAAGAAGAAAGCACAGCCCATAAATCTGCGGTATCTACGACCAACTTTCAGCACAGCCACAAAAAAGAGAACCAGTAATGTCATCTACATAACAATGTATCTCTCCGGCGCTCGGAAAGGTCGTTAATATGCTGAAAAGTGTGTCGACTTTTGCACATACATAAGTAAGACCCCGAAATTATATATCGTTATATTATACGAGGGAGTGCGGTTTTCTTGACCGCACTGGATGCTCGTCTCGTATTGATTTTTTAATCAGAGGTCACGAAAAGAAGCGAGCGCACAATGGCAAGCTTAATTACTCTTATCGCAAAAAATAAGCTTGATAAAAATAAACCGAGAAGGGTTAATGTATTCCGAGTGGACGGGAACACGTCAAAACAATACTCGGAGACAAAGCGGCAGAAGAAGGCGAGTTCTTTGTTCGACCCTAGTCAATAGAGACGTGCAACCTTTTTTGTGACAGCCCTGCATTATTTATTATAATCCGTTAAATTCGAGGGGAGGGGCAAGGGAGCAAGAAACCGAGGTCGAAGGTTTTCTCCAGTGCTGTAGTCGAAGCGCCGTTCAGTCACCCGTTTTGCTGTCGGAACGCGCTCCGGAATGAAAATTTCAAATATCATGATAGTATCGACGTTTCAAACATATTAGGTATCACAAATATAGGAAAAAAGAAATAAAAACACATAAATTTCTGTCAATTTGATACTTCTAACGAAGTAATGATAAGAATTTTCACAATTCGTTGAAAAAAATCGGGGAAAAGGGAGGTTGAGAAGCAAAATCGAGTGCTTTAGTACTTCAAAATTTACCACTACACCACTGGTTTCTTCAAACTGAGAGAGAAAGAGCGAAATCGCTTGCTATGAAAGAAAAAAATGCTCCGAATAGGCTCGAGCTATGTCTTGGCGGTGAGAAGTATTAAAATTTAATTTCGGCAAAGAACCCTTAAAGTTTTCCCTCACCTTAAAATCATCACAAAGAAGTGGCGTTTCTTTGACGCGCGGCCAACTTTCTCTCGGCATCCTTTGACTTTATACTTTGACAGCCATTGCTAGATGAATTCGTTATTTATCGCCGGGCACAAAGCGCACTCGAATCACGAGGAAGCGTTTAATTTCCAAAATAAATAAATAAATTCCCCCCATCGCCATCGAAAAGCTACGAGAAATAATAAAAAGACAGCGTATGAAATCTACCTGAGGGGAAAGTGATAGAAACAGGTATAGTGTTTCCATCGGGTCCTTCCTCAAAATTGTTGGCAATATTCGCCGGCACGAGGCTCAACAGTCTCGCATTAGTTCTCGTTACAAGAATTACCGAGCGTGGCAAAGCGAAGGGAAGCTTCGCGTTAAGCTTTTATGTTTTCGGGCCGTTGCTAGAGCCAGAGGGGTGTAGCATCCCCCATTCGCCTCGATGGGGTGCTAAAATTGGTAAATTTGCAACGCTTCCACCTCCCGAGGCCAAAAAAGATACGCAGGCCAGCCGAGCAGATAAGAAAGGGAAATTCGAGCATGCAAAGCTAGACTGGGTATGGTATGTGTGTAATTTAGGGTGAATTTTTATCTTTGGATAGGTATAGGTATTATCTTTAGGTAGATATTTAAGTGGACAGTAGATAGTCAAATAGAACAATGTGAACTCTAGACTTTGAAGCTGGTATGACCTGAGGACTATAGACAGTTGAGTGATAGCAAATTGACCAATGTAAATACTTTATTTGACGTCAAGTTAGTCTTAACATCTGTCCAGTTGTCTTTTTTTTCAAATTCAGTCAAATCATTTGACTGTCTACTTTTCTCAATGTGAAACAGTCTATTTACATACTAGAAGACAAGTATTGGGTAGATAATCAACTAAATCAATGTGAATACTCAACTAAACCTAACTACTTGACCATTAGGCTGGGTATTCACATTAGATTAGTTGACCATTTACTTAAAACATGACTATCTATTGTCCTCAAGTATGTATCACCCTTTAGTTTATCGACAGATCAGTTGATAGAAGTGTTATCTTTAATCACATACAATATCACTTTGACTAATTAGGTGATCAGATTTGTAGTATTTCAAAGTAGATAATTGAGTCTAATACTGATTTTTAATAATATTTAAGAGACAAACTGTATCGTTTAGTAAAACCAGAAGGTGAAAACGCAGCCTGACGCCATCCCGAGGGGGTGGAAAATGTGCCCCAAGCCACTGTATTAAAATGAATAATGGCGATACGTTTGCACATAATTTTATTCGGCAAAACGCAGAACGTGTATCGCCATTTTGTGCTCGCGAAAAATTGAAATGCATCGCCATTCATAGCGGATTTGGACGGTTTTCGTATTGGGCGGAAACTATTTGTGCGTAATGTTTACTAAACAGTTTGTGCCACGAACAACATCATTTTTTATTCCTGCGATTCACTCAAAACTGAATTACATATATATCATACTCTAGAAATATTCATGATTATGAAAAGAATATATAGTTTTTCTAGTATAAGGGCGCTTTTATTTCCAGACTCGCCTCGCTCAAAGATGGGATTTTCTTATATTTTCATTTCTTTATCCGAGACGTTTAAGTATATTTGGCAACGGTAATGGCTTAAAGAAAGGAGACAGAGGGCTGAGAGACACTGCGGGGGAGAGTCAACCGAGGAAATATGGAGGCAAATTGCAATAAGCCGCCAGGAAAACGTCCCTCACACCCTTATACCGAAGCGAAGAATCCAGGGGGAGACGTGGTACGAATCGACCCTAAAGAAACTAGTGTCAAAGGGAGCCTTCGTGTTCATCTTCCTACGTATGATCGAGGGAGGGAACGGAATTACCGACCAACTTTTTATTAACTGGTAATTCTATCAATTTTTGATGAAATGTCTAAAAAATAAGGTATGGCGTTTGACCCGAGATAGCCGGAAGCGTTTTAGGAAGTGTTGAAATAGGTTTTTTTTTTTGGTGCGTTTTATATTATACAGTGTTGTGAGGAATTTTGGACAGTTTTGATCATTTTTTTGTAATTTTGTTTATGTATTGGGTTTGTGGTTTCTTTTACAATTTAAGTGCTATTCTCAATATTGCATTAAAATCTGATATTCGGATTGATTTCCATGATATAATTTGATTGTACGAAAACATTTCCCGGATTTTTTTTGTCGAGGTGTATAAAATCAATATTTTATTGAATAACTCTTATTTTCAAGCAATGGTTCAATTTTTCAAGACGTGAAGTTTATATTCATATAGCAACTGAATAGCACAAAGGGTACAAGTGACATTTTTCATCGAAATTGAGTAAAGCACAGAAAATGGTTCCATATATGATACATAACCATTTTCTGTACTAAACTCATTTTGGACATAAAAGGTCACTTATACACTGCGCTTATCAGTTGTCATATATTATTATTACATATCTACTTCAACTGATGCATGATATTTTTTTCTGAGCGATATTTTCATTTAATCGAATTTTTCTATAAAAATCATTCCAAATGTAGGTGCATAATGCCAAATTAAAAACCCTACATGATCATTAAATTATAAAAAACTATAACCACATTTAATGTAAAATTTACGAAAAATGCAAAATTTCTGAAATTTGTTAAGAAAAATGTCCTGAATTTATCCCAACAGTGTATTGTATGCACGTGAATGGTGTTTGTGTGCTTTTTGAGGCAATATTGCCCCGCGTGTGCGAAAGTAAGCAAGCGAACAGAAGGGAGGCACAGATTGACTCATATAAAGGTACCCTTATGTCAAACTACATGCAAGGATGCGCGCTATGTTCCGAAAATATTCGCATATAAAATTTGCCGTTTTCAAAATGAGATATTCTGTTTGCGTGAAACTTTATAATACGCCGAGGAATGTTTGAATTGCGTTCAGATATGAATATGAGCTTTTTATTTGTGAAATTAACTGAATCATGACGAATCTACAATGTATAGTATGCTATTAAATGTAATGCCAACACTGTAATATTTTATTAAATTATTAAAAAATAATCAATTGAATCTTATTTCATTTAATTTACTGTTCCATGATTTACTGCACAAATAAAAATTTGAGAAAATCGATGAAACTTGTTTGAAGCATTTTTCAAAACATCTCTAATTCCTTTCATTATTCAAATTTTTGAAATTATAAACATGAAAAGTTCATTCAAAATAATCTCACAGATGTAGTAAGCTTACATTAGAGTGCATAATTAATTAAAATAGCTTCGAAAATAAACGATTTATTATATTATGCAGTATCCAAACAAATTTTATCATTTAATGGTATTTACGAGTACAAGTATGTTTACTGTTCAGAAAAATATTTTATTCATAAAAAACTATGACATATGATGAATTAATGACATAAAGGAAACAAGTGATCTTTTTTATCGAAATTGAGTTAAGTACAGAAAATAGTTCTATATACACGTATGATACAGAACCAATATTTATACATAACTAAATGTCGATAAAAATGGTCAATTGTACCTTTTGTAATATTCAGTTATCATATAACAAGTGTTTTAACAATCAATTTTATTTTCAAAAATAAAAAATAATCACTTTATACACTGAATGGATCAAATCAAACTACAATTCATAAAATTTAAATTAAGCATATCACCCAATCTAACCCATAACAAAACTCCACTCAAAACAACCCGATTTACAACTGCACTAAATTCTACAAACGAGGCACTCAAATCTAATTTATTATTAGAAATAATACTGGAATAACACATTTCTGTATCTGGAAAAGAGTCGACACGCGTTCCCACCCTAGAAAACCACCGAAACTTAGGGTGTCCATACGAAGCTCTTTCCTTAAGAGCGTTGTTAGGGGAGTGTGGGGCGAGTCGGGCTGGCAATATTTTTTGGGTGGATGCGCAGGGTTTGCCGATGCAATAATAACAACACAAGGGGTGGCCGTAATAAGGGGTGGTTTTTGGGGGTGGTTTTGGGGGTGAATTTTGGGGGTGGTGTGGGACGATCAAAAGCCGCCGCAGCCCATAAACGCGAGGAAATCTTACAATCCCGCAACATGATTGAAATTTAAGATTGCCCTCGAACCGCAGGCTGCCGTTTAAAACGAATTTGTGCCCAGAAACGGTTTTAGTGTAAGGCGTGCGTAAGGGAAGTTTTAGCTACGTCTCTCTTGTAACGTTCAGAGTGTGGCTTAATCGAGTTTGTTTCTGAGCGTTTCAGTTTTTCTCGTGTTTTCAGAGAATTTTCGTTTTTGGAGCGGTTCGGTTAGATTGTTGTGTGAGGCGATATGCTTTTGTTTATTGCGTAATTTAAGCTCACTTATATTTACACTTTTTTTGCTCTACGGCCTAATCTAATATGGAAGAGTGTGGGCTAGAAAATCCCTGAGTGAGATGCAAAATATCTGATGTATGTTCTTCATGTCTTTTTCTTACGAAACTATGTATTATTTCTTCCGGAAAAACTAACCCCCGAACTTCAATTCCCAAGCTTCTTCTCATGAAATTTTCACTAGTTAAAATTAATATTCAATTTTTTATCCAAAACTATTGACCTCCAGACTAAAACTAATCAATCTACTACATAAGCACTAAGCATTAAGCAAAAATATTATTAGCTTAAAAATAAGAAAATTCAATTGTGAAGTTTAGAATTTAAATGTAACTTCGAATGACAAATTGTCCAATATTAATGATAAAGTATCTTTTTTAGTATTCAAAACATTTTTGCAAAAAAGTAATATAATATATCTCATTCAAATAATCCACGAAAGAGCTGAAAATAAAAAACAATATATCAAACTAAATCTGAATTATTAGAGTAATTTCAAACTAAATCCATAATAAAGGCAAACTTTCAAATGAAAGCTTCAAACAAAATTCAGCTAATATTTTTAATGAATAATGATATCTCTAAATATTTAATTGTAATCAGATATAAGAAATATATTAACTTTCGATAAATACAAATATAAAAACTCATATTCAATACGAAGCAATACCGTTCCGAGCGAACTCTAAAGCGATACACATTTAGAATGCGTACGTTTGTTAGTCAATATTTGCTCGCAAAACGTACTTAGCATTTCATTCGCTCAAAGGAAACTCAAATATCACCATCAACGCCATAAAAAGTAATAAAGTGGAGTTAATATAAAAAGAGGACCGAATGAATTGTGCGGTGGGTTTATTGGGCCGGATCAAAATGCCCACCCACATCCCCCTGCGGCGTTAACTCGGTACACAGAATTGCGTTTTATTAAAATTTGTTCCAACTCATATTTTTTTATGGATTCCTCTTTGGGTCGTGCCAAAAGAATTATTGTTGGCCGCCTTCAGGTACTCGACAATCGTAGGAACGAAGCTCGCACAAATTGCTACAAATCAATTATATTGTGTACATGAAAAATTATCATTAAAAGTACAGATTTTAGTAGAATTTTATTTTCGATTCAATAGCTATTTTTTCAGAGATTCAAAATCGATTGTCAAACTTCAAGCAATATTTTTCACGTCTTGTCAAGAGAAGTCACTAAATATGCATGTTTATAGTTGTCCTTCTTATATTTGATTTTAAGCAATTGAACTTTGTATACATAGCACGTAAATTTACTTTAAAACAATCAGCAATTTCAGTAAAAATACGTTTTAAGATTTACTTTTTACAGGTAACAACTATATTAGGCTGATAAAGAAATTTACAAGGTACAGTTTTCAAAATCGTCTTGGAAAAAAAATAAGAATTGACTCTTTTATGATGATAAAACTACAAAGAAAGCTCCCGTTTTGATCATTCTTTGAAATAAGAATATGTCACAAACCTTTACTAAAACATTATTTAATCTATATTGAAATAAGTATATTAAAAGATTTTATTTATCATTACATAAAGTTTAATTGAACTGTACTGTCGCCCCCCGTTTAACGCGATTAGTTTACAAGGTTTTCTTTCAATACACGTGCGATATATTTTCGAAAAGAATACATTGACATGATGAATCTTATTCTACGTTTACGTCTATGCGTTTTTTTTGGAAAAATATCGCAATCGTGTTAAAAAAAACCGTGTGAAGTAATCGCGTTAAACGAGAGACGACTGCACTGCATTATTCAAAATTTGCTAATTTCGTTCACAATTCTATAGCCATAACTGTAGTTTTAGATATTTAAGTGTGAAATTGTTTTATACAAAGCTTGTGCGAGTTGTTTTACAATGAATGTTTTACGAAACGAGTTTTGAAGGAAGCAATTTTTCACGATTAAAAAAAAGGGAATTTTCCTTTGTTCGGATGATTGAACGTAAACGCTTTCGAAAGAGTATACACCGACTGAGGGAAATAATTATTTTTCATTATTTACAGAAAAAGGGATTAGGTCACGGTCGGCGAAATTGGCGACATCTCATTTCTCAATTGTGTTTTTTCCCAGTACCGAATTCTCAGTCGGACCATTTCCCTATGTTGACTCACTTTATTGGATCGCTTCAATTTAGCGAGAGAACCCTCTACAAACCTATATATTTATATATGAGTTGTTAACAAAATCAAAATTTATATAGAAAAAGGTAAAAACATCTTATGAAGATTTAAATTTGAAATGAATGAGGTATCGCAAAAATAGAATTTAATTTTCAAATATAATAGACATTCATTCGAATCGAATACAAAGCCAATGAGAACAATTGCAAGAAGATAATGAGAAACTCAAAATGTGCATCACCTTTTACAGTTCGCAATGCAGAATTAAACTGGCGGTCGCTTTGTTCTCGGATTTATACTCACAGAACAATACTAGAACTTATTGTATGTTTAGAAAAATCTATTAAACATCTATTAAAGAACATTTTCAATAAAATTTCATTATAATACGAATCAAATCGTCGATTCTCAAAGAAAACATATCGAAACGGATCGTCATTATACGATTAGACTTTTATGCAGTAGTCAACGCGAACCCTAAACATTACGTTAAACCGAAACACTCCACAAACGGAATCTCCATAATTATTCACCCTTTAAAGAGAGAGTTCAGCGACGAAAAACCCATCGGAACGTTTTTCTGGCGCCATTTTTCTTTTATCACGTGTGTTCGCAAACTCGATTATCGTGCACGGTTTAATTGCGCTAACGAACGCGACGACCAAACGGCGGGGTGCGTTCCCATAAAGACACATTCATACATACATATATATATACATATATATTTATTATCACCCCCCCCTTTTCCTCATATCCCCTCGCCTTGGAGGTTCTTAATCGAATTAACCGCCGGCGGCGCTAATTGATTTATTTACGCCCACTCTCTTTCGTCGTTCCGGATATAACTAAGATGGATTGGTCATATGTCGTCGGAGTCTACACGAAAGTGTTGCGTGTTTATGTGTGCAGTGAACCCTCGATTTATACGATTTTGAATTCATTGAATTCTAAAAAAATAAAACAATTTAAGTTATTTCGAACTTTGAAACAAATCGATCGCGTAAATCAAGTATTAAATGTATTTCGATTCATTTATGATCTAGCTGCTGTGATTTGACATTGATCAAGAATCTATAATTTTCAAGCTGATCGTAAAATATTGCATAATACATTCAAAACATCCATCGAAATATGTTAAATTAGATCATGTGTATAGGATATGCTTACAAAAGTCACTCCGATAAACATTAAACGCTCAAATTCTAATCGATTTTTAAATGTAATGATGCATAAATCTTTCTAAATGTGCACACAATAATTCTAGAAAGTTTCATCGTGATCGGTTAAACGATAAAAGAGCACATAATAGGTGGATTTCACAACCAGCGACGGAAAGCGATAGCGACAGAGTACGACGAAATAGTCACAATGAGAACAACGAAGACTCCAAAAAACAGTCATATTATTCATAATGTAACCATCTCGTCTCACTTTAGAAACTCAGCTAGAAAAATTAGACAAAACCATACACACACATTCATTTTCATACATTTTTTTAATTCATATTAAACTAAATTAGTTTTCAGATTCTACTATAGATAGAGATAAATTCTCTAGTTATTTCGAAAGTTAAAAATTCGTTATTTTTTCAACGAAAATGAAATATTGCAGGGGTTCTTCAACCCCGGAGGCTCAATTTTTATGTATGTGTGTTTGAATCCACGTGTATGTGAAGTCGTATGTTTTCGCTATAATATATATGGAGTCGTTCGGGGGTTGCCAGTCACCCTGTAAACATAGGTGGGGTGCATTAATTGAAATTTATACTGAAAAATATTGGATGTTCGTGGGTGTGTGCCGGATCAAAGCGCGGGGACCTAAAAAGCTTATTTCGATCGTAAAGTGTGTATTTTGGACGTATAAAGCTCCCTATGTTTTTATTATCGAACCTAAATACATAAACGCATATCATGCGCTAAAAATAATTTTATTAATCATCTAATTAAAATAAAAGCCACGTTTGATATTAAGCGTCCAGTCAGTTCCATGGGAATTTCATAAACTTCGCTTAAATGGAGAAAGTCTTTATGTGTCCGTATGTAACAGTAATTAACGTGGCTTGCAGTAGGAATTCGCCTTGTAAATGACATCACAAATGGCCACATAATCTCCGAGTCGCACGGTCCAACTCTCTGAACAAACCATGACCTCTAATTTTAGTTTATTAGTTCAAATAATTAACATCAATTGTCGCGAGAGACGCAAACTCGACTCTGCGAATAATATTCAATTGAAAATTTGTTCAGTCCGATTGAATATTTCGAGATGGCATTTGAATAAACGGTTTTTAAAGCCTAATTGCAGGCTCGATTCAAGAGATGCCATTAGTGTAGCACAACAACGAGAACGACGGTGCAATCGAATGCGTCGAAGGGGTGCAAATTCATCGTGAAACTTCCCATTTACTGCAGCATCACGATCTTTAATTGTCTTCCGGCTTCGAAACTCGCATTTGAATAAAACACCCGTCCCTAAAGAGGCTGAAAGCGCGAGAGATTGCTTTTTAATTGTGCGTGAAATTTATGACGTGTCGTCTGCTCGATTCTTAAGTAGGTATATACGTAGGAAAATTGAAAAATGAAATTTTCCCGCGACGCCTCGGGCTAGTTCTACACCAGTTAGTTGTTAATACTTTACACAGATCGGGAAAGTTTTGCTTTCATTACACGCTCTGCTGGTCTAAGAAGAGGCTTTTTGCGAAGGAGGAATCGAGGGTGTGACGTTTCCGCATTAAGAAAATTCTTTGTTTTCTCAAACGTAATTAAGCCAAATCTAACTATTAACATGCGGAAAATACAAAGCGTGTCCCATAAGTAATAAATATTTATTTTAAAAAATCTAATAAAAAGATAATATTCTATGAGTACCTACTTTTTTCCGTTTCTCGCTTGCCTGATGTCTTTTAATAAGTTTCAAAGGGACCTTCATTTTAATTTATATATAAATCACAACTGCTTAGGTAGTTCAAATTATAACAAAAATAGGTAAAAAAACTTTTTAAGTTAAACGGTTTTATGTTAAACATACATTGCAATGTTTAAGATAAATGTACTAAAAACCAAAAAATAATAAAATAGATACAGTCGTAGGAATTATAAACATATGCATAGACTAGACTAAAATTAAACCGTGGGGCAAGTCAATTGTCTACAAATTATCGACTTAATGTGCGATAGAAGAATCGTTTAATTCGTCGTTAAATTCGACGTGCCCCACGGTTTAATTTTAGTCTAGTCTATGCATATGTTTATAATTCCTACGACTGTATCTATTTTATTATTTTTTGGTTTTTAGTACATTTATCTTAAACATTGCAATGTATGTTTAACATAAAACCGTTTAACTTAAAAAGTTTTTTTACCTATTTTTTTTTATTTTCTAGTTTTTAGTTTTTTATAGTATATTGTATTCTGCTTATTGAGTCCTTTCATTTGATACGCATGTTGATTGGATTGATAAAACCTACGTTATCCGCCATTTTGTAGCGGCCGCCATCTTGGATTTCAATTTTTTATACTTTATTGTATTCTGCTTGTTGAGCCCTTTCATTTGGTACCCATATTGATAGGATTAATAAAACATATATCATCCGCCATTTTGTAGCGGCGGCCATCTTGAATTTATAATGATAATGAATAAACATAATTGTATTGTCACCAAAATCCAAAGTGTATACAAAATTTCAGATTAATCGGTTGACAGGAAGTGGGTGAAATTTGAATTACTAAATTTGATCCAAGAAAAAAGAATAAAACAAACGGGTTAAGCTAAGTAAAACCGTTTAAAAACGACATCGTTTGACTCAATTTTTTTAGCTTGAGGAACAAAATATGATAGCTAATTCTTCAAATCTATCAGTTCAGATTTTCGGAGTTCATTGGAGTTATGGAAGTCAAATATCCAGGATATGCAATATAGTGTTGTCAAACAACGTTCTTAATACTCGCTTTAATACGATATCAAAGAAATATCTACAATTTATAAAGCAACCAAGTTAATTTTGGATGAATTATAATGCTAAATGTTCTAACTATCTAATTCAACTTACTCGGTCTTGTTGCTACTAATAAAAAGGCAGAAAATAACCATATTTCATAACTTACGGAACACACCGTGTATACGCAAAATGAAAACGAACAAATTTTATAATTAAATTGCGGAAGTAAATTAATTTCCCGTCTATTGCGAAAATGCACGGAAAATGTGCAATGAATTATTGCGCTTGTCGGAAAAACGGCTACAATCGCTCGACACACATTCGAGCGCACGCACTTTTTTTCCCACACGCTTTTCACTCGGTTTTGGAAGAATTTTCGAGTTAAAAAGTGGTTCGGCGTAATGTGCACCGCTATTAAAAATTATACCGTTCTCGAGGAAATTGTGGGGCGAAGAAAAAAGGGTGAAAAACTGTGAAAGTTTTACGGGTTTGCGCCCGGCTCGAGTATCACACCGAGCTAGGGAAGGTTGTATCGCTGGAAATCTACTCGCGTTTTCGAAAACTTTGCCTTTGATTGCTTTTTTTTTCGTTTCTAATAGTAAATATATTTGGATTCCGTTAACTGCACGACGTCACGACAACCCTTTCGAGTCGTTAACTTGAAAATTTCCACGCGGTCTTAGTTTCTAAACAGCCGAATGTAGTTTTGATGAAAAAAGTTTTGGCAATGCATCTAAATCAATTTTGATTACGTTTCATACGTGACTCGCAAACAAATAGCTTAAATTTCACAGGCTAAAGGTACATATATTTTATAGCCAGATAGCGTAGGAATATAAAGCATTTGTTCATACCATATCGAACTTAAATGTCTTTGTGATGCTGATTTCGAATCCTTTTGAATCTTAGTGAGAGTCACACGTCGTTTTTATTAATCGATATAATAGTTTGATTGTTTCTTATGAATATTTAATTAAGGAAAATGTTAATATGATGCTTTAAGAACATGATTTTTCACTGCTTTAGTTAACTAACTATAGAGTTACATCTACAATCCCCGATTGGACGACTGACTATTACTCTCTGGTTAGTTGATCTAAGCAGTGAAACGACGAACACATAATGTTTCAATCGTTTCTTGCGAATATTCAATTTATTTGATTTGAAGAAATGAGTTCATTTTTAAAACTTTAAGAAACAATTCCTAAACACAGATTCTCCGTCTTTTCAAGGTTCATTAAACTTGCTCGATTTTTTCGATATTACTATTCAAAGTATCTTATCTAGCAGCAGCCTTCACTTCAAAATGAATGCATTATCGAAAATGTTCAAACAATCAAATAGAAATACCTAAATATAAATGGATGCATTCGAATGCAACCGAGTTATAATAAACGATCCAACACTAATACCCAGGAGTGGCTCCAATCAACGCAGAATAAAAGTCCCTAGAAGAAATATTTTCAAAATTTGTTCACGTCCGCAACATGTGCGCCTACTTCGATAATTACGAACCCACCCCTGGCCAATAGCTACAGGGTGGTTCCTCTCGCTCGGACGGTTAACCCTTCGACTGTGGATATCTTTATTAGTTTCGTTTCCCCCAGGCTACGTTTTGGCGGAATGACAAATGCGAATGCCTGCGTTCAGCCCATCAGTCTGTCATGCCCGAAGCGCTGCGGCTTTGCACTGATTTTTCAGACCAAACATATGCCAAAAAATAAAACGTGTTTAAGTGTTTTCGACGTTTTCGATCGGTGATTGATGTGTTAATATATTGCGAAGCATAATATGAATTTTCCACTTTTATAACTTAAATATGATTAATTGCTAATCTGTGTCTACATCTAAGCCGGCGACTTCCAGCGGCAAATATGTAGACTCGCATTTAGTTCGATTGCATTGAAGGTAATAAGTGGAAAAATCTCTTAAAAATTAAAACTAGCTGATAGTTGAGGGATATATAGCATTTGCGCATGTCGCGACAATTCAGCATACTTGAGATGCGTGGGTTCGAGTTCAATCTTGGCGAGAGTCACATATCATTTTTCATATTTGATTAATTCATATGGAAACTCGGCTGTTTATTTCAAATCTTTTAATTCATTTGGTTCGAAAAAGGTGTTATTGTAACGCTTAACGAAATGAATTTGCAATAGATCATCTCATAATTTATATGACGACTGAAAAGGCCAAGGGGTACAAGTGACATTTTTGCCGAAATTGAGTTATTTACAGGAATCATTTCAATGTACGCTCATATATTTGGTGGAAAAAGAATATAAACGAACTTGGAACGTGTACCGAGATATATCATCAAATCGCTTCACCTTCTCATAATACATGTAGGTACATATTCAACTTTGAACGCTATTTTTTTGAAATCATCGCCAAGTCACTTGTACCCCTCGGCCTTTTCAGTCGTCATATATTTTTCGGTTAAATTTGATTTATTTGTTTGCACTATAACTAAATCTCCAGGGTCTCTGCCTTATGGCTCACTTCTTCACTCTAGTATTAATGATTTTAATAAATAAAATTGTGTATAAATGGATAGAAATTTCTTGTATAAAAAATTAAATCAGAAAGAAACAGAATGATACACACGAAAATATGTATTCATCCTTCGAATGCAAACCAGGCTGTCGTCACAGTCCCACTGGACGTGTCCAAGATTAGAGACGTGCCCTCATGGGTAGGTGTCCATGAAAAGGGGACCCGCACGTGTCCCACCCTGCATCCAAAAGGGACACGTCCCAAGAGTCCCACCCCAAAGGCCCGTTCACACCGCACCTCGACAAAAACAAATTTCTACAAAATACACATCGAAAAATTCAAATTATTTTTTTAATTTTTAGGATCGTGTTAACGTGGCCCGACTTGGGCCCCTTGGGCAGCAGGTGCTGTGCAGTCCTGGGCCCTATATCAACATTAGAGCGCCGTCGGGCAACATTCGTGGCCTGCATGGGCGATAATTAAGGCATACGGCCTAGACGAGGCTCGTGTAAATATCATAATTCGCAATTCGGTGCACGTGCATGAGTGCACCGGACACGTGTGCTCCATACGTGCGATGCTCGGACGCGCCGCTTAAATGGGATCAGATTTTTTTTTATATGGAGGGAAAAAGTTTTGTATCGGAAAATGTCGATTTTTGTAATAAAAGGACGACTGAAAAGGCCTAGGGGCACAAGTGAATTCGAGAAAAGCGCGCTCAAAGTTGATTATGTACTTACAAGTATTAAGAGGTGATCGAGTAATTTGATGATGTATCTCGGTACACGTTCCAAGTTTGTTTACATTCTTTTGCTACCTAATATATGAGCGTATATTTAAGCAATTCCTGTACATAGTTCAAATTTTAGGCTAAAATGATACATGTACCCCTTGGCCTTTTCAGTCATCATATATAAATAAAACTGAATTTAAACTATTTATTTTCTCATTAATGGTTGATCCTTTGGCAGTGAATATTTCCTGAGTTATTGCAAGCATGACTAGGAAGGTTACTGTATCATTAAATTTAACATTTACAGATCTAAAAGAGTTTTTTGTATTCTAACCATAGCAAATATTATGCTAGGTCGACTTAAATCAATTTAAAAGTCCATAGAGACTCGAGCAACGTCGGGTTAGTATTAAATATATTTTTCTTTTAAAATTCGAAAATGTATTCCGAAATTCGCTTTCAGTCATAAAACTGCGATTACACAACGAAAGCCTATGAGATTTTTACGACTGGCGAGTTGATTTGATGCAAAAGCTTTTAAGCGAGATTGAAAATATTATACTTCAAACTAGGTTCATAGCTAATTTCATATTAATGCGCACTAAAGAACGAACGATTTCAAATCAATTTTCCAAAAAGCACATATTATTTTTCTGAAACCAAACACGTAATTACACTTCAATATCGTTCAAAACACACTTAAACACATTAAATCCTACAGTGAAAAGCGAAAAGCGTAACGGATCGAGCCCAACACTGATTGATGCACAATTAGAATTGGAACTTGCGTCGTTAAGGACTTTGATTGGAATCTTAATTGTGGACAAAGACACACAAACACCTAATATAATATAATATGTCACAGCACCAAAGCCTTAATCGGCATCCATTGGGACCATACGCCGTACATAATGCGATCATCGGAAACTTTGTCGGTTCGGCGCGAATTTTCTTCCAAGATTTCGAAAATTTTCTCATCCAATTCTGAGGTTAGGTTAGGTTATCGAGCGACTAACTGCCACTACAGGGACTAATTTTAGGAGAAGACACTGCCCTTTGGGGAGGATTTCTAGCGCGCTAAGGGCTAAGGGGCTCGGATCAAGTCTCACATTAGGCAGATTTATTACCGGCTTCTATAGAATATTTCATTCCGACAAATTTACTCTGGTAATATATTTCAAATCGTATAAGAGTTTATACAATACGTATATGAATTATTGAATTTAATTCTGGTCATTTTTCTTAATGAATTTGAGAAATGTTGCTTTTTTTATAGTAAATGGGCTTATCGTTTCTTCGATGATTTAAAGAATGATCAAGTATGGTTCCGAATATAGCATTTGGCAATAGCATTTAGAATAATTTTTATCTATAGTAATTTTCGATTAAAAAATCTAGAATTCTGCACAGTAGTGTTTGGTAAATAATTCATTACATCGCAAATAAGACATATATCAAACGATATTGGTATTACTATAATTTTTTGATACGATTCATTTTTATTTCAAGTTTTAGAAGTGACTATATTCTATTTCATTCGTTAAATTCACTGCATGCGCTAATTGAGCAAGCCCATTCGTATTCAAACGAATATATTCAATTAAATCTGACATGTTGCAGCTTTTAAATACACAGCATCAAAGCAAATACGAAATCCGAAAAACAACAGTTTTCCGAATATTAAACGAACTTGAATTCACTTCAAACAAAAAAAAAAACAATATTTCGTTACCAAAGTGATTGTCCACGTGAAAATGAACAAACGTACAGACTGTTTTTACGTTTGTTAACCGAAAAATAAGATAAAACGTATGAACGAAAGTTTTTTTTTCATCGCGTCCATTTATCAGACGCACCCTATATTTATACACTGTTGTGAGGAGTTCTGGACACTTTTCTATATGAATTTGAAAAAAGTTGCATTTTTTCACAAAAATTGTATCAAACGGGTTTAAAGTTTCGATCACAATTTAAAAAGTGTTCAAAATGAAATGTCCAAGGGATACAAGTGGCATTTTTGCTGATACCGAGTTATTATATGTCCAGAAATTGCTTATATGTATGCTCATATATTTGGTGGCAAAAGGATATAAACGAACTTGGAACGTGTACCGAGATACATCATCAAATCATTCAACTACCTCCTAATACGTGTAGGTACATGATTAACTTTGAACGCGCTTTTCTCAAAATCACCGCGATGTCACTCGTACCCCTTGGCCTTTTCAATCGTCATACGTATATCAAAATGTTCAGAATACATGACGATAGCGTATTTCCATGATGAACATTCAAATGGTACGTTTTCGAAAGGGAAATTGTATCGAATCCGATCGAATTATCCACATTATATTGTGTTGTTGTGGATAAAGTGCGGCGTGGGCCGTCCATTTGTCCGTGTCGAATTTCATAATTTCACACTTATTACCCACTAGGCGGGTGTACAACAATGGGAACTTAATCGGTATGGGGTTTTTGTCGAAATCCCGTGAATCGATCATTCCTCTTTATCCGGCGCTCTGGAGCACAAAAAATGCCCACATTTTTAAATTGTATCCTTTGTGCGGTGGCAATCTACCGTACGAGTGCACCGTTCAAGATATTTTCACTATAACCACATATTCTTCTATCCGTGGATAATATTATATTTCAGCAGAAAATTTTCAATATGAGAAAATTTATTCGCACACAAGAATATTTATATTCATGTAATTTACTGAAAAAATCTATCAATAAATTCTTACTCAAATCCAAAGTCTATCTTCTATCTATAATATAAATTTACTATTATATATAAAAGCTATTTCAGACTCATGCATCCAGTTCTAGGACCAGAGACACATCTGTATATGTAAAATAGTTATTTGACGTATATGGGTCTGTCTCGTTAATATCTGGACTGGATTCATGCATGTGAACAGTAGCGACTGGTAAAAATGCTCACAAAGGGAGTGTAGCTACAATATAAAGTTGAAATGGAAAATAGTTATCAATTGAAAATATATCGAAAAATGAATAAATAACTACATAATAATATACTTTAAAATGAAAAAAAATTCAAAGAAATATCAATATGTAATCCGTTAATGTTTCTACGACACACGGAAATCTGCAGCCTGCAGTACATTAAAACGAACTGTCATTGAATTATCCAACAAGAAGACAAATAATATAATATTATCATGTAAAAAATATTAAAAAGTCATCTAAACTTTTATCGAAACATTACCTACAAATTGAATCTTCTGAAAAAATCAGAGCTGAATGAAAATGCAATGTGATCAAAAGTTGCATTGTTGCATTCAGGGTACAAAATCGACCCACCTTCGTCGACGGAAGTCTCTAAATGAGTCCGTGTCGTCATCATCAGGGTCCATCCACCCTCGTCGAATCGAGGCTGTGCAGGAAATCATTTTATCGACTCAATGAGTCGAATTGATACTTCCTTATTTCGAGGGAGGGCTTCGAAGCCTTCGCGAACCTTTCCCAGCCGGGGAAGAGGAAACCGAATTATCGATGGAAAATTTGCGCATATTATGCATTTTTATTCTGCATAGTTGAATTGCTGCAGAAAAAGCTTCATAGGGGATTTTTTTATTACGATTTTGATGTAGAACGATTGATTCGATTTTATTTGTATTTTAGTGAATTTTGGGATTTGATCTAGCGACCTTCGAGCTATTTCATAGCTCTCAAATTTAACTACGACAACACGACATTTGGGGTCATTTAGCGTCGACACATTGTGCTATTAAGTGGGTCTTGTAAAGTGCAAGTGTCGCGCGTGCTACGGTCGTAGGGCGAAGCCTCCACCTGGCTGCAGCCTAATGCTTTATTCACACTTGAGCCAAATTTTAGCTTATGAATCCAATTAATCTTGAAAAAGCTTCCAATTCATACCAACCAATAATTTATTTCATATTTTTCTAGTACTAGTCTAGATTGCGTTTGAGCTTTCACTTTTCAATGGCTTCAGTTTTGGTTAGGGATGATTAGTTTATAGACTTATCTTATAACATATTGATCATAAGATCAAGACACAAGGACAAAGATGATGAAAGTCAATCACTTAGTCAAATAGCTTACATCTGGTGAGGCAGATGAATAGAATCTTGGCTGCTGATAGATGTCAACCAAATCAATTGGAATGAATACATAAACGATTTGAACGATACCAAAAAGAATCAGGATTTTGTTTGAGGAACCATTCAATACAGCTTCAAATTAACAATTTTTTCGAATAAAACAGAAAAAGCTATCTAGTCTCTATACCAAATAATCGATTAAGAAAAACGATATGTGACTCTCGTTAAGACCTGACAGGATTTAAACTCTTTAACCATCGACTAGCTGACGATTAATTCCAATTCAAAAGCAATATCAATCAAAAACACATCGCGTTCAGAATCAAAGATTATCATAAAGCTAGAGCATCATTCGAATTAATGATTCAAGTCGCCCATTTTCATTACTAGACTCGTAAACCAACCCAAGTGTAAACGGCCCTTAATAACCAGAGCACTTAGTTCCTATCCGGGGGCTCAGCCCCGGGAGACCGCAGCCCCCGATATTGTTGTGTGTTCACCTTAAAAGGTGCAAGGACCCTCGCGGAACCCTTCGCCCCATAATCGAGTCTCTTCAATTTGCATCCGACGTTCATATTTCATGACGTATATCGATGCGAATGTTGCTTATGGGATGTCATTAGATGGCAGATGCTCGGACGATGCCAGGTTGCATGCGAAAAGAGCGATTTTGTTGCGTGCTCGCACTTTAGGAGATGTCAATGTGCTCAGCATTGGAAGGGTCTCAGGAAATCCTGCAGGTGATGCTTTCTAGCGAGGACTTCCTCTTTTTGTCGTCCTGAGTTGGTTGAACTTGAGATAAAAAAGGAATTTTGTACAGAATGTCTTGTGTGGGAAGGATAGTGAATTTTTGAATTATCATGAACTTGTTTATTTGGGTGGATGATTTGAATTGACAAGGTGGGTGATTCGTTATTTACCGTTTTGTAGTGGGTTAAATTAATATTATTTTTGGATCAAATATTTGAAAGAAATGAAGAAGAAAAATTACATGTGAATCGCTAAATATGCCAAATCCAGCATCACAAGGAGACTGAAATTAAATATGGAATACACAAACGTTTCATATGTACAGTTACGGAAAGTGATATTTAAAGTATTTTATAAAGAAGCAAGAAGTTATTGACAACAATGGATTCAGAAAATTTTATACGAATTCCAGTAATTGATCGATTAATTTAAGACTTTTTTTTAATAACTTTTTCTGACGCATCGTATCAATGAGTAATGTATCAATTATATATTTTTAATTAAAATTCAATAAATTCTACTTATTGCTAGTTTAAAATTTATAATCATTTAATTCTTAACAAAATATTTTATGATTCGCAAAAAAAAACTGAACATTTCGCACTGTTTTCAAACACTTTCAATCTTTAATTGACTAACTGATTAACATACCACAAAGGAAATCCATCATCCCACCAGTCAACTACATATTAGAAAAAAAATGTTAAGATTTATGAAAACCAATTTCAACCAGATAAAACAACTCCGTGAACCAACACAAACATTATCCGTCCAAAAACACATTTTTTTCATACAACCAAAGCCTGAAACACGACACCAAATCCGATGAAGTGCATGAACATCCTATCGATCACCGACATAACACACCATGGATATCATGACTCGACGCCATTTTTCACAGCGTCCATAATGACGCACTTTTCGCCACGGTGACGTTTGATCAATCACTCTCGTGTGTGTGCACGTAACGCGATAACGTACATGTGAACGTACCCTTAGACGTCGAAGATTTTCCTGACAAAAGCGATGCACCGACACCGGCTTCTATGCAACATTTACTTTTGATCGATACTTATAAAGTCACATTTTAATATTCATCTTCGTGAAGGAGACGCTGTCATACTTCGTGTTTATCAGATTTATATTGGATTTTCGCTTTTCGATAATGCTAGGTGTGGCACAAAAGGAATAAAATATGTTTATTTAAAAGAACAAATTAGTTTATGTATAAAGCAAGGACATTAAGATATATAACCAATCGAAAATCAACCTGATCTGAATATGAGTTGAGTCAATATTGCCGTTTTAGTGCATATTTTTTCGAAACATGTCACAGCGAGTTCTAAGAACATTGTTAGAAAAAGTTATATCGTATTGTATGCTATCTTAAACTTTTGACTTTCATAACTCCGACTGACTTCCAAACTTCAAATAGAAAGATATCAAGGATTGGCTGTCTTTTCTATTTCTCGAACTAAAAAAATGGAGTCAAAATATAATATGTTAATTTGTTATACTAATTGAATCAATCGAAGCCGTTAAGACAATAGCTTAAAAGAAAAATTTCTTGGAAAATACATAGAAGATGCAAGAGTCAGAAAAAAAAGTAAAAGTGCTTATAGAAAGTACTTTGAAGATTATTGACTCTTTTATATATGACGACTGAATAGGCCAAGGGGCATAATCAAATTCACGGTGATTTCAAGAAAAGCTCGCTCAGTGTTGAACATGTATTAGGAAGAGAACGAGTGATTTGATGATAATTCTCGGTACACGTTCCAAGTTCGTTAGAAGCGATTCCTATTCATAACTTAATTTCGAAAAAAAATTCACTTTCAATGTACTCCTTGGCTTTTTCAGTCGTCATATATCATTTGTTTACCTTTTAGAAAAAACTTTATGACTTATGGAATACACTATGTAAATTTCGATAGAGTGCGACGATCTGTCGTATGGAAATAGTATCGCTTAATGCCGCCGGTTTATAATAGAGTGCATTTCTTTTGCATTCGTACGTCTGCATTCTATTAAAAGTTAGCGGCGTCTACTAGAAAAACTGTGCTTCGGCGGAAAACGCTCGATCGAATAATAAGAAAACTTATATCGACTCCGCGAACATTGTGGAAATTTTTCATTTCGTCGAGACGAAACGCACTGCAAAGTTTTCCCGCGCTGGCTTTTCACCGTTTTTCGATTTTCCCGAAGCGCACACAGTTCGAGGGAAAATACACTGTGTATGCAAACATAAGCGGGGCTGAGACTGCATTAGAGAGGTTCCGTTGCATCGGGGAAAATTCCCATTTTTCCTCTCGTATGCCAATTTGTCGAACGCTCTATATTTCATGTTGCATTCAATGCGAAAGGAAACGGGAGTTGAATCGAACATAAATATTTTCGAATCGTATTATAATACAATGCGAGACTTTAGTGTCTGGTATTGATAGAGGTTTTCCAAGAATGAATTGCAAATCAGGTATGAAATTTTATATCTTAAATATCGTAGGTATATCCGAGATAGTTTTTATTTATATTAAGCGCACATTTACCCTAAGAGAAGTGCTCGGCACACAGTGTCTTGTCAAAAGCTCAGTATAAACATTGTCAAGTGCGGAAAGAAGAAGCTATAGAGCGAAGATTCACAAACTGTGTGTGCAAATATTTGAGTGCAAAATGACATAATTTGAAATAAAATTCGATTGAATTCTAAATATGAAACAAAAGAAATTCTAAAATTGTTTTTTATATGAAAAAATGGTTATTTGATGCTGAAAAATATATTGGAAAAATGTTTAAAAAGCACTGTAATAGAGAAGGGTTTGGCTATGCTTTCGCCGCCGATTCGAATAAGGAAACGGAAGTTTTTCATGCGTCTTCTCCGGATGCAACCATCTCTTCGGAAGGCGAGCAAACGAGAGCAAACGCCGCCGAAGCCTTAAAATGACTAGCGATGAAAAAGTCGAATCTGTGCACTCGAGATTTTTTCATAATTCTAGCACCGAACGAGAAAAAATAGGGACGCTCTTTCACGATCAGTTCCAGAATTCTAAAAAATAAATCTAATGCATTGTCCACACAATGCGAACGTCAAAGTCGGCGGCTTGAGTCGTCGACTCCCATGTTGACCGATTTTGACTTTTTCAGATTCAATGATTTTCAAATTCAATTAATGAATCTCAATCTAACTCTATTATAAATATATGGAAAATATAAAAAAGTTGTTTCTTCGACCCTAGACGCGGTGCAGCCCTAACTGAGACCTCACCGTTGCCTTCCAGCCCCTGAAGGGAGGACCAGGGTGGATTTTATGTGGGCGAAGACTGCGATACGTATCTCGAGGCACATCCACTTACATCCAGCTACATCCTCTCTTCCCCCACGACATATTTGTTTTCCTTTATGGAATAATTCGAGTTGAAAAGCCGCGGAGCCTAAGGCGTGTAGCCGGCTTCACCTGGCGCTGTGTGTGCGCCGAAAAATCTGACTTTTCCGCCTTTATTTATTATTTTTATTCGGAAGCGGAAATAAAAAATGAGCGAAAGTGGGCGTGTGCCGTGTGGAAAAAAAGAAAATCGCGCTTATGGCGCAGGAGCGAATCTGCAAAAAGCGGCGCGCACTTCAAAGGAATATTCGGATACGTTTTTTCGGTGTTTCGCATAATTTTATATATGCGAGTTTTTTTTTGTTCATAATAAATACGATATTTTAGCTTACTACATGCTTTAAGTACAGTTTAGTCACGATATTCGTACACAATCCATTTCAAGAGACAGTACGAATAGTGAATTGTACGAATGACAAATCATTTTTTACATAAGATATATTATATAATATAAATTGGATAAATACATTGCATACTCATAGATACATGAAGATTTTGACATTCCATACTAATTTATTAGATCAGATACATAAGTTTCACTTTCAATTATGAGTTTATTTTTATTTAATTTCATTCTTACAGTTTACTTTTGGGTTTGGATGAATCAATATTTTTTCAAGATTAATTTCCGTATTATTCTTAGTAAAAATAACAATAAAATAGCATAAATTTTAACAATTTTCATCCAAATAATGGGGAAGTGCAGCGTACAAAAAGCGAATCAAATTATATTGGACTGAGATGCCCGAATAGCGCGTTGTACGTATAGCAAATCCTACGAATAGCAGATCATACAAACACCGAGATTCTACTGTATCTGTTTTATAAAAGAAAACATCGTTAGAATTAAAGAAAATCCGTAGCGAAAAGACGTCTCGAGTCGGCGCTTTTAATCGCGCGTTTAATTATTCTTTTTCCGGCCGTTCGGTTTGGTTCCATAATTAAAATGTTTCCGGCATTCCCGCTTTGATGCAATATTCATACTTTTGTCCTTTGACGAGACAATACATTCCTCGGCATTCTTGCCCTCGCGAAAGGGGACGGGGCCAGAGAGGCCCTTTTGTCGGGCCATACGGGCGCAACCTTTGCGCATTATGTGTCTCTCGAAATTTACAACGTCAATGAACCCACACTCGGATCTCGTCCCCCCTCGTATACCAGAAAGGTTGCCGAGGCTGAAATTCAGCGGGGCTTCCTCCTCTGTCTGAGCGCGGCGCCAAAAGTGAGACGCTCTTGCTTGTCTGGCTTGTTGTTTTGCGAGATTACTGCAGATTAAACGGGATTCAGGTAAAATATATAATATAATATAACGTTGAGAAGCTGTATAAGTAAGTTTTCTTTATTTTAAGTTAATTGGTGAATCTTATCATAGATAAGATTCGAGTGCAGTTTTCAGGTCCTATTCGTTTTCGATGGTTGGTCTGGGGGTTGACTACCCATAATCGAAAAAATATATAGTTTCGGAATCATTGATAAAAAATATTCAACTTGTTTTCATGTTCATGCCCAAGTTTAATTTTATACTGCAGTTGAAAAAACAATTATTCAAGATAAGTTAAGATGCATGTTTTATCTTCTAAACGTAGTTTTCCAAGCTCTACATTAGGAAATATATTTTCTATTTATTTTAATCTATAACATAATACCAATAAAGTGGGATAAGTAAAAAAAAATGGGTGAGAAGTAGCTTGATACATTAAGTTAAAAATATGAAATAGTGTATTTGAATATAATCTTGTGGCGCGTCCACACATATGCCGACGAAAGTCGCCGGCATATGAATCTTGCGGATTGGAATCATGATAAAATTATTGATTTATGTAAAACTATATAGTTTTTTAAATTAAATAATAATATTATAATTACAATATAAGTTTATTGACCGATTCAACTACTGAAATCCAACTTATGTTCACTCACTTATGAAAACTACCATTTTTTTTTGACAAAAAACCCTTCAAACATAAAACAACACAGCTCAAACACTCCCCAATCTCAGCAGAACCCTTTCCGGCCAATAAAAATCAAAACACCAACCCGAAAACAAGCATCGTCATTAAAACGGACCCGCATCCCGCGACGCAGCAAGAACGGCAATAAACACGCGCGTAAAGAAGGCTCGATTGTCTCTGGCCGATCGCGATACGGGGTCCCAATCGTCACCTGCGAGGGACAGAGGGCAGGGACCCCGGGGCCCGGGGACGCGCCCGGCGGCCCCTTATCTGCGGGGCCGCCGAGTAACGGCCGCTTATCGCCATTGTGCGCGGGCCGCGTAATGGCGGCTTCAATTACCGTTTTACGGTAAAGTCCCCGGGATTTCGCGTTATCTGCACGTGAGGGCTCCACGTGTGTATATATGTGCGGCCCGGATGTCTATGCGCTTCGGTGCGGTGCAGTATAAATGCGGAGTTATGTGTCGAGGATAAGTTCAGGGTTTATTGTTTGTTGGATTTGAAGGACTACAGATTTATTATTGATTACTAGCGATCAACTCGTTGAATATATCAACGCAGTTTTGGAGCATTACATGGGCACACATACACACAGAATAGTGCTATTATATAGATAGATATCGAAGGAAATAGTGTTTATAGTCTATGAACGATTTGTTGAAATTGAGTTATCACAGTAAGCGAGCGTTATACCAGATGCAAACATAAAAAAAATGATACACAGATTAGCGCTATTGTAATAATATATGAGTAATCAGCGCGGTGAAATTATTAATGCACCCCTGGTTAGAATAAAGTTTTCGTATGTCAAAAAAAGAAAATAATCAATCTTGGGCAAAAATAATACTTTCAAGTCCAAAGTTTTCAAAGTATAGAGCGACAAAATTTATTATTACTGCTTAAAATAAATCATCAATTTTGGTTCGTAAATGTATGGGAATCGTAAAATTGAGCTATCGACCGTAATATGGCGTTTCAAAAGATATGTAGATAGACGGATTCACACACACAGACGGAATTAGTTTATTATAATTAAGATCAATTTAAATTTACCTTTAGCCATTCTAAAAAGAGAAAAAAAGAAAGAGTTAAACATGAACGTTAGAACGATGAGAAAGAATACAGCAACACGCAGGGCTAGAGCTGTATGTAAATAGAACTTTGAATTTCCCGTCTTTAGATTTCAAGTCGTGTCGTTAGATTTTAATTAGCAATATATGTTTTTTTTCCATGAAATTGAAATGATTCAATGAAAATTCAAAATTTTATACTTGAAATAAAAATTATAAAATCTTCATGTAAAAATCCATAATAGAGTATGGCAACATTCGAGATTAGCTTTACGGCTAAGCAACAATCGACACTCGCATAACGTAATTGAACTTCGTAGAGCGCATACGCGAAATTCGCGAGCGATTAAAACGAGAGTTTTCACGTATCGCCGTAAAACGGCGACGTGCACAATCGTTCAAACTCGACGTAAGGCCGCGTTCACACCGCGGAAATTTAATTTGGCTAATGCTAATATTTAGCGGCAGTGGAGCGTTCTCGAAACTGGCTGAAATTGGCGATAAGAAGCAGACGTGGCCGTATTTAGTGTTGGCCAACCCCTAGTTTGGAATGTGGGGCAACTAACTGCCGTAAGAGAAACGACACATTCGCACACGAACCTCTATAAATAGGATCGATTTGATGTTTTAGCGAATCGTTAAAGCGATTCAGATTCAAATTTATTGATTTTAACATTCATCGAATCGTTTCGAGTTTGAATTTCGATACCGGTACTTGGCGAGAGTGGATTTTCTTAACTGAAGATTGTCCATTCGAATATTTACTCTAAAGTGTTCACAACATTTTACAAAGCGGTTTATCAATAATGCATTCTGAAATGTCACTATACAAGAGTAATTGATATTTGTATCGATAATATTAGAAGCATTTTGCATAATAAGCCGGTTGTTACTTTGGTGACATTTCTAAGAAAATAATTCTAGTCTACACTTAACCGAAAGAACTCATGTTTAAGTAGAGAGTCAAGTTGGATTTAAATTGTAGTGGCATTTGAAATCAAATTTGAGCATAAAATCTGTATTTCGATCGAAAAACGTCTGAGCTGTTTAACGTGTAATTTAAAATCGAGTACAGTTTGCGAGGCATAATTAGGATTTTAGTGATGCGCGAAGCCATCAAAGGCGAAATTTAAACGATTCTCTAATAAAACCGGTTTGCACAAGTGCATATTATTAGGCGGAATGTGCTCATAGGCACTTTCAAAGCTTCGGATGAATTACTCACTACGTCAAGAGTTTCCCGAGCACCATTAATCGTCATGCGGCTTAGCTTTGTGCTCTCACACGATAAGCTTTCGAAACGTACATTCACATTGCAATTAACAACTCTAATTTTCGACGAAAGGCTGCTTTGGAACATTTGTTGATTAGGTGTCCTTTGGGTGGAAAAATAACTGCTACTATTCTAGGTTCTATTTAGAAAGTGAAGGGCTAAATGAAATTAAAATTAACTACGTATTAGATTTTTTTAATAGATATACGTTATTGATTTTAATTCTGAACTTTTTTCTTATAAAAAAAAACTGCCAATAAATTATTTTTTTTTGTGAAAAAATGCAACATTTATAAAAGTATCCCGAATTCCTCAACACTGAACGTGTAAAAATACATATGCACAGTGTAAAATTTAGATTCATCAACTGAAATCACCCATAATTTCAAACACTTTCTATTGATAAAGTAAAACTATACTTCATCGACTTTCCAAAGCAGTCTAGCAAGTTATGTTTCATTCGAGTGCAAAGCGAGACAAAACCTCTCAGCGAACATTTTCCTTAGAATGAATTAGACATGATAAGTTGACATCCATTAAGGACCACTACACACCAAAAGACAACTTCATATCTACACCAGACTCAAAAGTGAAATTCTAGCGAATCTACAAACATATCGTGGGAGTTTCGAAATTTTATTATTATAGACGTACAGCGTAGAAGTTTGCGCTCGAAATAAATTCTATTCGATATTTTTTTCCGGTCTACATTCGTTCGTCGGTCTCTTAATATTCTGGATGTGGGTTTCCGCAGTTGCAACCGCACAATGGGGGAACTCTTGCAAGAATTTTTGTCCAGATTTATGAATATGCTAATTTTATTGCTTCGTATTTTAAGTATAGGAATTACGTACGAAAACCGAGCGAGTTCGTGGAACCGTTCGATACGTGTGCTCGGTTGCATTTTTGAAAAATTTTCTTTGGAAAATTTGCGTTTTTAATATATTTTCGTATATATTTCGCTCTCTTTTGAAGTATTTTTGTTATTAATTTTTTCGAAAAAATGTATTCGATGGAAATAAAAAAGGGACTTTTCCAGACGAGTAGCTGAAAAGTAATTAACGGAAAATGACAGCAGTCAGACTGGTTCGATTTGACGACAAGTCAACGCCACTGACATATAATTATTGCGTTCGCAAATTTCATTAAATTTTGTCAATTTTTTTTTATTATAGGGATGATTGGTTCGAGAGTGAAATTTTCCCGAGCTTTGAAAAAACGAATATTGAAAACTTAAATACGAAATATGTTTTATCTCGATACGAATAATTTATTTTTTTTCGAAAACTTTCACAATTGAAAATTCGATTTGAACTTTTATAAAAGTTTCAATTGTAACTACAACTGAGACGATACAATTATTTTGTACAATTGATTAGTTATGATATGACGTCACATTCACATGAAAATGGGAATAGTTATTAAGAATTGAATTGTACAGATAAATATATATTTTACATTTTAATTTTTCATTGATATGACGTTATTGTTATACCATCTGGTCCTTATTTAAGTTCTAATTAATAAAATAAATTCCATACACCAACAATAACTATAATGTCTACAAATTTTATGTGAAAAATCTGATTGGTATTCGAAAATATTATCATACATATTTGCATTTTTAGCTTCGAAATTAAATTGGAAAATAGTTATGACAGCTTTCCATTACAAAAAGGAAAGAAGAGGAAGGGGATACACACCTAAACATAAAATAGAGATGCCTATATGACTATCCCACTCTTACGTATAGGTATGTCCTTCGTCCGCTCCGCTCAGCTTTCTAGTGGATAGCTGGCATTATTGATTGAACATAAAATATCTAAAAAAAAACTTAACGAAAATTGAAAACTAATTTCATTAACATATTTTAAACAAGTAAATCAACAATCGTGACTATTTTTACGACAAAGGAAGGGCTGCTGGGCTGCAGCGTTGGGCTGCAGAGCTGCAGCCTCTTAAGACTTGCCTTCGTTATACTTCAAAATATTCGATTTTTTCGCTTAAAAATCTCACAAAACGAAATGCAGAAGTTGAAGAAGCCTCCTTCAGCACAATATAACACAAAGTGCAACCGGAGAGCGTTGTTTGTTTGTCGCTAATCTGATGGCGATGGCCCCTGCTTGTGCCGTAGACGTAGGGGGTGTGTAGCAGACGACAATTTATTCGTTATGGGAATTCGCACCGGTGTTCGCTCGCGGCCCATTTGTTTCGCGCCCCGGCCCCGTAAATTCTGCACATATTTCCCGGACATTAAGCTGTCGCCGGCGCTCATTTAACAGCGTTTGACTGCCCTGTTTTATTTATCAGATCCGATGCGATTCGAGCTCTTTTTGCACGCTTTCAGCTTTTTTTTGTCAGAGTCGTTTTCGCATTCAATTTTCGATTCGGCGCCGATTGGATGGGTGCTTTGATTGAATTTTTTTTTGTGTGTTTTACTAAATTGATTGAAATGTAATATAACCAAGACTCAAGCTTTTAATAATTAATAACTTTAGGTATGAAGATATTTTTTTATGCAGTATATTGTGTTTTGCCGCTGGAAGCCGCCGGCTTACGTGTGGACACGCCATTAGTTGGTATTGTTTTCTATAGAATTTTTAATGCTAATGACAGTTTTCAAATAAAAACATAACTTAGACATAATAATTGTTCTATATTAACTCGTTTTTATCATATTGGACCAGATACACTTTCTAAAAACTTGCATGCGAGTAACCAAATTTATTATGGGAAAATAAATCTATAGATTTTTCTCGCATACTTATCGGGACTTTAATATTTCACTGTATAGATGAAATCAGCTTAAAATATATCAGTTAATGATTATAACATTAAGTAGTTAAAAATCATTCGATAATATTGAAATACAATATCTAACTATATGATAGCACTATTCTGTGTGTTTGAGTGTGTATTTGTCCGGTGTAACGCTCCGAAACTGCGTTGGTATTTTCAATGGGTTGATCGCTAGTTATATAATACGATTCAACATTTAAGGCATTCGGCGTATATACAAAATCGTCTATTTATCGAAGCGTTCAACGATATCGCAAAATCGAACGAGAAAATATACATTCGCAGAATAGATTATGAAAATGCGGCAGATAAATTCGTTCCATTACGTTTGAGAATGTCGTAAAACAGTATATTATCCGCGGTCGTGTTTTAAATTATCGTTTTAACATAATTCAAGCGGTTTATTATCATATTCTAGAGCATAATTTTTTCCTTTAGAAATTTTCGCGCGTCGTCGTAAAAAATATGTAATTGAAATTAATTTGATTTTATTGGGGAGCCGGAGCCAAAAAGTGAAAGTGGCTGTTCGTTCTTGTTCAGCGGCGCGTGTTTTCATAGCGCTATTAGGGCTTCGGGGGAGAGTGGAAATAACCCACTATAAACAAGTCGGGAAACTTCAATAGGAAAATTATTTGCCCGAAGCGATCTCACTACACTTTTCATTTTCGCTAAATGGTACTTGAAAAGCACACGCGTTCGTGACGCGCGAATATTCAACGACACGAAACGGTTCTATTTCGGTATTGGAAAAAACAACTGTAATACGAATCAATATTGGAAAAAATGTTTGTGTTTTTTTCGGGTATGAATAATATTTAGATCGTACTATTTTTAAAAAAGGGTTTTTTAATTTTTTGAAGAAGAAATAGTATTGTGAAGGCATCGGTTCAATGTTGTGTCGTTCACGATTTTTTTTAGTGAATAGAAACTGTCTATAAATGGAACATGAAAATTTATTTATGTTTCAGCTATGAATCAGTTTCATATATGGCATAATAAAATTTGAAATATTTTGACTTTTTAAGCATTTTATGACTACTAAAATTATTATGACTATCCAAGCTGACTTAAAAAATTTACAATTGTACATCCATCGAACACGTGAATGATCGTTCACAAAATACAACATAAAGGCCAATTTACATATCTCTATTGCTTTTCATCTTATTATTACCCTTTTGGCTTCAATTATTTTTCGCATATCGATACCTGAATAGAAATATGACTTATATCATCCTCGCGAGCGCAAACATAAAGGCGAAAATTGACCATGCACCTATTGAATCCAAGAGTTGATTTTCGCTTGACCACTTTACGTAAGCGAGAGCAAAATATCTCATTTTCGCACCCAATTATCAATAAGCAAGAGAGAGAGCTAGATACGAAAGGCAATAGCAACTGGAATATGTAAACCGTGCCCACTACCACAATATCTGACGTAACCTCAACTACGAACTCAATTTTTGCGATAGACCAACTGATTTTCGTTACTTCTTCATTTCGTCAGTGTTTAAGTTTTCACAATACATTTATCATCTCAATCTATAATAGTAGCTTAACGATGCAAAAGCTAAAGCAAACGTCAAAGCAAGAAAGACAGCACGAACATGTAAATGGTCAACATAACCACAACCTTTGACCTTAATATGACTTGGAGCACAATTTTTGCGACAAACCAACCGATTTTCATGGCTTCTTCGTTTCGTCAGCGTTGATAACGGTGCGTAAGTTTCCACAATACACGTTCATCATCTCGGTCTAGCGGCTCGTGTGATTGCCGAGGACCCGGAGCTGAATGGGCCTATCTTGGAGCACAATGCGCTCCTCCTCCATAATGGAATTAATTTAGAGCGCGGCCTCTGTATTAACTTGTGCCGCGGGAATTATTACACGGCCAGGTAAACAATTGACCCACACTACCCACTCTCCCCTCACTGGGTCCCTTGGATCCTCGAATCGAGCCGACCCACCCAGATTATCTTTACATTGTGTAGTTTGAGTGATTATAGAGGGTTTGCGTAGTTATGGCTGTGTTTGTTTAGTGATTCTCGAAAAATTAATAATGGAAGAAGGATGGGTGGAAATGTTTCTAGTGGAGATTACAAATGATGACTGAAAAGGGCGAATGGTACAAATGATTTCGAGAAAGTTGATCTTCATGTATTGGGAGGAGGTCGAGTGATTTGATGATATATCTCGATACACGTTACAAGTTCGTTTATATCCTTTTGCCACCAAATATGCGAGTAAACATAAAAGATATTCTTGTATTTTTTAGAATTGATATAAGAATAACAAACCCTAATCAACTTCTAATCATAGTTGGGGACAGCCTTCATTAATTTTCACCCACGCTTCTTTCGGATTGGTCAAATTTATTTCGATGAATATAACTACAAATATTTTCAATCAAAACTAATAAAACAAAACATTGAATATGCTTTTCTCAGCGAATCCAATTAATTTAACTAATGAAATATTTAAAGTAGACCGAATTGATATTCAGTCTGAATCCATTTTAATTTAATTAAAATATGAAGATTTTTTTTTAATTTTATCGGATTAATGAATATCAAACAGTCTAATACAAAATAAAATGATATATTACAGATATAAAGTTTCATATTTGTTTTGAATGATAAACTCACTTTTCGAAATAACGACGCAGAATCAAATTCTTTCAGACCAGACGAGTTTTTCACTCCGCTCGAGCGAAACACAATATTAGTGCACATTGCATTATAAAATATTTCTGCGATATTATAGCACAAAGCATCGAATAAATATCGTATTCCGTCCGAGGAAAAAAGTCTGGAAAGAAAAATCGAATCGACTTTGTTTTGACTTTTGCGTCTTGCGAAAGAAAGAAAGATATCCAACCATAAGTCGCCGTCGAAATAAAAATTTCATATCGCCCACGTATACTTTTTCCACACACAACGTTTCCACTTGTATGAAAAATTAAATTAATATTTCAGACGATGCATTTGAAGCGGCTTTCTCGTTAGTAAGTTTATTACATTAAAAAAAAAGTTTATACTCGTCCAATAGTAGACTTTAATCAGCGAATACGTTCATTATTTTTTTGTGAAAATTCGAATTCAAATTCAAATCGTTGACAAATTAAACCAGAATCGAATCGAGCCCGATTTTGCGCGGATTAAGTGCGATTTTAATGCGTTCTTTGTGTTGTCGGTGCACGCAGCGCGAGTTAAATTGAATTCGCAAAGCACAATGGCGAACTTTTAACCGAATAACTGGATGTAGCCGGCGATAGATTACGCTTCCCCGTAATTAATACGGATTTTAGAATTACATTTAATGGAAAATGCAGCCAAAACCCCCCCTCATACAGCCAACTTTTCCCTTCGCTCCAATACAATTCCGATAATAACTAAACCGTAGCGGAACGGATAAGAAGCGTATGCTCATTATACAGAAAGTTTGGCTTTATTGAATTTTATTGAAAACGCATTAAAATTTTGATAGAATCAAAATAATACTGAAATTTTGATTATTTTACATCGAATGTTTTCATATTTAATAGATATAGTGTGTTCAATATTAAAGGACGATGAAATCATCAAATAATTATTTCTACCATGAGATATACATATTTATATAATGCATGAAAATAGGAGTTTTGAGAACATTTGTCAATGCAGTCAATATTATTATATATGAGTCGAGTTTTGAAATTGAACTATTGAATTAAATATATGTAAGTATTAAATAATTACATTGGCTTCATTGGGAAATATTAGAATATTTCAAGTGCAACTGAAATATTCATGCAAATTATAATTTAGAGAAAATATTTCAAGTTAAAATTTTTCCTAACGTGAGATGAATATTTTGCTCAGTGAGATTTTTTTTCATTTTCAAGACTTTAAGTGACTAAGTTGTAGCTAAAGACCCAAATATTTTCACAGATATCACAAAAAATAACAATTCCTCATAATGGATTCCTTGCTTTGTCTGTGTCGATTGAAATCGCTCAATTATAACATGCTCTAATATTACTCATTAGACTTTCTATCATCTGTTCATTCACTTAAAAATAAAATTAATTTTACAAATATAAAATATAAGTAGAAGTACCTGTACAAATAAATCAATAATTTCAGAATCAGACCGAAATCAGAACACTATCGAAATTAGATCCCTATCAAATCGAACATATCGTATGCACACGTTGCGAATGCACTTATCCAAATAAGCTTGCACAACCTTCATAGTAAATGCACACACAGTATGGCAATCGGCATTATCGTTTCGGTAATGGCCTCCGGCTTGGGATAGAACCGCAGATCCGGGGCTCAGACTTAATTTCGGGTGTTAACCTTTTGTGTTAATTGATTGGCGAGAGGCTGCTGCTGCTTCGGACTACGCTTTGCCCGTCGAAGCTCGACTGCGCCAGTTATGTGCAATGCATTTGTTAATTTCGTCGGATTAATCAATTTGCCATTTGTGCCATTTCAAGATAATGCACTTGCTAATTTCTATAACTAGATGAATATATTTTGATGAGAAAAAAAGGCAATAAAATGATCCATCACGTGACTCACGAGACGTATCCTCGGGATACAAACTCAAAGACAAGGGGAAGAAGAAGAAGAAGAAGAAGAAGAAATAGCAACCCATAGGAGTTAGAGAAGCAACCCAAAGGTGGAGAAAGTTAGAGCTGCTGAGGAAGAAGAAAACCCTAGGGGGTGGAAGAGGGGAAGGTCGGTCGCGAGGTGAGAAATATTTTTATTTCGAAAAGCTTTTAGCGCCAAAAGCGTGGAAGTATCCCATCAGCGGCTTCTTGGCGCTTTTAAAGACGACCCTCGTTACGCCCTCTATCAAGACGCGGCGAAATCAAAGCGTCACGCATGCCGCACGAACAACCGAAGGGTTAGGCTAGGTTGTCCCTAAAAAAAAATTGTGGAAAAAAAGAGCCAAAATGCCACATTCGACGGTGTGAACGAATGTGGTGTAGAAGCGAGTTTAGATGGATGTGCGATGACAGGATCAATGTTTTCAGAGATAAAGATCATTTTCACTTGCATATGTTGAAGTTGTAATAGATGTATAATGCACATGTAAGACGCATAAATGTACATGAAGACTGAAAAGGCCAAGGTGTACAAGTCACTTCGAGAAAAGCACGATCAAAGTTGAGCTTGTACATACCTACGTGTATTAGGAGGAGGTCGAGTGATTCGATGATTTATCTCGGCAAACGTTTCAAAAATGTTTATATCCTTTTGCCACCAAATATATGACCGTAAATAAAAGCGATTCTTGTAAATAACTCAAATTCGGTAAAAAGATACTTGTACTTCTTGACCTTTTCAGGCGTCATAAATAGTCTAGTTAAAGTTTGCATTGCATGGCTATACTTTGGTTTTCCTTGCACAATTTCCGATTCTGAGTACATTTTAATCAATGTTATCAAAATAACTCATTATGATAACTTTATCGAAAATTTTCTTCGGCAAATAAAGACTAAAAATGCTAAAGAAGTTACCAGACACATGATAAATATATTTTTTGAACCAGAATTGAAAAATGTGTATAAAAAACAAATCATAGCTATGTAATGCATACTTTAACTAGACAAATTATACATTTACACACATTTAGATAATTTTTCAAAATTTCTATCAATATTTTGATGACTACTCACACAAAAAAGTACATCACGTTAGATTCGACTCAATATTATTAATGTTCGAACCAATCCTAGTTTCATTCAGCTCTATTATACCATTGACACCCCAGCTGTACCGGAATACAATTAAGCGACATTATTGCATTATTTATTATGCAATCACGACTACCTGAACAGTTCAAATAAGCCGAACGTTGCAAACACGACCTGATGCCGAACTACAGAAAAGGTAACTTGCACAGACCGCGAGAATTCCTCGAAGGACCAGGTGAGGAATCCTTTGTGTCCTCGAAGATTAAGCGACACATGTATTTCTAAGTGGTAGGCATATATATTTTTTTTGACAATGCTTTGAAATTGTACAAATCGTTGTGCAGCAATGGTATGATATTCGCGCGATTTGCTCCAATGAAAGATTTCAATTTCTGAGTTTTCTTAGGCCGCCGCTAATCCGGAAGAGGATCGTACATAAGTACGAAAACTTTAGTTTAGAGATGGTAAAAAAATACGAATGTTCTTCATGCTTATGAGTCTCTCGAAAAAAGGGATAAGGACCTAATGTTTGCGTAAGTATGATACTCGAAAAGGATCGAGAAAAGGGTTTTCGCGAAGAATGCGAATTTACATTTTTAATGGACTGCTTTATTACGAAGCGCTGCCGTTGATTTTCGTATACATTTGTACTTCAGGTTTTTTTTCTTTTGGGATTATATATTCTGCGATAAATTCGGTCGCACGCAAGAAAATAAAATTGGAAGAAAGTTCCGTTGAGAGGATTATTTTTTTCCGATTTTTCGATTCGTTCATGTCGTGTGTTTTTTAAAAGAACTGTCAAAATGTCGAAAAACGATTATCATCAATCACCGCTTTAAAAATAAAATTTGATAGCTTTTTATGCGAGCGCTTATTTAAATCGGGGATATAATGAATAGAACACGTGATAGATCTTTTCGCAGTCAGTTATTTAAAAACTCTGTGTTTTGAACAATTTTAAAACAATTTTGGACAAAAATACGTCGAACATTCCACTCAAAATTCGAACCTCAGACGTATGAATGCACGGCAATAAAAATATTCCGATCACTTCTGTCAAATCCTTCTGCAAACAGTCGGCATTTAATCCACGTTGACATTGTATAATACAAAAATGTGAATTTTCAAAGTTTCGCCGAACAATGGATGCAGAGGATCGCTCAACCCGAAACGTTTCGAGTACCTGAGCAAACACATTATTCGACAGAGTCGTGTGCGAATTCAACGTATGACATATGTGCCATTTATTATGACAACGATGTAAGTCTACAAATGGAAAAAATAGTTTATAAAAAAATTCAAATTTAAAAAAAGTGCAATAAGTGCATCTCTTATTTTTTGGGTCGCTGATTACGAATCTGTTATCACAATTTAGAATTTCTAAATGACGGACCCAATTTAATGAACGTAATCTAAACAAGAGGTCGAAAATATCATAAAACAATACTCAACCATTTCGCTCAGGGGTTTTTAGATGTCGCTGATTATGAATCTATTATCAAAATTTAGATCAAGTCTCCCGATCTCTCCTGTATATGTCATATTGAAAAAAAATAAGGTAAACTTACACCATTATCACAATTAAGGGACATATACGTACCTGCCCGACCTGGGCGCTCCCCATCAGTCAAGGGGCCCTTTGTGGGCCCCCATAATGGGGCCCCGTAGGGCGCAGCCACCGACACATGCATCTGCCCTTTCCGTGGACCGAAAAAAATCATGAATGAGCCGCGAATGTATGGGGTTTTATTGGGTTAGCGACGCGTCATTGTGATTTGGATGAATCGCCTTATGCGATAGTGCGAATTATTATATTCGCATAATGTATTTTTTTTTGAGGTTTATTATCGAGCGAAAAACGATCGCGCTTGGATAATTTTGAAACGTGAAAAAGGATTGTAAGAAGTGTCTAAAGTGCGATTTTGAAAAATTAAACGAGGTGTGATAAAAGTTGAAGGGCCATTCTAGAGCACTTCAGCTCCTACTACAGATGTGCGTTTTTGTAAAATAAACTGGGTTTAATACGTGCGATTTTAATTCGAAAAAAATCTGCTGTTTTTGTTGAAAGTGTGGAAAGATTTATTATATTATTTCTCGAGATGGAATAAAGTGATTTCGCTTTCGTTTCGTTGAAAAGTTCACGTAGCCGACTGCGTGAAATGCTTTAGATAGGCCTTTCAACGACCGCAGTGATATACGATCGTATAATGTAAGACTAAATAAATATGTCGAATATTATACCTTCTATAAAGATTCGATTGTGTTTGACCTTTCATTACAGTGATATTTCGTTTTTTTATGATACGAATCATATTCCATTGTGTTATAAATGTGTCTGATATATTACAAAAAAACCACTTAAATCGATTGATATTAATGAAATATTTAATTTAATTTATTTATCGATTTTATATTGGATTGAATCTAGATGGAGGTGAGAGGAAAATTTGATAGTTGCGAATATTCAAATCAGATATTCATAGCAAAATTTTGTCTTTTTGCACGTTATAAGCGTTCCTTGCGAGCAAAATCGGTCCCCAGATTATTCCGCACACTTGATTCCCTAGTTCGATGATAAAGGTCTCTTCAGATCGCCTAGATCTCGAATAATATAAATCATCCCATCCCCAGAGCATTCCAAAAACTCAAGGTGAGCATAAATCACAGTCGCGCGTTTCGGATGCACAATGTCTATTGTAAAATCTGTACGACACTCGGTAAACAAATAAATACAAATCTGCGGACTATGAAAAAAAAACATGTATATGTTGTAAAAAAGGACCCCATACTAAGGGCACCCTCGGTTTACTATTTGCACATCAAACATTTCATTACAATGGGAAGATAATAATGTGAGCGTATAAAAAAATGCGCTTTAGTTACAAACATATTTTTATATAAATATTTTTTCAGAACATCTGTTGGGATATTTTGCACGAAAGCTGCTGAATTTCGAAACGACTTCTTGCACTTTTTAAAACGTCTATTTGCACTAGGTGTTGTTTAATTTAATTCTCGGGCGACGTTGAAATTTGAAATGCGTTGCATCCGAGAGAAAAATTCTCCAGAATATAAAACTCGAGGACAATCAAAAAATGCTAAATTGAATTTTCATGAAAAAAAGACAATGGAAATGCTTCTCAGAGCGAAGTGGTTTCATGTCAAATTCTTCATATCGCAAGGACAATAGAATTTTCGAGATGTGCGATTTTCTTTCAGTCGAACGGCCATCGTTTAATGGACGGAATTTCGTGCGCGACTTCGAAAGCCGATTAGGTGTACTCCGAGTACTTTTCAGGCAAACTTATACTAGAGAAAAACGTAGACTAGGGCTAGGAAAGATGTCTTTCGCACTTTTTTTTATCTTCCCGTTATTCCCTGTCCTTCGTCTACCGGCTTTTCTCGGCTCTCCCCTATCTCAAGAGACGGAGGAGGAATTTCCAGGTGGACTCGTTCGGTGCTTTCGGTCGAAGTTCTCGTGTTATTCTAAAGATTTTTTACCTTTCTTTCGCAATGGTGAATGTACGGATAAGAAGGGAGGCAAAAAAGCGTTGTCGAATTCAAATCGCCTTGCACTGCGAGTCCTTCTATCCTTTGTGCGAACCTCGCTTTGCACTCGGAAAAGCGCGAATTTTCATCGCATAGCCAACCAATGCATACATTTCGTATAAAATAATCAAAATAAAAATCTTTCTGTGTCGACGAAATTTGAATTACATTAATCATACTAGATTCGTATAAACATTGGAATTGAAATTGTTTCAGATTTATAAAAAAATGCACGAATACGTGCAAATAGCGTTAGAAGATTTAAGCATTATTCCCGCTCACGTATGTATGCGTATAAATGTATGTGCGGGGGTTAAGTCGAATCCGACATTAACACAATTTCGAATTGGGTTTTCGTAGAAATCCGAAGGTTTTGTGGACATTTCCCAGGGGTTTAGTGAAATTTTGGGACCAGACACTGACACGCCGGTAGACGCAACTGCTCTCCAAATTCGATAAAACGGGACGACCTATGTATGTATGTGCTACTATGGCTAGATTCGTTTATTTGCACACAAAAATGGATTTGAATAATATTTTAACGTATTTACATTAAAATTTTAATAAAATTATACAGTATTGTGAGAAATCCGGGACACTTTTCGGAATGGAGTTTTATCAAATTCATCAAAAGTGTCCAGAATTTTTCCCTACATATTACACCTATATTCATGGGGTGCATTCTAAAAAAAAACGTGCAAAGAAATCGTCGGCTCTTCCATCATCCCCATAGCGTCGACCTTCAATTATACGGCTGGAAGGGGTGGTCTTAGGGGGGTGTAACGAACGGATGAAAGAGGAGCATGATGGATGTATGAAAAAATTGAATGTCTGCTGGATGCATAATGCCATTGGTTCGGTGGGTTGGTTCACGCCCCATTGACACCGAACCGGGTTTCCTTGGTGTTCTGTGACGTCATGATATGCGATTTGAAACCATGGTGAGGGATAAAGGGTGTTTTCTGACTACCCTGATATTCGAGACTGACTAGGAGAGTCTATGACCGATTTTATGGAAAATTTGTAGAAATTTGTCGTGAATGTAGACTTGAAATAGTGGTACAGAACGAAAATGCGCTTCTCAATAGTTTTTTTAGTTATCGCTGTTCTATATTTGACGACTTAAAAGGTCAAGGAGTATAAGTGACTTTGCGGTGATTTCGAGAAAAGCGCGTTTTAAGTTGGTCATGTACCTTCATGTGTTAGGAAGAGGTCGAGTGATTTGATGATATATTGAGGCACACGTTCCGAATTTGTTTATATCCTTTTGCCACCAAATAAATGAGCGTAAATAGAAGTGATTTATATACATAGCTCAATCTCGGCAAAAATGTCAATTGTACCCCTTGGCCTTTTTGATCCTCATTTGGTATATTTGTTACGTGTACTAACAAGAATATTTTGATCAATCGTCGAGTATCTAACAAATCTATCAAATATTTACCTGCGATAACAAAAAAATTGAAATGTTCATTTTAGTTCTTTACAACTGTTTTATATCTAAATTTCTACAAATTTTCATTGAAATCGGTAAGAATCAAGTCGCGGACTCTCTTTGTGAGCTTTTTTCAATCTACACCGCGCCTCAGAGTGCTATGATCGATTTCATATCGATGCCATCATCGAAAGTTGATAGATAGGTTTTTTTATATCGTAATTTTTTCAATATTTTATAAAAAAATAATATTTGGCCACCCTGTGTTCGGTAAGAAGCTTTCGGGGGTCGGTGCAAGTGGGTGGTTTTTACGAAAAGGGAGAGAAAGATATTATACGACACGTGTATGGGCGTACGTAGCAGAAAAGTGCTATATTTCCGCGTCGAATTTATGTTATTAAAATGTAGACGTGAAGAAAAACCAAATTTGCAGTTCACATTTCGCAGCGACGAGGGGTAGGATGAATTATTCGCTATATGACATTTCGTTAACGTCTACATATATTGAAATCCAGCCTAGAATTAACACTAAAATTATATGACATAAGCAGAACTTTCGAAAAAAATATTTCATTTTCAGATGATCAAATCGAACGATATTGTTTTTTCATATAGGTAATTTCTAACCAATTATCATTAACTAATATCATTCACTATATAGTGAAGAGAAGTAGCCCTAAAGCAAGACTCCAAAGAGTAAGTTAGTGCACATATGTATGTGTCATTAAATAGTTCGAATTTAATCGAAACATATGAAAGGTATAAGTGATGATCATTTGTGGAGTCGTTTTGTAAAGCGTTAAATTATGACTTTTTTCAAATCAAATGAATCCAAACATTCGAAAGATATAATCGAGTCTCCGTCTCAAGAAAAACAACATGTGACCGGCCAAGATAGGACTAAAACTCACGCATCCCAAGTATACTGAATCGACACGGCATACACAAACGCTTTATATCGCTGAACTATCGGCTTATTTTGTATCCGAATATCGAATGGGTTCGTTTTCGAATGTACCATAGAAAAGGGGGTTCGCCAGGAAACTGTAGCGATTCTCGAGTCTCCAGCGATGCATATCAATGGCGATGATCGTCGGTGGTTGAAAATCGATCCCCAGGATCAGATACTTGTGGGGTCGAGGCTAAAACTGTGGAAAAAGAAGCCAAGAGGGACGAAAGAATGAACGGAATGCCAAATAATGAACAGGGCACGTGCTCCCTCAGCGACACGGACTGAGCTTAATGGCTATATGATTAGAATCTGAATCATCTCATACATACAAATATTTCCCATGACGCGAGAAAATATATCGGAAATGGCCGACTTACGTTATCGATCACATTGTACGTTTTTGTGAGTCAACTATCGAGTGAATACGAAGATAAATTACGTCGTTTACTGATTATGTTCTATTATAGACTATCGATTTCAATTCTGAACATTTTTTTTAATGAATTCGATGGATGTTGCATTTTTTCTTCGAATTTGAACTAAATGTGCTCATAGTTTCTTTAACAATATAAAAAGTGATCAAGTGAGGTTCTTAATTTGATTTATTCAATAAAGTAATAATTTTATACACCGTGACAATGAGCTCTTCCTAGAATTATTTTTGTTCAAACGTATCAAAGGCGTTCAGAATTCCTCACAGTATTGTATCAAAATATATTTACCATATCGCGGTTTTTTTTTAAGAATATGCTTATAAACAATCTATTCATTTTCCGAATGCAATTACGATAATATTTGATTTGTTTCCGTTCGAAAGCGATACACAATGTTTCGCCATGTTGTTGGGGTTTGCATAATGCCCTCGGGCAGGTCCACCCCGGTACATTTTGCGCCCTTCATAAAACTCACCGAACCGTTCGTTCATCTCCTTGTTTTATTTATGGTCAGTCGTTTTCCCTCATTTGAAACGCTACCGCGGCATTCATTATATTCGTGGGGGTTGTTGCCACCCCCGACAAGATGATGCTGCGATTTCAAGAGAAAAAACCGCTCAGACAATGGAAAGTGCAGCTGGGAAACGATGCGAATTCACCGACAGCATAGATGTTAAATTTAATCCAAAACAACAACGATTGATGTTTTATCTCTCAACAATAAAATCTCAACATCAACGTAAACATCTATGATTTCGTCAGGTTAATTTTTTGGATATAATTTCGAACAAGTTAACCTAAAATGTACATACAACATATGCATGATTTCTTAATTTGGAAGTAAAACGAAGTCTCTGTATTACCTTAATAAATACATATATATCACGAAAATAGATATGTTTGTGTGATAAAATATTAATGTGTTTATTTTAATCAAAGACTATAAGAGCGCACACGGAAAACGTTACTTTCGTACCTATATCCGAAGCTGCGGATAATCTTAAAATAATAGCCTAGGATTATATAGTAATTACCGCCACATTAGATTACAATTAAAAATTCATTACTCACGCAGTACCGGTGAATTAATAAAGGGGTTCGCTTATCCTGCGCACAAACAGACACAAATAGAAGCACGTACCTGTAACAAAACAGAAACACGTTAATACACATAAGAAGGATTCGGCGGCATTAACGACTTTTTATTGCCGAAATTATGAAATATCATAGCAGCGAGAGCTATCCGGTAATAGAGGGAGACACGGCCGTGGATCACAGAGCGGATCTTGCCCAAAAGTTAAGTCATTGTAATCAAATAAGACCGCAAAGTTACCCTCATTACCGGCGAGTTATTGCGTCCGCAGAACAGAACAGGTGCGCGCCTCGTCCACCCCCTTCAACCCTCCGAATGCTTAATTCCCCGATAGAGAAAGGGTGAATTTTACATTATTATAATTTCAAGATTAATCAAATGTGGGCCGGCGATGCGTTAAATTCGCCCCGGAGAACCCTCCCCTGTATCCATCGTCGGAGTTTCCGAGTGTATTTATATCCGGAGTGCTCCAGCATCAGCCAGACCCTCATTTGGAGAGTTATGAACCCGATCCCCCGCGGCTGGGCCTACGCCACACCTGAGCCGATGTTTCGGTGGAAACTTTGCTTGTGATGTACGACTGAGGCTCGCGATTGGAAACCTTCCTCGTGCTCATAATCAGACCGGCTCCGAGCGAATCGAGACAACCGAGGTCGGTATTGAGATGTAAATTATTTGCTACATCTAGGTTTATATTAAAATTGTGGCGTCGATTTATGATATTTTAGTTCGAAAATTTTTTTTGAGTTTTGCACTCGAGGTTATGTAAAAGTTGACACACGTCGCAATCGTCTATTGCATACGACGCGTCGTATGCAATAGACGATTGCTGGTTATGAATGATTAAATAAACTAGCTTTATTATTGTAGAGAAAGTATTATTCAAATGTATGATTGAAACAAAGAAATTGAAAACATATTTTTTGACTACTGAACAATACAAAGGATACAAGTGATTTCACAATGATTTCGAGAAAAGCAAGCTCAAAGTTCGTTTACATCATTTGCCACCAAATATATGAGCGTACATAGAAGCGATTCCTGTATTTAACTCAATTTCAGTAAAAATGTCACTTGTACCTTTTGCTCAATTCAGTTGTTATATCTGATTGGTAGCTGTGTTCACAATCAGTCCAGCTTTGTTCAAATCTCAACAATCAATGGTCAATATAGAGATGTGAATCGTTTCTACTCCGTATATTTCAGGTTATAAAATAGTTGAAATTCTTCGTATGCAATTGATGTTAAATTGTTTGATTATTTTAATAAAAATTAATGTATGTTATTTAGAGACTCCTGAACAGGTGATATTTTAGCATTTTAAACTCACCAGGTCATTGTGTACACATCAGGAAAGGTTTCTGCACCACCGTTGTATAAACAACGCGATTTTTATTGTTAGACAGTTCTCGGACAGGCCTTTTCGTAGTCCGGCTGTAGCAAATATTATGCACGCTCTATACTCGGAACGAGATTTACTACGGAAACGTGAAAATTATGCAACAGCTCACAATCGGCTTAGAGTCCAATTAGTTTTAAGCAAAGCTGAGTTTCCTAAGTTATAAATACTATAAACAACTGAACTGAATATTGAAAAAAGACTATTGTTGATATGTTTCTTAATTAAGGGCCGATCTTTTCAACTTTGGTTGGAGAATAAAACGATTTTAAACTATACACGGTCCCTCCAACTACCAACTGTCAAAATCTGAGGGAAAGAGATGAATGTATTAATTGTTTTACGAACTATATATCTGTCTCTTTCAGCGGCTATTTTGACAGCTCATGGTTGGAAGGAGCACATGAACGAAATATTCACTGTTATGGAATCGTAAACTTCAATTGATCAATACAGATACATGACGACTGAAAAGACCAAAGAGTACAAGTAACATTTTTTGCTATAATCGACTTATATACAAGAATTTCATCTATGTACACTCATATATTTGGTGGCAAAATGATACAAACGAACTCGGAATGTGTGTCTTAATACATCATCAAATCACTCAACCTCCTCCTAATACATCTAAGTACAAGCTAAACTTTGAGCTTACTTTTCTCTCAGTCACTTGCACCCCTCGGCCTTTTCACTCATCACATATAATACATATGAACACACACATACATTCGGTCCGGCTTTTCATGCGAATGCGTCTGACACCGGCGGTGATGCCAATTAGGTTTGCGGTAAAACTTTGACTGCAGCAGGAAATGGACGCTGCATGTCCGATGCACCTGCAACTCTTGGTGCACCCTCGCGAAAACCTCTAAACATTTCGATGAAAATTTAATTTCACGTCCGACCGCGTCGACGATCGGACGATTCTCGCGTGCATGCCCTATACACGGAGGATGTGTTCGGAATATGGAACAAATATGAAACATCGCGATTAAAGTTTGTTAATCTGCTAATTTCGCATAGAAACGATCACTTATAGTGTAATTGTTGGTGTTCGATTTAAAATAAAGTGCAAGGAAGGACGAAAAGGATTATGTGTACTAACCTTGAAACTTCCGATTCCGGTCGAGGAATCGGATTCATAGGAGCGACCGTTCCACTTGTATGATAAATCAGTTCTGATTCAATAAATCAATTCTTCTTGACTCTTGAATCTTTATAGGAGGGAGGAAAAAGGACGATAACACTTTCATCGGGTGGTCCGAAAGTGGTGTTAACAGTCCAAAAAGAAAAATAACAGTATCGACATTGAGTCTAAAAATATTGAGGATTGAAATTTTACTAGGTTTTTTCGATATATCGGCCTTAACTTTGATATGTGATATTTTTTTTAGGTTTGAATATTTATCATTTCAATTAATATGATTTGTTATTTATTTTTCTTAATATTTTATATGCGTTGTTTTTTCTGTAACCAAATAAAAATGAATTAACAACCCTTCAAAGTAAAAGTGACACTTGCATCAATTATGGAACACCCAATAATTCACATTGGCCAATAGGATAAATATAGCATTTACATTTTAAATCAAACGAAGAGAGTGGGGACATTTGATTTTTGACTGAATATTGTTAGATCGGCATACAATTTTTTTTTTCGGTACTACATGGTATCGGTAGTGTATTATCAATGCGTATGTATATAAGAGATCTTTTGCTTTTCAGATTTGTTGTGAAATTATTGCTTGGCGATTTGTTAAATATATAAAACTGCATCTTCACAATTATTTCATCACTACATTTCTACAAAGTCTTTTCAAAATCGGCGGGAACCATTTTATGCACACTCTTTCTGAGTTTTAGAGATTTATTATGCTCTGCGTAGTTAGTTTTTATTTTCGGATCGTATAATATTAAGACGTTTTATGCTAGAATGCACTCGGGGTTGAGTAATAATGCACGAGTATCAAATTTGATTGACGAGAGTGACGAAACGAAGAACGAAGGGTGTGAAAATTGGCTCAACGAAAGCTAGTCGCGTGCATAAGCTCACTAATGCAAATGCACAACTCTAAAATTACACTACAACCGATCGAAAATACATTTCTATATTATACACGAATCAAATTATAAATATTCATCCAAAAAAATATCCGATATGATTCTCCAACCCTTCTTAATGGGGATCGGCATCAATTTAAAAATGTATAACGACCCACAGACCGAGGCTTCGAAGAAGACCTAGCCCAAATAAATTGCATATTCAAATTAATCCCATAGGGGTGCGGTGTCTCGTGGCGATAGCGACTCCAATCCCACGCATCCCATGATCCACACAAACATCCCATGATATAATACATGCGAACCCATGATACCCACACACAGATGGCCATCATACCCACACATAGATGGCCACCATACCCACACATAGACGGCCATGATTCGGGAGATTGCAGACGACCGTTCGTAATGATTGTGTAACGGTTTAATATATGAATAAAGATGTCCCTCGGTGGGACACTAAGCCGCTTTCGGCGATCGGGTTTGACTCAAATCGACGTCTATGTTCTTATCCGACAAATTGCATCGAGATTCGAGGTGACGTGTCCCTTGCTTAAATGCAGCGAGAATGTGTTTTAGGTGAGTTTGTTTCGGTAGGGTGCAGAAAATGTACTGAATTTGGTGTTGGAAGATGTTAGATTGTAATTTGCAGTAATTTGGATGTAATCAAAATTTTTCATTTTGTATTTTTGACTAGACTAGATTAGACTAGATGGATTTTGATCCATTTGTAGGAACCATTTCGTTAAGGGTTGAATTTACATTTTTTCTCGAATAAAATAGTTTAAATATTCAAAAGAAATGATCAAATCTGCATATAAATCGATTAATTAGGAAAAACAAAATGTGACTCTTGGAATCGATCCCAGGCTTTTATTTGGTTTATATGGTTTATAGTTTATACCGCTATATTATTAGTTGCTCAGTTAAATTTAAAATGTAGTTTCAACAATTTAAAAGTGAATGGATAGATATTTTATCCAGTTACTTGCACTATCAAGTGACAACTGGAAGTAATTTAAATTGCTTCTAAGATCTTCTCAAAGATCAAATTTGATAACTGCCCATAATAATAATAGCTCATAACGACAAGACAGTTTAATTATCAATCTGAAACTTTATAGATTAATATGAAAGTATTGTGAACGTATATGAAAATTGAAGATTGAGCGAAGGTAGCTCGAGTTTCATTCGAGGACACAGCCTCCGTCCTCGATGAGTGCGAAGCGAATCTTTTCCCCATCAAAGTATGCATTTATGTATAATATCATTATTGTGTTATCGTAGGCGGCGAATTTATTTTTAATAGGGTGCATATATTCTCGTTTGCTCCGGCGCGTTTTATGTCTTATAAATTATGCATTTTATCGGTGCTCGTCTTTCGACTAACGACTTTATCCCGATCGAGACGCCTTCGTCGCTTTTGCAATTTCGCTTCAATATCATACTTTTATCACAAAGGAGACCGGATTTTATGCCTTCTTATTATTGTGATATATAGCGAGAGTTACGTTTTTTCCAAGTCCAGAGAACGGACTACGTGTATAACGAGGTGCTTTCAAATGTGCTTTGTCTTATTCGATGTGAAAAAATGTTGCATTTAAGTGATTCATACCGTTTGCGCTTCAAAGAATAATATGATTGTCACCAATTGAAGTCGATTTACGCTTCAATCGAAGAAAATAGTTGCGATATTCAATCATCAACTCACTAATCCGATAATTTCATTCAGATTGAAACCAATCATGTTGAAATCTATCTGAATGCATTCGAGCTTCTATATCAGCCCCAGAACAAATCACTAAATCAGTCTGGACGATAATAATCGTCGACCCGTTCCAGGATTAGGTTTCGAACAACAAACGTTCCTGTTCGAACAGGAACTATTCAAACGGACCACGGAAAAGGTAGTATGCATTTGCATGCAATCTGATAATCAACGAGGGATTCAGATCTAAATTTCCCAATTAATTAATTAATTTCCAAATGAGAAATAAATGCATGAATCTAAAACTCAATCAATTGGGAACATTTAAGAACTTCATAATAATTGATTGATAATTTTGAGTCTAGTGTCCCCGTATATCTGAATCCCTACAAATGCACATTTAGATAGACACAACGAGTGGATAGATTCGCAATTCGCTCTGTGATTTAGTGCAACAAAGGCATAGCGATAATCCTTGTATGAGGATGCTGCGCACGCGTTCACATTATCCCTGATTTAATGCTGTCAATTTGCAGCCGGGGAATAACTTAATTTATCATTTTTATGTACGAGGAAATAAAAAAATATGCATCGACGATGTAACGTGTGCCATATGTAAGTAATATCTATGACGAATTCGGTGATATGTATAAGAATATATATATATAGTGTTGTTTGGAGTTAATGCAATGTACAGTGCTATAAAAGTACAATTTTTTTGATGACTTTGAGAAATGTTGCATTTAATAGTGAAATTTGAAGTGAATGAGTATAATTTCTTCAATAATTTAGAGTATTCAAGTACGGTTCACAATATTGCATTTTGTACAAGCATTTAGAATGGTTTTAATAGAAATAAATTATGAACCGTACATGATCGGTCATTAAATTGAAAAAAAAACTACAAACCTCTTACTGACAATTTTTCGAAAAAATGCAACACTTAACAAACTCACCAAAAATGTTCAGAATATCTCACAACACTGAATTTTCTATAAAAATTTAATTCAAATTCCGAATTATAATCGACACGAACCGATCGCTTCTCATATAGAACGAAATATAGACGATGTTCCACGGAAAGCCAGTCAAAAATAAAACTCGATAATTATGAAAATTTCCCGCCGATAACGACTCCCATCACCCTTTCGAGAATTCCTGTTTTAATTAATTCGCACGTAAAGCGAATCGATTCGCAGCTGCGGAAATTCGAATATTCTAAATTCGAGAATATTCGATTTTTTTTCCAAAATGAAGCCGTCGACTCGTTCTCATTGTTGTGTTATTGGACTCGTACGAATTAATTGAATCGCAAGGGTGAGATCGTTCCCTTCGAAAGGAAATTCGGTTAGGGGAAGAGACTCGGTATTTACAGACCCTACACTAATGCAACGGATATTTGAATGGAAATTGTTTTCGGCGTTGTAACGTAGAGAACGTGAATACTCCGCAGGGTTCTTCATTAGAATAAGAATCGCAATAAAATGCTCGGTCCCCTACGAAATTTTCTGTGGATAAGAAGGACGATTGTCATGCAGATATAACCGATGAGTCTGATCCCTTTGATGTCGTCTCTTTACGTAGGGAAACTATCCTAGACGAAAATGGTGATTAGTCAAGCCTGTTGTCGTCGTTGAGTGCTTGGCTGTGGAGTGTACTTAATTATTAAAGCGTGTTCGCATTGTGAATATACGGGAAATTATTAATTAGAAAGTTCTTATGGTTTTACCGTCGTACTTCTGCTTCGGTTCTGAGGGTTTCGCAAGAATGGAGATAACAAGGATTTATCTCGTTGCCATGGTGAGCTTTTTCAAACAAAAAATAAATTATATTTTTTAAATAATTTAAATAATGATTTTATTAGATTCATTGGTTTAATTCATTTGATTCACCGATAAAATAGACGGTGATGAAAAATATGGTCTTGAAAGCGATGATCATGGATAAGTTGTCTCTTTGAACAGTTGTCGAATTATTAAAAAAAAATGTCGAATTCAAATAATTATGAGATGAGAACAACTTATAATAATAATGTGCCAATATTGCACGAAATATTATATATGAAAATAAGTCTGTAGAAATGCTAAAATTTATAAAGTATAAATTTTGACTATATTCTATGACGAGTAATCAGCCAATTGAAAATATCAAACGAGCTAAAATATGCTAGTAGATTTATATTATTTTATAACATTTATATTAACAGCTGCAGTAATTTAATGCAATCTTCCTAACAAGTGCATAGTGGATTGCAGCTCGAGCATCATTATGACAGATAGACTCATCGATAAATCAGCACTATCGTTATATTAAGATTCCCCATAATATTCTTCAATAATAAACAACCTATTGATTCATTCTCATACCCCAGATCATGGATCCATCGATAAAATTAAACATCAAACACAACGACATTGAATACCCAATTCAACGTCTCATCGAATTCGATCGAAGCAATTTTCGCCCAATATCAGACTTACGACATCATCCAAGAATAGTGCGAATCTATAATATGAAATATCAGCTGTTTTACGACTGCAGTAGGCTTAACGGTCACAATAAACCGCTCTTTAATGAATTTCTTGGCCGTTTCGTGCGGTTATAATAACGAGCGCCCCCGGGGCTCGATTTCGCATAAGACCTAGTATAAGATCCATTACCGAACCGTGTTTGTTCCCTAGCCGCGTGAATAATTACATTTTCTATTACCGCTCGTAAACAGCTGTGTTATCAATATTGAATTGTGTTTGTGTCTCTATGTGCGAGAGCGAATTGGGTTCGGATATTTGACAGTCGCGAAAACGACGAATATATAGTGACATAGAAAATTGTTTAGTTATTGGGACAGATCTTTAAATTTCTTGATTCATTTTGAAGTGAAAAAGCAGTTACTTAGGCTAGGTATTCGTAAAGTAACTAAACACAAGAAAAACTGTGGTAAAATTGATCACATTCAATTGGCATTACAGACAAGGCAGGGGAATCATTTTCAGGAACTGTTTCGAAAATCGTAAAATTAACACTTTTTTAGTTAAATATTTCGTAGAAACGATAAGATCAAACTGTCATTTAAGAAATACGACGACACGTGACTCTTTTCAGGATCTTACGAGACTCAAAGTCTGCAAATATGAACGTACTTTAATACCGCTATGTTATCGAGTGGCTTAATCGGGTGAAAAATTTTCAAAAAATAACAGATTGAGAAGTGCAGCACTCGCGACAATTTTCCGATGATCGATGAGGGCGAGTCAATTAAACGCGACAACAAGCAACAAGGGGGAACAACCACTAGATCGAACATCTCTTCGTTTTAATGAGTGCAATCGCGATGATTTATCGATGCACACTTGTGCATCCCCACGTCAACTGAGTATATCTACTAACGACAAACCCTCAAGAGACTTTTCTTAGAAAATAGACACTTAAAACGTAGAAAATTAATGTATTGTTACAGGTATTTTTCTCAATTATTGTTAAATATCTCAATCAATCATTCATTAAGTGAAGGAGCTCTTAGATTAAAAAGTCTTTTCTTCATTTAGGACTAGGGCTTCCACTTTTCAGTCGTTTTGTAACCATGGTTCTTTTCGATTAGAATTGATTAGCCATTAAACTAATCTTATATTAGCTATAAAAATGGTACAGATCAGCCTATAAGGACAAATATGACAGAAGTCTATCGTTTTATTAAATAGTTCACATTTCGCAAAGTAGAAACCTGCTGATGTCACCCAAATCGATTAGCATAAGCACAAAAATGATATCGTAAAACTGGGATTTCGTTTAAAGAAATATTTCATATAGCATTATATTAATTTTAAATGAAATAAAGATCCAAAAGAAACAATTGAAACTCCAAACATATTAATAAAAACGTGTGACTCTTGCTAGAATCTAACAGGACTTTGATCCAATATCACGAGAATACTGAAGCCCTATACGACATTCACAAATGATTCATACCACTATATTATTGATTAATTTCTGATTCGTCACTTGAATAATTTTAATAAATCATCAAAATCGAACACATCAAATCGAATTTTAGCAAGAAATTCGCAAATCCTCCCACCACCCCTAGAAACCGCCCCTCCGTTGAGAAGCGTGTGTCGATTTTGGGTGTTGTGTCCTCATGGAGACATCCCCATGGAGACCAGCTCGAATCCTGATGGGGGAGGCTCCCTCTCATTTCATATTACATCATCTGCCAATTCGATCGAAAAAATCCCCATATAAATAATATGATGTATGTATGAGTGAGCGGCTTAGGCACGTTTCGATAATACCGAAATAAATATGTTCGTTAATATTTCAAATTATTTTTCATTATAATATAATAGACTTTTTAAATAGTATTTTAACTGATTTGAGTTTCGTATTGAATAAGCTACATACAATAAATATTCTGAATTAATTCGTCAGAGGAAATTTGATGATAAACACATATGAATTATACTAACTTAATCACTGCTTCGAATTGATTAACCAATTTACATTCGAACAATAAAAATATGTATGTTTTCTGTAGAAAATATGATTTGAACTCATGTCTTTATTCATCTGTTAGCTTCCCAAATGTACATAATTTTCAAAGAAAAAAAATGAAAATCTAACAATTCATTTGTAAATCTATTGATAGCATTCAGAATCTTAGTCAATTCATAATTGAATCATAACTTTTGAGAAGGACTCAGGTTAAATTTTTCATGCAAGATGTGGTTCTTTTAAGACTCACTATTCAGTTAAGATTTTACATTTCTTTTGTATTTTTATTGACATTTAAATAACAAACTATAACTAAATACCTATAGAAAATTATCTGTGCCATTTATGGCCAATATGTGTATAAAGACACATGCGTACATCCATGTAAAATATCTGCACACAAAGATAAAATGTTAATATATGTATCTCATATTCATTTGTGATAAAAATAATTGGATATAAAAAACTTATGAATATCCTGTATATTCGTATCTAAAGAATGATCTCATTTATATTTGAGTGGCCACGAATAAAACATGATTTCCCGCCAGAAAGTATCGGGCGATCGGCACGTCCGTATATTCATAATCCGGAATCAGAGTTAATTAAATTCGACGATAATCTGTTCCCGAAGGAATTTATCGAACATTTCATTAAGAGCGCCGCTAGATGTTCCCTAGGGGAACATTTCGCCCCCCTGTCGGGCCAGAGGGTGAATGTTGCTGACGTACAAAAGTCCCGCTTTCTTTCTCGCCGCCTGTTTTCATTATTATTTTTTAATTCAACACCGACGCTAATTAATAAATTCGGATCGCTTTTTAATTGTTGTGCTGCTGAATCATTCAGGGTTTGATTTCGTTCGAGTTTAATGCGACAGATCTGTATAAGACGATGCGTATTTGAAGTTTTCTCATTGACAGATAAACAAATTAGTATCAGTTATTTTACTGATCAAAAACATGTAATAAATGGAAAAAATTGAATTGTTGAATCAAAACTATATTTTAGAGTGGTTTATTAGATTTAATTTCAATATTGATATTAGAAATTTTTAAAACTATGTGTCTTCCACACTATATTAATGATATAAGTCGTTGATAAAGTCGAAAAAGTTTATTTATTCTGGGTGATCCATAAGAAAAAATAGACTCATTTTGTAAGATTTAAATCTTTAAATTAATCTTGAAAATATTAACTTTACGTCAATTTAAATATGAAAAAAATATGGTGAAAAAATATGAAATAAGAGAAAGTACACTATAAATTGAATCAGACATTTATGCTATTAAAAGGAATTTGCACCATAAACACCCAGTCCTACTTATCGCACATCTCCTATTATAAATTAACATTAAATTATAACAGCATTCATCAATTTATTACAACTATTAACACTTCGATTAAACAACATAATGCGTCAGATTTTAGCACCGGACCATACACAGTGCATAATTTATGCTTCAACAACTTCAGACCACTACAGAGAACAGCCTCAACATATGCACAAGCAACATACAACATTTTAACAAATTCACCGTATTTCTCTACAGAAACATTACACCGCACCGTAATGAGAGTCGTGCCATTTTCAAATGGAATATTTAAACGTTTTTCGGAACTGTGGATAATAATATCCGCGAAAGCGATTCGCTTCGCATCGCGGAACATCCCCATCCATTCCGAATGCAAGGATGTTTCCAACCGGGTTTTTTTTCGGTATTATTTATTTTCAGTGTGGGTTTTTTATGTGTGGCCATGCCATGGTATGCCATGGATGTATATCCATGGCATCGCCTATTCACGTAGCCGGAAAAAAGAGTCCGTGGCAGCGGAAATGAAATCAGTCAGCGGAGAACGCTGAAGATGAATATTTTCAATGGAATAAAATTTTGCAGGGAAATATCCCTTTTCGCAGGTGGAGGAAACCCCTCGGTCGGAAAATCCCGCGGAAAATTCGCGTTTGTATCAAAACGATCGATGAATGGGGATACGCTTGGGTTATGTGTGGTGCACTTGGGATATGCTTTTTACTATCGGCGGGATATTGTTATTTATTAGCCTCTGGAAAATATCTGATATTAATTGATAAGATTTCATTATAATAATTGATTAAGTTTTAAAATACACTTACGATTAGAAGAATAATCTATTATCTTGCTTCTTACATGCCCCATGTGAAAACACAATCCAATAAAAGAGGATTTTTTTTATGAATTTTTAGATATCATCCAAATACATATAAACTATTCAAGTTTATAATATCAAGATAAGTACGATTTATATTTCATTTTCAATATTCATATATTCAACTCATACCGAATGAATAATATTGAGTTTTCAATATGAATCAGATGAAACCTGTATCTAAAAGCAGATATAAAATAACAATATTCACGATATAAAATTTAATAAATACGAATCGAACGCATATATATTTATAACAAAAGACAAAACTTTTTTACAACATTCGTACCGCAATCGAAACCTATTAAATACTAATATATCGACATATTATTTTCGATGAAGAAATTTTCAAATTCGATAGAAAAACAAACTTTCCTTACAATTCTGAATGGAATTCTGGACACTTTAGATAAACGTTTCAATATTTTCAAAATATTTTTACTAAATAGGTAGCAATTTGATTTGAAGACTGATGAAGTACAAATCTCAATATGAAATTTGACGACTGAAAAGGCCAATTCGCAATGATTTCGAAAAAAAAAACGCGCTCAAAGTTGAGCATGTACCTACATGTATTAGGTGGAGGTCGAATGATTTGTTGATATATTTCGGCACACGTTTCAAATTCAATTATATCCTTTTCCCACCGAATATATGAGCGTATATAGAAGCGATTCTTATAAATAACATAATTTAGACAAAAATGTCACTATTACCTTTGGCCTTTTCAGTCATCATATATAAAAACTGGCTTATATAAAAATCGATTTAGTGCAAATTTCATAAAAAAAGCAAAATTTTCAAATTGTATAAGAAAAGTGTCCAGAACTCCTTATAACACAGTACAAGAGAAAACTTTCGCCGAATCACCGCAGCATCCGAGCGGCAGGAGAGATTGCCGTTTCATAAAAAATTCATGCGGTAATTCCGCGAGGCTCGGTCGGACATAAAAGGAAAACGAAATTGCATCGAACAACAACGAGAGAAGTTTGTGTTCTTGCGCGTGCGATGCATCAAAAAACCTCTCTCGTTGGGCTATACTTACATACCAGGTTGGGTTATACGGGTCGGGTCGAACCTGGGGTCGCAGCAGGATACCGGAGGTCGCAATCGAAGGGGACGGGGTCGGTCAGGTAAACTGCGGATGACCCGAAGGTGTTCCTGGGTGGAAAGGGAGTCAGGAAGGTTTTCGGGAGTCAGGGGGAGGTTTTGTGGGAGTCAGGGGGTGGGTTTCTGGGAGCAGCCCGAGCGTTCATAATACATTGCGTTACGGATCAGGTACGGCTAATGTGCCCCGGGTGCGGTACACGCCTCTGCAAACACTCTACGGCTAAAAGGTGCCAAATTACTACACGCTCTGAATGCTTTTTTTACGCTTGGGAACTCGCCTGACTTTTCGTTTTGGTCGGATCGATTTTTTGAGATTTTTCAATAGCGCGAGTTCGAGGGATTTCGATTGACGTAACTTTTTCATTCATATCCGTTATGGTCCATTCGACTCGTTGCATATGAGTGTTGGACTCTTTAAGTATGATGCATGCTATCCACTGAGAAGCGGAGCGGATTCCGATAGAGACACACCTATACGACAGGAGATAAATAGCTATATTCTTCTCACGTATATGTATTTGCTTCTTATTGTTAGAGAATAGCAGTATTATTTTTCCTATCTGAAAAAATAGCATTATAATGACCATATTTGTTTATTTGTCAAGAGATTTGTACAATATGATTGCCCATAGCATTAAAATCCCATGCAAACTTCGACCTAGAAAAAGCTCTATATACGTGAGTTATATGGTTATGTAAAAAAATATAGCATCTGAAACATAAGGGACGTTTTGATGAATGTATATAGCCATTTTGATCGTATATAAAGCATTATGCGTCCGAAGCATTTTTAGTTTGTAAATGTATGAAAATCATCGAAATGAGTTGTCACAGTAATGAGCATCACACCAGACATACACAGATTAACGCTATTATCATTTTAGATTTAAAAAAGTCGAAGGAATAAAATTCTATAAGCTTATTTCAAATTAATCTATGTAAGTACACGAAAAATTAATTATCACAGGAATAGAGCATCACTCCAGATTAACGCTATTATCATATTAAATTTGAGAAAGTCGAAGGAGTTAAATTTCATTAGCTTATTTGAATCGATCTATGTAAGTCCACGTTGCATAAAATAGCAGAAATCTTCGGAGCTAATTTGAATAAATGATATGGGGCACGTGTACGTAAACTGTGGCAATTCAAAGGCTCGTGCGCTCCAGAATGTATTACAAAGTTAACAGTACAATGAAATCAATGGAACCGGCAAGTGTAGCACAAAGGTTACTTTAATAAACCGCAAACACGGTCGAGTAAGTGAGCAGCTTTCCAAAGTTGATTATTGTGCTATGCCGCAGACAAACACTTTGAACACAATCAAAGCAATACCATATAGAGGGGAACAGATAGAAGAACAAAGTATTCTATCTACGTACTTCACTTATTGTACTAGAAGATAAGCTCTAAGTGAGTTCACTATGAAGCTAATGAGTCATTACAACTCGTACTATCTATTAAAATGCATCGAATCATGAAAATTAAGCTCAAATATAAAACATCCTCGAGGAAAGGATAAACTCGAGTCTCGATATTTATAGTGGCGGCGTTACGTAGAACGTTCTGTCTATAAGTGGAAAACACAAACTGCGGAAAAAAAGGATACGTAGACGACAGAAAGAAAACTGGGATGTGGAAGGAAGTAGGGAAAAAAAAACATAGAGATAAGCTGACTGTCTCTGGGTCCCCAGACGAATAGGAAGATTTGACTAAATCATTCTGGAAACACGAAAAGCTCTTCCAGGCCGGATAACATCGGGGCCAGCCATCAGCGATAGTCAAACCGAGCATCCGATCTAATAAAATATTTATTTTTGGATGAAATTCGAAACGGAGAAGCTCTCCGATATATTGGAAGCGCATACATTTCGTTATGGCGTACGGGGAAATTTTCATATAAAAGAAATCAAATATGGAAAATTCCATTACGATACAGGGTCGATTCTGGGAGATAGCTTTTTGGATTGTCATCTAAATAAAATTTCATAAAAATTTCGACTTTTTCAGTTATTTAATTTTTATTTTTAAATTACCAAACATTTAGAGTCGGACTTGAGCTTCCGCTTTTCAGCAGTTTGTCGTAATCATGATTTTTTTTTCGGTTTTGATTGGTTAAAACCCCAGGGCCTAAACTAACCTTTTTTTCTAAAACATAATTTCGAATTAACGACCAACTTACTAAGTGACAATGTCAAATATATAAAAACATACAAATTTCGATTATAATAAGCTATTGTGGTCAGTTCACTCAATTTAAATCCAATATTATTCAATCACTTAATTACTTGATACACTGGGTCAAATATAAATTGACCTCAAGTCACTCTTAAGAATCAGTATTTGAAAAATCATAATAAATTCCATTTCGGAATCAAACTATTAAATTCAGTTATTTATACGGTTAAAGCGCCTCGTTCATCCAAATAGGAATATCCCATCTGACGACTGAAAAGACCAAGGGGTACAAGTAACATTTTGGGCAATGAACAAGAATCGCATCTATGTACCCTCATATATTTAGTGGCAAAATAATATAAACGAACTTGGTATGTTTACCGAGAAACATCATCAAATCACTCGATATCCTAATACGTGTAGGCACATACAGAACTTAAAGCGCGCTTTTCTCGAATTCACTTGTACCCCTCGGCCTTTCCAGTCGCCATTTAGTCACATTAGGCACTGCGAACGGATAATTGACCGTCAGCGTTGCGGCCTGTTCTAGTGTCCAATACAAAATGCATGACGATGCATTCACTTTGCCCAGTACACGTGTCCGACATCGTTCATTATCACTTAAAAGCTCGTTATGCAAAGCGCATTGTTTTGACATGCAAAAACGCGATTCGAAAGTTTAATAAGCGTTGTGCCGGATGCATTTTTCACGACGAGTCTCCACTTTCAGGTGGTTCGGATTAAAAGTTTAATTAGAGTGCGGAAGTGCTCAAAGCGCTCTTTTTTTCTTGCGCTGAGAAAGAAATTTATGAAAATAATACATAGGCACTTCTAGGATTCAATTATTTTTTTGCAGAAAATTTCTACTCATTTATACAAAATTTTATCAATTAATATCATTTACGCGAAAAGTGAAGATGTGAGTCATAATATAGAGACTTTAGAGAGTAAGTTATAGTGCACACATAATGGGTGTTGCTAAATAGATCGAATTTAATCGTAATATTTATGACGACTGAATAGCACAAAGGTTACAAGTGATCTTTTTTTATCGAAATTGAGTTGAGTACAGAAAATGGTTCTGTATAATTTATAGAACCGAAAAAAAGTCACTCGTTTCCTTTGTGCTATTCAGTAGTCATATAAAGTGAGAGATGATTATTACAGATCATTTTGTGAAGAATTAAATAAATATTTTTTTCGAATAAAATAAATTCAAATATTCGAAAGAAATTACCGAGTTTCCATACCATTTAATCGATTAAGAAAAATGATATGACTCTCGCCAAGATCAAACTCGAACCCATGCATCCCAAGTATTCTGAATCGACACGGCATGCACAAACGATTTATATCGGCTGACTATTCATCTACGTATTCATCAGTCATAAAATAGTTTCACATTCGGAACATTTTTTTTCGCAGCACAAATTCATACATTTCCTTGCAATTTCCTCATCGCGTGTTTCTCAATATCCGAAAGGATGTTCGTCAATTTTCAACCTGCATCATTCGCACATTCAAAAATATACGAATCCTAAACATCAAAAAAATTACAATCTTACACATGAAAAATTCAAATATCTATATTAATCAAAGGCATTATTTCGGAATCGGGGTCACTTTTCTGCACCGCTCTTTGTCGAACTGCGCTCGTCCATAATTTACACAATTTGTCCATTCACAGGCCATGATAAATTATAGGACACGACACCATGGAACAATGCTCCCCTTACACGTGTAAATAATACATCGCGAATAATTGACACGGCGGCCGTTGAAATTATTACGTTTTTCCTTTTGTCGTCGGAGTTTTTCCCGCGCATTTTTTTTTGGTATTTTTTCGGTATATTTTTTTTGTCATGGGAAATGACACGAAACAATCCTGCGCTGGTGCGGTTGTGAAAATTAAATTTTCCGAGAAACGATGTAATTGTGGATAAGCGTTGCCTCGGGCTGAAAGCTCGACGCTTATTAGCTTCGCGGTGCGGATTTTTAAGCTCGAAAAAATGCGGTGTATATCGACGTGAGTTGGCAACTTTAAATTGGATGCAAACGGTTGCAGTTGAAAAACAAAAGCGCTTTATAATTAAAAATGTGTATAATGGAATAAAATTGCATAGGAAATGTGCGCGATTATATTTTATTTTCGGTCTGTGAGGATAATATTCAATACGAAAGATATATTCAGTTCAATTGATTTAGATTTATTTTGAAATAGTTACTGCTTATGAAAATGCCAATTGAATAATTTCATTTAATCTTTGATAAGATTCATGAATCTACTTAAGTTATCTTTATTCAATCGCTATATTGATTATGAAAGCAAAAAGGTTTGTGCAAACATTAATGCGTTAATCAATAAGAGACTTTCGTATTTATTGAATCAGTAGTAGAATCATTTGTCACTTTAACAATCGATAAGGAATTATTATAAAGATAGGGAAAGATGGTGAGAATTAATCCTTTTGAGAAACTTGATCCTCCTTTTGATTTTTATCTCAAACTTTCTTTTATAAAATTATATTAAAAATAGAGTCAATGCAATTTAATTGGGTTTACTTTGACACTATTCTTCTAAAAATACGACTATCCCAAATTGAGACAAAAAATGAAAAGAAAATAAAGCCTCCCGGAAGAATCATGTCTTACTTTACTGAACTCAATTTTAAACTTAAAATTCAAAAACTGGCAAATGTTTCTTTTGAAAATATTCGACTAATTACGAAGTTAATTACGAATTTCAACAGTATAAGCAAACAATTATTTCGTCCCCAATTATGACGCATCATTCAAACGTCCTCATTGTTTCCTAGATTAACCCCTTCAAAGCTCGTTTCGAAATCGCATCGACATACAAAATAACGCGTAATTGGAAAACGGAAAACCGTGATGCGGTCGAATTCGATCCTTCGGCGGCCATTTTACACGGTTTCAACTTCAGGTGCGTACCCTCGTTAATAAATAGCCTCGGTTTTGTCATTTCGAATATTTGCCGATGTATATTGTGTGTGTGTGTGGAGCAATTTTTCCATCTCAATTGTGGTTTTGCGGCGTTAACCGTTTGTTCATAGTCGGCGCCGTTATTACGCAAAGCCGTAGTGTTTCGTTCGCCGTTAATTAGTCGGGTCGACAAAGCGAGACTTTAATGAAAAATCCCATGGTGAAATATCGTTTGTGGATTGGGATATTTTCATTTTTTATATATCTATAACTTATTTAATATTGAAGTAATACAATAAGGATATGGCTGTATGAATGTATGAATGACGAAATTTCGAATTAGTATGACATTTTAACTGAAATATTAGAACATAATACACATGACGACTGAATAAGTCAAGGGATACAAGTGACATTTTTTCCGAAATTAAGTAATATGTAGGAATCACTTCTGTATATTTGGTGGCTAAAAGATATAAACGAACTTGGAACGTGTACCGAGATATATCATCAAATCACTCAAACTATTCCTAATATGAGTACATGTAGGTAAATGCTAAACTTTGAGCTCACTTTTCTCCAAATCACTTGTATCCCTTGACCTTTTCATTCGTCATATGTTCAAATCCATATACACAATTACATACGTATACCCTAGTATTTGTATATGGTCTATGTAATTGCCCAATATTTGCACAAGAAATATTTAGTTACATCCAAAAATAATTATATAACCCGGGAATCAACTCTTTTCGATAAAAGACTACGAGAGTGGTTCAAGATCGTGAACTTCCGTTGTTTAGAACTCGGATGTATACTTTTGGATAGAAAAGGTTATACGGGGTTGTTAAGGATTCTCTCCATGTATTCAGCTCGTCTGCTACCGTCAGGTGAATGTGTAATTAGGGTTGCTACTGCTGCTGCTGCTTGAGGACCACCGACCCACTTACGTGATTTCGGCAGTTGCCTAAAATGTGGGTTGTAATGTTTTGTTCAAGAGCGTTCTATAACGATACAATGGACAAGGGTGCATTTAAGATGGATACCCGAGTGGATATTGTTTCGGATACGTTTTTGTTGCAGTTCCGGTTCACGTTAATTGAACGTTTTGCGTCTTATTTCTTAATTGTATTGTGAATTTTATGCGTTCTTTTGCTGTTTATTTGATCTCGATGAAATATTCTAGATTTTTTGTGAACATATTTGGAAAGATTTCTGAAAATTACATTATAATCTGTGACTCAATGTTGGTCGAGACTGTTTGAAATTTAAACTGATTGTAAAATGTAATGATTCGAAATTCATTGCCGAAGGATCATCTATTAAGCACTTAAAAAATAATACACATACATACATTTATTTTTATAATCGAAAAAGCTTCTAGAGTTTGAATTTAACAACATGAATTTTGCACACAAAGTCGTAGTAAACATATTGTATTAAGCACAGAATACACACATAACGTAATTTTACATACTCATATTATAAATATTATAAAACAGTTCACAACTAACTTTACGTTTATAGAATCGAGCAACATCGAATAGCAAAAGCTAGTTCTTTAAAAAAAAAAAAAAACATTTCACACAGCAAGACCATTTAAAAAGCATCACAATAACTCAAGAGCGCAACAAAATTAAAATCAAAGCGAGTTCTCGACCTAAAAACGAGCTTGCAAAAAGCGGCGAGATTTATACGAAATTAGCGCCGCAGCAAAGTGCATTAATCCTACTTAAGACGACAACTTTGCAAGTGGGTCGCAGCATATAAACACAATCCGCAAATAAAGCCTTCGCGAAAAATATGTACGTTGGTTCTTTTTTTCTCTCCTCACAGTCGTCCCACGCAACAACCTGACCGTAACGAAAAAATGTGTACGGAAAAATAAAATAGAGGGCCTTAACGGCGGCGACAATGACGGTCGTTAAGGCGTTAAATTCGCATATTTATAACGGCCGTGTCGGGTGGCGAAATGTGATCTTCTTCTTCGCGAAGATTACGCTTTTCGAAATGTGTCAGCTTTCTGTGCTTGTACGTGTTTTCAAGATTGTAATATGTTAAATAGTGCGATGCGAATGTGATAAATTTCTCTTACTAATTTCTGAAACTCAAAGTTGCTCGAGGTTCTGAGGATTTTAAGGTGATTGAAATCTGTTGTGATTACGTTGTGAGAAAGCTCCCCATGAAAAATTTTAAAATAAGAAATTGTTAAATATAATGATGCAAAAACATTTCCAAATGTCTAAACAACAGTCTTCAAAAAATTTATCAAATAAGCATTAAACATTAAGGAGTTTATAAATAACATGCGAGTATTCATTTATATAGACTAATTTCTGAGTCTCTGTATAGAGCTTAAGTCTTTAGATTTCAAATTGAATGCGAGCTGTTTTATAGAATTTATGTATACTACAAAACGAATAAAATGTAAAATATCTGTCAAAGCTCGTTAAATTACGTCGTGTTTATTCGCGTTTAATTTACGTCGTTTGTGTGTTTTTGCTACACCTTGGCGTGGGAAACCAGACCATTGAACATTAAACACTCATCCCTGTCGATTGTAAAATGTGAAATGTAAATTTTAAAATGAGATGATTCAGAAATCTTCGCAGATGTGTATGAAAAAAATTTGGAAAATTTTATAATAATAATACAGATGGTAAAAGGAGATTTTAAGAAACATGCATACATTATTTTTTCTTAAGTTATCTTACAATTATTTCGGCCATCGATATACATATGTACAAAAATAGATTGAACTTTCTATAGGTACATTAAACAAGATCTTTTTTATATGTCTAGAATTCAAATATATTGAATTTGTTGTTTTTGCCTAATAGTTATAAAATATAGCACGAAAAAGTGTAATATATCTGAATTCTTCTCACATAAAAAAGTACATATGGTCTGTTATTACTAGAGAAAACCTGTTGCATCGAACAAGAAAATGAGATATGGCTGTCATTTTCACACTCCCTTTTCAATTTTCCATTTGATTCACTAAAATTACTATTCTACATATTCGATATGAGCCGTCGATGTTTGACATATCCAATTCACATTCCTTTTTTCTTCCCTTTCATTATTTTAGAATTTTATCACGCGAACGATTCGAAAGCACTTGTCGACTAGGTACGAAAAAATAAAGCAATTCGCGAAAAAATCGTATATCGAGCGCACTTACACTTTTTTTATTTTTGACTTTATTACTTTTCATTCGCTGCGAAATTTCAGCAACCGAATTGTCGACCGTAAATACTTAATCCGTTTTACGCGAAATATTTTTAGCAGCACCGTGACAAGGTAATTCCATTATATTCTATTTCGAATAAACGGATTCGAGTTAACTCGTGTGCGAATTAATAGTTAAAATCGATGCAAAACTCTAGTATGGATTAAATTCAAATCATTTACTGAAGCATCAAAATTTTATTAAACTAATCTGATTCGCTCAAGTTATCGCAGCTTTAACAAAACATTCAGTAATAAAAAGCGCAATTAGGCGAAAATACGTTCGGAGCTTGCTGTAAACGCGTGTAAACTTTCATTTAAACGATTGCGAATGAAAATTCAAAACTGCGAAGCATAATATTCAAGTCGGCCTTACAACAACGAGAAAACACCTTTACTTCGCACTTATCGTACGTTTTTAGTATCGGACGCCTTCACGAATAGCTTGGAAAGATCGAATCGTTACATAGAATATTCGCGCAGAGCCGCACTTTTATCGTCTTTAAGAATATCCGGGTTTTCTCGAATGTGGCTATGTTTCAATCCGAGAATATTCAGTACATTTTGAGATGAAATTCTTAAAAAAGGGGAAAAATTGCTGGAATATTGAACGATAAAACATTTAAAATTTATAAGTACTCAGTCGAATTCTATATTGATGATCAAAAGTAAGAATGAGTTCAAAAATAAGCATCTCTACGTATTTATTGATTCAGTAATTACGAAGAGTCGTTTATGTCTGATCATGTTCTTCATTTACTGCTCTCAATTGTTTAGAATGTAATGTGATTAAATCCGATAAAAATTAAGTTTAAATGTCAAAGCACTTGGTATAATCATAACTTTTTGTGTGTAAAAAATCTTTTCCGAATAATAAAAATAAATAAATACCATTAAATGAAAACAAATGTTTGACTAACGAATTATTTACATTCATAGGCTCTTTTAATCAATTCTGTCAGTCCTTTAATGAGAACTAACGACAGCCGTAGTTCATTATAAACGATATTTAAATTTTCATAATTTCGAATAAATGAAACAATCAAAGTAATTAAGGAAATTTTGAAAAATGCATCAAAAATATTTCACCACTTTAATCAACTATTTGTTTTGCGGAATCAATCATGTTTCGCACTTAGTGCTTCATTCATCGATACGTTAAAAATAAACTATTTATAGATATACAAATTTTTAACAATAATACTTCGATCTGAATTATAAAATATCTGCAATTCAAATATATCGAAAAATAATCAAGTTACAGTCACAATAGTACAACCGATACGATTAAATCAGTATATGCACCTTTATTATGCGATAGTAAAACATTTTATGTCCTGTTTGCGAATCGTTGACCAATCTGTCGGAACTGCAAACATCACTGTAGTTTTTCGGTCACAAATTCGCAATAGTGAGTCGATCGAGCGAACGAATTGCTTTTTTATAGCCACTTCGATACGTCGATGTTTAATTATTCGACGCGAATTACTTGCGATGCATACGTTTGTCGTAAATACGCGTGTCCTTAAGGACGAATAAAATTCGAGATTGGACCGATAACTTGGAATATATGCTCGTTTTTATGCGATGTGATATTTTTTGATTCGTCCATGTTTATGTCCCTAAAGCGGGATCCAAAAATTTTGTAAGTTTGTTTCAATAGAAATCAATTTTACGACAGTCGAATGAATGTAAAGACTTTTAAACGACGATTATAAAAACGTTTTCAGTGAGCGTTTATTACGTTTTGATTAGTTTATCGATATCTGTTGATCGAAAATGAAATAATTTTTAATTAATCATTGGTCGAAAACAAATGGAAAATTGAAAAGATACAAAAAAGAAAATTAAATTCATACAATTCTATTCTATTCAGATTTATCATATTATCATCGATATCGAAATTTGTAATAGAATGCGTCATATGTAAAACTATATGATATCAGATAGCAAAATTCCAACTTTTAGAGTGATAAATGTTTCATATCCATGCAAAGTCAAACAAAGTAGATTCTATTCGAAGTGTCAATTATGTATTTATGAGAACAAATTTACAGTGAACGACTTTAAACAGCTGCTCTGAAAGTATGCGGTCGCTGTTTAATTAACAATTTCAAACGATTCAGACGAAGAATCTAAAAATATTTTCGACTCACATATAAAATGTATGTATTAAGTTATGCAAAAAAGCGTATATGCATATGTGATATATTCGAGATTGCCGAAATTCAGAATAAATTGGATTGCGGAGTAGGTCGAAAGTCTCTCCTCTATACACATATAAGGTTTGTGGCGCTTGGCATAAATCGAAAATAGAAAATTCCCATCGCAAATTTCTAATTGAATTTAATGAAGCATCTCAAACTGAATCTGCACACAAAATCAAGTCGGGCGTGAAAATTCCGGGATATTCGAAAATACTCCCCTTCCTTACAATTCGATTTTTTTCCGCCCTCTACTTTGTGCGGAGGAATATTTCCCCGAAAATGTTATAAAATTTGTGAAAAAGTTCAAACGTCGAACGGCGACATTTAAAGTTTTCTAATAACATTCGAAATTTTACGTACAAGTCCGTATGAATTCATAAATTTGCGTTTATTTATACGAAAGCTAGGAGAATATTTAATATGAAATTCGAGAGACGACTTCAAAAGACGTTGACTCGTATGCAAATTTATATTACAAATATATTTTAATAAATTGAAATTGAATAAAGTTGACGTGAATTATTCATGGATATTCTTAGGAACGTGAAACACGAATTTCAGAAAAAAAATTATCAAAATTCATATATCACGAAAAAAAAAGAATTTTCCTTCATCGTTTAAATTTCATATTTTTAGAGCAAAGAAGAAAATTTATGGCCAATTCAATACAATTGATTTTTTTATATCATATCTACTGTAAAAAAATACTTAACATAAAGTGCTGTGAGATATTCTGGACACTTTTATCAAGGAATCTGAGAAATTTTGCATTTCAATATTATATAATTTGTATTAACAATAAATGGCTTATAGGTAGTTTGTTCTCAATGTTTCAAAGAATCAAATAATTGTATATAAATAAGAATTATTCAATAAATTAATAACTTTATACACCCCGACAATAATCTCTTCCGAGTAATTTTTCCATTTAACCAAATTTTCCCATGAAAATCGTTTCAATTTTCAGTATCAACAGCAATATTGCAAGTTACACTCGACCAGTCTTCAAATTATAAAAGAAACTACGACTTTATTTCATTAAAAAATCAAAATATTCATCACAACACGACAATTACTTCACAGACCATTCAAACAGCAGCACTTATCAAAATGTTAAGAGCACACAGACGAACTCATCCAAGTATGATATGATAGAAATAGATATATAGAGAGGATAGCAGAGCAATCTGACCGGTTATCACAGCTTCAGCTATTTACCAGACAAATAGCAGAACTACTATCGGAACCCCACGGGATAATTCCAGACGAGAACCAAACAGACAGGTGCATCGGCAAAGATAAACACCGGAGAGCATCATTCCCAGCCCAATCTCGCTCTCTTATATCATCCCGTGGAAATTATGAGAGGGAATTGGGAAAAATAGTCGTGGAAACTCGACTCTTTGGCGTCGCTTCATTATATTATATATTATGCATGGAAGGGTAGTTTTTAAATTTCGCCGGCGCTCCCTTGCGATTCGAGCGAATTTAAAATTTGAGTCAGTTTTATTATTTTATAAAATGTGGACGTTGTTAAAAAAAATGATTAATCATCTTAATTTTCAGTTTCTTCAATGGGTGATTTACATATTCGTGTTACCGTTGTCATTTTTGCTGTAGAGATACGTATGTGCCGTTTACATATGACTATTACTACTCTTGTTGCCGTTATCTCTATCGATCTATCGTTCGTATCTAGCTCATTCTCGTGTGTACAAGAAATAGTTATATGCAAACGTTAGAGTAAGAAGGATAATGATAACAGCCCCAATAAATGCAACACACATAATTATATAAATCGGAAGATAATATAAGATAAGTAAGAATACTTATCTTGATATAAATATTCACTAAGTATATCACGTTCTCTCGTTTCACATTAAAACAATTCTATGGAAAAAAAAACACCCTAATGGCGTATCCACATCTATGCCGCGCTGAGCCGGCGGCTTCGAGCGACAAAACGTAAAATACGGCACATTTTATTTTATTTCCATACAAAGTACATTATCTTGAATTGATCCAATTGAAATCTCATTGTATTTAGATCAGATAACAATTACGAAGATCAAAATTTTGTGCTGCATTTTGCATTGTGTCACTGAAACTCATCAACCTAGACGTACACGAGCAGCAACAAACATACACACATAATAAAAAGATTTAACAAATACACTAATGAATCAAAAATTTCCGACGAACCCTCAAAAACTAAATAACAACCACACCCCTTATACAATACATACACACAGAGAATCCAGTAGGTACCCCTGAGGGGTGGGATGGATCTGCGCATCCGCACATTATCAATCGAGTTACCGAGAGCTGAAATAGTGGCTGATTTGGGTGCAAGTGGGCAAGTAATTGGATTTTCATCATAGTGGCACGCCTGAGATCACGTGCAGCGGATAGAAATGCACCGCTCTGCGACACGGGGGTTATTTTGCGGACGGATTCTGCGAACGCGCTGTTCGGATAACGCAATTAACTCGCAGACTACGTATTATATGCCTAACCGGAGTTAACCTCGTGCTAGTCTGCTCGCAGAAAGAAGATATTTAACTTAGTTATAGTAAACTATGAATATTTTCTTGAGATATTCACTATTGTGTTAAATTTTGGGCAGTTTTTGATGAATTTTTATTTTTTCGCAAAATTATCATAATATAGATTTGTACCACTAGTCATATAACTACCAATTTTATATGATCAATTATTACGAAAAATGTCCAGAATAATAAATAAATATTATAAGAATAGATTCAAAAATGATAAAATTGTCTGCTTAAACATTTGAATTTGGCGTATGCGGCTTTTTGATTACGGTGCAAAGATCGTGAATTATGCAGTGATCTCGGTGTTGAATTGCTACATTGTCTCTCTGATTGTACGTTCACTTTGTTTGATGTCGCGGCCGGAGTTTGTCGGAGTTGTCTGTAATTTTCCATACAAATTTTTCGTCTCTGAACTCGAGTTTTGCAAATTTTAATTAAAATTTAATCCAAAGATTCATCAAATCCATATACATCTCATTTCATTTACAACGAAGACATATTTTATACAATAATCACAGACCCATCCGAGCGCGATTTCGTTCAGATTTTCTTAACGTGAGCGGCAACCTATTAGACGATCGCATCTGGAAAAACGCAATCGAACTGAAACACCCTTTTCGGGGACACAAAGACACGAGGCGTTATTCAAAAAGAAAATCCGTGTCAAAGCCTCGTCGCTGTAAGGCAACCGTGATAATATTTTACACATTACCAAGTGCTTCCGCGCGAAAAGAAAAGCGACCATCCGACCTACTTTCGCGAAAATAGCTTTCCGCAAACAAAACTTCCAGCCTAAAAGTTACACATAAGGAGGTTTTTAGGTTGAAGACATAAATTTCCTTTTTTTGCCCCCCTCTCGAGTCTCGAAGCACGTGAGAAAAATGGAAATATTAGTACTGTAATATTTTAATAAATTTCGCGTTCTTCTTTGAAAAAATAACTTCATTACATGGCTCGCTGTTTTCGTGTCTTTTACTTGCGCGAAAAATTGTACAATTTATGAATTTATATAAGATTTTTTTTTCTCGGCGTTATATTCTTACCCGTAAGATTGTCGTTTATGAGGAGATTTTATATCTTTTCTCGACAAAGATGTTTTTATGTATGCGAAATGTACACTAATCTACCGTTTATCTCAAAAAATATAAACTGAATTAATAAATATTATATTATCTTAAATTGAAATTAAAATAAATGGTAACTTAGCAGTGATAATTCATTCTAAGAGGCTGCAGGGTTGCAGCCATCCTTGTATCGAATAAATAGTTGCGATTATTTATCAAATTTTCCACTGTAAAATATTTGAATGAAATTATAAAGTGCATTGTATTCGATTTTCATTCATTTTTTATATATTTTTAATTAAAATCTATTTTATTTTCAACTTCATCACTGCAACTTCCCTCTGAACATTTTCACTGATCGTTTCAGCAATTTACAGTGACACAAAAAAATCGAAATGTGTTTTTCAAATTAATAAATTTTCTATTTAAGAAAATCTATCAAACTGTCAAATCGATACTTCACTGTACATTTCCCAAGTACATATGAATTTACGAAGCGACATTTCGAGAACGACGTCACGACACGATACGACCGCACCATAGTTTATATTCCGTAGGCCATACTTAATATTATATATTTTGTATTCCATATGACGACTGAAAAGACCAAGGGATACAAGTGAATTCGAGAAAAGAGTGCTCAAAGTTGAGCATGTACTAAAAGGAGGTAGAGTGATTTGATGATATATCTCTGGACACGTTCCAAATTCGATTACATTCTTTCGCCACCAAATGCATATGTAGAAGTGATTCCTGTATGTAAATCAATTTTGATAAAAATGTGACTTGTACTCCTTGGGCTTTTCAGTCGTCATATATAGTTTATATTCCGTAGGCCATCCGAAGGACGACGAGAGTCGGAAAAATGGTGAAGACCAAAAACACCATAAGCCAGGATAACGATGACGTACGCGATCCCTATTTCAGATATTGTGTGTTCCTATCCGAACGATGAAATGTGCTCCGGGATAAACCGGCTGCAACTCCCGAAGGGGACTTAATTCCGATCCCGGGATTTTAAATAAACGCCGCTTATTATGATATGTGCTCCGAAGAGTGACTTTTTGTGGGAAAAACTGTCGCTTTTCCATGCGAGTCTTTCGCATTCTGAGAAAAGGGTAAGGATGGTTTCGTTTTATGCGTGTATGAAACTCGAACGGATTTTTACAGTAAAGTTCAAAATGTTACGATTTTTAAAGTTGTGGATAAGTTAAATAAAATATTTTTGGTTTTAGGATTGAGATAATCAATGTTTTCGTTTGATTTAATACCTATAAGGCGGCCATTTTGGTCATTTTAAAACGACTTATTAAAAATAAATTTGCTGATATCTCTCATTCTACATAATAAAAACATAAATTTACAAGAACCTGAAAATCTTGTACATACGTCATATTAATTGATCATAAGTATTGAAATATACATATGTATGTATATTTAAAAGCCTCATATGTGAAATCGAACGAATGTAATCTATTCAATTTAAACTTTCCAATAATTTAATCATATTTATTAAACATTTAATGAATCAAAATTCGCTTTGGAATGCGCACAAGTACGCAATAATAAATTCAGCTCTCGGAAAACGGCAAGAATTGCATAAGATTTTCTTCGACAAACACGCGCCGAAAGACTAATTTTTGCATTCGAATGAAAAATGCGCAAAAACAAATGAAAATAACAATAAAAATGAAAAAAAACAAACGCAGCTATCCGAGGATAAGAAAGCGGAAATTCTTTTGTACGCGATCTAGTATAGCCTTATTACGAGAATGCATTTTATGCATTCCGAGTTCTTGCGCCTTGCGAACGAACAGTACGTTTGTGTGCGTTCGCATTGCTTTATATCAATGTTTCTCAAATTGTCTATTAAAAAAAACATAATTATAAGTCCATTTTCTTATAATTTCATCTAAAACTAGATAATATGTTCAAGAATTTTAAATGAGTAGTTATAAAAGGAGCCAATTATCCTTAACCAAAAAATAATCCATGGTTATGAAATCTCTGAAAAATATAAGCCCAGATCCATTTTGGACAGTAACGTTAGAAGTAAAATAATATAGAAGAGTAATTTACTTATTTTTTAATTATAAAAGAATGAATTGCAGCATATTTATTCATAAATAATAGAATTTATAGACCAACTATTTTATCTACGCCCATTTTATGCAATCTTCTTAACAGCAGTGTAGAATAAATTGCAATCAAAACATGACATTCTATGACATATATCATGACAAAACAATTATTATATTAGATTGAAAAAACAAATAATTTAAATTTGCTGATATCACATTTCAAACTAACATATAATTTATTCGATTCCATTTTATATTTTAAATCTGAAGATATTTTTCATAAAATGTATCATTTATTTTCAATTTGTTAGAAAATTTCATATGCTACGACACATAAACGCGAACCACGGTTAGAGAACCTTAGCTTTATATTATTTTAAACTTGTGTATATCTACGTTCTATATGGAAGTCTAGTAACTGAAATATGACTCTGGATTTGCATATTGGACTCGCAAATTGGCCTTTTGTGAGAGAGAGCTGTTGTCGCGTTTCGCGCCCTCGTTCCAAATTTGAAAATTGGTCGTTTTGCCGCCACGTCATATTATTGTGTGTTTTAAAATTCTGTCTTTTGGACGACGGTCAATATGGGGACATTTGTATATATGTATATGTATGTGCTGCTGCAGGAAAATTATGGTGTCCGTTCGAGGATGCGAATAGGAAAATGAATGTCGCTTTTCCGGATAGTAATTTTGAATACGTACTACGTACTGGGTTCAGTTTGAGATTTCTGAACGTTTTGTGTTAAGTGTGGAAGTTGATGACTTTTTCATGTTTAATTTAATATTATACGGTTTGTTTTATGGTTCGGATGTGTTTTTCATGTCGATGGTTAATTTTGATAGTCAAATAAAATAATTTTGAAATTTTATGATTGGTGATTTATTTTATAAATTTGAAAAATAATATTTTTTTAAAAGTACGCGTATTTTTATTTTCAGAATATTGATTATTAATGAAGTTAGTTTAATAATAAAAATATAATGAACGCTTTATTTAAGAATACATTTTATTAAGTCTCAAAAATTACGCAAGGTTTATTGAATTTCTACTAAAAATTACAGTCTATTGGATGAAATACTCATTAATGAAATAATAGGTACCTAAACGTAATTGAATCGATATTAGACGGAAAAAGTAAAAATTGCGATAACTAAATTAATTCAATAGATACATAGAATGGCTTATCTACATATCTAACTTATCGATAAGATGACTTAAAATAATAACATTTCAAAACTGTATTGAAAAAATATTTACAAATCCATGAAATGAAAAATACTTGACGTCACTTTCTCATCCGGAGCTTTCTTCCCCTGGCGCTACAGTCGAAATCGAAACTAAGCCTCCACTTTTCAGCGGCTTCCCAAACCACGGATTATTTCTTAAAGACAGTCAACCCCAAAACCATTCCTAAATTACACTAAAAACTTCACATCGACACACCAACACCAAAATTAAAATTCCCTCACGAAACAAAACAGCCTACTCCACATCCTACCGACCTCCCACACCTCCCACCCGATTTTCCTCGGATTTTCTCCACGTAAGGCTGCCACCCCAACCCTGAACCACCCCCTGGAGCATCCTTCCTCGAAACGGACGGGTGTTTCTTTTATTACGCATTACTTCACCCCACGTCCGTGTCGATCACAGCCGTCCAGGGCTCCTCAATTACGGCCACGTTTCCTCCTCGCAGCATCCTCGAGGATACCCAACCCAATTATCTTTTTATTTTCCGGGTCCCTCGCGGACCTCGGTCCTTTCTGCTATAAAAAAAAAGCGTAAAATCCACTCTCCTTTTCTCCTCGTATTTTTCGGATCGTCCTTTTTTCGAGGACTGTGTATAAAAGTCAAACATGTCATCGTCGGATCACGTAGTTTGATTTCCCACGTTGTCTGCCTGCGAGGAAATTCTTATCGACACGTGCGAAACGGCTACACCCTTCCAAAGGGAAAAATATACATGTATAAGGGAGAAATCCGTTTTAAATGGAATTTTGTGTATTCGCATAAAAATTTGTGTATTTTGGAGCTGAAGGAGATGTATCTTTATAGTATGAGAATGTGTCGAGTGTTTGCTTTTATTGGAGTATTCTGCGCAGATTATTTTTTCATCCATTGACATTTTTTTTTTATTTTATATATACTGCTATTTTATTATTTTTAATTCCTATATTAATTATTCACTTTAAAAGGAAGATTCAGTGCTGTTTTGCTGGAAATTCTGAAGAGTAATATAAGTGCTAACGCTAAAGTCGATTTAATTTAGTCAATACAGAAAATGTGGGAGATCTATTTTTAAGACCGATTTCAGGAAACGATTAATTAATTTATTTTTCGAATTAAATGTTCGAAAGAAACGATCGAATAATCATATTAATTAAGAAAAACGATATTCTCATCTGGAACTTTAAAGAATAATCGGCGAATGAATGTTTGCAATAAAATCGATCGAATTCAATCAACAAAAAAATAGTGGAAAATCCATTTTTAGGAATTGTTTCCTAATGTATTCAATCAACACCCTTTTAATAAAATATTTGAAAAAACGACATTTGACTCTCGACAAGACCCAAACCCAGCATCACGAGGACACTGAAACTCAACCCGACATGCACAAACGCTTCAAATTCTAACTCTTTCGGTGTGATTATTGTTAAATAACGATTCACAGAATCAAAAAAAAATTAAATTACAATATTCATTACTTTGATTGAAGTCTATCTTCATTCCCCGTTACAAAACCGCCCAACACAATCGAACACCCATTTAATCGCGCTCACAAAAACCCCCCATAAAAGACTTAATCGAACGAAATTTTAATAAAACCTCAACGGCGTTCAAACCGCACAAAACACTCGCATCAAATACATATAAAAAAATCGGAATTAATCAAAAATCGAGTCGGATACGAAAGCACAATTTCTCTCGAATTCAATGCGCGCTCGCTCAAGTGAGAGATGAGCCCGCCGCTAAGCCAATAAGCATCCCACTTTATTGACGGCAGCCTCGCAATTTAAGCCCACGTTTTTTATATCAAATAAAGTATAAAAGTCACTTATAATAGAAGGCAATAAAGCCGGAAGACTAATGGAATTGCGGAGCCAGCCTCAGCGCGCCCCTAGAACGCAAATGGACGCTAATTAGCCGTGAAATTGTGTACGGAAATATTGGATAGTTAATCATTTTTAGCCAGATCTATGATTCTTGGATCGTTTTCGTTCGATTTGTCGCTTTATTGGCTGTTAAGTTTTCTGGATGATTTGACGTTTATTAGGCTTCGATATGGAAATGAATTGTGTGTTCAGTGCGAAATGTGATCTACTCTGTGAAACGAAAAATCGAGAAAAACGATCAAACACATTCGACTCATTTATTAAAACTTATTAATTTTAATTTTCCATTTATCTGAAATTATAAATACATAAATTTAGCTTAATTATTAACTACGGATGTGGATAAAATGAAGTGTGAAATGGAGTTAATCATGTTATGAAATAAGCGGCTCAGTTATTGATGAATATTTCGAATTTAGTCAAATTCGATAAAAGCCGTTATTAGACATCTGTTTTGTTCGTATTCTCATTATCCTTTCTTCAGGTAAACCAGATGTCACATGTTGAATGACTTCAACACAATGTATTGTATGTATAATAGAATAAGGTGTATCGATTACTGAAATAATATCGAATTTCTCACGGCATTATTCACTTAGAAGATTACACAGACGTATGAATACATCGAAGAGAATAGATTTGTTTTTGTTACACGAGAAAATACATGATTTTGTAACATAAGACGTTTAAATAATCAAAAGGGCTTTTATGTATGATAATACAATATAATTTAATAAATTCTATTGATGTTTAAAGTAAGTAATATATGAATATAAAATAATACTTTTTCGATAAATATATGAGATTAAGAATGTATTACATAATATTAATTAATTAACTGAGACCTTATTTATAATCAAGTTTACGTAAAAGCACCTCGTTTATTTTCGTTGTGCTTTCGTTCGAATATGATTACAAAATTAATTAATTTCATAAACACAATTCTAACGCGCATCAACGTGTTAATAACTCAATTTTTCACACAAAAGCAGCATTTTCACACCGCGCACAGCTTTCGATGTCGAAATAAAGTCAGATTTACTCATACGCAAATATACAATGTTTGTGAAAGATTCTGAAAACATTTCCATAACGAATTTGAGAAATTTTACATTTTTCGTAAATTTTGAACTGAATGGGTTTAATAATTTGAAGAGTGAATAAGTGGAGTTCATAATACTCCATTTGACACTAACATTCGGAGTAATTTTCGTGGAAAAATTCATCGTTTATCAAAAGTATCGAAAATTTCACACATTACTATAGGTACATGAGAAAATATAATATTTACATCCAGATTTTTCATATCAAATTGCTCAAATAAGTCTGAAATTAACATTCGATCAAATCAGTACGATTCGAATTCAAGTTTAATCTGATAATCGATTCACGTTCGAATGCGTGCGAGTTACGTGAACGTACCCTTACGCGTTTCTGACTCTTGGCCGTTCTTCTAGTCAGAAAATGAACACACTCGACAAACAATAATCTCCGGAGGCACGCGTTTCGTCATAATCAAATTATTCAAAACAATATACATAACGAAAGGGTGAAAACTTGAGCTTTTGACATGTCGCGAGAACAAGCCGCACCCGTATATCTCTGGAAATGGGGAGGGAAGTTATTAATTTTCCGAGCTAAAGTTTTTCCTCATACAAAGCAGGGCTGCGAATTTAAAATTAGGTATAATTCTATTTATTTTTATAATCAACAGTCCTATTGACGAATGGATTGCACAAATGGTACACGTGACCTTTTGTATCGAAATTTAGTCGAGTACTGGAAATGGTTCTGCATCATATTCAGAACCATTTTCTGTACTTAACTCAATTTCGATAAGGTCACTTGTACCCTTTGTGGTATCGTGTATATCGTATTTGTGTGTATCGTTTATATGGGTTTGTATTTATGTTTTCATATCTAAAATAATAATATTACGATAAATATCTGAAGATCTGAACCCAATTTGATGAATCTGAGTATGAGTTGTACGAAATCAATGTTTGCAAAATCATAAATCGAAGACTCAATTTCGATAACACCACAAATCTATATTCAAATCCTGAATTGTTTAAAGTCTCAGATATTAAAAACGCACTTTTTTGTGTTAGAACCCTCAGTATGAATCTCGTTTTTCTCGACAACCCTGACAGACATTCGGCGTCGCTTTTCCGCGACGTCGAAGAGGAGCTCGCTCTTTGTGTTGCGGCACATCAACGGCAAAGCCAGAGATGAAATTCCGACGATAACGAAGAGTGCTCGCAAAGAAGGAAAAAAGCTTCGAATTAACCCTGCGACGACGACTACGACGTTCTCTCTGCTGGTACGCGATAAGCATCGAAATTAGAGGCCGACACGTTTCTCACCCGCCGCACGTAATTCGGCCCAATTTTAATTAAGATCCGCTAATCCGCCGCCAATCTCCTCGAGGGCGAATTAAAAGTTAATAAAAGGTCCGAGATGGACCGATTATCCCTCGGCTGGAAAAGAAACTGGTGGCTTTTGAGGTTGGGATGCATCATGGCTTTCGTTGCGAGTTGGTGTTCTTATCTAATATTCGATTGTTAAGATAAATTCGGTTCTTTTTCAAATTTTGTATATCAGAGTATTAAGAAATTGATCAAATACTTTTTTGTTTAAGAAATGCCGAATTTAACTAATATTTTCAACAAATCGTTTCTCATTGTATTAGGAGACTAGAATATTGAAAGAGTAGCACATATAGTCAATCAAATTTAATAATATTCAAAAATCAAACCCAAATCCAAGGAATGTTGCAAATTACATCGTTTCGAGGCGTGTTTCGAGCGAATTCTTCATTGAAATGTCAAATTTAACTAATATTTTCAATAAATCGTTCCTTATTGTATTAGGAGACGAGAATATTGAAAGATTGGCACATATTATCGATTAAATTTAATAACATCAAAAATCAAACTCAAGTTGTGTGGAACGTCGCGAATTACATTGCTTCGAGGCATATTTCATGCGAATTCTTCATCGAAATGTCGAATTCGAATGTAATTTTTCGAAAAATATTTCATAAGAGTATTAGAAGCACATGTTATTGAAAGAGTAGTACATATAGTCGATTAAATTTATTAACATTTAAAAATCAAACCCAAGAGCAAGGAATGTTGCAAATTACATCGAATTCAACAAACAAAATAATTTCTTGTATATATGACAAACGATAAAAGATCAAATAACAATAGTTTCTAAATAGAAAAAAGAAAAGCGTTCTTCAGTACAATCCATTCAATCATTCAATAGACACATTAATTCGCATTGAACACCCACGTGCGTATATTCCACTAGACTTACACATACATCTGACCAAATATTATGGTAATGCAGGGACGTTTTGTCTGGTCGCCTGCAATACCTAGGCCGGATGGCAAAAGAGGCTTCTGGGCCCAGATAAGGGAAGGAAATCGGTCATGGAAATGGTGAAAAACGCCGTCCCTAGTTTATGGCCGCGCACCCTTCGCACAGCACTGGCTTATCCTAAATCTCCTTTTTTTTCAACCCGCCCGCCCTTTTTTACTCTTTTCGGTGGCTGGCGGTGAAAAATTGAAGAATGCCACGAAATAAAAACAAGACGGATAGGTGGCGAAATGTTGACTCTAAGATTCTATACCTAATATATTTTTGGGTGTAATTTATGATCCTCTTCTTATTTACTTTCAGTGATTGTTCATTTAAAATTTATTATGATAAAAAAATTGAAATGTTTATTTCATCAGAAAAAATAAAAATATTATTGCATTTGCTTTACCGAAATTCGAATATGGTCGATAGAGAATAAAAGCAGTTAATTATTAATTTGATTCTTTGAAGTGTTTATACGGAAAATTCTCAGAAAAATAATTTTGTGTCTTAAAAAATAAACCACCCACGTGCAAAATGAACACAATGGTTCTGCAATAATAATAAATAAAAAATATTTTCCTATAATTTATCGATCAAATTTCAAAAAACTTAACTATTAAAATTTCATAATCGATTCACAAAAGCACAAAAAGTATCCATTTTTTCTTTCTTATAATAAAAGAACGCAGATTTACAATAACCGATCGCACAATAAAAAACTAATACGCACCGCTAAAAAAATCTTTTGATCGTCATTCTATCAACTTTTTTTCTATCTCCGAACTAAAAAGCTCGCACAAAGAATCTCACAAGCAACAATTTAAGCGATTATTTTTTCCCAACATATGCGACTTTACCTGAGATCTTCTACCATACGAAAAAAAATCGTATAAAAATATTCCATCATAAAATAAAACGTGCACTATGTAAGCTTTTAGCATCGGGCCTATTGTGCGAAAATCTCGCTTGGACGGTCTCCAATAAGGTTGGCAAAAGTCTACCCTATTAACATAGAGCCTGGTGTTGAATACATTGTCTGAGGACTTGTCCTGTGCCATCCAGACCCACACCATTGGGTTATATCATATCGTGGGGTCAATATGACCCCTCGTCTAAGCTAATGATAATACGACGATAATATATGAAAATCTTGGAACAAAGCCTTGCGAACGTATTTGCAAGTTGGATGTGTGCTCGAGACAGATTCATACATCACAATAGTTGAACCTTTCCAGTATAAAATACGAGATCGTTTTGAATTTCCGTATCCAGGATATAATATTTTCTACGTACGAGAATCAATCTGGTCCCAAATTATACATTTCAAACGATCTAATTGGACGGGGAACGGAAGGTGAGGCAGTCACAATTACCTATACGTCCTCCTTATGGCCATAGATTATAAAAGGGACCATTGGGGCAACAGGTGTTGAACGTGCCGATAAAAAAGTGGGTCTTGTGCCCGTCAAAGCAACCGGTCCTCCGGTTATGGCACACAAAGAAACCGAATTGCAATGATCGCCATATGGTCCGAAATCAACAAATGTTCAGGGAAAAAAAGGTCTTCGAACTGGTTTAGATTTATCCGTGAGGCTCTCGAATAAGAAGAGCTTTCGGTGGAATAAATCCGACTTCTATCGAATTTCACGAAAAAAGCTCGAATACACTGCTGATATTAATTCTGGACACTTTTTTTTAACGAATTTGAAAGATGTTTTATTTTTTAGAAAAAAATGTACATAATGTATTTGTACGTAGCTAGTTTCCTTTATAATTTAAAGAGTATTGAGAAAAATTCGTAATGTCGTATTTGAAACCAAAATTTGGAATGATTGTCATGAGTCGATTAAACGAAAACATTACTAGGAAGATATTATTTTGTAACTGTTGACGAAGTGAACAAAATTAATATTGATTGTGAATTTTATGTTTCGATGAATCGAGGCAATCCATTAAATTGATAAAATATTAATTTTATATACCTCGACAGTCAATTTCCCTCTAGTTTTGTTTCATTTAATCAAGTTTTTCCATAGAAATCATTGCAATTTTCAATATTTAATATGGTATGAAGGACATTACTTACATCAGTATTCAAATAAAAAAACTACACTACATTAAGAGAAAATTTTACGAAAAAAAAAATCAAAAATGTCCAGAGTTCCTCACAACTGCGTACTTTTGAGCATATTTCAATCAGCGCCCCTCGAAAACAACGCAAACTCAAAACAATGCGATATGATCGAAACTTTTTTTTTCCATGTACAACGGCGTAAACAAGTCTCCCGCGACGTTTCGTTGATTTTGAAAGGACTCGCGAATAATAATGCCGTAAGAGGGATAAAACTTAATACGGCCATTATGTGATATGCGGCTTTGTGACGCTCACCTCGAAAAGATAAAAGCGATGCCTTGTCAGAGGCATTTCGCCCAAGTCTGATGCCATCGTCGGGGGAGTCAGGTTTGGTATCGTCTGAGTGCCTTAGATTCTGGATAGATTGCCTTGAAGATCCCTCTCGAAGATTCAAAAGGGTGGTGGGTGGGAAACTGCCAGATGATGAGGGGGAAGGAAGTAGATTGTGAATTTTTGGTTCATAGATAAATAGTGAAGCCAGACCGGTGGTGCAGTGGTTAAGGGTCGGTCTTTTTACCTCTGATTTGAGAATAAAATGACGTTAAACTGCAACTATGAGCTGTTACAACTATACTACAGTTCATACAATAATACATAAATCCATCTTTATCCCCCAGATTTTGACAGCTCATAGTTAAAGGGAGTGCGTGTAGTTTAAAATCGTTTTATTTTCAAACTAGAGAAGAAAAGATCGGCCCTTAGTGTTTATACACATACTGAGAAGTATTAAGAACTGTTTAGAGTGCCGCGACAAGCAACAAGAAGCACGCAGCGTGGTCAAAAATGGGAACAATAGAGACTTCAAGAAGCAGACTCGTGAGCTTTTAGTGTTCGATTCTTAACATTGGTATCTTTAGCGAAAGTAGATTTTTGTAAATAAAATTTTTCAATTGATCAATTATTCTCAAATGTTTACTCCATTTGATTCGAGAAAGAGTGTTTACTTCTCAAATTTCTTTTAAATAGTCGACCATATGTCAAATTTGTCAATAATATTCGACACATTGTCGCATAATAAACAGATCATTAATTAATTGACACTTAAGAAAATAAAGTTGGTCTAATTGCAAACGAAATAGCCTATGGTCATGAAACTAGTGAAAAGGAAAGGCTTCATGTAGTGCTATTGAATAAAAAGAAAAGAAATATTCATAAAAAGTTATTATTAGAATATATGGAGGGTTAAATGAAATTTTGATGTGTAATAGGTAGGGATAGATGGTACATGGGGGTGGCATAGTCCGCATAGCCTTATCGCTAATTATTATTCAGATAGACGAATTTGGGACCACGTTTTGCGACGAGATTCAATTTGACGGTTGCACATTGTCATTCCGGTCGCCAGTGTTCGCTGATGCGCGACTGTTTATTGTGCAATGGATTGAGTTTTAATTGAATGAGACTATCGGAAGATTCGGCTTATTCAGCTTAAGCGCGACTCGCACAAAACTCACCGAAACTTCAATTTCATTAAAGAACTCGACAGACATCAAACAAAATATATATATTTATAGAAATGTAATCGAAAGTTCGATATTAGCCACTCGAGCGCTACTAGTGCGACGTCTCAATTATCCCCTTACTCAGAAGACGAACGAGCACCTGTTGGAGTTCGCACCGATAAAGAAAGCTGCTCGTTATAAATACGTAGTTCTTTTCGGCGAAGAAGAACATAATGGCATCGGATCGAATGTCAGCACATAAATGTATGTAGTTTCGGGTTGAAGAGTATCAAAGAGGAGGCTTTGGTGTCGTGACGCAGCACGTGGCACGAACCAGGTTCAACGGACTATGATTAATTAATGTAGTTATTAAGGTGAGACGAGCGTTTGACCTGTTGTACTCTCTCTATTGAATTTATGTTAATGCGAAGATAAATAAAGCCTTCGTCTCTGATGGAGAGATGATTGAATTCGGAATAGCAATATGTATGAAGCTTTTAGTGTATAACCTGATTAACTTCATAAAATAAATAGTCAAAAAAAGCAACGAAATATCATCGGTACGTTTTTCAGAATTCCTTTGATCACCTTCATCATTTCATTTGACTGAAATTATAAACTTACTAATTTTATTTATAAAAAGCAACGTTCAGATTAAATTGCAGAATTAATTAAAATGGCATCAAAAAATCACATATGAAAACTAACATTTATACCAAATTCTTTGACTTTTGGATCGATTTTTTTTTTCAAAAACTTGAGTTAATAGCTTTACGTACTAAACTGCTCACATATTAGAACGAAATATGCGTGTTTATTACAAAAATTCGTTTCATTTTTCAATTGAATCGCAGGCGAAGTCGGATTACGATGATGTGTGCCCACATAAAACGAATTAAACGGAAGGAAATGTAAGGTTGTAATTTTCCGGATTACGGAATTAGTAACGCGACCGCGCGCACTACTATAATACATGCTTAATCTGATGGCATTGTATGTTGTACAAAATAGTTTGACAGCGTCATAAATGTCACGTGACTTGATGGAGCTAGTAATTCGATTATGTTCGTGGAAAGCCGTTTTTCAAAATGCCACACTAAAAACGCCACGAGTCGTTATCGGACGAGCCTGTTATGGGGAGGTTTCGATACGAATTGAATTTCATATTTAATACTGAATTTATGAATTATTTTCATTTGAAAAATTATAATTTATCATCTAATACAAGATTTCGAACAAAATTTGTAAAAGAAAATATTAAAATTCTTCAAAACATTCAAGAACTGTGCAAATCTATTTTATCAGTGAAATACTATTATAGTCCAGGTTCTTAAATGAAGATGCCGGAAGATGAGTTTTAATCTCATCCTCCACCCTTAAATGCGCTTGATTGAGTTTTTTCATATTTGTACAAAAACTATAAGATATAAGAAAACTGTCAAAGATGAAAATATATCCATTGAATTTTCAACGAGTATGTTCTTTGCGCTAAATGAAACCATGAACTCATTTTCATAATACTAAGAAGCCATACTTTTATCTTTACAATAGCACAACATTCTTCTTATTAAGCATGTTCAATTTTAAAACAAATTATGTATATGAAATTCAAAACTAGCCATACATTAAAGAACTTCACTTATAAACTTCCCATGAAAAGAATCCTCTCGTTCATTCTGCGATAACACGAAGCACTCGAACGCTAACAAACTCGACGCTCTAAGAACGAGAGAGAGTTGATGATGCAATACGAGCGTTGTTTATAAATTTATTCGCACACGGCGAATATAAAAAGAGCTACGTTTTGTTTTTACGCTTTCCGGGGGATAATTTACAGCAGAACGCATAAAATGTCTGCAAAATTGAAACACTTTTATGGGGACATCATACTTCCATTCGGGAGCGTAAAAAGCAGAGGCGGCTCTCGCGTAAAAACGCACTCGTTTTCCGAGAAGATGCTTCAATCGGACGAATCTAGGTTTATTTTCGAAAACCCTATTTTTAGTGTGACTTTCCAAGCGACGTCCATTCGATAGCGAGGAAATGGACGAATAAAAAAATACATCACAAAATGGGATCCGTTCGAAGAATATTCATGTGTCGAGTGGAAATTTTCAAAGCAAACATATAAATTTTCAGCGAGGGTATTAATGTGTTTTTACAGATGTTTAAATTCGGTTCATTAATTTTCTGAAAATCTTATACCTATGATATAAACAGTGATTCACACTTTCAACGTCAAAATACTTCATACAGCATATTTTTTTTGTTTTCATTCATAATACACTTCATTTTGATCTATTATATTATAATTGAAATTCGTCTGGATTAAATTAAGATTAAATTCAAGATGCATGAAGATAAAAATATATGTTTTAAAATGTACTAATTTTATAATTTTTGTCTCTGGAAGTCGCCGACCTGAGTGTGGACACGCCACAATATTTTCAAATGCGGATCGTCTTATAAATTGATCGGCACTTATACTTTAATGAAAACAATCGATATCTTCAATTTTCAGGGGCGATTTAGCTCTCGAGAGAAAACAAGGCAAAGGAGGAAAAAACCTTTTTATTTTCGATAAAACCGATTAACATCGCAAAAAAGCATTCTTAATCCGATAAGTTGTTTGTTTGCCCGTTATAACGTCGATACGATATAAAAAAAAGGCGAACGACTCACACCAAAGTCTTTTCGGATATTCTTGGGTATGGGCGTTCTTGCCAAAAAATATTGTGTACCAAAGTCGCTTGCCTAATTGCTTCCCGAAGAAGGATTTTGCGTAGATTCTAACAGAGACGTATTCAGAATTTAATAAATAATATTAAAAAATATATATAAAAAAAAATTCAGTAGATATGTCTGATGTTTGAAGGTTATAGAAGAATAATTTTTACAATATTTTTTTCTTAAAACATTCCAAAATTATGATTAGTTTAAGATACTTTAATGAAAATCTAACTTATTTTTTCGATCAAATTATTAAGTAGGATAATTTTCAATATGAAAAAAGTTCCATTTTGATATTATAGATCTAACAATCGACTGCATCACTGGGTTCGAGGAACATTCGAAGGGACGTCGACCTTAAAAGCGTGTCGAGGAGATGTTTTTTCGGCAGATTCGACTGTAATTAGGGAAATTAAAAAAAAGAGAGGAAAGGGCGAGTGTATAAGTGGAGCCGACGAAACGGCCATTGTATGAAATTAACATCTTAATCCGGTTATAGCGAGGCATTATCGTAAATTTTTGGCACGCCACTTCTCCTCTTTTAAAGGGATGGTTAGAAATACGCCAGCCCGACACAGACAACTATATAAAAATTATAGAAAAGTACACTAATGATTAAAATTCTAGGCACTTTTCTTTATTAATTAGAGAATTAATGCATTTTTTTGTAAGTATGTACTTAATAAGTTTATAGCTTATTTTATGAATTAAAGAAAAATCAATTTTTAATATTACACGCGGCTCCTACACTTAGAATGATTTTCATGGAAAAATTCGACTAAACGAAAACATTACATGGAAAAGGTTATTATTCAACAGCTGTCGAAGTGTATAAAAATAATATTTTATTACAAAATCTATGTTTTGAACTGAAGCAATGTACAAAAACAAGATTTATCCAACAAAATGTTAATTTTATACACCTCGACAGTAATCTCTTACGAAGAATTGTTTTCGTTTATTCGAACTTATCCATGAAAAAAATTTCAAATGTCAATGTCAAATGCAATAATAGAAATGATTCTTGATCAATATTCAAATTATAAAATAAACTACAAATCAATTCACCGAAATTTAAAAAAAAATGCGACACTTATCAAATGTATCCAGAATTCAAAATAGCATAAATATTTTCATACTTCGGTATCGAAATCGCACTATTTAACAATTTTCATATAAATTTCAAACAAAGGCTTCGTCTCGAACGATCATTTTTTTAAAACTCGTACGAAATCTAATCCACATAGCATCATCCCCCAAGTGGGGTGCCGTTGAAGTTCGCTCCGGTCATACCCTTTGTCGCTTAGTTTCAAAGGGCTACCGATGGCGAATACGTGGTACCCGGTACTTAGTACGTGGTACTCGGTACAAGGTGGGTCCTGGTGCACATGACGCGATCCGACGAGTAATAAGCGGGCTTTGTGCTCGGGCTTAATGGTCATATAATAGATTAAGTCGACGATTCCAGGTGTGCTACACAGCCGATGGATTTTGTACACAATACTAGGGAATTAACGGCTGAGGCGCTTTCACACAATCAGATCGAGCTTAAGCAAATTTTTAAATTTTTATTTAAAAAAACGTTTTAATTCAAAATCTAGACCCAATTATTCATATTGTGATCGATGTTTCGCACTCTGACGCTGCTGATACCTATCATGCAATCGAAAATCAGATATATAGCAAAACTATCTAGGCTTAATACTTTTTATATACTTACAGCAAATAATTTTTATCTTCACATATGATATACATTTTTAATCAAATGATTTTTTTAATAAATCCAAAGTAAAATGTTATTTCAATCAGACTGTATTGAAATAATAAGTTAAGATAAAAATTTCATGCTGTTTTGCCGCCGGCTTACGTGTGGACAAGCCATTTTGCCGCCGACTTTCGTATGGACACGCCATTGTTAATTACCACTCAATGACTAGTTGAATGAAGACTATTCGGTCAATACTATTTAATTAAATCTTAAATTGATCTGTTTTTAGAAATAATATCTGTTGTACAGTGTGAACGAGGCCTAAAGTGTGTTTTGTGAAGGGCCTAGGATACCTGAGATATAGCGAGGGGACGTTTTTAGGAATTTTCCGGAAACGTGACGGGGTGAAAATGTCGTTTCGTGTACGCTATTCTTTTGCGAGAGGATCGTAATTAATGGTTTAATAACGTGTGTTCGATTTATATTTCGGAAATGGTTTATGTCGTTTTCGTTTAATCTCGTTACGGTTTTGAAATATAGGGACGAATTTTTCCGGAAGAGTATGGATTTTCCAGATAATGAAATGCGGACAAGACTCACTTTTGTTTTTGCCGATAGAGAAATTCTGGTACATACCTGAAACAATAGAAAAATAAGGTTAATCATAAAAAAATATCAAATAAATGTATTGTCGAAATGAAAAATAATTTCATAAATATTTATATAAACCAACAAGAACATTATTCGGTAATATTTCAAGGCCAGTGAACATCGACGACATTAGCATACGTCATGTTCGGTCACATCATCCCTTTTCGTATATAAACAGAAACAAAATGGAAAAATATATATTCTGAAGCACGAAATGTTCCTACTGGAAGGTATCATATCATATAGTTTGTATAATTTCATTTTTATACAGTAAATCGAAGAAAATCGTGAACATCTATGATTGCACATTAGTACCTATCACATTTTTTATAAAGACAAAAGTTTAAATATCGACAAGGAAATTATTAAACTGTATATATTATTGTAAAATTTATACAGTTTAATCGAATTCAAGATATATTTGAAAATAATAAAATTTAAAAATCGAAATTCAATTCAATGAAAAACTTTTGAAAGTCTGAACTAAATAAATCTGCGATTCGTCTAGGCATCGAATTCGCTTCTATCTCGAATTCCAAAGTACAGGGTGGGGTATGGGAGGTTAGAACTTGCGTGATGAGGGTCCTCGTCCTCGACGTTGACATTAATCATAAAAGAAAACGCGTACGAAACTATAAAATGTGCGCCCCTCTAGTGGAAAACGAGCTTTGCGAAAATTGAAAGCGGAAACGGAACCGCCGAACCGAAATGAGCCGATACTGTCTGTGGGTTGTATTTTTTTACCCTATTTCTATATAGAATGGGAAAACTTTCATAGTTTTCAATGTCGGTGACATGTTATGTTACTTGTGTGAAAGTGGAAGGTCTTCCAAAGAAAGTGTTCAATGTTTAATTTGATTGAAATATTTTTAAATTCAATTTAAATCATTCTTTACAATTCGATAGCTGGGATGAATTTTGATTAAGTGATATCTTGTTCATGGACGTTGATGATTTGTCAAAAATTTTGCAGATTGTATTGCACAAAGATGCGAATACAGATCGATAGTTTGAAAATTGTTCGTTTACATTATGAGCAATGTTTAATTCAATAGATTTATTCATGCATTGTAAGTGTGAAATTTAAACGAGTCCATAAAAATATCAGAGAAAAATAATAAATGTACATGTTTTTATTAAAAAAAATACTCAGTATTTTATGATTCACCCTTCATAGAATACCGAAGGGATCATTTATAGATTCATTATTGTTATGTGTGCGATTCCAATGTGTAGTTCGAGACGAATGAGATGATCTTGAAGGTTGACAGTTTTCATTATAGGATTTCATTTGATCAGGTATTTTTTTCATCATATAAAAGTATTCAATCACATGATATAAGAAAAATACAAAGCAAATTATCATCTGTAGACTGAACAAGTAAGAAACAAAGAAGCGCACATTTTACTATCCACTCCACATCATTGCAACGAATAAAAACTTCTCGAACTTTCGACCTCGAATAAAAAATAAATACATCCTCATACAAATTCGCATCATAACACACAAAACAACATTAGAATACATTACGGATGCATTCGAATACTTTGTGCACAAACGACGGCATCGAAGCGCCTCAGTATCTTCGCAATCCGCGATTACGACCGCATTATTGCATGCACTCGAGTCTTCAGTTCAACACCATAAGACACCACAAAGGACACCATGAGGAACACCACAATAGGCATAAAGTAATGCGACACGTTCGGAAAAATCGAGACTGGATGGATTATATGGAGCGTGTGCGAGGATCACGCCCCATAAACGCCAGAGACGTCGAATGTAGGGACGCGGTCGTAAATTCGCATATCGCTTCAGGGCGAAATATAAAAATGCACTTTAGATATTGAAGTGCATGCGAACTGTGAAGAGGAACGGTCGCTTTTGCATAAGCTTCTGTTTTTTTTTTTTGTATCGATCGATTTTTAGTTGAGTTAGGTTAGGTTTGCTTTAGTATATTTTACATTAAAGTCTTTATACTTCTTGTGTATAAATTTTATATAAATGAAGAATGTAGCTAAATGAACATGCACCGTCTACAAGTACTGAGTTATATGAACAAACATTGAGCTATATGCACACGCATTATGTAGGATTCGTGTGCATATAGCACAGTATTTGCACACAATATGCGTTTTTATAGCTAAGTATTTGCACGTGAACATTTGCACAAACGTGTGTATATTTTCATTTGTGTAAGTTCTTCTATCGCTTATCCAATCACACAAAAACTTTTCAGAGTTATTGTGTGCACATCTTGGAAGATTTTTGCATTGATACATTTTTTATTTAACAATTAACAGAGCGTAGTACCTTCGATGTTTGAAATAGAGATTTAACGCATTATAACGCAGCAAACATATTAAGTATGACCAACACTTGCGACATAATTTAACGTTTCGATAGATATTTTGTATTTATTAATAAAAAAAAGATTCATTTCATGCAACATCACTTACAAAAGCGAGTAACTCACATATTACAATCGGGTTAGAATAATCAGAATCCATGATAGTAATATAAAAATATACAAATGCTTATGAAAAATATTTTTATATATTCTCTGAATAAATATAAATTTAAGATTTTGAAGAAGTATTTGTATGTATGTTAGTGTTCTTTAGCCATATTGATGTTAGTACTTCGACGTTAGGTATCCAGATTTGCGTCCCGGTAAGCCGCAATGAATGGCCATCTTTTTATTTTGTCTTTTTTGAATTTTTGTGGTGTTTGCATTTCTGGGAAAACTTCGGTATTACGTACGTATCGCTCGATTTATCGTTCTGTACTACTGTATGCCTTCGGTTTATCCACAAAAAAATGCAATAGATGTTTCAGAACATCGATATTGCTAAAGAATATATTTTTATGTATCAGCAAATGTCGTTTATATCGTTGACTTAAATGTGATGACAGTTTTGTTGTTCGCCCACAATTGTGTGGGTCTCGGGTGAAAAACGAAATCGCAGAAGTGACTCGATTCTACGTATAAGGATCAAATGGGTTCAGTTTTATTTATCAACGGCTTGTTTAAATTCATACTGACTTGTTGACCATATGGTGTGCGCCTTCGAAGGAATTCAGCTCCTTTGTGAACCGTAAAAGGAAAACGAGACGGACAGACTAAATTTGCGAAAATAAAGAACCGAGACGCCATCGTATAAAAAAAAGCATTTGAAAAGAAGGAATGTGTAATATAATGTTTTAGATCGTAATAATGACACAGATGAGTGCTTAAATAGAGAACGAAATGTGTGTACTTTGTACGTTCTATTACGTAGTCAAATAAATTAACAGTGTCAACATTGAATTGAACACGCGTTAAGAATCGCTTATTTACATATGAAATCATTGTGATTTGAATAGAAATATAATTATCATGGCAAAATAAATGATATAAATCTTATTTTCACGTTATCATTTGATAAATATTTGCACAAATACGATTCGATAAATCTCATATTGAGTATATTTATTTACTATCAAACTTTTTTACGAGTGAAACTTTAGATAATGTCCAATATTTAGTTGGAATTCACATCGCCTTTTAGTGCGTTGTTGATTTAGGCATATGCGTTTGTCGTTAATTACAAGTGGACTAATTATTCGTTTGTAAAATACGAGAGGGTTTGAAGCGAATTTCTAACCCAACTTACCCCAAGTATAGTTAGCATCAAAGGATCAAAGTTTCTCGAGTTTTGCCGCGCGTTAACTCGCCAAACAACAGAACTTCACGAATAAAGTTGACAAAAGCCGAATATCAAATTGCTCCAGTATCACACGAAACGCGATAACCCGACAATACTGGTACAGTATTATTTTTTTGCACCAAAACCAGAACTGCATCCACACACTAAATCAAGTGCAACGGCGTCGATAAAGTCACGCGATTTTATTGCATGCAATAAAATTATACCGTCGCTTGAGCCCCGAGGATAAAAACGGAATGCACACACACACCATAGTTTTCGGACACTTAATAATTTGGAAAAGATAAATAGTAGTGGGCAAATTGCAGCTCTAGGCTAATCCATGTGCCATTATCTTCCTGGGTAATCCATTACGCGTGCCCTTTAGATTCGCAGTAGAATTATTGGGTTTCGCTGATCAAAGGGAAAACTTATTTATATGACGTGATTGCGTGGACAAATAATCTCAGTATTATTTGCTCGGATGGTATCGAGTAATGTCGTCATATTAGCCTAATATGAATTATTTATGGGGATAAAGTAGGAATTCAATATCGTGCAGTTTCATATTTAGATATGGAGCTGTTCAATGTGACTAATTTCACTTTTGGAAAAAAGATATCGAAGGACTTGATACAGTCATAACTTTTCATGTGTGATATATCGTTCCTGAATAATGAGGAAAATGAAGGGGGACTTTAAAAACGCATCAAACATGTTTCATTATTTTTCTAGAATTTTTGAGTATATGAATTTGTGGGGACACAGATTGATATTTAATAAAAATATGTTTAATAAAGCTTTTGAGAATCTGTGATGTAATTCGATTTATAATTAATAATGTGATATAATTGTGATTGATTTTAATTGGTATTATCGATTGAGAAATAAATTTAGACTTCATTGAATCGTCTTTCAATAAACAAGTCCCGAGATGTCGCCTCCCACAAATTAAACATTTTTAAAAGACGCTTAGTAGATTTGTCAAAAATCTAATAATAGAATAGATAAGAATAATAAATATATCAGATCATCAACTCAAACACGTATAAAAATCAATTTGAATAATCTCTCTTTCAATTAAAATTATAAAAAACACTACTCGAATAATCAAACAGCTTCGTCGGCGTCTTTCGCAACATTCAAAGAAGATTATTCCTCCCTCCTAAGAACATTCGACGAGGATACAAAATCGAATATTACGACTATTAAAAAGCACCCTCTAAGTATTTCAGTGCGTAGACGAAACAGTGCAAAACGGTGCTATTTTTTTTTCTCTTACATTGCAACTCAGCAAAGATGTCATCGATACAAAGGGACAAGAAAGATAAAGACTGAGTGCACAGGGCACGATCACAATTTATATTCTACTTCGGTAATACAAAAGAGTGTATTTGCTTGTACCTCGGATGCAATTAGACTAACTTTGAGGGTACGCTTTTGGGGATATTCCCCTTATCAATTGTTGTCCCTGCATATACGAATTGAGTTTCTTTGAGGTGCGATTGTACGATTTTTTTTTGAGGAGTCTTACATGGGGTTCGAGGAGATGAAATGTGTTTCAACCGCAGAAGTTTATATCTATAGTAAATTCAATATAAAGCATTTTAAAACGAGACGACTTACTGCTTGTTATAAATTAAGTAGGTATCTATATAAGAAAAAAAAATGAAGGTCGTACTGAAAATTTTCATGAAACGTTTTGAATTAATTAATGTTTAGTTCATCTTAATGTGATTCTGTGTAGCCTTTTCTCTTTACAATTCTGCTGAATTCTAAATAAATTTAAGCACATTGTGAGATTAGGACTCGTGTTTGAGCAAATTCAATTGACCTCTATACAATGTGAAATTATACAATCTTCAAAGAACGTTAATGTAAAATTTCTTACAAACTGAGAACTTTATGTGAGTAATTTTAATCTTCGCCTAATATGATTATTTAAAATATTTCATTTAACATGAAAATTTCTCGCGAAAAACAAACTACGTGACTTAATACCACATAATGACTCTGAAGAACGAATAATATTACATATCCTTGAGCAAATATTCACACGTGGCTTTTAATTAACAGATCTAATCATTATTAAACTAACTAGCTTCTGTAACTCGGTGCTCGAGACTATGCACTTTAAATTGATCATGAACTATTATTTTACAGCACTTACAATGAATATAAAATACATTTCGATACGTTATTAAATTATGTATCATGCATAATATTTGCTATATATCCAACTATAGAATAAGTGGATCAGAAATATTAGATGTAAATTTTGATATGTAATGATGCAGAAACCTTCTCAGATGTGTATCCAAAAACTTTGGAAAGATTCAATGTGAAAGTATGAGACGTTAAATAGTCTTAAAATAACATGCACACATACATTCGGTATATAGATTAGTACTCTATTCATCCTCAAAAAGTTTCAAACGAATAAAACATTAGATTCAACCCTCAAATCCACCACATTTGAAAATCCTCGAGGATTCGAAAAGCGCTTTCTCCAACTGCACTGAATCATACGAAGTGAAAGTGTCGTCCACGAAGACGAAGCAGAGGAATCCTCTGACAATCACCACAACCCCGCGAGGACATAAAAGAAAATTTATAGCCCAACTACCCCGTGGAAAAACCACCCCGTTTTTCTTCTATGTGCTTTTGACGCACCTCGGATCAGGTTCGTACGTGAGCCCGAAGACAGATTGTCAAAGTGCATTGAAAACCTGGCTTTATCCTTATATGCTTATACGTATTCTATGTATGTATTTATGTGTGTAATAAAAAATTTACTGCGTGCACAAAACGAGAAATTGATAGCGCATATTTGGATCACGTACGAGGAGGTGTCGTTCCTTTTCAATGCGGATTCCATTTTTTTTTCGTTTTTATATCGGTCGTATAATTTAAATTGCAAAGGATACGTTCTTTTATAATATTTGTGGATGTTATTTGTTTGTTTTGTATTTGCATGAGGTTTATATGAATATAAAATCGACGAGAGAGTGAAAAAATTCAAGGTGTCTACAAAGTCTTTGTGCAGAGTTTTGATCCTCTACAACGAATCTGTGAACTATTGTGTTTTTCTTAAAATAAGGTCTCTATAAGGACACTACATTTTTTTAGACAAATTTTCATTTTATGTATATTTTACTCTGCTAACTATTTATAAGAAGAAAAATCGTCTTTTAAAAAAATCATTAAACCACCTAAAATTAATATCATTGAAAGAACTATTTTAGTAAAAACAAAGTAAGGTAATCGTCTATATTATCGTTATCTACTGAAAAAAAATTGTATAAGAAATGAAATAAATCGAACAATTCCGAATACATCGACTATATTTCTCGATATAAAACACTTTTGTTTGACATTTTAAACCGAAAAAAATACAAGATTTCTCAATTTATCTAATTTTAAGTTAACTTGTCAGAAATTATATATCCTCACAATAAACCCTACGAAGTCATCACCGTTTAATTAAACCGACCATACGCATACCTAAGTTAAAAAATCAACTGAAAAACACTTCAAATTAAGACCCAAACTTAAAAATTTAACATTTTCTTCTATCAAATTGTATACATTTATTTATCAAGAGACTCTAGCAGTGTAGTCTACATTGTGTATCGTCCTCGGCCGAGAGTTCGGTACGAGAGGAGGACGTTTCGTTATGTTCATAACGGAGGCACTATTATTATCGAATATCATACGAGTGGAGCAGGAGCGTGTCCAGTTTACGGTTTCTCGACCCAATTGTTCGTGAAGACCAGATGGGGGTGGCTGTGAAATGGCCATAGTCCCAAGGGTGGGTGCAAGATTGCGGGAAGCGAAACCCCTAGGGGCGCACTATGCAGGGGCGTAATTCTATTTTTTCAATTCGATATTTGGTAAAATTGATTTTTTTAGTATGTGCGAATTCGATTTTGTTTATATTTTCAATTTTAATTGAAAGCGAGAGTGAGTTATTGTAGTAAACGCAGACATCAACATGATCAGGTGTATAAGTGGCTCAATGTTTCTTTTGTTTTGATGATCGTAAATTTATATATAAAGTTACTGTGATTGATATAAAGCTGTAATTTATCAGTAATTGGATGACAAATTATATTGGTTTCAAACGAGGATGAAGTGCTAGAGGGAACACTCATATTTTCTATCTCGATTCCAGCTAGATTCAAGCTAGAAATTATTCCCTTTCTCGCTATTAATGTGAGCACTAATAATTATTCAGACAAATTATAACTGCTGACCTTGCACTTTATCTCTGGTTTCAAATGATCTTTATGGTTTTGAGATGAATTAGATAAAACTTAACTTTTCTATTGTAATAATAAACCACCTGGAAACCAAGCTCAAGGTTATTTTAATCTCTCAAAAGCTTCAATAAAAAATTCTTCTACATACATATCGATTATTGAAAGTCAAAATAAGACATTGCGATTCTGCAAGCGTAAATGAGTGACTATGTACCAAACAGTACAGCTAATAATGCGCATGAATCTATGTATTGCTTTTCTTTTCCAGTGCAATATTGGCATCCAATTTGTCTCTTTAATAATAATGCCATCCAAGCACTAGCTTTATACAGAAAAATCACAATGAGAACAAAGCAAACTTTCAAAATCGAAAATGCCCACTGTAAAAAATCAGCAAAATTTCGCGAAATCTGTATTTCCATCACGTGCCCCCAATCATAGTTGCGCCACTGTCCAACTACCGTCGAGACCTTCCTTCCGTTCGACCCCATATAAGAAATAACAACCGAGCATTATGGCCCCGCTGGATATCGCCTTATACTTTTAAATTGGACCGTGCTCGGCTCGTTTGATCCTCGGAACACCAACGATTATTGTGCACCGTAAAAAGGCTATGGTGCGTGCCGTGGAAGGTGTTAACTTTTAGTTTATGCAAGCACTGACTGCCTAGTGTCTTGCTCGAGATCGAACCTCTTTCGTAAACTGTGTCTTATTGGATAAAGTTTGTGTCGAGTTGGAATCTTGTCTCGTGTGAAATTACGGATGATGAGAGGGACGGTTCGGACTCGGTGGTTTCTAGAGATAGGTTCACACTTAGGATGAGTGGACGGTAGATAATCATATTGACGCCTTATTTTATGTCAGGTTGAAAGTAATGACAGTAGACAGTCTGTTGACTGTAAACAGTAGACAATCAATTACAATAATAGTATATAATCAACTACAGAGACTAGATAGTTAACATATAGTAGATAGTAAATAGTACAATGGACCAATATTAACACTAAATTGACATCATGTATGCATGTCACATTAATAAAATTGACTATTTGTTGTAGACTTTTCCACTGTTTTCAATACGAAACAGTCATAAAAGTTTCCATATATAGCAGACTTTCTATCAGTCGTTACTTAAGTCGCTCTTTATAATTAATATGGAAATAAATATATTACGATGTTTATAACTTCATACCGACTAAAATATCGACCGATAGAAATTCTGCAATCAACGAGGGTCACAAATATCAACAGTTCTCATGTGGTTTAATTCATATTCAATTACTTTTTCGTCACAATGAAAATTCAATTTACATCACCGCATTCAAATATTCATATCATATCGTAAAAGGGGAGGCCAACAAAGGAAACGCCTGATTAATTGATCATTATTTTGACCGTACCTAATACGAACTCGGAAGGGTACCGAAATAATAGAATGAAAAAATAATTCAGAGGAGATACAGGTACATGCCTCGAGGCATGAGAATGAGGCACACGACTTCAATATCGATACGAAAGTTGCATTTTGGGGCCGAAGACACAAAGGTCGCTCCTTGGCTAAAACACGGCACATAATTAAAGGGCCTCAGGCCCTGGGCCATATGGCTGACGAGGGTGCTCTTAATTCAGGGCTGTGGATTTTAAGAAATTTTCGTCTAAAAATATCTGTATTCTTTCATTGAATTTGATTCATATCAATTAGAAAATTATTCCGGAAGAGTTGGCCATATCTTTCATATGGCCATCTTTCCTTAAATCACATTAATTTGATAATACTATTATTGTAAATGATTTTGATTTGAATTTAGTGAATTAAATTTGCAACATTGACTCCGAATCTGCAGCCCTACCTTAATTGGCAGGCAGGTCCTCGAGGCCAAATCGGGTTCGTATTTCAAAAAGAGTACAAGTGGAGGTAAACGATGGACCAGAATCGCTGTCGGAGTCGTAAGCTCGTTATGCGAGACCCGAGAAAGCTCAGTTCGTTATTTCGAACACGATCATCTCGTCATTATCAGAATGGAAATGAAAAAGGCTGCTAAAAAAAGAACGAACGTCAGAAAAAAATCTCAGACAACTGTTGTTTGAAATATTTAATAGAACGTTGAACATATTTCTCAGAGTGCAACCTGTCGTCTCAAGATAGGAATAATATAATTCAACGATTCCGAGAATCAATTTCAAATATTGGCTTCAACGAATTCAAATTGAATAATTGAGTTTTCAGTCGATCAAATGATTGATCTTCACGCACAATGAAGTCGTTAACAAATCGGGCTCTGTCCAGATAAAAAGTAAGTCCTAAATTGAATTAATTTTATTGATATTGCCCTGTGTTGTAAAAAGCGATAGTATTGTATTGTATGAGCCATATGAATGCGCATTCGTATTTCGTATAAGAAAACCTTTGCTCTGGGGATTTCGCACTTTCGTCGTATCGAATCAACGCTGTTCAACCATTCGATATCGCCTACGCTTTTCAGATGAGATTTTCATTCCTCCTTTGTTAGGGCAACGGTGTGAAATTTTGAGAAGCGATGCTATTCCGTTGGGATAGACAACCTTTTATACTAAATAATTTATTTGTGATACAATCGATCGAATTGCGCATGCTTTACGTATATGATTTTATAATTAAAACGTTTAATGTTACGAACTTAGTCTAGTCACCGAATAATAATTTATCAATTTCAAAAGTCATTTAAATCAATTCTATACTCTAATGTGAGCTAACTTCATCCGTAGCTTATTATGCCGCAGTTGCAGTATTGCAAGGCTCTATGAAAGTCCCAGTAAAGAAGCTTACTTTCGATTTATTTTGGTGGTCTGTGTCAATTATTGAATAAAATAATTTCGAAAAAATTTAATATTGAAAGAGTTCTGAAAAACGCATTAAAAATTATATTGAAGCATGAAACGAAAAAGACAGGCTTCATTTCGAAAACCGCAAATTATCGACGACTGTTTCGAAAGTACCTAAGCAAGATCTCTTCTCGAAGAAGGTACGCACAGGGACCGAAGGGAGAAAAGGTAGCCAAGGTGGAAAGTTTGGCATAGAAAGGAGGGAGAATGTTTTTTGAGTTTATGTCCGGAGAAGCTTTTATGGCCTCCGGCTCGCGAAGCGTCCGTGTTGCTGAAATTGAACGAGACTATGAAACGAGATCAAAAGTCAGCCCCAATTAAAATGCCTTTTTTTTTCTACCCCCCATAAGATAATACATATTAAAAAAGTTGAACACGATCAAAATTGCTCCGCCGAATTATAAATAAGCATCATCGATTCGAACAATCATGCGTCGCTTCCGAACAAAGCTGGCGAAATAAAATCGGGGGATGATTCGCTCCCACACCCACCCCTTTTAGGCCATTGTATAAATAAATACAATTGGTGGGAAGTGGCCTTAAACCTTTGTGTCGGGCCACATGTCCGTTTTCGCAACATATACCACCCGTCATTGAGATGTGTATAATCTGGGAGTGTTATCGCATTTTTGTATCAAACTCGTCCGAGCGTTTCAAATGTGTCCGCTTTGAAACGTTTGTCGCAGGCCATCGGTATAACTACGTGTCCGGGGGTTGAATGGATAATAATATACTCGAATGTTCTATTCAATTTTGGACGATTCTATTCGATGATAGATCGTATCTAAATTCGAAAGCAAGAGTGAGTTATTGCGGTTTACGCGGACGCCAACAAGCGACTCTACTTAAACGTTGAATTAATGAATACCTTGAGTTAAAACGCAAATATTTTCACATTTAGTTTGAGAATAAAATGATTTTAAACTACACGCACTTTCCCGACTGTGAGCTTTCAAAATCTAGTGAAATGAGATGGATTTACATATGTATTTTTGTATGAACTGTAATATGTCTTTCTTTCAGCAGCTGTTTTGATAGCTCATAGTTGGAGGAAACGTGTTGTTAAAATTCGTTTTATTATCAAAGCAGTAGTAAAAAGAAAGGTCCTTAAAAGGGTTCGCATTATAAACGAACCGATCTTGATGAACGGGACACATCTCTACGACAATAGAGTCATCACTCTTCGAGAGGAAGAAAGATGGAAGTATAGCCGTATAAATGTGTCTCATTCACTACGTTCGGTTCACCTCATCTCACTTGCAAAGCGAACGCAACTTTACATTTGATATGTAAGAAAAATCAGAATAGATTGAAATTCGTCCATTGAAATGCACTCGAAGATAGATTTACAAGTGGAAACTTTCGAAGGTTCGAAAAATGTGTCGGAAAGAGATTCACGGCACCGACATATTGGCAACTTTCAGAAAGTAAAAATGACCGTTCGGAAGTGAGGGTGGTCATATATCACCGGTAATTGGGAGACTATCCTTCGTCGAGCCATTCGTCCAGCCCAACGGAGACACCCTCTCAGACAACACTGGAAGCAGGGGTGGTCAACGGATATGATCTGTATGATTGTGTCAAAAGTGTATATTGACCAAAAACGATGTAAAATATGACATGTTTGATAATCTAAACACTTATTATCGCAAAATGATTAATTATGAGTTACACTAAGCTTCATAGTAATTTTGACAAGTATTGACTATGTCCAAGGAAGGACAGAGTATTTCTAAGTTAGATGGCCGTAGAGGAGAGAGGACCAACGGCTATATTTCCGAAGGCTTTCAAAAATTATCGTTTTATTCACTCAAGTTGGAGGCCCTATAACATTAACATTAAAATATTGCTAGCTTCGTCGTCATCTAACACAAAACGAATGAGCTATTAAGCCTTAAATTTTACGGCATACCAAATATTTTTTTCGCTTAAAGGTTTTTTATATGTTTTTGTTAAATAATGAGTTTTTTTTAATTAAAGAATAAAGTCACATGTGTCAGCATGCTTTAAACCTAAAAAACGCCAATGTGAAGTTATGATTAGCTGAGTTTTTTGGAATGGACATCAAAAAAGTCAATGGAAGAAAGATGAAATTTAATTTCAAGGAGAGACGGCCCCTATTGTTAGTATCTATAGATAAAAAAATTTTTCAATTAGATTTTTTTTTCGAAACTAGTTGACCACCCCTGCAACGAAGGCTTATTGCGTCGGTTATTTGAAACCGAAAGTCATTTGGCCGGGGTCGGATAATTTAGAAGTGCGCACGAGGGAGGACGACCGAGGCGACGGCCATACATTAGCATCGGCCATTTCACTTTTTGTTGTTTTTGTTTACAATTGTAATGCGGCCATAAATTAGCCCCGGCTTCCCCCGGACCATCCCCGGCCTCCCCTCGAGTGTAGTCGGCGGCGTTTATTGGTCGTGTTCGGTGGCAACTTTCGCTTTTCCGCGGAAAAACGCGAAAAGTTTCCACTCGCGGAACTCTCTTCTCCAGGCCTGGGACGAAGTTTGAGCTTCTTTGAAGTTGAGCAAAATCGCAAATTTAATTTGGACGCTCGTAAACAGTGTCACGTGTCCGCTTCGAGATTATTTTTTTTGGAAAATCTTAAGAAATTCGGTATATTTTTTCGTTTAATCATTAAAAAAGAAATAATATCATCCTCTAGTCAAATATTAAAAGCACTAAAAGACCAAGGAATTACATTTGGATTGTTTAATAGAACTATTTCTTTTGAATAGGATTCGTATCACAATAAGGTGTTTCTTTACTTGCACACTTTTTCATTGAATTCATAATTAGAATACTAAATGCCGATCTTTTCACTTTTTGTTTGAGAATAACACGAATTTGAATTACAAGAGCGCTCTTCAACTATGAGCTGTTAAAACAGCCGCTGAAAGAGACAAACATATTACAATTTTCACAAATATACATACATCCATTTCTTTGACCTAGAATTTGACAGAAGTTGGAGGATAGCATGTAGTTTAAATTTGTTTTATTTTCAAACCGAAGGTGAAAAGACTCACCATAGGAAAAAAATCTAAAATTCTTTTCTTTCTTCATTTTAATACTGATCTATTTGAATATTAAAAGCTACAGATTCAAAATTTCAAGGAATCACATTTGGAACAGTTAATGAAGCTTTTTCTAAGAACAAGTTTTGTATCGGATCGTACTACAATAAGATATCTATTTCTCTGCACACTTTTTTGACAAAACTCTTATGAAAATACTAAGTCAGCAGCTTATAATTTGAATATTTATCGGGAAAAAAAACCGCTACATCGCAGTATAGCTTACAAGAATCTCGAGATAAGACGATACCGACGCAAATTCCAGATTAAACATTTTGATAGGAGGCAAATTGAATTTTTGAAATATCGAGTAGTACATCGGACGCCTCGAAAGCTCGCTACTGGAGAGGCAAGGATCTGGAAATTATTCCACTCGAAGTCGAGTGGCGGTTTAAGTATTTTTAGGAGTGCGGGAATTCGTCTTGACTAACCGAGGATACCTGAATCTAATTAGTCACCAGGCAACGCCGGGATATAGTCGTTCAATTGAAACCTTAGCACAAGCGCCATTAATTTGATGGAAACCCTTGTCATACTCTATCGAGATCGATTCTAGCCGAAGCGGATTATTTCGCCTCGGTTGCGAGGGCCTGTCGAAACTTTGCTCAATATACGCTGCTTCTTGTTAAATATTTTAACAAACTACATTAAGGAACACTCGAGAGCTCGGCGATACGTTAAATCTCACTCCGACCGAGTTTGATTTAAAATCAAACGTTGCTATACACTGTCTAGAGATTTGTTTGTAATCGATTTTAAGATGGATGTGTGTATATACAAAAGACGGAAGTGTCTTTGAGAGAGCATAGAAACCCCACAGAGAGGACACGAAATGCTAAGGAAACGGAAACAGTTGTGCAACGATCGATGCAAGAGTCCCCTCCGGTGTTTGTCCAACATTCATACACAACTTCGGAAAATTGAATGCAATCCCAACAGACTTCGGATACCAGAACGTCTTGCTATTCCCAGCTTTGTTTAACTATTAAACGCTTCAATTATTGAAGAACATTGATTTTTTTGCAATACAAAATCGATGAGAATGAGGAGTCTATGGTATATTGTAGTTATTTATGTGTAATGCGATGCTGAAGGGGTTTGTTGGTCGATGGTAAAGGAACGTCGGCTAAACTGAGTCATTGATTGAATTCCTAACATTCCGTTCGAAACATCGACCCGTAGGCTAATTACCGATGGCTCGAATGCTGCATACCGATGCTTAGACGGATTTTATAAAATATATTAACACATTTACTAGCAATTTATTTCATTCATTCAAACTAAATTCGAGTAAGAAAACTTACCAAACTACGTTCTCTCGTACGATTTATGGAAAATCAATTTGAAGACCTTGCCGAAAAGAGTCACGTCCTGCAAATTTTCAGCGTTGTTTCGAACAAATGCAGAAATAAAGCGACACACACACTCTGATACACAAACACATAAAGATTCTGACCCTCGTTGACCCTAGGACGAGCTAACGGCTTTCAGCTCGCCCCTCGCATTTTTCACAGTTCAGTATTCATAAACCATAGTCCTCTTTTAGGGGTGTTATGTACCGACCGCCCCCGTTCCTTTTCGCAGCGTTCGGCTAACTTTTCCTCGTCCATTTCGGTCGTAAAGCACCCGCAGCTAAGAACGGTAGCAGTCGTCGGGTGTGAATGCTCCTTCGGTGACGCAATCCTGTTTGTGTTTAGTTATAAATGAAATTATTTTCCTTTTCGCGAAACGCCGAGAGTTTAAGTGTGTTAGGAGCAGTCGCTCAGTAATGAACTGCGAAGTTTCCACTAATGGATTACGGGGGAGTGCGCTTCGACCGCAAATACATTTACAGGTTCACCGGTGAGTGTGAAGTTTCACTAGTGCTATCCGACACCGGGAAAAAGTCGCATTTTATTTATAAGTAATTCCGTGTTTATTTTATTTTTTTGGTCAGTGTCTGAAAACCTGCTTGGATCGGGAAAGTCGCAACGAGTCACAAATTCGTAGTGCATATAAGATGAAATATATTTTATTTTAAAAAAGCGCGGTTATCGTTGAGATGCGTTAGAGTTTGTACCTTATCCCCTTTCAGTATGTAAAAACGATGATTGAATTTTAGAAACGGCAGTACCTGAACGATAAAAGACATTGTTGAAAAACGACAAGGAAGACATGAACGTCAATCCACTTGTACTGAAAAGTACAGTAAACATTCGCTATATCTGCGCATTCGTATTATTTCATTTTATATAATGTCGATCTATCAAAAATTTAATAAAACAAAAATAGTTGAGATTAACTGCAGATTAATATTGTATCATTATATGTACAAATGCAGGTGCATATATGGAATGTCAGATAAGCTTAATTTCATCATCATAGATGTCCAGATCAATCGAATTCCATACATTTTAGAGCCACACATGTGTAGAATGTCAATTCAGCTAAATACCCATATGATATGTGAAATATTTGATTTACTTATAATACAATTCACTAAGGACCAATGAATTTGATAAGAAAATTAATCAAAATAAAAATAAACCTATATAAATCAAGGTCATACCATACAGAAAAAAACATGAATTTGAACGCACGCAAGAATTTTCCCAATGCAACTCTCTCTCTCGAAGAAAAGTCTCCCGCTTCGGAAAAACCTCCCCCTTCGGAAAAACCTTCCCCATTCCGCTTTTCCGCAGACAACACCATAACATTCCCATCGTTCTCCGAAGGACATTTTTCGGAAAATCTATTTCGAAGGTTCGACGCACTTCACCCCCTCGAGGCACCCGAATGATTTCAACCGTCACGCTATCTGTGCAAGGGATGAAATGCATTGTGCTGTGCACTTCTCTCCTGCATACGTTTATGGTGTGTATTTTTTTTTTCAGGATTTTCCCTTCGCTTCGATTTCCCTCTTTCGAATGAATGGGCTCGATCCCGGGACGGGTCAGGATTATGAATCCTTATCACGAACTCGGGGGGTCGAAACAATTCTTCGGTCTGCTAGTGTCGTGAGATGGATATGTTTGAATTTATTTTGTGAGAAAATACGATTTTTTCAATAAATATACAAATGACGACTAAAAATACCAAGGGGTATAAGTAACTTCGTAGTGATTTCGAGAAAAGCGTGCTCAAATTTGAACATGTACCTACACATATTAGGAAAGATCGAGTGATTCGATGATATACATATCTCGATACATGTTTCACGTTAATTTATATCCTTTTGCCACCAAATACATATGAGAGTACATAAAAGCGATTTCTGTACATAACCAAATTTCACCAAAATTGTCATTTGTACCCTTTGGCCTTTTCTGTCATCGAATAATAAAGAATGAATGTTGTTTATAGATTCCTAAATGACCGATCCGATGCAGTAAAACATTTCAGTTTCTCTCAACTTGTTCGAGAAAGTTTAAATATCATTTATTTCAAATAAAAGGATTTGTGTGATTTGACAATTTTCAGGAAGGCCTTTTTATAATCCAACCATAGCAAATAATATGTTCGACCTACACACGTAACAATATTTACTACGGGAATGGAAAATCCATACAACAATTCATATTCGGCTTAAAATCGAAAATCTCGTGAAAAGCTAGTGGAAAATGAAAATATTTCAATTCGTTCGATTTTTTCACTAGAAAATTTCTATGTACATTTTATGTATATTTCATTCACCGAAAATATAATAAAATTTTAAGGCAGGTGGCCGAAGTCTTTTCTACTTTTACATTTTTCACTTTTTGAGTAATTTTATTACTTTTAATTGGATTTTACGTTGTCCGATAAAGTGAACGTTAAAGTAATTTAAAAAATGGGTCAAAGCCGCTTGAAATTCCATTATAACGAATTTTATGTAGCAAATTGAATAGACAAATTAATGGTAAGAACGAGTTTTTATCATTATTCAAAATTCAAAAACGATAAAACGAAATACACCGAGTTTTAACATTTACTGAAATGGATATTTTCATTTAAAAATCGATAAATGTTCGTTGCAAACACAAATCGTTTATTTCTTACAACACGAATCCAATAAATAGCTCGTCTTCTTTGTCGACAGAAAATGTTGCTACTTTTTTCATCACTTTTCATCTGTCGCAATTCGGTGACGTTTGAAGGGGAAAATCGAGAATTTTAAACATTTTTTTACGATTCAACTTAGCGAACGAGAGCGCAATTTACATGAGAATTTGCCAAATTTATAGGTTCGAAGTCGGAAAATTTACGAGATTTCCTAAGTTGCCGAAAAAAGAAGACAACTTTGCGGAGTTCGGAGAGCGGCGCAATTATTAAAATTGGCCTATTGATAGGGTTATTTCGGACGGATGTTTTGGAGAAGATTTTTATTCGTTTCCTTTTAATTTAATATTAATTCTGGGGAAACTTTTCAGCCGAGAGACAAGTTGCTGTAATCAAGAAACTTTTTTGTTTATATTTACATCTGAAAATGTCGCAGATCTCGAAATTAACTCGAATTCGCTACATAAAACATTATGATTTGTATACTTCAAAATAAAATATGAATTTTCATACATATAAATGTATGATAAAGAAAAAATATATTCAACTATTCTATAAATACTCTTCAATTTACGAATATGAATATAGTCCTCTATCTTGAACCTCAAAAAAATCTCAAGCACAAACCACAATTCTTCAATGTACTTTTTTAAATCTACATAGCTAAAAGCGATTCGTGTATTTTCAGAAGTCAAAAGCAATGTTACATCTGTTAATAGTTAGAATTCTGTACGTTCGAATTTGAATAAATACAATACGATCGATCAAAATATTCTTTAGTACCTTTACTAATCTCAAACGGCAACACGCTGACGATGAAGAACACAAGCCTCCAAGTACATACAATGTCGACATTCTGAAACTTATTTGATTGATGATGTCGCAAGTGGACGCTTATGGGAATGCTTTGACTTTTAGTTCTCCCCAGCGATTTTACGAATCGATTTGCAGAGGGTAAGATGACCGAAGAGGGGTCAGACTTTCGCACCTAATTGAGATATCGCAATATTTCCCTTCGGATAAAACTACACGTTCGATTAGTATATCCACAGTTTATAGCTTCAGTGTGAATTATGCGATATTAGTACAAAAGCCTAGAGAATCTCTAAAGAGATCCTCTTACCCGAGACTGACCCAAAGAGCTACCCTGTCTGACCCTGTCTGACTTTTAACCCTTTAATGCGATAGCATTCTTAATACGCTCCAGAAAAGACTTGTGTGTTTTAGTGCCACTATAAAAAAGTCATTTATATAATTTAACTTTGCGAACGTGTTGAATAAATCTTTCTGTCTTTCTTTTTTATATGTGTGGAGATGTTGCGAAAACGTTTTCGCGTTGCTTTGTATGCGAAGAATTTACAAATATAATCCGACACGTTTCACATTCTTATTACGCAGATAATGGAACGGAATATCGTTGGTAAATGTACTGTAACTATTTAATTTATATCGGGAATGTGAAGTCGACTCTGCGATCTTTTTTAAGTGTCGTTCAAGTCTATGAATGAGATTTTTTGCATAATTCAGAGCAATTCGTAGTTCAAATTACTTTCTTAATATAACTCTATCAGAGATGTAAAAAAATGCATTTTATATCTGTTCTTTACAAACTCAATCTAATGCAAAAGAAAATAGTAAAACTGAAAAAACGTTTTTGGTAGGAGTTAGGTAATTACCAAACATCTTTTAATAATTAAAATCTTATACAATTACATTCAAGATAGTCTCAAAATCGTTACGACAAATTAGAAATAACAGTCTTTCCGAAATATATAAATCGATAAACTCCCTGGTACATCTTTACATAGACTAAGAACAACTTTATATTTTCCTTCCAAAAGAAAATTTTATGGCTTTCAATGCGAATTAGAATATCACCCCAAGGCCTTCTTCCCTTAAAAAAAATCCAAAATGAATTAGCGAAAGAGCGCATCGAAGGGTGTATTCACAGCGCAAAAAAGTAAAAAAGTCATCATCGCAAAAAAAGAGAGAAAACGGCACACGGAGAAAGCTTCCGATACCGAAATGCAAATTAGCCCAGATTCCCCATCTCCTTTAACTCTACACCAACCCCTGCGTAAATTCTAAGAAAATGTTTATTATCTAACAAGTCCACGACTCAACACTTACCGATTTCCATGAAAATTTGTAGAAATGTAGTACGAGCGTAGACGTGAAATAGTCATGAAGAACGAAAACGTGTATCTCAATTGCTTTTTTAGTTATCGCAGATCGAAATTTGGTATGTTAGATAAACTAAAAAAAAATACTTTCATATGGAACATTTTAGATTTTAAAGTGATATTATTATTATTTAACGACATGTCAAAATATTTCATACAAAACATTATTCTTATTAGTGCATCTAAATATATCAAACATTGACCGGCAATAACTAAGGGCCTATCTTTTCACCCCTAGATTGAGAATAAAACAATTTTAAACTACACACAATTCTCCAACAACCAACTGTCAAAATCATAGAAAAGAGATAGATGTATGTATTTTTGTACAAACTGTAGTATTTTTGTCTATTTCAGAAGTCGTTTCAACAGCTCATAGAGGAGTTTGAAATCGTTTTATTCTCGAACCGAGACCGGTCTTAAAAACTATCAAGAGGCGCGATTTCGTTCTTTTTCGATTTTATGCTTATACTTAAAGTACATTTCTACAAATTTTCATCAAAATCAGTAAGGTTAAAGTCATGGACTTTCTTTGAAAGGGATGAGAGGTGGCAGGTGGGCTAACCAGAGAGCTTCGCAAACTGCCTCGTGTCCGTTGCAAGGCTGCATTCACCTCTCGTCTATCCAGATATAATATGTTGTTAGTGGGGAGTCCTTTGAAATTTATTCCGGTTGAAATTTCGATGCAAATGAGCCTCTGGTGTTTATGCTGCGACTGTGCATTCGCTCAATGATAACAATGTCCGTCTGTTGAGGAGGCGCCTTTGAAACGAACGCATCCCCAGTCGTTTTCAAAGAGTTTCCGTGTCTTTTCCTTGTTTATAAAACTGTTATGAATCGGTGTATAAAGTGTATTCGAACGAATTGTGGGAAATGGGAGGATTTTCCGGAATACGTTTATTTCAGTTCCGAAGCTGTATTGAACGTTTCTACTTACTTATAGTTTGAAACTGAAAATCTATACAATATAATAGTTCATCGATAAAATTTTAATGTGATTTTTATATAGAGCTCAAAACGAATTTATTGTAGACTATAAAATGAAAATCAATTAGATTTTTTCAAAAACGAAACAGAATTGACGGCAGAAAAGATTAAAATTTTATACGAGTGACGCTGGAATAGTTCAATAAATGGAAAAAAAGTTGATTGAGATTCGAACGAAATGAAAGATTTTCTCGACCTTCTAAAGACTGTCAAAGTTCACAACCTTCGACAAAACTTTATTATTATGCTATATCGATATTCAATTTCACGACCTTTGCGTGTTTTTGTATCATCAATTAGTAATAAACCACATCTATTTATTTGACTTTGGAAATGATATATCGGTGATAAACGAAACTTTGCCGACACCTATAAATTGACCGAATTTGATTTATTTGAAGAAAATTCATATTTTATTCAACGCATTTCAATATTAATGACGGTCACATACTTCAAACAATCAAAACTAGTTTATATGCTGAAACACATATCAGAAATCGGATTTACTCCTATCATCGTCATCTAAATCAAAATCCTGTACATATTGTAACCAAACATAAAGTTAGGTATTACCGTCTAGACTTTAGGCAACCAAGTTGGTTTGACCAAATAGAACAGGGGTTCGAAAATAGGGGCTAACAGACTCAAGGGGGCTGAACCATTAATTAAGGCAAATATTCCTTGTTTTATATAAAATTTTAGTATTATTTTAGAAAATAACTCTTTGTTAAATATTATTATTTTAAAATCCGATAGAGCACAATCCGAAAATAAAATGATATATTTCGGCCAATTCGTTTCTGATAGGGCGGGATTAATGTGGCAGAATGAAGCGGTGATTTATTCGAGTGGATATGTGAAAAATGAAAAGAAATAGTTTAAAAAGTATATAGAAGATCACTGACAACAAACAAAACGAGTACGTAGTAATTTTCGAGCGTCATTTGAGGTTTATTCGGCGAACAACGAAGCGGCAGAAGTTATAGTTCGACATTAATCTCGCAAAACGTGAGCGACTTCGTAAAAAATACAAGCTTTTTTTTTTAGTTCAAAAACACAGCAAGAGACACTTTTGGGCAAACAAGCGTTTATTTTTTTTTCAGCTCGTTTATTTTTCCATAGTGAAAATGTCCTTCCAGCGAAAAGATCGTTCGAAAGGTCGGAGGACGTAAAACCGAGAGGACGAACGTCAATTTTTCAACACTTCTTTTTTGATATTTGTTTTTTAATTAAACAGATCTTGTCGACGACGATTTACTCGGCGTGCAACTGACAATGTCGAGGGTCAAAACTCCGGTTTCAATTTTTGTTTTTCGCATTTTCGCTGTGTCAATTTTTCGAATTTGTTTTGCACAGAAACTGTACAAACAAAGAATGTTTGAATACGTCGATTTTAACAGCAAAGTAAAATAATAGAGATATTTCAATTCATATAAAATAAAAATTTTAGTATAAGACACATAAGAGCCGTTCAGTGTATAAATTGACTAAATCCACAAAACAAAAAGTCAAGAAATACAAACGAACGTATTTGATGCGTTTTTCAATATTTATTTGATTCCATTCATTTGGAATTATAAACGTTTAAATTTCACCCATAATAAGAAAATTAAGATCAAAGTACAGAATTAATTAAACTGACATCTCAAATGAATTATGTACCTATTATTCAGTGGTTTAACACATTATGTCATATTTATTCTCATTTTTTAGAAAAAAGTGTTTCACTTATAAACAGTTATGACTATTTTATTATAAATACATTGGCATTTATTTTATTTTCAAAATGAAGTGAAGTAAATCATTTATTGCACTATGCAGCTCATATCACTATCATGCACTTGTAATATATGATTCAAACGAACTCATTGTCCCACCATTATCACAAACACAATTCATATGTGACGACTGAAAAGGGTAAGGGGTATAAGTGACTTCACGGTGATTTCGAAAAAAATATGCTCAAAGTTGAGCATGTACCTATATGTATTAGAAGGAAGTCGAGTGATATGATTCTAAATCTTATCGTTATTACACGTTCCAAGTTCGTCTATATCCTTTCGCCACCAAATATATGAGCGTACATAAAAGCGATTCCTGTACTCAATTTCAACAAAAATGACACTTGTACCTCTTGGCCGTTTCTTCGTCATACAAAACACACACATATAAAAACGTGCCCTGTCGAATTTTCCAATTTCGTTCACGTAGCAATTTTCATATTTCAGTCTGAAAATTAATCGAAAAGACCAAACAGCACAAAAGCCACTCACCGCGCGTTTGTATGCGCGAGGTGTCGTTCGCTTTCGATATTTCCAATTTCCATCGGTTTTTCATCCGTCTGAAGTTGTCCGGCGTATATCTGTCTGTCCCCTGTTCGATAGTTTCGAAAAAGCCGGTCACACCGTTGGGAAAACCGGCAGTTGGCAGTCGAATGTGTCATATGTTTCTATGTACGATATTGCAGCCGTCAATAAAACGTCTGGTCTAGGGAAAATGTGTTCGGGGTGGATGAAACAATTATTTCTGTTCCGTTGTAGAAAGTCGGGAAAATCATTTGTGTATGGACTCGGAAAAATAATGATTGACGTGGGCGTTTTTCAGCTTGTGTTCTCCTTGGTTTGCTTTATTTATGGAGCGAACGTTGTCTGATTAAATGAACGTCGATACAATGTATCGGAGAAACATGACAGACTTGCTTTATTATGTATTGTGCTTGAGAATAATATAATTTCGATCAATTAAATGAAATTTGGAAAACATTGCATTATGTACATAAACTGTGTTGTGGAAAATTCTAAATACTTCCATTGACGAATTTGAGAGATGATGCATTTTATGTAAAATTTGTAGGTACTAGATAAATGGATTTGTAGAATCTTTTATAATCTCAAATTAATTATAAATAAGGTTCTTAATATTGCATTTTGTACTAATATTTGGAATGATTTTCAAAGAAAAGTTCACTTAAACAAAAACATTATTCAGGAGAGCTTATTATGCAACAGCTTTAAGAGTGTAAAAAAAACAATATTTTATCACAAATTTGACGTCTCAAGGAATCGAAAAATTACATAAAAATAAGAGTAAACCAATAAAAAAAATAATTTGACTGCCTATACACCCTGAAGAAAATCTCTTCCGATTGATGTTTTTGTTTAATCATATTATTTCATAGCAACCATTCCATATATCGGTATGAAATATCAAGAAACGTACTTAATCAGTCTTCAAATAACAAAAGAGACTATAAACCTTCATATTTAAAGAAAAAAATACAAAATTTATCAAATTTATTAAAAGTGTCCAGAATTGCTCCCAAGACCATACAAATTTCTATCAAAAATTCTTCAAATCGAATCTTACGACAGCGAAATTTCCACAAGAAAACCACTGACGACGAAACAAAACGTTATTCTAATATAAACTAAAATCCAATTTAAACATAATCAAATCGAGCATAATAATAGTTGGGAGAAGTGAAGACTATGCGGGGCGCTTCCTCGAAGAACACGAGATCTCGCCGATAATTAGTTAGAAGTTGGCGCCGCTCAGGTGAGAGAAAAACTTTAAAATAATTCAATTAACAACGGAAGCTTCATAAAAGCTTTTCCGCTAATGAGCAGCCGCAGCGAAAATACCAATACCGAATCGAATCTCCGTCGGCGCTTTTTCCACGCCCTTATCTGCAACTTTCCAACGGTCCACCGGCTTCATCAGCATTTTAATTAAGCAATCGCCTAGCTAGGGAAATTATTTTTTTGTTTTAAGAAGAAAAAAGGAGACTAAATTGTGATTTTCTATGAAAATAAACTTAATTATTGGAGACGAATCGATGTGATTCTATGCTGTATGGATGCTTTAGGCGTTTTTTTCGTACATATATGGAAGGGTTGCGATCGAACGGTCATCGAAAGGGTGAGAGTTGAAAGGGCGTGAGATCAAAGAGTGTGTACCATTATTGTCGACATTGGACTGTGACCTCTAAAATCCACACTGTCAAAAAATATTTGTTTCGAACTTATTCGATTAATTCTGCAGACTAGATTCGATTTCGCACAAAACAAAACAACAATTGACTGCAGATAAAATCTATTTCAAACTCAAATATGTTTTATAGCTACTGATCATATTATTCGAAATGAAAAAAGGTGTAGCTAAATGAAGATGTTCAGTGTGTAAAAACTATACACTATGTATATACAAATTGTGTACAAATTATACGTACCTGATTGTACGCAATGCGTGTGTTGGTTAACCTAACCTAACTAATTTTTAACAAATTAAATGCAATGTATATTATCTGGAAAGAATATTTTGAATTATTAGAAAAAAAATATCGAGTTATGAACAGGAATCGCTTCTATGAACGCTCATATAATTAGTGGCAAAAGGATATAAATTAACTTGGAACGTGTACCGAGATATATCATCAAATCACTCGACTTCCTTCTAAAACATGAAGGTACATGCTTTTCTCGAAATCAATGCGATGTCACTTATACCCCTTGGCCTTTTCTGGAGCTTAATTATCGCCATAAAATCGCACAGTTGATTTACGTTAATATTTTCATACGTACAAAAGCGCAGCGCACACGCCGCGCCACATAAAGGCGCACGCACACGCGCGTCAAAATCGCCGCGAATCTAATTTGCCGCCGAAAAAAACGAAAAGCGCGTCTATTTCGGCGCGCGAAGCGTTTGAAAATTTAAAGTAAAAAAAATCTGACGTAAAATTTGATTGCTCTTTGGCGAAACAAAGTGCACGGAATCAAAGGGCCCACCCTTTGCGAGAGAGCGGCTAAAGCAATTTAGCTATGAACCTTTCAGCGCGAAATCGATCGGGACCTCTTTCGAAAAAATGGTTCGAGAGATCAAAGGGCAGCATCCCGAGGGTTGGGATGAGGACTGAAATCAAAATGCTACCGGAGGAGTGCTAGTACCTGATGGCGTCATCGAATTACTCTTTTTTACGTTATTTTTTTTTGCTCTATCCACCTGTGCGTTTTACGTACCTATCAGCGCCAGTCATTTTCATCGTGGCGGTGGCTTTTTGAAATGTCTACCTGATCGATTTTGGAAGCGGAGGCTGTCAAATGACAGCTTTTTGGGTGTGGCTTGCAAAATTTTAAAGTAACTAGATTGAAAATTTAATTTTATATATTTTTTTTTACCCTTTTTAAAATCATATTTTCATGTCTAATATAATATTAGCACTAATTTTTCTGTGTATCTGATTTTTAATGTGAAAGTTTTATATTGCTATTATGAAGACTGCATAAAATAGACGCAGATTACATAGTGTATAAATCGGATACCTTCATTTTAAACAGGTTTACGTTGATATTTTGAATGGATTGATTACACATATGAACATGATTATCCGATAAACTTATAAATATTTGCAAATCGGCCTCAAAGTGCCAATTTAGGTCAAAAATTTAGATTTAGACAGAACTGAAACTAGAATGAAATGGAATCTAACTCAATCACAATTGTCACACTTTGTGTATTTTTCATTAGCATAAGAATTATGAGCCATATTCACTACACAACATTAAAAAGTCATGAAAAACTGTGATAATTCAAAGCAATTATCCAGTCATATTAAATATAATTCATATTTTTATTATGACGATGAAACATTAACTTAATAACAAAATGTAATATTGACATCCATAAAAAGGATCAAATAACAAAGTATGAAAATTTCAGACATAAATATAGCTGAATTTCACTCTATTTTCAACAGTTTTTCATAATTATAACGAAAGTAATGTAGGTCGTTGGAAAGACGCACAAAAACGACATCCATATTTTTCATTTTCAATTTATTTCGTTAGCCATTCCCATCATCCACGTTTATACAACGCATTACAAAAAAAAAAATACATCTTCGTCGAAATATATCATTTTGCGGGGTAATTCTTTTTGCGCTTTTTTTGTATATATATTTTAATAATGGAAAACTTGCGACAAAAGACGGCGAAAAAACAGAGGCAGCCCTTTTCGTATAAATAGAAGTGTGAAAAAGGGTATTATGGTCGGCTTCAGAATAAATTTATTTTTTCCATAAAAGAAAAACATACTTTTCAGGGCCGCGGAAAACGCTTCTTAATTGAAATTTTAATAGAAAGCCGGATTAGGACCGTAAGACTAATGACTTTTCTCGCATTCGAAATCTACTTTTTTTACATTCGTTTCTAATACGATTTCACCTTTCGGATCGAACGACTCCCCAGTAAATACATATTTATCGCTTTTCGCAGCCGTCTAGACAAACACTAATCCGAATGCGAAATGACGTGGAAAACTGCTTTCGTATACAACACCGCAAAATTTTCATACTTTTTTCATTCCAGAGGAGAGTAATTTGTTGAGAGCGCACACATACACACTTTCGAAATTCAAAGTCTATCGGAATATTTTCGGGTCACCACACTCTCCCCGACTTTTTTCCGACTTAACACAGTGATGGATGATCAGATAAAAAAGATACAATTTACATACAAAGCATGAACGAATGAAATTCCAATAACCGACATCAATCCGTCAAAGTGAGTGCGGGCGCAAAAAGGCCATACATCAACCACGGTGGTTGCACATCATCGCTCTTGTCGATACGCGAATCGCCGACGAAATGACAAACCGTTGCCAATATTAACGAATACACCGAAAATGTATACATTCACTATAATACTATGTCGGCGTATAAAAAATAAATCGAAATTGACAACCGTTGGATTCGGTTCCGGTCGAAATTTGTGCTCATTGAGTAGTCAGAAAGCATTTTTTTCCATACCTACAGTTAATTTCTAACTATTAATTAACGATTTTACTGAAAAATATCCTTGACTTTTATAGTGAAGAAGTAAGTCATAAGTCAAAGACTAGAAAGTAAATTTGATTGCACTCATGTACCACTGAAGAGATCGAATTTAATCTAAACATATATGACGACTGAAAAGGTCAAGGAGTACAAGTGACATTTTTGCCGAAATCGAGTGATTTACAATAATTTCTTCTATGTACTCTCATGTATTTGGTGGCAAAAGAATATAAACGAATTTGTAAAGTGTACCGAGATTTATCATGAAATCACTTGACCTTCTCCTAATATGCGAAGGTACTTTGAGTGCGCTTTTCTCAAAATCACTGCAAATTCACTTGTTCTCCTTGGCCTTTTTAGTCGTCATATAAGCTTATAGATAATAATTTGTATACCGTAAAATTCACACTATTTTTCGAATCAAATATTTAAAAGAAACGAAGGAGTCTCCATATCAATGTGACTCGCCAAGATAGGATTTCAACCACGCATCCCAAATATGCTGAATCGACACGGCATGCACAAACGATTTATGCACAATCGGCTGACTTAATACTTATGTTTATGATATAGATTTGTGTATTTGAACTATGGATGTGTTTTGAGGTAATGCGTCTGTCCGCACGAGTGTGCACTCACCCTAAGAGTCACGCGTGTTCGTGAAATTCAATTACGAAACGTTTTAGAGCTTTCGACACCGTAATTGTTTCATAAAATGCTCCTACAGCGGGAAACTTTTTTTTCCCCGTGAAATTTTCCCCGCTTCCGCTTTTTGTGATGATGCAAAATTTTATATAAATAAATGTTTCGGGAAATTCGTTGAAAATTTTACGAGCGCGATAAACGCACGGCCACTCGGCTCTTTCGACCTACTTTCAATAATATATTTTGAAAGTTTTTCCAGGTACGAAAACAAGAAATTCACCCAAGAAGGTACCTGCGCCTTCGATTTTGGCCCGTTTTATTAATAAAATTATGCGGATGCTGTTGGGTGCGGAAAATTGATAGTACTAAAAATAAATAAGAAAAACTTTTTCCAATTGAATTTTCTTTCGAAAAAATCATAAGAATGTTTCAGTTACCTTTTTAATAAATTAAATTATTTTAATTAAACAATTATTATTAAAAATAAATATCACTTAAGAAGAGCGCTGACTAAGAATTAAGACTTAAATAATTAAAATTTATATGTAAAAGTGGCGATGTAATCTACTCGGAAAAACTTCTCGAGTTAAACGACACGAAAATGTTTTATTAGTTTTCTTCAACTAATTTACTACGATTCAAACTCAAGAATATATACGTTCTTTACATATAAACTAACTCATCTATCATTTATATATTCCGACAACATCAAGAACGCATTATCAATATTTCATCGCCTGTCTCAATCGAAAGGGACACGTTTGCAAATAAGAGAAACGAATGCAACGTTTCTCAGTTAGAAATTGAAAATCATTTTTTAGTCTGTCGTTGGACGTGCTAGGTCTGAATAACGATTTGCACGATGTCAAACGTTTATGAAAGGGTGGAAATATTGAGACTTTGCTTATATTCAACTATTCTATGTGTAGAACGTGAAAGAAAATTTGCTAAAAGTACGTACCGGGGAAAAATCCGACCGACATACGTACTACACGAAAAATAATACGATATGAAAAAGGGAGCGCGGAAAAAGAATTCACGTTTCGAGAACGTAATATTTCAATATTTATATAAAGCACGTTGAATCTCGTTACGTTTAAAATTGAATGAAAAACTAGAAGGAAAAAGCGAGATGCGAAAATAAAACTCATCATTCGACTGCGGCAGCATAAAGAGAGCGTTTCGAATATTCTATCGATTCAGTATCTAGGAAAAGTTACGTTTATTATTTAAAATCGCATTTCAGTTTCAAAATAGAAATCTATTTATGAATTTATATCAGATATGCGGTTTTACATTTTATACGAACGAGAAATATAGCGAACGTCGCTTGTTGCAGGTTCAATAAAGCGTCACAAGTGGCCGCCTTTCAACTCGCAGACAAATCAGCCTCTCGCTATCTGCACTTGTGAAATATTTCATTCGATATTAAAGATTTCCTTCCCGTATATGAATATAATACAACATTTCCCCCTCGGTGCAGCATTAGTCCTCGACTGCAACGTCCGCAATATTGAAAATCGTTTAGAGCAAAAACGCACCCAAACACACACCCAAACATCTTCGGATCGAAAACTTGGATCAAACAGAAACGTCACACTTCAAAAACGCTCAAAAGGCCCGCCCCTAATTAATCATCGCCGTCTCGCTCGATATACATCGACTACACCCCTTTCGCGAAACTTCTCGCGGATTTTATCGGACCACCCCAGAAGTTTCCCATTCAAATCTACTAGGAGAGCCGACAACACCAACACCCACCATCCTAAAAGTGGAAGAAGAAGAAGCAGCCTCCGGTGGGCGAAACTAAAGTGTCAACTCCTCCTATGCCTCTCCTCGCCCATTGCCACTGTTGATGCTGATGCTGCTTCTCTTCAGCTCGGTTGTGTATCCGATACTGGTTTGGGTTGGGTTGGGTTGGGTTGGCAAAGTTTGATTGTCGTGCGACAGTTGGCCCGGCCCTCGAATAAATTACCCACCGCATTAGACCGTTCGAGGTCGCCTCTGCTAGATTTATTATGGTAGGATCATATGAGATAACTCGTAGATCAAAATCACCAATGCTACAGAAATTACTAACCGAGTAAGAAAAATCTAGGTACAAGCAGCTCTTCAACTGTGATCTGTCAAAAATCTAAGTAAGTGAAGAAAGACAAAAATTAACTCTCTCTTTCGTTGATTTTTGAGAGTTTGTAATTGAAAGACTGACTGTATGTAGTAATGTAATAAAAAAAAACACTGACTGATTGTGTCTGGTGTAAATCTAATGACATGAATTTATATCTAATGAAGCGTTTACATATTGTTATTGCCATTTTTTTTTCGCTTCAAATTCTCTCTCACATACAGTAAAGAAAACTATGTACGTTAGATAAGAAAGTAAGATCCTCCTAGACTGAAAGCTTTCTATCGATCTATAGATTAGTCGGGCACTTTTTCAATATTAAATCATTGTAAATTGCCTACTTTCATGTATCTACATTCAGATTTAAGAGCCTAACTAAACTATTTCCAATATCAATTCTGTGGGAATTCTTAAGCACGCCACACACGTGTCAAATAGATATCTCGATTCGTCCATTTTTCGTAAAAAAAAGGTTTTCTATTCATCTTTTCAATCTAAAAATCTTTTCAACGAAAATTAGACGAATCGAGACGTCCATTGAACTTGTATGTGGAAACCTCTAGAAGCGAGAAAGGCAACAGCAATAGCTATATATAAAAAGCTAAAGAGATACACCTTTTTAAGTCGAAAACAATCAGTTACACGCTTGAACTAGTCACAACTAAAAATCGAAGCCGTACAAAGATTAAACACATCTGGTTGATTCGCGGCAAAGGGATATCATCGCAGATGAGAGAACACGCCGTTCGCGCGTGAACCGCGCACATATGTATGTACATGTAGACACGCGCGCGCGTTTCGCACAAGTCTCGACGGCAGCAATCGCTCAAGTGAAACTTGGCGTTGTTTGCGGATCATAAAGTTTGGCGAAGTTCAGCGCTCCGAGTTGCCTACGGAGAAACACGAGTAAAAGGCTCAAGTTATGGGGCTGCTCGAATCTCGGCCGAAAGTCAAAGTTGGCCAACGTGCAACTCGGAGGACCCCGAATCGAACAAAAGCCGACATTTAGCCGCTGCAAGGTGGTCTTAAGATTTGTACGGATTTAAACTGTTTTTACAGGATTTTATATTCGAAACAAGTTTGAGGTGTGTCCGAAAATTCATGGAATATATCGATTTTCCGCTGTCTTACAAGTCACATCAAGATGAAATTAGTTGAATTAAAGAGTCAAGACAAACAGTTTATAACCCATTCAAAATCATGTTTATTAATTGAGTCAGAATCACTAATTTATAACACTCTACTTTTGAAATCCTATCACAGTAAACATTTACGATGAGAATATTTTTCGACAACACTATGTCTGTGCTGTGCACTATCCTGAACTTTTGACTTATACGACTCCAAATTACTCCTAAACTTCAAACTGAAAGATTGTGTATGCTGATAACAAATTTTTGTCTCTTTTGCTAAAAAATTGAGTTGAAAGATGTTAGTTTGTAGCAATTGAAGCTTCCTAAATGACTGACAATAGCTCAAGATGAAAATCCTTTCGAAACCACTGAGAAGGCAAACCAAGCGTGAGAAAGTAAGCAAAAAAATTAAATAGACACCCATGGAGATTGATTTGAATAATATTGACTCTCCTTATAAATGACAACCGCATAGGCCGAGGGGTATAAGTGATATTTATACCGATATTGAGTTTAGGTGTTTAGGTGTAGTTAGGGTGCAGTCAAAAGGCGAAATGGTGGGCTTCCTTCGTAATGTATGATCGAATTCAAATCAAAATCGATTCTACCGGCAGAAATTATCGAATGATTCAAACCCTTATTCGACAAGCAGGCGATGGAAGTGGCTGCACTTCGATACGACACGTGAGGCGTCTTGTGGTCGGCTAATGATCGCTTTCTGAAGGAAATTGGAACGACTTAATTCGCGCCGAAGAACTTTGCGCATTATGAGGAAACTTCGCCAGGAGCAGGTGCCGTTAGCTACCAGTCTGCTGGATGGTTTCCTTGAAGATCCTGTCACCTTTCGAATGCGCCATCTTTGAAATTAATTTATCATAGATAAAAATCCTCTAATCGGAAAACTCGCTTCGATTGAATTAACGTGTCTATGTATAGATGTAGAGAGTGGAGTATAATTTGCTTCGGTGTTTTCGTTCTTGGTGAACGAGGTGAAGAATGTAATTATGGAGGGTGACGTGTAAAATGAACGAGTCTAGACCAATTTAAGCTTGATAAAAATTTTATGGATATTATTATTTGTCGTCAACTCGAGCGAGATGCAATTGTAAATTTTTAATATCGATGTACAGAGTGAGCCTAAAATACAAAACAATATCCGAAAAATAAAATTTTTAATTTAAAATATCATAATAATACGATTAATTTTCAAATTTTTTGTCCACATTGTATTTAATAACGAGACATCATTGTATTTTTAAAAATTCGTCTGAATCGTTTTATGACTCGAAATGTGAACGATCTGATTTGAAAAGAAATACTTCATCGAATAGAATATTACTTGAATTTTATTTATTGTATTTCGAAGTAGAATGGATCGTAATGATTATACGAATATAAATCGGCTATAAAGCCATCGCCATACAATTCTATACATAGATATTTATTTCGGACCGTTCGAATCGTATAATTTAGCAATGATACGATCATTTTCATTCTGGAAAGGCAACGTTTGGTGAAAAACACAATTTTGGAACGTGCTCGCTTAAAATTTTAACTACGCTATAAAATGAGGAATAGCCAGATTCTGCGGAACGATAGTCGTGTTATACAATATTATACAAATGCTCAAACAAACTAATTTGAATTCGCGATAAATTGAAATTTTATCGTACAACTTCGATAGAAATGACTTTGGAGACCATTTTATTGTAAAATAATATGAATGAAATGATAGCTCAATATGCAATCTTCATAGCAGCACACACACACAGATATGTAAATTAGCTCTATTATTACATAAGATTTTTACCTATAGGAAACAGGCAATCTATTTTTCAGAAAAATCACACGAAACAGAATCCTTTCCCAGCTTTAATCAACCGAATATAAGAAAGAGGATACATAGATGCATGTACATTCATATATACGGGCACGAGTAGAGGACAGACTCAATTTTCGACTCCACGCTTTCGACGAGATTATTCAAAGCGATACAAACGGCTGAAGCTCGTTACATCCCCGAGGCTTACATACGTTGCTCGTTTTGCATACGTACCTTTCGACCGATAAGGACAAGGATTCTGGGTACGCAACTGACTACCCGATGAGTCTGCACACACCGGGTTCAGGTGGTGCCATTATCGCGGAACACGCTTCTGTCATATTCTAAAGGCGGTTTCACACGTTTAAATACGATTTAGTTAATAGGCGAATACAATAACGGCTCATTTTTATTTCATTAGAATCAAATTTTAGTTTACGAAGGAGGAATCCATTAAAATCTTTGGCTGACCTAGTTAGGTACCATCGATACTAGACACGCACTCCCTTCAAATATGAGCTGTTAAAACAGCCGCTGAAAGAGACAGACATACTACAGTTCATACAACATTACATACATCCTTCTCTTTTCTCCAGATTTTGACAGCTCATAGTTGGAGGGATTAAAATCGTTTTATTCCCAAGCCAGAGGTGAAAAGACTGACCCTAAGAAGGTGAAATCAAGTAAGTAGTATCTTACTCTTTTTCAGATTATTAGGCTGACCTAATTGGGTTCCATTAAAACTAGCCAAAGCTACAATGCAGCATTTACATTTAAAGAAGATTTTACAAAGCTATCGCAAAAGACATCTTTACAGTAAAGTGCATTATAGTGCAGTAAAATTGAAAGTTACTAAAGCCTTTTTTTTATTTGAGAGGGAGAAGAAAATTAAGAAAATTATACAAAAAAACTATCTTTATTGATTTGGTTTTAGTGAAAGTTTGAGACTGACTTGACTGAAGATTAACCAACTCACTGAAAAAACCATTCTCTACTATCTTACTCGACTCTACTCTACTGTTTGACTTTATTCTATTGCTTGACTTCACTGCATGAGACTACTCTACTCTTCTCCTTACTCGGAAACCATCTAACTGAAAAATATCTAACCTCACATTTAGCAATTCGTAATGCACTATTAAAAAATTCGGCACTATATCTAACCCCAGAAAATAAACTCAACGATCTTCACAATTTAGATCCAAACACTGCAAAAAACCGCATCGTCCGAACCAGCCCTTACAATCCTCCATTATAAACGTATACGTGCGATTTCGCCTCGGTGAGTGGCGAAGCTGATAACGAAATTAAAGTTCAAATGGAGGTCGACAGTGTGGTGGGCTCGATTCATCGGGTGTAGCCGACAGTTCATAATGCGATTCCACCGTATCAAGAGACCGGGTGTTCTTCCTACTGCTGATGTTGAAGTCAATGCTGATGTTAGGTACTTTGGCTTCGTGCTAGTGAGACACAGTTTCCGCATACAACAAATTGTCTAAATTAGACTGGAAACGAGACCGAGGACTGCACACTCTAGATTTCATATGCGACTTTTATATTACATTCCTAGATTTCACAAGGTTTTGGATTTCAGCCACTCTTGCATAGGCACGCCCTACCCATTAAGTAATGAACGTATCGAATGCGACGCCAGTTTAATTTAAGAGTTTCCTTCGGGCATGATTATAGGGAACAGGAAACCCTTCCTATCCCCTACTTTGGTTATACAGTCTGTATATCGAATCAGGTTTCGTCTAGTCGAATCAAAGCTCGACAAACAGCATCCGACTAGACTCAATCATCGGTTGCATTGTGCACATTTCACATTCAGACGTACAAGTACAAAATGTACAAATTCGGTTTTTAAATTGAAGGGTGACTATTTTGTATGCGCGCCGATTCGAATGTATGAATAGAGCGCAAATTAATAGATGGATTTCCGCTGGTCATTTTTGAATATATAAATCGATTCGATGTGGAATAAATTGAAATTTTGTTAAATCCTACCTGTGTTGACTGGATGATGCGTTCGAAACGGAGACTGGAGAACGAGCTGCTCTGCTTTCTGTGCGTGGACTCCCTGCCATGATGTATTCTGTAAAAAATATTAATTAAATTAATTAAAAGAACATATTAATCAATAATGTGAGTTGAGTCTAAGAGCCGGTCTTTTGACCTCTGATTTGAGAATAAAACGATTTTAAACAACACGTCTCACTCTAACTGTGAGCCGCTGAAAAAGATTGAGATACTACGGTTCGTACAATAAGACATACACCCATCTATTTCCCCTAGATTTTTAACCGAAAACCACATGTAGTTAAAATCGTTTCATTTTCAAACCAAAAGTGAAAAGACCGGACTTAAATGAGGCTAAAATTCCATCTGCAGTTTAATACCATCTCTCACAATCATATCCGTAAAACCGAAAAACCAAAATAAAATCTCACCGTCAATAAAAAAACTACAATCATGCGACCCTCCCTTTAACGTAATCTTATATCGTGGGCAATATTCTCTTTATTAATATCTAATAAATTCGTCCAACCTCACTTTACCGAGCGGACTCTGGAAGCAAGATAGGGGTTGAGAGGAGGCAGTAAAGCCGACGGGCTGTTTTTACGACATTCTCTTCGTTGTAACATTAGATCTTAATATATAAAATTCCTTAATGCCTCAGGTTTTACTATTATCGGGAACGAGACAGTTAAAACGTGACACCGCCAGAAGACGGGTTAACGGGATTGCTCCAGAGGCAGTTACCGTTCGCGCTAAACTTTTCCAAATCTCCGACCATTATATGGGGCTATTTATTAATTTTTTGCCTTCGAGACGTTATTGGGACACTTTCGCGTTATAAAATAGGCCGTATAATGCGGTTTAGTGCGTGCAGATATGAGAATATGTCGCGCTTTATATGGGAAATTCGATAGATTCGAATTTGCGTTCGGTCATTGAATTTATATTTGTGAATGCGAAATGGACGTCGAGGATGATAATTGATGTATTAGCGATGATTTATCATCGCATGATTGAGATGCATTAATTTTGGAATGAAAATGTAGTCAGTGCTTCCATAGTTGTGTGCTATGTTTGTTGTTTGGGAGTGCGATAATAAAACGTCGAATATAACATTTCAACAAAGTGTACTCGTAAAAATATCAATTTCATCTCACATTGTCGTTTATGTGAAGCATCAATGTAAAATATAATTATTTTATGAAAGGAAAAATGAATGACCGAAGCTTTTATCACGTACATAAACCGAATCAAAACATAAATTCAATAGATCAAATCCAAATGTAACAAAGATTAACTCAAACTTTCATATGAAAGAAATTTAAAAAAATTAACTGAAAACATCAACTACATAAATTCAATAGTTCAAACTCGAATTTAATAAAGATTCACTTGAATCAAACATAAAACACATCCAAAAATTATTAGGCATAACCATCGCGTGAAAGCCTCGAAGAAGCGCTCGGGCCTCAATCAGTTTTTCTTACTGTCTCCGAACAAACAGTCGTAAAGTGACTCCACAAACACACAACCCCAACACAAATATATACGAAAATAAGCGTACACGTATAAGAAAACACGTCCATCTGACGAAATACGAAAACGTACGAAAGTGGACTTGGAAAGAAACGTTGGGTACATTCGGGAAGCAGGAAAGGGCGCGTCGCACTTTTAGGAGCGGTCGCCGTAAAAGCAACCCCCCCACGAGAAGACAATAAAGATTCCATTAGTGCTATATTTTTATAACTGCCATTTTGTCATTTTATTATGCGCGGTAAAAAGTTATGTTTGACGTCTGACGAATATCGGAAACTCGGGGAAGTCGCGTGGTTCGGGTTCAGGTGATGCACAAAAGTGTGCAGATAGTCTTAATACACATAATGTAAGGTTTAATTGAAGAAATGTCATATTCAAATCAAAAATAGTTAATGCAAAGTGTTTGTGCATGCCTAGTCGCTTCTACATACTCGTAATGCTGGATTCGAGTTCTGTCAGATCCTCACGAAAGTAACGTGTCTTTTATTTTAATTGATTGTTCGATATGGAGACTATTGTTTTTTCGAATATTTCATCTATTTTATTTGAAAAATAAAGCTAATTTAAACCATAAGAAAATGATTCCTAAAAATGAATCACCCACTTTGTATCTGTATCAAATAAATTCAATCGATTTATCGTCGTAAGTAGTTCACTTTCAAAATGAAGAAGTAAAACTGCTAGATCAGAAAATCCTAAGAGTAATAATAACAAACGAATTGATAGAATGGCGCCAAATTGATCGAATTTGATCAAAACAGACAATAACAATTAATTAAAATACACATCACCAAAAGTATTCCAATTCAACCGCGAAATCAATATTGTTTCATACTAGGAAATCCCAAAAGTGATTTTATACAATTAAGTTGAAATATTGAATCCCTAGTTCGATCCATCTATTGTTCACAATTGGATATTGTGTTGCGGTTATAAAAATATGAAATATCGTGTGCTCTATGATGACATTTCGGTTCGACCTTTTGTATATCGAAGGTAACAAGCCGCAAAGGGCAGTTTATGCATCGCAGTGCAATTTGATCAATGCATATGTTGCATGTGTCTGATTGCACTGACATTCAAACTTATGATTCTGTTACTAGAAATAATGTCAAATGAGAAATTAACCTTTGGCATGACTTTAATGATGTATTCGCGTAACTGAATTCCGAAATTAACTTAAATGGTTTTCGTAGAATTTTGATTCTCATGTTGATATTAAAAGTTTTTTTATAAATACGCTTTTATACATTTACCAAAATGTATCATGCGAAAGTGACAGATGTTTCAATTAGATTGAATATTCAAGCTTGATTAATTTATGTGCAAATTAAAATATTTCAATTCGAATAATGCAGCAATAAATCATAGGCATTAGAATAAATAAATCAAAACCCGAGCTGCACGAATTAGAATATTCATACAAACAATCGATTTAGCTTCAATAAATTAATTCGTTCTTGTATATATAGAAAATAATTAAATCTTCGAATTCAATTATCCGAGGCGAACAATTCTTAAACCGATCCACCAGTTCACGGGTCATTCGTCGAAGAATTCCGTACAATTTCCCTTAAAGTGACGCATGTTCCTCATTAAACAACACGCATTCCTAGACCCGCGACTAATTGTTCCGTTCGCGTGAATAAGTCCCGGTGATTTACACCGAATCAACCCCTGCGACATCGAACCACCCTTATACGTATTATGGGTACACTTTTAATCTGGAGGCAGACACCCTTCGGTCGCCATTAAAGCTTAAAAACGTCTCCTCGACAGTAGAGTTGTAAAAAAAAAGTACACTCGTCCCTCGATAGATACAATCTTCTCAAACTCCGCATGAAAAAATTCTAGGATCACAAATTCATAGTATGGGTTTCATTGATTATGATGGTACAGTCAATCGGTAATCAATAAGAATCTACAAATAGTAAAAAAAAGTCTTGACAGCGTTAAAATAAAACCACGTACAAAAAAAGGCTACATAAATGAAAATGAGTGTATAGCAAGACTGAATTTATTTGATCTTGTATGAAAAATTTTACAGACGTTCTGCGCACAGTGAAACTATCAAAGTCGCCTTCATATAATATTTAAAGCAATTTGTTCCCAGCTAAGCTGCGAGCACCAATTTATGTTCGGACAATAAATAAAAAGGTGGACGACATCTGCTTTATAATGCAGTATGCAAAGTACGAAAAGGGCATCGGCTTTTCGCCCTCAGATGTGCATTCGTCTAAAAAGCGCAGACTTAAATCTGCATTTGAAAGATTAGCGAAAGCGCTATTTAGCTCTCACCGTACATTATCTGGAATTATCGAGTCTGCGATTATAATCCTGATTTATATACACTTTTTTCCTATAAAAAGTTTATCTTAAAAGTGCACCTTTTAAAGGCGAATTACATCTTAATTAGCAGAAACTGCGGAAATTTTCCTAATAAAAAGCAAAGTGAAAGAATAAAAATCAGGTCTAATAATGAAAAAAAAAAACACAATTAGGGATGTGCCCTTCTGTGCTTCGTCTATTATTTGCGGTAACGGTGTTTATTAACGTTGTACTCGTTAATGTTTTACGATGTTGTATCAAAAGTGTAACTGCAAATGGACGCCGACTCGAGTTTTATTCCTCCTTTCATCGCAGTCGTTTATAATTTAAATTTAGAATAATAAAAAAATTGGGGGGAAGACGCATTGTTGGGCTGGGGAAAGTAGACATTATGCAGAATGACTACTTAGTGAGAAATTTTTTTATTGCATTTACAAAATGAAAAATGAAACTGACGCATAATAATTTCGGGTGATTATTTTTTCAGTTTAAATTTCAAATTGATGTATTTTTTTTATCAAAATTATTAATTGTGAACTTACTAGCATGTTTATTAAAAAAAATTATAGCATGCGCAACACTATATCGTGCGTTCACACTTATAAATCATCCCTTACTACGCGAAATATTATACTGAAAAAAAAATCTTTTCAACCCAAACTTTAGATAACAAACACAGATAAAACACCTCGCCACCGAAACGAATCTCGAATACTTAAAAAGGGGAAAAATAATGCAATTCTCGCACATTCGAGAGCACTCGTGCATCGGAGATTATGCGTATGCACGTGTCACTTTCCATTTTCCTCGACCACCATAAAACCCAACACACCCGAAAACCCATGAAAAGAAATCTATGTTTATTTTCACAATACAATCACACAATACATAATATATACAGTGACCACATTTCTAACATTTTGAGACAATTTCAATATAAAATTTGATGAGAACCTTCAGCTGTTAGTATAACTTGAATTTGAATAAATTAATTGAATTTTTCTTAAACCAACTCTAGATACTTTACTAAGACTATGCATATTTGAATCTTTAATTGATAAAGGTATTGAAATCTAATTATTCGTAATTTTTAATGAAAATGAGGAAGTAAAACTACTAGGCTAGAAAATGAAAAGAGTAAATAAGAAAGCATAAAAGGTGTCACTAAAACGATCGATTTTAATCGATTTAAGATAAAACAGGTATTATTGATGTATTTCAGGAAATATTTCATGAAACTTTAAATTTGCACTTTTTTTAATCAAATATAAAAAAAACAATCTAATTTCTGTGTTAATTAATTAATTAATGTGTCTCTAGCCTTGATCTAACAGCACTGGAACTCAGTAGCTGGCATAAGATGGGTTTCCCTTCGAGCGAAGGGTAGCAGCAGCGATAGTATGCACTATCTTGATCATAATGTGAACAATTGGGCCTGTTTTTCGATGCAATTGTTCATATTAAGACCAAAATGTCACTTTTTGTTACATTGATAGAGGCAAAACCCGACTTTAAGTTGAATTAAAAAATTTTTTTTCTTAAAAAAAAACATTGTATCACCCTATGTATACACGAAACTCCACCCTTAAACACCCTTTAACCCCACATACCCTCAGGGGGGACAATTTGACTGATGGGCGAGGCGATACCGGCTGAAATTATGGGGTGTAAATTGATTTCTATTGATTTATGCTTGGCCAAGGTGGGTTCGCGTGTCGAGCATATGGAAAAAAACGGTAAGTCGATACATTCACATGACTGACGGTGGACAAATGAGCTTCGAAAAAGGTTAAAAAATTATTATGGTTAATGCGACGACTTCTAGGTGGTCGAAGAATGGACTGTCTTGGGTGTGTGGTCTTCGAATCGTAGTGACTTAATGGGTTGAAAGTATGCGTGAAATATTGGATTCGGATTTTTTATGATTGATTCGAATTGGATGTTATTATTCAGTTCTCGAGAAACTTTCGATTTATGTTGAAAGAAATAAGTTTTTAATAAATTAATTCATTTGTGAAAGTTTTGTAAAAAAAAATAATTTTTCGCAAGAAAACTTCATAGCGAAATTGTGTATTTTAATTTCGTTAAAGCAATTCTTAAAAGTCGTTACAAGATTGATGAAAGCTATTTTTCGTTAAGAAAATTATAAATTCAACAACTCGAATCACTCGACAAATTTCCAAAAAGCTCTAACCCGTTTAAAATTACTAAAGAATATAATAAATTATTTTTAATTGGTATAGCAACGCGAGAGGCGCGCTACTCGTAATTTAACCGCTCAATAATTCATTATTTTTCCAACGCCACTGAAAATTTCCTAGAACGAAAAAAATTTTTTTCACGAAAAACCACGCGAACGAAAACAGTTTTTTCTCTCGCTCGTCTATCATTAATTCGGCGGCCGAATTTTCGAAACAAATTTCGCAAAGTGAATAGCTCATAGCTAAACTAATTTTCCGTACGATAATGCGCTAGGGAGAAAGACTCTAATACGATTTGCGAGTGTGTTTCGCATTCCCTTTCGCCTAAGCGCTAATTAAATTTTATAGGGGCGCAAAAACGTTCACTCTGATTTGGCAGGAAACAACCGAAAGTTTGTTAGATCTCGTATTGAATAATTGGCACCGTTCGATGTACAGTTATATGAGGAATTCGGAACACTTGATAATCTTCATAAATCGAGTTTTTTCGAAAAATTCTCGAATTTGTCAAGAGAAGAGACTAGAATTCCCTATAATACTGGTCATAGATGTATAAAGGGCGACAAATATGGATACATTTAAGTTATTTTTTTATAATTATCAAATATGGAACAGTGGTGTTTTAATAGGAAATTTTCAAAAAGTGACAAATATGAAACACTGAATTTTTCTATAGACATTATTCATTTGTTTAGTCTTAGATTGCGATGTGTTGGTAGATTTCTTGAATTTCTATCCCTAATCCCAAACCTGGCCAACGACTCGATAATGATTGCCGCCTCGGGCTTCGAACCCAATATCTGTAGTCCATAATAAACGCGTTGGATTCGAGGCCACGAACACGCAAGATTGGATTTTTAATCATGGACTCTTCTTCTTAGTGATCCGTCATTGCCGCAGGACGGTAGGGTTCGACCCCATGTTCAGAAATTGTCAAACTTTTAATATGATGCAGATAAATCAATATAAAACAGCAGCAACCAAACTAAACTGCTTGAAAGATGTTTTAATCAAGTTTTTCAGAAAAATTTTCATATAAACGCCTTAGAGATTGCAGATAATTTCAATGGATATCTACTTAGGATAAGCGATTTTGTTTGAGAAAAACTTACAAAGTGGTGAAAATTTTATAGAAATTGACTGAAATTCGAATCTATACGAACGAAACTAATTTCATTTAAAATCAACAATTGATTTTTTTCTTCTAAAAGTGCGTTGAATTCAACAATAGACAATATTCACGATCACTGGATCCATGCACAATGGGTTAAAATAATAGAATGTTTAAAAGTCACATATGGTACAAGAACCTTAGTTTGATGATCTCTGTGAACTATACTATAAAGATAAAGCTTCGAAACACTGTAATTTTCATCTGACACAAAGTAATGCTAGAAAGCTTAGATCAAAGGATAGAAACGTACGTTGTATGAAAATCATTTTTCAAATGAAGGGATGAAAAAAAAATGCATTAATTCAGATTGTATCGATTTATAAAACTTATTTTTTTAATTAATCCCATTTGAAACATTCGCAAGATCAAAGCGAAAATTTTCTCAAACGAATCCAATCGATTAAAAATACGATTCAAGCGCTCGAGCAGAACGTGTAGTTAATTAATTTTATGTATTTACATTACAAGAGAAAATTCAACGCTGTATACAGAGTGATAAACCGTAGAGGCTTTATCCATAACGCGTATATCGATAATGAATGTTGCCGAGCAGCGCCTCGCAAATTGATAGAACCAATTTTCGCCGTAAACTGTTTTCAGATTAGTCCAATAAATTTCGGGCACGGCATCGGTGAAAATTATCACAATCAAAGTGTCAAAAACAAGCGCCGAGACACCTGAAGGGTCGAGGAAATTCGAATAACAAAGTCAGAAAACCTTGTCAAAAGTAATGATAAATTCATAAAAGGTGACAGACATCGGGGGTGTAAAGGGAAACGTTCGTTGCGAATGGAGAAAGTGATTTATTGCGAGCCTATCGAGGTGAAAATCGTATCTGCTGCGAATTTTCTTATTGTTGTGCAAACAAAAATATGTGTAGTTAATTTAAGATTCGATTAATCGTGAAAATGGGAGAGTGGGAAAATCCGAGTTATTCGAACGTGGCGTAATTGAATTAGATACAATTATGTACGGGACCGTCTGTCGCTGAAGAGAAATCGAAAAGTTTACTTTTGCGAAAATTGTTGTTGTTGTTGTGTTGTTCGACGTCACTGGACCCTTTTGGCTACGTCGAGGTCGAAGCTTTGTGAAAAAATCACTAGAAAACTTTTTTATGCTAGAGCCGAAACTGCTTGAAGAATTTCTTTAATACTTTTATCTCGCTGCTTTCGGTTTGTATATAAAAAAAAATACTTTTTTTTCATTCGCAAAACTTTTCACTAAAGTCCGCTTATTTGTCAGAAACGGTCGGATGAAATTAAAAATTGAAACGTCTTCGTACCTAAAATAGAATCAAATTGCAGAACAGAGCACTATCTTCATACTATGACACGTATATAAACCGAACACCTTGATATTAAATAAACTCAAAATGTACATATTTAATTAAGACCATTCAAATAATTTCAAAGATTTACAAAGACAGATCACATTTAAGAAAATAATCGAAACCACCCCAATCGACTTCACGCATAGAAAGACGTCCACTTCCCTACAACTCGTTCATACAAAATCAATCACTATAACAACGATGACCACAAATCTACACTAGGGGAGACTCGTTTCGTCAGAAGAACGAACCACCAGGGTTCTGACGAAATTCTGGACCAGACAGGGTACCAGGTGAGACATCCTCGTCCAGAACCGGGGTTCAAGCAGACGGTGATTTACACCGCAGGTTCCCCGGGGAACCAGACCGGGGTGATTGGCTCGCTTTTGCGCCGACGAAGCAATCTCAATATGATTATTATCGGGAGTGGAGTAATTACCCGGAAGATTACCCGGCCGTCTGATGCAAGGATACGGAGCTGCTTCTTATTTGCTACGTCCAGACGTGTCTTGCACATTCGCCTATTTGAAACATGTTGCAGAAAGGATATTGGATGTTCACTTGCACGAAAGGATGTGTAAAGTCTCGTTTATACTTGAGCAGATCGTCGAATTGAGGGAAGACACTAAACAGAATCGGTTAGGGCCGATCTTTTCACTATTGGTTTAAGAAAGAAACGATTATATGTTAAACTGCACGCGGTCTCTCTAACCAAGAGCTGTCAAAACAGCCGCTGACGTACTACAGTGCATACAACATTACAAACAAACATGTATTTCGCCCAGATTTTGACAGCTCATAGTTGGAAGGACTGCGTGTTGTATAAATTCGTTTTATTTTCAAATCACAAATAAAAAGACCGACCCTGAGATGTTTATTATGAACACTCAATATAATTAAATGTTTTAAATATTCTTGAGTGAGCAATTATCTATTAACTAACACTAGTAAATATCTTTACAATACTACGTTTATGCAAACACATTATTTCACTGTGCCACTTTTTACTTTATTCAGTCAAAAAATGATAAATTGGGTATTGAATTTAAATTTCAGCTGATTTTGATTGAGTTTAAAGAGTGGTTCGAGTGTTAATGAAGCTTTAGGAGTATCTGTATCCTCGCATGGGTTCGTTTCGAATCTGTCAAAACGCGATGCTTTCGATTATGTGTCGCTCATTACCCACGGGGATAAACGTGCTTTCCAATTTTATATGTGAGCTGAAAATATAATTTAATGGGAATCTGTATCGATTTATTGTTCATATGAAACAAGTGTGTAATTATTTATAATTCAAAATTTCAAATCAGAAATATCATATTTCCTAGAATACAAATCAAATAGAAAATATTACCTATATTGATAATAAGAATAAATCGATAAATTCGCACACAATACGACCACTAAGTAATTAGCCTAAATGGATTGTATAGCGGTAGCGTACCATTGACGCCATGCACTCTGATTAACCGAAACGTCAAATCACACATTAACTAGAGAAAGCGTTCGAGCGCATAACAAACTAACATAATACACAACAAACAGCCATGAATCATCGCATTACAACACACAAACAGTCGCCTTGTTAACAATTCGATACAAATACTAATTTTTATGCGTCCATAAATACTCGCGGCGTCAAAACAATATTCGGTTAATTGCTCTCGAACTCTATTACGAATGCCTCTGGGGTTTACAAAACCGCCGTTTGTCTATAATATAAGCACCGACCAACCCTTTCACTGTATAAATTGCTTTCTACACTACAGATGTTCGTTCGGCTATTTTTCTTATGTCGTGCACGCATTAAACGAGGCACAAGACAAATGGCGGCAGGTGGTCGTATGTTAATCGCGCTAAAAACCACAAATTTTCAACCTATAAAATTTTCATTCAAATGAAAAAAAAAATACACCCCAGCGAGAGACATCAACGTTTATCCTCATACAAATTGTGTCTATCCTCGATTCTCATAAATATCAGCAGACGCTATCTGAGGATGCCCACCATCCAGCGTTGAAAGGATTCGTTGAATATGTAGGCAAATGGCGGCAATTCATTGCCAACGACGAAAAAAGGGTCCGAAGAAAAGATTGACAAATGACCGGCGCATTTCCCCCTAAGTTGAAGTTGCCAACCCACCCAAAACCACCCCCTAAACTCTCTCCATGGTTGTGTGTATGGAAATTTCGGCTGCAAGTGTTGTTCGTTGTCATATCCTGACGAGGATCTGACACGAAACTATTTCGTATTCGTGTCGTCTCTCGAACGGTAGTCGGATTCTGGTTGCTCGTTGCTTCCACTACAATGTAGCGGAATGGGATTCATTACTGGGAAAACTCGTTCGTATGTGATGTAGGAGCGAGATGAGATGTCTTCGTAACAAACTGCATTGAAAGTGTTGAAATTGTAGGGATCGTTTCGGAGAAGTTGAAAGAGTCTCTAGAATTTAAATGCGTATTTTGATATGTGAGTCTATTAAGGTTGATTGGACTTTCAATGTGGATAATCGAATTGAATCGAAGCAAAATTGTTTTAATCAAACGAGAGTATTTTAAATAAAGAATTAACCTCGATCGAATGTAATCAACATTCGGATTAAACAAAGAAAAAGTAATCGCTAAAAAAGCTGAACGAATTTCAAAGTCAAGTGAAGGAAAACTTCTATTAATTTTTCAAATACGACGTCTGGTTCGAAGAGGTCAACGGAAAAATTTATAAGCGAGGCGCGAAATACGAACTTTTTTCATAGACATTCGAACTTTTATTATACAAATTTGACATTTTTTTCTGAGAAATATACACATTTACCTATGCAGAAAAAAATATTAAAAATTCATACATAATATTTTAAAACGTCTCAGAACATTTATATCAATATTCACGAATGAAAAATAAAAAATAGTACATTTTTTAAAATAAAGAAAGCCTTAAATTTATGATAGGCATTATTTATTTAGTTTTGTAAGAAGGATCTAATATTATATTCTTGTTTTTATAATGTGTTTATATAGTGAATATTAGTTTCGTGCAGAGTCCACTTTGACGCGTGCAGAAAAAATTGTGCGTCCTCTGGACCACGATCAATCTTGCTGTCGTACCATTGACGGGATATTTGTTTGGTGAGAAATTCGGGATAGCCAAATATCCCCGAGAATGCTAAATGAAATAAGCTGAGAATCTTGTACGTATTAAGGAATATATCAAAACTGTTACAACGACTGTGCAAGAAGTGAATTATGACCGAGTTGACAGTAAGACGCTCTAATGTGGTCAACGGGTTTTATCTCTGCGAAATGATCTCGGATATAATCTGAGGATTTCTAATTGTAAAACATTGTATTGGATGAAAATCGAATAACATCGAGAAGCAATATTTTTAAAAGTATTAGATATTAACACGATGCAATCAATCATTCGTGAAACAAAAAAAAATCTGTAAAATTTTACATGCGAATTTATCGTTTCGAATCGGACAAAGAAAACGCGGCGATCATCGTTCGTTTTAAGCTAAAAGCGAAAAGTGATCTTTATAAATGGCATCGTGGAAATATAGAGACGATGACTCGACGAAAACGTGATTTTGAAAATGTAATAAATAAGATGAACAATGCATTTCGTTACGTAAAGTGCATCTCTCCCCTACTCCGTTTCGCTGCAATATTTTCCCTCGTACACGGGAATGAATTGAATTTGTATTTTAATACGAAGCGACGGCTATAAATCTAGGCGTGGAATATCGATCTTTACTACGAACTGAAGAATGACACAGTGATACAGTGATGCGATGTGAAAGTTCATGCTTAAACCGTCACATATTTTTATATAATGTACACCATTGTGAGGAATTCTACTCTAAAAACTATATTTTGAATGAAGGTTCTCTCAATATTAAAATATCGATGTATTTATTTTGAACTAAATCTTAATCTCAACAATATTGGGTTTCGAACAAATGCAAAACATACAACTTTAAAACCTCGCATTTACCTACCAATTTCTAAACACACACTTGCATCCATTCAATACCAACAAATTCGACCTCCAACTGTAAACTGAGACCCTAAACTGTAAAAAAAAAAATCACTATGAGTCCCCACGTACCAATTAAGGTCAAAGATGGACCAAAGCGTGAATGGATCGGCGTGGCACTTTAACAAATCACTTCGTTTATAAGAGACTTTGTTATGGTGTTGTCCCCAATGACGCGTTAGAATCCACTTGACACACTCCATCGGCCAACCGAAGGCTTTTAATGCGGATAAAACTTTTACACTTTCCAATACGGTGTGCTTATAGAAGGTTTTTCTTCCCGTAAGAGAGGTGAAATTGTGATCCCGGTATTATCGGGAATTCCGGATTCTTAAGGTGATACGCTCGAGATTGCGGGTAATCGAAGGGGATTCGATTTTCGGTTTTTATATGATGGTGTTTTTATCGGTTGGGGAATTTTTCGTTTATTTTCTGCAATTGAAAGTATCTAGGTTCATATGATCGTAAATAAAAGTTATGCTATCTTATATTGTATTTTAAGTTCCTATCAATTTCAATTTATTATAATAAATAACACTTCATTAATAACGTCTTTAATTAAAATGATTAAAAATATCAAGTCACGTAAACCTTAATCACTTAAGATAAGAAGCTTTACAAATCTCATTATAGCACAAAACGAAACGCTAATTCGTTAATGATGTAAATCCAATTAATTTTTTCCAGTTGATAAAAACTCGAGAAAATTCGCACGAAAAACATCTCAACGATAAATTAACAATTGATAAATTAGTCTTTTCGAAACTTACATTTTCTCAATCCGACACTGCAGTGTTTCAATAGATTCTATACAAACTTACGATCGTTGATTGGAGCGAAGATTAATGAGAACTGCATGAGGACACTGCGAAATCCCAGGACACTTTGTCAAACAAATCAGTCGAATGTTTCATTGTCAATGCGACTGTGTACCGCATCAATTTTACGTCCACACATTTGCAAACATCGAATATATTGTGTGTACATAATATATTACGTAAACGCGAAATGTATGCTAGTTTTTTGTGCCCTTTCAGCGCGTCTGTAGTAATTTCCGATAGCCGTGAAAATGGTTATATATTGTTTGTCGAAAACAGCGATTTTCAGCTGAAACGCGTTGAATGTGCGCCGACTACTATTATCGTTCACTTTGTGCGAACTCAATTTGAACCGCAAACGCAAATTTGATGAATGACACAACCGAAACATTTCATACAAAATATTGCAGCGCTCTAATTGATCGATATAAGCAAATACAGAGTGAGGCAGTCAATCGGTATTAAGTAAATAAATAAAACATTGTATAATTCTGTACTAAACAGATAAGAGAATGAGTGATTCTTTTTTAATCTCACACATTTTTCAAAAATCGAACCATAATCTATTCCTATAGATACTAAGTTTGGTTGAAACATTTGTAACAGTTTATTAGTGTTTTTTGAATCAATTTCATCTCAAATCTGCATATTATAGATCTCTGTTATTACTAAGTAGGTTTCGTAAACCTTGAAAAAATATCGATAGAAAATGTCTCATCGATCGCTTTGGAAATTTTCTTTTATCAGCACGCTATTTTCATTGAGATCCTTTATCTAGAGATATTTCTTATAAATGATTCACAAAGTGTACTTCCAAATAACACAAAAACTTAAATAAGCTGACTTGAAAAGAAATTGCAATGAAAACGCTAAAGATAATGTAATATATCTGTGTAAATTTTACATCTAGACACAATATAAGCGCTGATTTTGATGGTCACATTCTTCCTAAAATAATATTCAAATAACAAAGTATTCATAAAATTATAAAAATTCCACTCTTATTTTATCTATTTAATTCAAAAAATCCACGTTTAATTAATTTTTCGCTATTTAAAGATACATTGAAATTTTACCATTCGACTGCCTCACATCGAATGTTTTAACCCAGTATTATCCGAAACAGTCCAGGATTTCGAACAGAGAAATCTCTCGAATAGTTCAATATTATAATAAATACAAGGAATTTTCAGTTTTTCAGGATTTTGCTTCCATTTGTGTATCGGTGCGTGTGTATGAACTCGCCTATACGTTAAGCAGTTCCACCTTTGAGAGCAAAATCGCTCGTGCGTGAAAATTCTCTCGACTGGAAATCAATAAATAATTCGATTGTGCGTATACAATACTTTCGTCGTGTCTAAGCTGAATATTCATATTTATTTACTTGAGCGATTGTTCGTAACGTGCGTATGTGCTTCAGAAATCTTAAGCTGTTTACATATCGAGATACATTTTCGACGAATTGTCTGTTTCGGTTGCTAGGCTACTGTTATTTCGTATGTTATGTATTTATACAATGATCGGTTTTGGATTATATTTCATTAGAATTCGAAAAATAAATCATATAACGGTTAGCAAATGCGCGCAAAATCATCTCAAGATTGATTCGCAGAATAAAATATTTATGTTTGAAAATAATAATATTCATATATTAAATATTCAAAATAAAATGCATCTAGAAAATTCGATACTCCAACTAATTTTTCATTTGTTTTAGAAAAAATGCAATATATATGGAAAACTGAAAAAGAGAAAAATCACCTGCTTCAAATTTAGTGAATCTGTTGAAACCTCGATGCTTTGTACTAGGATTGAAAATTTCTACAAATTTTTCGTGGAAACACTGATGCACTTTTATATTATCACTTTAGTTCTAATTAATATTTTATAGCACTCTACACATTATGATTAAATTACTAGACAAATTATTAAGCTCCGATCATATGTATTTATCAATAATTATTATTATATTAGGTATTAAATGCAATTTGTGAATGAATATTGAAATATAATCGAATTATAAAATGAAAAATAATGGAATTTGTAACGGCGAGAAAAAATCGATCGTACGTTGAAATCGCTTACTGAAAAAATAAATGAAGACTCGCGAAGGAAAATTCAAATTATTTTTAAATTATTAAATTAACGATAGAAATCATTTTATTGTCTTTCACGATAGTTGTGTGATTTTAAAAGTTTAAAAAATAAGCTTATCGTTATTTTATATTTATATCGTCAACACATATTACCGATAAATGACTACGCATATATGTATTCATTGTAAATACACATGAAGGTATAATTTATTAAAATACATGTATGTTTGATTGAATAATAATAGTAATAATTTATCTGTGAATGAATAATAAGAACAAGTTCAATTTTTTTCATCTTAATATTTAAAAATAATTTCATTTAAACTTCAATATATGTATGTTCAATCAGATCCACATACTCGATACTCGTTGATGGACATTTACACTCGATTAATTCCCATACAAAACTCGGACATACAGACAAATACACACTAGAAAATTCTATTGAATTCATCCTAATAATAAAACATTTCAAAATTCACATTCAGAACCAGCACCAAAAACAAATCAACGAAACTTTTAATCCGACCCGATTGAATAAGAAACAATCCGACCCTCCCCCGATCCTCTCGCGTATTCTTTCGATAAATTTTAAAGTGAATTTTCATAGCAGTTACAGAAACGCTCCAAAAGGGGATCTCTTCTAACTTTCAACAACGCAGAAACGCAATAATATAAGGGCACGTGCTCCACCTTCATCACGGGATACGGTGTCATAAAGCACGGCATCCCTCATGCACAACGCCTACGGGATAAATAAATGATTGCCCTTTAACAATGCAGAAGGGCGAAGGGCATAACTGCCAGCCCTTTAGAAAAGACGAGAGACGAGAAACGGTGGCTTTTCGGTGGAAAAGCGTAGGAAAAGCGCGGAAAAACGACGCCGCTTTCCCTAAGAGTGGCAGATGCGTTAGAATCGTAGGTATTGTTGGATGGGTGATGTTTTTTTGTTTTGATGTTTTGGTTTTAGAGATGGTATTTCGATGGTTTGTTAAACTATGAAACAATACTACATATTTATTGTTTCAAATAGAGATACAATGTCAGGGAAAACGCTAATCAAGAGATAGAAGACCAGATAAAAATAATATCCTTTTTCATTCTAAATAAAAGCACTAAAGTGAAAAAGGGAATTATTTTCAATTAGATAAAATACGAGTAATCTAGTGAGGAGATAACACTAACAATAAGAAGCTGTAATTTACAGGTGATTGGTACGTTATTATTATTTTTTAATTTCTCAATGAATTTTTCACTTAAAAATGAAGAATCAGCTTGTAGTCTAAAAACTTCTAAAATCAATATAAGCAGACGAAAGATGGCAGTAAAATTGATAAAATTTAATCGTAACATATAAAGAGGGGTGTTTATTTTCAGGAACTGTTTCATTTAATATTAAATCAATACTAATATTATTCGAATATTTTAAAGAAATTATGTATCTATATCGATTAAGAAAAACGATATGTGTCTCATGCCTGAAATTATGTATTTTTTAACACAATTAAAAGAACGGAGTTAAGTGTTAAATAAACGAATTTGTATTAAATTTTTCGCAATTTTTCAGAAAGACTGAAATATGTACGAATGAAAAGTTGATCTATTTTTATTATTTCCTACATTTGTGGTGATGAAAAATAGTTCGATTCTATACGCGTAATGATGATTGTCACGTAAAAAGTGCATCAAACGTTTCCACAAATCGAAATAGTAAAAACGAATCGAATGTAAACTGCGAATGCATACGATTTTAAGTAGATAAAATAAGCAATATTTCATTAGTGAAACACAAAAACGTTCATTATACTGTCGAGTTCGAACGCTGAAAATATCAAAAGTATTTTCATACACGAGTAAAACATGCATATATTAGTATATTTGCTCTGAGATTTTCAAACAGTGGGACGTAAAAATGATAATAAATAAATGCAAAATCAATTGATTCATTTTCACTACATTAACATTAAAAAAAAATTGAACTACATTCATATCTATTTTTTTGATAGAGACTTATTTTATAATCAAAATATGGGTCATACATAATATTTTCGATGAAAATTCAAATATCAATTTGTTTGATATTATCCTGGCATATAAATTATGTCTCTAAAGTATTACGAGCATGTTGCAAGTTTGAGAAACACAGCATTAGCGATTCGTGGCGTAAACGCGAGGACATAAATTACGAGCGTTATCGTCGTTATTAGATCAGAAAATATAAGACGAAAATTTCTTAACAGAAATGTAAACAATTTAATAATTAGGTAAACATTAATCATTAACTAGAGCGATACGGATTTTTTCGAGGATAAAGCACAAAATCCGAAATAAAATTACCGAGAGCGGACAAAGCTTTATTTAGACATTAAAGCGGGTATTAAAAAAAAAGTATGATACGAGCTAAATAATTAGGTTTCGGTCGTAAAAGATAAAATTAAGACGTAATAAGCATTAACGACCACTTTTTCTGTATGAATGTCGAATAAATTTAAATGAAACGCGTTTAGCGAATGTGTTTGCGAATTAGCTTAATGCAATTTAGCGCTCGAGACTCGAAACTAGGGATATGAAGTGGCTTATAAAGTACTATTCCGAATTAAAAAAAAAATTGAAATAATCTCAATACGTATAAGGTAATATACAAATTAATACTTTTTTTGAATATCGGCTGGGATCAAATGATAGAAATCGAGTGTAGAACATAACAACCATTATCATCAGTTGTAAAAGTCTTCGATTCTGCCTGTAATGAAAAATATACGGCTCACAATGTAAAGGGGGGTTGATTTTAACGCGAAAATCGTAAAGTGGCCCGTATCTTTTCCAACTCGCACAGATCGTCTTTTTTTTTATCTGTAGCCGATTTTATAACTCATTCGGAGACTTCGTATATAATAAACCTTATCGTCGGATCCGTACACTCGGCATTAGTGGCTTTCGACACGAAAGGATCGATCCCAAGGTGCAAATAAAATCTTGTGAAAATATTCGAAAATTGAAAATCATCAATAAATTATTGATGAATTGATTAAAATGTGAATAATATTGCTAAAGATTCGAGAGAATAAGTAAGAGCACTCACAATAGGTGTCACTAAATCGATCAAATTTAATCAATGCATATAAAGTAAGTGATGATATTTTTTAAGAATCGTTTTGTAAAGCATTAAATCAGTGTTTCTCAAAGTGGGCGTTAGCACCCCCCAGGGGGCGTTTTAGACCTCGAGGGGGGCGTTGAGGCGCCCAGACAAAAATGGTGGGCGTTGATGGGGGCTAGGGGGGCGTTTTGAAAATTGTAATTTCATTTACTTTATATAGTATTTTTTAAATTTCACTAAAATTAAAACCCATCTATTACACAATAATGAATAATAAGTTTATATTTCTACCCTGTATGATGTTATGAAAACTTAAAATACTTAACATAAATTTAGTAGGATAACCCGCAGGTACGCAAGTTTTTGCGGATAATGTCTAAAAATTTTCGCCTGCGGCGCATTGTGTTTTAGTTTAATAAATTAAATATGAATTAGAAAAAACTTGTCAGCTAAGATTTTTACATCTGTTAAGGATAAAAGAATCATTTTCTAAGTTTAAGAATTTTAATATGTATTTTCATTTCGGACTTTTTAGATGTCAATTTTGCATAGGGGTTTAATATGTTAGACGGCTTAAAAGTGGTGAATATAATAAACATCCACATATCAAAAATTTCATTTTCTGAAGAGATATTTTAAGATTTTCAAAAATTATGAAAAAAATTTTCGCCTGCGGCGCTATTTTTATTTTTATTTTCATATACATATAATAAAAATATGTTGGGGGGGCATATATTTCATCATTTTAACTGTTTTTTTTTGGGGAAAGCCCAATTCCATGGATGTACCCGGGCCCGGATTTAGTAAAATAATTAGGGGGGGGCGCTGAGAAATTATTTATTTTTAAAGGGGGCGGTGAAAAAAATAAGTTTGATAATCACTGCATTAAATTAACATTATTTGGAATCAAATTAATCTGCGAATTTGAAGGAAACGAGCAAATCCCTAGGTATCTGATTTAATCAATTATGAAAAATGACTTGTCTAGAATATCTTACTCAAACTCAAGCATTACAAGTATGCTGAATCGACTTGGTATGCACAAACGCGTTATACAACTGATTATCTATACTATTAATATATTGATACGTATAAATATATATAAATGTAAACACATGAATCGATTGGAGTGGATTTCGGTGGGGGTATGGCTTTTCCCATGGGGATATCGATTGCCCCAGATGCGGTCGGATACGGAACTGGAAAGAGGATTTTATGCTTTTGTTTTGAGAGCTCTCAAGATCAAACCGTTGCGTATTACACGTTCATAAAATGGTTTATCCCCCTCGACCCCCATAGACCGATGGGCGGAAAAGTGGGCGGCTGCACCGCCCCCTTATCTAACTTTGTTATCGTTCGGCGGTGTACAGGTAAAAGTTTTTATCTGTGCCAACAACGGCGGATTTAAAATGAAATTCCGCGTCCAATTTGCCGCCCTAGGTCTGTCCTTAAAGGCAAAAAAAATTCGAGTCGAGCAAATTTAATTCTAAGGACGTATAATGCAATTGTCGTTTGCGGCGCTCTCGCTTCGACAGACGCAAATAAAGGTAAATATCGCCGTTTAATGCGAGTCTAAAGTCTTTTGATTGTTTTGAATTTTATTAAAAATTTTGCTCGGAGTTCATTCTGGGGAACGTTAAGTGAATGTGTTTACTGAACGAATGCTTTGTGCGCAAATTATTATTGCAACGTGTATGGGGCAAGTATGGCGAGTTATCCGAGCGAAAAGCCAGACCCCCTATTATGCTTCACTACTTTAATCTACAAGCGTATGAAAGCTTATGCGCAATAGAACGTCAATCTTTCATGTTTAATGAGAAAAAATAGACTGACAACGCGAAAAACAACCGATGAATATGCAAAGAATAAATGGAGTGATTTTTCACATTAAATACTGAAAAAAAATTTTTTCAAGTTTTCCATTCAAACTGTACTACAAACGGTTCCTATTCGTAAACTTAGTATCGTGTCCTAACTCGTCCTAAACTTGAACAAGTCGCTGTTGTGTTTTGGCCCACTTTTGGCCCACTTTAGGCCATGTAGTGCTTGATTTAAGCCCGGATGCAGGCCGCTAATGACCCAGATGTGGCCAGATTAGGCCACTGCGATAATGTGCCACATAATCGCTCATACACTACTCGATTAGTCTTATCGTTGACCAACGACACTCTTAAAAAGGTGGATAACTTCAATCAAGATTGCGTTTTTTGTGTCCGTAATTAAAAACGAGAATATCTACTTTGTTTTATAAATAACTCGATTCAATGAAGACCTTGGGTTTGTTCTGCGTAAACAATTTTCAAGGATATGAGTAGAGAAGATTAAAAGTTTGTGTATGCCATATCGATTTAGCATATTTGTGATGCGTGGGTTCGAGTCCTATCTTGGAGAGAGTCATATATCATTTTTTTTAATCGATTAATTAATATGGAGACTAGTCGTGTCTTTCGAATATTTGGATTCATTTGATTTGATAAAGTGTTAATTTATCACTTTATAAAACAACATATGTTCATATGTTATCTTAAATATGACGACTAAATAGCAGAAAGGGTACAAATCACCTTTTTTATCGAAATTGAGTTATGTACAGAAAATGGTTCGGTATCATACATTTATTGAACCATTTTCGTACATACCTCAAATTTGATTAAAAAGGTCACTTGTAGCCTTTGTGTAATTCAACCGTCATATGCCTCTATTAAATTAAATCTATTTAGTGACACCCGTGTGCGCTCTAACTAACTTTCCGGAGTCTATGCCTTGTGGCTCACTTCTTCTCTTAAAAAGTAAACGGTATCAATTGATAAAATTGTACGTAAATGTGTAGAAATTACCTGTATAAAATTAAAACAACCCTATAATTTTTATCAAAACAAACATAAGAAAACTCTACCAACATAGACAAATGAAGCTATTATTTCAGAGTGGAAGCTAAACGAAACGCATTACACATACAGTCGTACAATACAATTCAAACAGAACAGTCCACTCTCACTTTCGACCACATGATCGTCCGACTGCGAAAGGTTCTTCACCCTCGATTGAGCGTCAACCCCGTTGCAGAGAGACGTTCAAATGGACACCATTACGCAAACGACAACAACCCTTTCGCTGTATTGTCCATTAACATACTGGCGCGTCCAATCTCCATCATTACTCGTCGATTTTCCGAATCATCACCCCTGACCTCACGAATGTCTTGTCTGAGGATCCATTCAGATGCACAATCAGAATTTTTATAAATTCATTCGTCTTATCTAAATATATTGTCATTTGTGTTTTCATTGCGTTTCTCGCTTCAAAGTTTGCATCGATATCTCTCTTGAGCGTTTGCGTAAGAGAATTTGATGCGAAAGTTAAGGGTGGTTCACATTTAAGGCAGTAAACAATCAAGTGGAAAGTAAATCGTCAACCATGATAATTTGAACTTCTGATTTAATAGTCAAATGGGAAATAATCAAACAAATGAAGCGACAAATCTGTTCCTTACAGAGGATAAAAAACACTTGCACTTCAATTGATTGCTTACTCACTATTAGACCATCAAGTTTTGGGTTCACATTGATTATCTATTGTCCAATTGATTGTCTTTTTTGTTCAGTGTAAAACAGATATTAGAGCAAAAAAAGTCAACGATTGTACAAATGTCTATACTTAAGCATTGAATTGAACCTGAATAACGTTGAGAGTATCAAATATTTTGAATGTCGAAAATATAATCATATGAAATTTCGCGAGTGTACGGATGTGAGCATACCCTAATGTCCCGAGATAAATTTGGGGTATGTTTTCGTATCGGAATAATTCCAAAGTCGCTAAATCTTCAGCTGGGATTTGGAACCTGTCCGTAATTAAGTCCGGCAATCAAGTGTTTTACGCGCGCCGAATGGAAAATCAGCCCTGATTTCGAGCCCTTCGCACTAAAATCCTTCGGTTTTATTAAAGGCAATCACTTCTTTTACGCACTGGGCCCTCGCCCCCCATTCCGGAGGGTTTTATTTTATTTTATTTTATATTATATTAGGTGCGTATTATGCGAAGAATTCCCAGCTGCAGGATTTTACTGCGCTCCCTTACGACGGGACTGTGTACCGACTGCGAATTTAATCAATTTTTTTTTTAGTTTAATTTTATTGCTTTATACACCTTGGCTACTCCTCGTCTGGGGAAAGGTGAGCCTATTAAATTGTTAGTGCAGATTGATGGGAGAACGAATCGCAGTAGACACGTTTCAAAATAGCAATATACTGAAGTCTACGTCGAATGAAATGTTTTTCCTCGATATTCTTTTAATAAATTATATCGAATAATATTAATTGAAGAATAAAGTAAAATAACTTGAATTTTTTAATACATTCGAAATAGTAAAGTATAAGGTAAAATGCAGTGGATTCGTCAAGTTCGCTTAAAATCAAATAAATTGAGCAATCTTGCAATGTTTTATGGTTCAAAATACTAGTATTAAGACGATAAATTATTTCAAATCGAAAAATTTGACCTAAATAAGCGAAGTTGTTTAATAAATTAAATGTTTAGAAAACCAGACGAAGTTACACACATTGACGAGGATGTAGCAGTTCACTTTATATAAAAATTCGATTTTGACTTACCCTTTATACAGTTCACACATATTTAGTCTAAGGATGTTAAATGGCACAACTCACCTGAAAAGAAAAATAAAACTTATTATTCATCAAGTTGAATAAATTATTATATAAAAAATAATAAAAAAATGTAATATTTTTCAGCATATGTTAAATTTCATATTTAATCCAATTGTCACCGAAAACGTATAGGTTCCACTGAAAAAAAAAGACCACCCCATACATCCCCTTTAATGAAATATATACCCACTCATCGCGGCGAGCTCGGCTCGTTATCTGGCCATGATGGCCACCATAAACTTGTGGACCGTTCCGGAAAAACATATTTAGATAAAAAAAAACACACCCCTAAATATCTATAGAGGTATTCGTGTAATCCTCTTTGGCTGACCGTTAGGGACGAGGGCCTCCGTTATCGGACCCCTTTGTACAGGGGGAGGCAATGGCGATTGACGTACTCGGTCACGTTGTTTCGAAAAAGCACACTGTCCGGGTCGATTATTATATAAAAATAGATTGGGTGCTAGTGAATCGTGACGGAAATAAAACTGTGTGAGTTGAGGGGTTTTATTTTTGGAAATGTTGCAAAATAGTGTTGGATGCGTGCATAAGATATGGGGTGGTCTTTTAGGTGCAACGCGTTCATATTATGAATTTCTATAGATTCAATAAAATGGAATTTTCAAAACATCATTGATAAGTAACGTAGCTTGACAAACACACTAATCGAAATATAATTTTCAGAATTTATGTTATTTAATTGATCCCGATAAATATGAGATACAGTTTTGTGTGGAATTCCGGACAATTTTCCTTACATATTTGAAAAATGTTTCTTTTGTTTTGTAAAATATGTACTAAATGGGTTAATAGTTTCTTTTATAATTTGAAGACTGATCAAGTTAGGTTCATAATTATGCATTTAGGTACCAAAATTTGGAATGATTTTCATGGAAAATCGATTTAATAAGAATATTATTTGGACAGTAATTTCTTCCGAGTTGAATCTATTTCATGAAAATTACTCCAAATACGATTTCAAATGCAATATTAAGAACTTTACTTGATCAGTCTTCATATTTAAAAGTAACAACAAACCTATTTAGCAATTTTTTTTTATGCAACATTTATCGAAAGTTTCCAGAATTCTTCTCAATACTGTGATACATTAATACGATAATCAATCAAAAATAAGAAATTTAAATCTAGAATCCTTATGGATCATCCAATATATACGTATTTCACATTGATATGAGGGACAATTATTCATTCGAATTAGTGATATTAGTCCGGAGTAAAACGATCGCTTACGCAAAAGTGGGTCGTGAGGGGCGCGAAAGCCTCACAACTTCAACTTTTGCTCATAAATTTTTGAAATGTCGCCATCACATTTGTGACGACAGAAAGAGAAGACACAACGCAGAATCTAAAAGGATAAAGAAGAAAGTAGACGAAATGTTAGAGACGCGTTGTATGATTGCGTCGAAGCCTCCTTCCTACATACGTAAAAAACAGGGTAGTATTTTATCAATGAAAAAGTTTCAAATTTAAATGATTTCATAGTAACATATTCCATAACAAAATTCAATTTTTCATTGCATTTTTTTTTTATTTAGGCCCTTTGGTTGACGTCTGGATACGCCTCTGCATTTTCGCACGTAGGAGTCATATGAGAAACACGAAGAAGTTCGGTGCGAATTCTTCGATATCTCATAAATAAATAATAATATATGCGAAAGGAGTCTGAGTACTCGAGATGCACGTGTACGTGTAACTCGCATGCGCGTTTGTCGCAGACGTGTGAAAGATGATTCTCGTCTCGAAATGAAATATTTTCGCAGTACAAATACTGCTAAAAAAGGAAAAATCGCATGTAAATATGTAGAGAACAGATGTTGATCTGAATTTATTTAAGTTGAAATATTAACAAATATGCTGAATATAGTGCTGAACCATTTTTCGTTTGAAATACGTTCAGTAGAAATCTGAGAATGTTAAGTGTTAAGGTATCCGTATGTGTTTGATCAAGCTCATGGAAAATTAACATAATTGAAACTTTGTAGATGCATGTGCTAGAAACTTGCATTTGAGTAACCTTTATATGGGAAAACGCTATAAAGTGCCCAATTTAATACTAATTAATAGATATCCTAATTTCTAGAACGTATAGACTCTGACATTTGACTCTGCTCATTTGAGTTTCTGTAGCATTTTCACATACAGATAGATTATTCGCTTGCGAGATTCTGGCACATGTACATATTAGGCCCTTTTTGTGTTTTGTATTCTAAAGTCTGAATTATTATTAAATAAAAATATCATTATGTATCAAATGAAATAAATTGTGGCTAGAATAAAAAAAAAGATCATAATGCCGATCTAGAGAATCTAAGCATCGACTACACCCACTGTCCGAACCGAGGACTCCCTTATTGGATTTCTCCAGCTCCGACAACCGGAGACGAAACGTTGAAAGAGTCGTTGATTATGCACAAAGATCCGGGGGATGGAATTTTTCCAGCGCCTATGAATAGGCGTTTCTGAATATTAAATTCTTCGCACAACTTTTCCGATCCTACCCGAGTCCCTCTCCTCCGGCATGGTTTATTCCCTTTTTCCCATGCCAGCCGAGGTCTGTTCCCTTTTTCCCCCAGAAGTCTAGATCTGGAAATCGGATTGCGTGTCGTCACATTTTTTCCAGCCAGGCTCCTTTTCCCCGGAAGGGAGGAAAATCGGTGAAAAACATCCGCAAACCTTGCGATACGTTCACTCCCTTTGACTTTTGTATTCGGCATCGGGAGTGAACGCATATCGCGTATATTAAAATGCTATTATGCAAAATCTTTGCGGGATCGTATTTTATCACTAAAAATAGATTTGAAAAGAAAAAAAAATGGTATGTATTTCTATTATTATGTCGGAAAACGAAGGAGTGCTTTGGAATACGAAATAATTCAACCACATTCTGATTTATCTAAATAAAATAAATCAAATGATAAATTGTTGTTTACAAGTCAAATTACAATTGTTCAATTCTCAATGCTCATTCTGTTCACTTTAACTTTTATTGTAACTCATTATATGAATAATACTTTTAAAGAATCTTTTCCTTATAGACTTTAAGTAATTGATTGATACATAATGCAGTTTCTCAATTGTTGAGTCTTTATTCAGTACTCAGTCACTAAAGTATAGTTACACTAGGTAGCCAAATTTCTTCGAGAGAAACAAATTTACAATTACAATTCATAAGATTACATCTGATCCAAATAAAATTTTATAATTTTTTCGAAGCACATTAAGTATGCAAAACACATCAACTGAGCACTAGACATATCTGCAAATTTCTCAGAAAGAATCCACTCGTTAGAAGCACCCGAAAAAAAGCACACTTCAACCCTATCCATTCAGCACATTCTGAAAACACTCGATGATCCTCGGCGAGTCTAAACTCGAATTGAAATTCAAAACCATCGAACACAGATAGGTCTTTAAAACTTGCCATTGGCGCGAAATGAAGAACGAGCTGATGACGGGAAGCAATCGAGAAATGTATAAATTTTCCCTGAACGGCGAGCGACACACGATCCTATCCCCTTTGAAATAGGGTGCATTTAGACCTGGGGGTTGAAAATCGCTGCTAAGGGTGCTCTGATACGGCCTGGGTGATATATAAAGCGAAATCGCCCGTTGAATACGTGTGAATATTATGCTCTGAGCGAAATGGCGCTAAGTGTGGCAACATTCGGCATATCTATCGTGAAACATCAGGTGAATAAGTAAAATCTCATGGGTGATATTTTATAGTGACTTTAAGGGCGTTTTCTAAGTAAAAACATTCAATTTTCATGTACGAGTTTTAACGATACTCGGCGAGAGTGGATTTTCTTAACTGAAAACTATCCACTCCATCGTTTTTTCTCGCATATTCGATTCGATAACTTATTTATCGAAAATAGAGTCCTAAGTGACATTTAAAGCAGACCATGCGTTTAAGACTGAAAAATAATTGTGTCAGGTAATAAACAGGTCAATTTAATGAAAATTCTAAGAAACGATAATTTGTCTAGTAGCTAACCATCCCTAACAAAAAGAATCTATGGCAACAAAACAGCTGAAAAGCGAAGGCTCATATCTAATCTGTTCTGTAGTGCTACCAAAAAAAAGATTTTCTTATACATACGACATAGAAAATAAACCTTCGAACGAATAATTACAAAATAAAATTCGTTTATTTTATGAAAACAAAATGTATGTTATTTATATGAATATTTTTCTCCCACTAGTACACTTTTTCAGCCCGTATACGTATATAAAGATGTAATAAAAACAAAACTTGATAAAGCAAAGTCCTCCAACTTTTCCCATTTACAAATTGCTAGTCTAAGCCAACTAACTAACCGAGGGGAGGCCTAAGATGGTGAGGAAAACCGAGCAAAAGCGTCTCATTATTTTTCATTAATATAAAAAAATCAAGACAAAAGCTTTTCTTTTTTTTCGGAAAAGAAAAAAGTACACACAATCTGAATTTCTTATGAAAATTAGCAAACACGAGCGCCACTTTGTTTCGCCGAAACTCCTTTTCAACTATCGTTAGACTTTATTTATTCTCGCGCTGTTAATGCGAAAACATCGCACAAATATAAATAAAACAAAAAATACAAATATATGTATAATATAAAAACAGTTTTTCCAACAAAATATAATCAAAACGAAGATCTGAATCGCATCTCATTTTCGACGAAAGTAGGTTAAAAAGTTTTCGTCGGAATCAAATATTATAATTCGTATCGTGAACGTAGCAAAGTTGGTCAAACACAAACGAATATCGAAAAATAGCTTTTCATATAATAAAATGATTAAAAATAATAAGTAGGTACATATTTTTTTGCTTTAAATTTTCCAATTAACCTATGAAACCTTTATACAAATCCGGTAAGCGGCTCGAATTTAATTACCGCCGACTCGCCGGACGAATTCAAATTAATCTAAAAATATGAAAAAACACCACAAACGCGTTTTAAAAGCCCACTTTTTCAATTTAAAACTTTGTTTATGACACGACAACGGAGACGATAATCGAAACGACCTCATCTCGGAAACAATCCTCCCATCGCCGAGCATCAACACAACCACAATAATACCGGTGAGTAACTGAAAAGGCCAAGAGGAACAAGTGACATTTTTGACAAGTGACAATTGCTACTATGCACACTCATATATTTGGTGGCAAAAGGATATAAACGATCTCAGAACGTGTACCGAGATGTATCATCAAATCAATCGATCTCCTCCTAATACATGTCGGAACATACGTAACATTGAGCGCGCTTTTTTCGAAATCGCTGAAAAGTCACTTACACCCTTTGGCTTTTTCATTCGAAATATAAAATATAATAAACGTACATATATTGCGCCTCAATCTGATATTATGGCTGTGTATTCGCCGGCCATATTATCGGGTTAAAACTTTTCCAATTACAACACACGGTCGCGGGCGGCGATCGTTAACGTTACATGTACTTTGCTCTCTATCTCTATGGGAATATGCATACGATTCGCCATAGAGATGTGGGTCGAAAAATTGGTTTAATCTGTGCGGTGGGATGTTTAGATGGTGGTTGTTGTCGGGTTCGAATTGTATTAGAGTTGAGTTACGCCCGTAATGGCATTTTTTTACAGGTAATTTCAATCCAATTATCTTTCGCTACATAGTAAAGAGATTTAGTCCTAAGGTAAGACTCTAATGAACAAGTTAGTGCACATAGGTGTCACTAAATAGTTCGAATTTAATCGGAACATATGAAAGGTATAGGTGATGATTATTTCCTGTGTCATATTCTAAAGCGTTAAATTAACCCTTTTTTCGAATCAAATGATTTGTACCGCTGCACTATTTCGCTATTCAGCACGCGTAAAGCGCGCTATTCGTACGCGGAAGGGAAAAAATGTAATTCGTCTATTAAAATTAAGAGCGTGTGCTTAAAGCAGACGAAAGGTGCTCCTAGAAAACGACTCGTTACAGCGCTGCGTACCCCAGGCCAGTGTAAAAAGCACTCTATATTAAAAGATGTTAAACAGGCAATGAATATGCGAGCACACGATTCAGTACGTAGCAAATACACGAGGCAGGTACCAGACCACCCTACCACCCCTATTGCCACCCCCTTGCTCATTCTTATTATATAGATATTGTCGCCTCGAAGGGATGGAGGTGGCATTCATTTTTCGGTCTTTGAATTCTAAGGGAATATGTCAATTTTGGGTACAATATTTTATCTAGTTTTTATATATTTTTTTCTTGGAATCGGACTTAGTCCTTTGCTTTTTAGCTGTTTCGTGGCCATGAGTTATTGTTTTAGGTTAGAGGTGGCTACCTTCCAGACCACCCATATTATATATTAGTCATATATAGGATAACCCATAAGGACATAGGTAATAAAGTCAATCACTCCGTCAATTATAAGACCTAGACACAGATAGACGTCATTCAAATCATTCAACATAAATACACAAACTATCTGAGTGACACCAACATATCGGGATTCTATATTAGTGCAATGTATCATTTTATTTTAAATTACACATGTAAATGAGCATCGAAGAAAATGTACAATGAACGTTTTTCAAGTTTAAAGATGCTTTTATTTTTTATCAATATGCATATTTATCGTCATAAAAAATGCGAGCCCCAAAAAGGGCAGCAATAAAACGTCTGTTTGCTGAAATTTGCATATAAATTCAATAGCTTCGGTCATTCAATTCATCAACCCTCCTTGTTTTCAGTAAACAGTGGGTGGTGCGAATTCGCATCTATGTCGATCGACCCTTCAACAGACAAGTTCATCATCAATTATTTGAGAATATGTCGGTGGGTCTGATGAGAAATCGCTCCAAGCGAACACATGTGTACTCTTTCCATTCGAAAGGTTTTAGAGATCGGTAATTATTTTGATGTGAATTGATTTAAATGTAGATGCAAAAATGGTACTCAATATTGCTTGTGATCTAGTGCAACGTCCACACGTGAATGACATAAGTCGTCGACTCGAGTCACCGACTTTTTGTATGTGGCCGACCGTTGACAAGTAGGATGGAGGGTTTTCCTTGATAATGTTCAATTAAAAAAATGCACATATTTCCCTTTTCGAAGGGCACCCAATTACAGCAAGTAGCAAAAAAGGCTCACACTTAGAAATCACTCACGAAATTTACATGCGGCCACACCCCGCAATCCATCCACGGACATCTCTCGGAAAAGAGGGAAAGGCATTTTTTAGCCTCCGTAGAAAACACGGGGATACGAAATTAATGATTTTAGTATGCCGAGGAGAGAGTCGGTTTATTAGTCACCTTCAGCGCGAATCACAATGGGGGCCTCTCCTAATTCCGACGCGAATTAATCACTCTGTTTAGAGACGACTATGGGGGATGAAAGTGGGAGGAATCCGGGGGATTCCGATTAAGGACCGGAAAACCCGTCGATTAATTGACGAGTCGGACGAGGGACAATTAAACCTCATTTCGTTATCCACTCGAACTAAACGACGCTATGTATGCGTTATATGTATGGTTCGCAGGACATGCAAATCCTGACGGATGTGGTCCGCTAATTAAGCGCCGCTTGTACAACACACTTTCACAATTAAACTTCGCCGTTGGTAGTTTTCGCGATCGGAACCGGAAGAGCCGTTATATTAGCGAGTCTAAAACTGTGTGTATGTGGATGATGCTCTGAAAGCTAATGTTTTGTATTGTGCCATTATCGGGTATCGGATGTGCGAATGCGATTATGTACGGGAAGTTGTCGATTTGCTCGAACGTTTTGTGCTAAAAATAGTATTTTATGGTCTAACTGCTTATTGGTTCTAATTCTAAATAAAATACATATGACTGAATTAGTACAATATCGATAAAAAGGTCACTTATACTCTGCGTTATCCAATCGTCATATAGAGAATGAGTAACAAATATGAACTATAGCTTTAATATGGACCACCATGAGCATACAAATTTACAATATCTGTTTATTTTGTATGAAATCTATGATTTTGATTTGATACGATAATCGATTATCAATATCGATTTTACTCAAAATTAACAGGTGTTATAATTTCAGTGATTCATATTTATCGACCATCCTCTATATATTTATTTTTTTTAATTTCAAATAGTCAAATGAAGAAAATTTTACGTTTATTTCTCTTAAAAACAATTTTAATTTATCGGTTGAGAAAAAATCTTTGCTATTTCAGTATAATGAAAGAGTTTCTAAAGTCAACCCCTCGTTTGTTATTTGAACCAATTTTTTCCAGTATCTTTCAAAATAATGACTTTCCGAAAAAAAATTGAACTTCACCCTCCCCCATTTATCGAGTAGTAATTAATTAAAAACATAATTCGACATAAAGCTTTATATACGTAACTGACGTCGTACATTTCAGTTTAAATTTAACATGCGAAAATAGCGACGGCGCTTTTATAAAACGCCATATATAACAATAACAAGAAAAGACTACGTGCCGAAACCGATTCAGAATACCAAATTATAACAGAGCCCCTCGAAAAAAAAAATTCTTTCCGAAAGAAAATCTTTTTACACTCACTTTACATTCTTTCGCAACAAAGAAAGAGGTAACACGCTCGACGGACGGGAACGATCGAGTTTCCCTCGAAGCGAAAAAAGGAAAAAATTCCCTCCGAAAGTGGAAAAAAAAGAACAAAACATGCAAATGAGTCGATTTGAATTCCGCGGAATTAGCTAAACACATATTAATAGCCACAATTAAGCCTGCGAAACACCTTTTGGGATTACGTGACGTCCCGGTGAAGGGTCACTCCCACAAATTGTTCCCTCGGACCCGACGACAACCAGATAGAGGTATAAGGTTTTCTAACCCAACCCCTTATAGCCCTAACATAGCTACGCCTTTTTAATCCGATTTGTTTGCCTCGAAAGTTGGAGTTGTCTTCTGGTCTGCGCAGACCACTTCTCGTTGCGGCCGAGACATTATCAAATGGTGCTCTCGAGGACTCTCATAGATAGAATAAGCCGTGATTTATAATCTGAAGGTGGTCGAGGTTATTTATTATCTTTGTACATTTTCGGATTTATCGTTTTTGAAGGGTTTTTCGCGTGCTTGAAGATTGCTATCGTTATTGATAGTTTTTTGAAATGAATTACTTTTCAATAGGGTTTTCAAATAAATTGTTAAATCAGATATAAAATATTAAAGTCGTATATTAGGCTTCTAATTGATAGTGATGTGCTAAAATTGTCCCCCTTCCTCTCACGAAATTTGAGAGCTTTAAGGACTTTTAGACGTTAAAACTTTTAAGACTGAAAATTGCATACTTTTATCGGCCAATAATTTAGTCGGGTACAGGTTGCAGTCTGCAAGAACCTCTATCCCTAACTAATAGCTGACATATTCAAATTGATCAAATTATTAAACTTAAAAATTTAGGATTGGTAATTTTACTGATCTAGTCAACTAACCGAAGGATTATAGTCAGTTCATCAACTAAGTATTGTCGAAAATTTGAAGAATAGAGACGGATTTTGACAGTTCGCAGTTGAAAGACTGACTGTAACTCTCCGATTAGTCAACTAGATCATTGAAAAGACCCACTTTTAATAAATTAGTATATATTTTACTGATTATTAAAACCAAATACAGGCATCGTATAAATGAAAAGAAAATTAATTGTTAACTATGTGTGAAGATCATCATCGTTAAGTATGATTTTCATGTCTATCAAATTGTAAATTATAATCACTGATAAACTATACCTCTAACTATTTAAATGCATAATTTTATCTCATTAATAAACATATTATATTTAAAATATTATAAAAATGTTAGAATTTCCGTAAATATTGAGAAGCGGCGCCAGCTAAGCGTAATAGTCGCGATTAAATCGGATTACTTTCGCGCGTCCCGAAATTCCCGAAGAGCGAAATTGAATTTATATTGCAAACATCCGAAATTAGCCAAATTGGATTAAATCGATTACGCCACTCGTCCGAGGCGTCGATCTCCCGACGTAGTTTGCATTAGAAATTTCCCGGGGCCAAAAGTGCGAACCCGCACTTTCCACAACTACGGAGCACGTGATCGGAATGACTGCGAATAGCCGAAGGAGGAGGATTGCGAATTACGGCGAGGTTAATTGGAGAGTGACCGGCGAAGGGCAAGCTCGTGCATAATTCGATTCTGGGCCCGACTCGGCGTGTGTGCGGCGTTTGTCGAATAAATTCGTAGGGAAGAGCGTCAAAAGTGCGCCGCTTTCGCAAACAGAGTGCGGTCGGTCGCGGTCTATGGGTGAGGGTTGATAAGATCAAAGGGTTTGTGTTAAGTCGTTTAGTGGATCTGTTCGGTGTAGGTTCGGGGATTTGATTATAGAATTCGAGATGTATGTGTATATAAAAAAAATTGTTGATTTTATATGCACGTGTTCAAATTAAGAATTTGATTTGAGCAATGATGGCCACTCATGATCTTGTTTTGGTGAGAGGTTCAGTCAGTATATCAGGTTTTGTGAGTGAAACTTATCATCACTTAGATTAAAATTATGATAATTAGACTGGATATCACAGCAAAACCAGATCCAGATTTTGAATCATGAGTGAGTTTCTTTTCTGTAAAAGCGACTTATGGCCGATATTTTCACCTTTAGTTTGAGAATAAAACAATTTTAAACAACACGTAGTTCTCCATCTAGCAATTTTCGAAATTCGGAGGAAAATATAGGCGTATATATAGCTGTGCAAATTGTAGTACATCTGTCTCTTTCAGTGATTGTTTTGACAGCTCATATTTGGAAGAATTACATGTATTTTAAATTCGTTTTATACTCAAACCATAGATGAAAAGACTGGCTCTTAGTTAATTAAGAGACAATCAAAAGATGAGACCATAATACTAGATTAATGCAATAGAATCACTCAGAACTTAACACAGAATTTTCATTTAACAACCTTCAAAGAAAATGAAAAATCTGAGATCCGTATCCCGACTAAAACAACCCTCATACACTCGAACACAACCCAACTGCGCTCCACCTCAAATCCAATACGTTTCAGCTGTCAGATGCGATAGAAACACACGGACATCTGAAATCTGAGCGAGAACAGATTTGACAGCGATGCTACGGCTCTGCTACGGTTACAGTGGGTAACTCAACCGAGAAGAATACTGCTACCCCACAGTCCGCGGTCGAAATGCATTCTAGGCCGATACCGCATATCCGCTCTTCGGATGCTGTGTGTCTTGGAAACCACTTTGTTATAAATCCACCCTGCCTATCTGGGGTCCCTGGGGACCCGGGGTCTCCGGAGCCTAGCACTCAAACTGGAAGCACTCCGAGATTCCATTCGGGTACATGTTTATATGATGAATGTTGCGTTCGAACGTTTCGATGGACAAATGGTTTTTCCGAGATGGAAATTTAATGAGGTCGAAGCATATTTTTTTAAATTATAATCATGCTTTTGTATACTTGAGTTAAATTGAAAAAGCGTAGTGTCGAGGAAATCTTTTCACAAAATTTAAGGCCGAGAAGCCTCGAGAAAAATAGCCGGCGGAAAATAAACGAGACAACACCGTATCTTTTAATTGTGACAGGGCAAATATTGAAATGAAAACGGCCGTAAACCGAGAAGAAGAAAATCGAGCCGAAACGTTTTCACTCAGGCTGGCCAATGTTGCCACTCGAATGGGAAAAAAAGAGCAAAAAACCGTACCGGAGAGATAGAGAAGCACAGACGGGCGGACATACTATTAATATATATATTTTATATATATGTATTTGCAAGCAGAGGCGTCTGTCAGGGGTGCTAAACAATGGGGGGGCGGAGCACTATCTGTCTGGACCGTTAGGAAAGCCTCGTTCTACGTATATGCTGAACAGGGGCCTCTGAAAGTGTGGGCTGAAAGTCAGGGTTGTAAAATCTCAAAATGAGATTCATAATTTTTATAATTAATTTAAAACTTTTGTAACAAAAAGTGAAAACTCATCATAGTACTCTTTGTGACTGCCTTTAAATTTCTTGTCTGATATGCTTTCTATTCGGCTTTGAAAGATCCTTCCTTTAAGACTATCATCACAATTGTTTGGATAGCTTCTATTACACGAAAAAAACATATATTGATACCATATTTTAATCTAAGAGAATGACAAAAAAATAGCCGATTCTCGACATCAAACAGTTCTGAGTATGAGTCAACTGAAGATATAAGAGTCAGAAGTTTAGAATTAGTGACTCGACATAAAGTTGTCGTACAAAGTTCTTATTATCTCACTGTGAATTCACTATCACTTAAGTGAACTTAAAAGAAGAGTACAATAGAATGTCGTATCAGAATCCATCCATACTCAAATCATCAAACTAATTTTTGAAACATTATGAATCTGAGTATCTTAGCCATCTAATTCATACTATTTATGATTTGTATTATAGAAGTTCCACAGTTAAAACTTATTTCATGTCTTTTTGAATGGACTGTGTATAAAATTGAGAAGATTGACCACCCCTGCCCAACAACAGGGATGAGAACTTTGCCTTTCAGCGGAAAAAGAACTTATCTCTCTGGACGATTGGAGTGTTGCTTCGGGCTCGTACAGAAAACTCCCATCCGAGAGATGTTTTTCGGTTAATTTGATACCATTTAGGTGGAGAACTGCCGCCTTCGTTGTCGTCTCCGACATTGTTGTTGTTGTTGTTATTTTTTTGCCATTTTTCCGTCTTTCAATTTGGGTCGGATGACGCAATCGGATGAAACGTTCGGCCGTTTCTACGTCGATTACTGTCAATCTACTGCGAACACAGTCGAATAAGCTCTGAATTATATAGTTACACGCTTCGTGGCTTTCCATTCCGTTTCATATTTTATTCGGGATGTATTTCGAGACGAGATTATATTGACGACTGAATAGGCCGAGGGGTGCAAATGATTTTGAGAAAAGCGAACTCAAACCTTTGCGTGTGCCTACGTGTATTAGGAGGAGGTCGAGTGATTTGATTATGTATCTCGGTACACGATCCAAGTTCGTGTAAATCCTTTTGCCACCAAATATATACAAGCAATTCTTGTACATAACTTCAATTTCGGTAAAAATGTCACTTGCACCTTTTGGTTTTTTCAGTCGTCATACAATCCGCACTGCAAAAATGAGCGATTTATACGGAAATTGTTCCACGAATATGATAAGATCGCAAGAAAAAATATATCGAAGATAAATACTTATTAAATAATATTTGTATTTAAGCAAGATAAGTAAGGCTATGAAGATACATTCATGGGAAAATTGAGTCATTAAACTACGTGGCTAATGACCCAAGAACAACTAATTGTAAGCCGCTCGAGTGATTTGAAATTTGTATAGAACTGTTCATTCATAGAATTCGTGCCTAACTCTAATATAGCTCTATTAAAAATCTATTTATTTTAGTTGCTATCTATCTATTATGCAATATATTTTATTTATTGTTAGCTATAACTGAAAAGTGAGACATTTTCTTCTTGTACGAATATGATAAAATAATAATCGACACTATTTATTTATTGAATCAATTAGTTCTTAATTGTATCAATTGTTAAATATAAAGTGAAACTCAAAATATCAAGTTGGGCTCCAAATGTGGTACGTAGGGTCGATCATCATATATCCAAGTTCGCATTCACACGCAACGATCCACATTTCTACTCAACTAACAGAAAAACAACACGTATGACAACCTTAAAATTAGACTCAAACTAAAGAGCCCCGCACACGCTTCGATTAAAAAACCATCAGTTCCCAACCCTCGGCTGACAAAACGACCCTTTCGCCGTTTAACCCCACGTATGCAAATCGTGCGGCTTGACTCTCGCCTTCGGCCCATACACACTCATACAAACGTCGCGTCATTTGCAACATTTCGAAAACAGCACGGTTTGAACAAACCGCATTCAGGGCCCTGCATGCGAATCTGCGGTCGCCAATGAATCAACGGACGCCTTCAGCATTGCACATTCAGCGTTTCTGGAGCTCTTGCATTATTGACGACCGTGGGTCGAGGGTTGACTAGTAAACAATGGTCGCCGGACTAGTTAATGTTGCACGCGAGACGCGAGAACGGTCGGGTCTTTATGGGTGAGTTCTAATTTAGAATTTTTGATGTGTTTAACGGTCTCGGAGTCTGTGTGTGAAGTGACAGTTTTCGTTTGAATAATCTGAGTTGTGTGTAAGAATAGAAGTTTGTGTGAATGGTGGAAAGTGAGGAGTAAAATCGAAGTGTTAAAGTGGCTTTATTAGTTCAAGAGTGATCCGAATAATGAATGGCAGTGTACGAATAGCGACAGTGGCAGCATATGAATAGTCGAAGCATACGAATAGTGACAGTGTACGAATAGCGTCAGCGTACGAGTTGTGATTGTGTACAAATAGTAATAGCATACGAATAGTGACACCGTTGGGATTGTGACAGCATGTGAATAATAACATCGTTCTAATGAAGATACAATTCGAATAGTAACAGACAAATAGTTGGGTTACATTGCATGATTGACACATAATTTGATCGAAGTCAAAAATATTTCAACTTTTAGCTCATTGAGTCAACTCGAAGGGCTTTAATCCTGCTTTAAGATCATTCACTAAATAATTTCATTAATGAAAAATATCAAAACACAATTGAAAACTAAATCTGAACAAGTCACAGTGGGGCGACAAGTTGTTTATAAATCGTCGTGTGTACGGAACGCCACGAGTATAAGAGGGAGTGCGTTTAGAAACGCTCCAACTTCAACTTAATTTAGCAACTATTTCGTAGTCCTCGGTCGTTCATTAAGCGAAATTACTCGCTATAAGCGAGCTTTTAGCGACGTCGAGAATAAAGTGGTCGTGAGTCGCTTCGCTTCCAACAACTCAAAGCGAAATTATCATTCGGTCCGGTTAGATGCGTTTGACTTCGCAAAAATCCCGTGAATCCTTTGTGTCCGACTTTATATCTTTGAAAAAAAATAAATGTATAAGGGAACCGACGAAGAGGCGATGAATTTTGAATTCCATTATGATAGTGGCTCGACGTGAAATAACGTCTATTATTCTGCACGTGAACGTGTAACTGACAGTTTAAAGTCTCCCTTTCTGCGGCGATGAATTGCTACGTACGTACGAAATTATGACTCGTTTTATCAATTCAACAATGTGTAGTATATATAAGGTATAAATATACTATAAATAGTGAGTTTCTAATGCCGACTACATTTCGAAATGTGGGCGAAATAATAATGAATTTCGAACGTTAATTATAAAGTACAGGTCGTTAGTGACGACCTGAATCGAAAATAATTCTACTGCCGAAACGATGCAATTTGAAAATTATTTTTTCGGAAAATTTTATCGTAGCTTAATTGGCTATTTTGATAAACAAGCCCTCGCAATTTTGAGCCGTATAATAATAATTCGCAGTTAAACCGCGCTCGGTCCGCCCGGACTACTATTTAAATTTTCAGTATCGCATATTAACAATTTCACGCTTGGCCTCTAATACAAAATTAAACTCGGCAAACAATTTTAATTCATTACGGTTTAAATAATTAACGAAAGGTTTGTTGTATCCCCGTTATAATTGCCTGCCGGTTAATTATTCACGGGTCGAAACGTGTAGGGGTCACTCTGCGATAAGCGTGCACAATTTCCACCTGAACGAAAATACGCATCGATCAGATTATTAGAAAATAAGACTGTAATATGTGCTACATACACTATCAATATAAATCATAGACACTAGAATTCGAGAAATATTGTATTTTGTCGTAAAATCTATACCAAATGAGTAAATGATTACTTTTTTTTATTTAAATAGTGATCATGTGAAATTTGTATAATTGCATTTGGTGTCAAAATTGAAATGATTTTCATGGAAAATTTAACTAAACAAATGTGAAAATGTCTGAAAATTATATTTTATTATTAACTCTTTGTTTCGAATAATCGAGGTAATATATAAAAGCAAGTGTTATTTAATAAAATATTAATTTTATACATCATAAAAATAATCTCTTCCGAGTAATGTTTTCGTTCATTAAAAAAATTCCATGAAAATTGTTAAAAAATTCTGCGTCATATGCAATATTATGAACCATACTCAAACAGCCTTCAAATTATAAAAGAAATTAAAAACCTATTTAGGGATTTCATTCTAAAAAAAGTGTCCAGAATTCCTCACAATATTGTGTGCACAACAAATACGTATGTACAGAGAAAACTTCACTCCGGGTGTATTAAAGCCTTTTACAAGATAATAAACTGAACCGAGTACGTATGCTAACCCCGTGCTTTAGGGGGGTTGAATTTCACCCCCCATACGTAGTATTATTATGTGTGTAGTATGTCCGACCACAGACTGCCTATATATGGGCAGGGGTAGACAACCGCCCGGATATGGGGATCACGGAATATTTAATGTGCCCCTGTGTGTAAGGCGCACCCTTTGATCTCGACGCCGAGATCTAATTTCCGATGGACGTATCCGAAATCAGAATTATTTATCAAAAAGCCAATAATTCAAAAATTTTACAAACACGCCAAAGGCCGCGGATGCTGTATCTGCTGCAATTTGATTTATATCCGTCGAAGGAAAAATGTGCTTAACGCGGTACGTTGTGTATGCGAATCGAGGTCAAAAATATACAGATTACTCAATATTTGTTTCAATATATAATATTAAAATTAATTTGCTAAAAAAAAAATTATTCGATTAATGATTATCTTTATGGTTATCAATCGCATGTTTTCATGTTTATCTGAAAGTACCAAATGATTTTTCGGGAAGCTTAATTTTATTTTGTCTGTGACTGTTCTTATTATGAATATACATTCCTTCATTAATTTTTGTAATATAAACACCCAGATACAATATCATCATATGGCGACTGAAAAAGCCAAATGGTACAAGTGAATTCGCGATGATTTCGAGAAAAGTGCGCTCAAAGATGACATTTATTGGGAGGAGGTCAAGAGATTTGATGATGTATCTCGGAATACATTCAAAATTCGTTTATATCCTTTTGCCACCAAATATATGAGCGTACATTAAAGCAATTCTTGTACATGACTTGATTTTGCTAAAAAAAAAATCACACGTACTCCTTGGTCTTTTCAGTCGTTATTGGAAATTTTAATCTGAAAGTCTATTTGAATATAAAATTCTCATACAGCATATGTTATATCGTGTAATTTAAAATGAAAAAAACTTGAAAGAAAATATACTCATTTTAATTTGCTAATGGATGTTAGCATACGAAGAATCGTATAATATACATTTTTTTAATATTCTCGAACGTGTCTCTATTTAACTTGCAATACTCTTCTCTAGATATGAATTTGCACAGCGCTCTAACTTCTCGGAACCAATTAATTCTGTGTAGAGCAGTATAATATGCGTATACTCATCGCTTTGTATACGTTCGAATATTTATATCGCTAGCTTTATACGAAGATGAAAGCTTTTTGCGAAACTATACCTATTTCTGCACTGATGGGATATGAAACTTTTACTTTCAATCGAGAATTGTATTCATACATTTCACGTACTTATAAATTTCCCTTTGTGTATTGAACGAGTTTGATTTCGATAAATTTCAAAAACGATGATAAAAACATGTCTGTGTTGTGAGTCTGAGTTAAAGCCTTTATCGTCGTTTTTTTTCCCACTCGAGAGATACTCGGAAAATACGTCTCCATTCATTCATACGAGATTTAATAATTCGAAACTTTCAACACAAATAAAATTCAAATCAATTGAATAGAATATTATTCAAATATTGCGTCTGAATAATATCATAAATAAATTCGATTAATTTATCAAGCTACCAATAATGATAAGATTTATGCCAATGGAAAACTCTTTGTGTGAGTATCATTTTTTGTTATGGGATCAATTTCAAGTCTCTATGTAAAAAAAATGCAAGTAGTCAGTTACGTGTTACTCGTTATCCTTAAACAAAATTTTCAATAATATAACGAAAACCCAACTCACATCGTTCAAAGAACCCAAGAAGCCCAAGTCGGTCCCAGCTCGTTGACTCGTCGGTAAACGGCACAAATTGGCGAAGCAACTAGACTAGCAAAAGAGCAAGTAGCACACGAGCAGTTGGCACCGATGGTACATACGTACAAGTCTCCCCATCTGGGAGGACCAACAGGTCCTGAACGACATTCGAGTCCTCGGAGCCCAAACGGACGGTGAAACGCTCTAAGCGTCTAATTATTTCGGTCGATCGGTGTGATTTTCGACTTGGAGAATGGTATTATGTCCTCTGTGGAGTGTTTGTTGCTTTGGAATTGTTTCACTGTTAAGTTTGTTACTTGAACGTTTGATAATAACTATCAAATTTATCGATACTTATAGTTAAATTGGTCGATAAAAATATCGTGCGCTCGTAAACACGTACGACGTAAAGATCTGTTGAGCGATAGTGCGACATCAAATTTTATTTAATTCGCACTGAAGATAGGGAAAAGCTTGAAAATTTTATCACCCCTCAAACACCCTTAAGGGTGGGTAAAATGCTAAGGGACAAAAGGAGAGTGAGTGGGACTTTAACTTGAACCAGCATGTCAAATACTGAAACTAAAAAGTAAACAACGAACAACCCATAATCATATTGTAGGCGGCTGTACCGGGTGGGTGGAATTTCCTGTATCGATTATTAATTTTTTCAATAATTAATAAGTTTCAATCATATTACACGCTAATAAGCAGGTTAAACTTATTATAGGTAGCTGTTATATAGCTTTGTCAATTTTTCATAGTCACTTCAATTTTTTTTAATTATAAAATTGAATTCATAGCTTATACATAATTTATAAAACTGATAATACATATAATTACTTATTTTTTTTTAAATATACAGATGTGCAACATTCAAAGCGTTAAAATATCGTCTAATTAAAGTTTACATTGCATGGCTATGTCTCCATTATTTTGCACATTTTTCGATTCCGATCTTATTTTTATCACTTTTTCTATTATACTATTCCAATATCAGATTGAAATACAAATGTGTTCCGAAAAAATATATATCAATTACATTTTTGTTTTTTTCTTTAGTATATTTAATCTTTTGATACGTACAATATATTTTTCTTGATGAAATATACGCAAAACTGAAAATAGTACACGAAAACTGAGGCATAACCATGCAATGTACACTTCGACTAGACAAATAATACGAAGCTTTCCCTGTAACATACGCACATCGTTTTCCTAGTATTTCCATGAATATGACATCGAATCGCAAACAGACACACCAATAAAATTTCTTACAAACCACACCAATAATTCGTTCGCATGAAACGTCCATTGAAATCAGCCTAGAGACTTGTACCCACCCTGTCATGTACTTGCACATAATCCACAATCGGCAACCGTCATAATTGCAGACGACAATGGCGTAACTGTTTGCGACTGCCAAACAGAGCCTGGACATTCGCAGTAATGTAAATATTGTACGTAACGTGGAAGGGACACTATCGCGAAAATGAGCATCGGGCCAAGGGACAAAGGATCCACAAGTTGAATAGGAAGCCAGGACGATGACATTTCAAGATAGGCCTAAATTTGAGGGAAAATTCCCCTCCTTCATCATATAACATTCGGTTGTATGTGCGATGTAATAACTATCGATTCTGCTCTTGTAATTTGTTGTAGTTTTGATGCGAGCTGATGATAGTTTTGGCGCACGTGTTGCGATTAGAGCGTGGGTTAACCGAACTAAAGTTAACCGTTTTCTAGATGAACTCTTACATTAGGGAAATTACGTATAATATGAATGTTCTCCAAGTTGCTCCTAACTTTGTACATGAAAATAAAATTATGCTTGTTTCAGAGATTACGTAAAATTAAACTAGTAGATAGGATATTCTTAGCCTGGAGGCGAAACATCATATACGTCGTATCAAATTCAAATAATCTCGAAGGAAACTATTATAATTAATTTCATTTTGATCTATTATGAATATCGTACAACTAACAAGGAGAGGTTTCATATAAAATATTATTTTTATAGTGCACTTAACAATAATAACTGAATTATTATTGAGAGTTGCGTTTGCCGTCTCATGTCTACTTACTACAAAATTAGAAGAATCTTTATCAAGTCTCTCATTGCAAGTAAAACCATCACTTTCGATCAATAAAAAAGCTATTTACAAACTGAATACACGATATAAAAAAACCATTTCATACAAAAAACAAAATCCGATTAAACCTCCGTCCATTAAATCGCACCTGGCTCTAAAATCCATCATAGCTCGATTTCAACGCGTCGTAAATACACGTCGAAACCCAATATTATCTCGACCAATTTACACGTGATATACCGGCATGCAATACGGGATATTTTCCCAACCCTGGGGCCACGAAGAGTCCTGGTCGAGGAATGGAGGCAGTTCATTGCCTCTCGTGTGTCCTGATTGATGTACGGCGGCGAGAGAAGATATATCATCGTGACGGGCATGGGGTCCGACGGACGTCCACTGTCCCTACCTCATTAATTGCAATTTAATAAGCACAGTGGCCAGATAAGGGGGAAGGTGGGGACACTCGGTCCCAAACGTCAGCCCCAAGTAAATTACATCGCTCCAATCTGGACGCGAGTGCTCGCTCACCTAAGGTCGAGAAAGGTCGGTTGCAATTTTCGTTTTGGGAAAATTGATACTGAGTTATGGGGTTTTGGTAAAATGATGATATAATTCGATAGTTAATGCAAACTTGTCGAGTATTTTATTCTGATTTATTAAATACATGCGAATGAATGATAGTTTTAAGATCAAAAATGTCAAGCTTGGCTGGAATCTAATTGGTGTATAATTGACATAGGGATAGTTAAAAAACAAAGTTTTTAGTTTATAAACAAATAACTGAAAAGGCCAAGGGGTACAAGTTTCATTTTTGCCAAATTTAATTATGTATAGGAATCGGTTCTATGTACTCTCATATATTTAGTGGCAAAAGGATATAAACGTGTATCGAGATATATCATTAAATCATTCGACCTCCCCTAAATACACATAGGTACATGCTCAACTTTGAGAGCACTTTTCTTGATATCTCTGCGAAGTCATTCGTACTCCTTGGCCTTTTCAGTCGTCATATAAGATTTTTTTTAAATCGAAAATTTGTTGTTGTTGTTACTATAATATAGCGTTTCACCTGAGACATAAAAATAGACAAATTACATAAAACTATTATTATTCTCTGTTAAGTATTACTTTATATAAATGACTTTTATCAATTTTCCATTAAAATTTTGCAACATTTAATTTTAAACTAATATCAAAGTTCAGTACAATATAACACGTTTAATATTCACATCGCATAATCCGGTGACAATGTTGCGCCAAAATGCATTTGCGGAACAATTCAAAACGTTCACTGCCTCATTTATAAACGTCACTAACTAAAAGACACACGAATGCTTTCAAAACGAAACAGATTCGATTTCAAATTGTGACGTATGCAACGATACTCTAAACACACATCTGAATAATTTCAGATCTCGATCTAAAATTTCATAAAATGGAATTATCTTATTTTCGAACCAAAAACCGCTTTCCGTGCACTAATTGAGATTCGACGGTGCAATAAATCGGAGCAGCAGCCGGGCAAATTCTCTCGGCCACCAACATTAATCCAATATTGCAGCAGTTAATGCACTCAACTTACTCAACTTAACTCGGTTTGCGGTGACCAGTTTCGAGTAATCGGACACGTCTTTACTTCTAAGCGTATGCGCATTTCGGATTCAATTCAATTTCGCAAAACGATATATAAAATCTGATCCAATTTTAGAAATATTCAAATTTATTTTACTATCTGACTCTCACTAGGACTCAATATGAATCGAACTCATCATAATATATGAGCCAATCGATAGTGTATTTGTGCATGCTATGTCGATTCAACATACTTGGGATACGTGAGTTCGAATCATATCTTGGCGAGAGTCACATGTCGTTTTTCTTAATTGATAAATTGATATGGAGATTAGGTCGTTTCTTTCGAATGTATAGATTCATTTGATTCGAAATAAATATTTAATTTAACCCTTTTCGAAACAGTTACGCAAATGATCATCACCTATACCTTTCACGTTTCGATTAAATTCGAACTATTTAATGACATCAATGTGTACTATCTGACTCATTGAAGTCTTGTTTTAGGACTAATTCTTTTCACTGTGTTAATAAATGATAATTTGGTAGAAATTATTTGTATGAAAAAAAATAACCAGTATTTTGAAATGACATAAACACAATATACCATTGCACTGTTGAAATATTTCATTTCCGGAAATTGTTTATTTTTCCTGAGGGCGTTTGACTTTAATTATCGATCGATCCTTTCGAGGGGAGGTTTTCGATTCGGATAGCACTGTTGATAATCCGTTTTGGGAACAACCGGCCGACCTGCGATGATTATATTTGGGAATTGGGCTAGTGTATGATTGAACGAATGTTGCGCAAGCAGCTTTGTTGCCAATCCCATGAGAATCGTCCCCCAACTAGATTCAATGGACACACGCCTTTCGAAACAAGGCCTCTAAAAATCGCGAGAAATTGAAACTGAAATATAACCATACGTAGACTTAATCGAAAATTGCATTTTTCTTTCCGTTTTAATTTTTTTGTTAGAAGTCGGCTGCTAATTACGCACGGAAAGTTTTCGCTGTCCGGTGCATGTGTCTCCACTGGCGCTAATGAAAAAGCGGAAAAATGGAAATACAAGATCGTGGATGAGGTTTGGTGTCCGAGAGAGGAAGAATGCCACCTCCGAGAGCTGAATATCAAAAGGGAATTTAATAAAGAGGGCGTTTGTTATTCGACATGGGCATGCACGAGTGCAACTGCGACCCACTTCCACGACGTGGAACCTCATGATGCTCATATTTCCAACAGCCGTCGCAATAAAGTCGTATAATTTCCAGCGAGAGACACGAAACACATGAGCGAAAAACTGGAGGTTTTCCTTTAAAATTCCTTATGCATCTCTAATCAAATTGCATACCATGTGAATTTATTAACCATTTTCACATATCTGAATAATCTCATACGACAGAAATTTGAAAATTCATTTCGATCGAAACCATAGAAAGCTTTAAAAGTGTCCGATCTGGAATAAAACGTGAAAGAGCAAGGGAAAAGTGCACACCTCGCGGCGTCCGCAATAATGGGTTGTCGAACGGAATCATCGGCAACAACTTCCCTTAACGCTTTTCTCGTGTAGTTTTATTTGTGGACCGAATACCTGCAGCCGAAGGAAGATGAAAAACATCCGACGACGACGAAGGATCATCGCATACACGGAAGTCGCATAAAACCGAAGCATCAAATATTCAGAATCTTTTGCAGATTCAGCGGTGTTAAGGGGAGGTTGCGCGCGACTGTACACCGCAGACTATGAGAGGATTGGCAACCTTTTCGATTGCTTTCCGATATGAAATTTATTCCGAGTGTAAATAACTTTTATATGATCCACAAATAGTGTTCGAAGCGGAAATATTGTCGATCGAATCCAATGACTGAAGCTTGCACTGGGAAATAAGCGGAAGGAAAACTCGTCGTAAAAACGTCGCACTGTGTATTGCAAATTAAATCATACTCTCGATATATTTAAATTAATAATTTCAACTCTTAAAAAATATGGTATATCGATCCCAATGTAATGATATGAACAAGCCTTCGACTTAGGCGAAAGGAATTTTGGGTTACTAGAAATAATAATGAACGATATTTTTCAAATCCAATTACATAAAAAGACTGAAAATACCAAGGGGTACAAGTGATATTTTTCTAAAATTTAATTATGTACAGAAATTACTTCTATATACATTCATAAATTTGGTGGAAAAAAGATATAAACGAACGTGTACCGAGATATATCATCAAATCACTCGACCTCCTCCCAATACATGCTCAACTTTGCGCACTCTTTTATCAAAATCCCCTTGTCCTTTTGAGTCGTCATATAAAACATTTCAAACTCATCCCTCAGAAAAGTACTTAAAACAAATTAATACTAGGATAACGAAATCAACCGAAAGAGTTCACCAACTCTGCACTTTCCATCGTAGGCCGACGCGAGCGGGGTAACAGGCCAAGGGGGTTAGGTGGCATGAATGGGGTCGGGTGGTTAGTCCACCATCGCCACCATGCCATGGGGTGGTGTTTGTAACAGTGGTGCATCCTGACGAGGGAGACCGACGTATCCGCATTGTCTCCGCGCTGACGGTGCAGAGGAAGACGGAACACCGGGTCAATAATTCCCCTCGGGGTGTTTGGTTGCCCTATATATAATGCCACCTTTTTCGGCATATCCGTGTTATTTTTTTGTTCGTTTCATTTTATTTTTTTGATGAGTGTGAGTTAGTTTGTTTTGAAGGTTATCGGTAGTTTGTTTTTAGGTAGTGTTTATGTCGAATGTCGAATGTTTCTTGCGTTATGTTGAAGGAAAATTTTAGTGTTGTGATTAAAACACACAAAAAATATGTATCTAGTTCTAAGAGAAATACTAATCATTTTGACTAATAATCGCCTTTTCACTCTAGAGCTCACATTTAAAAAGAGTTAGGTAATAAATCGTTAATAAAAAAAGTAAGAAAGAAAATCGTTCCTCCTTACGCCACATTTTTGATAAATAAGACTTTTCATTTCTAAATAGACTAACTAGAAGTCGTTACTTTTCACGCTCTAGATATGAAGCTCTGTAACAATGAAGACAATTGTTTCTAGTTATGCAAAAGAAAAGCGTTCCCTCGTATAATTTAACCATGTTAAAACAATAACACAAAAAAAATATTTTGCTCGTACTTTTTTCAAAAGTTTAATATGCAATTCACTGTACAAATAGATACGAATTCTCTAACTAAAAAACAAAACCTGATCAAACAGCCCATTGTTTCATCTGCATCTAACTGAAACACATTCCACTGAAAAAAACACTGTACGAGAATCTCAAAAACAACGATACGAACGAACAACCGCGAAAATTCAAAACAAAAACAAAACCGAGCGCAACAGCCTTCATAAAGGGCCTCGACTGTACCGAAAAACCACCACAACCGAAAGCCTACGAACCAACACTTCCACGGAACTTTAGTTCGGACCGAATCCGTCGTCGGCGCCACCGTCCGGCCAGCCCTTAAACCGCCCTTTTCCCACCCCTGCAGAATTTCCCACCCGCCCCTCCCCCCGCGCCCGCTTCCCCTCACCTTCGACAGGATATTGCATTTTATAGACGACGATTTCGCCGAAACACCCCTCGCGCTGTCCTTCCAATGCCCGCTTTATGTCCCATGCCAACCCCCCTTTTCCACCCCCTAGGACCATTCAGCTTATCCTAGCCCCACTCTCTAACCCCACTCGGCGATCGCATATAGCCTCCCCGTCGAGTTGGCCTCGTGAAGCTTTCGAAAGAACGAAATTTGCATGAAATCCTCACACGTACGTATCGGAGGCTCTGAAGCGAAGGCGCATGTTGCATTTCAGCGTGGAAAAAATTCCTCGATAGCGAAAATGCATTGTAGGAAAATGCGATTTTTTTTCATGTTCGTGTTCGAAATTTTTACAATGCGAATTCTATAGAAATGTATGTATGTACGAAGGTTGATTTCTCTATTCAAATAACAGGTAGGTAAGATTACTGTGACAAGTGTTTAATCTCAACAAAGTTGTTTTCGTGAAAATTCTCAAATATATAGATAGTGAAACAAAGTTAATTAAATAAAGTTAGACTTTAATTTCAATATTATTTCCTTAATAGTTATACACCCATTGAATATATCAACGTAGTTTTAAAGCATTACATGGACACACAAACACAGAATAAGGCTATTATATTCATAGTTAGATCGATGAAAATCGATCCTATAAAAATTTAGACAATTTCGCAAATTCTGATTTTAGATTGAGAATCAGTAACAATGAATTATAAATATTCATATTCGTTGCATAAATAAACAATAGTGCAAAGTCGCTTAGTTTAATTATAAGTTGTATAGTTAGATTGCATGTGTGTTAGGAAAATATTTTGTTTGCTCCAGATTCGAATATTCATAGGTTCGTTCCGTGCAATTTAAAAAAGTGATTTAAAACTATTCCAAACAATACTAAACAAAACTACATAGTAGATAATTGTTAAAGAGACATTAAAAGTTCGCTTCGCTTTGTCCGATTTCCATACGCTGTAGGAAAAACTACGTAGTGGGCATATCGCGTGCCCGTTCGGTGTTTTTCCACGATTACAAGCACTTTTCCCTTAGCTCCGTTTAGTCATAAGTAAAATTTTCCCTCCGGCTCCGTGACACCTGATAAGCCCGACTTTATTATATACATTCGCTGGAAAGTTTTCCAATTACAACTGCGTTTTCCGCCCGGCCACTTTTTTTTCCACCCCCTCATTCACACCTTTTTCGTGTACTCGAAGAACAAAAAATAATTCTTTTTCGTTAGAAGGAACGTAGATACGTACGCAAGGTGAGGTAGGACGTGGAAAAAATACGGAAAAGTGGAAAATTCCGAAAGGCACGTACATACTGCGCCTGAGGTAAACAGCCCCGTAGAATTAAAGTTGCATTATGGCGGATGTTATGGGGGTGACTAATGGCATTTTACAGACAACGAAATTATGTTTGTCTGCATTAAGGACGATCAATCACCCCCGGCTCGGTTTCGATGTGTTGAATTTTTTATTACAAAATCGTCAGACCCGAAATTTCTGCATGTTTTTTCATATGAGAAAAGTGCAATTCAAATTGCGGACCATGATTGATTTGCACGATGAAAAATGTATACAAATTATATTAATGCAGTGTGACTTATTTGGCTAGCTAAACTTAATCGACTCAAATCGAATGTTGAACTTTTTAAATCTTCAAATAATAAAGTGAATTACTAAAATTTTGTAAAAAATATAGAAAGCAATACTTAAATTTAAGGCTTCAAGTAATAGACAATATTAGCGACCATTTTAATTACTCTGGCGAAGACGATTGAGTAACGAAACAACTTGCCCCCAAAACTTCCAACCTTTCCCTCCCTTACGTCCATTTATTAAGAATTTATCTCAAAGAGGGGACAATCGGCAAAAAATCGATATACATAAAAGATCCATTTCTTAACACGAAAGGGACAAACGCTAAATGGGTTAATTTTTCCTCGACTCTCCCTTTTCCCTCGGCCATTTTCAACCGCGATCCGTTTCCAAGCCCCCTGAGTACTCTCGGCGGCCATTATTTGGTCATTTTGTCCTCCTCCCCGTTGCGATTGTCTTTTTTCTCTCCTTTCCTTTTCCCAGTCACTCGAGAGTGGATAGTCTTTCTTCCTTAGCGGCTTTCATTACCTAATTACTTCGGGGCATAGACGGTTTCCGTCTCCTTCGAGAGTCGGCTGAAAAAGTGCGGCCCCGTTTAATGGACTTGTCTACGGTTACGCGCTAATTAGCCTTATTTATGTGTGTTTCGGAGCTGGATGCTGCTGAAATCGAAGATGCTGAAAAGGGCAGGATTCCCCCGGCCATAACTCAGCCTGGATAAAATTGTAAGGATGTGATGTTTAACAAAGGAATCGTAAACGCGAGGCGAGTTTTTATTTTCGCCCGGGAATCTATTCATTCGCGGGCAGATAACGAGAAAATGGTTTCCCGCGCTTTTAAAGAAAAAAAATCGGGTGGGGATTTTATTTTTTTCTTATATTTCTCCGAGCCGTACCTTTTAATTCGTGCTCTTTGTGATATCTGCTTTTTTTTAAGGAAAACATTAAATTATCATCAAAGCAATTATGGCGGAGCTTCGGCACAAAGAAAAATGTCTGGTTTTTCGGGGAAAATGAAAGGACTAAATTGGGCGATTGACGTAATCGTGAAAATTAATTGTTTTAGCGAGGATTTCTTTAAATAAAAGAAAAATATCAAAGTAAATACGATTCTTATAAGCCTTGCGTGATATAAAAACGGAATATTGTGATAGATGTATTATAAAAAGTGACATATGTGTAAATAAAATATGAAAATATCGAAACGAATAAGAACAACACTAAAGTTTTGTCCCGAATAATGTATATGGGAATATTTTGAGATTTATGACATCGGATCAAAGCGAAAAGAAAACAAAAGCAGGTCAACTTCTCATACCCCGAAAGTCTGAAAATTTTTTATGCAACTGAGTACACAATCATAAACTACAGTTATTCTAAACTGATCATTTGTAAATATAAATTTTATAATTAATTCATTGTAAAATTAAGCTTAAGATGCATAAATTTTATATTAAGTCCTGATCAAAGTTATTATAAGCTTTACACAATCTTTTGTATTATATCTATTATATTGTATAACTGACTGCTGTCAACATTATACACGCTACATGATACTTCTAAAAGACCAATTCACATCAAAATAACAAACAACATCACTCGACAAATCTAAAAATCGACTCTCGGAAAAACAAAGTCTTCCAATATCTAACTGCTCACAAGATGGACTGAAATAGATCGAATCACTAAAATGACTATAAGTTCGAATCAAGTGTACCTTCGAAACGTATGAAAGGTGAATTTTATCGTCTCTCGGTACATATTATTAACACGTACGTCGCCTTACGTGAAACCGTGAAAGGTTTTTGATGCATCACTCTTCGGGTCGTGGAGGCTTTCTCTTCTGCGTACAGCCAGAAGACCTCAGAGGCGCAAAAAGGGGCAAAGGAACTGTCTCCACCCCATGGCAGTTCCTAGACGAAAACTGAATGATTGATGGGGTATTTTGCGTGCCTCGCCATCGAGTATAATATTGTGTTATGTGCATTTTTTGCGGCTTCCGTCGTGTGTAATACACCGTGGTTCGATGCATAGATTCAATGCGATAGAAAAATGAAAAAAAAATCTAATCAAATTCATTATATGTATACAGGTAATTTCTATCCAATTATTATTAATTAATATCATTCACTATATAGTGAAGAAAATTGGCTTTAAGACTCTGAAGAGTAAGTTAGTACACATAGATGTCATTAAATAGTTCGAATTAAATCGAAACATATGAAAGGTATAGGTGATGATCATTTGAGAGCCGTTTCATAAATCGTTGAATCAACACTTTTTTCGAATCAAATGAATCCAAATATTCAAAATAAACGACCTCGTCTCTATATCAATTTATCAATTAAGAAAAATAACATTTAACTCTCGCCAAGATAAGACTCAAACATACACATCCCAAGTATGCTGAATAGACTCGGCATGCACAAACGCTTTATGCCGTTGCACTATCGGCTGACTAATTATTTAATCAAAAATCTTATGTTTTATTTTTAAATGTATCAGGTATTTTTGTCGGTCACTGTACGCTTAGTTTCAGTTAAAAAATCTCGTGACGCGTGACGAAAGGGAGGCAACACGTAATATATTTATATAGGCGATAAGACGATTAGGTTTTAGTTTTCATGCTGATTCGCATGGAAGATTGTAGCGCTGTTTGTCGGCTGTCAACGTGTTAATTGGAGCGGGGGAGCCGAAGAAAGAAGTCACTTTGTGCTTGCTAATTGATTGAGCATTGTTTTCTTATTTTTTTCCTCTCTGCTCAAGAGGGGAATGTTTTTGAAGTGGTTGATATTGCATTGTTTGGAAATCCAACATAGTTAAAAGGAAGTTTAACGTTTTCGCACGTAATTTTTGCTAATATTTATTTTTTCGTTCATTATCACATATTTTGTGTATCATTTTTTTCTAATATCTTTATTAATCATTCGTTTTAAAGTGAAGAAGGGGTTATCAGGCTAGATATTGAAGAGTAATGAAAGCTCACTATGGATAACACTAAATTGATCAAATTTAATCGATACAGGCAAACAGATTTTCACCCAATTCAGAAACCAGTCTTTAAAGCGATAAACAAACATTTTTTTTATATCAAACACATAGGACAAATTTCATATCATCTAAGGAAAACGACATATGACTCGAGAAAAGACTCGAACCCAGCATCGAGAGTATGATGAATTGACACAGCATACACAAACGCTTTATATTGTTGCACTATCAGCACATCCAAAATATATCAAATCAATTTACAGTTGTTATATATTTTTTTCAATTGAATAAGTAACTATTTTTAAGTCACTTAATTGAAGCCTTCTTTCAGTGACATTTTCCTACATCCTCAAAACATTTTCCCACACAATGCATATCGATATTTTTTCTTAACAAATTTATACAATAATCAATCATCGCACTTATCCAATCCAATTTCATCGCTGGAAAACCAACACGAACCCGTCAAATCAGAAACCGCCGAGACAAGGCATAACCGAGTTCCGATCGCAGAGCAAACAGCTGACGAAACGAGCCAAATTGAAAACTAAACCGGACCGCGGGACCCCAAACACGTCCCGGGATCCGAGTCCCGGGAATCTTTATTCATGAAAGGCGATAAAGACGTGTCATGGCCTTCCATATTTGCATAGTCCATGAATAGTAAACGAGATTAGGTCCTCCGGAGTGCGTGCGCCGCGTGTAATTGCCCCAAAAGCGGCGATGCAAATCAAATATTACCATCAGGTAATGGAACACCGCGGCGAGTACAGGGTGCCGCATATTCGCCTCTCGATGCTGTGAGCTCAAAGCGAAGAAACCGCCGTGTTTGGTTTACTATGGATAGTTTGAAGCTGTGATCTCGACTCGACTGTTATTGAGTTATGGAGGTTTTGTTAGTGTTGGATTCAAAGTACTAGGCTCGTTTTTTATCAAGTTCCGTGTTGGAAAAAAATATTTCAATTTAAATTATATTTTCATATAAAAAAATATTTCTTAATTTTTTTTTACATGTTTAGAAAAATGTTTGGGTAATATTTGTAGTGAAAATTGATTTTCTATGCCCTCCTCATGAATAGTTGCCAAAAGTGAAGACAACTCAGTTTAACAATTATTTTTTTACGACAAATTATTCAAATAAGTTTTTGATGTTTATTTAAACTTCAAACAAATCATTCTTATTGTGAAATGTTAATTTTCACTAATTTATTAATTATTTTTAAATTAATCATCACTGACAACAGAAGACTGCCAAATCTTCACCAGTGGCAATTAACCACAAGAAAGATATAAAAAATGATAATTTTCCTTTGCCACTAATGTCCAAATTTTTATATGTGAAATGGTATTTTGAAATATGATTAATTATTTCAAATAGAGATTTGATTTAAAATGAATATTTTTATAAATATTTTTTCCAAATGAAACTTGATAAAAAAATCCTCATAAAACGAAATTTGAAAAAATATTTACTTAATATCAAGTAGCTATACCGATTTAAACTCATATAATAAAAACCTATTTTTTGATTATTGTATTGTTATATCACGTAGAACTCGATTAAACGAAAAAAGCAATGGAATCGTTCCACTTATTCATGAATACATTTAAAAAACATAAACCTTCTTTCATAACACCTTTTTTGCGTATTATGTTGAAAAAAATCCATTATAACGCGATACGACACGTGGCATATTTATTTATATGCGTACGAAAATAAAAACGGCAATAACAAAACATTGAAATTGGGTTTCGGAAAAGAGTGATTACGCACAGCGTTGTTACTAAAGCAACATATCAGATTACGCCGTAATTCGGATTGAGGTTTCCAAAGCGATCGTTTCGGGATTCAACGTTTTAATTACGATTTCAAAATTAAATTTGAAAATTTAACACACATTGAAGCTATATTTAGTATTTACTGAATTAGAATAGGGATATTTCGTAGGTTAGATAGATTAGAGTAGATTTCGTAGATAAGAGTAATGCTTTCATCAAATCGAATTTCTCCTTGAAAATTATAACAAATGTCGACTGAAAAGGGCAAGGATTACAAGTGACTTTTTAGTCAAAATTGAGTTATGTATACAAATAGCTTATTTGTATGTAAGCTCATATAATTGGTGGCAAAAAAACATAAACAAATTTAAAACGCGTACCAAGATATATCATCAAATCACTCGATCTCCTCCTAATACATGTAGATACATGTTCAACTTTGAGCGCACTTTTCTCGAAATCACTTGTACCTATGGCCTTTTAAAAACTGTACTCAATTTTTTTTTAAATTATAACCTATTCAGTAAATTTTTTTTCTAAAAAATTCAAAATTTCTCAAATTTCATCAAGAAAAGTTCCTAGAATTTAATTCATTATATTTGAGAATATTCTAGACTTGAACAACGAACACAACATAAATCGATAGTCGAGCGTACGCACACACGTCGACGCGGAAAAGCCCACCGTTGTCACCCCGAATTTCGCCTGCGAAAATAAATGTTTTTCTTCGTTTGAAGGCTTAACGCGCCATAAAAGCGTGCTTCGGCACAATGGCAAATTGAAACAAAATAACGTTTAATTCGCGCTGAGGGGGGATTTTCCACCCCACCACCCCCTCCTGGTGGGGTTTTTCAGCGACGGGCGTTTTCCACTAGCCGAACAGGCGTAATGATACAAAAACAATCGCCGGGGATGAAACTCAATTAACGCTTCGGTCGTATCGGATATTTGCATGTGTCGATATCGTACGGACAATCGCGTCGGTTTCGTTTTGTTTTTAGTCGATTTCAATTTGTTGCGAAAATGGACGTTTTGGATGTTCGAATTATAGGGATTTGTATTGTTATTGTTTTTCTGTGTCATTACACGGATAATATAGGGCTTTTCGATAGGTGCGCTCGAACTTTGAGAGTTAATTTGGTCCATATCCGTGAATCTACTAAAGCTTTTACTACTAAATCATATTAAAACAATTAATCACATCTACAATCGAAAATCAGTAGTGGCACAACTCTTAAGATTTGTCTTTTCACTCATAAGTAACCCTCATGTTTATTAAAATGTATTTTTTTCTATTAATTTTGACACTGAGTTTGCAAATTCACTAAGACAGCTTTCAAACTCCATAGAAAATAAAAATTAACTAACATAAAAATTATCAACTATTGAAAAGAGCAGTCCTTATATCTATTACTTATTTTATCTAATTTCAAAGATCAAACGCTCCTAATGAAAAACCCTATAAATCGAAGTTTTATACAAAAAAAAATACTAACTAGTATTACTAAGTGATTATATAAAAAAATAGCAATACCTCTAATTAAGCATTCCACTTCACTCAATAACAATTCATCGATCGACCTAGTTACATCGAAAAACAATTAACGTTTTCGAATTACACTTATTAAAACCGCTTAAGTAGACCATTCACAGTTACACAGATAGATAGATGAGGCGAAAGCGTTTTGTTATAATTCGACGAAAAGGTTAGCAACCTTTGAGAAGCAATACAAAGAAGATAAAAAAAATATGATGAAAAGCACCAAAATCGCAGTCAAAGGCAGAAGAGACGCAGAATCTGTCTCTGAAATTGAGTTTGTTCTCGTTGTCGGAGAGGCACTCGGGCTTAAACCGCTCGGGCTTTTAAAAAAATGCTTCACTTTGACAATTACAAGCTCTAACTAACCGTCTTCTCTCCGCTGATAGGTGTACGTATTCAACTGATTCTATTTGCGAAATAATTTTCGAAGAAATGTGTCTTAAGGTGCATATCAATGTATAAAACAAAAGCAGACATTGAACTTTTCCACGACGAAAATTTCGATACGCGAAAAATATAAGCAAATTTTAACACGGCGTGAACTGGATAAATTCAAACCAAACAACTTTGAATTCTTTCAAATAACTAATGATAAAAGTTAGTCGGAAAATGGCTTTGCGAAAAAAGGCGAGGCGATTCGAAAGCTTGCGTGAGCTAAAAACGACGATCGGTACACTAAAGGAAAACTTCTCCCATCATTAATTTTTATCGTGCAATATTCTGCCATTTTTTGCGCTTATATATGATAATTTTATTGAAGATTCGAATATAAAATCGGCCACCGTAAACCGACGACTATTTTATTAGGCGTCTGAAAAAACTAGTGACCCGAAGGTGCGTAACATTGATCTTTCATAATAAAATTAAACTAAAAAAATGTTAAGCAGAATATCGTACAAATTTCTCGATCGATTTTTACCAATCTTTTGTTCTGGCTATGAAACTGTTCTCTATAACCATTTTCAAGATAGTTCATTATGAAAAATGTGCCCTTTAGTCGATCTAAAAACTTATTGGGGCTCAAAAAGTTGGCTCGACGTGTATCTGATAATATGCCAATAAATTACTTAGTGCATTATTACTGCATATTGCACTGCCAATAATTCGATCGTCTGTGTACATTGAACTCTTTGATATATTGCATTTGTTTAACCCCATTAAGGAACTTTTGCTGACAACTAATCGAGGTCGCTTTGGCACAACGGTTTACTCGGATAAAAGATACGTGACCAAATAAATCCATTTAAGATATATTTAGTTGGTGTTGAGCGAAAGTTTGCTTACTGCAAAAATACTTATGAGGTATTCAGATTAAATTTTAAATATGTACATTCAAGAGATTTAGCATGAGAAATAATTAATTTATATTTACAGAAGTAGTCTAGATTTACAATTAGAATAGTTTTTTGAGCTATATTTGGAAAAATTAATTCTGAAAGTGTGTCTCCAGAGCAAATAACAAATAAGTATAAAGATTCAACGAAAATCAACTAAACGTATATTTTTGTTTGTTTATAATTTTTGAAGCCACATTGAAATCCAAAAATACTTGCTTGCTAAAAAAAAATATTGCTTGACTACGATTGCGTTTACATTTTTCAATATCTATGAAACTTCAAGTAATACGTGACTGCTGCAAGGGGTATAAGTGACATTTTTGTTGAAATTGAGTTATATACAGGAATCTCTTCTATGTTTTCTCATATATTGGTGGCAAAAGAAAATAAACGGATATGGAACGCATACCGAAATATATCATCAAATCACTCGATCTCCTCCTAATACATATAGGCACATGCTCAACTTTGAACGCGCTTTTCTCGAAGTCACTTGAACCCCGTGACCTTTTCAGTCGTCATATATAAATAAATCATCTAAAAACTACCAACGACCCCCAAAAACCTCGCCATGAAAACATCAAAACGCGCATTAGCGACCACCGAACATAAAGCAACCCACTCACCATCAACAGAGCAAAACAAGCACAGAGACCAAACCCGAAACACGACGAGGCCTAGTTAATTTTTCACTAACCCCCCGCCCGTAAACAACCCCCTTTCGCAGTTCGGACCCCGTCAGGAACTTTTCCACGGAGCCCCCATCTCCACCGGGCCCCCATCTCTAAGGGGCCCCCATCTCCGCGGGGCCCTCCGGAGGCCCTTGTTTGTTCTTAAACTCGGCCTAAGAATTATAAATCGCCGGCGAGCTATCGCAACCCGCAACTTCGCCACGGGGGCCCCCGGGGGCGAGCGCCCCGGCCGGGCCTTCGCCCCTTCGGAAGAAAGGAGCCCTCTGTTTATTTATATGCGCGCTGGAGTATGGCGAAAAGTCGCCTTTGAGAAAAAATCGGTCACGATTGTACTCAGAATATGTGTTTCTTAAACATTTATTGACGGCTCCCATGATCTAACTATATAATAGCACTATTCTGTGTGTGTGTCCATGTAACGCTCCAAAACAGCGTTCATATATTCAACGGATTGATTGCTAATAAAGATAATTTTGATCATATTCGTAAGTAGAATCAAACGTATATACGATTTTGCTTCTGTCGAACTTAACAGTTTTCTTGAAAGTATAAGAAATATATTAATTCTGAATAGAATAAGTTTCATTCACATATATTTGCTCCCAACTTCAGAGTCTAGAAACAATTTCTAAGATTTTTTCTGAAAAAGTCACCTAGTCATAAAATTATCTACCGTCATTTAAGTGTTAATCGAAGTCGTTAGAGTCTTGTGAAGAGTTTATGGGAGTAGTTTCGATTTTTTTTAATCAATTGAGGGTTTTATTTGTGTTTTTAGTGCGGGGTTATGAAAAATTTTATGATAGTCGTATTGATTCGATGGGGTTGAGAAGCACTGGCTTGGCGTTTCGATCGGTAACTTTATTGGACGAGTCGCGAGTTGTAAATTCGATTTAGTGTAAGGAATGTAGTTTTTTGTTGGATTGTGAAAAGTTTTCCGATAGGTTGTATATGTGTGGTGAATTTATGAATAGTTGGTCCTGAAATCATTTACTTTAGTTTTGTACAAATATAAAAAAAAATACTGCCTATACAATTTACGAAAACTAAAAATAGATATAAGACCCACTCAAACAATTTAAATAATGAATCGTTTCCAGTGGATAATTTCACAGACAGGAATATAATATCCTAAAATAGCTCCCAAGTTTAATATTTATTTAAAACAAAACGACTCGAAACAGCCTCAAAAGCGAAAATAGACATACAAAACACCACCCCCACCAAAAACTAACCAAACAACTCTACTTTGAGAGATCATACGTTAAAATCGCCACCCCCTTTTCCACCCACCGTGATGAATTTCGCTCAGTCGGCGAGTTCATGATTAAGAATAATTCGGGAACATTATTAACTTCGCCGCTAGAGGCAGAAGCCCAGTTCAAAAATTAGTTTTCCCGCCTCGGCTATATTGTTCTAATTAATGATCTGATACGCGCGCCCTTACACGTGTATCATCACTTAGCCACCCCCCACGTGTCCCCACACATTTGTCGGCGGTAATTTATGGTGGTTGTGGTGCTTCTTGATATGCGAATATATTCAGATGGCGTCGTGAATGATGATTTTGTGTGTTTGAAAAAGTTTTGAATCTTATTTAATGTGCATATTGATACTTAAGTGGAAATGTGAGATGTTTTGGACACTAATATGTTCAGGCAATAATAGGCTCTATAAACTGATTATTTCAATAAGTATATAGAGAAGATTGTGTGATGATGTTCTAGTGCAAAATCATACTTTTCCACTAATCGATATATGTTGGAGTCGATTTTCGAATCTATGTATAGATTCAGATAGAGGCATTTTATATTGTTTTATGATTCGATTGAAGCTAGTGAAAAGTTGAAAACGTCTGTTGAAGTTATCAATTTAAATTCTTTTGAAAGAACGCATAAAAATGGACATAGAGTTTTCCTATTGTATTATAACGATGAAAGTTTCAAAGCCACGTACCTGTGTTTTCAAGTATGATAGAAATTTGATTCGCTTACCTGAAAAAAAATAAAATTTATTCATTATTCATCATTTTATATCACATTATCATATTCAAAATAAAATTAAGATACGTAAAACTCAATACGTTTTAAAAAAATAATGCTATTTTACTATTCTCTTGACCAGCATTTACAGATAACTTTTGCCATTTGTCTTGCCATTGCCTTTATCGTTGTAATATTCACATCTAATTTTCTCTTACGTTTATGAAAGAGAGTTAGTTGCGAATGTTAAAGCAAGAAAGACAACGGAAATATGAATGACAACAGCTTTTTGTAAACACCGCATCATTTTTTTTCAATTGCAATAGATTTCAATTTCAATAGAGTTAATTTTAAATTGTAAAATCTCATCGAGCCACCCTGTATTTAGAAAACCCACGCTTCCAGAAACGAACCGTGAACCTTCCAGAGGAACTTTCGCGGCTTTCGACCACCGCCCTTTGTCCCACCCTGTGCCCGAAATCGTCGGTTCGGTTTTGCGAAACGCAAACTCAACACTCGGGGAATTAAACTCGTCGTTTTGGGGCACAGATTAAGCCGGCAAACCGTTTAATCCCGCAATTGTGAGAGATGACCGAACGATCGGATGCTGTGCTATGTCTAAAATCTGCACACGCAATATAACTTGTATATGACGACTGAAAAGGCCAAGAGGTACAAGTAACTTCGAAGTGGTTTCAAGATAAGCGCGCATGAACCTACATGTATTAGGAAGAGGTCGAATGATTTGATGATACATCTCTACACACGATCCAAATTCGTTTATATCCTTTTGACCCCAAATGTATAGAAGTGGTTCCTGTGCATAACTTAATTTCGGCAAAAATGTCACTTGAACCCCTAGGCTTTTTCAGTCATCATATATACCCGGTATAAACGGCGCTCGAATTAAACTAATGGATCACAACTGGAATTAGGCGGGAAAACTTTAATGCGGGACCCGCTAGTTCAACGGTCAGAAACTAATTACGAAATAATTAGGAAAGTTCGCGAAGGTTGAAGTTTATTTTTTTTTTCATATAAGGAGAGGGGTTGGTTTGTTTGTACCTTGATTGTAGAAGTTGCAGTTGGGTACTGCTTCTAGTGCTTGAGGAGGAATCGGTTGTCCTCCGCTGCGACGCAAGGATGGTCCACGTGGTGGAACTTCAGGTGGTGCTGGTTCAGGTGGAGAATCTTCTCCAGGGTCTGAAATTAATAATTATAAAATATAATTTTAGATATAGAAATTTATTTTTGATTGGATTGAACAATTCTCTCATACAATATGGTCGATATTTTCGTCATATGTATTTTATTTTCAGCACGTGCTACGTGGTCGATGACCGTGACACGTGCTTCGGAAGAGCAAATGTTTCTTCGTTGCAAGACTTTTATGGGCGATCGTCAAACCGCAGGTTTTACGACCCAAAAGGATACCCGAAAAATTCAAGCCTTGACCGATACCTCGAGCACTTATAGATATACGAATTAACGAGAAAACCATCTAAGGCTCGCTTCAGATTGAGACAGAATATTTTTCCCAAAAAAAAAAAAAATCCTCGACGCAGTGAATTTTGACGGTTCGACACAATTCCCGTTCTCCCCCACGTTTCGCACATTTTCAATTTCGCCTTCAGACGAAGGGAAGCCTCCGAAGCTGTCAGATAAATCCCGTGCAACACGCTAATAAAATGCTCATCAATAGAAGAAAACCGCTGTGCGAATCCCCTTTTTGAAGAATTCCCTTTTTATTGTGGCGTAAATGTTTCTGAACGACTGGAAGGATCTGCCGCGGTACGAACGTACGTGTTTTTCGCCAAATCTCCTTCCTTACGTTTCTCTTTTTTATTTTAATGTTGCGCTGAAAATAAATTGCGTTATGTCGAATCTTATTTCACGGGATAAAAAAATCGGCCTAGAAATAAATTGATTTTTAAGTGTCGAGTGTGTCGCGTGACACTCTCCAAGGAATAACTTCGGTATCGAACAAACAAACAACTCGACTTCGTTTCGTATAACTTTCATTTGAATTTATTGCGTAGATTAGAGTTGGTTTTTTCAATCAATTTTATATAAATCTGTGATTTTGTTTTAATATATTTTTTCAAGTATTTACAGCTTTATTTAAACAAACTAAAACCGAATATAATCCCAAGCTCATTAAATTAAATAAATAAAGCGCATCAAAAGTTTCGCAACACATTTAGTTGCATTATTCGAATCGCGGCACGAAAGAGCTTACGAATGCTTAAATTGGTTTAACCCTAAACAAACTTCTCTGAAAATTGCATCAGGGATTTTCAACACAGTTCATGCATTTAAATTTCGCACAGAAATAAAAATCAAAAATAACCATGACTGATGCAGAGTCCAGCCAGTCTCGGATCCTGATCCAAGACGTAAGGTTCAGCTCCTCTCAAAGCCGGACCTTCGAGACCTGATGATGCACTGCTCGAAGGTGTCAACCCTCGACTTCTGCGACCCACAGCTCTTCCAGATCTACTGAGACTGGAGCTCGATGGTAACTTTTTGGGATTGGCCGTGGCATATATAATTTCACCTGAAAATCATGAGAAATATAAAATCAAAATGTGGTCAAGGATCACATATGAAGGCCTGTAGTGCCACCAAATAAAGAATTGAATATAAATTGTTATAATTACCATTTCCTTGTCTCATCCGATCTTGAGTTGCCGCATAATGGAGCCTTCTATTAGTGTTTTCCACCGGAAAAGGTGATGATTGTCTAAGTTGAGGTGATCTAGGAGATCTTGGCGGACCAGGAGCACCTCCAGGTCCTCCATCTTCACAATCAGATCTATACGATCTATGGTCACCTGTAAAAAAAAAAACACAAATTGTCTCAATTCATTTATATACTCTACTAAACACACACGAACAATTTCATTTACTACGTTTCAAATAAATGAAAATTAATCCAAGTGCTCATACAGAAGAAGACGACAATAACGTCCCGGACTCGACGTTTTCATTAAACCGCCAACACACGTGCGAAATCCTATACAAATAGAACGAAACCGCCCCGAGGTCCGAAAAAAAAGTTGACCCCGATATAAAAGTCCGAGAATGGAAAAACACGAAATGAAAAAGCGAGAGAACGGACCGAAATCTTGATGACGAGGTCCTCCGGAGAGACGACGGAGGCTTTCGAGGAAGGAAAGTAAGTCTCCGGGGCAAACAACTCAAGATTGAATATGAAAATTTAATCGGGTAATTTCGCGGGGGAGGAACGTACCCTTGGCCGTTCGGACCCCTGCTTTTGTCGGTGGTATGATGGATACGGTCGGGAAAATTCTCAAACTGTGTGCCGAGGTTCTTATTCGGGTATATGATAGTTGATGGTAAGCAAATTCATAATAATGTCGAGGAAAGTTTGAGAATTGTAGGTGTACAAAAATCCACGTGGAATTATTGCTGCGAAAGTGGGAGCTTGTGTATGAATGTGTAGTTGAATTGGTCATTCGGGTGCTTTTCTATTATTTTGTGGAATTTTTTATGTGGATTATTTTCGGAATGAAATGTGATTGTTGTGTAGTATGAAAAAATTGAGTTTTTCATAGCAATGTTTTTTAGATTAGGCTGGGTACGATTTATTTTGATATTGCTTTTCATAAATAGAACGAAATTAGATTTGAACAATCTCCGAAGTCTAAAAATATAAATCAACTAAGTAAAAGTAAATAAAATCCGCATTGAAGAACTATTTTAACAGAAGCGAATTGAACCTGAAATAAAAATCGATCGATGAAAAATGCTCGGTGCAAAACACATCGTCCGATCTATCGAAATATTGCAAGACCGCAATCGAACCTACTTTATTTGAGAGAGATCTTCGTCTCAAACACAAGACAAACACTGGATACAATCCGAACCGAGCACATTTCACAAATAAATAAATAAATACATACAAAAATACAAGCATCAAACAATAACGAACATTCCACTTTGAACGAGCGCACAGCGACATTAAGATTATTACTGTTGTCGTCCGCACTCGGAAGAAAATTCAGATGATTTTATTAAAGAATTTCCCCGTTTTTTTCTTCTTGTTCATCTTCCCTTTCGAGAAGTATTATATGGGAGAGAAATTGTACGCACAGATGGCGTGTACGTGTCTGTGTATCTGTGTATATACGAAATTTATATAAAGCCTTTAGATATAATGCTCTTAGATGTGCCCGCCGTTTTCATTTTCCCATCCACTTGCGCCTTTGATATATTAAACCTTTTATTGAAGAAACAAAATAAAAAGCGCCGGAAAAAATGTTTATTCCCCGAAGGCGGGCCCCCTGATTAATTTCCCTTCGAAAAGGTCGCAAAACTTGTGGGATTGTGGGATTTTACGACCTTTCGAGCCGGGCCCTTCGGAAAGCCCCACGCTCCATGTTAATTTCTGAATTGCAATAATAAAATGAACCGCAAGCTCTTGTTGTGTACTTTTGTGAATTTTCCGACTCGGATACGCACTTACTGAAATAAAACTGTTTTTGAACGAAAGCTTAAGCCCCAACGAAACGAGAATGTTTCGATTGGTTCATATATAACAAACAACATGCAATTTATTATATTTTTCATGTAAATTCATTTATTTGGTACCGATATTTTCACAAACATCAACTAAACCATAATGTAACTAAGATTTTATTTCTATTGAATTTTTTTTAATTTAACTAAGTTTAATGAAGAAATTGGTCCTTTTGGTAATGTTTTATCATTTCGTATGGATCAAATATTGGAAAGAAATAATTGACATTCCATAATAATCAATAAATTAAAAAAAAATACATGTGACTGGACTGAAATCACACATCCCATGTTATATTAAATCAACATGGCATGCACAAATACTTCATATCGCTATACCATTGGCTGAATATTAAAACTTAAATTGAATAAATGCAAAACATATTCGTTTCTAACCCTACAAAAATATTCTCAAGTAGACATAAATCTTATTCTAAGTCTTATATAGAATGCAATATATTTAACTTTTTACAACGCTAGTAAATTTTTTATAGCAATAAACGTTTTCCGATCAAAAGTTAGCAACTGGGTCAAATCGAGCATGTTTTATAGACTCGAACCCTATACTAATAAAAATGCGGATATGTCGCATACACACCATACAGAAATGAATAATCTAACAGTATGTTGTGCAAATATAATACAGAATATTGATACGTATGCATTGTGAGAGCTATTCTTTGTGTCGTGCAGATTGATCCGCCGTAGAAACAATGGGAACGAACGGTAAAAACAAGATGACAAATCGTAGCAGTTCTGCGTCATTAAATTTTATGTTCATTTATTGAATGGTAATAAAATCGGATAAGGGGATGAGTTTTTCGTGCCCAACGGAACAATGTACGGTAAACTCGCTAAACAATGGCGAATCCGTTCAAAGTATTCAATTCGATTTCCATACACGTTCCGATGAAATTATATAATTTTTACATATGAAAAAATTTGAAAATATATAATTAAATCAAATGATCGACAATACAAATATATTTAGATAAAATTCAAGAAGTTTTTACAAATCGGTATTACGAAACATCGACTGTACATGGGACAGATGTCCTCGCCATTACACTTGTAACACACTAAACCCGTTTTTATGTCCCGACAAACTGGAATCAACGACAATTTGATTATTATTAAAGGAAGACACCGTCACTAGTGCTACGCTCGTTTCCTTAATGACTTTCAGCTCGACTGGCTAACGATTTCAGCAACGACGATTTCGAACGAACGAACGAACGTTGTACCTACGCCTAATTTTATTTTATTACGCTTCAAAAGCAACGAATTTTGCTCCAAATGAGAAATTTGATATGTTTGTTCCGAGTCTCTGGGTTTTGTGAAACGCGCCGTTCGCTTTCGACGATTTTCATATCGCTCTCTATATGTTTTCGCATATTACTGAATAAAATAACATGAAAAAAATTTTTCGAGTCTTAAAACGAAGCTTATACTCTGTAAAAATGATTTTTCGATGAAAATATTCGAAACCGAAAATCTTTCATAACAAAACTAAGAATTAAAACGTGACGAACGAACGACTTTGAAGATGGTTGCGTTAAGCTTTTAGATTTTTTCTCAATTAGTAGATATATTTATTATATTACAACTATAAAGTAAACTACGATTAAGTCTCGAATGAGAGATTTAACGCTTAAGTCGTTCTCGCTATTTAAGACGATCTACTAATGCAAATCTGCGAAGCTGCAGTTTCAAGATACTCACTAGATGTCTTTGTATAAGATTTATTCGCACTTTCCATAAAATTACTATACGTACATTAGAAATTTATTCAAAACATAATCTTGTATAAAAATAAATCAAATCTGAATTTAAAAATATCCTGATCACCTTATCAATCAGCGACGCGTTACATCATTAGCATAGCTCGAGTTTTCATCGAACATAATTTTTCCCCATACACAATTTCCTCGTCTATTTAAGGATTTTAATGAGCTAATAGCGAACCGAGTCGTCTATCTCTAATCTGGGCTTAAATATTATTGTGCCGTTAAGCCGCACCAGTTAACGGCTAAGAGTCGAGATAAATCTGGCTTAATGAATTCAAGCATACGTTATGTATCCTTTATGAACGCGTTTATACTTCGGGAAGAACTCGAAAGCTCCGAATATAGACATATAAAGTCGATAAGATTTAATTTCACACGTGTCTGAAACGTGTATTTTTTTCTTTTCAGTCTAAACGTACCTATCTATCCAATTTAGTGTCTATCCATCATTTAAGGGAATGTTAGTACATGTGAAGGATTGATCGGAAGGGACGTCGATTAATGATGGTGTTTTTGTTGCACGCACCTATCATAAAATACCTTAAGGTATATGGGTATTGTTATTGGGGAAGCAATGTACGTGCACCTGGGATAACGATAACATATTATACAAAAAATATATAATTTAGTTGAAATTCTTATAATATAGTCTAAAAATTAAAGTCTTTGATATTATAAAAGTTGATGAAATATTATTTCTTGATATTTATATTTAATAAACATCACAATTTTTCTCTTTATTGAAAGTATATGGAAAATAATGTTATTTTCTTTTTTTATACGTAATTGGAGTGATTATGAAGTATCGTATTTTCTATTCATTTCTTTACCGATTTGAATGGATAAATAAAATCTTTTCATATGAAATAGAGAAAATTGGCATACTGATTTGATCCAATTATGTAGTTACCGAAGTGAAATATATTAAATTACAATACATAAAAATAGCATTTTCGAAGAAATTGCAATCACAGAAAATAATTTTCAAATTAACTGAAAATCAAGTATGAAACCTTGAGTCGATTTTATATGTACGATTTTTTTCTAAGCTCTTTCATGAACCATTGTCGATCGACTCAGATACGTAATTATGTTAATTTATGAGCATTCATTTCGATCGTTGATTAAAGCAATTTATTTCATGACTTCGACAAATGTCAATTTATTCTCAAAATACTAGCCTTTAATAGACTTGTTAACCTGTTAACTAATTATAGAAATATCAACCTATGAAAAAAAACTCACCAGTATATTGTTGGTGAGCTTGAGCCAAGAGCGAAGCGAAAACATGGGGATCCATCCTAGGAGCTTCATCTTCAGAACTACTTCCACGCCAATCCCTTCTTCTTCCAGTGCTACTTCCACCCTGGGAACCAGCCCTGGAACGTCTTCCGTTCCTGTTCAGCACCTCAGGCTCCATGGCGCCGACTCTTCACTCCACCAGCTTCAACTTCAGCTTCAGCCAAGAGCTGCCATGCCCTGAAAAAAAAACCGACACCAAAATCAAAAGCTGATCCCGCTAATTGGTCCATCGGACGTAATTAAATCGAGAGAGTAATCTGTTTTTCAGCCCGTAATGGCCTATCGATATCGAACGTTGGGGGAGTGTGGGGCGAGTCGGGTATCGGCGTCGGGTTGTTTATCTTGCCGTTAATTCTGTTTTTTCGTCATCAAATGAGTTTTAAGGGAAATAAGAGGGTAAACAAGGGGGAGGCTGGAACGGAGATGGCCGCTTCTCGGAAAAAAAGATTACGAACCTTCGGCTGACGAGTCAATGAATAGACATTGCTTTTTTATACGAAATTTCATTTTTTTCACCATTGCGTATAATAAATGCGAAGGTATTCGTTTTTCATATTTGATAAAATTCGATGAGTTTGTTCTTATATATTTTTTTTGCATATATAAATTTGTTTATTTTAGAATTTCGAATATCGATTGAATAATAAATTTTCAATTACTTATGTGATAATACATATATATTAAGCAGAATAATAGTTTGTATATTTGAAGCTTTATTCGATACGGACTTGAACAATGAATTCACTCTCGCAGTTGCTAACTCAACTGTTAACTTATTACTCGATTGAAATAGTAAACTTTCACAATTGCATTCGAGAGTATATTTACAACTAATGATAGCAACTGTTTGCTAAGAAACACGTTTAGTATCATCCAAATAAGAACTTAAAATTATATCTGCTTACAATTAGTATTTTTTTATATTCATTGTATCTTTAAGAGAAATATAACAATACGATATAATATGACGACTGAAAAGACCAAGGAGAATAAGTGACTTTGTGATGATATCGAGAAAAGCGCCCTCAAAGTTGAGCATGTACCTGCATGTATTAGGAATGATACATGTCGAATGATTTGATGATATATCTCGTCACACGTTTCAAATTCGTTTATATCCTTTTGCCACCAAATATATAGAATAGATTTCTGTACATAAGTCAATTTCGGCAAAAATGTCACTTGTGCCCCTTGGCCTTTTCAGTCGTCATATGATAATAGTGCTGATTTTTCTGTGTGTTTCAGTTAGTGTGGCACTCGAGTTACAATTTGCTATACACTGCTGTTATGAAGATTGTGTAAAATAAGTGTAGATGAAATCTAACTATATAATAGCGCTATTCTGTGTGTTTGCTGTGTGTCCACGTCACGCTCCAAAATTGCGTTCATATATTCAACAGGTTGAAATTGCGTTGATATATTCAACGAATCGATTGCTAGTAATTTATGAATTTCACAACTTCATTCCAACCAGAAATGTATTGTTATTTTCAACAGATTTAATACTCACACAAATAAAAGAAAAACTATGCAAAGCATCAATCTCAAACGAATCAACCACCAATATTATACAATCGAACAAACACTAGAACGACGACGGTTGGCCACTTCTGGCGAAAGTGCGGCCGCCATGAGACCCTATCCTCGGGATTAGTGTTTCGACACGTATTTATACACACCCCACAACCCGACCCATCTCACCCTCGACTCCCCTTTTCGACGACAATTGCAATGGTTTCGCACTTTGCACACAGTGCAGTCGTCGACCGGCGCTCAAACAATCGAGTGTTTAATGAAACGGTTTTTATTTCATCGGCTGGGCAAACATCCGCAAAAGCCGTAATAGATTGCCGCAGTTCTCTGTGTGTGCTTTGGTAATAAATATCGGGTCGTAAACTTGCTCGATCGTCGTAGAAAAGCTAGATTGAGTGCGAAGTACGTGCGAGGTTTAATGCGGGAAATGTTCGATATGCTTGTTGTTTGAACGATTTTTTTTTGTGTTATTGTTAATATTTTATATTTATATATTAGATGCTGTGTGTAATAAATTTGAAATTCACTACAGTAAACATCATATTATATCGTAAATATTTCTAAGAAGAGTGAATGCTCTATTGAACGATAGACTCTCAAGGTGATCAAACACAATTAAGATTTTGAAATTTTTATAAAATGAAAGAATTTTCTCTGAAAAAATAACAATAAGTAAAGAAATTATTATATCAACTATGAACTACATTGAAAAAAGAAAAAGATTTAGTAGAATTGAACGTTTTCATGGAATTTTATTTAGCACAGCCATGAGAACTTAATGATTCCAATACTGAGAATTATGTCGAAAACGCATTAATTCTTCTAATAATTATGGTAAATCGACTGTTCAATAAGTACGATTTGAATACATTTGTTTCTTTTCTCATTTTTGAAAGCTTATTACAAAATCTGCAGACTATTTATCAAATGATGCTTATACCATGTGAACCCAATTAAATTTCAAGTGTTTCAACACTAATTTTTTTACCAGAATATGATTTTTTTAAGAGATTTAAAGGCTTAAATAAAAGATATATCCAGCTGTCTCCAAATTTCTTTACATTTATTAATATTTTTGCTACAATAATCACAAAAACGAATACTGAATATCATTTTTATGAAAGAAAAATTGTGTAAAATGAGGCAATCCCGAATAACCAACGAGCGAATTTCCACCCGTCGCCCATCGAAAACTTATCAAATTGTCATTTATTTTTCAAATTCAATCCCTTTGACATCGAAATGAACAATTTCAATCCACGTTAAAGCATAATACGAATCGGGTGCACACACCTCATTCCGCGTTCATGCGATTTTTCGCGCGTATCGGACCTTTCACAAAGCCCGTTCGAGAGATGAAAATTTTCAGTCCTTTTTTTTCATCATCCTATTTTTTCACAGAATTCTACTCGTTTTTTTCTACCGACGCGCAATATGTATGTATATATTTTTTATCATTTTATATTTTTTCATCATTTTTTCGGTAGAAAGGGGCGCAATAACCGTTCGGCGTGAATATCGGCTGGTGAAATTTCGCATTCGGCTTCGGTCGATTTTTGCGTCGCTGCGTAAACAGGACGAGGTTTTTCCTTTTATAATAACAGGCCATCGGGGTACGAAAATGAAAACAGGATTCAAAATATGGCTAATGAAATGTTTATGGATGCCGGACCCTCCATGAATGCCTTTTGACATGCACCACATAGAAAAATAGTGTGATTGAAAAACATTCAGTGCTGTAATAGGTATTCAAAAGTAGGTCATTTATTCTGTTGAATTGATAGATATTTTTTCCATGGATAGTTATAACTGTTGCTATTCAATTATTTTTATTTATCAATTAATATCATTCACTCTAAAATGAAGAAGGAAGCTGTCAACCTGGAAACTCCATAGAGTAATATCAATGCACATTGAATCGATTGAATTTAAGACCGATTTTTTTTACCTTTAATTTGAGAATAAAACGAATTTAAACTACACGTGATTCTTCTTATGATATGTCAAAATCTGGGGGAAAAAGATGGATGTATGTATTGTTGTACGAACTATAGTATGTCAGTCTCTTTCAGCGGCTATTTTGACAGTTCATAGTTGTAGTTTGAATTTGTTTTATTCTCAAATCAGAAGTGAAAACACCAGCCCTTAATCGATACTGATAAGGTGGACAATGATCATTTTTAAGAATGGTTTGGTCAAGTTTTTTCGAATCAAATATGTTTTGCATTAAAATCCGATAAACGATAAAATTCCAACAGTCAAATCGAAAAATTATAACAAACGATTCCATCGACAGCAGACAAATTCCAACAAAATCGTAAACTAATGACACGAAAAAAATCGCAAGACGAGTGTCTCGGTTTTCCGATAATTGGAAAATTTTCCTCTCTTCGAAGGAACGGGAGAGGAAAAACTCTCTCCGAGCATCCGATTTGAATCAATTAGACACCAGTCGCCGGAAGGAAGAAGACGAATAAGCATCCTTCCAGGACACGGCTCGTTCCTTTTCCAATAGGTACCCTTGTAATGCCTTCGAACGTATCGATTTCCCGTCTATCCTAATTTCGGGAATCTCGGGAACGGAGCTCGCTCGGGATGCTGCGACCGCAAAGCCCCGTCGCGCATAGCAGATGGCCGTTTTCCATTTTGCTCCGTACTACGTCTGTACCGTTTTACACGTGTACAGAGTAGGTCAAGGAGAAATGTTTTTTTTTATGTAAAATCGTGAATTTTAAGGTATTTTCGATCGATTATGTAAATGAGATTGATTTGAGTAAGAAAAAAAAATATAAAATATATATTATGAAGGGGAAAGATTTTCGTTTGTCTATTTATAAATGGTTATTTTACATGTTCTAATACTAAAATTAAGCATTTTTTTTAGCTAGAACGAAAAACGTAGTATAAGAAAGGATGCTTGTTGTGTATCTGATAAGAAATGTTTTTTTTAGTGATCGCATAAAGTGATAAAATGGCAACAATTTATGATTAATCCAGCTATGAAAAAAGCGTCCTATATTGCACTCACGTATTTTTCTAGAAATAAGTCATTTTTATTGAAATTAAATTTTACCGATTTTGGATGTTTAACAAATTTTTAAAACAAATTTTCGTCTTAAGGAAATATGAGCAAAATATGATGAAAATTCACCTAAAAAGACATTAAACTGAACAAAACAGATAAAATATGCTGTCATTAGGAGGTTCTATTTCAGGAAAAATACGTTAATGAAAGGAAAAACGCGTATCATTTGTCTAACCAGAAAAGATTGCGTTTCTTGCTCAAGTGCTCAAATCTAGAGTAAGAAAAACAAGTTTCAATAAGATTCTAGCTAGAAAATAAAATCGATACATATCAGCTCATAATCCATTCCTATTAAAGTCATAGAGTTAAACGGCTAATATAATAAGCAGCTGTATACCTATTCATATCCATCTTTTGATATCTACCTGTACAATTTATAATGAAAACTTTGCCTATTGAATCCTTATTAGTAGCTACTTAACAAACGAATCACACGAAAAATTTTGAAAACGAACAATTCATGCCACTTTTAAAAATTTCAATAGTGATTTCCTATATAGTTTTCGATAAAATTCACCACCTATCTTTAGACCACCTTACACTTTCGGAACAGCCGTGTCGTATCGTATCGTATGGCTCTCTTCTCTTGTCTTGCCGCTTAAGTGGTACACACTATCGAGGCCCGTTTCCAGTAACGTAGTTTTCCTGGCCAAATACGTACACCCCTTGAACCCACGATGTCGAATTATGCCCGCCGTTGTTCTCCACTGGATGCCGTTTTATGGTGAGATTGGATAAAATGTTTTATTCACGCCGAGATACGCTCGTATGTTCTTACTTGTTATGCGGCTTCAGGTTCGTGGATCTCGAGTGCGTTTATTCAGTTTTATGCGTCGATGTAAGAATTGAATATATGGCGGATGTTTTCGAGTGAATTCGAAGATAAAAAGGCAGCGTAACAAACGCGTCGAAATATTACCGCATATTGCAGAGATTGTGCCAAAAAATAACAGGAATTTACTAGAACGTATAAAACATAGGCGAGGACAAGATGCACCCGCGGGGATGCGCGCCATTTACGGCTCTCGTAATCCTCGCACAAAAGCACCAACGTCTTCAGCATCCACCACAAACACAAATAACGCCATTTCAGTGCTTTTCAACATTTTCACAATCATAAACCCTTTTTGAGAAAGATATGTGGCTAAAAACACATCGAGCATTAGAGCTTTAGAGAAAAATCTGGCAGATTTTGCTAAGATCAAACATTTTTTTCGACATGTTTAAAATTCTTAAATTTCAAAAAAATACAATTCAATAAGCGATAACTCAATCGAATAATCATTGATGAAGCATTATGAAGTGTTAATGCATCCTGTATCAATTCAGCATAATCGTTATGTAGGGCTCAAATTGGAACTTGTTGAATCCTGGAGAAACACATGTTATTTTTCTTAATTGATTGAATAATAAGAAAACTCGATTTGATTCCAAAAAAGTGTTAATTCATCACATTACAAATGATTTCCTAGGAATAGATAACTCACCTTAGAATATCGATCAAATTCAATCTATTCTGCGACACCTATTGTGCTTTCTTATTTATTCTACGAATTAATTTTCAAAGCCTGCACAAATAATAAAAACACAATCTAATCAATGAAAAAGCATACAAGTCAAATTTCAATCATGGACAAATTTCACAATATTCTCATGAATCTGCTTCACTTTCATTCAATTTTTCTATAGTAAAGTACCGATCGACTCATCAGGACCTCTTCGGAGACCACGGCCCACACTTTGGTAGTCTCTGGAGCGTTGTATACGTGTGTAAAACAGACGTATACGAGCATATGTGTAATGTATGCTTCCGAGGCTGCGGCGCCTCCGGGATCAGCTCAAATTGAAATTCCTGACGTCGGAGTCGGGGTCTGTTCCCTCTCATGCCGCTCGCGATATTATAAGGCTTTATGGGTGCGTGCCGAAACAAAGGAACGATAAAAAGGAATTTATCTAATACCGAGAGGAGAGTTTGACGTTTGACACGTGATACACGAGAGATCGGCGACGTGCCGTCGAACGATAGAGCGCTTCCAGAGCGAACGGGAGATTTTCCGCGGAAAATTCGCGCTTTTCCGAAGAAACCGGATGGAAATTCAATGGAATGAGTATTTGTGTGAAAATATATTTTTTTAAATGATTAAGTTCTTGTGAGTTTTCGTAGGTATAAATACAAGCGTCTTAAGCATTTTCAATGAATCGTAATATTATATTCTATAATTTTTGTTTTTTTTTCGGATAAATTAATACTTAAATGATCAAACTTTAATCTATTCAAAAGCACATATTTTAAATTTAATATTTGAAAAATATTTGTAGTGTAGATTCTATAAAAAGAATGATGTGTATAAAAAACAAATCGTCAATCGATAAATATACAATGATTTTAAATAATAAATTGACTGTTTAAATGTTTTTGTTCATTTGTTTTAAACATTTTTTCAGAAATTCGAATGCATTTTCGGTAAAATCTCGAGGATTTTCGGAAAATTCTAGTGACTGCCATCTATTAGACTCTCGTAAAAGCTTGAAGGAATCGCGAGTATTTTTCAAACAAGAATAGATGGCGGTATAAACTCTTTTTCAGTAAATTCAAATAAATATCGTTAATTTAAATTTTCAAAGAATAATATAAATTTAATTTAACTTAAATTTTCTGAATAATCACTTATTAAATTTTGCGCAAGACCTTTAAATTAGATTAAGATAATTGAAATCAATCTCTCACAATCAAACGTAAAATTCAGAGAACGAAACGTCTCCATATCGCATTTTAAAAAATCACCGCCATTAAATCAGTACATTTACCACAATTGCCTTCCATTTTGCAACCCCTAAAACCATTTCTAAACTTTCACCCCGCGCAAAGGATTCATCGATATCCATTTTCAACGGCATCAGAACCTCAACTCAACTCACACATAATTCACTAATGACAATTTTTTTCTTCTAGTACTTGAAGAAGTCACTTAAGATCGTCACGAGCGAGTACTAAAAATGAGAATAAGCCTGATTATCGCCCGCTAAACGAATAAAGCCACTTCGTTCGTAGAATTCTCTCGTTTTTCCCACCGCATTGTGTATTCAACGAGCGCGCGAACAATTGGTGTCTTTCGCATTTGCAACGTTCGAGTTTAAACACTTTGGCAAAGGCACACCAACACATTTTGACATTCGACGAAACTCAAATAAACACATTTCATGCACACATATCCGCGTACGACGAGAGACCTCAATCTACCCAACTTTGCCCCCCCGACGAAATAAAACAACGACAGAAACTTGCTCTGTTTACCCATTTCTCATGACAAACAGTAATCAAGAGTTGTTCAGCAGTTCTCATATGCTTCGGCTGAAAAGTCAACACAACTATTTTAACTAATGCGAAAATCGTCAACGAAACCGATCCCCCCTTCGCTTTCGTTTGACAAATATAAATACGTTGAATGCAATTGGTTTTTAAATTTTTCATTAATTCGACATCTTGTATTCGCTCGAATTACTTACTTAACGTATGACGGTTGAAAAGCACAAAGGGTACAAATGACCTTTTATATCGAAATAGATTTAAGTACAGAAAATACAGGTATAGAACCATTTTCTGCACTTGACTCAATTTCTATAAAAAGGTCATATGTACCCTTTGTGCTATTCATTCATCATATGAACGTATTTATGAATATTAAATTAAACCCACATGAAACTTGAGCTTCAATTTATCAAAATAATTCAATCAAAAGTTTCATTTATGTATGTAAATGAATACGAGTTTTAAAAGTTCAAAATAGTTTCTGAGTACAATTTACATTCAACAATTTCAACTTGTTTCAGTGGTTTCTTTTTATTAAAACAAAAACGATTTTGAGAAATATTTCAATGTTATCTATTATGCTAAAACACTTGAAATATTCAGAAACGAATTTAAAACTATATCTCGAAAGATTTACATACGCTTCGCCTTATCATCCCACGGAGCGCACGGCGATAAACTAAAGCGGCGTTCACACAACGAAAGCACACACATCGCACTCGAATTTCATCGTTCAAAAAACTAAAAAGCACATACGCACAGCATATAAAAAAAACATTTTCCTCTGAAAAACGAAAAACGGTGATAAACGCGCTTACGCTACCGCCGCGTGCTAACGCCAGTGATATATCGCAGCATCCCCGGCCCCAGATAAGGGCGAAACTTTCCACCTATTTATCCATAATACCAGTGCTGTATAAAGCCTTCGATCGTTATTTTTTAAATTAAATAATCAGTACGTCTTAATATATTATTTTTTTATAGGTGCTGGTATTTAATTTTTGAAAATTTTCAATGAATCAATCACTTTTGAATCGAAGGAGCAACTATTTGTAAAGGTAGGAAATCTGAAGAATATTCAGCGCACAAAATATTGCACTAATTTGAGAAATTTAATCGACAGTTATAATGTGGATGATTTTTTATTTAATAACAGTTTCGTAGTGCGTTAAATTGACACTTATTTTCGAATCAAATATTCGCAAGAAACGATCAAGTTATAATATCAATTAAGAAAAACATGTGAATCTGACTAAAATATAGCATAAAATGAACAAAGCTTCACGAGGACACTAAAATTAAGCACATTATGCACAAACGATTCATTAATTAATTAATTTGTTATTTCAGGTAATGCTACCCATTTTTTTAAATTTCTCAATTAATTCACTTTAAAAACACAGAACCAACCCCTAATACTAATTGTAACAACTCCGAAAAGTAATTAACACACAAGAGATGGCACTAAAATCAAATGAATTCAATCAACACAGACAATACAAAAAAAAACTAATTTTCAAAAACAATTTCATAAATTATTAAATCAACACTTTTTTCGAATCAAATATTCACAAAATCAATAAAAACGCCACGAATATCTCACCAGAATCCAACAAGACTCGAACCCAATATCACGATTGAACTGAATCTAGACGCGGCATACACAAAAGCTCTATACATCTATTCACTACATACAGTAATCAGTGGTATATTTAATATATACATAGATATGTAGGTACCCTTTGCCACAAATGGAGATGTCGTGTATGGGATGAGCGCGAAACCGAAACTCGTTCAGCCAGAGCCGGAGTGCGATTGATTGATCGATCGATCGTCAAATATTTATCGGGGCGGAATTAGCGCCTGAGGCGGCCCTTTTATTATTATTCGTTAGGGGGGGGATGAGGGGGTGTTTTTTCGTGATGTTCGAAAATTCTTGTTTGTCGATGGCTTGTTGGTTTCGTTTATTTTTTTCGATTGGGGGTGTAATGGGGGTCGTTTTGGTATATGGGTGTGTTTTGAATTTTTGACATGCGCCAAATATGGAAAACCACGATATTTATTACTTACGGTTTCGACAATCTGCTAATTTTGCATAAAATCAGTCGCTAATAGTATTATTGTTTGATTTCAAAAAGAAAAACAATAATATTGGCATTGAGTCTAAAAATATTGAGGATTGAAATTTCACTAGGTTTTTTTTTAACAATATCAGCTATAACATTGAAATGTGATTTTTTTTTTAGGATATATTATGAGATAACTGTTTGGCAATTTGTTGGATTGAAAACGCATTACTTTGAAATGAAATTCAGTATTCCATATTTGCTATCCTTTGACTATTTCATATTTTAAAACACCACCGTTCCATATTTGAGACACCTATGACGAAAAAATATTTTTTCAGTTATCAACGTTTTTTTCATATTCGAGAGATTATTTCTTCCTTTTACTATAATTAACACATAATCAAGTATATTTGACCTCAATCTATTTCTTAAGACCGTTAATTTTCATTCATTTGTGGAAAATACACACTTAAAACTTAGATGTTTCCATATTTAGGAAATTTTTTTTATATACTATTAATTAATTTTCTCCGTTATGTATCGTATAAAATACGAAAAAGCTATAAAATCTTTAAAATTTATATACGATACGCAAATTTTTAAGAACACGCTGTATATTTAAGGTCGGTTTTCGTATCCCAAGTCTTCGATGGGAACGAGCAGCGGTGCGTGTAAATGAAATTTAATTGATAAGACGCGCGTGTAATTGACGTTCGTATCTCGGAACGAATCGAACAAGTTCGACAAAGTGAAGTTCGACGACTATTTCTTGTGTGGAACACACAAATGTATTCATATAGCTTTGCATAGATACAGCCTTATAAATAGCTTCATGTAAATGTGGTTGAGAACAATTCGATGTTTCTTTGAAAGGTTCGTACTTGTACAGAAATACGTTTTATTTCATTTCGGCATTAATAAAGTATTGCTATTTGATGTAATCAAATGAATATTAAAGCGTACATTGAACATTTAAATTACTGTGATGTTTTAAATCATCGGTTTACTTTCGGGACATTGAAGTATTTGTGTACGAGAAATGATTAATTGCGACAAAATAAAACGACACACAACGTAAAAACATTCGGAAAATTAACGATAATTAATACCTGCAACACATGGCGCACTAATTAATTACAACAGAAATAAATTCGAACACTTTGTTACAAGCAATTATCGAATATTTCACGTTTATGATAAATATCATATTTGCATAACAAATTGGATGAATGTACTCAAAATCGAAAAACACAATTCAATTAACACGAAAATTTCACTGACTCTACATGCATTATTAATTTTTCGTTTCCCATGTATATAATTATACTCGTAATTTGAATCAAAAACCATATTTACAATAAGTAACAAATCTAATTGTTTATTTAAACTAGAATCATACATATCGTTTAAACTCTAATTAACACATGACCGAAAAGACATTAGAGCTTTGTAATTATCAAAATATTGACAATTCAAATCAAACAGACAAATCGACAAACTTTCGACATTGCTTCACATATTTACTTTGTCACACTTAAGCTAAGCTCACACCACCAAATCAAAACATAACATTCTAAAATTTCTCAAGAAATATAATACATACATACAATTTAAACAAGTAATTACACGTACAAATACACGCCACTAATTTAGCTCGTATTTCTAATATCGGATATGCGACCCTGATGGAAGGTTCTTAATTGGTAAGTAAGTGAGCAAAACGGTAGGGTCTGAATAGACCCTTTCATGTGTAATATGTTATTGCAGACCACACATAGAGCCTTAACTCTCTATAGAGGCCAAAGTTCACAATGCGAAAAACACTTGACTGTAATCAAACGAAATCGATACGTCACAATATCTAAAACAATTTTTCTATAGTTTGAGGGAAAATCGGTCATTTTTACGACTTTTGTATAACGAAATGAATTTTTTTTTCGGCAATTTCTTAGCGATTATCGACGTATAACCGAACAGATGTTGTTGGCTGTCGTATAAATAATTCAAAGCGACGCGGTCGCTACGTTCGAATATTAATTGTCCAATTTTCCGGGCTCGCTATTAAAGCGCGTGTTTATTTTATGATCTTTTGTATGTGCGTGGTTTTTTTTTCAGGTGGTTGGGCGTTTCGAACTATAAATAACGAAAAATTCCTCATTGTGGATATGAATTACGAGGACGTTCATTTTTTTTAATATCCGCACCGTATGATGACGCAGTTAACACATGGAAAATCTTGGAAAACTCGCATAGAAAATTCGACTGTTCTATGGATATACTCTGAACTAATCAACAGTAATGACTTAATGACTGGAGATTTCTCTCACACATAACTCGCTTATTATAAAACTTAGAACAGTCTGACTTTTCAGAAGTTTGGATATTAAACGCTTTTCTCTCTCTTTCGGTTGAGAATTCGATTGCGTCTAATTAAAACGAATACGCTAAAAACTCTACCGAGCGAAAGAATATTTGCGCCTGAAAAAAGGAAAAGTAATTTTTTCCCTCGGTGGCTGAAAAAAACGAGAGAAATGAAAAAATGCGTATATATAAGGTAGTTTCGAGGGAGGTAATTAGTGGGTGAACTTTAGCGTGGCGAGGCAAACATCATTTTTCTTTGAGCCATTAACTTTATTTGCTTTCGAGGGGAGTTGGGAGCGAAATTCGAACGTTAATTCCTCATTGCTTTCCCTTACAATATTCATACGTAAATTACTGTAATTCAGTCACTGTAACTGTAACTGACCCGCGATCGAATCGCTCTAACTGACTCACCTTTAGCGACGATGATCGAACCTTAAGGTGATTCTCTCGTTAGTGTGATTTGGGCGAAATTTAGCGCCGAAGGATTCGAAATTGATGTGTTTCGTTATTCGAGAGGCGCGTAAACAAGCGGTCGAAGATCGAAGGCGCCAAAAGGGGTGCGGTCCACTGGCGCCACTTGTTAGTCCCTAGGAACTAACTAGTGCTTCTCAAACATTCGAATAGTGAATCTATCGAAGATCACTAGTGATTATAGAACGATAGTTTCGATGTTGAGTTTATAAATTGGCGCTTTGAACGATCTATGTGTCTTTCCGCGCGTTTGAATCATAAGAGTGTAACTGGAAACTCGATTTATCTAAAATATTATGGAAGAGAAAATATTGACTCTAAAGAGTGTAATTCTTTTTAAGAGATAGTATTTTATTCGTTTGATAAGATACTCAATAACATTTTTGTATTTTTCACCCTGTAGAATTTGATAGTTCTTATCACTAAATCGCTTGACATAATCGAATAAAGTGACCGTAATACTTCGAAAAATATGAATTTAGGGTAGAATTTATATGAATAGGCTTGGTTAATTTTAAATATTTCTAGTATAAGTAATGTTTTCTTTGATCTTCTATTGAAACCTATATCAATCAATATTCATATTTTGATCAGAGAAACAGAGTTTAGAAGAATGCTTATCATCAGCTTAAGTCTAACTATAAAAATCATTCCTCCTTACACTATATCCTGATTCATACATCCATAGATACTGTTTAAACACTGAAAATTTCTAAAATCAGTTGTGGCAAGATCAAATAACGAGAAAACTGTAACATCTGTTTACACAACAACTTCATACTAAACAACTATTTTTTGATATCCTCACACAATTCTGAGATATCGACGACTGCTGCACTTTCCCCATGAGCCACATTTACCCAATCAACCTTAATTTTTTTACGATAATACATCAAATACCTATTTTTCTTCCCACAAAACATCTAAAAATAAAAACAAAACATTTGAAGAAACACAGAGTCCGAAGGTAAGAAGCAGGTAAGTGATACAGGAGGCCCACCCACCCACCACCCACACACAAACCGACCCCCATAAAGCAGGGGGTGGCCAGAGCACTCCCCTTTGGCCCACGAAAACAAACTTGGATCGTAAACAAGCCGAACCGACCGGACAAAACAGAACCGGGTTTTCGACCCAAAGAAGCAAGAACCTACGAAAACCCGCGGCGAAACAACGCGTTCGTACTTTTTTTCTTTAGTTAAGGTCGGTTTTTAGTGTTTTGCGTTAGTTTCGGTTTTAATAGTGCTTTTTTTGTCTTGTGTTTTTGCTTGTTTTGTGCGGAAAAGGCTTAAGTTTATGGGCTGTATACGCTGTTGATGTTAATTATGGTCACTTTTATAAATGAAATTGATACACAATATGTTGAATTTTTCATGAAATTAATGTTGAATGGTTTATAGTTTCTTTTATCAATTCATCAATGATCAAGTATGGTTTTTAATTTTACATTTGGTACTAAAATTTGTAATGAATTTCTTGGAAAAACTTTAAATTAAAACACTGCATAAAACATGAGTTATCAAATAAAATGTTAATTTTATATACTCCATCAACAATCTATTCTGAGTAATGTTTTCGTTTAATAGAATTTTTCTATGAAAATCATTCAGAATATTGGTAACAAATCAAAAATTAAGAACCTCACATAATTATTCTTTAAATTATAAAGCCATTTAGTAATAATTTCACGGAAAAATGCAACGCTTATCAAATTTATCGAAAATATCTGCTATTCCTCTTTATGTATATGTTTTTAAATACAAAACATGGTAAATATACAATATTAAATTACACATGAGATCGAATGTTTCAGTTGTTCGATTTCTCTAGAAAGCATATTTTCATTTCGTCGAAATATACAATTTTGTTTCGAACACAATTTTCGATTTCGTTCTGATTAAAGGGCAACGTTGAAATATGATCTGGTGAGTGGGAAAAGTTTAGATCGTAACGTTAACCAGTCAACAAGTAATTTTCACATTTTCCTTATAAAATTTATCTCCACCTCAAAAATGCCTTGAGAAATAAGATTAAAAACTTCATTTTCAAAAGAATTCTTATACCAAAATTATACAAAACTTCAAATAACATACTTTCAGTTAAGGCTGTTAATGTATCTTTTGAAATTTATAAATATTCAATCGCTGAAATATATTTAATATGACATGGAATATTTAAATTAAAATACTTGAAATTTTTGATACAAAATTATATCACTTTTTTTCATAAAATGTTTGAAATATTTATAAATTATATGAGCGAAAATGAAAGCTCAAATACGCGAAATATTAAAGCTCGAAATAGGATATCGAGAGACATCGAGTGTCTCATTAAAATAATTCTATAGAATTTCCAATAAATAAACATTTTCATGAAAATTTCAAACGTACAATACGTTAAATATAAATAAATTTATTCAAAAAAATCTAGAAATATAAATGAAAAAAGACGATCATGAATATGTCAAAGCTTATTTATATCTGATTGAATATTTATACACATATTAAATTGGATTTGTTCATTTCGTGAAATACTTAAAGTTAGGTACCTACTTTAAATTATACACATATGATAACTGGAATAGCCAAGGGATGTAAGTGACATTTTTAGCAAAATTGAATCATGTTTAGGTTTCGCTTCTGTGTACGTTCATATCTCAGGATATAAACGATCTTAAAACTTGTACCAAAATATAATATCAAATCACTCGACCTCCTCCTAATACATGTAAGTAAATACTCAACTTTGAACGTGCTTTTCTTAAAGTCACTTGTACCCTTTGGCCTTTTCAGTCATCGTACAAAAATATTAAACAAACCATCCACGAACATCCAAGAAGAGTCAAACGCGATCGAAGCAAAATTTGTATGGACGGTCCATACTCGAACGCAAGACTCGTCTATTCTTTTTTATGTTATTTTTTCAACTCACATCTCAAACGAATGGGTTACTCTGTTTTATGGTGGTCGATATAAAGGACGATATAGTTATGTGCGATCCAAAAGAACACGCCCATAATACAGACGACTCGGTCAGCACTTTTCGGTCACAGTCGAAAGACGGAGTCCAGAAATAAAAATATATAAAAAGAGCGAGGATCCAACTTGAATCCGGAATCCGGAGATCGGGGATATATGTCTCCCGCAGGACGATCATAAAAAATAAGAAGGGATTTTAAGGTGTCTTAAAAAATAGTGCTATCCGGGAGAGTCAAATTCGCCCTTAAGTGTGATGAAAAATGTTATCGCTCTATGAATATGCGCCTTTTGGGCGAATAAAAGCTGTTTTGAGATATCCAATTGCATATTAAATTTAATAGCTTTTTGTGCTCAAATATTTTTTTTATTAGCATTTTATCAAAATTCAAGCAATGATTGAGTATCATATGACGACTGAAAATGCCAAAGGTTGAAATTACTTCGCAGTGATTTCGATAAAAGCAGACTCAAAGTTGATCTTGTACCTACTTATATTAGGAGGAGGTCGAGTAATTTGATGATCCGGTTCCAAATTCGTTCATATATTTTTACCACCAAATCTATGTGCGTACGTAGAAGCGATTACTGTAAATAACTCAATTTCGGCAAAAATTTCACTTGAACTCTTGGCTTTTTCAGTCGCCATATGTAATATTAGATACAGATCGAAAACAAAACTGATTTCATCTCACAAAGGAAAAATCATTCGAAACGAACGTCGAAAACAAATCGATATCCAAACAAAGCCATACATCGGAAATTCGGCATCCGTTTGGAGGCAAATTCGAAAATTGCGCAGTGTTTGCGATTCCGAACATCCATCCGATCGTCCGGATCCATAAAGCAAAATGAAATGAAAAAATCTCAAATAAGAAAAAAATAAAGTAAAAAGAGCGGATTAAAGTCGACGTTTTCCCAGGCCACACTTGTGCGAGCACAAAACCGTTCGTTCGAAACGTTTCTAGATGAAATCGCGGCGCGTTTACATTAGCGAAAGCTCGACTGCTCTCGGTACAGTTCGTCCCCAACAGATAAGCAAGAGATGTTCTCTCTTCTCTCTCTGAATTCTCTGCAGCAGTGATTCTTCATCTTTTTACATTCTAGAATAGATAAAAATAGATTTTCATCCAATCGATCTAAGTTATTATGCTCCAAAGAGACATAAACGCACGAATCTCATCAAATTAGCCGCTCAGTCCATTGAGTGATTTATTCCACTTTAAAAAATATATATTTAAATTTTAAGCACTCGATGTGCCAATCCTAAATTATTTTATCTTTTTATATGAAATAATATTTTAGAAAATTAGTTTGACCAATAAATAATAAACTATTTATATCAGAAGTCATTCAAATTGATTATGTACTCTAATGTGAACTGAACAAATCCTTAGCTTATTATAGATAAAAAAAAATTGTATGTTTATGATTTAGAATAAGTTACGACTAGAAAGGCCGAGAGGTAAAGTAGCATTTGGTGGCAAAAAGATATAAACGAATTTGAAACGTATACCGAGATATATCATCAAATCAATCGACCTCCTCCTAATACATGCTCAACTTTGAGCTTACTTTTCTCGAATCTATTTCAAAGTCACTTGTACCTCTCGGCCTTTTCAGTCGTCAAATATAATAATTAAGATATTAAAGGTAATTTTGAAGAACGCATCAAACACGTTGAATAAATTTTATTCGTATAAAGTTAATCACGCAATGCACTGAACAGCAGAGTTATAATTCAAATGAATCTAAACGCATGCAGCCATCAATTATTTGAATTAAACAAAATTAAATTGAAAACTAAACAATTCATTTGATTTAAATCAATCATAAAATTTCAAAAATCTAAAAATCGACGTTTCAGTATTGGAAAAAGTGTGTGGAAGCTTAAAAATGTGAGGTTCGCTCTTTCGTATATCGTTCGTAAATTGTTGGGGCACACGCGTCTGAAAAGTCGATAGCTTAAATCAAGAGAGGAAAAAGGACGTCGTGGAAAATGTTTGATCAGATTTTCTCGGGTGCTGTCGCTTCGCTCGAAGAGATATGTGTTTTAATATCGCGCTCACGAAAACTTTCGCTCAAAGTTGTACGGATGTCGGTTCGAGTTGCTCGTTCCGCAGAGTGCGTAACTGCTCTCTGTGTATTTTCAACTCTACGTAAATATTCACATATAATATATGTATACGAGAAGAAAATAGAGAGACTAATATATTTTACAAAAATTACAAAAAAAAATATTTAATCGTGAATGCACGAGGTGCGTTAGCTTATCAAATTCCATCTTAGAAAAATTTATACATAAATTATATTTTCAAATTTTTTTCATTTTTAAATGAAAAAAAAATTTCTTTAAACGTGGTTAAAAAAGTATAAGAATATTAGTCATAGCGGGAAATTAGCTTTTCTATTCCATATTCATAGAAATTTTCCGTCAATGAAGATAACCCATCTAAACACTGTTCCTTACTTCAAATTATTCAAATCAATTTTGAAAACGTATGAAGTCTCCACAAAAAACATTCTCATCAGAAAATATGTATTTGTTTTCAATAATTTCCTAGACATTTTTTATACTAAATCATCGTTGATAAGAAAAAGCCACCCACGCCAGTCAATGTTCAGCGGTAGCTCAACCTACGACAACTCTAAAAAAATGTAACAATGGAACAATTTTTCAACTATTTGACGACTGAATAGCACAAAATATACAAGTGACCTTTTTAATTGAAATCGTGTTAAGTATGGAAAATGGTTCTATATATGATACAGAACCATTTCATTCAATTAGTCATATATAAAATTTGATTTTGAAAAGCATTTCGATTGAAAAAAAAATTCCAAAATTAAATTCGATAAAAATCGAGCCTCGTCCAAGATTATACATTGTTCAAATTTAGCATTATATTTAGAATGACAATATGCGATCGCAAACAAGGGGTCGTATGTGTCCAAGGCCGGTCGTTTTGTTCGACGGGATAATGGGCAGGGTCGTTAAGCTGCAGCGGCGGTAACATCATCAAGCTCTGATTTCGCCGGTCTTGGTGGTACAAAGCACTTCTGGGCGGGCGTAAGCCCTAAGCCCTTGCGTAACCCGCTAACCTAATTAATATTGCTCAAACGCGCAAAGCCCTAGCGCGTTAGCCTTCTGATTAAGTCTGCGGAGATCGTATGAGAAAATTTCCACATTTAAAAAGGACCGAGACTGATTCGAGGACTTCATATGTGAGATTTCGCATCGGATTGTTTAATTAAGTATACACTCGTATGTATGTGGACATACAGTGTTGAATGAAATTATATGCTTTTCATGACTAATTTTAAAACGCCGCTTTTTTCAGATAAATTTGTACTTAATGGACATGAGAGTTTTCTTTATAATAGAAAAATGTCAAGTATAGTTCTTGATATTTCAATTTGCACCAACATTTTGAATGATTTCCATGAAAAAAATTCAATTAAGCGAAAACCTAACTCACTGTCAGGAGGACTTATAATATTTTGCAATAATTATAGAAGTGAATAAAAATAAGAGTCTTCATATAAAATATTAATTCTATACACTTCGACATTAATCTTTTCCGAATATGTTTCAGTTTGAAGGAATTTTTTCATGGTAATCATTTTATATTTTGGTATTAAGTATAATATTTAGAACTTTACTCGACCAATTTTTAAATCATAAAAGAAATTACAAATCTATTTAGTCATTTTTTTATCATTTTTTTTTTAAATGTCCAGAATATCTAACAAACTCTATGGTATTATTTTACATGTGAATACGTATTATTCATGCATAAATCTATTATATATGATAAAGTTGCAAAAATACTTCGACATTTCATAAAAAATACATCGCATATTTGAAAAATAATATAGAGAAATAAATCCATGTGAAAGGATACAAAAATAGCTGTCGAATTCATCTGACATTCTTCGGTATCGTACAAAATGAGTTATTTATTCATCCTTTGCGCACAATGAAAACTATTGAAAGAAAATATCTTATTTCTATAGTCTAGACGTCGAATTGATTCATATTTAAGTTTCTGATTAAATTTGTTCGAAAACTGAATGTGAAATACGGTCTAGGGAGCGTCGTTTCGATTCGAAATGAGATTTGAACGATATTTCAATCGACTGAAAAATAGATAGCAAAATCGAAAATATGCACACTAACAATATCAATTTATGCTAAGACGATATTTTTTTCAAAATTTCGAACTATGGATCGTCTGCTAATTTTAAAAAATTTGAAAAATTGAATATGCCTACTTGCGTTTTCACCGCACTTCTTTTCTAGTACATATTCTTCTCCGCTTTTTTTCGTCTATGCGAACGCTCTTGAAAAGTACGAAAAAAGTGAGCATAATAAATGCTCAAGTGCCCTAAAAGGGTGAACCTTGAAAGTGCTGAGAATTTAATTTAGGACTCGCTTCCCTCCGCGAACATTTTGCGGTCTACTTCGAACTAATTACACTCGAAAGAGTTTCCGATGATTTTTTTTTCAAAAGTATCCTCCTCACCCACATTATAATTATATTATGAAAGAATGAGCCCTCGATAAGCGATTCAAACTCTTTCGCGGAGATTGCCCGAAAAAAGTTTCAGCAGATGCAAGCTTTTTTCTCGAATTTTAATTAATAAATCGTATCTCGACTCGCGTTCACTTCTGCCCATTTTTTCCATGAATGGAAACCTGATTTTTTTTTCATAATAACGTTTTTCGAATAAAAAGAGCTTTTTTGCCTAGAAGTAAAAGCAACATTTACATAAAAGGAGCTTTACGCATTTAGGGCGTAATATATTCCCTTTATGCTCGTCTTCAATCAATTTTCATCGTAATAATATTACAGTTGCTCCTTTTTATACGAAAACAGCACCTCTTTTCCATATTTAATGTTCAAAAATAACTTAGATTTCACACTATCGATTTTTCAATATGAATTATTCTATTGAATCTAAAAAAATGATCAAATTTTCCAATACGAAATAACCAACTGAAATATACTCGTACACCATTTTGAATAATTCTGAAATACTTTGATGAATAATTCATTTTTTTTTATTAAATTTTCACTTTGATGTATCTGGGATTTTCATTGTAATTGGAAAATAGTTCGATTACGGCGATCAATAAAGCCAACAATTGTATTGATTTCCGTGGAAATAATTAATTGAATGAAAATATTACTAGGAAAAGACTTTTATCAGAATATGTAAAATAATACCAATTTGATTGGATAATCCTTGTTTTTGTGCATTGTTTTGATTCCTCGAAACGAAAATTTTCCACAAAATATTATGTTTATACACACCAACTAATGTTGCACAATAATCTCTTCAAAGTATTGCTTTCATTTATGTTAATCAAAATTTTCTATGAAAATCATTCCAAATTTGCCACCATATGCAAAAGTGAAAACCGAATTCGATCATTATCTATATATATAAAAATGATTGTATGTATGTATGTTACCTATAGACTCCGAAACGGCTGATCCGTTCGCCGCGAAACTTTTAGGGATTATTCTCTGCATGTAGGAGAAGGTTTAGAGATCATAAAATTTTGATTTTGAGAAAAAAATTTTCCTAAATTTTGACATTGCAAGGGGGGACCCTTAGATATAACAGTCGACATAGGCAACGGGATTAACTTGAACTCCCAAACGACTGATCCGTTCGCTGTGAAACTTTCAGGAATTATTGTGCGTATAACTAGAAAGGATTCTGCGTCATTACATTTTGAATTTGAAAAAACATTTTTTTCGTGAATTTTGTCATTTCAAGGGGGGAAACTTTGACATAGCCAATGTTATGCAAAGCCTACATACGCAACGGGATTGACATATTTTTAGATCTCAAAATGACTGATTCTTTCACCGAAATTGTGGCGGGAACAGATATTCAATCAGGAACGGGAACGGGAAATAATATACTACAATTTACAATCGGCTTAAAGTCTTAATAGTCTCGAGCAACGCCGGGTGACAGAAGCTAGTTCAAAATATAAACCTATTCAGTACAAACTTAACGGAAAAACACATCTCTCGAATCCATCAAGAAAAGTGTCCAGAAACGAAACCAACTCAGTGAACCTTCAATCTACTAATAGAAACATTATGCGTCGTTTTGAGCCACAACGTAAAATGCACACACGGTTAATCCAATATATAAAATGATAATATTTGGGCAAAAGGGAAGGGCACAGGGATGGCCAAGCGCATTGATGGTGATCCGTAATCCACTTACCGATGGGGCATGGGGATGATTACCCCTACTTACGCTTAGGGCAAGCTTTTAGATTAAGGTCGTCCACTTTAGCCCTTGGGCTCAACCAGGGGCTGGACTTGCTGAATTCTAGACGTTTAAAAACTAGGCACCTTTCGACCCATATTTGAATTAATTTCGACCTCGATTTCCTTCTTATAGCGCTAATTAATTAGACTAATTTTGAGTGGAATCGCTTTGAAATTTCAGATTGAAGATTTTTAAGTGTTTCTAGAGAATTATTTTAGTGTTGCCATATGTGGAAGTGTATCAAATCAAAAACTTTCAGTTCGCACAATAGTCACGCGACGTATTCGAGCTGTCATGTTTACACGTATTTAATTTTTCAACCGCCAACATGTGAACACATTGAAAAAATTCTTATGAAAAATCACAAAAACACGCACGTGTCAAATGAAAAAAATATGCTTAGAATGAAGATCTTTCAGAAATGAAAACTAAACGAGCTACAAAGGGAAAATTATTATTTGAAAATCTACTCTCATTTATTTTTTTTTTCTGAAATAAATTGAACGTTATTGAAAAGCACTGTATTACTTAACATATTGAAATTCAGTTATTGAAAAATTAATTTTCAAACAAAGCGTACATACTGCACAAAACTGCACTTCCATTAGTGCGCTGCTAATATTTGTTATTTCACCGCACACATAGTGAAAAATGGAACAGAATTAAAACAGTAAATACTGCATCCGAGCTGAAACATGGTAGAATGTAAACCTACCTAACTTAATTCAAACATAAAGTACTCAGAGTGAATCGATCGAATGAAAAAAGTCCTTCCGCAAATTTCAATTAAAAAATTGTAGGAAATGAATTTTTCTACGGACGATAACGAATTCATAACGCAAGATGGTTCGACATTTGATGCTAAGTTCACACTTAAGTATTTCACAGAGACATATCTAAATCCTAATTATTTTTATCAATATTCATATTTTACATTTTTAGACAAATTATTTTCGAATGTAAAAGACTTTCAGTCTCAAACTGATTTGAGAGTATGAAGCATTACAAGTATTTCGCGACGGAAATATGCATCGTATCGAAGTTCGGCTCAATTGAGAACTTGCCAGTGGATGGAAGAAGTTCTTTTTCTTCGTGGTAAGTGTTTTCTGACAGCAGGCAATCATCGGTTGACGAGGGAAACAGGAAACGTCAATTCTTACCACAGCGGGTAGGAATTCACGCAATAGTCGTCCTATGGCCGAAAGATGACCGTGATGAGGGTTGAAAAAAATTCAATTTCCATCGGGTGTATTAATTTTTTTTTCAAATCTCGCATTCGATTCAGACGTGTCTATATTTGGATAGTGAAAAAAAATATTTTTCCCACCAAATTTTCCGACTCTAAATCGCTAAATACGAACCGCATAAACGCACATCCCTTCAAATATATTACACATTTTCCTATTAAAACTTCCATTTCATCGAATTTCTCACATCGAAAAAAATAGCGACTCTAAAATTAACTAAAAATACGTCAACACGGTTTGTTTTCCCTACACGGAGTACGAGCGAGTAACGAGATTTCCACGTAACTGACTCGCGTGTCCCGACGTCCCGGCGAAATCGAATCGGCTTATTATGTTATGTTAAATAATTGGATTTGCCGACGATGGCCAGGGGCTGAGGGCCCCCCAGTCAACTAACGAGGGGCACAGGCGCCGCTGGGGGTCCCCTTGATGTGGGCCTGCGCCCCCCGCACTCGTTCTGGACTGTCCTTTGTTCCTGGCGCCGAAAAGATTAACTGACTCGTTTTCCCTGTTTAGGTTTGTTGATCTCTGGTGCTAGTGCATTTTATTAGGTTTTGATTGAAATTAATCGATTCTTTTAGGATTTTTTCAACAAAATATCTGTTTATATAAATTATAATTAATATATGTTTGTCTGTCTAAACTTGATAGACTTCTTAACAGCTGATCTTTTAACAATAAACTTTCCAGAGCTTTGTATACACATCTGAGAAGATTTTTTCGTAATTACATTTTACAATTTACGGAATTTTCATTTTGAAATTTTACATAAGGTGACTAAGCTGTGGCAAATAATATACACAATCTACATATGCAACGAAAATTATTATGGGAATGGAAAATACTATACAACAGTTCACAATTGGCTTTAAGTCCAAAAAATTTAGAGCAATACTGGATTACAAAAGTTAGTTAGTTTATAAATGAGATTTTTTGATGGTTTCAGTTAATGAATACGTTACTGAAAGAATTACTTTAGTTCAGGTAATTAATTTGAAATAAAATAAATCAAATGAGACAAGAAATTACATTTTGAATTTTATCTTGTAATTTATAACCTTAGTTTGATTAAAGTAGTTGTACCATAAAATACTTGTTTCTAAAGCAATGTAAATATACTTAATGAAATTAGTTTATACTCCTAACAACTAATTTACTTTAATGGATTGTTTGAATTCAAGTTTTTTCACACGAATTTTGATTAACCCGACTTAATTAATTCAGCATTAATTTTCTATTGAAATAAATTAATTTTAAGCCAAAAAAAATATTTAGATATTAATCCTGTAATATATGTATGTATAACATTCAAAACGAATCGAGCAATATGCATAATTACAAGTAAACTAATCACGTATTCGTCATGAAACCAATTGCGCTCTCGTAGTCATACATATAAGGGTCCTTACGCATTTGCACAACCACTTAACCAACTCTGGAATGGATGAAATAATATTTGATGGTGATAGTTAAAGTTTCGAAACCGGCCTCGAGCACCGACCTAATTTAATACGACCAATTTAAGGTATCAATTCTGAACCTCACACCGAAGGTTCTAGCATGGGAAACTCGCATGTGTCTCGCATGAGTTTCGAATTTGAATTTCAAAAACGAAATTGTTTTTATACGGTTATTTCTGTTTGAGGGGTCTTTGTTTGCCATCAGACGTTCTCGCTTTGGTAGCAAACGTAACGCGATAAAACTGCGAAAATCCAACGATATCGTATACGTGACCGAACTGCGTCTCCCAACACAAATAGTGTTGAAAAAATTGTTTACACTCGACATTGATTTAAAATCGAATATGAAAAATTCATGTGGTTGTGTGCTTTGATTTGTGCCGTGGAAAAATTTTAGGTGCGGTATTATTGGGAGCTTTGTATGGGGATGGTCTTTTCGTTTTCAATTTGGGACGGTGTCTGTGGAATTTAAACATTTTGTGTGATTTAATGCTAACTTTTGACCAATGATGGAAATATAATATAAGATAAAGCATAAATTGATAAGTTGCATGTTAAAAAAAATCAAAAAATAAGTGCGTATTGAAAAATTAAGGGTGCAAGTTAGCTTTTTTTATCAACGATAACACCAAGTAAATCCTTTTCGAAAAATGAATACGAAGGGTGACCGACGAAGCGGAATGCAATTTACGATCCGTCAAGTCAATTTGGTCAAGTTACGGTGTATTAAAAATGCTATTAGACATTCCTCGTGGCCGCGAACTAGACTTTTTTTATTACGTTGGTTAAAGTTCACATGGAATTGGACGCAACACGCGAACGTTATATCTCGCGAGGTATTCGGATGAAAAAGGCGAATTACTGCCCCGAGAAAACGGGTCAGGAAAAAGCGATAATACAGAAGAAAAAAAGACGATAAGAGTGAGGGAAAATCGGAAAATTTTACATTTTCGTGGAAAAATTGAATGTATCTGGGCGATCGGTCTGCGAGGTTGTACTACGTAAGCTCGCGTCGCGTTCCCTCATTCATATTCGGGTGAGAAGACATCCTTTCGTACGGAGACACACTACAAGAATATAAAAAGTCGATCATAAATAACAATGTTTATGATAGAGCACATTTTGAAAATCTTCGCACAAAACGAGAAAGGATTCCGCGCAGTAAAAACTAAGCGTTCTCATTTTTTTTCTCCCCCTCTGGAGACGTTATATAAAATTTTAGTGTTTGATATCGCACGAGAATGGCAAGTTTCAATTTTTAAAACTTTTCTTTATTTGATTATACGTAGAAAGGGGTTATTTTTCGACAAAGGAACGGTTCGAAATTGAATTTTTTGAAACTGAATCGAACTCGTAAAATTTCAATCGTATCATTTTATCTATTGAACTGAGACTACTATTGATCGAATTATAACTAACTAATTTAAATTCAAATCAATATTTGTGAACTTTTGGTCCAATTTTCATAGTGTCAACGACGTGAAAATGATCTTTGATATGAAAAATTTTCTTCAAATACACTTTTTATGAATATGTGACCGCAATATATGAGATTAGGAGGCTTGACGAGATCTTGAGAAACATTTATGTATTACGGCATAGAATGCGAGAACCACAGTTCAGACATAAAATATTTTATGTTCCAATTAAGTTCTATCCGGGGCGGAACGAACGGAGCGGAAGGGAATTTATCCCATAATAAATTTTCTCATTATAACAAAAGAAAAACAGCTACAATGGAGATGAATAGGGATTCGGAGTGGATACTGAATTTTTCAGTATGAAAACAAGATGAGATTACACGTATTCTCGCAATTTAATACGCAAAACGGCCACCGGATTCGAGCGGCAAATTAAGCGATTTATCAAAACGTTTAGCACGCCTAAAGTCGAATAAATTAATCCGAATATCGCTCTCATTTTTCACAAAGTATCAAATATAATACGAGAACTGAGAGAGTCTTGCATAACGCGCTAGAGATAAGTGCATTGAAATTCATGCTCTAACTTTCAGTTCTATTTCAGCGGTTTAGCTCGGCGAATTTGCATCGTGGACAAAATAATCTTGAAGTATACTCATTCTTAGAGCAACAAGTACTTTTCCGAGATATATATGACCAGATTTCTTTTTCTTTTCAGTTGACATAACTCTCCGAGGATATGACAGCACAACTGACATAGAATTTACAATCGCGTAAAACTACAATCTCATACAGCTACGTTCCGGAAACGTTCTTGTGAAATTCAGGAATTGAAATGAAATTCTAAATATATTCACCGTAAGGACGAATATGAAATTTTTATTTACTTCAGGTTAATATTTTTTCATCGAATAAAATTTTCATATCAAGCTTTTTTTAAATTTTAGATTAATTAAAGTGTGAAAATTACGAGTATATCTGAAAAAAAAGTGTTTTTTGAATCACGGATTAAATAAGTTCGTTATATGTAAAAATGAAATCTCTTAACATAATATAAAAATTAGTTAACGGTTAATGCATTTTAACAAAAAATGTTCACTTTAATTAAATTTTCTCGGAAAATGTTTGATCAAAAACTAAATTTCAACATTCAACCGCTTTCAATTTAAGTCTTTTGATGAATATGAAAAATTCTTTCTAGCAAAATCATTATATACGAAACATACACTCAACACAATTAACGTTGTATTCGAGCACATATTAGGGTTTATATTTTTTTTGTCAATCCTTTCCAGTAAATTTTCATGTAGCCGTGAATATCTCGGCATCGCGAAATGGCCACATTATACGCCGGGAATATTACGTTCGTGCTCGAGATATTAGGCATAGCGAAATATTATAATTTCAGCAGGTTTAGCACAACGCCTACATCTTCAGCGACGACATATAAATTTTCATAAGAGTATACGTTGCGTTTATTTGGGATATTTGGCCGATTGCGGAATAGAAACGTGATTATACGTCGAAAAATTATGAAGAAAAGAAAACGTGAGCATCGGATAATAATATGTGTAATTATGATGCTTTGAAATAAAGCTTAAATATTATTTGACAAGGAGAGGCTTAATAAAGATTGCCACCGATTTTGATGATAGTTTTGTATGAATCTGATGCAATTATGTATGTATAGACATGAAATCGATATGAAGAATGAAAATGTAACTCTTAATAGCTTTTTAGTTATCGCAGGTCAAAGTTTGGTATATTCGTAAAATTTTGTTTTATATGAAGTATTTTTACATAATTTCAAAGGGATAAAGTCAATTATAATATTATCGCTAAACTTTGAACAAATTATGCCAAAAGCTTTGCTGGGTTAAAAAAAATGCATTTTCGTTCCTTTCAACAAATTCACTAATGATATTTCTATACAACCATCAAAATCAATGGGATCTTTATGTTCACACTCTTTATGAGTTAAAATCATATTAATTCATAAGATTGGTAAGATTCATAAATTTATGAAATTCAATTCAACTGGACATTTGTGAAATTGAATCGAAAAATACCCCATCTGTCGTCTCAATTGACTACCTCTAAAATGAAAAACAATACATTCACATATTCGGAAATATTTAAGTTAAATTTTCATCGAATTAATACAAGATCAAATAAACGTTTCCCTTCAATTCCCAACACACACTCATAAAATTTAAAAAGTTCGACTCAAGAAAATAACCACCACTCAAAGCGATCTTCTTCGAGCACATCCCCGTCTAGCATAAACAAGCCAAAAGGCAAACAAAACGCACATATGATAAAATACATCAACGAAAAACAGCCGAGGCACCTTATCACGCTTCGCTTAGCGTTCAATGTCGTTATTTTTGCTTTCGGCGCGTATCTCTCTGTCAGTGTAATATGAAAATTTATACGATGTCGTTGTGCACGCGCCGCGAAAACCCGAAATGGCCTGCCTACCCTTGTTATTTTTGCCATCGGTGGCACATAGACCCGTTGGTGTAGCACCGGCACTATGACATCTGTAGGAAGCTGCGTCGCTGTCGGATTGACGTTTGTTAATTAAGACCTAGAGGTACGGTTCGGTTCGACCTATCTGCTCTCACGAGGGACGTTTTCGTATAAGTCTACACAGATTTTGATGAAAATTTGTGAAAATGCATTTCTACGTTCTACAGAATATATGAATATGGAAAAAATGCAACTTTCATTTGTTTTGAAAACGTATGGGGTATATCATTAAAAGTTGCCTTTGCTCAGTTCATCATTATTAATGTTCATACACATACGTTTCTACAAAATTCCGTATAAATCGGTTTAAATTTTTATGAAGCCTTTTTTTGTTAGATAATATCCGTGGGAAAAAAACGCTAATATGAATGATGGATCGGATCAATATTGATGTGCGCATATGTTATATTCAATAAAAAATTTTTTTTCAATTTTTTCAACATAATTCAGTTAATTCTTGTGAAAATGTATCTATTAATCTTTTTAATTAATACATTATGATAGCAATCTTATTTAATCCAACTGAATTTATTTTTAATTAAATTATTCAATCAAATTTTGAAATTATAATGCGTATTCTTTCCATCGTAATATCACAGCCCTGACAAAAAGCTCTTGAAGAGAATGAATTCTTGCGGAGATACTCGCTCTCCTCAAAGGTGGTTATGTTCTCTACTTTACATCGTTTTTCTTGAATAAAAAATGATAATTTTTCAATGATATTATACATTACATTACCGCATCTATGAATAAATGTATGATTCTGTCGGACTTTGTAATGCATATTTTTTGTTTACCCAGCGCATGATGAAATTGCGTTACTGATAATGAAAAATTGTAATTTTTTTCATACATTGAATTTATTTTTCATAAATGAACAATAATTCAATTTTTCAACATCTTCATAAGAAAAATAAGCATTGCAAAGATGATGTAACACGGATGAGAAAAGACAAAATAGCTCAAGTTCCTTAACTACACGTGAGGGAATTCAAATGGATTGCATCCGACGAAGTTAAGTACACGTCGCGTGCACTTATTTACAAATACGAATCATTTCACAATACATCGACACGTAACATCGCAGAAAAACGTGAACCGAAAAATAAACGTATCTCGAACCTAATGAAAATTTTCAATGAAATATTCGCTGCACGAAAACTCCAGTTTCATGCGCTCTTTTTTTCCGAACCCGAGTTTTCCACGAACGAATCGAATTTCGTCCTCAACATCCACCGAAAGGTCCAAACTCTACACTTTCGACGACAACTATGGACACCATCTGCACGATTCCGTGTCGATTTTGGGTCGACAGAGTTTTCCTAAAAAAAAAAAAATCGACGAAACTTTGTACGGGTTACGTTCGACTGGGTTGGAGAGGGCAACTTTCAATTTTATACATTTTCGGCGGCGCGTATAAAATTCTTTGATTATTTTTTTAATAAAACTGAACGTTTTATGTTCGAGGGGATATGTATATTGCGAGTTCGCTCCGATGGGAAAAGCGAGGTGTACAACCATAGTTTGAAAGTTCATTTAAACTTGTGTACGCATTTAACTCTTGACCCGGTTGACAAACGGCTATTTCGTACAACTTTTGCATTAGCGGTGATTATTTTGTTTGCTTTGATCGCTATCAAAGTGCCGCTCAAATCAATGTTTATATCATACTTTTCTCTAGATGAATATTCGTGTTTGAAATTTCAAATAAAGTATCGATTATTCTGTGAAGTTCGTGCGAACGTGATCAGACATCTAGCTCATTAGGTTTACGTGCCGTCTTTTTTCTATGGCAATTTTCTGTTCGCCGATTTCAAATTTTTTCTCATTTTCTGTGTAAAAATTGCTTGCAATTCGTACTGAAACGCTGACGAGCTGAACATCTACTGATTACGACCGCTAAAACGTGTTTCACTACACGAAGTTGTAAAAGTATCATATTTGATCCACTTTAATGATGTAATATGATTTAATATCGAATTTATATTTTTTCAAACTTTAGCGATGTTTATAAAGTGTGTTTCAAAAATCATAAAATATTTTTGTTTTCAGAGTTCCAGATATGCAAGAGTCGGAAAAAATGTATTGTGTACTTCGAAAAACTGACTACTTTTGACTGTATATCAGATATTAATGACGACTGAAAAGGCCAAAGGATACAAGTGACGTTTTTAGCGAAAGTAAGTTATGTACAGGAATTGCTTTTCATATATTTGGTGACAAAAGGATATAAACGAACTTGGAACGTGTACCGAAAAACTTCATCAAATCACTCAATACATGAAGGTACATTCTCAACATTGAGCACGCATTTTGCGAAATCGCTTAAAGTCACTTGTACCACCTCGTAAATAGAAAAATTCAAAAATTTCCATATCGAACGCAAGCAAACAAACACTCACCCGTTCTACCCATAAAACCCATTGTTTCCGACCGTGTGATAAATTATCATCGGATTATAAAAGGCGTTCGTCAATCGGAATAGCTCTCGATAATCTCTCTGACGTAGGGGTCCAAGATAAACGAGCGGCGCGTGCACAACGACACGAAACGCTTAACGGATCCGTTAATGACCCGACTCTAGCCTAACGGCGACTGCCCTACGTATGTATCCACTTCTCGTGTATGTACGAGCTCAGATTAAACGTCGAATGTTTCGAAAACATTCGTGGAAGGGTACATAGCGAAGGGTATTAGAGGACGCAATAAAAGTTCGAAGGGATTTGGACTCCCTTTTCGTTCATTTTATTTTATCGATGTATTGAGATTTTTGTCAATGAAATATCGGAAAATTCATGAAACTTTCATTTATTTTATGTTACAGGAAAATATATTATGTAGTACTAGAAGGAAGGTTTATATTATCAAGCAAGATTCAGCTACCAATTGTTTCTTTATTCGTTCTAAATGCACGCAATAAGAGACAATTTCCAATTAGAGAAATTACGAGAGTTTCATATAGTAATACATCTTTGGTTACATTTACCCAATTATTATTTGAATTTCTCAACTAACAATTAACTTGATGTGAAAAAGCTGAACCTCTAAACTACAAACTCCAAAACTAATATCAGTGTAAGAAAGGTGGCATTAAAATCGGTCGAATTTAATCGACCAAAATAAGGCAGGAAACCTATTTTCAAGATTTATTTCATTAAAACATCAAATCAAAACACTTTCGAGTCAAATATTCGAAAAAAATTGTCGAAGATTCATATCAATTAAGAAAAGTGACGTTTGGGTCTTACTAGAATCCGACAGAACTCAAACTCAGTATCACTTTATAATCATCAGAATATTTTGAATCACTACTTTATCAATAAACTATGTATATAAAATTAATAAAGAAACTCATCAATGCAACAATATCAATCAAACGAAACCCCATTTCTATTGCACTACAATTAACTAACTCGCCTAATTCACGAGCGGAATTCGCGCGGAAATTCCGTCGCGTACACAAAACCGCACACGTTTTTTTCCGGCACAGACACACAATTTTTTTTTCAGCAGCACATACATTCACCCATAGATATATTTTTCAGCAGCATCCAGTTTAGTGGAGTGTTCGGAAGGTTTTCCAAGGTTCGTTTAATATGCTGAGGGTGCGGGCAGTCGCTTCGTGGTCGATTAACGGCGGGCTCCGTTCACTTCGGCCAACTAAGATAAATGCTCGACCACGCTAGATTTCGAATTGTAGATTGGGGTCACATCCCTCCACTTATTCCATTAGACCCTAAATATAAAAATATTTGGCGAGAGGAGAGCCGTTCCGAATTATGGGAGGACTCCCATGGGCACGGCCGAATTTCGGATTAAGCTGACCCCTAACCCGACAGATACAAAATGTATGGAAAATATATTCATTTTTGGATTCTTTCAGATTTTTTTCAGAATAGAATATTCCTTATTTTTCATCTAACTTCTATACGAATAAAAATGTATGCACATATGTATATACACAAATCGTTTATAGAATTCTTAACGGTTTATCATTTCAAAGTAAGACTTTTCACATATACATATTGTGAATCCATGTGAAAAAAAGCTTCAAAATTTTAATGCTTCGCATAACTACATTTAACATTTTAAAATTTACCAGATATCTTACTTTGACATATCACGAAAGAGCCTTTACCATAGCCTAATCAAGCAAGTATTATGCTTGGTCTACACATGCGATGTAAATGCAACAATTCACAATCGGTTAAAACTTCATCAAAGCTCAACCAACCTCAAAGAAAAATTATTATTTATTAAAAATGTATTCATCTATAATCATTTTTAAGCACAAGTGGATGCAAAGTAAATAAATGAGTACAATAGACATCAATTCGATAATGATGTGTACATTTGAATTTTCAAGGCTTCCAAATATATTTATTATACGAACTCTTATTACTACACGAATCATTATATTATTCTCAGAAAAAAGTAAGCAAACAACGTCGCTCTATCAGTATTATTGAAAATTTGTTTGCAATAAGAAAATTTGCTTACATAACATATCGAATAAACACAAAATCTAAATTACCTAAAATAAAAAACTACATATAAAAAAGCCATTCACGAGAAAATTCATCAGGACTCGAATTTTTCTCGTGCGTTCGCTCGCTTATCGATTTCCCGACATTCCCGGCTTCCGTCATCAATTAAATCGAACCGAAGCCGAGTAAATAAAACAAGGAAGGCTTTAATAAATAAATGTAATTTATGTTTGATACGGATAACAGATGGAAATAAAGGGGGGCGGCCGATGAATAACTAATGGCTCTCTTTTTGGCGTCTCTCGGTCGTTTTCGAAACGGACGGACGCCGTTCAATCAAACGTTTCAAAATATATCTCGGTTAATTCGAAATGGAACCTATCAAAACGTAAGCTTGATCGGATTTTAGGCGAGGAATATTTGTTAAATGCTTCGTGGGAGGTTGTTTTCGAATGTATTGAAGAGGTTTGGTACATACCGTCTGATGAAAGATGTCAGATGAAAATTTTAATAAGTTGGCTTTTTGATAAATTTTACTTATTTGTTTTGCCAAAAGTTGATATCAATGATAGGTGCCTTGTAAGATATTTTTCATTTAATTTTGAAATTGGATAAAGACCTTAAATTTGAACAATCAAAACATTAGATAGCATTAGATATAAGATACAATACTAATATGATTCGCTGATAAAATATGTACTGAATATCAAAATAACATACAATATCTTGACATGATTTAACAAAGATGCATGAAATGTAAATGAAATCTAAAATTCAATGAAGATAATCGTATCGTATAATATATCAACTTCTTTACATTTTAAATTCAAAAGCTCCCGAGTTTATTGATCGGATTTCAAATGAAAGCAAGAAGATAATTGTTTGTAAATAACCAAACGATTTAACAAATAAATACATTTTAAACCACCAGTCAATTCTTCATTAATAGCAATTAAATTACAAGATTCTGCCAGAAATTAAAAACATTATTGTATGCTCTCTATTTTTACACAAGACCAATCGTAAAAAAATGTAAATGAACTTTATTTAAAATGTAAGCGTATAAAGATATAATGATATATTATCTTTGACATTTCTACGTCTTAATGCAATTCATATCGTTCAATTTCAAAATAGACGACCTAATTTCACCCCTAACCAAAAAAAAAACCATCACACCCCCAAACCGCAATTTTAATCCTTGACAAAACCATTCGCGACAAAGTCGGACATTACAATAAAAATAAAGTTCCAACGGCTCGGAACCGAACCGCACTTTTCACTCGGAATTTTCCCAATTTCGCAATCATCGCCCGACTTTTCCTATAAAATATACATCCTACATCCATACATATATATATATTAAGGGTTCCAAAACTCCAAAACACACCCCCCGACGGAAATGTATAAGCCCTTATACTATACAAGGGGGGGCATAAAAAAGGATTAGAGACACCACCCCTAATGCAACCCTCTCCTTCTCTTCGGTGTAAAGGAACTTTAGCCGAGGAATCTATTTAATGAGTGTTTTTGTTTCTGGCCGGTGATTGGGGTTAAATGAAGATCGTCGGAGTTTAACTTTTGCGTTTTATCAAATCGAAGTTTCGTTCTTCTTTCGATAAGATGCGAGTAAATCGGGTGTCGCGCGTTTTTACGTTCGATTTACTCGAAAATTGAGAAAATGAGGTGAAACTTTTATCGGGTTCAAGTGAGGGTGTTTCGTTTACTTTGAGCTCTTTTGATGGGGTTGGATGAATAATAAATTCGGGCTGTTAATTCGATGGTGTTTTAATGATCGGAAATTTTAATGGTGCGGAGTCGAGATGTGATGAGTTATGAGGGCTATTGGTATTCGTTATAAATTAGTAATTATTTGCAAAAAGATATTTTGTTTTGTAGTCATTAAATTATTATGAGTCTGAGATTACAGAAGAACATTATAAAGTATGAGATAGCGTTGTAAATTTAATATTTCACTGAATTAATTGAAATACAAATAAATCTTTTATTCAAAAATTGAAATCTTACATTTTGTCGTGATGAAATAAATATTCATGAATTTTCAGGAAATCCTAATATAATTCAAAACCTTCGATAAAAAAAGTATCGAAAAAGTTTTCCGACTTCTGTTCAGAGCTGATAACAAAATCGCCAAAATTAAAAACGTAATCCTTTAAAAATAGTTGATATTAGCTTTCTCAGAAGTCAGTGTTCAGGAATCTTATTAATTTTAATTTTCCAACTCGTCGAGTGGAAAAAATTACAATGTAATTTTTCCACTACCAGAATACTTTATAAGGCATTCATATTTTCATAAATTTATAATCATGGGAAACTATCAAAATGTCGAAACTAAAGTGACACACCGTCTGACGCAATGAAATAAAATATTCAACGCACTACGAAAGTTACTTATTTAAATATTTAATAAAACTTCTTAAATAATCGATCAATTCGATCCACATTCTCGAAAAAAAAATATCACGAAAAGCCTTTTGTCACACGAACAAAAAACTCAAACCGTAAATTTTTAATATCCAAGTTTCTAATCCACGAAAAACTCAATCCACTTCACTGTCCCATGAAATGACTATTCGAAAACTAGGAAAACTTCTTTTTGGCCTATTCGAGAACAGCCTCGGCAATAAAGTTCAATTTTTCCAAGAGCCTCGTCTATTGTTTTTCGATTCCCTCGTGTGATCTTTGTACACGTTCAAAAATTTACTATCGCGCCTCGTTGTACGTAACGGCTCTTCGTTATGCGAGGGCCTTTCAATTTATGTGTGTTTTATTCTCGTTTCATACGATGATAAAACGTATCAATTTGTTTTTTTTTCCAGCACTTTCAAAGTCGATACAGTATCGAGTTTTTCTTTCGTTAGTTGATACTGAAGCAGTGAAAATAATTTTCATTTAATGAGATTAATTGAGTATTATTTTTACCTTGAGTTACTACTAAAAAAATACGTACAAATTACATTTTCTATTCATATGAAAATAAAGTATGTAATTTATTCATATTGTTTGTGTATAAAAGGAAGAAACGTTTGTAGAACAAACAACGAAAGCGTTTGAGATTTTAAATGATATTCGTCTTGTTTGTTTTGATAACGACATATAATTTGATAAGATTTTGCGATATTGTTTTTAATATATTTATATTCATTTATGATAGTTAATTTTATTATATTTATTTTAATAAAATAATGTATGAAAACAATATTTTCATAAATCACAAAAAATATTATGAGCGCATGTTATAAATTTTACAAATATATGAAACTTTATAGTAACTCATCGAAAATTTATCAAATTCAAATTAAAATTCAAATTTTATCAAACGTGTGATCATACGACAAAATATTTCATCTGCATATAAATTATATGAAGTTCAACCAACCAATCATCACATTACAAAACTATACTCTCATGATAAGCCAATATCGGTTCAAAATAAATCATCTCAACATTGATAATCTATAAATTATTTTTGTCTCATCCAATCGACTTTGTAAGCAATTTTCTGACCCGCTGACCCCAGTAGCAATAAAAATTCGACGGAAAAATTGCTTGGATGTGCAAAAAGCGAACTTCAAGTGCTACTAAGCAATCTGCAAAAAACTCATCGCTGAAGCTACTAGATTTGATAGTTAATAAAATGAGATTTGGCTGCGAAAAATCATAAAGAAATAGTTACCGTTACATATGAATCAATACTGAATATTTATGAACGAAAGTTTACGATTATGCCCTTTATTTACAACACTATTATCGGAACCGGAAAAACATACTTAAAAAGTATGAAGAGTCATATACACAAGCCAACGACACTCATTTGTAGTTATTTTACGAGGTATATTTTAAATTTTAGTTCCGTATAGAAAATAATAAGATTTAACTATTAAATCATTTTTTTGTATATGAAAGAGAATACCTTTAACTATTTTTTTCCATAGTTAAAGAAAAAATCAAAGTAAAGCTAGGTTGTCTTGTTCAATGTTCTCTAACGGGAACTAATTTAAAAACGAGAAATTCAATGAAATAATCAACAAACAATATAAAAGGCGTAAAATTTTCCGAAATTTATCCGATTTCGGTTTTAAACACGTCGATTTTCACGCACACGCAAGTGTATCTGGGAAAATTTTATTCGGGCAATAAAGGCAGCTCGCGTTTCGATACGATTTTACTATCAGTTTTGAATTGGCACAAGCAAAGCCGTTCTGGCATTAAGTGCTCACCTTTGACTGTACACCGTGTGACATAACGGGCCATGGGGGGTGGTACAGGGTGAGCCTCTAAAGCACACCGCCCACAAGCGCAACCCTCGTATATAAGGCACATACGAATTTTCAAACTGTGCGAATCTGAATATTTTACGTGTAAAATGTAAGGTCTGATTCAGTGGGTTGCTTACTTAATTGTGGGTCGAAAATGTGTGGGAAAAAGCATGGAAAAATTGTATGAAAATAAATAGTTTCTATACATGAACATTGGCAGATTTAGGTTTGATAATCTTGTAGTATTCAATAAGAAAAGTGGTAATGTTTGAAGTTCATTAAAAAATACAAATTAAAATCGCCATTTGAAACAATTACTAGATGAAAAGAATTGATTTTTGATAAAAAATTTAAATCTATGATGGATTTTGTCACGGTGACAAATCATCAAACTACTGATAAGTATCTATCGATTGAAATAAATTTGATAGCTGTTCTATGGGGTTTTATTTTCAATATTTCCACCCATCCTCCTAATTGAATAGTTCTTAATCCGCCAGTATATCTACATAGAATAAGACATTATAACGATGTTTGAGTATTGCAATTACATCCCTACATCAAAAACAATTTTGTATTATTTAACTTTTTTAAAAATATTTAAAAAATAAAATTCATAAATTAAGCCCCGATATTTCAATCGTTAGTTATGTATTTAAATCGACTGTTACGTAACTACGTGTAGTTTTCTATAGAATTTATACCATTAACGCGTCCAAGTTCTACATAAAAAAATGTAAACATAACTACATAACACTCGAGTTAAGTAACTATCAATTGAAAGACCGGACCTAAATACACATCCAATCGACTAATTTACTATCCATATGTAACATTTACTAAACCACAGTTTGAGAATCTCTGCATTCGAGTTATCGGCGCTGTGAGACAGCAGTATCTGAGCCCGGGGCCCCATGGGCTAGGGGTTCCACATAAATATTTACCCTTATCTATAGGACGTACGTATCAATTAGATTTAATACAGGCGCGTGCGAATTTTAAAGCGCATTTACACAAATTGCCACCGGGACCCGCTTCACAATATTTCATACAATCTTTTGCACGTGAAACTCTAAATGTTGCAACTGAGCAAACACACATTCGCCTGATTTATGCACGAAAAGGGCTCGATTGTTTAAGCGACAATACGTTGAAGCTGAATGAATGCGTTGTTTGATTAGTGCATTTTCTAGGCGTAAGGTTTGATATTGTTTAAGAGTTTAAAATTAGTCTCTTTGAGAGTTGGTACATTAAATGTTTAAATACATCCGCAATAGATACATTTATATAAAAAGGTAGATTCAAATTACATACCATAATTTTAGGCGCAATTTGATATGAAGAAAATTTTCCACTCACCTGAAAAAAAAATAATTTTCGGTTAATTATGTTTCAATATATTTATATTTAAATTGAGCAAAGTCAGCTACCGGTAAGAAAAACAGAGCATAGATTAAATGACCAAGTTTCTTAAAGTCTTAGATTAAGTTTGATCAAGTCAAAGTTAGGCTGTAAAAGCTAGACCATTCACTTTAAACTCTTTTACGGAGTAGCTTGTTCTGCTCAATTAGATATGTACCTATTACAAACATTTCATGAAATGAATGAATAAAAACGGTTTTAAATCAACGATGAATAAAATTTCATGCACAACCAACTTCTGTGATCCGACATTGCTCAAAACTTAACGCTGATTACCATTTTCATTCCCATTCCCGTAGTAAATTCCATTGCGTGTGTAGGTCATGCATAATATCGAAATATACTGTAGATTTTTAAAATAATACGGAAACCTTCTTAGGATCACAATAACCATTATAAATTGCACTCGGAAAGGAGGGGCCGTTAAAGAGTCTATCGATCACGTACACACTTTTATCCATTTTTTATACATACCTAGAGATTACTGAAATAGATATATTGATAATGTACATCTTGAAAGATTCAAAATTAAATAAAACTGAAGCCGGAATGAATTAAAATTAAAGACTGTTCGCATTCAGCTGTGGCCGAGTTTGCTCTTTTTTTATAGCCAACGGATAGCAGCAATGCGGTGGATATGAGAACGAGGCCAACGGTCCGGAGTTTGCGAATACATTTTTTTCTTCGGATCCCTCTGCGGCTACACATTTCGGCGACAATCGCAACAACTTTGACGGAAACAGAAGTCGTAGAGGCCCGACTGCCATTGTCTTTGGTATCTGAGGTGTGATGCGGAAGCCCCATTGTTGCGGTGCACAATGAGCAACAAAAGGTGCCAACGCTTTACTGCGACATAATCATCCTCTCACTGCGCTGTACGTCTAAAAAAGAGTGCTCCATAATACGGAGGAAGAATGGGAAAAAATACATGGGGACGGAGAGAAAAAACTGTGCAAGGGAAAACACAAATGCGAGTGTGCGCTTAATATCGTAGCAATCCGACTAGAACAAAGGAGATGGTGTATACAGGAATTTCGTGCCGATATAAAATGGATATTTTGAAAAAACTCAAAAGGACGGAATTGCTTTTTTTTGCAGATGATGAAAAAGGTCTTTCTCGAGAGCACGTAGATTGAGGAAAATAAAAGAAACGTCACTGAAGAATTGGACAACGGGACCGTTGCAGATTCGTATGGACGAGATGCATTGCAGCATACAAAGGCACTTTCTCACTGCCAGTCAAACGAAGAATGCAATTTCTGTCTTGCGAATTTTCAACATATGCAAAATAAATCTTTAATTTTCGCAAGAAGTTTATTAAAATTCCGCGCAGAGCTTACACGATCGAAACGTCTCAATTGTATTACTTCGATAACGATTCCAAGTTAAGCAATTTAAAATATTCTCCGAGTGAGAATTGCGAATAAAACTATGCGGCAATAGTCGAAACTCGAAAAGCGTTATCTCTCCGGTCGCGTTATTATTCCGAAACATTTTGCGCAATTATACACGAGTCGTAACCGAGCGTTTTACACGTGTTTTACATACAAATAAAATTTAATTATGCGACGAATTTGAATAAAACTTGCGTTCGCGGCGCAATCGGTTCGAACTTTCGCCGTTTGTATGCCGCAATTTTTTTTCGAATCGGTCCAAATTTCGCCCGATTTATAATTTATCGAGTATCGGCGAAGCAATTTGACGTCACTTTAAATCTTTATCGTCGAATAATATATTATATTTATCAATGCCGGCGACGATAAATCATGCGCACTCCGAAGGCCGCCTTTTTTACTCTCTCTCTCTCCCCATACATATTCATTGCTGAGCGACAAAAATTCAATATCGACGAAACAAAGGGCAGATCGATGGAGGATGGTGGAAAAAAACTCGGGTGACATTATCGAATGTATAAATCATCATCGAGGGTGGCTTTCGCGTAAATAAGTCATCATCAGAGAGCTCGGGGATCACTTAATCGGGGGACGTTTTTACGACGCCGTTATTTTGCGAACGGGTCAAATATCCACTTAACCGACGCCCGTCCATTAATTTGCACCCAAATTGTGAGAATGTTTTTTTTTTCAGGCCTGCGTTAGAGTGGGATACCTTTCAGCGCTTGCCAGGGTCGCTAGTGCTATATTAGGCACAATGCGACCTGAAAAAACCTTTTTTCTTAATGACGATATAGATGGAAACTTTTCAGGCTGGAATGGTTTTTCGATATATTTGTATTTTTGTAATCGGAAATTTGACTTGGTAATGATTATTTAAATTCGATCGTAAATTTATTTATAGATTTAACTAAATAATTCCGTTGAATAATTAGAAAAGGTCATTATTTAGTTTTCGTATGTAAATATTTTTCATAATTAATTGAAACTCACTGTGGTTTATCGAAAAAATCAATTGTGATATTAAACAACTTTCATTTTTCAAAATAATATATCTACGCAATCAATAAAAATTCGTGCCATTTTCCAATGGATCACCTTTTATAACAAAAATGAACTTCAACAAAATTAAAAATCTTCAATAGATCTTCAAATGCAATACCTTGACTATCTGAACCAACCAGGGATGAAGATAGACCGTTAAATTGAAAATTCGGATAATCGAAAAAAAAAATTTTTTTTCATAATTATTCAAAAGATAATGTGCTTTACAATCAGGAAAATTTAGTGAAAATCGTAAAATACTAATTTTTTTTTCAATATTATAAGATCCGGATAACTGAAAATTCAGACAATCGAGGTTCTACTGCATCAAAAATTTCACCTGTAACCATTCTTCACACACAAAGCACTCCTTCCTAAAAAAATATACACACCCCTAAAATCTCAAGACACTATACTTGAAAAAGGCGCGTTCACACTCCACAACTGAAAAACCGCGAGCACTCGCCATAAAAGCGTCATCGCGTTCCCCACCTCACACAATCACCAAGAAAAACCACCTTCACCTTCAAAAAGACCACCACGAGGTCATCCCCATGAGCCTCGGCCGAAAAGTGAGGATCCGCGTAAACACTTTCTGAACAAAAATAATCCGCAGCCCGCTTTTTGACGATCGCCTTTACGAGCGAGACTCTGGCGTGACTCGGTTCCGTTATATTCCTTTTTTGGTATGGTATGGTATGGTATGGCATGGTGTGGTATGGGGTTAAGTTGGACCGTGAATAATGTAGTAGTTGGCGTGTTAAAAGTTTCATTGCATTCGCGACCCGCTGCGAAATGGCGGGGGCGTTGTTACGTGAACGTAAATAAAGGCCCTGGCGGTCGCTTTTTTCGTTCTGAGGTCCTCTTTCGCTTTTTTTGCCGTTTTTTAATATATATAGATGAGGTTCTCTCGAGTTATTGCCTTTGCGTAGTTGATTCGCGCTGAATATCGCATGATGTCGTAAATTTTTTATTGCGCTATAAGAAGTTCGGCGGAGGCTTAGCCTGCTTGAGGAAGGGGGTGTTATGATTGCGTGGTTTGTTAATTATTTGGAATTTTGTTTGCTTTTGATTCAGAAATAGTGTTAGAATTTTTTTTTTTAGATGATGATCCAAATAGATTGAAACATGACTTTTTGTTCACTTATCATTTTCCATCCCTATGAATGGGAATAAAGAAGAAAATTCCATATAACGGAAGAGGAAATTGAAGAAAGGGAAAGTTTCTGAGTCCCAATCGAACTTTCGTACATTGAAGATTACGTCACATAAAATTTTGATTTAATTCTCGATTAATCTAAAGAAAAATAAACCTAACTGAATCAAAATTCAACTGTTAAGTACAATTTATCATTCAATGGCCCAATTTTTCAATCGTACGTTTGGCTGTTTAACAACGATTTAATGTTTTTTTTTTCCACAGAAATTACAGCTTTAATTGCTAATTGATTATATGAATAATGTATACAATTAAAATATGAAACCCATAACTTATATCAAAAATTAAATCATTCGAAAATCCAATTCAAAAGAATAACCCGACCAAAAGCTATTCGAGAATACACTCAGATACAATTACTAAAAATTTCACACGATCTTCATACAGACAAAATTTTATCATTACACCAAGATCTAGCTACTTATAAATCACACATATCAAAAAAATCCACCCAATTATTTCCAGAAAAACCTTCCACACACACTTCAAACACACACACACTACGTATCAAAAAGACACGTACTATCCTAGTTAGGATCGAAAACGGCACAATGGCACACAGCGGTGTCCCTTATGGGCCCGTCCGTGACCGAACTGAACCTAACCTAACCTAACCTAACCCAACCAGGGCCGGCCAATCAGCGACACGTATAGAAGGGTCGGATCTGCGAATTAGGGCCCGCCGGATATTTCAATGGCGTCCAAATTTCCCGCCCTTCTTATTATTTCGCGGGACGTGCCTATCGGAAAATTCACGACTGCCAACCCCCCTTTTCCTGTGGGGATTAAACATAATGCGTAACGTAATCCGAATAATAATAAATGATGGGGTAAAAAAATGTTTTTCGCCGGCAGTCAACAAGTTGACTCTGTTACGGATATTGGTTTTTCATTTTTGGGCGCGGATATTGCGTTCGCGTAATTTCGTTGTTTGAATTGTCGAAACTCTCATTGAGTGCAGTGTCAACTTTCGAAGGCGACAAATATTTTTTTATGGAAATTTACAAAAATATTTTCCTCAATTTCGATTAAAATTATCAGAATACAAATAAACTAAAAAATGTTTCACATCTTCAAAGCCGAATTCAATACAAACACAGAGTGAACGTACTCGCTTTTCCGATAAATTCTCCGTCCGAATTCTTACATTTTCAATACAAAAATCCGCACCGAAGCAAACGGAAATCCTTTGAAATTTATTATAATACAGCAGCAGGCGATAAATCTCAGCTGGAAAAATTATAAAACGAAATAGTGGAGGAAGTTCAAAATGTGGCGCTGTGTTTCGCGATAAACTGTCTCCGCTCATTCGGCTAAATCTCCCCGCGGAACGACACCACAAAGCTTTCAGCTCTGACCCATTTCTTTTATGTAAATAAACTGTTTTCAGCATCGACAAGGCGTAGTCGAAGTTTCCTCGATCTGTCCTCAACAACTAATAAACTAACAGCCGGTTCAAAACGACGAAAGCAATCCACTCTGGTCCACAATCGAACTTCTGAATGGGGGACGTTATGAATTTTGTGCAATGGAAAGTTGAAATTTCATTTCTGAGTGTCTTCGTTTTACATTCATGAAAGTTTTATTACGTGGAATATTTAAATATATGTGCAACAATTGAAAGAAAATCTTTGCGAAAATTACTCATGTCCGATCTTTCGTTCGCACGTTAAGTAGTTTAGCAATATTTTTTTTTTGTATAAAGTTTTACAGATATAATTGTTAACTAATTGATAACATATGATTTTTTTTTATGTAAAATAATATAAAGTAAATTAAAAAGTGAATAATAATCGACTGAAAAAAATAGGCTGATTGAAACTTTCATGAATGAATATCGCGTTAGTATGAATAAAGCTGATGAAAAAGTGACTGACTGAAAACTTCATACCGTAAATATGAATCCAATATGAAAATTTTATACCTACTACATATAAAGGAATGATTTTGTGCTAAAAATGACACAAACCAAACACGACTTCAAAAATGAAAAAAACGCATCAGAGCTGAATCTTATTAAAAGATCCTTTCACTCAAAACTAAAAGGCATATTTTAAGCTTAATACATTTCATCTGACCTATTTCCGTGCGTAAATATGCGATGTAAGGTAAGTCGGGGTATTGAGATCGAGCTTTCGTTTGTGTAGTACGGACTTTTTGGACTCGAACGTACTGCAAACAACGGCTTCTGTTTGCCGAGCGACAACAACAAAAGCTGAAGCCTTCTGAAGTGATGCTGCAGCTCAATATCGGCCTCGGACAATAATAGACAAACACTTCGCTCGAATACTCGAAAAAATGTACAAAGGATCGTATAATTCCGATCTTACTACGTATAGACGTTACGTAGAGCAGAAGTCGCAGCCAGATTCGAGACTTGGTACGTGACTGGGAATTTAATGAAGTGTGCACATTTCGAAGCTGTTGAAAATCGATCGGAATAATATTGAATGTGCACTGATTTGATAAATGCACAGTACGGGCGTTTAAACATAGAATCGGTTAATCAAACATTGATGAACTTTCGTTACAGCCACGTCTCATACACATATACCTGTTACTAACGGCTGGCAATACAACAATATTATTACGAGTCGGCTTTATTAGTTTCCACCCTTAACGGCTGACACTATCATAAAAGCGTATTACGGGTATTAAAACGCGTACGCGTCATATTAAATTATATTAATACAACCGAAGTGAGACTAAGAAGCGCGGCCTGGCTTATTAAGGGTAAGCGCACGGCTCACGCGGACGTACGCATTCAAATATATCGTTTCGAATGGGACTTTATTGAGATAGACGCAGATTTATATTTTAATAATAAACAATTTCGAAATTTAATACATAAATATGCAAAAAAAAATAATATTGGTATCTTTAAGAATATTTTGATACTTGTTTGCTAGGATGAAAAAAACTATTTTTTTTCTCGACATTTTTGGTTAAAAATAGATCTGCATATGGATACTGAAATAGCTACATTTAACAAATTTAGATTCTCGTGACTTTCAACCGTTCATATTCTAATAAAGTTCAATTTACATACAATTATAGCCATTCATATTATAGTTTACTTTTTCGCTTCAACATTTGCATCTCTTTCTTGCATATGTGAGAAATAAGAAACACCAGAACGAATAGCTAAAGCTATATGTAAATTAACCTTAAAACCTATTGATCACAATTTATGCACATACATATTGATGAATGAGTGCAAAAATAATTTATTGAGATCCCACAAACGTAAATGTGGTCAGACAATGTGCCTATTGATACAAATCTTTGTAGTTGGATTTGGAAATGTGCATAAGTAAAGTAATATATTTTCGAAAAACTTAAAATCTCAACATAGCAAAAATCAAAATATATATATGATCCAAAACTGCCATTTTGAACATTAAAAAATTACACATCGAACCCGACTTTTAATATTCAATTACAGCCCAATCAAATCCACATTCACACAATTTCAATAACCAACTTCCGCAACCAACTATCGACACGACCCTATAACTTAACCTTGACACTAAAACCCCCAAAAAAGCAAGATTCACACTCCGAACCACATCACACAGGTCCGTTACGAAATTTTCACAAGCTTCTAAATTGAACACATTGAGGCGGGGGGTGATCATAAAACTCGCATGACCTCAACACGTGAAAAAGACGTAAAAACGTCTACGGCAAACGTCACGTTCACACCGAGCAAGGAAGTAGGGAACAACGCCTAATCCCGGCAAGTGCGACGCCATCTCCTCGGGCGTTGTTTATCCTCACTTTTAATGTCTGCAGAGCCACGGCAACAAATATTAGACTTATCTCCGCTAAAGCGCCCTGCAATGCTGCTTTATGGCCGGGGCGTAAACTGCGGATAAGACCTACCGGAGGATATTTCACCATGAGAGGAAAAAGTTGTTCGCCGGCCATATCGCCCTCATTTTTTCATTTTTCTACGTATGTGGATGGTTTTTTTTTCTGGGGGTTGTGTATGTGCGTTTTTGATGAGCGTGCCCGGTTTATAACTCGACCAGCTGGTGGCTCTCTCGTCTGTTCCATCATCCCTTCTAATTTAGTGTACGCTAGATGTATGGATAGAATAGAACGTTTCTGAGAACGTGAGCTTCGTGTGGGATTTCGAATTTTCAAACAAAATTGAAGAAGATTCATTATACAGTAATCGAAATATGAATGCCTATAAATTACTTTTTCTACAATATAAAGCCTTCGTATGCAATCTGAACCCATCTTTCGTACCATTGTCTACCCGCACAACTGCAGTCAGATAATTCAAAACGACAAAACCAGATTACAGCAATAAAGTCTCTGAAGAAAGAGCAGACGTTCACCCTATAATAAAATCCAACCGCACACACAAAGAGACATTCGAAAGAATCTAAAAAGCGCAATCAAAGCCTTCAAATTAAACTCACACTTCTAACAAATCAAAAACGATTCAGCCTAAAGTCGATAACTCAGACCATTATCCAGAAACGAAACGTGATCCAATTTTTGACACAGTCTTCAGAACAATACATTCACGTAATGATCATTTGACACTAGACCGACGAACAATAGAGAGACACGTTGTACTTACGTACTGCTTGTCAACGCTGTAACAATGTGCTCGCTATGGTCATTTGTAGGTTTCGTGTTTGTTGTCAGATCTGTCGACCCTCCTTATTGGTACAGTAATATCCTTGAATAGAATGAGCACTGTACAATTTAAAATTAATAATATTAGAAATGTTTATAACATAATGAAAAGCACATATGAAACGTACACACACTGTCGTTCGCTGAAACCTCCCAACGACCCCACCTTATTATACGCTGTTCCGTTTCCGTGTTTTCAGGTGTTTGTCGCAGAACTTCTGCTGCAGCAAAAGAGCCACACGGCAACATTGCGCAGGAAGTAGCGAATTTCGAAACAAATTTTCCATGTTCTCTCGTATAAATATTGTATTTCAGAGAAAGGCTGTCGTTGTAGGGACACGCGGTCATTCTCTCCCCGGGATTGATACAAAAACATTCGCCAACAATAATTCAGCCGTTCATGATTTATCACTTGACCCCTTTTATCGGAATCTCAAAGGTATGCGAGATATTGTTTTGTGACAGTTATTGCTGGCGCGTACGTGTGTTCGCAACGTATTGTGTTTTTTTGTTTCCTATAGTATATCATCGTAAAAATGTGTTCCATTTTTTCACTCGACATATAAACAATACGAAAATTATTATGAAAAATCGAACAGAATGCGAACAAAGTTCTCTTTGCGGCAAATAATTTCAAGAGATGTAGTAAAAAGTCTATCCGCATCTTTCACGCGCAGAGTATTTATACTGCATGTAAAAGAAATGGACAGACTTTTCACTCAGCATTTACATAGTGACGTTGCGTTATGCGTTCATTCGCAGACTTATGAATATGAATATATTGAATTAATTCAAACGCACCAACTCTGTTGAATCTTACAGATATACAAAACGCACAAAAGTAGGACCCTAACCAAAGCCACCTATCCACTTCGCGTTAAACGAAAATCGAAGACTTTAGTTTCCCGCTTAAATTTCAGATGCGACAATAACGGCGGAAGCCATCGGTTCGGATTAGAAGTTTAAATCTTTAGACATAAAGTTCAGTCCACACCGGAACATTTTTCTCTCGCGGTTATAACTTTGCTTTGGGTGCACATGCACCGCACACACCGCAGACCGCTGAATTATGCATTCGGACCTCATTGTGTTCCGCTTCCGGCGAATTTCAACTGTAAAAGTTGGGCGACGAATCGAAAACTTTCATACTGGAGAGCTCGAAAATCCGCCGACACGACGGATCCGGTTCTAGGTCGATCCAATTACGTCGCATTTACACTTGGACCGCACACCGAGACTAGTAATTAAAATTTTGACTTTATTTCACTACAGAATAACAGCTAGACCAGTAGCGCATTAGTAAAGTGAAGCGTGTATATGTATATGACTACTGAAAAGACCGAGGGGTAAAATTTACAGTTTTTCTGAAATTGAATTATGTACAGAAATAGCTTCTATGTACGGTTATATATATATTAACAAAAGGCTAATAACGAATTTGAAACGTGTTCCGAAATATATCATCAAATCATTCGACCTAGTTCTAATACGTGCTTGGTCAACTTTTCCCGAAATCACTTGTGCCCTTTTGCCTTTTCAGTAAGCATATATATGACGCAGTCTTGCAAAAATACCCAGCACTGGTAATTTGAAGAAAGAATTTTTTCATGACTAAATTTTTTTTTTTTGGCTGCTTCTACTCGAATATTTTCTTCATTTGGATCCGAGCGAGAAAATTTATAACACTTTATGAATTATTTTTTCAAATATAGGATCTCAAGTCTCACTTGAGGTCAACAATATAAGTGAAACTGATAATTGTGTCAATAAAATTTGACCCATTATCACATAATAAGCAGTTCATTCATTTGGTGAAACTGGAAAAAAGATTAGTCTTAAGACTAACAACTAAAGAACCAATTGCTACGAAATCACAGAAAATCCAACTCGGATTGTAGTGTTATTGGAAAAAAATATGTTAAGCGAATTTAACGATGTGGAAGCCTGAAAGCTAACTTCTAACAAAATTCCCGGCAAAAAGGGAGGATTAAATTCTGCGATGAATTATTCACGGGAAAAAAATCGATTAATGGAGGATCGCTTCCAATCAATCCGTCCGCGGTAAAGTTTGACGTGTAATATTCAAAGTGCGAGCCTCCAGAAATTTTCGCTGACCCGCTTCCCATTCACCCTCGTCTTCGTGCAAGACGTGGACTGTGATGGGGGCCAAAGTTTTTTAAACTTATTAAAAACTCGATGCGATGAAATATTCCGATGGTGAGGGTGTGAAAAAAAATTTTTTTTCCTCGCCGGAGACATGGAAGACCTAATACGGGGACGTCGACGAAACAAAGTAACGCGGGCCGACCTCATAAATATTTAACCGGGAATGGTAACTGGGTAACGAGGCGAACACGGTGAAAATTGACCCCTTTTTTAGCCGAAAAATAAGATAGAATATTCTATTTAAATAAACTTTTGTATGTATAAACGTCCATAAAACGCGTTGAATTATAATTAAATTTCAAGTATTACAACAAAAATTTAATACGATCGTTCATTTGTGTACATTTTCAATTAAATAATATAATTTTCTTCATCTAAAGCAAAATGTCTTTCAATACCAGCATTTCAACTACCAATCATAACAATTTATATTATTAACTACTAATGTAACTAACTACACTTAGAGTCAGTCTTTTAACCTCTGATTTGAGAATGAAAAGAATTTAAACTACACACGCCCCTTCCAAATATGAGCTGTCAAAATAGCCGCTGAAAGAGACAGACAATACTACAGTTCTAACAAATATACATACATCCATATTTTTTCCTAGATTTTGACAGTAAGTAATTGGAGAACAACGTGTAGTTTAAAATCATTTAATTCTCGAACCTGAGGTGAAAAGACCGGCCATTAAAATAGCACTATTTCAAGAAAACTCTTTGAGCTCACACAATTAAAATTTCACTCTCTAGTATAAAAATACATGGTTTTCGTGGTTTTTTTATATATTTGATAGCAGGAAATAATAAAGGCGGTATCGCAAGCGACACTTGAAAGGATACGTGCAGCACATAACGCGTTTCATGAGGAAAAAAAAGCATGACCTACATTTTTTTCTTGATACTGAAAGCTTTGAGAGCAGCATCTCTTTCTTCGGCACCATCCACAAGCACAAAAGAGCACCTCCGAGACGCAGTGGGCCGATGGTGAAAAATTAAACAAAACGATTTTCCGAGTAAACATTATGGGGTTTTAAAAACGGGAGAGAGAAAAACACAAAAGTCGTGACGGAGCGCTTTTTATTCGTGCGGATAATAAATTTCTGACACGGAATTTTTTTTAAAGACACCCGTAAAAGTTACTTTTAAATGTTCGCCATTAAAGATCCATCGCGTATTTTTTTCGATACGCATTTTTTTCGATGGTACTTATTCGTTTTAGATAGAATTTCATCGCTCTCTCCGCTTTATGCGAACACGCTTACGCTGTTATGCGATGTTTGTACGAGAAATATTCGGGAATTTCTAAGAACAAACTTGATGAAAAAAAAACTCTAACAAATTCGTCAAATATTTCTGTAGGAAGAGAGGGAGATGCTATTTTAGATTGCAGGAAAATATGGCGTTTCAAGAAAAATTGGGCCCGATAGCGAAATTGTTCATCGGAGCTTATTCTCGAAAAGGTAACACGAGAAAAAAAAAGAGCCCGTATTATAGCAAGGAAAATATTCGATAACTGAAACATGTAAGCGGCTTACTTGACTCAAGGGAGCTTAAAATATATTGGCTGGCACATTGTTTTTTCATCGCCGGAAAATACAATTACGTTCTTCGAATGCACTATACGACTAGACTGTCGAAATATTTTCCCAGAAAACATACATAAAATATCGTTCAATTGGTCATAAATTCAAACATACAATGCCACACATATTTATTTTTACATCTATCTACTGTATTTTTTTCAAAATACAGTTAACAGACGGGATATAAGGTTTCCTTCATAATGTATTATTTTTATCAATTCATTCACTTTATAGTAAAGAAGCAGTCAACAAGCTAGAAATTTCTATGAATAATGATAATTCATGAAAAGTTGTGCCAAAATCGATCGACACAGACAAGGCGAAGGATACGTTTTTAGTAATCATTTCATGAAATATACAAAAAAATGATCGAGAGATCGTATCGATTGACAAATGTAATTCTCGCCAGGATTTGACAAAACTCAAACCCAACATTATGACAACACTGACAATCCCGACACGATATGCACAAACGCTTCACATCACACTGTCGACTAGCTATTTAGATCCACAAAACAGAACGAATGAATGAAAAATATGAACTCAAATAAACCAAGACAATAAATCATCCAAGAAAACCCAGCGCATTGAGATGCCGCGTGCATTTTCCACTTTCGATTTTCCCTCGACTCCCGAACTAAGGGTACGTTCCCATAAAGTTAGCGCACACAGTGATATACGGCCGCGTTCCCATTTCGAAAGTTGAGGAGCTTACCACGTGGAAATTTTTGAAACAAACCTTCTTTTTCGATCTGGGGATATTTATGGGGCGTTTCCTGCTTTTTTCCACCCACAGTGGCCCCCGTACACATGCGATACAATAAATTGTCACAATTCGATGCGCGCCGAATTCACAATGGGCCTTAGATTAATAAATCCTGCTACGGCCCTTTGTTCGTGCGCACTTTTTTCCGATATCGTATATCGGCTTGGTTTATGAAGCGGTCCCTTAAAAGTTTTAGTTATACGAGCCGGCACTTTCGCACGTCGATTCTAAAAATGTGTGTATGTTGCCTTAGTTTTATTAGTGATGTAAGTCAACAATTTGAAAATTATGGGTGGAATATTTTTTCATCAAGTTAAAGTCAAAGTTAAGTCGAAAAATTGTTATAATCAGAATTTTCATCCGAAATCACTTTATATAATTCGATTAATTCGTATAAAGCAACGGATTTATGCGCACGAGGAATTAACTCGTACAAAAGTTCAAGTTCTATTTGCGAACTTGTAACCGTAAGCATCGCTATCTTATTTTAACCGTTCGTGTTTTGCTTTAGCTACGGTAAAAAGGTTAAAGGGCTTCCTTCTTACTCTTAAAAAGGTCACAGGTATTGACAGCTCGATCTCTATTTTTTCGCATTTCATTACTTATTCTGGATTCTATACAAAGTTTCTAAAACTATATTGAGTTTGCTATGAAATATAATTTTATATTGTCACAAAAATTTCCAATTAATTAAATTCAGTATATTTTTCTAAAGAAAATCAGTAAATCGAGTTGCGAGATAGATATTTTTCGTTCCTGGAGCGAAATCGGTGCAGGGAATAAACGCTTAATCTTTTCCAATAGTCACTTTATCTTTACCGGCAAGAAGATAAACGATTATTATTTTCAACTTTCAGTTCACTAAGGATTAAACGCAGTGAATTCTTCGAAGCCGTCGACAAAAAATTAATTGAATTGAGATAAAGTTTAAAAGATATATCGATTCCTATGTTGATTTTATAGCAGTGGCGAGTTTATAAACAACCAGATCAGAAAAGAAGATTAACTTAATAAATATTTAATATAACTTATATTTTACATACCTTTATTTTTCGATGAATTGCTCTGCCTTTGAACCGCATCTGTAAAAGAAAACAAATTATTCAATTAAATGAAGAATTTTAGTTAAAAGTGCTTGAAAGTTTTCGCTGCTTGCAAACTTTTATTTTTGAAAGTATTTTCCCGTGCTTGATTTTTAACATTCCTACATAGTATCGTTAGCATCAGAATTCGTAACTCGGATAACATCAACGAGAGTAATTCGAATAATTTGTTCAAAATTTTCATGTATTTCGGAAATGAAACGAATAACTCGGAACGTTTCACGATAATACTACAGAATTCTTTAAAGCAGATACACGAATTATCGCAGATTATATTTCGACGAATTTTTTAATACCGTTTTCGTTCAATTTAGATTACATTTCATTTAATCTAAAAGAATCAGTTTTATAAATAGAGATGCAGGTTATAAATATATTCACCGATCCGTTTTATATTTTATTTTTCCGTGTTTTTGTCTGTAACCCGAATACATACTTTTTTTCCGTATTTGTACGAACCGAGTAAATTATGCCAGCTTTGCTCCACCGATCGCGGTTCTCGAAGAAAACAAATTCAATGGTAATTTTTATGGCAGAACCACTTTTTCTGTTTTTTCACCGTTTTTTTTATCATCCTTCGCTCCTCTTCCTCCCTGAAATATTTCATTGCACGACGTGAAAACAAAGGAAATTGATTTTAAAATTCATGAGCATCGAAAGGAATGCATAATGTGTCATTTAACTTTAGTTAGTCTTCTACAGAAACGATCGAACAATTCCGCTTTTAAATTATCATTAAACAACGATCTGAACAGATGGTCGCAGATCTTTCTCAGAAGGCTCATTAGCCTAATTTTTTTAATCAGAAAAACTGAATGAATTAAAAGTTTTCACGTTTATAAAAATTGTGTTGATTTTTTTTATATATACTTATTGGTGACAAATTAAGTATTTTTTTTTTCAAAAATTTATTTCAAATAATAACTGTCGAAATCTATAGAGAAAAAATGTAAAATGAAAGAATAGTTTTAGCATAATGTTAAATATTTTCAACTGCGTACCTAACAAATTCAAACGCAATACAACTATGCAGGTAAAAACTTTAAAATCATTTATTAATCAATTCGATTGTTACATAACATGAATCGATTATTTCTATAGACTTTAAACGTATTTGTGATTTGAATAAACATTAGCAATAAGAATTCTATAGCGAAGAAAACATCAACTCACACTACGTAACACTCGAGATGGCTAACTAACAATTGAAAGTTCAGACCTATGTAAGTAACTTAAAAAACGAATAGATTTTCACCGTTTTCATCCACAAAACACACAACTTTCATCCAAATCTACTTGGTGCATTGTTACCAAAGAAAAAAATCAACATCACCACACTTATAACGATCGCATAAACGGAAACGAGGCTGTTGAAGAAGCGATACGGCAGAGAATGTGCCGAACGAATTAAGTCGTTTCTGGCTCGGCGATTACGGAAACGGATTCAGAAGGGGGTGTAATTTTCACCCCCCAAGCCCGACATTTTCCGAACCCTAAAAATATCCCCGGGGACCCTTATCTTATTTACATTTTTAATTTACAGCCGCCTTCGAGTTATCTCGGCGCTAATTCGCCTCGGCCGAATGCCCGCGCGACATTAGCGCGCGCTTCGGAAAAACCCCGATTTTCCGGATATTCCGGGAAAACTTTCGTCCGATTTTCTTCGTAGGTACGTGTCGGAAAATGGCTTCGCTGTGGAAAGTCGGTCGTAAAACGGTTTCCGTGAGTGCGCCTTTTAAGGGTGATCCGCATGAGGGTTTCGGGTTTTGTGGCCGTTTTATACTTTCATTGAAATAAGATGCCGCTCTGTTCTGGAATTATAACGTTTGAAGTTTTGTCGCTTTTGTCGTTTAAGTGTCGATTTTTCTCAGTTTGAAATTTTATTTGGAACGGTTTGAAAGTTTGTAATTTTGCGCAATTTGTCGATGCTTTTATTAAAAAAAATCTTATGTAGTATTCAATTTAAGCGCGTTTAACTTATCCTGAAATTATCGCAGTGCTCCAAATTGAAATATGAATAATTGAAGTGCGTGCGATACGTGCTTTATGGTTCCGTGAATTGAAATCCTAAGTAATTTACTGCTAAATTTCCAAAATGTAATAAATATTTTAATATTTCAGCTTTTTATCCGAGTTAAATAATTTATTTGATTTCGATTACGCGCCTGTATACAAATTAACCAAATGATTATTTAATCAATAAGTCACAGCTGTGAGTGGAATTACGTTTACCTCTGTCGAATTTGCCCATTAGCTAAGTAAACTTCGGTTCCTAAGCCCTATAATCTTGTAGATTTTCACGACAACTGAAATTTCTTGTTATCCGACGATCATTTCGATTTGATTGATTTCGCTTATAATCAATTCGTCGATTTCACATAATCACTTTTCGCTCAGCCGACTAACGATAAATATACGAACCACATTTTTCAATTAATCACCATTTAGGAAAACGTATACAAAAACATTATTTTCTATTCAAATTTTATTTTTACATGAAAGAACGTTCTTTTAAATACTTGACTGAATAGTAGATTTTTTTTTGAATGTCAGTCATAATGAGAAATCAAATTTTCATGTTAAGTTTCCACCATTCCATGAATGAGGCATAATAAAATTGATTTCTCACTTCGACTAATACTCAAAAAAAATCTTACTATTTCAAAAGGTAGTTTAAGAAATTCTCTTTCATAACAAAATAATTTGATTTGAAAAGATTATTATATTCGAAATGGTACTTAATAAAAAAAATCCTCGTAATTTTACAAGCATTTTACACGACCTGACTAAAACACACCTCCGAAAAAAAATCGAACAGACTAATCCTGGAATACAAACACAATGCAGTCCATTAAGAACCTTTGTGTCGCGTTCAGCGGGACCGGAATTATCATCCCTCCTTCCCAAAGGGTAGATCGTCGGAATAAAAAAGACAAGATAAAATAGTGTCTGGAGGACGGATAATAGGACGAGTCCCTCGAATTGGAACAAGTTAGCGTTTTCGCTTAAACAATGGGCACCAGAAGAACTTGCAGAAGTGGAGAGGCCCTTGTCAGTTGCAGATGCTGCAAGCAGAGGAAGAACGGCTCCAGAGCAGCGATAAAAACGATACGAGTTAAGGATTTTTTTTTTCGTTGTAGGTATGGTGTAGGGTTCCTTTGGATCGTGGGTGGTACGTTTGGGACATAGCAGAAATGGCTGTCGTAAAATTTGATTGGGTCAGATTGGGCGTCTTGAGTATTAATTCTGTTATGTTTGGTTGGGTTGAATGTTAATTCGTATTTTGCAATATTCAATTTTTTTAATATACAGTAGGTTTGTAGAAAAAATATATCGTATTTATTGTTAAAATTTTCATGAAAAAAATATATATTTTCTTATTGTCTGTAGAAACAAATACTTGTTTTATGAAAAACATCAAATATATGAATCCGGAAAACCTATAATAAAAATAAACCAATTTTTCCCTCGTGCTACATTCCCTCTTGTTACTTGTACTCTATATTGAAAAATCTGCGTCTATTTTTTATAGTTGTGAAAATAGCGAAATATCTACATGTAAAAAAATGGTTTCGTTCGGAAGCTATATTTATATTTACGTTACTGAAAATGACAGAAATAATTTCTTTTTCATATAACATATTTAAAAAATGAAATAGATAATTAATTCTTTAATCGTATATTCATCTAAAATTATCGGTTTTCACTAAGAGTTTTCAAGATGCAACTTTGTAGCAAGTTTGCATCAAACATGGAGCAAAACTTGCACTTTCACTTCAATGTTATAAATATTCAGATTTTCTATCGAAGGTTAATATTTGAATATTTTCAGACATTCACAGTAACGAAAACGTTATATTACACGAGAGTTACAAGTAGCGTTCGAACGTCACATCACATGCTCTTCACGCATCACGTGCTATTCAAATGAAAGATACCCCCATGCCAATATTTTTATGTCACATAACAATCTCGAAATCGCATTCGTGCGTGTGTACAAAGCAAATCGTATCTGAAAACGACGATAATAGTATTCTATAGCATAATGTAAGCATATATCTACGTGACGTGTGTGTTTGTATTACAAAAGAACGCGAAATTCCGACTGCAAAGCCGCTCAGAAATAATTCAAATGAGCTTCCTTTTCGTGAAAGGCAATTTGAATCTTTCTTTTTATCTAAATCACTTTATTGAAACGTACTGAGCTGAATTGAAAATATAAACTGAATTATCTTGAATTCGTTTCGTTTACAAATCAAGCATATTCGATAAGATATGTTGAATGAGTAATAATGATACGTAACATGATCGATAAAATAATGTAGAGAAAGGTGGGATCACTAGATTCTGTGAAAGTTGATCCCCTTAAATTATATCTTAAACGTTAGATATATCAATTTTAATTGACTGCACCAAGTAAATCCAATTAAATTCTGAATATATTGGCACTATTTTTTCAATTACATTTTATCAAAAGGGAACTAAAGTCAAAAAACAAAAGAGAAAGTTAAGTATTCGAGTGAATTAAGTGTCCCAACTCTTCCATCCCCTAGATCAAAAGGTAGAACAAACTCTCTAAATGAATTGTTTCATACTTTCAAATATTTTAAACAATTCACTATCAATATGTAGCTCTAGACATTCATTTCACAATTTCCTTTCTCACTTTAAGATTTGCATTTAATTCTCTTCAAGTATCTGAATGGGAAAGGAAACGACAACACGAATGCCCATAGCCATATGTATATTGACCTTAAAATCCGATCAAAATCACTACAAATCATACTAAATCCAAAACTTCGCACACTCGAAAGAAAAATGCACCAAACCAACACACACATTTTTTTAATATAAAAAGAAAACTCCAAGACACGCCTCATATAAGAGACGAACGACGATTGAAACATTTCTCATGTCATATTTGCGAGCCGGGGGAATAATTTCGGCTGAGCCGAGAAGACAAATGTTCCGTGCGTTTGACACTCTTTTAACATCGGCCCCAGGATTCGGGGCCCCGGGGTCCCAGAAAAAGGCCCCAACAAAAACATCTGTATTCCGGACCAGCGGCCCTAGCCGGTCCCTTGGAGGTTTCGCATTGTTTTGGGGGGCCGCAGACGTGATAGTGTAATTTCATTTCGGCTTCAATTGCTGGCCCACTTTCCTTTTCTTGCAGTGTTTTTCGACTGTGAGATTGTTATTTGTTTGCATTTTTAAAAATAATCTATTGAAAATAAGATTTGAAATAGCTTTTGCTGGCGCTTTTCACTTTGAGTTTTATGTAAACATTCTTGAAATGTTAAGTATGGTGAGCGTCAAGCGACATCCGAGTTCAAAAGGTTAAGAGGAGGATGGATTAAAATGCATCTAACCAAAATAAAATAACATCAATCAGATTTTAATTGATACATATTTATAGTCTGACGACTTTTTATTATGACGATATCTACTATAAATTTGTGGTTTTCGTGGAAAATAGAATTTTCCTATCTGACGAGTCATTTAATTTCCTCAATAAAGATTTTCATTTGACATATTTTCGCGAATTCCAATAATTTAAGAAATGAAATAGATTATTATTTTTCTTTTGAAGTACTCAACCATAATTTAAAAAAAATGACAGCTCTCACTCCAAACTAATTGAAAAATAGAAAACCTTAATGAACGAACTTTCAAGAGTTGAACTCTGACTGACATTAACTTAAGCTCATACAACGCATTCTTGAATCTGATTATTATTGCATACGACATTCGGAATCATGCAATTACATGATATTTAGAATTAAGATATATCAACAAGAGATTTTAACGTACCATTGACTACCTTGAAAATCTATACCACTATCATATGTACTAACATCTAGTACTATAATTTATGGTACTTAGTATCCAAAGTAACTACACCACGTAAAATCATCTAAAGCGATAATCACACGAGAGTCTGTACAAACTTCATCAGTACACATTATATATTTATTCGGTTCGAAGACGTGTCGAGAGAGATTAAGCTTTGGGTGGATTTAGAAATTGGCGGGAAGTCGCGTATTTGAATGTTATTAGTTTTTAAAGTGTCTGTAGAAGCTCGTGGCCAAATGAGTTTTCGCACTGCCGAGGACCCATTAGCGACGTAAACGAGCGTCGCCCTAATATTGCGTTAACGCGAAATGAGGTAAAAATTATATAAATGCGCGGCTGTTGGACCTTTTGATGGTCTATACGAGACCGTGTTTGTGTTTTTAGGAAATTTAACTTATTTTGTGTCGGTTTGTAGAGTTTAAATTTAGAAAATTCAGTTTGACTCAGTTGAGAAAATTTATTTATTTTGATTGAAGTAGAATAATCATGGATCTATAATCAAATATATTGACACTTTCAACTTGAATTAATCGAGTTCATTGTAACTTTTATGATTTGAAAAGTGATGAAATACAGTTTTAAGTATTGCGTTTGGATTATTTTTCGTGGAAATATTCTTTAAAATACTAGATCAGTCTTCAAATCATAAAAGAGATTATAAACCTATTTTGTGGGAATATTAAAGTGCATTCATGAAAAAAGTGTCCAGAATATCTGACAATAATATAATATTTAATAATCTGAGCAATTCCGAAATGCAGTGGCCCTTTCTCAAACGATATGGAATAAGCAGTGTCAATACAACACTCTAGAACAAAAAAAAACGATTCACGAAAGAATTGAAGAGAAATATAAGAAACTGGAAATTACTATAAATAAAAATTTAATAAGAGCAGCATTTCTCATATGCTCTAAGGATGTAAATATTAAATAAAAAAAATCTTATTAAAAAAATGATATTCGACTTATTTGTTGTGTCATCTGTCGCGATATAATCTGTGAATCTCGCTTTCGTGGAAAAAATAATATATGAAAACATATTTGTGTGCGAGCGCTTTCTTTCATTCTTATTATATACGCGTTGTCGAGAAATCATGATACATGGCGTCATATAAAAAAAGTTTTTTTTCCTCGGAAGCCGCGTAAATATCACCGTTATATCAACACCATATATCTCGTGTAATAAAACAATGCGAACGAAATAGAATTATGAGTGGAAGTTTTCAAAGCTCGCGAGCTGAAAATAGACAAGTTTTCGAGTGAGGCTCGTATCCCAAAAGGGGAAAATCGACGGTAAGAAAACGAAAACAAAAGTATATAGAAAAGGGGTTGGATGATTTAATTATGGCCAATGACGGTTCGACAAGTCCCTAGATAACCCTAAATTATGGTGTGCATACATACACTATTGTGAAGTCTGGACACTTTCGATAAATTTGATAAAAGTTGCATTTCATCGAAAAATTTTCAGTAAATAGTTAGTTAGACATAACATTGATCAATTACAATTCATTGTATTGTATTTGATACAAACATTTGGAAAGATACCCATGGAAAAAAATCAATTAAACAAAAACATTTAAAAAAGTATATCTAAATAAGGTGATTCTGTATACTGAAGAACGTACAAAATACATTGCAGCGTATTACCGTATGAACTTTCCGCTCAAACGTTACAAAGATCGTGAAAAAATATTAGGGGACATTTCGTTGGGGGATTTTCTCTCGAGAATAAACATCGAACGTTTATTTATGCGACAAAGCTTCGAGTTAATTAATAATATCGCATACTCAAATAACCCTTTTTGCACGCTGTTTGCACAATTCTGCGTCACAAACGCCGCGGCCCAAATTAAAAATCAACAAAAATAAATGTTATTTTTTTCGATTTTCGCGATTGCAACGAATTTTCATAGAGCCGTTCGCGGTTCAAGCGTTCGTTCGAACGAACGTTAAATTCGAGGGTTTGACGCGTAAATAAACACGTTCATTCGAATTTTAGCAAATATTTTTTAATGTTTGATCCCATTTTTTTTTGCATGTAGAGTATCTGTTTCGAGTTGTTTTTTTATAAAAATTCATGTGTGTGAATAAATAATATTTTGATTACACAGAAATTTGAATACACTATTGATTTTAATTCTGGAAATTTGAAAAATGGTGCATTTTATTCGTAAAATTTTTATAAATGGGTTTATAGTATTATTTTATAATTCAAAGAGATATCAATTATGACTCTTAATATTGCATATGACACCTACATATATTTGAAATGATGTTTATAGAAAAATTCAATGAAATTTTAAATAAACGTTACCCGAACGAGTTTTTCCATATAAATCATTCCAAATGTCGATCTCAAATACAATATTAAGTACTATACTAGATCGGCCATCAAGTTATAAAATAAATTCCACTCTCATTTAGTGAAAATTATGCAAAAACACGACATTTATCAAAACCAAATATCCAGAAATATACACAATAGTTCATTTTGATAGCTTTAAAATAATAAAGCTTCACCTATCTCCGCATTGTTATCATAAAGCGAACCATCTAGCGTTCAAAAACGTATTTTCTCTTTAAAAAAGTCATCCAAACCCTCAACGACAGATATAACAATACAAACGAAAGCAATTCGCATTTTTAATTAAACCCCTGTACGTACAGATCGTATCTGGTCCGAAGATGACGCCGTGTATGCAAAAGCGGAACATAATCCCGTTATCTTGCTCATTGTGGCGGAATGACGCTGATACTATGGGATTTAACGGATTTCGGACTTTAATTAAAATTCGAACGTAAGAAGGGAACGAGATTCGAACTCGACTGCTTCATTGTTTGCTCATTTCCGTTCGAATGAGCGATGGAAGCTGCGGAACGTTTAGAGATTCTCAGATTAATTTTACGTTCAGTTTTTCATATTTAAACGTGAATAGAGTATTGTGAAGGGTTCTGGACACTTTTGATAAATTTCAAATTTTTCACTCAATGGTTTTGGAATTCTTTTTGTAATTTGAAGATTGAACAAGTGTAGTTCTTAATATTGCATTTGACACTAACAATGTAATGATTTCCATGGAAAAATTCGATTAAGCAAAAATATTAGTCGAAAGAGATTATTGATGAAATTAATATTTTTTGGATAACTCGTGTTTTTATGCAGTTCCTTGATTGTTCGAGACACAAAGTTTATAAAAAAATATTTTTTTTAAAAACTTAAACATTCGCTACATAATTATTTTTCCCAAGTAATTTTTTCGTTAAATCGCATACTTCCATGACAATTATTTTGGATTTGAGAGCCAAATGCAATATTAACCATGCTTTATTTTTCAAATTATGAAAATGACTATAAACCCATTTAGTATATATTTTACGAAATCTCTCAAATCTATTTAAAGTATCTCCAGAATTTTTCACAATACTGCACTTTAACTCATCACATTTTTATATCGTTTGATATAAAAAATATCTCTATTTTTTTACGTTGTTCAAAAGCAATTTTTTCTGTCACACAGCTTTAGGCATTATGCGAAGTGTCCCCGACGATGATCTCATAATCTCTAGTATGCTTACCGGATAATTGTCCCAACGTGTACACGTGGAGCAATATCAGTACACGTGCTCGTGTATTACAATATTTGTAGGCGGATATTTTCCGCGAATTTTCACCCGCAGCGCAACAATCGTTATTGGCGAAAATTTTATTAAATTTTCCCGTTTTCCATACATATTATGTATACTTAATATAGGCGATCGAAAGCTTTATCCGACGTTTGATTTTCGATTGTTTTATCGAATGCAGTTAGTCCAAACTAACAAACTACGTCCCCGCTTAATTCGAATGCAATGAAATAGCGCAATGGGGGCTTTGGTTTCGATGAAAATTTCGATATCGTATTTCGAATTGATAAATTAGCGATTTAGTTTAAACATCGTTCGAATTTTACCGTGCTCTGTATAATTTTGCAACTATGAAATTTAATATTTCGCTTCAATGTAAAATATCAAAATGTATGCTTTTCGATTTAAATGAAATTTTATCAATCTGTTCGTTCGAATCTCATTAATTCGACTTGTGAGTCTTTTAAAAAAACATTTCGATTGAACTCAACAAGTAGCTAAAATACCAAATCCGATGTTTTACATACTCGCAAATATATTTTATTTTCGGTTCGTCTTCTCTCGTCTGTTCCTTTGATCCCAGCAGCTGTATAAATTACAAGAACCTCTCATAAAACCTTCGCACGTGTTTGCGCATATGATACTTTATTAAAAATAAATAAGGAAACAGAGCTCTATAAATCTCTTCCCATAAATAAAAATCGTTTTGTACGAAATTTTCAACGAACTCAAAGCGGAAGTATTTTCAACCTCGCTTTTTTCCACGTGTTTTCATTAATTTCCCTTTCGTTTTATTTTTTCACAAGAAAAAAAAAAGACAAAAGGAAGACCCGCTTCATGGCGGATGAGTAACTTAATTTTACTTATACACGACGAGGGGAGGGAAAAAAAACTTTTCGTTCTTTGCGCTTTTTCCAGTGACTCTCTTATCGAGAAAGTTATGAAGAATCGTCCGAGATGAAAGGAAAAGGTTCCTTTTTTACTGTTTGTTTGTGTCGACCGAATCGGTCGAGTTTCCATTCGTCGGGTTAATCGAATTCAGCAGTTACGTTCGAAAAGGAATGGGAAAAGTGAGCCTTCATGAGCCTTGATCTTTCACAAAGAGAATATATGTACATACACAATATATACGGAAGCAGCGTTAGTGAACTTTTTTAAAATAAAAGCGTTAAATCGGGTCGATTTTTCGTTAAAAATTAAATCGTCCTTTCGAACGGGTTTCGATTTATTTTTATGTCTGGTTCGAGTAAAATGCGTCAACGTTATCTTTCAATAGATTTTCACCGCGAGATAGTCCTTTGGTCACATTCACAAAGGGTAACGACTTTTCGCAGGCACTGGGATTTCTCCTCTAGGATCGCGAACTATTTCACTATCGTCGTTCTAAATCTGGATTCGTTTTCTTTCTCGAGTGCGATTCCCTCTATTTTCCCAATTCATTACTCGCGAAGCGTGAATTATTAAGCAAAAGGGGATTAATTTAGCGAGAAATTTATGATTTTTCGAACGAGCCGTTCGTTGTTCGTGTCCATTATGCTCCGAAACGACTTACATAAGCTCGTCGACAACTTGTTGGATATCACTCACTTCGAGTGCTCTCAACACTTATCCGAGGAAAACATTTTAGGAAATTGAGAAGAAATAACTTTGGTGAAATTCACTCTTTCGGTTCTCCGCTTTATCGCCGAGAGAAAATAAACATTTCAGTCCGATTACGATAGAATTCAAAGCGTGTTTATATTTATACGTATGAAAGAGTAATTTTGTGATGAATCGTTATTTTTTCCATTCGCTATAATCAGTATGTTTTGTCCCATTATTCATTTATCCGTTCCCTTATCTGCGCTCATCAGTATGATATATGACACGTTTAATCCCTTCATTCATCACATAGCATTTGAACCGGGGCATTATAGTTCAATGTACATTTTCCATGACAAATGATATTTTATTATGTCATAACAAAGAATCGCCGCGAAATTAATGACGATCGAATTATTAAATGAACAAATATGCTTTGATTGTACGCCAGTTAATTAGTAAAATTTATTCGAGTTTCAATCAATATAAATCTGAATTATAACAAATATTATATTGAACCTTTATGATGAAACATATTTCGCTATTATTTTGTATTGACAAAAAATATATGTACAAATAAATAGAAAAATAAAGAAAACGTTTTATTTCAATTTTTCAATTGAATTACTCATATCAAAGGAACGATATAATAAATTTATTTCATCGAATACATTCGATAAATAATAAGCTCGAGCTTTGAAACGATTTCGTTTCATAACATCATATCAAACATTGATACGTTTCGCATGACATTGAAACAGGATTTATTTTCTTTTTAGGACTTTATCGAATTTCAAGCACACGAAATGAGCTCAGAATATCATTTGATTTTCATAAACATAGCATCCATATAAATACGACCAAAGTATCAATATTCAACATATACTCTCTCAAACATACCTAAAAACACTTTCATCGACCAAAAATTCAATTTTCAAAACGAAAACTCACGACAACCGAAATGCACTAATCCAAAATTCATGCACCTGCCCATCTCGATATCCAGCATCAGATCGTCCTCAAAGCCCAGCCCATCTAATAATCATCCAACCCAACCCAAACCTAACCCAACCCTAACACTGTACAGACAATCTAGATACGTACAACACTCCGGAGAGACAATAACCCGTAGAACGGACACGCCATCCGAAGCGCAATTCAGATAAAGCGGACTCGGCCTCGGAGAACAATCGAGTCCCGCACAACGTCATCGAGATACGCATCTTTCCGTGTTGTTAAAACGAGTCGAGGACTCGTTAAATATAGAATAATATCCTGGACGACGACGGCCGCGTATTAGCCGAGGATTAGCCGCGAGGATATGGAAACTCGACCCTCGCTAAGGATTATCAGAGGAGATTATCAGCGCTTTGCATGTGTGTGCGAGCCGGTTGATAGTTTTCCGAGGAAATTTTGTTTAAATTTTAAGCTTTTAAGAGTTTAATTATGCACATGTTATATAAGCGTATTTTCCGAAAAAAAAAAAAATATATTTAATGATGATCGAAACGTCTTCACAAAAGTGAGTTATTGAGGTTCCGCAAACATGAACGTGATCAGGCAATATTGATAGCTTTCCAAGGAAAATTTGTTTAAATTTTAAGCTTTTAAGCGTTTAATTATGCACATGATATATAAGCGAATTTTCCGAAAAAAATATATTTAATGATGATCGATATTTCGTAACTGAGGTTCCGCAAGCATGAACGTGATAAGGCAATATTAATTCAATACGTATGTAGAGACGGTTTTTCAATCTCAATAACTCGCTGTTGCACTCAAATATCGATATTTAAAAAAAAATCTTTACAGTTGACGTATCGATTCAATTTCAAAATTTGAAAAAATATTTTTGTTTTTCGTGGAAAACGATTTCGAAAATGAAGTGAATTTTCTCATACGAATTATTTTTTTTCTATTAAATCTGTTATGTAGTACTTTCGTATGATAGTAAAATAAAGATTATCCAATCGTTTTTGAAGTTGCAAAAGAGCTTAATATAGATTGAAAAATTGGGCTCAGATATAATTGAATGTTGATTTAAAGAACATATTTATAAAGATCGAAAATAAAAAGTAATTAAATCTTACTTTGACAGCCGACTTTAGAATTAGATCACGTGATGACCAACATTTCGATGATCAAAATACACAATCACTCAAATATGAATAGATTTTTTATATTACACACCGAAAAAGTAAATTGAAATTATTAATCAAAAGCGAGAAAATGGAGTTTACAATCAATTTTAAACAATATTTGTTAAATTACAAAATTACGAAACGACCAAACCGCACGGCGAAAAAAATCAAAGTGAAAAATAAAAGAATGAGATTTAAATTTGAATAAAAAAATAATAGATTCGAATATTTCATTTAAATATTTTTTTACGTAAATTCTTTAAGTATATATTTCTTAACGAATCTCAAATTATTGAAAGTTAATTTGACTCGAATGTATAGATACAGTCAGTCCTCTAACTACGAACTATCAAAACATCCGCGGGATAGAAACAGACATACTACAGTACATACTATAGTACACACATTTATATCTGTTCTGCGGATTTTCAACATACTTGAAATAAATATTTTCTTTATCCATATGAAAGAACTAGTTTTCAACAGCAAACGTAGTAAATTAATAATATTTTTAATACTAAAAGCAGGTCTATCGATCATTTTTAAAGCTATTCAGCAATGTATTAGCTTTTGTTCCTTTATAATTATACATCGGTTATCGCTAACTAATTAGTAGCATACACATGTGAACATTTGTTGTTAGCTCAACAGCATGCTAATTATCACCTAATGAAATATGCCTAGAACATTGTTAGATTCGAACTTTATAAAAAATAGTTTTACTAAAGATCATACTACTTTTTAACAAATGCATCACCACCACAAAACATATTTAAAATCACTGAAAAAAAATACTAAAAAATTAATACCAATTTTAAATTCGTAACTCTCGATACAACCCACGTACGAACCTCATATAAAATACGACCTACACGTCTACATAAATGTGTATAAAATAATATATTCGCACATAAACCGCTGACCCCTCGTAATTATTCACGACTTTTCCGTGAAAAGCGTAATCGGCGCTCGCCCGGAAGCGGATATTGACGTATTGCGGATCGACCGCGTTTAAAATCCGGTGAAAAATGAACAAGGAAAATCCCCGAAAGGAGCGTTTTCCGCTTTCGGGGTTTTCCTAGGCACTTTCGCGTATCCCCTCATATTATATGACGACTAAAAAGGCCGAGGGGCACAAGTAACTTCGAGAAAATAGCGCTCAAAGTCGAACGTGTATTGGGAGGAGGTCGAGTGATTTGATGATATATCGAGGTACACGTTCTAAGTTCGTTTATATCCTTTTGCCACCAAATATATGAAGCAATTCTTGTGCATGATTCGATTTTGGCAAAAATGTAATTTGTGCCCATTGGCCTTTTCAGTCGTCATGTGTGTATTGTGTGTGCGTATATGAGGCGAGATCGCTTAACCTTTTCAATAGGCGCTTTTGAACTCGGGGCGGTCTATGAGAATGTTTATATGATTTTTTTTTTGATAAAATATTTTTTAATTTATTTATTTGAAATGTAAATATTGAAATGGAAATTAAAGCTTTTTAAGAATGTATTACTTTTTTGTAAAATGTTTTTCTCAACGCTGAGTGCTGTCTCGTAAAAACTTAAATAAGCAATTTTGAATATTGTGGATTTTTTAAATGAGAAATAATGAGTTTCCCCATCTTGCACTTTTATATAAAAACTTATGATATTTTAAAAGCTTATTTATAGTTTTCCATCTAATAAAATTATATTTTTCATTTAAGTTAAAACTGCAGACGAAAAAGTATACACACATTACATAGAAGCTAAATTATTTTGTTACATAAAAGACTAAGCATGTACTATACTAAGCACGTGTTCTACTTTGTCATATGACCCCTAAAACCAACCCTATTAAACGAAGCTTGAATAATCTCCTTATCTGACTTAAATTTGACACAAATATTATTTGAAACTCTAAAATAATATTGTGAAATTTTCAGCTCCCATCGAAATTTCGAGCGACACTAATTACTAGCAAACTCGTTAACATATAACACGAATTTCTAATCAACCCTTCGAAAGTGTTATCACAAGAATAAAATTTATTCACAAAATTATCTGCGCCTATTTTATGCAATCTTCATAACACCACTGCGAAGCAAATTGCGACCCAAGCGTACTCAAAGCACACAGAAAATTTGTTCTATCATAACATTAGATAAAGTGAAAATTCATATAAATTAAGCACTTGTGCTGATAAATTAACGCGTTAACGACATAAATCTCGCTTTCGGCGCGAATTGCAGTTTTTAGTGTCTCGTTGACCTACTGACAACCCCGAGGGGCGTAATGTTTGCATTCAATCGATTTAATTTGACATTTAAAACGCTCCAGACGGTTATGGTAACTGCTAGCCATGCTATTTCCTGCCTGCTATTACGGTAACAACCACACTAAAAGTCAACTTGTATAATTTTCCAAGGAACAACTCCCGAAGGCGCCCTTAAACGCTTAATGGTAATGATACGCCTATTTCGTAAGGTTAACAATCGAGCGACATGAATTTTTCACGTAAATCACGATCTCAACGCTTAAAGCACGTTCTATGCATCTTTCCAAGAAGTGCATTGTTATTGTGGTTAAATTCTGATTTTAATTTCTAATTAATTATACGCGTAAAGAGGCGTGCATAATTGATCGAAGTTGAGAAAGACTTTCGGAGTAATCTCTTTGCGAAGAAGATTAATTGGGGCTGTGTAAAACATTTGAAAGAAAAATAAAAGTATGTATACAAGTATACAATTATATTTTTTTAATAAAATTCGGATTATGAGTAAAATGTTGACATACGAATTTGTCTTAGGAAATGCTTGTATTTTTCTATAAATTGTTCATTCTGGTAAGATGGCCATATGGGAGACGATAGTCAGCGGCAACAATATTTATTTTTTGTTATTATTAGGTGTCCTGTGATCACTAGACGTTCAACTTAAAAGCAAAAGATAATAATTATTCCCAATTTTTTTGAAAAAAAAATCATATGGCCAAATTAAAAATTTCCATATGGCCATCTATACCGGAATTACCCAAAAATTCGATAGCTCTCATCACCATGATATAATTAAACGATCAAACCTTAACATTTCATCAAAATTTCTCACAATTTCCAACTTTCAAATGAAAATTCTCAACCCAACTAAAATCTTACCATTAATTAAATCAAATTTAAGTCATATCGACATACATGCACATATTTATACACATCTCAAAAGCACCTTAAACGACTCGAGACGTCTCGAATCGAAATTTAGACCTGGAGCACCCTTCGGAAAGAGCAGCGAGAAGAGGAGACCGAGGTGCACCTGAACAGTTCTCGCATTTGCATACAGTATGCAAATGGCGCTTCAAACGGACACCGCATGCATCATTCTCGATAAGCGCATGCACTTCCATTGATTATGCAAATAACTTTCGAAAATGTCAAAATGCATCCGCATCACGTGCGCATCGCATGAAAAGCATCGCTGTTCGATGCGTTTCAATTTTCCGGCAACGCGCGTGTGTTTTTCGTATGGAAATTTATTATATGACGACTGAAAATGCCAATGGGTTCAAACGATTTCGAAAAAAGCTCGCTCAAATTTGAGCATGTATTAGGAAGAGGTCGGGTGATTTTAAGATATATCTCGGTAAACGTTTCATGTTCGTTTATATCCTTTTGCCACCAAAATATATTGCAATTCCTGTAGATAACTCAATTTCTGCAAAAAATGACACTTGTATCCCTTGGCTTTTTCAGTCGTCGTATGTGTGTGTTTTGGATGGTTTTTGGGTTAGTGTAGTGTGTCGTTTTGTTTATCGATTTGATTATGCGTAATCGCGTTATGGTTTTGTAATGTATTAGAGTGTGTTGTTTGATGATTGTGAGCTTTAGAGCGGTGCGTTAAATTTTAAATTTGAATTGAATCGGTATAAGCTGATTAAAAAGTTTATGCAATATCGAAATTGCTTTGTAACACTATCTACTGAAGTTAATAAATGCTTTTATGCAAATTTCGTAAATTTTTAGTTATTAAAAAAGGAGTGTGATTTAATTTACTTCATTTGAATGAAATTTTCGTTAACACGATTCAAATTTAGACCTAACCTAACCTAACCTAACCAAAGTCATGTGAACTTATAATTTCTTTTACAATTAAAAAAGTAATCTAGTACGATTCTCAAAAAATCGAGGCAATACAAAAAAACAAGAGTTCTAATGAAATATTATTTTTCACACCACGGCGATGATTTCTTCCAAATAATATTTTCGTTTAATCATCTTTGGAAGTCTTTCCAAATATCAGTATCAAATACAATATTTAGAATCACATCTTACAATTAGTCTTCAAAGTATGACAGAAATTACATCTAATGAATAAATTCAAGATTTATCAAATTTATCATAAATTTCCAGAATTTCTCCACAAAACCAAATCTAGTGCAAACATTTGCTAGCGAATGTACACCGATCCGAGATTTAACCCCTTACTATCGTATCATACACAAAACGAAGAGCAAGCACGGCTTCAAATTCACTCGAAACTGATACAAATTTCAAATCGCTTCCTCGAAACGCCACAGCCATATTCCGCAAGGACATGCAACCGTGTGCATGAATATTCGAACGAATAATAAATTCGGATCATCGTGCGATTGTACGGTTTCAATTACAGCTCGATGAATACGTATCGGTTATGCCACTAGACAATCTAGTGCTACACAATCGCAGTCGAGCACACGTGTAATGCGTGTACTACACAATGCTAATTATTTAGCGTTGTTCCGCATTGTGGTGCTTTATTAAACCGGCGTGTATGCGCAGTTCAATAAGTATCCTTCGGACGGCGGTCTCGTTATGTATTAATGCATATAAACCTATTGAGAGAGGCCATTGTCGAATTTATACTACTGCTGTTGATTATTCGATTTAATTAAAATATTTTAATGAAACGTTTTCATCTATTAACGGTCTGTATTTTCACTTAACTAAAATTCGAATTTTTTTAGAGCTTGACAGTTGACTTATAGGTTCAAATTTTATAGTTAAAACGCATGTTAACTAATACTAGTTTGAAAAAATGAACTCAAAATTTTCATAGAGTACTTAACCGTTTATCTAAACACAATGAACTTTCCAGAGTTATTGTGTGTATATTTTGAAAGGTTTTTACATAATTACATTTTACAATTTAGACAGACTCGAGTTTCAATCGTTTGACGTTTGGTGGAGTGAATTTCACTCACTAAATAGCTGCAAACATATTGAGTACAATCTACACACATGTCATAATTTAATGAATTCGGTATATATTTCAAATTAATGCTTAAATTTAATTTTCGAGTAAATCCATAACACATTCACTAGTTACTATAAAAATTATCACAGCGTGTTTCTATCTGTCTATATGTTGCAGTTTAGTACAAAAAATCATCTTCATAACTATTCAATATATGCATTAAAAGGGTTCATAAAAAGCGAACCGTTCATCCGTTAATTTTTTCCCCACTTTAATATTTTCAACAACCTTCCAACTCGAAAGACACGACCTGCCTGTAACTTAATCCTGAGGGCTGTTTGCGGTCTCCCACCCTTCGCGGGGGATACGGGGCGAGGGGGGTCCGGGGCGATGGGGGCCCCCGGGGGGCGCAGGCCCCTAAAGATGATTACAGGGCAGAGCTTGACCCGGCGAGGCGCCGAGAAGCCTAATTGAATTCGGCCCCGTAACGCGTTACCTCATCACTTATACATACATTCTGGGCAAAGTGGAACGACTGTGCTTCGGTGTTAGTGTTTTAGACTCTGTGCGCTTATCGCACTTGGATTAGTTCGGGGGTTTGATATTTGAAACAGTTCGCTGGCGAGAGTAGATTCGCAAGCATAAGATCTGTCTAATATTTTGAATTCAATAATTGTAAAAAAAATCCATAATGAAGTTTATTTCTTAATAGAGAGTGAGGCTGGAAGTTTTGGGGTAGGTTGTTCCGAAAAAATATTATTTAAAAAAAAAGAGATGGTCTTAATAAAATCACATTCGCATGTTTTAAGCATCAAATATTGCGCAACTTTAGCAACCATTTTAGTTGCTTTGACGGTTGAGTGACGAAATCACTTCATAACAACTTACCCCTGAAACTTCCTGCACCACCTTCCCTTACACAATTTCGTTGCAGGAACTAAAAATTCAATACTAAAAATAGGAATTCCGAGAAAAATTTAATGATCACTAGCGATTGAAAATATATTTTCATAAAATATGCATTCATCATAAAACTTCTTAGAATCATAACATTTACAAAAAAAAATTTGCAAATTTGTATAACGCTTCCATATTCTGCGAATGAATAATAAAAATATTCATCCTATCAAAATTTAAATATTAATCATTCGAAAATTTTAAAAGCACAATCGCAGAAACGACACGAAAAATTAATAATAATAACTAAAAAAAATGAATAGCATTCGCTTCCATCCACGCGAACATTTGATAAATCGCTTACACAAGACAACGGGTAATGTAACACATTTAAAATTCGCCAACATTAATAATTTATGTCGGAAAAGATCAGCACGCGATTCGAACAAAGTTTCGACCTTGCGCCTAATTCCAGTTTTGATAATAAATTCAAATTCATCGCACCCCCATTTATCGGCCTTTGGAGGATCGTAGATCAAATATGGAGAGAGCTGTAGTGGTTTAAGTTAGATTAACCCCATAATCCTGGGGTTGCGTTAACTACTGCCCATACAAGTCCACATACATGACGGAAAAAAAAGGCGTTAAACCCATGGATTAATTGCGTATGTGCTATTTTTATTCAATTTCGTAATTGCGATTCTGTGTACAAAACAATTTTCCAGTTTTCATATGACAACTTATGGTGTGTCCTCATTAAGCCAATGACTTATACTGGCGGCATTGTGTGGACGCTACATTATATACCTATGTATACGTCATTGAATATCAAGAAAAATAGAAGAATAATAAATTCAATTAACGTTATCTTTATAAAAATCATATGCAATCAACTAAAAAGTTATGAAGAGTTGTTAATAGATTAATGTTACGCACATAGAATGGATCCACAGATCTTGAATTTTTCTCAATATTTAACTTTGTTAGTTCAAAAAAATCAGCATTGGTTGAAAAAATGATATTCCTGATGACAAATTTTATCGAACATTTCGCCTTATAATCGATCAAACATTGCAAAAGTGGCGCTAATTAAATGGATTTGCGGTGAACGTTTGAATAATGGCGCAGTCAGCGCCATTCGATACAAAGCAATGGCGAAACGACGCGTTAGCATAATAAATTGGCAACTTGCACTAATTAAATATTTGTTCATCAGTGCTGCTAAACCATTAATTATAAATGCCGTGCTAAATTAATTAAAGGTGTCCTGCGCTCAGGATGCGTGTGCCCCTATTTCGTAACTAAGTGTTGATTCGCGTTTCGTAAAATTTGTCAGCGGCGCCATTAACTAGAATTAGAGCGGTTTGATTAATACGCACGATTCGAATACAATGTATTTTCATGAATCTTTGTATCGAGTAGCAATTTCCATCAAAATAAAGATCATTTCGGATAATAAATATAATGTACGAACGGCGAAAATCGTTCGAGTGTATCGCTCGAATGGCGCGATGAAAAATTTTAGTGCTGCAAAGGAACAACGAACAATGATAGTCGTAAAGTGCGAGTCCGCATTTAACGAGTTGCGTTACAATTAAACATAAAAGTGACCGTAAATTTTATATGGCGGCCCTCCCATACAACCCCCACAGTAAAATATTATGTCTGCATAGAAATTAAAGCATTAGATAGCGGTTTCGCAACTTCACTTCCCTGGCCCAGTTCTAAATCGGGAAAACGCTCTAAGTGGTGTGGGTTTAAAAGACTTCGCTCGGTGCTTTTTTTGCTGGAAAAAAAATCTGAGGAGGGAAAAAAACGCGAAATGCGTAAGTGAAATCCCGCCTCTCTTATTTCACGTTTCGAGAAAGACACGAATTTTATTTTCGCACAGCGAAATATGTTAAGAGGCTTATTGGGAAAATTCTAAGTACCCTTTAGCCTTTAATGGCACGTGGCGCATAATTGATTGTTTGCTCTTTCTCTCGCCCCGTATGCTTTCGTAGGTAACCGCTAAAATATTATCTCGAATTTATGTTTTTGCATTTCGAAAAATTCACATTCCGCAGTGATATATTCGCAGGCTGAATATCCTATACATATATAAAAACAGCATTATATTTTGGCGAAAATGGCTCGTTACGTCAAAAGCCTTATTGGTTTCCATAACGAGCTCTATATCGAATAATCCTTGATGCTATCAAAATTTCAATTTGTCGAAACACCTCGAGGCAATCAATTACCTCTCGTCTCGCAAAAATACACGGAATAATCAAATTTACGACTCGCCTCGAATGAAATTGACACAAACGGCTAGAAGACGATTTCGGGGTGAATTTTCGCTAGATCACCCTTAAATCATATGGCTATTCTGTCGTTAAAAGCCTACAGTCCACCGAGGGATGGCACTCGGAATAAATTCGCAGTTAAACGCGATTAAATTGCAAATTGCGAAAGCAGAACAAAAACGACGTGCCCCGGTAAATGTTGCGAAATTGTAATGTCTCGGTGAAATATCGAAGCAATAACCGGCCACTGTATATAACTTGTACAGAATGGAAAAAATGAGAAATATTTTATATGTGTGTCAGTTGACAATTGGGTTCACTCTAATATTCTCCGGTTTTTCTTCGGGTTGTCACTTTTGATATTTTCCATGAATAAAATATTTTTAAAGATGCAGCTATTATATATGAACATTCTCCGTACAATGTACAAAATAACATCCTAAATCACATCCTATTTTCAATACAAAAAATATACTTTTATTATCAGTTTACTTTCAGTATATAAACTGAGTTTGACGAAACGGCACACATCCAATTTACTGCTAACTGGCTTTCAAAGTTCGAGTTTTAACTCGAAGCGCTCCATAGGTAGTACGTCGATTCGACTTTTTCGCGACAAGAACGGTTATCTCTCCAAGTCGATATGTCGGGATAAAAAGACAAAGGATGGTATACGATGCTGACGAAATCGTTTTAGAAAGATTGGAATCCTTCTAACGTAGCATCGTCTGCAGAGAATCGCACCCGAGAGGTTACCGTTTCAATATAACAGTCGGATCGAAAGAATCGATTGATCACCAGATGATAAATTTTCCAGATCCCAAAACAAACTGGTAAACTAACGAAAGTTTTCTTCGATTTCATCTCGAATTTTATTTCAGTTTTCCGATAAAAATTCCGGTTTCTATATAAATGAAAATGTGCATATTCAGTTTCTGTCATCTATTATAAAGGCTTCACTGTCTATTATTGTGAAATGAATCATCATCGATCAATTTAACAATGCATCACGGTTCGTTCGATTATTTATAGACATCTGAGCCATTCAGTGCATAACGTGATTAGTTCTATAAAATAAAAATTCTAAAAAAAATGAAACATGCTAGATGCGTTTTTCAAAATTCTCTTCATTATAACATTTTTTTGAAATCCTAATCATATTAATTCCGTTCATAATAAGCAACAAATGTGTTCAATTCATTTTCGATTATAGAATTAATCAATATGACCTTTGAAACAAATGATTTATTAATTACCAGCTAAACAAATTTTGTCATTTAATGGTATTCACATTTAGTATTCAGGAATGATATTTCTTACATGAAAAATGCATTACTAAGGATTGAAATTAATCAGTGAATTTATTGGTAAAACCAGTAAATTAATAATTTATGATTATACCAAGTGATTTAATACACAAACCCCAATTTTTTCCGATGTTGAGTTAATCACTTCATGCACTGAACGTCTCATCTATCACACTAGTAACCGAATAGACAAAACGCCAAATATAAAAAAACGCGTAAAATATACGATATTTACCGAAATCCTTTATTTAAACAATACGCAAAAAGCGTCTTATTAAACGAACAAATATTTACTCCGAGTCTGAAAAGGTTCGGTCCCTTTACGCGATAGAAGCACCTCCATGTAAATAGCGTCTGCCGCGTTCCGATACAGAATCTCTTTCCTCTTCCTTTCTGTGTGTATATTTTTTCCTTTATTTTCCACTCGTTTTCCCCGTACACTTCCTATGTAGAGCCTTAATAGGAGTTTTTTCCTCGCGGGAGCCTCGAAGCCTTCACAATTTTATTCGGCTTTTGATGGCCATCCGCGGATCCGCTGTGTAATTGGTCTGGAGTCGCACGGGAAAACGGGAGCACAATAAAAAGTTCATGAGAGCGACACTAAAATTATATGCTTCAAGTGTTGGCAAGTCAAAATAAAAGAAAGAAGATTTTCTGGGATGCTGTATCGGAACAAACGCGAGTTCATATACATGATGCCCCGTTGTCGGATATGACTTTAAGGTTTGATGTTTCGATCGTATGTTAGTGATTAATTAGTGATAAGTGGTGTTTAATTCAATTTTTATTCCTTTTTGATTGATTAGATAAAGATATGGTTGAAAGATTGAATCTTATGGGTGATTGGTCTGCTTATCTGATACCTAATTTTTCAATTGGACATTAACGATTACTTAGAATAAAATTAATGTGCGTTCAAATAAATTATTAGAATATGGATACCTAAGCAGCTAGGCTTAACTATAGCAAATTTCGAGATATTTTCTTTCTTAACCGTTCAATAGTGATAGCTTAAAATTAGGAAAATTTAAGCAACTTAACTGAATTGAAAGGTTCTTCTTTTATTCTATAATATATTTCAAAATAATACCTATGATATGCAATATTTAATATTCCATAAAATAAAATATATGTTTCAATGCAAAAAAGAGAAATTTTAATTATATAAAATAATTCATGTTCAACAGAGTGAAAATTAAAATATTTGACTGACCAATTTTGAAATGTGGAAAAGTGATCAATCAACTCGTAACTAACTGAAATATTTTAACTACATTTCAATGAAAATTTTATACCTTTCCAAAATCGACACTTTTTCAAAACTCATTGTAAAACTCTTCTTATACAAACACACAAATATGTATATCTTGATATGCAATCGAATTTATACGACATCTCAAAGATCGAAGCTTCAAAAACTCCCAGCGATAAAACGCGGAACCATCCACCATAAAACTCAAACGGAACACACACCACAGACAAACCACACACACTTATATAATATTATACAAAACACAAAACTATCCTCGATCTCGTACGCAGATAATATTAAACGTCACATGAATTATCGGTTGGTACCGATGCACGAAACTTCGATCCGCTTCATGATTTAGTGCCTGCCAATGGCCGAAGCGAGACAATTGAATCGACGGCACTGGATTAGCCTAAATCATGAACACCACTCGTTCTTCCAGTGTATAATATTATCGTATGTATAGGTGGTTCGATGATTTATCGTCTCGTATGCAGGTTTCATTGCCGGCGTAAAGTCTGACTGTGTATCGTTCGGGGATGACGTTTCGCTTTATTGCTCTTCGATATCCTAGTTTCTGATGTATAAATTTTAATATTTTCGAAACAGTAGTTTTCAATCACTCAAATTCGTATACAAGATCGTTTTTTTATAATATTAAGATCCATTTAAAATAAAATCGTAAAAAAAATCTTATTAAATTAAATTAAAAAAGCCATTCTTACACATTTCTGCATAATTGAAAAAACTGTTTGAATAGTAATTGTAGTGAAAAATCCACGCTTCTATGTTTTCCTCATAAAAAAATCGCCTACAGTAAAGACAATCCAACTAAACACCGTTTTTCACGTCAACTTACTCAGTTTTTAGAATTTTTGCAAACTTTGCTCAAAGAATTCTTATTTCTAACTGACTAATTTTAATTTTAAATTCAATTTATAACCAAATCATTATTGACAATATAAAACTTCTCACACAAGGCCAATGTTTAGTAGAAGGCAAAGATTTATAAGCGAGGATCAAAAAAAATAATTTCTGCTACGAATAATGTTCAAAAAATAATCATAACTACCTATGTAAAAAAACTGTTTGTGAAATACTCTTTCATATGAAAATAATATTTGATTTAAAAAGAGTACCATTATATACATATTCTTAAGTGAAACTCGTTAAAAAGAAAACGAGCCTCGTACATTCGTTCATAGAACCTTTTACGAAATTGTTTGTCTAAAATAGAATGTAGCATTATAAACTAGTTCAATACAATTAATACGTAACATGTAAAACCACTTCGATAAATTTCTATTTTAGAAATGGCATTTTGAGATCCTTTCGTTTGTTTCACTAACGATTTGCGTAACGAAACTATTTCTAGAAGCTTAAAAGGTAGTTCCATCGATTTAATTGAAGCTATTTCAAGTGATGGTCAATAGAGACCCCGCCCACATTTTCAATTGTTATTTTTTTCTTCTTTTGAAAAGCTTTTAATGGAAATGAATGTTTTTCTAGAATATTTCCATTCTGTCAATTCAATTTTTCGAATCACTAATTTTTTTATGGAAAATTCCGTATTTTCATTGCTCAATATTTCGAATGGACGAATTAATTTTCCAAATGAAATCGATTTCGTGTACACGTACATTTCGAATAAACGATCTCCAAATATAATATTCCAACACAATATGCAATTATCAACGATAATAATAATAAATTGTTAGAAGTTATCAGCACAACGTCGGGAACAAAATAATTAATCAAGAAATAGGTCAAACTAAATGACCTATTTACAACATGCGTAAACGATGACACCACGATTAAGCAAATGTGTATTCGCTAAATTAATAGATAACTGTTTTCTAATTATATCCAATATCTTAATGCAGCCTCGTTTAATAACAAACTTATTTGTTACAATTTTGAACCAAATAACAAATGAACGTGTGCAAACAAAGTGATCAGTAAAAATCTACAAATATTAAATTTTCATTACTTTAGCTAGCTAACTAGCTACTGAAATTACTCAAGATTGTTTGTGGATTATTTTAAAATATATTTAATTAATACATAATATCTATTAAAACATGTTAAATTACGTATTTGTTCTCAAGTTATTCACTGCAGCTCAGGTACGGTGAAAGTCACTCCTTTTAATATCAAACGATAAAAATCCTGTCAATTATAAAATTCTAATTGTAAAAATATAACGATACGGGAAAATTTCCTGAACAACAACAACTCTGAGGTTTCATCGTAATGTGATAAGCACACCACAAACAAACATTCCATTTCGATTCCTTCGATGAGGAAATCAAACAACAGAGACATCCTGGACTTATATACAAACATAATTACGAAAATTCATTTGGCCCGAAAAGCGACCCATGTCAATAAAAAAAGATCGCTTTAATCGCAACATTTTTTTCCACCAAGTTCATCCCTAATCCGGCGACCGCAATAATGGAGGTATGAAACGCGCTTAACGAAATTTGATAGTGGAGCAATTAGCGAAGCTTTTAGACCGGGCACGAAAGCTCCCGGGCAAAAATGATTTTCCTCCTACGTATTTTTTCCCCAAATCCCCCTTATACACACACAAAATTACACACATTCATAGTGTGTCCCATAAATTAAGAATTACATGAATATTTTCAAATATTACCTCTAAAAAGAGTCAATATTTTTCAAAGTACTTTATGGTACCAGCACATTTTTTCCCGATTCTGATGAACCTTCTAGGAAATTTAAAAAGAAGTCTATTTTTAAGCTTATATCAAAGCCACTTGAATATTTTCAATTTTAACATCTTTTGACTCTATTTTCAGATCGAATTCTAAAAGAAAGTGTCCTAGAAGTCAGTGAGAATAATGGGAGTCAAAATTACAAAATAATACGCAACGTTACTTAACAAATAATGTTCTAAGTGCTCTAAATTATCAATTTGACTTAATCCTAATCCAGATCTGCAAAATTTTGGATGGATTTATAAATCTTTTCACCTCTGATTTGAGAATAAAATGAATTCAAACTAAACGCGATCCCTCCAACTATGAGCTATCGAAAACTAGGGAAAAAATATGGATATTTGTATTGTTATACTAACTGAAGTATATCTATCTCTTTCAGCGGCTATTTTGACAGCACATAGTTGAAAGGATCAATTTAAATTCGTTCTATTCTCAAACTAGAACAGAAAATATCCCAGTTATGTGATTCGATTAATATTGCGACTAGAAAGATTGTCATAAATAGACACATTTCGTTATTTTTGGGACACACCTTGTAAATATCTGTACATATTATATGACGACTGAAAAGGCCAAGAAGTACAAGTAACTACGGTGATTTTGAGAAAAGATCACTCAAAGTTTTGAATGTATTAAGAAGGGGTCAAGTGATTTGATGATATATCTCGATACACGTTCCAAGTTCGTTCAAATCCTTTTACATAGCGTATATAAAAGCGATTCCTGTGCATATCTCAACTTCGGCAAAAATATCACTTGTAACCCTTGTCTTTTCCAGTCGTCATATAACACAATATTTACGTTCGTATGACAGACCGACACTTGTGTGCGAGTGTGATAAAATAGGGCATAACGCGTTTCTATGCGAACGCACGTGAGTCGCGAACAATGTCGCTGAAATATTGGGATAATTAAGCGCGGACAATGGCTGCGAATTTTCGCGGAAACTTGACCGCACAAAGTATATGGGGTGCGTTATTCGTTTTCGGTATTGTGCGAGTGTTTCATGATCGAATCCGCGGTTTTGGTACGAACAGGGACGATTGTGAAAGTTTTTGTCGGATGAAAGATTTGTAGATGTGAAGAAAATTGATTAATATTCTGATATTTTCTGATTTTGTATGTAGATTACGGAGATTTGTGGAAAATATCGGTTGGTGCTTTAATATGGACTATTTTGAAATTAATGATTCTATGTTTAGACTATCTTTTAATTTTTCATAAAATCTATCTTCTTCTAAAAATAAGTATAATACCATGTTCTCCCAGGGCGCTTAATGATCAAGTCCCCCAATTTTATCTAAAAATCTATGATATTTTTTTATATGCATAAACCAATCTCTATACCATTGATCATTTATTTTATTCAAGATAACAGGTAGTCTAAATATGGTGATAAAAAGTTCATAATAATGCACTGGTCCATATTTTTCCCTTTTTCCTCGAAGAATGGAAAGTTCAAAAGCTCAAAATTCAATATAATCATATGATTACAACGATGAAATGTACTAATAATTATAATTACATACTCAAATATTCTAAATAAAATTAAATCAAACAATTTCCTGCTGTAACATAAAAACGTATCATTCATATTTTTATAACTTAATAATATTCGCACTCGCATTGTACTCAAACTGACTGCATACAACCCAATATTTGCACACTATTCGAATACTCACAACCAAATATTTGCTTAAAATACAAATAGATATAACCACATCCCATTTTCAATCAATCATATCGAAATCCTCACAATGCACATCAATAAAAACTCATATCAGACTCATATAAGACGACTGAATATCACAAAGGGCACAAGTGACCTTTTTTTATCGATTAAGTTAAGTACAGAAAATGGTTCTGTATCATATATAGAACCATTTTCTGTACTTAACTCGATATCGGTAAAAAAGGTCACTTGCGCCCTTTGTGAAATTCAGTGGTCATTTCGGACATGAATTCGGCCCTGGATTCAAATATTGCGATATTTGCGCTGAAAGCTGCGCGAATTTTATTACCGCGCGTCCATTAGTAACGATTCCGTTACGTCCCGTTACGTTTCGATAACGGATCGTTCGACGTGCGTGTATACGAACCGTTAAAAAATCGCTCCAATTAGGGATATTCACGTAAATCTCGCACATACGCGTGTGATTAAAAAGAAACGAGTCCTTTTTCGTGTTCGTTTGCATGATTCTTTTTTCCCACTCGGGTTGGAAAATTTTAATCGCCCGTTGATTGTGTAATTTTCTCTAAGCGGTTCTATTTTTGTGCATTCAATTTGGGAGATTAGGATTTTGAAATGGGGGTAATTTGCTTATCGAAGTGTTTTGAAATTTTTAATCTTTATTGTTTGAAATTCACTGGATTGAACAAATAAAGTGAAATATTGAACGAATCGGCTTTTTTTAAATTATTCGAGTCAAAAATAAATTATTAGAATCACATGCGTATTTAAAATATGAATATGATACATTCATTTAATATGCCTAATTAAGAACCAAAACCGTGTAAGCGTTCATTTTTTATAAAAAGAATTGCTTCGCTTCAAAGAAAACTGAAAACGATGACAAATTTAAATAAGCACACATTCTGGGATATGATTTATGAATCACATTACACAAGTCAGAATTCACATGTGATTTTTAACGTACATAAATTATTTAAAATCTAAATTTTATCTACTGCTAAATTAATCTATAAAATAGAAGCTATAATTGAAATGTTTATTTATACGACTCACGAAAGCATGAAAAATCGCTACGCCCATTTATTAATCTCATTGAATTCGCAAGGAGCGATGTACTAAGGCGAAGTTTTCAGCACACCAAATGCTTCACCGTAAACAAAGACATTTATTATGTGTTTTCCTTCAAGATAACTCCGAATTTCGAATAAATTTACAATTAGCCAGACGTCGCTTTTGAAGTAGTGAGTTCCAACTTGTTTGACATCATGAAAAATGACACCGACATACGAGATAAACCGTCGAGATTAACGAATATTCCTAGATGACAGATCAAAACGGTTCTAGTTTGCTTTATGCGAGAACTATTCTGTGAAAAATAGAAAGATACAGTTTCGGTTTAATTTCGGCGCTGAAAGAGCTATTTCGAACGGAGCTACAAAATGAGCAACGCGTTTCAAATGCAGCATTTGATTTGAAACATTCAGAGATGAATCAGTGTTTGTGAAAAAAGCATATAAACCAGAGTAGATTTTCGAATTTAGGGATTCAATCATCCAGGAATTCAGGGACACTTCTAAAAAAAGAAGACTGGTCTAGGGGTTAAAAAAAATCCATAAATCCAAAAATCATAGATCCATATCCGATCTATTGAAAAAGATATTATATAGAGAACAATTAGTAATTCGATTCGAAGCATTTCACTCGATCGCACATTAACTCAGTAACTTTGTAGAGAACAAAAGTTCAATATAAATTCCCGATGCTGTTTACGTACGATCGGTCGTAAGTGGGTTTAAACCATAAGTTTGACGTCAATATACGTTATAAACGTCGTAATATTTCTAGACATGTGGGGTTAGGGTGGCAATCTACTTTGTGCCTACTTTACGATCGCTTCGGTAAACACATGAAGCATTCATGGAATATCGGACGCAACTTCGACGTCGATTTTTTATTAACAATTCACCTTGAGGGTATTGAATTCAATTTTTGCACTTTTGACAGTTTTATTATTTTTTTTCCCGACCAATATATCAAATGTAAGATCGTATTATATGGTTATGATGTATTTGATAATATTTGGGTAAACTCGCTGAGTTTGGATAGAATGAAATAATTTTATTTTTCACAATTAAGTTTCTATTTATATTCAATATAATAATAGATAAAATATATTTAAAAAAAAGAAGATTATTGACCATCTTATAGTCGTCAAATTTATATTAATGTGTGCATATTTATTCAAAATTTATTATGTGCACATCTGAAAAGATTTCTACATCATTGAATTTTACGATCGATAGAGTTTTGAACGTTTGACGTTTAAAGCTATAGAAAACATATAAAGTTCGACCTACAAACACAACCTGAATTCAAACTTCAACTGATATTTTATTTTGCATTTCAAATGCTTTACAATTTCATAATAAGCGTGAAGTCAATAGATTCACGAGCGTAACCGGGTTTCAGAAGCTAGTACCATAGAGTACTCTAAGGCTAGTACGAGTACATATGATGACTGAAAAGCCATGGGGTACGATTGACATTTTTTTCCGAAATCAAGTTATGCACAGGAATCTCATCTGTGGACGCTCGTTTATTTGGTGGCAAAAGGATATAAACGAATTCGGTACATGTACCGTGATACATCATCAAATCACTCAACCATTCCAAATACATGCTCGACTTTGGGCTAACTTTTCTGGAAATCACCGCGTAGTCTCTTGTACCCTTTGGCCTTTTCAGTCATCATATATAATAGAATACAGTTTCATCACATCTTTCAACACCTCCGTATCCAGAAATTGTCCAATTTTTCACAGCCACATCCCTGGTTACGTCCTGAATAATATAGGGCGACAGGCATCTGCTCCGTCTCGAAACTCCCGACTCGGGAATTCCCCGGCTAATGAATGGCCGCCGACGGTGACTAATTATGATTTACCCACCTTTCGCGGGTGCGACAAAAACGATCCACACCGTGGATCATTAACCGAGATTAATGTCTTTAATGGTTCGCAGTGGCGCGATTAAAACTTCACTTATCACGCGAACGGACACTCCCTACTTTTTCGGACGATGCTTCGCAGCCATGTGCGTTTTGCGATTAATATACAGAATATAGAAAAAAATGCATTTTATTAATTCGAACTCACATATTTATTAATTTCAAGTAATCGATCCATAAAATTGCATTGTATTTTTGTATTAGAAAGTGTATTTGTACGCGCGAACGAAGCTTTTACATCCATTTTTCGTCCAACATATCACATGATTTTACAGATGTTTCAGCAATAAAAAACAGAATTAGACATCAGAAAGAGTTTCTAGTGATCATGATAGATTCTATATTGAATACAATTCTGAATCACACGTGTTTTTAAATCATAATCGTTCTAAATCAATTTGATTCTGGATCACTAATAATAATTTGATTAGTGACCCAAAACCGCAATGATTCAGAATCGCATTTGATCCACAACCAGCCATGATCTTAAAACTATATATTATACCTATTAACAAACTGATGCTTTCAATTAATATGCATGGTAATTGACAAAATCGAACTATCACAGTATTCAAAACGAAACATGTCGATAAATTGAGGTCAATATCATTTTAGATTCAACATGCATAACTATTTCTTAAGGCAGATTTACAACGCATACATAGGAAAAACTTTAACACGATCCCACTAAGCGCATCACGAAACTATCCGAGTTTCCTCTGGAAATACATGTGGAAAGCATTTGTGAACTTAACGTAATAATTACGGGTATTTCGTTTGCGGCTTGTGAGCCGTAAACAAAGCGCACTTCCACTGCACTACGAGAAAGTTCCGAACTGAACGAGATTCCTTCCATGGTGTATCCCCATGGTACCAGAAACACCACCGACCAGCACTAAACCCTAAGGCCACACTAAATTTGAACGCCGAAACTGCGGTGTAAATCGCGAATCTGCATTAATTGATATCCGCCAAGTTGTTCTAGTCGAGGAAAACTGGAACAAACTACAAATACAACTCAACAGAGAAAATCATTTGTACGATTCTGATTATTTTAAAATACACTTTTGGCTCGCCGAAGTGTGAAATTTTCGAATGAAAAAGCTTTCAATGCGGAAAACGTATTGCCAGAACTCATTTAAGCGTCAAACAAAGGAACGATCTTTCCGGCTTCACTTAAAAGTTTAATGAGATTAATACGAACGATCACATAGTAAAAGTATGGTCGAAAAGACCGAAAGAGAAACGATGATCGATTTACTTTCTCGTCGCCGCATAAATTACATACTTCGAAAGCGGATCGTAATTTCCAACAAAGTTTTCCAAACCCGAGAATTATCAGAAGACCCAGTATCGATAATTTTCTATGAAACACCAAGACGACAAAACAGCTGACGACAAAGTCGCATCTTCTTACGAATATTTTGATCAAAACGTTATTCAGATAAATTTAAACTATTTTTTCATCGAGTTCAACATTATAATTTCCATGAATGAAAACGTCTGAAGTTTTTGCTCCCCGTATCTATGGAGATCCACTCCGAAGCGCTGACAAGGACTTCTCCGCGGACTTAGAGGATAACCAGGCGTTCATTAATCTTGGAAACTAGATCCTCGTCCGTCGATGCAAAAAAAAAACCTTAACGAGGATATCAGTCTGAACCTAAAGCTTTTTTTCCGATGGATACAGCCGTGAACGTATCGTCGGACCGATAAAAACGCTTCGCTAATAACCGAGCTTTAAGCTCTCTCGCGGTTCAGTTGACGGCTCAATTATACGTAATACGCTTAGATTTTTATTTGTTTGAAGGAAAATTGAATTTTTCATATTTTCAGATATAATTCATTCTATAATTACCAAAAAATATCATAAATTGAAACAATCGGTTTGTAAAACAATTAAATCCACTTCTCAAAAAAAAAGATTTCTATATTAAAGTGCTTGAAATAATCCCTACTTTTGATGTATGAAATATATTTTTGAATAACTTAAATAAATACCATTAAATCGGATAATTCGTTTAGTCATCGAATAATAAATATTTTTCAGAGGTTATTTCAATTAATTCTGTACTTTGAACTGAATTGAACACATCCGTCGCTTATTTTTTAACAAAAAAAATGTTTATTTTTAGTGTCAAATAAATGAAATAATGATGGAAATTAAATAAAATTTTAAAAATATCATACATTAAATATGTATCATATTTCTTTTCGATCATTTGTTTTATAGAGTTGAACTCGTCGTTATGCACTGAACCGTTCAATCGACGATATCAAAATCGTTATCTATTACTGAATTCGCTCAAATTTTTCAAAAATATTATATTTTATAACTCAATAAAGAAATAAATGAAATAAAAGCGAATCGTTTAAAATAAAATGATATAACAATAGCGAGGGGAATATTTCCGTGCAATTAGCGATCGTTGAATGCAGCGACGTTTAAAAGCGCACCATTATTTTCCGAGTGAAAAATGTTTTAGTTGAAACGAAACGATGCAAAACAAACCGGTGTAAAATTTTACATATCGCTCACTTTTATTATACAGCAAATTTCTAACGTTTGTTGGCAAAAGGCGACAATCGCAGAGACGTGCCGTTGCAACGACTCGAGTGCAATTACCAACTGCAATTGAAGAGCTTCATCTGTTTGTTTTCCACCTAGAATTCATATTGTGATATAAAACATTGCTATTTGCACTGCTTTGAACTCGTTTCAATTTTCAAATAGAAAATGCTCAATTAAGTATTACGAATTTTCCGATATGTACACTATTTTTACATTTCATTTTCAAATATGAAATCGAATAAATATAGATCGATGTATCAATCGACATTAATGACTCAATCGCTTTCAATGCTAAACGAACGAATTGCTCCCGTAACAAAACAATTTCGGACGATATTAATCTGGTTCCATCAATTCGATGGAATCAACGAAAATCGAATGAAATCCATTAAATTCATTTTTCAGAAGCAAAAAATATTAATGTGCTCGCGTCAAAGCGAAAAATATTACTTCATTTACCGTAAATGCTGTATAAATTGGATTGCGGATTAGTCGATGATGACCGAAATTAATTTCTCTGCAGATTTTCGAATAATGAGCAAAAAGCTCGTAAATTATACCGAACATAATGATTTACACGGAAAGTTCCGTTTATATCTCATTATATTGTTCTGTTAACGCGGAAAATTTTATAGTCTATAAATTTGCTATCTCGATATTTATGTAAAATCACTTTATTAAATCTAACATACTCGTATTATTAGTTTACTTACTCATTTTTAATATTTAAAATCGAAAAGTGTAAATTAGTTGTCTGTATTAATGAAAAATAACGTATGTATATGCTCAATAAACTCCTTAACGGTTGATCCTTTAACTGTGAAATTTTCTACAATTATTGTGTGCACGTCTAATTGTAAGTAAACTACATTTTACAATTAATATTTAAAATTTATAATCAAAGGATTGACGATTTGAAAAGACATTACAAATCCGTAGCAAATATTATGCCCAGTCTACAAATGCAACAGGATTTACTGTCAGTTCACAATCGGCTTAAAATCCGAAGAGTCTCGAGCAAATCCAAGTCACAAAAGCTATAATACGAAAATAACTCAATATTGAATCAATACACAAATGTTGTTTACAAGTAAGACACGTTTTAAAGTGAAAATCACAGCACAACACGACCGAATCGAAATCTCGACTAATTAATTCTTCAATTAAAAGCGAAATTGTTCCGTCGCTTTCGACATTGTTAATTTAGCGCTTCTCAAACGTCACGGTTGACAGGTTTAATATTCGTCTTGTTGCGTTTTTGTATGTCGCAGTCGTTTCCCCACAACGAACGAAAGCCCGTTGTGTTTCGCACAACGGACTACCAGCGCCCATCGGGAATTTCCACGAACAATAACCGAATAATAATTCCTCAGACGGATTTCTGGCGGGCGCCCTCTCTCCCCTAAGTACGCCCCTGGCGCCGCACGAGCGATCCTCCAAATGAATTTCGCTCCTGAGGCGCAAAGACGATTTTTCTTAGGCGCCCTTGAATATTTCGCTCCGCTCCTTGTGCTGATACAAATATTGGGTACACTAGAGCCTCAAATCATATATCTTTAACAATAATAGGGACATGATTACATAAAAACGGCACCGCGTGCAAATATTGGGTTGTAATCACACGCATTATGTACAAATTGTGTGCTAATAGCCTAGTATTTCCACACGATAAGTGTGCACACAGCCCAGTATTTCCACACGCTGCGAGTTCTAATAACCTACTATTTCTACACGATGCGTGTTCATACAGACTAGTATTTGCACACAATGCATGTTCATTTAGCTACATCCAAATAAAAATCAACTAATGTGCACGCTTGGATGTTTATACTTTATGAGTTCTTTTGCTGCTTATCCGATCATGATGGAAATTTTCAATTATTGTGTGTTCATATGAGAAACTTTCAACATCGTTACATTTTGTACCAAATCGTAGAAAACATATTAATCATAACTTACACACAAGACGTAATTCGACAGATATTTTTCATTATAAATACTAAACAACGATTTACAATTAGCCTAAAGTTCATAGAATCTCGAGTCACGAAAGCTAATTTCTTAATATCATAAAATCGCTTATATGTTCAGTGATAAAATCTTTTATTTATGTTCGTTTATCGAATATTTACACTTCGATAATCCCAATTTCCATTAATCTGTGCAATTCCTCTCTAAAATCGTATCGGATTAACGAGCATTTACTGCACTTTATTGAATTTTATGTGCGCGATGAATTTCGCTTAGATAAACGTCCAATGAAATTTTACTACCCATAATAAATTGAATAAAAATTTTCGTAGTACCATAATAAAATATTTATATACAAAAATATACCATAACAATAATGTGAAATGTGAAATATAAACATCGATACAGACTTATTTTATTCATTTATATCATCATCCGAGAAATTTTAAAATCCAAACACATGTGATGATATGTTTAACTGTCAACATCTACAACAGAAAAACAGCATAGTAAGAGCATCGTTGACATATTTACGTCAAGATTCGAAGAATGCGCGATAACACAAGCAATAAAATAATAAAAGGACCAAAAAACACACGGAGAATGAAAGAAAAAAAGGGAAAAGAAAGGCAAAGTCGTTCACATTAACATAAATTGAGGGGAACGACTTGCTTAATTTTTCATCGCCGCCCTGAAAAATCGCCGGTCGGTTCAGAAGGAACGTTCACAGGATTAATGACCGGCTGAGACTCGAAATAAGGCGGTTTTATTTGTTTTTTCAGGTTTTTTTTTTCAGCTTCAATTCAAAATTCGAATGCATGTGCTCTGAAATCGCAATATGTAAGAATATTTTATTTCATATGCGACCGGAACGTTTTCGTATTGTGGTTGAACAACAATTTTCCCGTGTGGAAGTAATGCGACTGTTTGCACATCTGCGACTTTCAGCTATGCACTTTTAATATAAACATGAATTTGTGTCGTATAGTTTTCTAACATATTACAAAAAAATATCTAATATAGGATTTTTTATCTGTGCGAATATATAAGCTTTCGTAAAACAATTATATGAAATTCAAATATCTCTAAGGATTCCCTTCGTCGATTTTAATTTGGGGAAAGTTTTCTATTTCCGCCGCTTATAAAAAGCGAATTGTTATCGGAAAGGCCCTTTTCAAATATTTTTCAAAACAAAAAACCGCGTTTGAAAGACTTCCAATGAAATCCTATCTTTATTGTCTGCCTTAAGAGGGCGGTTTTCCTTTCACTTTAGCCGTATTTATTGAATACAGCTATAAAGAATTCAATCCGAATATTCGAAAAAAAAGATTTAATTTTTCAGTTAATGAAATACCATTGAATACGTAGAAAAAACGAACCTTTTCTTATAAATTCAATATTGAGATTTTTTATTCAAACCTTCCCGTGAAAATTATAATAGATTTTTCTGCGAAACGAACCGATATGAAAACAATACATGAAACCCAAATAAGCGAAGACTATTTTTATATCAATAAGCATGAAAAGAAAAACAATTCGAATCAATACGAAAAAAAATACATAGAGAGATAAACTTAAGGCGAATGTCGATACCTAGACCTAGTCCCTAGTTTCTGTATAAAAGTATACCATTTTCGAATTGAAAATTGAGCTCGGTAGCCTTTTTCTAGCACACAATCAACAGTGGAGTCACATAGGACCCAACTTTGCGAAATCGAAACTTTACCGCAAAAGCTTAGAGCCTTGTTCGGACCCACTTCCATTTTCACGTTCCTGGAAAAAAAAGGAACAACTGTAAAAAACGGAAACTTTTACCCTGTTCTTATTCTCGCATTATGAGTCGATCTCGAAAAACTCGATCCCGTATTTGCTTTAGTCGTTCAATTATAGACTATCGGTACACAGTTCTGCGTAATTGCTATATTCGTACAGGTGTTGGTTTTCCGATCCATCAATCGAGCAAATGTGTTTACCATAACAATATCGTTTTACAGTTTCGTCGTTGGATAAAATTCGGTATTTTGGGGCCCGTTATGAATTTGTCAAAATTTTACTGTCGGAACGTCGGCTGAAAATTTGATACGTTCAAAAGCAATTACGCATCTTTCATGTACGTGACTGAAGTGATATATGAGGTGTCTTGCGTTAGTCGAAGACATATTTCTGATACTGATACACATCTAAAAAACAATTCATACAAAATACAAAGTATGCTTTTAATATTTATAAAGTGTAAAATTTCGCGAGGATTAAATTTGTCGTTAAATTTTTACACAGGCGAATCTTTTCCGTATCTCGAGACGAGAACGAAAAAATGTCGCAAATAAATTAGAACACAAAACGTTTTATTTTGCGTTTTAATTATCGCAGACGACTCTGTAATACGTCAGTGTACGAGACAAACGGCACAATGCGACGTTTTAAATCTTAAGAAAAGTCATGCGAAATGACAAAAACGACCCGAATTACTCTGTTAAATATTCACGAATAAGACGACTTTGAGAGTTAAGCACATATTTAAAATAATGATAAAATATTTGAATATTCCTCGATATGAAATAGTCTGTTCGATGAAAAATTAAAAATATAAACGCCAATCATAAAAGTAATCAAAAGCTAAATACGATCCATTTAATATTAAAATCCGATACGAAAATATCAATTCAACAAGTTCGAAGAAATAAGCCCATCCTTTTGTTAAGATACGCTTGTAATAATTAATGCCTCGTCGCCCTTCGTCGCCCACCCTTGCGTCATCACGAAAAACCCTCAACCCTCGACACCTCATCTTCCATACTTTGTATCCTTGTTTTCTCCAAGGCAACAAATTCCCAACGTAAAGATTTTCTTAAAAAACATAAGCATTTTAATATGAAAATTGAGAAAAGGTATAAAGTTTCAGATTAATTAAGAGCATAGAGTCAATTTAAATTTTCAAAATGACTATAAGCACATAGCTATTGATTCAATGGATATGTAGAATCGATTATATCTGATCGTTTTCGCATTCACGTGGATCATTAAAACCTATTTTCGCTTTCTGGTATCGATATGTTTGAAGATATTAATAACAGTTTTATTTGTACTAGAATTTTGTCCCAATTTTCGTTACAGAGATAATTATTAGATAGTTTAGATGCTTAATTGATTCGCCCTACGATGCAAATTCGCTTTATCTGAACATAATACACCGTTTAATCACAAAGATGTAAATGGAGATACAAGTTAAGTATGCCAAACCATCAAATTTATTGTAGCTAGTTGATGGTGCAGCGATATATAAAAGGTTTGTGCATTCCATGTCAGGCTCAGCGTTCTCGTATTGCATGAATTCGAGTCCTGGTAAGTCACATATTTATTTTAATATATAATTATGTGTATGTAAGATCAATATTTTCTAAAAATGATGATTACTACTCCTAAATCTAGACTTTTTCTGTTAGTTTAGGTAGAATATTTGTATGAAAACATGAGGAATATCGAACGACAATGACCTAAAATACACCTATACAATACAAAAGAGCACTATGACGAAAATATCAAAAACCCAAACTCGTAACGAATCCTCTTTCCTCACAAAAACCTCGTCCTTGCTCCGCGAGATCCGCGTTGAATATTTAAATCCTTACACTTTTCGCGGGAAATCCTCTACTCCGAGATTTAACGACGCGCGCATACAATATTTATTCGATCGTTAGTTAAACCGCCGAGGCGAGATTTACGTTAATTACACGGACCGTGGGTTGGAAGGACTCTCTTTCTCTCATTCCTCCTCCTAGTAGTCACCGTGGTTTATGATGGAGCTTTCCGAATGTTTTTTCACTTCACGGGGATGTCGAAGGAAGTGGGCGAAGGCTCGAGAGGCGTCGTTATCTTAATGGAAATCCCGATAGATTTATTAAGAGCGTAATGCAGAATTTTATGTGGAATTAATATTCTTTTAATATTTGCTTTGAGAGGGAGCTGGGGTCGTTTTTGTAAATCATTTCGGGGTGGTTTTATTTTGTTCTAAATTCGGATGGAGTTCGTGGAAGGCTTTTTGATACTGTTCGAGTTGTCTGTAATGTAAATATAAGAATCGATTTCATTTTTTTTATATATAAATTCGCTGTACAAGTAATTAATTATTTGATATTTTTCAATTTCTCAATTTCCACGAAGCTAAAAATAATTGCGTTAATTAACTTTTCCAAATATTTAACAGATATTCATTAGAGCGTTAAAAAGGATTACTTTTTTAACAAACATAATACTCTTATTTTATCCGTTAATTAATAAAATATCAAAATTCAAAGCTTTCAAAATCTCTTTGACGATTCACATTCAGTCTGCTCTTTTGAATTCACAAATCCATTCAGATACGAATTTAATAACGATCAACTATCAATGACTCGATTCAATTTTCATAATGAATCGGCATTTATTCGTGAAAAAAGATATTTCAGCTGGATTTTATTTTCAGCCAAACATCCACCGAGATACATTAAAATTTAACAGCGAGAAATAAAGCGGAGCTTAATTCGTGTTTTCGTGAAAAATGCGCGATTCTGTTACACAACGTTAATGGCACAATTCATTCTTTGTAATTATGATAAATTCGCGATATTCCCATGGTTATTTATCGGATCAATATTTACGAACGGATCGCTGAGTAAGATTTATGTTAATTGCAGTCGTGATTCGGATACATAATGGACTCAGTTCACAAAGATTATTGTATAGATTACAAGCTTTTGCATGTTCCGTGTGATATATGTTCGTTTGTATATTACATATAAGTATCGTTTTGGATTTAATTAAATTAAACTAACTTGAACTGCTCTGATAAATGGACCCTTACGAGAATGCCTTAATAGTCTGCGAGCCTATTTTTCTCACTCGGACGCGTTTAATTGTATTAAATTGCCAGTTTCTTTCTTAGAAAGAATTCTTATTTAATTATGAATTTATATAGATATATAATAAACGAATATAGTTATATTATATTAATATTATTATTAGAAATGACTCGAGCTAAAATCGTACTCGCTGATTCATACGCGAGAGTTGAAAAGCCCGGCTAAATATAATTTCAATGCTTCTGATACATCATGAAAATATGGAATGATATGTATATTTTTTAATACGTTTTCACATGAGATCCATTTATTTTCTCATTTCGTACACAAGTTGAATATTATATAAGGGATGCTGAAGGCGGCGGCGCGAAACAGGAATTCAATTTTTCGATGTTGGCGAAACTAGACGGGATTTTAAATTAAAACTTTATTCGTGTTCAGACTTCTGAATATTAGGAGGCGAATTTACAGAAGGACGCGTTAATTAATACTATCAAATATTCAATTTTCACATTCGTACTATACATATTTTTCGTACAATAAGGGTAGGTATTTTCATTTATTCAGAATTTGCATTTTTTTTTATTGAATTCAACAGTTGATACTCAGATTAAACTCGCAGTACCAAGTGTTAATAATGAGTGTAAAATATGTTCAGAAAACATTAAACTGACCAATTCTGCTATTTAATATACAATCGTCCCCCGTTTAACACGATTACTTCACACAGTATTTTTCAATACACGTGTGATATTTTTTTCGAAAAAATGCATTGAAATAATGAATTTTATTACAAGTGCTCACGTCTATGCGTTTTTTCGGAAAAATATCGCAAATGCATTAAAAAAAAGTTTGAAGCAATTGCGTTAAACGGGGGACAACTGTAATAAATTCCATTTAAAAAAAATCAACTTCATTTCAAAATCAATAACAGCCTCAAACTCAAAACGAATAAATTAAATTATATCAAAAAAAAAAAATGAAAATTCGTACACACAAACTCGGCATCTTTACATCCCCATTACGGCGCGTACATAAAAAGGCGCGTATCGAAACTCACATCTGACAGCGAAAAAGGGTGCCAACGACACCCCTGATAATACATTCATGGATCGAACGCATCTCGAAACCGCCATAATGAAAAAAGTTGAAGTCGCACACACCGCACGGCGACACGGAGAGGAAATGAATTTTCCAACTCACGTTCGCCAAAAGCACAGTGTGCCACTGTTATTCTGATACTGTATACGTGTATGCGTATAAGGCTGTGGTGTAAGGCTGTGGTGTGCCTTCGAATGGGCAAGTTTGAGCTCAACTTTTGACACATTGCCCCCGTAGCACCTACTACTTTTGTCGCGCTACAATGCTGTATATTATTGTACCGGGTACGACAGAAGAGACTGGGTCGTTTTGTGTGTTTGTGATTTATTTGTTGACGAGTCTCAGTTCGATATATCGAAGGAGTTGAGTTTAATTCAATATGTCGATAGGAACTAGTTTTGATTTGTTTGTGAATATTTTCAACCGAACGTCAATTGTTTAAGTTGGATTCATACGATCAGATTTATCGTCAGTTATGAAAAGTGCGAAAGTGCGTCTTTCTCTCTTTCACATAAAACACAGATTGGTAGCTAATTATGAAAATCTGTTAAATATAATTGACAAATGAAAAAGCCAAGGACTGCAATTGACATTTTTTTACAAAATTGAGTTATGCACAAGAATAGCTTCTATGTACCGAGATATATCATCAAATCACTCGACTTCATCTTAACACGTGTAATATACATATGTAGGTACATTCTCAACTTTGAACGCACTTTTCTCTAAATCATCGCAAAGTCACTTTTATCCCTTGGCCTTTTTAGTCGTCATATTCATTCATTTATTTTCAAAACAATTTACTAATCTGATAGAAAAAGACGTATCATTATTGCTCACTCTCTCCGACTGACGATATATCTTATTATCTACATCCTACTATATAAAAAATATAATTTAATACTGTTTATGCGAAATACATAAATTCTATTTTTAAACCTCAATCTCTTAAGAAAAATCAGCTCAAAATCAAATCTGACTTCGGTGCTATTTTCAAAACAATGACTATCTAGAAAAGGTAACAAGTTAATTCGACCCTCTTCTATGTAACGTCGCGACGTCGAATCGAATGCGTCACTTCGCCTTCGCCTTACTCTGTATATTATATACGATAATTTAGCAATTTCCATTCTAACAGTGGTACGTACCTACAATAAATCGCGGAAAGTTTAATTGACAATTCACGTGTTCCAGCTCGTTACCGCCGTGAACGATTAATCATCGAATATTCTAACCCGTGGGCTCGGTTCCAGCCGAAAGGAACAGCTGCTGTTTGCCAATAACACTGCATGCTCAAGATTTTCGGATATGCCGGATATTCGGATATTCGGATGTTTAGATAATCGGAACGCGATTATTCCGGAGTGACGCTTTTGTATCGAACAGAGTATAGGAACCCCTACTCGCCTACTTAAAGGATATTTGATTTTTCAAAAATTCATTTATGTATTTGTTATGAAATGTAATTTTTATACCAAATTAGTAAATAAACATTCTAGTTACTACAAAAAAATATTTTTTAGAGCGGATTTAATATATTTTTTTTTTAATATTGCTATATGGAAATATACGAAAATGTGCTTTTACCACGATTCTTGCAGAATCTGTTAATGATTTTTTTGATAGCTATTGTTTCGAGCAAATAAAGTAATCATTATATGGATAATACATCTGAGATATTTTATACAAGATAATATAAAAAAAGATAAGTTCCACAAATAATATCAATAACCCGAAATTTTCAGTCTTTGTTAAGGAATGGTGATTTTTTGTACAAAACAACGCATTCACAACTTAACATCTAAAGGCTGTATTAGAGGATCTATAACGTATTCTAGAATCTGCCATAGATTTTATTTCTTCTAAAATCATCAATTAAATCACTTCGAAATTAAATACATCGAGAAAATAAGTAGTATCGAGAAAGGACTCCTATGCCGTATACAATATTTTGACAATTTCTTACACTGAAACGTAAACTTTCGATCAACTAATTGACAACTACGGTCGAAATACTCACCTTTATCTAACTGAATAATTTCAAAGGTAATCAGAGGGTCCTCACGTGTTTGCCACGTGTGTATCGGTCCGTGGAAAATCTGCCTCGGATGCAAATAGAGTCCTCTTCCAGAAGCAGAGAGCACGTTTTCAATAAGGACTCGTACGAAACGACGACGACTGATAAATTTCAATATGTGTCCCGCTCTCGAAACTCAAATATTTGAATTCAACGAAAAGGTAGTTTTGTCTGGCCTACGACTAATGCGGTTCGTGTCGTGCAATGTGTGCATACAACTTATGATAGTTCGACTTGCGATGTTCGTCTAGAATTAATTTGGTAAATAATAATATTATTTTTGTATAATATGTATTCCAAATTGAGTTAGAAAGTCAGAATTTTCTGTATAAATTAAATTGAATGTATGTCGATTGACTGATTCTTAACCTAACAGTGAAATTTTCTCGAGTTTTTGTATGCATGCTCGTCTGGGAAGGTTTATATGTTACTAAATCATACAATTTACATATAACATTTCACAAATAACGTAATTTCTATCGTTCGACGATTTCCAGATGTATCTTTTTGTATTTTAACCATATTAAATATCATGCAGGACCTACACACACAATAAGATTTTACAGGAAAGGTAATGGAAACGGAAAATGCTTTACAGCAGTTCGTAATCAGCTTAAAGTGCAAAGAGTTCAAGCGACGTTGAAATTGAAATTGAAACAGAAATTTTTAATCAATACCTTTCGAACTTTAACACTAGACATTCTAAAAAATGCTTTTTAAAAGCTCAAAGTACAAAATCTATTCGAACATTGACTAGTTTTCAAATTATTTTTTATTAACAAAATCATTCTAATTCAACACAACGACTTATATTTTTCAATTGAGTGAAAACACAAAATTATTTTCGTCATTTCCAAATATCCACGAATCACAAATTACACTCCCACATCAAATATTTTGAGAGAGCGTACATAAGAGAAAATTTCCAACATTTCCCGATATTCGAAACCCAACCAAACATAGACACATACATACATTCGATATATGAGAATATCTGCGGCGAATGCGTACTGATCAACAGGAAATTAATTTCCTGGAAAAGCCAATGGCTCCTCGATACTCCGGGTTCGGTATCTTAAAGTCGCATCTCAGAAGAAATATACACCGTCGCCACAATAACACTTATCGTCCTCGAATGGGCCGCTGAAAAAAAGGCACCGAAGAGTCGCTTTATCGTCGAATCAATCGCTTAAACGACCGCCATTCCAGCGTGGAATTAATTTATACTCTAATAGAGCGCTCACACTCGAACCGAACCTAGAACCTCTTGAAATCACTCGAAATATAATAGATGATAAAGAAATTTATATTTTCTAAGAATTTTATAGATGAATATATTGTAATATCAAAGTGTTATTTAGTGACCGTTATGATTTGGCTCATTGAATTCTTAGAATATGAGCCTCTCTATCAATAGATTTTATGAGAATTGATTATGTTTCGCATAATATTATTTGTTGAATCATCTATCTTATCTAATATCTAATAAAATAATGGCATTGATTTGTCTGTGTGTACATCTGTCTGTTTGTATTACGCTCCAGTTGCATTTTTTTCTACACTGCTGTTATGAAGATTGCATAAAATAGGCGCTGATAATTCTATAAAACATATTCGCACATTTATCCATGGAACTAAAATATATTATATATTATAATTGACTGAATTTCACAAAGGCCACAATTGACCATTTTTATCGATATTGAGTTAAGTACAGAAAATGTTTCTATATATGAATACAAAACCATTTTCAATATAGCTGATTTTGAAACTGGAATCTAGATTTGTGCATCGGACTGAGATTCTTCAGATTTTCATTATTTGGAATAAAAATCGAATTTCCTTTGTAACTATCTCAAGACATTCATTATACTATCACATACCAATTAGAAAATCATATGCTGATGAAATAGATCAAAGGGGCATTTTATTTAGCCTTTTTCCCATTTCATCGACAGAAGATGTTCCCTCCCAAAAAACATTCAATATTATCTCATTTATCCAAAAACACTCAAGTGTAGATACAGCCTAACAAAACACATACGTCTAAAACTGGATTTAGAACAAAGCCTGTGGGTAATTGAGCTAACCTACCCCTGTCCCGAAGCGAACCCTCAAAGAATAATCCCTCGGTTAAGAAGACGTCAGCTCGAATCAGCCCTTCTTGAGCCACCGGTCCCTTTAATAATTTAATTGTTTCACAATTATCTGAGCATCTCGTCTTTTGCGTTTCGTTTTCGTTCCGAATTCGTTTCGGGACAAGTGGCCGTGTAATGCGAACCGATCGCGTTTCGCTTGCGCATTATTGTGAAAGCAATCCTGTTTTCTCGCAATAAACAAAACGCCCCTAATGTGAATTTAATATTCTCCGCACGATTCTGATTTTCGACGAATTTATTCCGAGCAGATGAAATAAATACGAGAACGCCGAGAGAAATGATGAAAAAATATCGCCGCTGAAAAAGAACAAGCAAATTTGCAAACATGATTTGAATAAAATTTTATGAAAATTTCGCTCAAAGTTGCGAGAGAATAGTTGAGTTTGCTCGAAATGTTTTGATAACTCTGACTGTAACTTCGATATTATATTATTTTAATATGAAAAGTTAATTATTTTTTAGTAATTAAAAACGGCAACTTTGAAATATTTTTGTGTAACAGTCTGAAAAAACTCCATTATGGATTCAAAAATTTTCTTGAAATATTGCTAATGGAAGCATTTTTTTCCGAAATCTAAAAACTTTGATATCAAATATTTTCATTATTATTAAGATGAAAATTATCTTCTGACTTCATAATCACAGCGAAAACATTTTAACATCGATTATTCTAGTCAATTGAAAGTTTTCCCAGGAAAGTTTTATAGAGTTGTAAAAATGGACATTTTTTATAGATTTCAATGCATTTTTTTCCAAATTTCAAATTGTCGCCACATATATTCATCGCTCACTCTGAGATTTTGAATAAGTGGCGCCTACAAGAAGTTACAGTACAATATTTCCTTTCCGACTCATATATCGATAAAAACGTTCATACGAAAATTATTTCACAAAAATATTTATAAAAATCGTCTACTTTCATAACTCTTATAAAACTTTTCAGGTAATCTCAAAACAAATGACTATTAAATGCAACATTCGAACGCAACTTCTGGAAAAATCATTTCATACACACGTGCACCTTTTCGCACTTTGAAAAGCAAAAGTATACGAGAAAAAGTTATAATCTACACAACCGTAAGGCAATATTATATATTCTCGTCGTGGCTGAAAGTATTTACAGCGGTAATGGCCGTTATTAAATAAGCGCATTACGGAATACGTGAAATATTCATATCCGCCGGGCACATACGTCACGTACGAAACCACGCACACGTATGCAAATCGAATATTTTGTACGTGTGTGTGTAAATTTTAATATATATGTATTATATGACGACAGAAAAGGCCAAGGGGTACAAACGATTTCGAGAAAAGCGCGCTCAAAACAGAATATGTATCAGAAGGAGATCGAGTGATTTGATGGTATATCTCGGTACACGTTCCAAGTTCGTTTATATATTTTTCCACCAATGATCGTATATAGCTAAATTTCGGCAAAAATGTTACTTGTACCTCTTGGTCTTTTCAGTCGTCAGATATAAGTATGCGAATGAGCCTATGTGGTCGTAATAATATAAGGTAATACGTACGTGAGGCCGTTGCCGGCTTATTACATTCTACGGAAGCCGCCACCAACGCCTGATGAATGCATTGAATTATTTTCTTGGGGGAATTTTCGATTTTTCAGGGTTTTAATATGGGGATGTGATGAAAATATATTCGAGTTGATGCCTATTCGAAATTAAATAAAATAAATACTATTTTATATGAGAATATCAGTAATTTTACGGATCAACTCTAGTTTTCATGATGAACACATGAGTGTGTTTATGCCTTATGTGCACCTTTACTGCTTACGCAATCACGATAAAACTGTACAGAATTATTGTGTAATTATATGAGAAGATTTTTGAATAATTACTTATATTGTACATTTTATTTTACAATCGATAGGGCTTAAAGTCTATAAGCATCTCGAGCAAGGCCGAATCTCAGAAGCTAAATAAGTATACAATATAATTTCATACTCAAATAGGATCTAACGTTATTTTTTCAAAATTAAATTTAGAAAAAGAAAACAAAAGATTAAAATTACAAAACATATACGTGTCGTTTCACAAAGGACACAATGCGTGCAAGACAAAAGATCTCGCTCGACTCGCATGCGGAAGATGACTCTATTTCATCTCGTCTCGTCTCGGGACAACCGTTTCCATTCTCCTCTTTTTTTTATGTTCCTTGTTCTAATGGCTCGCTTTCTGCCAAATTGATGAGCAGTATGTGCTTAGCCGAGGACGAGTCATTAAGGATATATGTAAGCGAAAAGAATAATGCGTGTGTATGTACTACACTCGCTCGGCTCGGCATAAAACTCCTATTAATAACGAGAGAATATTTTGATACATTTCGCTTTATATGTGTGTATGTGTGTATATTGTGCGCGTGTTTTGGACATTTTTAATAATTAAAAATTACCGAACGTTCATTTTGTTTTTCGCGTTTTTCGCTTTTGCTGAGAGATACGTTTTTCGCGTTATTAATACGATACGAAAAAAATCGTAAATTAAAGTAAGGTCGAGACCGTAACGCCGCTGCGTAAGCTAACTTTTTTTCAACACGATACGTTAAAAAAATGTTTCGATTAATAAAATATATAATTCGGAGATTGACCATGATTATAATGAAAGCCAGTAACGAAGGAACAAACTTCGACCCTGAGTCCTAATGGATACGAAGCATCTCCAGAGACCGAAAGATACTATCCACACATACATACAACACACGAAAGCATTTTTCGCTCATTTGCACTAAATGGCCTCTTCTATTCTTTCCTTAATTCTCGTCTACAGAGAATTGATTCCCTATCCGGCTCGTATATATATCATTCGAAAAATTCACCTTTCATCAAACCTCACACTTGAACATTCTATACTGATTGTTTCTGATAATTGAAACTGCAAATTAAATCATCGATTTTAATTTTACGTTTCAAATTACATTCAGTTTATCGAAAAATCTTTTTTGATTGTGTAGCATGAAAAATCATTGATGTAAAATTTAAAATATTCGCAATTTAAACTCGGTCCGGAAATTTTTCAGAAATAATTGATTCAAAATTGAATGAACAATATGCAGATAATTTTCAATTTGGTTCATTTATTTTTGCATTCTTCAAATTTTATTAAATAAATTGCTAACTGAAAACTAGTAAGTAGAAAAATAGATAGCCTACCTACGATTAAATTTGATATATTTAACATCACCTATTTTAAACTCTTATTTAATCCTCAGAGTATCTACCTAGTTTCTTATTTTCTTCACTTTCAAGTAAATAATATTAATTAAGAGATATAAAATAATAATGTAGTAATTCTTATAAAATTAAATAAATAAACATTTTCATATTAAGATATTTCCTACACCTTTTTTCACGAGAAAACTTCCACATACTAAAGAAAAAAAGGCGCGACATAAACAACACCTAATACGTAGCAATTTTCGAGCATAACGAAACTTGTTAGACGTTGTTAACACTACTTTTCCCTGGTACATAAAATACATATTAAAATACGATGAAGCGAAAAACGAAGAGGGGTGCGTGCGTGTGTGACAAAGTGCTCCTCGGCCCGTAGATACGTAAGCGCGATAAAAGTGTCACATTAATATAAAATATCTTCGGGATTATTGAACCTCGGGGAGCCAAATGGTTCCCAGGAACTTGCACATCCTCGAGCCATGCCCGAGGACTCCTTGAAGATGGCCACATTTTATTTTTGGGCACACTGTAGCTAGAAGGATAAAGAAGCTCCTCGTACCTCGTGCTGGAAATATCTTGGATAAATGTCGAAAAAAATGCATGAGGGTTTTTGGATGTAGGTAATGACGATTTATGTTTTGAAATTTAAATTTGTTATCTGTCTGTTAATTTTTGAGCTGCATATTTACATTTTTACTTCTAAGATATTTGTCAAGCTTTTATTGTAGAAAATGGAGAGTAGGATGTTATAGAGATTAGTTGCACTAAAATGAATAATTTTATGAGAAAAGGAGATATTAATTCCACGTGATTAGTATAATTTGAGTATCGAAGAGTATTACACAGTTTTGAAAACTGTTTCAGTTACTCTGGCGACGACAATTGAGTGACGAAACAACTTTGGAAAAACTTACCCCCGGAACATTCATCCCCAACATCCCCTATTCAATTATATGTGTCATTTATATGTAGCTGCATCTATTCTTGTTGCTATTGTCTTTTTTGATCTAACGTTTGTTCCTAGCTCACTCTCTCGTATATGTAACAAATATAAAAGGCAATATCAACTAAATTAACAAGTCATGTTTGACACAGATTAATATTAAATCTGATACAAATAACAGTCTACTTACTGTAGATATAAAAGTAACAGATCTCGTTTTCTAATAATTTATTGTTCAAGCAAACAATCAAACTGCTCAGAATTTAAGTCAACTTATAAAAAAAACGTTTCAATGAAAATCGATCAAAATACACGATAACAATGAAATCTTTCAAAAACACCAATCACAAACAGACTAAACCCAATCTCTGCGATATAAAAAATATATATAAAAAAAACGCACAAACGAAACATCCACGAATATCTCGACTACACAATCCCCAGATTTTTCGCGAAAATAAACGAAGTTCTACGCTCGGCTAAACAAAGCGGATCGAGATAAAGTTCCAGTCGGATCCGAAGCGAAATGCGAATAAATGCACCCACCTGCAAATACGTACACACCCACCTAATATTTAGACTCGATTGATATATATATACATATATAACGACTGAAAAGGCCAAGGGATACAAGTAACTTTGCGGTGATTTCGAGAAAAAGTCGACGAACATGTATTAGGTGGAGGTCGAGCGATTTGAAGATATGTCTCGGTACACGTTCCGAATTCGTTTATATCCTTTTGCCCCCAAATAAATGAGCGTGCATAACTCAATTTCGGGAAAATTTTCACTTGTACCCCTTGACATTTTCAGTCGTCATATATATTTAATGTACACACTTGTGTCAGAACGTCGTACATTCGAAATAGCTGGCGTTCCTCAGAAATGGGATTGACGTTCGGCTCGCATGCCTCGTGTGCATTATCGGGCTTTCATATATGTCGACGTCGATCAATCAGAAATTCAAAGCTTTGTGGGTTTTCAAAAATTGCACGTTTTGTGTTTGTGTGCTCTGGAGGAAATTGTGTAACAGTTTCGAAATGAGGCGAATGTGTTTTGATCGTTGGATCGCTCGCGTAAACAAATCGGTCGATCGCTTATCGTACGATCGTTGATCTTGTATTGTATCAAATGTGATTCGGATTATGGATTTACTTTTTTTATAGACATTGATGCACTTTTTTTAAATTCTTAATTAGTAATTTACCAGCCACTATGTATAGAAACATTGAATAGTAATCAGCGTACAAAACATATCACTAAAATCGATCAAAATCAATTGACACATACAAGGTGATAGGCTTAAGGAATCGTTTTGTTAAACGTTATATAAATTCTTTTTCCGATTGATTATTTAAAAAACACGATGGAGACATCATATTGGTTAAGAAAAACACATAACTCTTGCCAGGATCTGACAAAACTTGAACCTAGCATCACGAAGAAATCGAATCCCAACACTTCCTGCACAAATGCTTTATACTTCTAAACTCTCAATTAGCATGAATATTGAAGTTTTAATCGAAATATTAAAATCTCAAATTTGTGCATTGTCTTTTGTAAAAAAAAACTGAAAAAGACAATTTCGTCCCTAAATCGAAACACTAAAACATAATAAAAAATTCCATTTCATATCTAACACATACCCCGCTATAAAATTTATATGCGACCTAAACTATCTTTATGGTGATATAAAAATTGAAATGTATTCGAAATGCGCACTTATACGAAAAAACGATATGCTTTCTTTACTTGTGCATCGTAAAAATCGTATTCTTTAAAACATCCATAAAAATATGATGAAAATAGTCGATTTTTTTCGATATTGTTTCGTACTGAAATTCGCGTGCGAATCCGAAAAGCTCAGAAATAATATAAAGGCAATAATAATTAGCAAGCACACTTGAGGCCCAATATTGAAAACTATTGATTCTAAATAAATAATGTCGACTTGGGGCAAAATTCGTGAGTTTAATTCGAAAATTGCATGTTGCCAACCCAGAAGGTCATACACGTTAATTACTCACTCCAAAATTGTTGTTCTCAATATACAAATATCACCATAACTTCAAACGATCAAAAATAAATAGACTAAATCAACTTTCGCTCAATATTTATATTAAACAGCTGTTATATGCCGGTCGGTGCCAAAATAAACAGAACTAGCAATAAATAATTATTGCTTCTATATTTATTTTCAGCAATATAATTTGATTATGCATTTAATAAAATTTGACAAATAACATTATACTTAATCGAATCGATTGCTTCTTAATGTTTGGAAATAAATCATACGTAATGTATGCTAACTTCTCGTGAGATTCTTTGCAACTTTTAAACTGTGTCGGTTGAAACTTTATATGCGAGAAAAGAGCCGAAAGCTTAGTAAACAATCAGAAAAGCTGAAAAGCTCAATCGATCTATGAACTTTGAATGCAAATCGAAGATTTCTTCCACAAGACGTAAAATTTTCCGAACAAACGCATTCGATATCGTGCAGTTTTTCCTTTTCTCCCCTAAAACGACATAAATTCATCACAAACGGCCGACTAATTTATTCAAACTTTCGAACAAATTCACGATAAAATCTAATTGTTTTACAATACACACGTAACGTTAACATTGCGGGTTGACAGTGGAAAAAGATAAAAGTTGTAAAATATTAATTATGGTTCTTGGTAACTAACTACAGCGGCTTAGCACGCATACTGTTAATCACGCAGCCCCCCTATATATTGTTATTTCTCCCGGTCGTATTTACAGTTCTAATCATAGACTTGTGCTTCCAAAAAATTGGATTTCGGCCTAAATTTCATGGAAAAAATTGTTATGGGGAAAAAAGGCCGTTTTCGCAGACGTTTAGCTCTTTCTGCTGCCATACGTCATCGATATGCTATTCATAACTTCAAAGCTGTTAAGCCGTGAACGATCGTTCGACGTTTTCACTTATGTTCCCAACATGTGTTTGCTTTTATTGACGTATAAATACGTCAATGGACAAAGGGATTAAATTATAAAAAAAATGTTAAAAATTGCATCGTTCTGTGTGCTTTTGTAATGAAAGAAACACGTCAAAATTGTGCTTTTGAAGTTGACAGATATTAAATGTACGGTATAGGTATCATTAATCAGCGATAAAATAAGGTGATCAATCAGCTCGTAAAAGAATAGAATAAGTAAACTTTCTTCGATAAGAAAACTTATACAATTTGTATCGATATATAGTCGAATCACAAAAATTGATTTTTTTTGGTCGATAAAAGTTTTGTCTGTCTAATCAGTCGTTAATTTCTCAACTTGAATGTTAATGGATCTTTTTCCCTCTGTGAATTATCATTGCTAACATTTTCAAATTCATCAGCTTACTCTAGTTGAGTAACTAAAGATTGAAAGTTCCAGTCTAATTATTTGACAGCTAATTAATCATCCCCATAAATCTCAAAGATGAATAATAAATCAATCCGTATATTTGTAAATTAGAAAATCCACCTAATAACAATCATCATAATCATCAATCATATGCAACATTAACCCACTTAAGACTCCTTCTAACAAATCCACTGCAACACCCAACTTTCCGATTCAATCCTCGCGATTTATCAAATGCACCTACAACAATAATCCAAAGCGCGAATATAAAAACGATCCATAATAAAACCAGAATAAAACTCCAACCCATTTATAACGCGGAGCTAGATCGAAACTACGATTCCGCTCGCGAAAAGGACTCACAGTGGTACCAAAATAAAAAAACCCAAAAAGCGGAAGGAAAGGGAACGCAATTTATTCTATGCACCGCTTCACACAGGAAGGCTTCGGGGGCGGGAAGTTTGAATTAAATTTAAAAGTTTTATTTTCGCATATCGCCCGCCCTCGGGACACCTAAACTCGCTCTCCCGCCACTTTGGAGACTCTCTCACTTTTTCCATGGAACGTTCCCATAAAATATTAAGTGTGTTCGAAACGAGACCGCAAACGACACCTGCCAGGACAATTTTATCCCTTTTTGCCCTCTCGCAGGCATATTTTGACGCGTTTTCCTTTTTTTCCGGACGATATCGAGCCTGGGAGAGTCGCATGGAGTTATAACGGCGAGTCGATTTGTCCCATCGAAGGTTTGTTGGGAAATTAATGGGCGGTTTGAATTTTGAAGCGTTTTTGAGTCGAATTTATATTAATAAATTAAAAATGTGTGTTTGTGACCTATTTTAGTTATCCGATTGCGATGAAACTTTCAAATGTTCACACCTAACAATAAGAAGGTTTCTACTTCGTTGTAGTTTAAGGAGGAAAACATATCATTTTAGGCAATAATATGGAGTATATATAACAGGAAAGGCAATAATTTCTAGATGAGCAATCCCCCTAGTACTACATCTCTCATCGTCAAATTATTTTAAAATTTACCAAGTACGTCGAATGTTCTGTTTTTAAAGTAACATAGCGTAACGTAACGTATTTAAGCAGTAGCAAACATATTAAACACGACTTACACACACGATATAAATTAATATGTTTCTAAAAATATTGTACACATTGTTTTGTATTTATTATGAAAACTTTTCAACAATTTATAATCACCTTGACTCTATAAACTCTTGAACAACACCAGGTCATTTGAGCTAATTTATTTATATAATTTTAATTAATATTTTAAATATTCAAATATTAAAACGCTTTTTTAATTTATAATCTTGGTATCAGTTTCCGCCATTTGATTATATAAAAAATGGAGTATGAATTTATTACGGAACATTCTTCAAAATGAAATTTCGTGTATTTTGCGTACATAATGCTTGACGTATTTCTCGAGAAGTGAAAGCGAATATTTAATTTTAATGAGAAAACATCGGTTGTTTGCTTCCTTCCAATTTATTTCAAATATAAATATCGCTAATTAACGAAGGCGTATTTTGAGACAAAGGAATCAAATATCTAGGCTCATTAAAATCGAAATGTTTAGCAATAAAAATATGTTTGCGTTTCCTCTTAAATACGCACTCTTAACACGCATTCGTTCAAATTTCTACATGTTTTTCTTCCTTTAATCTTTATATAGACACACCAGTAGATTTCATAATATTTTCTAACCGAACACGAATACAATAACAATAAGTTGAAAGCAATTTGACCTACATTTGAGTACACTTATTTTGAAAGTAAACTGTGGAAGTTTATCTTCTTTGTCTGCGAAGACAGCACGTTCGAAATTTCCTGACAAAAATAATACACGCCTTCACCGCCGTTTTAACAGTTCGAAACAACACAGAAACCACTATTATTCTTGTCAAAATTATATACGAAGATAATAATATGCGGTCCCCGAACTATTTTATCGATTTCCAAACTTCAGAATGACACTTCGGGACCGTTGCGTGATTGCATTATAAAGGGAGTACAAGACACACAGGCCATTATCAGACTTGGAACTTGTTTGACACACTTTGGAAATTGGATTAAATTATATTTGACATTCGATTCAAATGCGAATTCACAAAATGCCTACTATCAAATCGAACAAACAAAATTTAAGCGATTGCCTAATGTACGTATACATTTTTTCACGAAACGAATTTAGAGTATACTCTTGTGTATTTTGCAAACTGAAACAAATTACTGTGAAAAAAAATTATATTTCAATATAAATTATACTCAATCTGGCTTTTCTCATTTCCCTTGCGAGTTGAAATCGGAAAATCTTTTATATTGAGAGTGAAAGCAATCTCTGTCCGTGTCACAAGAGTCTCTGCGAATCTATTAAAAACACAGCACGACTGACACTAACATATTCAACGTGATATAGAAAAAAATACGAAAAAAAGGATTGGCACTCTGAGAGATTCTTTAATACGACACAAATAAGAAATGTTCGAAGGGAGCGAATTTCAAACCGACTTTCCCACCAAATAAGCCGATTTATAAGCGCAGATATAGTTTTAATGTCGCACATTCGATCCGACACTTTATTTCATAAAGCCTCTTAAACCTCCGATTCGAGAAAGCCTCATATAGAAGCACATAGAGCGTGTGAGCAAAAGTTTATGAAAGCTCCGAAGTTCGCCTCAACTTTATATGTATTTACTTTTATTCAATAAATAACATTATCGGAAAGAAATATTTCACGCAGTCTCTCACATACAGAATCGTTCGAACGAATCCGTTTCGCCGAAGAACGGTCCCTGGATTAAGATCCGTTATAGATTAAGCTCGAATGAATATACGATCTGATTCGATTCATCAACATTATAATGGCTATTTATTGTGAATGAAAACTCGATACCATCCGATGTATATTTCCTTCGAGAATATCACTTTCGAATCGGCATCGAATAAAGATTCGCAATCGCGTTTATCGAATCGAGTTTTTCTGCAGATATGAAAACGCACCAGTGCAAATAAAGATAATGTTTTTACGATATGTGAATTTCGTTACCGTGAGAAAATCCAACCGTCATTTGGTCCTGTCCCGGGCTTATCCTTCGATTTGTATAATGTATGCGTTATCAAAAAGGGTCCTGTGCCGATGTTCACATCGCTGACACATTTTCCCTTTCCAATTTTTCCCCTAGATTTCGTTAAATTGGCACGGCTTTACATTGAGACGCACTTGTGAAGTTGTCCTACATTTTTCTCCTCACAATTTTCCCATATACGATATCGAATTTCGATCATAACAACTCGCGTTTTTCATATCCCTAATCGATTTCGCATATCATAAGAATATTTTATGTGTACACTCTCAAATAAATATTCTTACAATTTAACATTTGATCATCTTAACGATTCGAAGAAGCGTTGGCAGGTAGATTGGTATGATTCTAACTACGATAAGTCATCGGTATGCAGTCTGCTACTTAAACTGCACAACTTCTCAAACTTTTTTCCGATATAAATCAATATTATTTTCTAGGATATTTATATAGGAATATTTATTGTCAGTATCGAAATTCTGACATGATCGATAGGAATATCATCTAACAGTGAGTAGGTGGGGTGCAAGATGAATATGAAACAGTTTTGACCCACTCGAATGACATTAGGCCCATGCTGACGGGATAAACATTATTCAGGGATGTCAACCTTGAATATATTTTCGCACGTTTCAAGAAATCTAGCTAACATTAGGATAATATTTCGCAGAAAACGACGGCAAAATATAATATCATGATGCTTTCAGAGATTTGACACACGCTCTCGAAACGTCGACAATTCTGCGAAATAAAATATTCATAAATCTCGTCCATAACGATTTCATTGATTACACTAAATTATATAATATGAGACCATTATTAAAGCAATAGTGTAAGTCCGCCTTCTTTTTTTTCCGAGATAAAATAGATGAAAGTCTATCTCTCTCTAAATGTGTAATATTATTATAGACATTGTTAAGCCACATCCATACATAAGCCGGCGGCTTCCAGCCGCAAACATAATTTAACTCAGCACAAAAATTTGATCTTCTTACACAATACATTTTATCTTTATCTAATCCGATTAAAATTTCATTTTAATTGAATTAGATTAGAATAAAGTGCATATGACGACTATGAAGATAATTTTTCATGCAGTATATTGTCTTTGCCACTGAAAGCCGCCGGTCTATGTGTGGACGTGCTATCAGTTTTAAATTAGAATTATGTTGATTTTCAAACTTAAACCATAGTCATAATGAACAGTACACATTTAAAGTGATCTCGACCGACGTCTGGCTCAAGTCTAACTTCGCCGACTCAATATTAACAATGTTCACGAGTCACAATAATTATACAAGCGCATGTTCCTCGGAGTCTGCCAAACATGAACGAGACCGGAGTCTATTTGCGGAACAACTACAGACACTATTTTATTTTCGTGATGGAAACACTCGCCCACGAGTCGCATTTCATTCATGGCGTATTATAAAAGCCGACGGAAACGAATTAAAAAATAATAAGAGAAACGCTAGGAAAACATGTAGACACGTGAATAAATACAAGAAAAGCGTCACATTCGCTTTTCCGGAAAAACGGTCAGGGAATTGCATAATATTACGTTATAGAAATGCACTCACCCATTACAGTTGCGGCTGCATATTTTTTCGCTGTATCTGCTGCTTGCTCACTTTGATTATTTTTTCACAATTATTTTTTACAATTACTATTAATGATTATTTATAATTGACGATGCGAAATTTTATGATTTAAAATTGACATTGATTTTGAATTGAACATCACTTTAAGCACAGATACACAGAAGAATTATAAATTACAAATATTTAAAACGCGAATTTTTTTATATGTTAAGCTTTTAAATATTTACAAAATTCAAATCAATTTATATACTATGTTAGATTGATAATCCATTCATTTTGCACCTGAAAAAATAATAAAACGACACATTAGTAAAATTTGCATGTAAATAAACTATGAGTTATGTCGATTTAATAGGGTTTTTCATTGAGAGCGCTCGATTTTTAGAATGAAATGAAATAAGTTGTACCTATACATAATGAAATAGCAATTTGATTTTTTCATTTGATTCACTAATATGATTGTCAAATATTACGTCACTGCCAAATGACTGTACTACATTAACTGTCAAAGTTCGAGCGTACCTATTGAAAAACTATAAGAATAACTGATATTTCAACTTTTTTCTTCTATTTACTTGTGATAATTTTTTGTATTTTTTTAAATATCAACTTAAATTCTCAGTCACACTCATCTATCGCAATTTCAGCGCATACAAAACACAGAAAATGAAAAAAGGCGCGAAACTAAAGCCGAGAAATATTTCATGAAAAAGCTCGAATTGTTCCCGGCAACGCATAAAGCACAAAGAGCGTCACTTCTGAAAAAAATAATTTCACTTTTTCATACGAAATATAAATCGGCGCATTAGCCGCACTTTTTCAGCTCGGCGGCGCACTTTGCATTTTAATTCTCGTTACTTTGCGAGTGTGTTTCAGGCGTGTTTATTATGTTTCATATGAACCCGATAAATTATTCTCGGGGCCGAAGGGGTTGAAGGGGATTCGGGTTCGAATATGTGGGACGTGCCCGCTCGCTGAAATTCATTTAATAAAACCCACCTGAATTATATATGCTGGTGGATTTCAATCTTTTTTTCCAGCCTCGTTATTTTAAATTTCATTTTTTTAATTATCTTCATTAATAATAAAATAATTTCTTAAATGTCACTTATAAATTTTGGACCCCCCTTCAATATATTTGAATTTGATAATGATTAACTCATTAAGATACTAAAATATTTCTATGATCACATTCAACCTCGAAATCAAAGTAGTTCGTAAAAAAAATGTTCGCATCCATAGATTTCATTCGTTAATATGAAAATATAATGATTTGAAATTGATTTTCTATGAAAATCTTAAATATACAGTAAATATCATAAGATTAATAAAATCTATTGATTAAGATATATTTTTATTCTGTTCAGTGGAAAAATCCGTTATTTCACATCCTCCTTTGTGATTGATACTTACTTTAGGCAATAAGTAATTTAGCGACAAATATTTTTTTATTTGGTTTAGCTATACATAGTTTATGAAATTGATGTGATTTAGCTCTTGATTCATTAATATGGCTGTAATTAATCGTCAAAGGTCGAGCGTATCTATTGAAAAGCCCTATATTTATAAGTTAGAGTAACGCAAGTTGAATATCACTGATGTATGAGGGTGGCCGCATGTTCATTTTGAATTTTCAGGAAAAAAATTATAGGATTTTTTTTAATGAAAATTCAAAGGATGTCGTATCGATCGAGACGTTGAATGTAAAACGGGAAATTTTTCTTTCAGTAGAAACTTTTAAAGGCGGCCAACAAACCGTAACGTTTAAAAAGCTCTTATACAGTGTAGTTACTCCGTGTGAGAGCTTTTTACATAAAAATGTATTTTTTATATATTTTTTTGTTGAGGGGCGCAAGATATACAATGAGGTCAAATTATAAAACGATTTTTTCTCTTACATACTTTAAGCTACACAGTTGCATAGTTAACAACAAAGTTTCTTCAATATTTTCACAAAGTAATTTTCTTGAAATTCTGAATATAAATTGCGGAATCAAATTCGTTATTGCTCGTTCAATTTTCTTTAGGACGCTTATGAAAATTTGAAAGTCATGAACAGGTATTTGAGCAAATTCTGCGCAGACATCGAGTGAACATCGCTTTCGTCCGAAAAGAAGAAAAGTTGCCGAAAAGCAAAAGCGCCGTTTATGGTCGAATACACGTCTTTCATTATTTTCATCTGGCTTTTATGTATTTCTTCGATCGAAAAATCGAGAGCTTTTAATAAAGCCGAATAGAAAAATTCATTCGAGCGAATGTTCCAGTCTGATCAACTGTCATGATTTTTCACATGGCTTAGTGTCCGCAACGTTTCTACGATTCGTTAAGTACATTTTCAAATATATTTGCACAAATTAGTCTCAATATTTCGTAATAAAAAAGAAATTCTTAATATATTTTCTTAAATTTAGTTTAATTGACTCTACTGAAATCGTTTTCGTGCTTGAATTTAGTGAAGCATATTTTTTCAAATTATTCTCATTTCGAATGAAATTACTATAAAACTTTGTGCGTTGCTTCACTTTGAATATTTTAACGAAATTCTGAAATTAATCATACAAAGTATTCGCAAATGTTGATATTCGGAGTGAGTAGACGTTGAGTCAATACGTCCAACGGTGCTTTTGCGGTCCCTAAACTTTTGAACCGAATATTTATTATTAATATTATTTATTTAGGAGAACATTCAAAGCGTATTTTGTACTCTCGTGTGTCGTGAGATTTTGCATATGAGTTTAGATTTATTTTTTAAGATAAATATTGCCTTCAAAATATTCAAATTCATATGAAATTCGTTCATAATAAATAATAAATTAAGCTGAATTCAAATATCGAAAATTGTTTGCTGTTTACATAACATCTTTAACAATGTTCATGTCACTCGTTACGCAGAAGTCGTATCTTCAGCCCTCTCCGAAGAACAACCCTCAAAATATAATAATAATCCTGAAATCCTAATTTCAACGTTAACAAGTGTCATTAAAATATTGCCAGCGGTAAAATGTTCAATAACGAAACGACGATTTATCATAATGTCTATTATATGCTACTCACTGTACAGGAAACGTCAAAGATTTCTATCGAATTTCAATATAAAAATATATTTATTTACAAAATTATGAAAATATAATTAACTTATGATAATATTTGATCTCAATTGACTTTCAATTTGATGGAAAATTCATTCATTTTCAAATGGAAAAATGGGATTTACAATGAAAATATCGACAATTTGATTCGAAATTACAATTATAAAAGGGGCAAGTCTCTTTAGCAGGCCCTGTACTGTAAATGCGCATCGAATGTGACATAATAAAATCCGAATTGATTTATTTGTCATGAACCGTGCAAATGTAGAGTCCAATTATAATTGCGAAATTACTCTCTCACATCGTACATTTTCATTGGCGAATTAGGCGAAATTGTATACAGTATTACCCAGAATAATTTCAATACAAAATATCTATCAAAACCTTAATCAATTTAAAACAAAAATTTCGAATTCAATCAATTCAACTTGAACAAATTGAAAAATTTCACGATCGAATATAAAATATCGAAAATGTATTGCCTCAAAACACCATCATTCAACATGATACGTACATAAAACCTCATATATTTAAGCTAAACCCTCGCAAGATACGTTCGGAGAGCATTTCCCAGAATTTCATCTTCTGTAGGGAAATACCGTATACAGAGCGTTATCTTCGAAAATTCTATACAAATGTCAAAACCTCCCTCTGGAGAGATAAAATTGTTGTTGCTGTTGCGGAATCGTTAGCTCTTCGCACACGAAATAATTGCCTAATGCCTCTTTTGAATTTCGAATCGCATATGCGATGTGAAATATCTGTTTTACGTATCACTTGTGTATAAGAGTATGGAGAAAAACGCTTCAAAGGGATGCGAAATGAAGGCGCATGATTTTCCGGGCTTAAGTAATATATGGAACGAGGCAGATGCCTTTAGATGATTCGTTATATGAAATGTGGATGTTTTAGTAAGATATTTTTATATTTATAGGTTCATAAAATTTTATGAATGTATTAAATAATCGTATTTTTTTAGTCATTTTTAAAAATGCTATGGTTTTTACATTATTTTTAAACGCGTAGGAAATGTTTGACGTATCTACATTGAACATTTTTACGAATTTAAAAAAAATGAGTAAAAGCATAACGTAAAATTGAAAATGATTTTAAAATCGAATGATAAAATCAATACATGCAGATTAATCAAATCGAAAACTACATTTTCCATCAAATCGACATATCAAAACCTATTATCAGACCGAATTTAAACATTTCTACCATTTTCGATATGACCTACTAAATATAATAAATACATAACGAAATATTAACATCGGGATGAATAGGAATTGTCTCTAGAGAACGATATTACAATAATTCATCCGCACATCAGCATTCAATACAAGTTGATAAATATTCAGATTAAAATTATATTTTTCTGTCTTTTTACATCCAATATTGATCTTTTAGTGAATTATTTAAACTGTCAAAAGAAATCTTTTACTAACGACATAAATTAATCAAGCCGAAGGAGCATAGGTAAAAATGTTTGGTGAATTTGAGTCCTATTAATACAGTAAAAAAAATGTATCAAAATCACTGAAAAGTTAAAAAAAGTAAATAAAAATCGTCTATAGAACATATAAAATCAGAAAATTTGATTTTTCATGAAAGTTTCAAATCTATGACGAATATCATCATATTGAACAAAATCATCATTCTCTCAATTTGTATCAATTAAGATCCATCCACAAGAGCTTCACAGTACTTAGGGCCATTCTTAACGATCTTTCTTTAGGAAAATACTGGCATCGAACGACCAAATGAGCGCGTACCATCGAAATCGCAATAACAACAGGAACGCTAATGATATTGCGGCCTCGCATCCCGGAATTACTTATCTACCAATAAAACAAAGAGGGCCGAAGCGGGTAGATTGCTATCCGTTTCTGTAACTTTTGAATTATAACACCGGCAAAAGGCCGCAGGATCGAGCAAAGGAAACCTCTCGAAAGGCATACAGAAGAGTATGGGTAGACATAAGGCTATAAGAAAGAAAACTCGAGCAAAAAGGCATCCGAATAAAAAGTCGGTTGTAATTGTTCTTTTGGCGCGGACTGTTCAAGGATGTTCGCCGAGGCACGTACTTCTAACGTTACTCTAGAAAATGTGCATTATTTGTGTGAAATTTTAAATTTAAATGATTTTTAGACGAGTCAAGTTAAATAATTTAATAGGTTTTAAAAATAATTTTAATGATTTGATTGTATGTTTTACGTTGAAGAAAGTTTATCGTCAGGTGGGACTGGACAGTAAATATTTGTTTCTGGTAATTGTCTTTTTTTTTAATACAATAAAACTCGAGAAACGTTTAAGTAGATAGTTAAAGTAATTACTGCTAGAACGGTATACGTGCCGAGGGATAGCGAAAAGAAATCGTTACATAATTTTCGCAGCATTATTACTGGACTTGCTCGGAGAATACGTAATTTTATTATTCGTTTTTGAAAATTCCCATTCTGCTCGAGTGTCTTTTTTGTTAGAAGCGTTTTTGAAAAAGAAATATAGAGTCGGAATGAATTAAATTATGAGTTGAAAATTGCGAAAAAATGCCGAAAGAAATAAAGGAATTCATAGTGAAAATTAAAACGATGCTAGTTGATTCGATTGTTATGTGAAAATGTAAATTTTATATGAGCTGTTGGAACTATTTGACTAGGCACAATGAAATTATACTAATATACATAAACTAATGTTCATACATCACGATCAAACATTCCAGAGCTATAGTGGATACAACAATGAAGATTTTTGCATAATAAAATTTTCCAATTCATACTTCACACTCAATAGATTTTCGAGAGTTTGACACGAGTGCATCATTCACGAGCTAATTTGCAACAAACATATTAAGCATAACCTACACATACAATGTTATTTAAACCAATTAAAATCCACAATTTCAATCAAAACCGAATCACACAGAAATTGAACCCACTCAACTTCTTAGTACCAGTTTTTTCACCTCTAGTTTAAGAATAAAACGAATTTAAATTACATGAGTTCGCTTGAACTATGAGCTGTCAAAATAGGAAAAGAGATGGATGTATGTATAGTTGTACGAACTGTTGTATGTATGTCTCTTTCAGCGACTGTTTTGACAGCTCATAGTTGAAGTAGTTTAAATACGTTTTATTCTCAAACCAGAGATGAAAAGACCGGTCCTTAATTATTCACACTGATACGGAATTCTCATCAAACGAAAACCCAATAAGATCCAAAATTGCACACAAAAGGTCGCCCCACTAACACACAAAGCGACCCTCGATTGTGCAGCGTCCCCGAAGGGCCGACCTTGCACAAGGCGAACTCGCACCTCCGACTAGAGCCAGACCTACACTAACGTAGCGTTGTTTCGACATAAACACACGTAGGTAGGTACTACACCAAGTACGTTGCGGCGAAGTTGCTCTTCGGCCCTCTGACGAATTATTCAAGCCACCCTTCCTCGAAGGGATCGACCTTCTGACTGGTTGGGGGGAGGATTTTGCGGGTGTACGGTTTTATTTTTAGGGGTGAAAATTTTATGACGATTTTCTTATTTTGAAGGATTTCGAATGTAGATGGTGTGTGGTTTTTTTAAATATTATTTTGAATTTATTTAAAATAATAATATTTTATGACAGTAATTATTTCTTTGTCCTTATTAAAAATTCTTAATTTCATGTCAACTCATTTTCCGATCATAATAAACGATTTTTTGTTATTTGCATATAAGAAAAAAAATCTATCTGTGTGAGATTTTTAAGCTTTGGAGGTGATTTAATCTATCAATGCTCGATATTTTGCGATCATTTTAATAAAAATTAAGTTTTGCATGGAGGTCATATTTTGCTGCAAATTATAAATTAATTCTACAGTTACTTAATATTTCTTTTTTTTATCTGAAATATTCAAAAACTAAATTAATATCAATATTCATCAGACTGTACACAACATACATATGTTACGTACATTAGTGGAATTAATATGAAGTCTTTAATCAAAAACTTAAGACAATTACTAAAAATATCCACAGTCAAGGTAAGTTTCCTAATTTTGTTCATATGAAAAACTGCACAAATACATAAATTTATCGAATCCAAAATACATTAAAGAATCAAAAACATTTCAAAATCCTTCACATAGTCAACATTTGAAAAACCACACTACTCCTTTGGCGCATTTCGAACGAGCGACAAACGACCCATAGGAACAAAACACCTCCGACACCCACACAAAACCTTCCTCAAGACACACAAATATACACAAAAATATACACAAAATATACAAATATACATCCATATACACACTCAATATTATATTTGTACAACATTCGCGACCTTAGTGCTTTTTCGCGCGTAATTGTCCCGCTCGGAAAGAGTCGCGGCCATCAAATATTCATCGCCACCCCCTCAACCCCACGAGCCCAACGGGCGTATATCTTTATGAGCGCTTTATTTTTATTTTTATTTTATTTTCTTTTTTCCCTGCTTCCGCCGCGTTTGTTCTACGGCGTTACGTGTTTTATGCGCGAAATTGCAATTTTATTCGAGCGCGATCCACCATCTGCAGCCGTTTTTACGGTCGAGATCGTTATCCTCACCAGTGCCAATATCTTAATGCGAGAGGATTATGCGAGTGCTTCTAAAATAGCGCAGACGTATATTTTTGTAGATGATAATGTACGTTTATGTACGGAAAAATAACGCCCGAGTACCAAAGCGGATGAAAGTCGAGGTTGTTCCATATACACTGTGAGGCTCGTATTTTTCATCATGTTCCATTTTGGGAAAATATGTACGAAAATATGTTTTTTTTTAATTAAAAAGAATTTCTTGAATTAATTTTATACATATTTTGAAAATTAGTCATAGCAGGAAATCAACTTTTCCATGCCTTCCTCGTGGAAAGTTTCTTCTAATGAAAACAACCCAACTAAACGCTGTTTTTACGACAACTTATTCAAATCAGTTCTTGAAATGTGTAGAAACTTAACTAAAAACATATTTATCGTAAAATATTTGTTTCCACGAATTTTCTACTCATTCTTTTAACCAAATTATTATTGTAAAGGTAAGGCTTCTAATGAATATTTTTAAGTGACTTCACCGACGGCAATCATCGATAGAAAAATTGACTTCTTATTACTATCAATATCTAAAAATGAACTTTTCAATTATATAGAAAAATAAAATCAACAAATGCTCTTTCATATAAAAATTAAATTTGTTTTATAAAATATGTTTTTGAATACCTTTTTTCAAAATGGAGCTTAATAAAAAAAATCAATCTCGAAACACAATTGAAAATTTTTCTATAGAAAGCATTGAAAAAATAATCAATTATTTCATTATTAAATCACAGCATTGCACCGCATGTGGAAAAATTGAAAAATATCGTTGAAAGTGTAAACAATTTTTGATCGTGTTCACTATGCAGCTGAAAATTAAAAAAGTTGCTCGAATGTGTTCATGGAAAGTTTTGACGGAGAACTACACTGTTATATTATTATAGAACTTGCAGGTTTCAACATACGTACGATGGTAACAATGGAAAATATATTCATGATCCAAAAACAAAGCTTGCATCCGAGAAATGCACTCATACAATGCAAATGTTGCGTTGCGAGCTTCGAAGCTTTAAAGAGAGGATAAGAGGATTGAAATTCGAATCGACATGTCAATCAGAATACCGAAAAAAAAACTGCACAGAGTCAAATTTGAAATTCGAAAGTTTTCAGCTGAAAATTGTTTATATTACAATTAAGATTTTGAGCTTTCCGCACTTCCCCTTTCGACAGACTCCATACAAAATTCACTCGCGATAACGTTTTTCCATCGCCGTTTTATTATATATTTAAATCGAATTCGATCGCGAAAACACGAAATTCCTCGCAGAATCACTTCGCAGCATTCATAAAACACCGAATCACAGACATCGGCGACGATAATAATTTTTGGCCTTTTCGTTTGACGCTTTTCGCCGAAACAAAATTTTCCCTTTGACTTAGGCACGCGCTCTAACGCGAAAATTCCGAGACGGAAGGATTTTCCCGGCGGTTCGATTTGTCCCATTTTTATTATGCATAAACCGATGAAAAGTTTATAAAGCGAGCAGAAAGAGCTTTCGTTTCGAGGGGAGGAAGGGGCGTATCAAATTTTCGCGGAAATCCGGAATACGGAAAACGCGAACGGCAATAATTCACTTTTCCGATGGGGATTTTCCCGGAGACAGCGAGGGCGAAAAAAATAATTATGTCAGTTCCACACACACTCGCGGAATAATTCAGTGTTCAAGTGAACCTGCATCGGACAAAGAAGGCTTTCGCGTCAAAGAGCCGCCAAAGCAAATAAATTCGAACGAAATGGTCGATGGTGATATTTTATTTCGCAGTCTAGTCGACTCTGCACACTATAAAGTTCCATTGAAAAACGATATAATTGATCAACTAGCCTGACTAGTGGTATAAAGTGTTTGTGCATTATGTGCTGGGTTCAGTGTTCTCATGTTGCAGGATTTGAGTCATGTCGGATTCTGGGGAAAGTCACTTTTTTTAAAATTACTATGATGGCTAGATTTTTTAGTCTCACAATTAGCGGATTCTTCTTTACTTTAAAAGTAAATACTAAATTAAAAAATCAAACAAAAATGATACCAGTAATTGTGATTCTAATGATATTAAAATAAAACTATCTCATAACCGATTAAAATATCTGAAGCAGAAAACAGATGGCTCACTAAAGTTACAGTTCGTTTATCGAATAAATTTGATACTAAACGACTTAAAACATTTTACATATTCTGGTTTTAATATCGCTTAAATGATTTCGTAAAACGAACAAAATCCCCATATCATATAACGTTCGCAAAAAAATAAAACATCGATTCATCATTGAATAAGTAACGAAAGAACGTGACGAGTTAGTGCAAAGGCGAGTGTCGCAAAACGAAAAACGCGGTAAAGAAAAACGAGTCGAAGTTTAGCAGGTTTATAAGGTAATAATATAATATAATAATGTCGAATCCCAGTGGTCGGCGTTTTTTTTATATATTTTTTTATTATTACCCGTCGACGGCCCTTTTTCCGAGTAAATTTCAGCAGTTTTCCTAACGAATTCAAACGACCCCACTTCAGCCTCTAAAGTTGTTTCAAACTTGGTCTCCTCGTACGAGGATCGCATCTACGTATGTATTTAAGCTCGATATAACAAAATTCTCTCACATATAAAATTATACAATATTTATTTTTCAAACTAGTTTCTGTGACTTGGAAATTGCTCAAGACTCTTAAGACTTTAATTTAATTACGAACTGTAGTAGGTATAGTAATTAAAATAAATATAAAATATGCAAATCATCTATTAAACACGGTGAATAAGATTGGGAGTGTAGGTCGAGATTGATATATTTGCTATACGAAAGCCACCCTATTAAACGTCAGACGTTCAAAAACTTTTCTAAAGTCAAAGTATTTAAATACATCAATGTATATTTTGTCTAGATGAAGTTTACATTGCATTGCTGTCTAGATTTTTTTATGGACATTTTTCAAATCCGAACTCATTTTTACAGTTTTTACACTACAAGATTAAAGGATTCTATTCAGAAATCGGATTGAAGTACAAATATCGCTCCGACAAGAAAAAATATATCTAGAATTATGTATATCTGGATACTTTTTAAGCATTTTTAGTTTTTAATTGCCAAAAAATTTTTCTGCAAGATGAACTCAATAAATTATTTTGATAAAAAATGTGATCAAAGTTGAAAATTTTGCACGGGAAATATAATCATAATCATGATATAAATACACCAAACAATGTATGCATTGACAAATCTTACTACTATTACCACATCACACACACAATAACTCAAAAAAAATTCATCACAACCAAATAAGTAGATAACAACCTTATAGGAAACACATCCATATAAGTACATTTATTTAGACACACATACGTACATTTATTTCCACTTAAACAAACAATCATTGCTTCGACACAGAGAGCTGAATCGCGAAATTTCCTTAACACCGCAATATATTCAACTATTCAAATATCAAAATCGACACAAGCGCAAAACCAGACGCCGCCGACTCGATACATATTTGCGGACTCGTATATTTACCAACACGATGTGCATCGAATGCAAGAAGAGAGAAGCAGCAGCCTTCAATTTGGCGTTCGAAAGGCAACAAGAAACACAACGCCGCGCCAAAGAACGGCCGCCTTGGGCCATCCGCGTCGGCAATTCTTAACATTTGCTCGATGTCCCGCTTGGGATGGCTCGTAAAGTTGCCACTCATAAATAAATATAATATATGCGGCGAACGCTTATTCGGCCCGGAAAATTGGGGGGTCGAGGGTGGGTTTGGTGGGCGTTTAAGGGAGGCCCGAAACGGTTCGCAGCCCTTAACCCTTTATGACCTGCTCGTGCTCTTATATTTCGTCGTAATCTCGTAAATGAAAATCGACAGGTAATAACATTATGCCGATACGGTAACGGCTCGCGTACGCCTCGGAGGAGTGTTTATATTCGGTAATAAAATGTCCCAATTTTGAGTTTGGGCTTTTTGTAAAATTATTTTTTCAATAATTTTATAGTGAATGCATTAAAAAACTAAAAATATTGCATTTATTTTTATAATCATATTATCAAACATTAATTTCATTCATAATCATTCATGTAATCATTGTAGGAAGGGCAACAAATATGGACCAGTACTTTATTATTGACCGCGATGAACTTCAAACCATCAAAGATCACCTGCTAATTTCAGATAAAATTGTTTTTGCATTGAATCAATATCATATATATATATTTTATGAAAAATGAACAGGTGGTCTAATTTTTTTAATATTTAATTCACTGTGGTCCATTTAAAGCACTGGTTCATATTCGTCACACTTTCTTAATATCGATACATTAGGTTTACGAGTTATTTATTTTAGTTTATGTGTACATAATTTTCGGATCGCTAATCAAATTATACTTCACGATATCAATATAAAGGTAATATCGAATTCTATAGAAAAAAAACTTCAACATATTGCTAAGTAGCTTAACAAACAATTGAAATATCTAGCGTAAGTATAACAATATTATTTGAGATTTATTTAGAGTCTGAAAAAGAGTTAATCTCGCCCTAAAAATTAAAATTTACTAACCATATTCAAAATTTTAAATCTTTGAATAGACACCCTGTATTTTCTATTGTATATTATGATTCGCATTAAAATTGATATATCACACACATACAATATATTAGAGCCGCTTTCCACACTCGCATCACCTGCTGTCAAGTACAAGCCTTGATAGCAATAAATCTAACCGTTCAACGTCACTAAATTGATACTTCAAAACAGAGCCGAAGTTACCGAAGAATTCATGACCGAGAATGGAGTGCTTATCTACTTCGAGGATCGCATTAACTCGACGACACGTCAACATTCTCTGCGGAAAATTCGCGGAAAAACTCACTAAATCATAACTTGACAAAAGCGCATCCGAAGCGAAAAGCTCGTTTTTCCTATTAAATCTCGTCTTAGTTTATATTGTGAGTACGCATCGCGCTTATTAAGCGATAAATTAAGACCGGTCGTATATTTCTCGAAACGTTCCGCGTTCTATATTTTCGAATCCTATTGTGTGCCGAGTGCTTATTTACATACAAATTCGCAACACGGCAAAGGATTAAAATTTTAATGGCGCCATCTTCGCGCGAAAATACGAGGAAAATTCTGTTTTTCAATTTCGTATTCAAATTAAATATTCTCATTTTCCGCCTGTTGTGTTTTTAAACTTTTTTTTCCGTGCGTTTGTGTTCCGCAGCCGCTTTTCCGAAATTTTTCGCTTTATTTCGTTTTTATTGTGATTTTTATTTTGCAAGTGGAGGCCCGTCGTTTCGTATCATTGAAAGCGTCACTCTTATTCAATAAAGAAATTTTACGTACTCGGAAAAAATAAACCGGTAAATTAAAAATTGCCCGGAGCTTAATATTAGCCGAACAAATCTGACAATTGAAACTCGCGAATCTCGCCGAAAATCTGAATTTTTTATTCGACATAAAATATAACAGAGTCTGAAAACATTATTAGGTTATATTGCGAATATGACGGTTAAACCTCAATAAGCATAATGAAAAATGAAAATGATACTAAAGCGGGTATTACTTTTATGGGAATAATTTTTTCCGGAGGGAAAAAGGTAAAATACGGAAACAGCATTGAATTTTACATAATAATTCCGCATATAGAATATTCCAAGCCTTCTCGTGAAACCAGCTTTGCATTTACGCATATTAAATCTTTTCAAATAAATAATGTATCAAAATAACTTTCCGTCGAATATCTTAACAAAACATATTTCTCATCATACGTATCGAAATTGCAATCGAGGGAAAATACAATCTTCGAAAGGTAAAATTTATTCATTCATTAGTTATCGAGCCAGACTATATCGAGTTGTGAAAACTCATCAGGCTGAATAGAAAAGTTTCCTCGGGAAAATTTCGAGCAGCCCCAATCAATCCCAGGAACTACGTTTGGAGCACTCTCCAGTTACTTTATATTTACTCGAGCCAAAGAGAATTCCGGAAAAATCAATAGAAAGTGTTAATGTTGAAAGCACACCGTTATTTACTACGAGCCTCCTTCTCTAGTTTACACGTCTCGGAAAAACTTGTACGAGAGCGCACGGTTAATCTAATGACATCGAGCTGAGTCGAATACGATTCAATTAATAAATTACGTACACACTAGCTTTATATATAAAGTATATTTTGGAAAGAACATTTTTAAATTTAATATAAAAGTTTTTCAGATATACTATTGATTTTAATTCAGGAAAGTTTTCTTTATAGGTGTAAAAGTAAGCAATGAAGCCTTATTTTTGTGAAATTTGTACTAAATGGATTTATAGTTTCTTTTATAATTTGAATAATGATCAAGTATGGTTTTTATTATCGTATTTAGTGCCAATTTTGATTTGCGAAAATTTCGATTAGATGAAAAGATTATAATACAACAGTTGTCTGAGGGTATAAAAACAACATTTTATTTTAAACGCATATGTTTCCAAATATCAAGGCAATGCAAAGAAGAATTATCAAATAAAATATTAAAATAAAATCCATACTTGATCACTTTTTAAATTATTAATTTTTCAAAAAAATAAACCATTTATCAAATTCATCAAAAATGTACAAAATTCCTCACAACTCTATATAGTGGGCCAGAATTAATTTATTTAGCGATCAACAACTCAATTCGGACGAAATCCGACTTTGAAATTTTCCAAGACTCGCATAAAACAGGCCGAAATACAACAACACAAAACAAGAATATTTCGGAGAACGACGACGAACGACTTTCTTGAATTTTCGCAGGCGTCCCGTAAATACGAAATATAGAGCAATAACCACAAATCCTAATTAGGGCCCAGAAAGCGCTCGACTCCTTGTTTCGCAGTTTCGTTCGAGCGACACGAATCGATGGTGTTAATTACGAGGGCTGAGGTCGTCTAAGGCCGAAGGGCCAGTTGAGGGTCAGACCACCCCCTTGTATCGGGCTGCTTGTATACGATAAGAGTTTTGGGTGTTTGGTGAGAATTTTCGATGGACATGAGTCTTCGATGGATAAAATTGATCCAAGTCTCAAATTGTTCAGAAGAAAAAAAATCATATTAAAGATCATTAGTAGTGGATTTAGACACTTTTGCGCAATATTTGATTCTTTAATTATACACTTCAAGTAATATACTATCTTTTTCCCTTATAAAATTATTCCTTTCAGAACAACTCACCCCTGAACTCTTAGCCTCTACTTGTTGGTCTTTCGGGTACAAAGATACACTTAAATTATGTTAAATTAATATCAAGTTTAGGTTAAGTTTTTATTTATTTTTTTTTATATTTGATCATTAAAGTTTATATTTAGGACCCATTTCATTGAGTTGAATTACGTTTTAGAATCAGTTAAGTCGATCATCTTGACAACTGAATAATCCATATGTACCGTATCAAATAATGAATTTGAAAAACATTTTTGACAAATGAGTACACATTTAATTTTTTATAAGACGTAAGAGACTTTTTATTCTTGTACAATAAAAATCCTTATCGTCTACAAGCTGCCTTACAAACGAAGCAAATGCTTTGGTTTAGGTGTCCAGACGCATTAAAGCCCGCTCGTTTAGTGTCATCCGAGAACCCTGAAAACCTTTCTTTATGATTGGACACATGAAAGGATTTATGTTTCTATCTGTGAAAACCTCTACAATGTATCATCTACATTGAAAAAAAAATACATACAAATTCGAAACAATTCATCTAAAACCAATTTCCCTCTAACGTTTCGAAGCATCCCACACATTTTTGATGAATAGTGTGTCCATTTTTCATTTCGTCGTCGAAAATTAACCGCTCCGTTTCAGCTGAAAGATTACAGCGAACTGTAGGGATAATTCATAAAAGGGCCGCGAGTTGAATATGCGCGTTCAAACGTACCGACTTTTTGCATTCGCTTTCATCTCGTACACCACGATTGTGAGACGAGTGTGTTCTACGAGGTTTTTTCACGTGTTTTTCAAAAAAAAAACGAGGGAAATACGTTGAGTTTAATGTTCTGTGCGGCGTCGATGCGTGCTATAGAGAATTTTATGAAATGGATGCGAAATTGTATGTGTTAAGTGGTGAATGTCCGTTGATTGAAAAAAAATAAGTAATTCATTTTATTCCATCTTGAATTTGTGTGAATCATCATAATGTATTTCAAAATTGATAAATAATATCGAATTGAAATTATTAAATCGATATGCTATCAAATATTTTTAATTGGTGGTAAGGTGTACTAATCGTTGAAAGTACGCGATTCAATTTGAAAAAGGAAATGGTTAATTTAAAATAAAAAATCAATTTATGTAATGAAGTGAATAATTATTTTTTGAAAAAAATATGTTTTTAAATTATGAGAAATCTTTGAATATTCAAAACTGAAACAAATGAGACTTAGTTCAGTGGAAATATGAATGTATTCACATTTAATTCGTATAATATTTACCTCTAAAAATTTTATATTTTCTTATAGTTACATCCAAAATTTAAATTAAAAAAAAACTTTGAATCTATTAGATTAAATAAATGTTAAAAATACTGTGTGGTGAAACATAAAAATACATTTTAACGAAGTCAAACGTAAACACTTTAATATCTCAAAATGAAAGTACATATTATGCAGATGGACTTACACCACTGTTAAAACAAAAGACGCGTTTGAATATTTTAAATTTTATATTTCAAAGATAAAAAAGAATATAATACGTGATCGATCAAATAATTTTTCAGCGGCTGAAAACGTCGAAACTATGCACATGTCCAATGCGAGACAAGCTGTCTGACTAGTTGATTGAAACTGACACTACGCTAGTTACATTACGAAATAAATTCTGGCTTATTTCGTATCGAAAAAAAACTGTAAGTAAATAAACGTCGATTTGCTGAAATTCTAATACTTCGTGTATGTGTCGAATTGGCAAATAAGCGAAACAAACTTGTAGACATGAAATATATTCGAGTGCTTTTGTATGTAGACAATGCAGAGTCTTTGTCTCGAAACTAAAGTCGCAACCGCAGCACATTTTTAAATCGATTTAATTTTTTATATAGAATATTGAATATATAAAAGTTTTTATGATTTTCTTTGACTGAAAAATTATCGTATTCTATAAAACAGTATATTTTATAGTATCATATATCAAGATACTCTTTTGAAGTTTCAGCTCGAAATTATTATCATAAGTTAAATGGACGTGATGTTAAAATAATTTCTCAACAGTGGTGTATTAAATATATTATTATATGTGTAAATATATATTTTATTTTATACTTTCATGAACGAACTCACTTTTCTATTCGGAATTTATCTTATCTTCGTACAAATAAAGTATTTCGAACTTGCGAGCCCAAGTTGAACGTACTGTCTAGTGATTCTAATCGTCTGGTATAGAAAATTAAGAAGGTCGTGTCTTCTAAATGCTGTTAACCCCCATTGTTTTTCAACATACGTTGAATATACTATTTTAAATATCTGAATTCAAATCATTAGAACCTTATATAAAAATTCGCAGAAAAAAATCCTAAACCAGAAACAATTCTATCGGACATTCTACTGTTTTATCCCGTTGACAAACAATGAGCATCGGCCGAACTTTTCATTAACGACCCACTTGAAAACTACAATCCGGCAAAGTTATAAGCCTCCAGCTCGTGAATAGAGAGGGTAGGAGACTTGAGCTTCGTGTATAATGAATTTCTCTCCGTGGTTTATGTACTTCGGACAGGGCGTGTGTGCTATGTTAACACCGCACTATCCGCTTACATTTCACAATTAAATGAACAAGAGAACAACAACACGCTGACAAAAACGACTCCAAGTCACCGAGATGCTATATTATATCTTGGGAGCGATTCTCAACATTTTTCAAGAAAAGACTGAGCATCTCACATCTTTCTCGGGAACTGAATCTTTCGACTAAACTAGTACTTAGCATGTGTTTGTTTTTTAGCACAATGAGTTCACAAATATGGTTTAACAGCTGTCAAACTCAATAGAAAAATCTGAATTTTAGTGAAAAGAGCGGCCTTTAAGTTTTCATGAGTGTACAAATGTATGAATACGAATGTATTGCACAAATGCGCGAACCTGCAAGTTTTTGACAAGTCAATTGAAGCCTTTTTTTATGAAGCCATCTTATAAAAATGGCATAAAATGTCACTTAATCGAAAATTATCCGAACAATTGAAATATAGAGAATGTTTTGAAAGAAGTTTTATACCATTTTCGAATCAGCTGATGGTCGAAACCCATTGCAACATGAATAGTGCTATATTTCTGCAACATTGCAGCAATGCGCTACTGCAACAGCAATAGAATTCGCAATCTTCACGGCGTAAAAGTCAACTTAGATTGAGAATCGCTGCGCATGTACAGATCCAATATTCAATATTACGCGAGTATATGAAGAAAGTGATAAATATGATTTCTTTACCCATCACCAAGGAGACGTCCAAGCGTTCGAGCGAATGTATATTCTGAAAAATAATCCTTTGTCGATAAACGTCACGCGTGTCAACTAAGCGACAAAGGGTTCTGAAACTCGAAGGATTTGTGTGTGCCACGTTATCAACTTTCTTTACACTTTTTTGCTCTCATATACGTACGTATGTATAGTATAATATGAGGTCGAGGATTTATACGAAATTTGAATTGAAGTTTTTCTGCGGTTTCGTGTTGCTGAATTTAATTGCGTGTTGTCGAATGTATTGTGTAAGTATTAGGTTGCGAGGTTGGCGTTTTCTCCGCTATAAATTTCTATGTCATCTAATCGTGCTAATTATAAGTTCACGAATCGCTCGCAATTATGATAACGTATTTTTAAACGTTTCATTAATTGGTTACCATTAAAAATTTAATCGAATTTAATTTTTTATTGCGATAACGCAAATTGGAAACGGACGGAAACGTATTATTTTGATTTCATAGTATAATATATAAAAAATACGTTGTTGATAATATCGGAAATAAATAGATATAAATTATGCATATGTAGTGTATAAAAAATATTTTTACTACAAGTAATTAAATAATTTCATTTACAAAACAAATTGCTTATCGAACATTATGCGCAATCGATCGATCGCCGTACATTGCAACAATACGCACAAAGTAATAAAAAACAAAACTCGGCCGAAACTAAAATATCAAACATACAATAAAAACATGTAAACATATGACAACTGAACATCACAAAGGGTACAAGTGAACATTTTTATCAAAATTAAGTTAAGTATAAAAAATCATTCTATATATTATACAGAACCATTTTCTATACTTAACCCAATTTAAAAAAAATCACTTATACCCTTTGCGCTATTCATTCATCAGTCATAGAATAGACAAATTTCAAAATCGACATTCATCCGAAAACTTTCAAAGCTGATATTTTCAATAACCATCATCTTAGTTAACTCACATTTTTGTAATATAATTTGACGCTATGAGTTCGCGAACATGCCATATTAACTTTCAAACTTTTTATAAAATACATACAAACTCTAAAAGACCATCGAAACACGAAAAAGTATTCATCTTTAGTCTATCGACTTAAACCAAACACAATTTAAAACATAACCTAATTAATAAAATATAAATATCGACAAGACAACAGAAAAGATAATCGTCTATTATTCAATTGGCGAAACATTCGATTTAATCCAAATACTTAAAAACCTAACCTAACCTAACGAAACCAATACCGACAAGATGACAGAAAAAGTACTAGTCTATTATCCTATCAGCAAATCACTCGATCTGAACCAAACGCACTTAAAAACATAACCTAAACAATAAAATATTAAAACCGACAAGATAACAGAAAAAGTACTCATATATTATCCAATCAGCAAATCTCTCGATCTGAACCTTTAAAACATAACCTAACCATGAAAAAAAACCAACACCGACAAGACGACAGAAAAGAACCCAAACTTCAAAACTTTTTCAAACACACACACACACCCGAACAATGAAAAAAACTTTTCTTCCGAATGGAACACGTGAAACGAACGCGTACCGTTTCAACAGGCCATGAGTGGAGTCGATCCAGGCGTGGGTCGAAAGTCGTCCGACGGTCGACAAGTGCGATTTGCGTCGCAGTGGCGGTCGTCAAGTAGGGAAGCGGCGTCGTGTGTGCGTTGGGGCGCCGCGGCGACCGGACGTCGACTGGGCTTCGGCGACCCGGACGCCCGAAACACGTGCGCGCGCATTTCCCATCGCGACCTATTTTCAATCAACTAAGGTGAGACGTTTCTTAGCTTAACTGTGATCACTATGGTGTTTTTTTTCCTTTTTTTTGTTCTTATAGGAATTAAGTTTTGTGTTTGAATTTTTTGCGTGTTGTGACTTGTTTGTTGTTGTTGTTGCGCGTACGCGTTTTGTTGGTGCGTCTGACGCGACGTGCGCGCGTCTGCTCTTCGTTGTGACAATGGTTTAAGTATATTTCGTTCGTTTTTAACTAATCAATTTTGAGAATATAATTTCATCACTTTACATTCGATAAATTGAGAAATAATATAATGTTTTTTTTTTGTTCGAAATGTGAAACGTGTTTGTGTCTCAAAAAATGACAAAATTGTTTGAATTGTTTTATATGTATCGTGAAATATTGAATATTGAAATGTGACAAATATGGAAACGTTTATGTTTTAAGTGTGTATTTTTAACGTTCTTGAGAAATAGATTGAAGTCAAATGACGACTGAATTTACACAAAGGGTACAAGTGATCTTTTTTATCGAAATTGAGTTATGTATAGAAAATGGTTCAGTATCATATGTATATAGGACCATTTTTTCTGTACTTAACTCAATATCGATAAAAAATTCTCTCGTGTCTTTTATGAAATTCAATCGTCAAATATACTAATTATGTGTTAATTATTTTAAAAGTAAGAAATATTCACTCAAATTTGAAAAAAACAATAACTGAAAAATCATTTTTTCACATGTGTATCAAATATGTAACAGTAGTTTTTTAATATGGAATTGTCAAAGGGTGATTAATATGAAATACTGAATTTAGTTTCAAATTGACTCGTTTTTAATCCAAGTAATAATCTCATAACATATTGTAAAAAATATATTTCACTTAAAAATTTCAGCTGATATTGTTATATTGTTCGTATTTCTGCATATGTAAATATAGTCAAATAAACGTGTTTGCTTATAGTTATGACAATGATCTAAGTCTTATTTCATTTGTTTCAGCTGTGTGTTCTCTATTATAGCAGAAATGTGAGTTTTTTTTTTCTTTTGTTTCAAGATGTTCTGTCTATTATTATAACGATTTAACTCATGTTTCTTTCTATTCAAAATGTGCCCTTTATAACGATGTAGGTGTAAGTCGTGTTTCTTTCATTTTGTGATATGAGCTCTCTATTATAACACCAATTAAGTCATAATTATTTCGTTTCTAACTATAAATCGAATGTAAATTCAACTTTTTTTTAATTCTACAAAAAAATTGATATAAATGTAATTTTTTACAATAATTTGAATCGGAAATGCGACAGACTCTTTTATTTTAATTTTTTTATTCAAGATAATGTCATGTAAATCAAATTGTCGACGTATTAACTATACATACATAAATACTGACCTCTGCTTTATCAACTGTTAATATTCTATAAATATTCTAAACCACTCTCGAACTCATATGAACTTATTCCACTTTCACAAATATAATTAACAAAAACAAAAACAGCGTTCATATTATATCAAGTAAAAATTAACAATTTTTATCATATTCCAAAATCTAAAACGATCATTTCCCAAATCGAAACATTCCGCTTCATCATACGAAATTATACACGCATATTATACATCGTAGAACCTCTCGACCCTAACGGGGAGACTTGGGTTGCGAAAGTTTTTCCTCGGAGGTTTCATTTTATTTTTTTGCGCCTTCGTGACTTATGACCGATAGCCGAAAGTCCCCTCGAATTAAATTTTCGCACAGAAGCGGCCTTCCAACTTTTTGTCGTATGTGTTTTATCTATTTTTGATTTTTTTCATACACGAACATGTAATATTTCGCTCGGAAGGTTCGAATATGAGATTATATCGGTCGTTTTTTATTCATGGCTATGTCCATTAATCTTAAATCTAACGCTATTGGCTTCTGATGTTTTCCGAATTTAATTTTTGAAATGTGACATTGACTTATTTTTATGAAAAAAAATTCAATCTAGATCTATCAATTCGTTGAATAGAATTCTCAAAACTTTCCAAACTAAATTACGAACTGGTTAATTCAATAAGGTGGATATCTAACTCGTTCGTTCAAAGAAAAGCGTGGAGCTTTGAAATTGATTCCTCCGACTGAAATTCGCATAAAATAACATAATCTTCTTTGAATATGAAAATCTCGAGTATAACATCCATTACGAGAGCATAATGTTGTACTGTGAACGCTGTAAATAGCCGAAAGGGAAAGTTGTAATTAAAGTGTAAGTTATTTGTATAGAGCGGGTACGTAACGTATGGCCGTCGGGGAGCTTTATAACTCTGAACAACTATAAAGGATAAGAGCGCATCTAGCAATGAAAAAAAAGCTAAATCTAACCTTAATAAACGAGCACATGAAATATATTTGATGAGAGTGAATATTTAAAAATTTTCGGAATGATTTTTTTCAAAAAAATGGGTCGAATTTTGAAATATTATAACATTTTTCATGAACCGAAATGGCATAATGGCTCGTTTTCAATCCTCACGTAAAAAAATGAATACGACTCTAATGATATCTCTGTTTTTTGCTCTCTCAACTTTTCCGAAAGTCAAACCGAATTTACATGCCAAAGTCATACACTTTTTCGCAATTTTATTTTTTCCCGAACGAGTCCTCTTTCGATTTTTATTTAATTTCGCTCTCGAGACTGGGTTCGAAGCACTCCAAAGGTTAATAAAGCCACGAAAGCCTTTAATAATACTACGAACGTTGACATCTTTTAAACATATATGTGCGTCCATTATCAAAAATTTCGACGCAGACATTGTTATTTTTGCGCACAAAGAAACACGTAGATTTCTTTCGCTTTATAAGCTCGTAGCTTCTTCAAATACACCGTATTATATTTTATTATTATCTGCAAACAAAAGCTGTATGCACGTTTTCGTAAAATAAACATTTAAATGTATAATATAATACGTCCTTTCAATATAAAAAAATATTTTTACGTTTCCAATTTATAGAACAATGTATCGGTTCAAAAATCGTTTCGAATGCGACTTTAAAAACATGCAAATTCGACATTGTAAAACATCATATTCGCCTATCATATAATTTTTATTGTGCACTATATAAAATATATTGAGACTTTGTTCAAAAAAAACATATCATCAAAATGTCACACCGTTCATAAATCTACTCGTACTATTTATTACTACTACAATACAATTTTTATATGCCAATGAAGTCAAAACCGTATAAAAAGTCATATAGCCGAAAAAAAAACCTAAACAAACAAACTCATTTCTAGACTGTAATTTTTTTTTCACATTTACCGTCAAACACAATTTTGTTCCTTTGTATTTTTCGGAATTCATTAAAAAATTAATACCTGCGACGAACATATTCGCAATTCAATCAAACAAGCACGCAAGCCGTACACAATCTGAAAACGTATTACCGGCGCAAAATTAAAATTTAATTTTCCACTACTTCATCAAAAGCTAATTAACTTCCCCGTCGACCGCACTTTTCAATAACAACGGGGTCTTTTTTCCACGTGACGAACGTCTTTCTTACCCCTTGACGATAATAACAAACAAATTGCCCCGTTTTCGACATTTCAACCCCCATATTTTCGATTCAAATTCTAACCCCTTTGAGCCGTCGAAAATTTCACCGCGTCAAAGGCGAACGTCGTTTTGTCGGGCTTTAGAGACTTCGGCGACGAAAATAAAGTCTTTTTGTTGTCGATTGTAAAGTTAGCCTTCGTCGAAACAATTCTTTAATAACATTCGGCGATTTTCCGCGAGAGAGAAAGCCTTCGGCTGAAACAATGTAATTAATTTAAATATTTTTATATTATATTCATTTAAGACAGTGATTTATTTAAAAACTTGTTTATGTGACTTGGCGTTGCTCTTGATTCTAATGGCGGGTCCACACATAGGCCGGCGGCTTTCAGCGGCAAAACACAATATACATGTGAAGCATAATTTTTTTATCTTCATCCATAATACAATTAATTTTTATTTTAATCAAACATGATAAGATTTCAATCGAATTAGATAAAAATAGAGTGAATTATGTAGATATAAAGATTTTTCTTGTGCTATATATAATATTTTCCTCTGGCCTAAGTGTGCAGTTATGAATTTTAAGCTTTTATGAACTATAGTATAGTTTTCATTATAAATACATAACAGATTAAATAAAAAATAAACGTCATAACATGGTAAATTACATAATCTAATTTCAAACGTTCAGAATATTATTGATTTCAAAAAGTAATAATACAGATATGTTCCTAGATGTGCACACAATAACGTTAAAAAGTTTCATCGTGATCAGATAAGTGTTAAAAAGTGTATAATCCACAAACATGCTTACACTAAATTATATATAGATTCGATAAATCAAATACGCATGTAATATTTATTCATTTTAGGTAAATTATGAATATTTTTTTAAGATATCTGAACGAATATTTGTTAATTGTCGACGGTTAGTATTCGCGCGGTGCGGCTCGTAAGGATTTCATTAGCGATGCAAGGAAAATTTTAATCAACAATTTGAAAGACGGAGTACATTTAAAAGGAAATAGTAAAAGGTTTTAGCATTCCACTAGGGCCTCCATCTTTGTGACGTCGTCTTCGTTGTAATTCAAGTCGAGTAATTCGCATAATCATAAAGCCGAAACGCCATAGTACCAGCTCGAGATTATTCCGCGATTCGACATTCTTTCTTTAGTGTGTAATACATTCAGAACGAGAAACGATCTCGTTATTATTCCGAACGTTAATTAATTAGATCTTTATATAACGAATCGCTAATTGCTTCTGATTTCTGCGATCGGAAAGTCATTGCGATGCATCGAATCCTTAGTACAAACAGATGGAAAAATCAATGTTTTTCAATTCTTCTTTAGTAATTTACTACGCTCTTTTGTATGTTTGTACAGTATGTTATTTCTGTTAGAGAAAATTGCTATGCAAACATTTCGAGGACAGTTTAATATCAGAACGTACGAGTAAAACCTTCGTACATGTACATATTTTGAATGAAGCGAAACGTATTATTATATGTGTAGATATACATCATGAGCGGTTCGAAGCTTATTCTATTAAAATTTATCTAGAATTTAAATATTCATACATTTTGGCAAATTTATGCCGAGAGCAGTGTCGAGCCTTTCTTAGTATTTATGAAGAGCATCTCTATTCATAAAACTTGTTACACAAAGAGACGGATTTCGTTAAAATAAAGTATGAATCGGAATATTTATGTTTATCAAAATATCGCATGACACGAAATATATTTTAGAAAATATATTCATTTACAAAGAACACGATGATTTAAAGCTTTTAAAATGGTTATAATTTATGTATATCATATTAAAACGATTTCTAATACAAAATGAAATGTATTTGATTTATTAGATAGCTCGCGTATATCGTGTTTCCCAAAAAATAAAACATACTCAAAAATAAGATCTACTATGATTTTAATATTAGACCTGTACCGAAAATATAATCTAATGAAATAAACATCTCATTGTGTAAATGTTAATTCATTTTACTTTAGAACATTTATTTTTTTTTTCTTTCAATTAAAATTTACTATAAAAATCAACATAATACCGGGTCTTATTTTCGCAAAAACACATTCGAATTACAAAAACCGAAATAATCGAATCTCATCAACTCGGCAGCGTCCAAACGAGCAACGCGAGAGCCACAATCCAAAACCTTCGAATCTTCTTATGACGCAACGATGGTGAAGAGCGGCAACAATAAAAAGGATTTGAGCGTGTTTGTACTCCACACCCAGCAGGGCCGGATTAGGCCCAAATTGCTGCGGACCTGAAGGCCCCCGAAATACACTCCGCCTGTAGAAAACGGGCCCTACCCATGCCCTACCTTCATATCTACCCATGGCCGAAATATAGGCCCTACCTATAGGCCCTACCTACCCTCAGGGCCGGCCAAGATGATATCCGAGCCGAAATAATAAACCCCACAACCCTCGACCCCGAAATCTCGCCTGCGAAATGAATATGTAAAGGCGGGAAAAAGTTTCGGCCTCTCATTCGAGTCGGCGTGAAAAAAACGGGGAAACAAATTGAGAAATATTCGAGTGGGTGTTTCTATGTGTGTGGGTTAGTTTTCAGTAGGGTTTTTCAAGTGTGTGGGTGTTTTTCCGCGAGTTTTGTTTTGATTAGTGTTGTAGGTTTGGTGTTAATTAGTTGAGTTTTGCGTATTCGTTTTGATATTAAATGTTACGCTAATTAATGAGATTTTATGTTTAAACTTGATCTTTCGATTGTATATTAGAGATAACAACTGTTAAGTTTCATAGCAAAATAAATGATTGAACGAATGGACCTTAAAGTTATTATTGAATCGATTGAAAATCTGGACTTGTATTCAAATTTTTAAAAAATACAAGTTGACTGATTTTCATAATTTCATTTTGTAAAATCATCTAATATTAACATTATTTTAATATTGAACTCAAGATTAATATTAATAAATGAAATTATTCATATTGAATTTAATTAATCTTTTAAAATTATTTACATTTTTTTTTAATATCCGGACTACCTTTATCTCTAATTAATCCAATAAATATTGATTTTACTGTATCAAAAATTTAATAATTTCGTTAATAAAATCAAAATTCATTTATTTTTCGTTCGTATTGGATCATAAATACTTTGAAATGTGTGCAAATTTTGGTTGCACGAAAATATCTTAAAAAAATGTATCAAATGAATTTTTCAAGTGCTCATAATATTTTCGCATTATTTACGACGCTTTCATCCCAAAAATATGTTTGCACATGAAAATATTGTAAATTTTCGATATTAGAAAAATTCCAACGATAGTATAATATAACTATCATAAAGTGCACCCGTTCGCTGTCTGTGGATAAATTCACTTTATACCATCTCAATATTTGCGCGTCATTAAATTTACATGTACTTTTAAGGCCGTTAAAAACTTAACTATCACATTTTAATCGAGATTTGATTTAAACTAATGCGTTCTGTGCGAAAAGCGTCGGCTCTACAGACGCATAAATTTCCCCTTGAGCATAATGCAAAAAAAAGATTAATACGCCTCGAGATAAAACTCGAGCTCTTCATCTAGTCTTATCCCGTAAGAATGTCTGACAAACGAAAAGGGGTAATGAATTTCATTGATTTATGTAGATTCGATTCGAATAAGAAATCGTGTTAAGCTTCTTTAATTGAAATTAACGACGCCTATGCGAGTCTACGAAAACATTCTAATTTTCTCACCGATAGTAATTATCGCGAAATTCGCTCTCGGGATAAATTCATTTCTCCGAGCATCTTTCACGTCTGAAATCGGTAGAAGAGAAGCTTATTTTATTGCACAAGCGTTTCTTTTCGCATTATGAAACTTGCTCTCATAGAAACTTGCGATGTTTTCTTTGGATACAAAGCGATTTCTCTCGCTCAAAGTTAAATTTCCACGAACGATAGTTGCGAATTTATCTCGAACGCTCCGAAGTATCGCTTACCAATTTAAATTCATTCCATAACGTCGAATCGATACTTGTTTATCAAAATTTTACGCTCTGTTAACTTCTAATTATATTTTCCGATCTGAAATTTAAATTTATATAAAAATCTGTACAATTTGGACATAACAAAGGGGAAACGAATATAGCCATTATCGAATGTACAAAACCGGAGAGAATTTGGGGAGTGCAATTTTTTATATCCTAATTAATATTCTGTGCGTTAAATAAGGTGAAAAGTATTCTTGTTATCGAAAATTTCGAACGTTAAAGTGAAAAAATAGGGATTATAAAATCGTTCATGAATATTTAATCTCGATTCATTATTCACCGGATGAGCGAAAATGTTCATTCGCGTATTAAAATTGAACAAAGTTACTTTTAATTAATACGACTTCCGAGTCTTATCGAATCTATGCGCAGCTATTATGAAAAAAAATCTGACAAATTTTAAAAAAATACAATATCCGATACAATTTATCAACTCGCACACTAGAACCTTTCTTCTAGAACACGATCTGTTTCATTATAATAAACGATGAATTTTGAATTTAAGACTATAATTTGTAAAAGAATTAAATGTTTTTCAATGCGATAAAAGTATAAATTCTTATCCATGGTGATATAAATCCATTTGTATATTCCATATTGACTTCAATATCTTCCTAATACTGGTTTGAATTCATCAGATCATGATGACAATTGTTTGATTTAAATTTGTATTTGGATCAAAAAAGTATCAATTTAATGTTTTACAAAATAGATCATAGATATGAATTTGATCGATTTTAGCACTATATTTAGTGAGCTGATTACACTTAGATGTCTCTAGCTCAACGATTGCTTATTTAAAGTGAAATATTTATTAAAAGGGTACCAAGACCTAACAACAAATTAATAAATTTCGCTATAGTGTTACTTGGGAATGCGAAAAACTAAAATTTCTCGAAATCGAAACCGCACAAAAAATCCCCAGCAATCGGTACGAAAAGCGACTGCGCCCAACAGTTAGTGTCGCAAAAAGAACAACAGCTAAAACACCTTGGGCCTTTAGTACCTGTTTATGAGGACAATAAAAGAAAAACTTTGTTTCGGCCACCCTTTAGCGTCGGATCGTATAAATCTTCGCGCCCTTGGCCCGAAAGTGCGGAAAAACGGACGCCGTTTAATGTGCACTTTGGCCCGTTGGAAAATCTCGAATTTTCCAAAGGATGAAAATTTCCTCGAAACTGCTGCTGCTGCTTTTTAAGGTCGTCTTTTGATATTTTCTCTTTCGGTGTTGTGTAAAGGATGAAATATAAACGGAATGTGCTCGCTTTCTCGTGTGAGGGCAAAACTGAAAATAATGATGGCAGTTTTTGGTTTTTGATAGTTGAGAATTATTCGATGGGTGAATGAGTATTTTCATTTTTTATTTGTTATACCGTTTTTATAGTTTCATTTATTATAATTAAACTTTAGAGCATAAACTCTATAAACATATGCAAATGGTTTTGTGGATTAACTCGGCGTAGATTATAACTACTTATATCCTCGATGCAAATTTCAGACGCTTAACGTTTGAGAGGCCTATAAATTTAATTATACTAATTAAGTTTAATTTTTTTGTTCAAACGAAAAAATCGACTCGTTATTCTTAATTAAGCTCTTTATCTACTCGAGCGAAAAATTTTAAATAAGTAAACTCTGGTCTGGAAAAATATCTCGCTTAATATCTTCATATTTACAACTAGTCGTGAAAATTCGTCTTACGTGAGCGATAAAACTACAAAGAGCTTATTCCATTTGAATATTTTATATATAAAAATTCAGAGAACGAGCTCCAAATTTTCCACCGAACAAACTTTCGGCGCGAAAAAAATCTAAGCAAACTCTTTTTTTTTAATAAGAGCGAATGAGAAACTCGAACAACTCCCTTCAGCATTCGGATGACATAGCACGAGTGAGTGAATACGATTTTCTTCGGCTAACTTTTCGTTCATTCCAACTTCGGAGCAAAATCGGAGCACGCCGAAACTTTAACACAATATAGAATATTTGACAGGATTTCGGATTTTAGATTTCATTATGGAGCGATGAGGCGAATTCCTACGAATGTACGTTTGTTTGTTCGTCTCATGGCGAAATTGAAATGTCGAATATTCCGAACATCCGACTCGTAAACAATTTGGATAATTAAATGGCAGAATATGGACCGAAAGTGAAATTTTACATACTTATGTATTATTAATTTCAGCTGAAAACTTAGCGAAAGATAGGCGACGTTTTTATTTGCATATTTTCTGTTATGAAATTTCATTTGAGATTTATAAAGCTAATGATGTTTAATCGTATTTCGTTTGGTAATTATTTGTGCGTAAACATGAAAAACTGTTATTTTCAGTTTCAATCTAAAATATTATTTCGTCGAATACTATCATTGAAGCTAAAACTTAATTTCGCCTTGTACATTAATTAATTAAGCGTCTTAATCATTTTAGTATGATAGAATAAATATCTCTTAAGAAGATTACACCGAAAGCATTTTTTGAACATTTCTCGGAATATTTTTAATTCATACACCAGACAACAATGCTAACCTTTGTCAATTATGTTAAAACCCCCTAGAGAAAATACAAAATTCAATAGAAACTAAATATTGATATGAAAACGAATTAATTCTAACAGCGTCTTACTTAAATTAACTTATACATGAATAAATTTTAAGAAAAAAATTCACGTCTATTTGAACATAGCAGTCTTTTAAATAATAATTTTCTTCATACATATTTTATGCTCACAATCAAATGAAAATTAGAAATATAAATAATGAATATTTTATCTCTTTTAAGTCTCCGTCCAATATTTTCATATCCTAATAATTTAAAAATGAATAATTTATTTAGCTAATCAATATCGTAGTGGTATAAATCGTTGTGCATGCTGCGTCAGATTTTAGTACCTTTTTAGGTCTAGATTCTGATGAAAGTTACATATCAATTTTCTCAATTGATATGACAGTTCAATATTTTTTTCGAATATTTGAATTTAACGCTTTATGAAATAGTTTCTAAAAATCGATCCCTTCGACTAATCTGTATCGATTTAATTTAATCGATTTTAATACCATATTTCGTGTGCTGATATTACTCTTCAGAATTTCAATCCTAATGTCTGCATCTTCACATCAATGTAAATAATCAAATCGAAAAAATAATAACTGTAAAAATATCTTCCAAAGGCTTACAGAATAGACCTTCTTCAATCATACCCAAATACCTTTCTCGACGAACAGCTTTCGCATCTGTACGAAATTAGTCATAAATATTATTCGACACACTATAAATCTGGATCGTTTCAATACATCGATCGTTTCGAACACAACAAGCGTTACATAAACCCAATTTAACCGTCGTTCGGCAGCCAGACAGAGTTTCGCCGCTGCGAAACCTTCGCTCGTATCCATAGTCAAACAACAATATTCCCAAATCAATCAGCAACTTATCTGCGAAAGCTTTCAGGTGGCGCAGCCCCGACGGGGGCCCCAGACTGCGGGGGCGCATCCCCCGAGGTTACACAACCCGTCGCTTAACCTCAAACAAGACCACCCTTAGGGCACGTTTTCACAATCCCGCTCGTAACGTACCGGATTATAGGCGCTTCCAGTTTAAGTGCATTGTTTCGAATGTATAAATTGTCATAACTCTAATATGGAATTAATTTGTGTCGCCTTTTTGTTTGTATGAAGAAATTGTGTGCACATAGCCTGATATTTGCACACTTTGAATCACTTACTTTTTAATGCGACGAATATGCAATGCTTATAATGGGAATGCACAAATTGTCTTCGACGAATTTAATATGACTCAGTGGAAATGTACTGCACTTACGTATAAAATAATTGACATAAATTGATAGTGAAAAATGAAAATTGATGTCTCATTAGTTTTTCAGTTATTTAAGGTCAAGTTTTGTATATTTATTAAGCAGTTAAACAAAAATAACGTTTTATAGGAAACATTTTAATATGGATATCGTCAAAAGGGTAGAGGAAATGATAATATAGCCACACATTGAACAAATCCAAAAAGCTTGTTTAAATTTTTTTATTAGTACTTACCTAAGCCTAAGAAATATACCGAACTATTTTACGATGATTAAAAAAACTATAGTGAGTCAGATTTTCATTATTCACGATATATCATTTAAAAAAATTAACTATAATTAATACTCTCGGATTTATTATATTCAAATTTCATTAAGAAGAGATATTTGTATATGGAAAGATAATTTTCTTTTGATTGTTAAAAAAAAATATTTGCAATTAAAATGTAACTATAAACAGTCGTAACATATAAATGCAACTTTATTACTCTTTCCACTCACTTTGGTCATGATGATTAATGTTTCACCGTTTCGATAAGGATGCGTATGCAAAAAACCTCGTCCAGAATCTCTCGAAATGCGGTTTTGAACATTCGAAGTTGAAGAAGCTTCAGACATGTTCATCGGAATTAAATTGTCGTACATACATGCGAATCTAAAAGTTTTTCACTACTAAATCGAATTACAAGCACATAACAGTAATGTGCTACAAATACGTATTTGTAAACGGTGAAAAATTTGCATTCAAATTTCATTCGGCGGATTTCCAGCCGATCATATATTAATTATTATTAGTGGCGCGCATGAACTTTCCATGAATAAATTTGAAACGACATGAATTATATTCGGTTAAAATTTTAATTAGTCCCCGCACACACCATCGTAATAGCTTATGAGATTAAGGGACCCAAGATTAGGGACTCTCGTCTTGAGTTTATACTTTGAAAGGTTCAAGCTCTCGCACGGTTAATCGGCTAATCTGATACTGAATAAAAATACACACCAGTGTTATAAAGTTCAGCTTTCAACCCCATTTTTCATCTCGTCTGAAAAATTTCCGTTCGAAATTAATTTCAAAATATTTGTGTATGTGTGTTTGTTCGATCGAAAAAGTAATACGCGAGTTCTTTATATAACTTGGCAAAAGTTTTCTTGTTTTAAACGAACTTATGTTTTATTTATAAGTCCACGTTTGTTTCGTCTATATTTTTTTTATTAATGTTCGTTTTTGTTTCGCGTCTGTTTCTCATTAATAAATCTCGACATCGAAAATTTGATTTTGATAAACTTTTTCTTCGTTTCGATATTTTTTTTCACGTTGAGTCGTAATTGCGAAACGCTCTAAAAATTGCGATTTCAATATTTCAGCGATCGCGTTACGCGGCAAACTTTACAAGAAAACTTCGTGGAAACAATATATTTAACATTCAGCCAGACACTTAACCATAAAATAAGAGACAAAACAATGTAGTTAGTTTATGTTGTGGAGTAATTCGGTACACGAGACCTACTTACTAACTCTTCACAGTCACAGAGGACTCGTGCGTCGACGCCTTTGACCGTGGAGCAAAATTCACACACGAAAACACACAAGTCCTGCGAAAATTCGCAAAAGAGCCAGATTGTGATATAAAGAGAGATATAAAAGCGTCGTAAAACACATCTGCATTCGCAGAGGAAAATGCGAGAGAGCCTTAAGAGGGAAAACACTCGCGATACGACGAAATTCCGATCGACACGTGTGAATATTCGCGAAATTCGAACGAGCTTTTCCGAGAGTGTTTTCGTATGGAAAAGGAAAAAAAGAAAATCTGGAAAGAGATATTTGTTCTTGTGTAGTATGTATTCGGAGCGATACACGAGCGGCAGAAACAAAAACGGAGTTTTGAAGCCGTAAATCATTTGAACTTGGGGCAAATTCGAAATTTTTGTGAAAAATACCGAATCGAAAAACTAAAACGAATACGAAATTATCTACATGTTGTACTTTATATGTGCGGGCAGTTGCAAACAACATGATTTATCTTTGACAATTTCTATGGAAAAAAAATGTTTAGGATTGCAATTGATATTTTTCATTAGAATACAGAGTATTTTGAAAATTGAAGAATATGTTATAAATGACTTGTCTAAAAAGGTTATTTACAGAATAAACTATTGATGTTTATTCAAAGTAAATTATAAATTATGTAATAAATGATATTTAATACATATCCAAATTAAATCTACTTCGTACTTTTCTCAAGTCGATTCAGCATACTTGGGATGCGCAAGTTCGAGTCCTATCTTGGCGTGAGTTATATGTCATTTTTCTTAATTGATAAATTGATATAGAGACTCTGTCTTTTCTTTCAAATGTTTGGATTCATTAGATTCGAAAAAAAATACTAATTTAACACTTTATTAAACGACTCCACAAATGATCACCACTTACACCTTTCATATGTTTCAATTTAATTCGATCCATTTAGTGACACCTATGTGCACTAATTTACTCTTCGAAATCTCGCCTTATGGTTAATTGTCTTCACTATACAGTGAATTATATTAATTAAAGATAATTGTGTATAATTAGGTGAAAAAATCTAAATCCTATTTAGATTCAATTAGGGCTTATTTCGACGCAGTGCTCCCAGGTCGTAGGATATGATGCTAATTAGCAAAGCCGGTGCGCGGACATAAATCAAACTTCCCCTTCTGCGCTGTCACAGTGTGTCATTTTCTTTCGTTCCTCTCGCGTGGTCGTCGTATCGCGTTTCTCCCTTCCGACTTCTTGTTTTCCAACAACACCCACCCGCCCTCGTACTCCGGGAGCATCCAACCCTGGACGCCCACGACGACAGCCATTATGAGCACTACAACAATGGACAAGATGAAAGCTACGCAAAATTCGCAAGACAAATTGCCCCAGTATGGAAATGGCGACGGTTCCGCTGCCGCCATCAATCACGTTTAAGTGACTTTGTCGCCGATTTTATACGCTTTTTTCGCGCCAATTATTGCACGGGACGAGGTGAGGGTCGCGTGGGAAGTTCGCTGGGACGGAGCATTTAGTATTCTAAGAGAGTAGCGCCTCTCCGAGTTTCGAACTTCTGTATAAATATGAGATTATTAATCCATTGTCGCTTTGGAGGCTTGTAATTGTCGATGTGAAAGATGAATGGAATTTGGATGCTGGTTCCTTGTTGATTTCAAAATGGAGGATGGGTTAAAATGATTCCATCCGTAGTGAAATTTAACTGAAAAGATTTTAAATTAACTCACAATCAATTAATTCATATGTCTCATTATTACAATATTCATTGTAGATCAGAAATTTTCATGAAAAATCTAATTTTCCAACCCAACAAGTCAAAAAGATTTGAATTGATCAATTCTTCAATGCACTAAAAAAATTTCCACTTTTCAGCATTAATTCGTTCAATTATAGACATTACATATAAAAAAATGATTCATTACCGTTTTCGAATCAAATGAAAAATGTACTCCATTGAAATAAACGAGTGTGCTAAATTTTACATACTTCGCGTAAAACACGTCGGAAATTAAATTTCATATAATTTGTATCTACCTTAACGAGCCAACTAATTATTCCATTTCATTATTCGCTCATAATTGAAACGGCTTATTTGAATACTCAACGGAAAACCATTTATCCCTAAATATAAATTCAAAACATTTAATCCAATAATTTTCACACATGCCCCGAATCCCACGGGAATAATTAACGAATTAAATAAATTACCCCGCTCGTCGGGAAAAACACTTTATTAATGCAACTACTGAAATTATTAGAGAAGTATACGAGCACTAAAAGCTCGAACAATCAAATCGGCTTCGTAAAAAAAACGCTTAAGTAAATCACCCTAACTAAAACCGGCCGTTCAATTAAACATTTATCGAAGGATCGAGCGAGGCTCGTCTTGGGAGATTGATTGCATTAATTTACTATGAGGATATGTCTGATTTCATCGCCATTTTACGGCATTTGGGCGGATTTGCCGCCCACTATACCACGTCGGGCATTATCCTCGACTCGGGATTTTCTCATCAATATATTAAGGCGGTCTGGGGCTTTCGCAATACCTCATTGATATCGTGAGAGGAAAAAATAGGCAATCACGCCTTGAATAGCTGAGTGCATGTGCCCATCGAATATCGGTAGGCGTTTGTTCTATGGATATAAGAAAGTAAGGGCGGTGCGTGTTTCTTTAAGTGAAATGTTGTGTGGGGTGATGTTTTTCGCGATTGGATTGGGTTTTTGATTAGTGAATGTAGTTAGTGTTGTTAATATTTGATCATTTTTTAATTATAATTTGATATATGCATTCGTATTGAGGATATTTCGAAAAATTTCAATGCAGAATTAGGCTACTTATCATGATTCAATAAATATTTCATACGAGTACTTAACCCATTGTCGATAATATTTGACGCATCATCGCATAATAAGCAGATTATTAATTCAGATTTAATTAATTTTCAGATTTAACACATCTCAGTAAAAGGAGGTTGTTTTAAGAATGAAACAATCCTAACCGAATGAAACACATGGTTAAGAAACCGCTAAAAAGTGAAGGTTCATTTCCGATCCGGAATGTAGTTCTGTTGAAAAAAATTGTATTTGGCTATATCTATTATTTTTCATATCTGTTAATAAATTCAAGTAAATTAATGATGTCATAATTTTCAAATGTTTCATAGTTTTGAAATCATCATGAGATTTACTTCACGTGACTCTAAGCATAATATTCAGATCATAAACAAATTATTTATTCAAAAATTGAGTTGTTATAGCAATATAGCATTGCAAAAACAAATATATAATAACATGAAAACTGATTTGCACTGTTATTATATTAAGTTTATAAAATTTGTTGGTAAAAAATAACCCACTTTTACAAACCCGTCCCACATCTCGCTTACATCTCTATATTTATTTTCGAGCAAATAATATCACAAAAAAAGCACAAAAACGCAATTTCGCACAGGACACCGTTTCCAACCCTTACAAAATTCTATCGCAACCCTATCGACGGCTTTATTCAATTTCATACGCGAAAAGAAGAGTTTGTACAGAGCGTACACCAATATCGTCGAAGAGCACCTGTAATATTGATCCTGCGCATCCTTTTTTTTCCATAGTGCCTTTTTTCCCGCCCTTATTCGAGACCATGACCCTCCATCGACTCTCTGGGCTTCGAGCTGAAGTTATTTAATCCACTTTTTCCCTCCGGCTTTTACGAGTCGCTTTCGGCCTTTGCGATGCACTCACTCTAATAAAACGCTGACACGATTCAGGGGCAATAAAGTCCTGGATATGACCTCATACGACCTGAGGTGCTGTCTATTAATACGCCTAACAAGGAGGCTTTGTAAAAGTCCTCTCCGATTTCTATTGAAATTTGTAGAAATGTATAATTATCGACATAAAATTGTTGTGAAGAAAGAAAACTCAATTCTTTATGCCTTTTTTGAGTACGAAGACAAGCAGTAAGAGGCATGCAGCATGCATTATAGTCATCATTATGAACAATATAACCCCAAAAATGGACTTCATAGTTCCAATTATCGACCACACTGCATGCCACGTGCCTCTTGCTGCTTGTCACGATACACAAAACAGGCCTTTTCAAGAAAATTTCACGATTCGACTCTCAACGATTTCAATTAAATTTGTAGAAATGTAGTTCAAGTATAGACACTAAATTGTTCTAAAGAACGAAAGCACATCCCTCAATTGTTTTTATGTCATCGCAGTTAAGTTGTCTTTATTCCTTTGATATGTCGAAATATTCGATCTACTATAACTAAAAAACTATCAAAAGTTATTAAATAGTTCTTTATAACTATTTTATATTTATTTTTACACTACATTTCTACAAATTTTGATCGAAATTCGTGAGAACCTTTATGAAGCCTCTCCTTGTAAGTCGACTATCTTGTAAGGCGGTTTCGTGCCCGGGGTGTCCTGCGTCTAAAGGGTTTTCGGTTAATATGCAAATCGTATACGTAGTGTGTGATAAAACGAAAATACGCCTTCGACGTACTAAGTCTCGTTTTGCAGAGTATGTTATGTTGTAATTGTATGTGCAAGTGCTGCTCGTTCAATTATTAACGAGGGTTGTATCGAGAGAGAGATGTTTTGGCGCTAATCTATACGCGGTTCGGAAACCGTTTTGATTCGCCGTTATGAAATATTAATGCGTGCGACACGAAATTCGAATATATGTATAATTTATATATAAATTTTAAAATAATTTACTTCGAAATTCGAAACATTTTCGAGCCAAAAACATAGACAATGGTCATTCAATGCGCCGACTTAACTGCATCACGTTACACGGCGCATAACTGCAAATGCTGAATTTTAAATACACCAAACTAACAATACTTCAGCAGAGAATGCAAACCATCCTACCGACATTTCAGCCGACCTTCCGCTATATTCACTGAAAAGTAAATAAAAACACATCGCTGAAATAAACAAGGAAACTCACAAACGTTGCACTACATAACGAACTTCAATTTGAAAATTTCGAATGCATGATTTTCATGCTACATTTACATTCTAAAATTATTATCAATTGACTTCTACGTATATGAAAATTACAAGACTTCACATTCATATAAATTTTCCAAGACTATTAGACTCACTTTATTAGATAATTTCCAACTTTTTTCATATATAAATGAGAAGATATTAAGATTACGAATATAAAAATATATACGTACATACAAAAGCACGAATCTTCAATAAATGCGTAAAGAAAAAGGCTGACTGTTCGAACGACATTTCGTCACGAAAGGCACACACCCGAACAAAAATGTCATTAGCGATATTGAGCGAAGTCGACTAGGGCAACTTAAAGCGATAATATTTCAGACAAAAGCCTCATTCGAAGCAAAGCACTGACTATAACCATACCGACAAGAAACTACGGTAACCACTAGCTTAATGCGGCACCAGGCTGTAAACATGCAGCCGGTTTCATATTCGAACAATCCCGGTTTCGTATGACCCGGGAAAATTGCCCTCGTTACCCGGAAAATTCGCGAAAAACTCGCCCTCGAAATGATAATTGCGAAATCTAATATCAAACGGAATTTTTTTCAAGAAAATATGGCAAGTGTTAATATTTATGCGCAATTTTCCGAATTGAATGTGGTGTTCGGTTTCGATGTTTTTTGAAGGTTTTCGTTGAATAAAGTACGTTTTCGAAGTGCTCTATAAAGTATACGAACCGCATTCTTTGTCTGCGCTGCGCGTTCAATTTTCGAAATGTAATATTGCTTTATGCGCTATCGACTCGGGCAACTTTCTCGATAAATTCGACAATTTTTCGAATTGTTTCTGCAATTTATACTGAAATAATTCACATAAAATCGCTTGTATCCTACAATAAATTAGTCTAATATTACAAATTTAATTCCGAGCATCTAAATCCAGCTAAGGAGCGCACTCAACGCGGCAATTAATCTCGGAACCTCCACAACTCGAGCGAAACCGTCCAAGGAATCACTTCAACGAAAACTCGAGATATACTAGTGCAATTTACCCCAGAGCTTTGCGTGCAAATTATTGCATTCAAATCTGTCTTGGCGGTTTAGCGATTTACACAATCCACATGGAATAAACGTGACGAGAATCTCGATTAAAACTTGAAAATATAAAATAATTCAAGCATTAGATTTCTTGAATTACTTAGATGATTCATTTATATGTAAAAATTTTAAATTTTGATGCGATGCAGTATTTTCTAGTCGCTGCTCGTAGTGGTTTCAATGTGCAGCAGCTAGAGCCACAGATCCGTCCCAGCGAGTTCTAAACGGAAAAGCAAAAATGTAATCCCGTTTTCTAATTCTGGAACGAGTTGGGAAAACTGTCTCAACAATTATGCAAGTCTCGAGTCTTAGCCGCCGGTTCCAACTTGCAAAACTCCATCCGAAAGCGAAGCCTGCACGGATTATGCAGGAGTGTCTTGCAACGCGAATGTCTTCGTTGCCTTAATCACGAACACGGGTAATATAATCCGTCTCTAAGAACCGCTCGAACAAAAGATTCTAGGCGCGCGTGTAATGCGGCGTTTACATATGGAGGTTGCCGTTGCCTTTCTCGCTCTAATAACGCGAATGGCTGTAGCTCTATATAAACTCGGTCATTTCTTTAGAATGTTTGGATTCATTTGATTCTAGAAAAGTGTTAATATAACGCTTTACAAAACAGTTTTCGGCCAATTTACATCTAATACACATAACCTAGTGAGTGTACATAGTATTTTACATATAACCTCATCCTTTTCAATTCAAATTTCATCAGAATCAAAACGGGCGTTGCGCAACAGGCTCGCCGAATATTTCTTTTTCGACGCGACTACACGCTGTAAACATGCATTTACGGTCGACGGTTATTAAGCCTCATACACGTAGGTACATATGGACGTGCCATATGGACTATATGGAGAATAGACTATAGCCATGGGTGGTTGCAACAGCCCGAGGGTCGGCGACAGCAACACCAGCACCGGCCTGCAATTACGACTTTAATGCTCTGGCCGTTAACTGTGCCGCGCCTGAGGCTTGTTGCCGATTCGGTAACGACCCCCGAAATTCCAAATTAAAAATATATGCATGACTTTGCAATTTTTTTTTCGAATTCGACTTTGTAATTTTTTTAATACACGAGTGCAGTTACCTTATTTTAAAGTTGAAATTCGTGTGATCGAATTACTCACCAAAGTAAAGAAGCAACCGTGAAGGTTAGAACTGATAGATGCATCAAAAGATGGATGAATCCCTACCGATAGGTGCCAACCGAATACCGATCCATTCTGACGAATTGATAGATATTGCCTAAACCACCAATACTCACAAACAATCAAAAAGTCAGGATTCTGTAAGAGGAAAAATTTCTTGAAGCATTCGATTTACATTTCAAACAAAACGATATAGTTTCCATATTAATCGATCGTTGAAAAAAACAACGTATGATTCTCATCAGAACTAGATCATCTAGACTAGACTAGACTAGACATTAAGACTCTAAATCAGCATCATGAGAATTCTAAACCTATCATGCAGACTTTATATAACTTTTAAATAAAATTCAAAATGTCTCGGTATCTAATTAGATACGACATAGTTGAAGCCTCATATTGAATATCCAAAAATTACTAACATTATCCGTGTTATAGGAGTATCTACCGTATATAACAAGGAATACCCACCCTTTTCAGACCTCACATCCCCATTTCGCACTGACCTCATCATTTTTTCCCTTCGATATGAACACACCGGTCCATACGTAAATTTTCTATTTCCCTCCCACGCCCGTTGAGTACGTTCAATTTTTTAAGCAACCTTTACAAACGCGAAACGCGTTCTCCTGCCCCATCGGAATGAATAATAAAAGGTTTTTGTGCCCGGTCTTTCTTTCACTTTGGAAGGTTTTTTCAACCCCACACACACACATTTCCTTTTTGTTCCGTTTCATTTTAGCTCCTTTCTTTATTTGCGAAAACTCGCGGTCGTGGGATTCGGGAGTTTGAAAAATTGCGCCAGCCCATTGTGCGTTTATGATAGACTTATCGTCCTAAAGACATCTTAATTGAAATTCGGATTTTTTTCATCGACGATAAAGATATCTGATCTCTCATCATGGAAAGAGTGCCTCGATAAAAAGTTTCATTAACTTATTTATTTAGAAAGATCCGACATGTTTCGCCCTTCCACCGAAGAAGACGCTTATTCATTATATCTTTTTCTCGATTTAATATATACTACGCAACACTCCCGGCCAGTTGGGCAATAACTCGAAGGCTGCTTTTTGAATTAAATATTTTCAATTCGAAAAGGTTGATTCGCGTTTTTACTTCGGCTTTTCTGCGTTTACACAAAGCGATTGCTTCTGAATTAATTAATGAAATGAAATTTTCAGATTATCACGTTTTCTTTTTTACGTGTACAAATCTGCGTTTGAAATTAAATACTTTTAATATTTCGAGGAAAATATTAAACGAATCCGCATTAAAAATTCACTCTAAAATTATCTCATTATCTTATTATCGAAAACTATTTTTGTTTAGATATATCTTATCCACTTTATATACTAAGTGCATTATCAACATTGAAACAAGCAACATACAATAACACATCCTGTAATTGTACCGCATACAATCCCAATGAACATTTTAGAGCAGCAATCGAGAACCTTTTTGAAACCAAAAACTTCAAATAGAATTTTCACATCAATAGACACTTAGACAGGCGAATACTTTTCGAACGACTCATCCAATAATTTCGAAAAATTTCACAAATATTAATATGGAATCCCGATAAAAGGTGATCGACCCCTGAATTCCCAACGTTGAATGCAACACACGATATTGGCGCGTTTGAATTATCTAACTGATGGCCAAACCAGATTATGCACGTCGGCTCATTTTGGCACCGACCCATGCACAATGGGCACCACCCCCTAATAAACTGACCACACTCAATTATTACCACCCCCTAACTAGAGGGTGATGTCCTTTTAATGCAGATTTTTTTTCGTGACTATACAATATATGCTTTCGATATAGTTAATCGATAGATTCGATGTACTCGTGATGCTGGATTCGAGTCTTACCAAATCTTGGTGAGAGTTACGAATCGTTTATCTTAATTATCATTTGTCATTGTTGGATTTTTTTTCTGTATTCATTTGAGGCAGAAATACACCGACTGAGATGACAAAAGAAAGAGATGAATGACCATTCAATTCTTTGTGTGCGAATGCGATGGAATTACGTGTGTGATTTTCTTCGTCGCACACAAGAAATTGAATGAGTCGCTTCTCTTTCTTTCTTTTATGACGTCTCAGCCGGTGTGTTTCTGCCTTAAAAAAAAGATCCGACAATGACAAAGAGACGTTCAGCACCCATTTACAACCCTATAAGCTAGGGGATGATACAAGACGTCGTCGAGTAGGCGTCGCCGTTGCAATTTGGCGCCAACATTAACCGCCCGCGATACAATATGATATTTGCGGCGATTGATGGCAGCCGCTGGTGCGGACAAGAGACCCTTTGTCATCGTTAACTTAATCGACCCCGATTAATAAGGGGGTGAACCTGGAAATGCGTTTAATTTCCCGATCCCTCGGGAGCTGCGACCTTCCCGACAGACGCTCCGTGTCTGATGATGCTTCGCAGACGCTCCGTTTGCAAGGGATTTGTTTGGATGATGGATGCCCGTTTGGTTGTGATGGGTCGGTTTTGTTGTGTTGTGCGATTGTTTTGTTTTTCCAGCACGCGATGTTGTTATTTTAAACGATTTTCATTGAACGTGTGAAATCTCGTTTACATGCTGCCTTTGCAACTTGCGCTGATGTTGTATGTTTCGCTGTAGCGCACACTTTTTCCTCAAAAGAGTACAATGCAAAAACTTGAAAAGGAGAGAAAAAAGTAACTCTATCTTTCGTTGCAGTAGTAGAATGTAAATTAACCTTATACGATGTTCACATTTAGCTGCTGCCATTCGTGTTATCTTTACCTTTCTCGCTCTAACTCTCTTTCACTTATACTGGAAAAAGTTAGGACAAAAAAGGCAACGTATAAATAAGTAACAACAGTTATATGATGACTGAAAAGGCCAAGAGTACAAGTGACGTTTTTTGCTGAAATTAAATTACGTACATGATTCGCTTTTATGTACGCTCATATATTTGTTAGCAAAATAATTTAAACGAACATGGAACGTGTACCGAGACATATCTTCAAATTGGCTTTTCCAGTCGTCATATAGCTGTTGCCATTCGTATCATCATTACTTTTCTCACTCTCTAGTTCTCTTTCATATACATATACTAGAAAAAGTTAGTGGCAAGGAAAACAGTTATATGTAAACGCCCCATAAAATTTCAAATCAATGAATTCAAATTATTTCTTAAATACATATAGAAACATCTTACAACAGTTCATCTGTATTCAAAGTGTCAACTGTAACAGAACTGAGCCGTTCAAATTCGACAATCGACACGCACCCACAACACGTTCGATCGAACGCAATACAATATTATAAACGTAGTTATAACGTATTCTACGTGCAACGTGTCTCGAATGATCGGTCCAATCGAGTGCAAGAGCTGCAGACCGAAAACAACGGCACCGCATGCCGATCCTTTGTGGAAAACTGCTCGGGAAAATCGAAATTTCCCAAAGTGCAGTCAGTTTTGATTACGTACTGTATAAATATCGTATACTTTATATGAAAACTTTTAGCGTTTCTATCGACTGCATTTTTAAAGCTTTTTATTTTGAACGTTAAGTATGTTTGTTTGTTTGACAGGATATCAAGATTTTTTTTCTCGTGCTATTTTTCTATCGACTAAACGTATTTTTAACAACTATCCAACCGATATTGTTGCGATATAAAACTTTTGTGCATGTCACATTGGGTTTTAGTGCCCCAATGATGTTAAATTTGAATCCTGTCGAATCTCAATGAGAATCACGAGTCGTTTTTTTTAGATATTTTCTTTCAATAATTTTATCAGAAAATTGTACTTATTTTACACTTAACTAAACAGTAGCTAAAAATGAATATCCCGCCATATTTGCATCGATTTAAAGATCGATTTTACTTTTCGTACACTAATATAACTCTTATTGTCAGTAGTTTCCAATCTAGCGTCTCAGCTTCTTCACTTAAATGCGAACGAATAATTGAAAAATTTAAAAACAATCGATAAGCAATACCTACAACTACACTTCCAATGACCAATCTTTTCAATTTTCAATAACCCTTATATTAGTTAACTTACATTTTTTCTATAAAGTTTGACACTGAGAATTCTCAAACACCAAATCAACTATCAAACTCTATAAAGACAAAAAAACAACACAAACTCTACTCACGTTAAAAGACCGACCATAAGACATCTCCCCATGAAATTTCCACCAGGATTCACACCAACCCGAATACTTCCATCATCCACCCTCATCCCTGACCGAACAGACGGACAAACCGAACAGCCCATCGTCGAATACACCGAAAACAAACAGCCGGGCCGCAACCGAACCGCGAAATTGCATCGACGGGCGCAATTTGAGAAACGCCCAACCCAACCCAACATAACCTAACCTAACCCAAGCCCACCGAATCCAAATATCCCCTAGCACATGCACACAACATATCCGGACACACGCGGACAATAAACATCCAGAATGGCATTGCAGATACGGATCGAACGTGCGCCATTGCCAGGACGGATAATGTCGCTGTTCCGGATAATGTCTGGATTTTGGACCGCAGCCCGACCTACCTCAACCGGAATTGTGGAGGTTTTCTTTTTTTTCCGGATGTTTTTTGGGTTTTTTTGGGGGTTTTTAGAGTCCTTTTCCGCCCTTGTGTTTATGTGCGGTTTCGGCTTCGCGCGCTTTTCCGCTTTCGCGCCGAAGCGTTTCCGTTTCGGAGCCAAAACGTACTAATTGTGTCACTATAATTTAGTTTTTTGCATTGTTTAATTTTGTATTTAGAGACATTATTTAAATATAGTGAATGTAAATGAAGCATGTGTTAAAATATATGAAAGCTGTCCTCACTCGAGACGAATAAATTTGGATTTGAAAGTTCAGAAGATGATGATCATTTTCAATTTCAAAAATGAAGTTTTTTGAATGAAAATTTCAAAAATTCAATGAAGTTTTTTTAAAAAAAAAACAAATGAAAATCGCTTCAGAGCATATGAAACGACTACGACTTTTCAAGATAATAAAATTCGATTTTCCAAAAAAAATCATTTATTTATGATGGATTCGATATAGTGAAAAATCATATGTATCAATATAAGAATGCTTTTCTTTTCTAACTAGACTTGCTATAAATGAATACCATTCTCGCTCTTGATGTAAACATTAGATCTAGAAATGTAATAATTTCTATTTAGACAAATGATGAAAATTTCCTCTTGCATTTCTAATTGAAATGCATATTAATGGGTGAAAAATCACAACCACACATTTTTTACCATTCTCATTCAAAAAAGAAACTCTCATAATTCAATAAACCGCATACGATAATCTCGCACATTCTCGCTCTAGCTTCTCCATTAATCACAGAAACAAGCAACAAACTGACTTTGAAATATTCGGCAAAACACGAAGAACCCGCTTCACTTTCCCTACGGAAAATCGATACGACGGAAACACGTAGTTTCGCGTGAAAAAGGCGCGTCCGATACCGTTGAGGCTTTATATGCGCGAACTTTATTGCAATACATCATATGACGACTGAAAAGGCCAAGAGGCTCATTTTTCGTCCTAATTTTTTCCAGTACAAGTGAAATTGAGTTGTGTACAGAAATTTCTTCTATATATCTGGTGGCAAAAGGATATAAACGAACTTGAAACGTGTGTTGAGATATATCTTCAAACCACTCGACCTCTTCCTAATATATGCTCAACTTTGAGCGTGGTTTTCTCGAAGTTACTTGTACCCTTTGGTCTTTTCAGTTGTCATATATTATACAAGATATAGTATACGATACAAGGGCTCCTTTTGTTGCCCTTCTGACCCTACTTACCCTTCCCGGTTCCCACGCATCGAATCAGGACGTGAAGATATCGTTATTGTCCCTAACCGGAAGAATTTATGATGGACGTGCAACAGCTTACTAAGCCTGATAAAATATTCCGTGTATTCCGTAATAAAATACTGGTGCCACCTCACCCCGGAGTCCCCTCGCGTATTTATATGGGAGCCCTTTTTTTACGATTTTATGCTTTTACGTATGAAAAGTGGAAAAATATGACAATGGGTCAGAGATATCTGGAGCATAAAACTCTGTTTTTTCCGTGAAATTATCATTTTTTTATTGTATCGCATATGTGCCGAAAATTTTATGTCTTGTGCTGTTTCCAAGTATAGATGATGAGGGTTGAAGCGTTTCTATTTTTGAGATGTATTTTAAAACTTAGTTAATAACTTTAAACCTTGATGAGAGAATTAACCTGATTCCTTGATTAAACTCCACCTCAGCATCTTTGACGACGCATCATGATACACATGCTCGACAACAATTGTTCTTCGGAACGCTTAAACTTTTAAGTACGAACGTAGTAATTAAACTTTGTCATGTTCGAAACTAGGCCTCGATTTCTCGAGGTGAAGGGAAACTTTCGCTTTTTAGAGACCAGAACTATAAACATTAAAATCTTTTGGCGTGTTCGTACACGGCGTAAATATATTTTCAGAAGCAGCTTTAGTGCCCCATACATTATTACCGTTGCTGTAAACGCCGTAACGACTAAATTTTACTGCAGTGAAATGTCAGACTCTGGCTGTACATTAAGCTCGAACACGTGAACGAAGAAGCGCGAAATTAGTATTATATTTCAACATCTGCAATATTTTTGTCTAGAAAAGTATTCTGAGAAACACTAATACGAGGCTCGTTTGTTTTTATAAAGTTCCATTTAGGAAAAAAATATGTATGTATATGAAAACATTATTTTCATATGAAAGGGCATTTCTTCAATTACTTTTCTACATTGTTGAGAAAATTGTTTGAATTAGTCGTAGTCAAAATCATTTTTTCCTATACCCTCCTCATGAAAAGTTGCCGCCAATGAAGCTGAACATTGGCGACTTTCTGTTAACAAAGATGATTTCATTATAAAAAGTAATAAGAATTTAATAAATATAAACATTTTCTATTGCTTTGTAAGAATTTTCAATAAACAAAAACTGATTTTATTTATTTTTTCCTTAATGGAACAACATAGATGAAAAAACGAGCCTCGTACATTCTTGATAAACGAAAAATTTCCTTTTTTTTCAATACATATGAAATATTAATCGAATGAAAGATTCAAATTGATACTAATTCGAATCCACCTCTAATTGAAAACACGCATTAATTCATCGTACGATACATCGCATAGTTTCGTGACCGACTTTTTCGGTTTTAACCGAATTTCCGAATATAACGAAATGTCATTACCGAGCCACTAACTCTGTCCGAATTTTCGTCCTCTAGTTGTTCGATTGGTCGGTGGAAACTTTGTTGGTTCGTTGATTGAGTCGATTGAGTCTAGTTTATTGCTTCGATTGATTTATCGTCGTGTCCCAAATAATTGATAAGGTTGCGGATGATTTAATACAGCCTCACTGCGATGAGTTTCATGATTAGAATCGTTAATCGTCGTATGCGTTTGTATTATATTATAATAATGCATCCATTGTGAATTTGATGGAATTTGATTATTTTGTAGTTTTATTTTTGTTTCATCGAAACTAAGTAAGCTACACAAATAGAAAAATCTACTCCAAAGAGAACGACGCTCGGATAAGAAGACGTTTCGTCGCACAATATGCGAAAAAGGTCAAAAGCTCGAGAAGTCCCTTATATCACACAACAAGTGACTAGAAGCCCTTCTCTTCAACCGTACCATGAAATATAGGGGAGAGTAAGGTCGACTGGCCGATGACTTGTATTAAAAAAAAGAAAATGCTTTTTGAATTCTCAAATATGCGTAATAAATATGATTTCAAAGTATTTGATCATTTTATGGGATTTTTAAATTCAATCCCTTACTATTTTTTTTTTCATATTAGATTTCAAATATGTATATCAGAAATAGACCATTCGAAAATCGTCCTTTTATGTGATATCTTATTATAGTAGTTTCGTGATTTTGAAAAAAGTATATATAAACACAATCTCATACCTTATAGACACTTTTCTTTTCTAGTTAGACTCTAGCTAGAAATTATTTCGTTTCTCACTCGAAATACGATTACTAGTGCAAGAAATGCAACAATTTCTCGATAAATAAATGATAAGCGTTCCCCCTAGCACTTCATCAAATAGTTGGTATGCATCAAAAAATGGGTTGTACCACATACAGAATAAGGCTATCGTATATAAGATGTATAGAATGTATGATGTATGCATTTTGAATGCCATCTTCGGACAAATGTACGCTCGCCAGAAGTTTATTTCACTTTTGACTTTTATACCTCGTGTTTCTTTTATTCGGTCCGCATCCGAGAAGATGAAGGTGTGACAAAGTTTACGGTCTTCCTGGAAACAGGGACACGTGGAAAAAAAGCGTGAGATCTTCCCGAAATGGAAACTGAGGCCGCATGAATATTTATTTTCCGGATTACGCCTAAAGAGGAATAAACGAGGTGGTCCCGAAAAAGTACATAGATATATTCCGGTTGTTCGATATTCGGTATACATATATGAATGCGGAAAACTTAGATGTTTCCATCTGGAATAGATGTTGAATTTGATGTTTTCATTTATTTTGATAGTTTCTTTCATCTTGGTTTTAATTGTGGCTAAATTTATTATTGTCTAATCAAATGTGTCCTTTTCAAGTCATGATTTGATTGGACCATGATTTTTATTATAGCAGTAGATAGTGGAGATGATTGATTAATCAATTTTTCTTCGGATGACATATTTTATTGGATAGTTAATTGTCTTCATCATACATTAATTCGCTGTTGTATTCTGTTTATCAAATAGAAATAATACAAAATATTTTGAACATATTGATTTATTTATGCTTTCAAAACAAATATCTGATATATAATATTGTATAAATATATTCATATTATACATTGGATTTGAGTCTGCTTGCTATGGATACAAGGTATTTTAATCTTTTTAAATGCATGTATACAATAATCATATTAATGCATGTATTTATTGCTATTTATAATATAATATGTAATTATTGATACACAACATCAAGGCATAGGGGTATCTAAAGTATAACTCAATAGATAAATTATAATTTGGATAAAGAAGAATATCTTGGTTATTTTGATAACATTAGATGGTTATAATAAAAAAAATAGGAAAATAAAATTTAATAAATTCTTTTGAACTGAAGAAAAATTATGAGCAATGGCATATATTCTATGAAAAATCATGTTTTAGATAATTCGTATATCACTTCAAGAAAAAATACATAAGTATTTACTGATAATTTTCAGTTTTAGTTCAACCATTTTACACATAAGCTTATCTGGAAAATTAATGATAACTTGTAATCATAAAAATAAAATAAATACACTTATTATTTCTAAAGGATCACAGAAGAATGTTGCTATCTTTCAGCAACTGAGATAAAATTTTAAAGCTACATAAAAATAACTAGGGAATTTAAATAAAACTTTAGAATATAGTATTCGGTTACAATCAATATTATACTTCAGCAGATAGGTGTTGACCGATTTCTCTTCATTTGAAATGAAAATACTTACATATCATATATGAGAAGTAAAATAAGAAATTAAATAATATAAAACATATTTTTTTCTAATACATATACAAAAATATGAAATAGTATTTCATCAATATATCAAACAAAAATTTTATAAATAGGTATGTAATTCAATTTTACATCAAGCATATTTTTTCACTTCCACAATTCAACTCACTTGTTGAACAGCAATAAGATATGTCATAGTTTACATTCAAACATTTACAGAATATAATTCAAAATTACAGAATTTATACACAGTGAAAAAAAGACTAAATTAGATAAAAATAACTATGTATACTTCTCTCACAATACATTCTTCAAAATGTATTATTTACATTCTAGTTCAAGCATTCTCTATTTTCACAGTGGCATAAGTAACAACATATTTTACAACTTTTTTTTGTAAAAAATATATTCAATTTTACAGAAAACATTTCCTAGTTCAAAATTATTATACAATAGTCTTGAAGTTCATATATTCATTATTTTATACATCATAATATTTAAACAATATAAATCTGTATTTCATAATTATGTGTCAAAAACAGTTACATATCTAAATTAATATGATCTAAAGGATCAACGCATTTTCCAAGGTAAACAATAAGGGACTACGCATGCTTCCATTTCATCATCTCCATATATTAAAGGTAACGATAATCTCCCTTGTCAGCGCCTTCTGGGAGGACTGCCAGACATTTCGTTCGACGATTGAGATGACTGCCTTGATAAAGATCCACGCTGACTCCCATGTCTTTGGGGAATCACAAATTCTGTTGTTCTCTGTGGTGTTACGAAAGGATTCGGTCCAGAAAATGGTCCAGATATGGAACCTTGTCTTTGTCCTAAACGTTTAGGTGGACTTTGAGATAAAACTGTTGTACCACTAGTTTGCTGCTGAATAGATATCGGATTCGATTGAGGTCTTTGTGATCTAATGAATAAAATTCAATTTCAATTCCAATTTAATATTATTTAAATATCAACATTAGTATTAATACATACCTTATTTCTTGTGAATCTGGCATTGTATTGTGACGACCCATTCCTACCGAAGCAGGTCCACGACGTGGTGGGATCGCAGGAGGAGGACCTTGACTCATCTGTCTTAGAGGTGTTTGCTGCGGTGTACTCTGCTTTGGAGAGCTATCAATTTGACGATTCACTATGGATGATTGAGAATTTTGCCTAGGTGGTATCAATGGAGGCGGTGGATGACGAGGTGGCGGAGCACCACCTGTAGACATGCTGAATGTAGGAGATTCAACATTCGCATCAACTTGTGATGGACTTCTACTACTATCAGCAATTGTTTGTGGAGAAAAATTCACTGAAGTTTTTGTATTAGAAACAGGAATGTTTTCTGAATCAGGTACTTTTTTAGAGCCTGGAGATACACTTGTTTTCGAAGTTTGATTCCCATTATTTGGTGATACTTTTATAGGTACTTCGATATTCGATTTTGTTTCTTCCGTTTCTGAATCTTGTTGTTCTGGTCCTCTTGCTGCTTGTTGCAATATATGTTTCTTTTGGTCTTGTCCAGCGGCCAAATATGAAAATACGCATAGCACTGCATAACATATTTGATCAGCCTACAAATCAAATTGATCAATTGTTTAAATTTCAATCATTTTGTGAATTCAAATAAATAAAATATTTACATAAAAGCACTAATAACAAAAAATAAAATAAAACATACACAATGCTTACACTAACTAAAAATCTTCAAAATAATAATTATTATCTACTAAAATATTTTCATTCAAATAATTCATGACTGCTATGGTAAAATATCTGTGCAGTGATTTTGTGATTTCATTGCCCTGAAAAATAACGATACACATGCAAACATAAATTAAAAAGCAAGACAAATAATCTTCTTAACATAAAACAAATTCACTTTTCGATGAAAAATAAAATACAAACAAAATTATAGTGACAAATAACAAATAGGTACAACAAAATAGTTTTCTATTTCCATAAGACAAAATTCACGTACCATAGATGATTTGTATTTCCTCTGTATAACTTGTCTTGTTTTTGGATCTGAAATAATTTCAAACACATTAATTAAACATCAATTATTTTAAAATGATATCACAAAATATATAAACTCACTAAATTCTTCCAAAATAAATATGCCTCCTTTCTGTGTAAAGCATTTCCTTATATGATCCAACCGTACGAAAAACTGTAAAAAACATTTAAAAATTAGTCTATTTGATAAAAATCATTTCACAAGAACAATCTATATTCCTCTAAAGTGTGTTTAATGCTTTTAAATTCACTGGTTCATAAGCTGTTGAATGCGATGTTTCTATACACTATGGCATATAAAATTATTGTTCATACATAAATGAATAAAAACCTACATGAAATTATATATAATATGTTATGATCTCACATGCTGTTCTATATTTTAGTGCCGCTATTTCAAATGTGTCCTTTTTTTATTTTGCATATTTGCATTATGATAAGCTAAATATATTGATATACTTTGCACGAAGTCCAGTGCGAAAACAGTTTTGTTTTATGTATCGTTAAATGTAATTTGAAATGTGATTGTAATTCATATTATTTTGTTAAGTATTTTGCAACAGCCACTCTCTACATTTCAACTACTCTGAAGCCAAGCAATCAAGCATAACAAAATCGCAGCATGCAAGTGGAAATGAAAATAAATTCAGTGTATAAAAGAAAGATTATAAAATCGAACAACCGAGCAGCATGAGATGCAACAGTCAGCCAGCTAGACCACGGCTTACTCCGCCCAGCCAGAGTTGCGCCATGAAACTTAAGAGATGGTCTGCTCTAATTTTTTTTCATATATAGTATATCTTTAATCTAATTAACTGAACCATTAACTAAACAAGTACCAATTAAAACCATTGACATGTTGCTCTTCTATTTTATAAAAACAAATCACACCAAAAATAAAAACTGCCAGTTAAACAGAAAATGTTTGAACTTTTCAATTTGCATGAAAGCTTGTGAAACAATGCACAAGTTTCTCGTTGGTACACCATTTTTTACATATTTTTTACATCCCAAACATCAGTCAATAGCATGCGTAACTTCTGTACCGTATTTAATGTTATAATGGCTAAGATCATTCATGAACAGTGATTCGTACAAATTATTTAAAATATTCTTTGTGTTTGGTACCGCTAGTTTAGTATTTGAGTATATAATATGTACTGGAAAACAAAAAATCATAAACTGTGTGAGGGTTTTTTGTGAGTAAATGAGACAACTAAAAGGATGCTAAAAGATTAAATGGTTTTGTAAGCCTCAAATCTACAGGAAAGCCCTCTACTCTCTAATACAGTCAGTTGCTAAATATATATATATGACAGATCAGTCTAACGACGTGATGGAGTGAATATGTGTAGCGGACAGACATGAGAACGAACGAGAATCACTCTGTACCTCAAAATCCTGAAAGTCGGCAGCCGACCGGGAAACGGGAGTCCAGATAAACGCAAAACAAAATAAAAACATATTAGTTAACGCAACGGTCTGCATTCGAAGCTGCTCTAGGTGCAGCGAAGACCACAGCACCCAAGGACCATCTCAAAAGTTCCTAAGCTACTGGCAGAGATTTTCCATCCACACAATGTGGTGAATGGAAAAGCTCGGAACTGATCTATTATAATGTTATTGATATTTCTTTCACGTATTATTATATTTGTAAAAACAAATACCGATGGCAAATTTGTCTATGCGCTCGATATATATATCCGTATATTCAATCACAAGAATCAAGTTTTTTAAACCATATATTGATAATGTTATCAAATAGGTACTCAGCAAATGTAGAAGGATATAAAAGGCCAACAAATAGCAGCATGCAAAACATTGAATCCAAGAAATCATTTTTTTCCTGGTAAGAGACCGTCAGTATATGCAAATCTTAATTGGAAAAATAAATATAATATATAAATATATATATATGTATATATGTGTAAATATGAAATGGAATTTTCATCTAGACCATGTAACAAAATAAGTAAAACAATGTCAAACTTACGATCAAAATGATGTTTATATAAAGTCGAAATCAAAAATCATATAAAAACTCAAAAACAAATAAATAAGTACAAGGTGGCGAGCAAAATGCGAGCAGGGAATATATTTAAGAATCTTCTTATATAAATGAGAAAAAAGATAGATGCATTTCAATGGTTTATAAACACATACTTTACTTATATTAATCATAACGGAATGGGAAATTTTGAGTGGTCCTTGCAATAGTGATTTACGTATATATTTATAATCCTAGAATATATATATTTTAGATTTATATATTTATGTTCATGTAAGTTTCATCTGATATTTTTTTTTTTATATTTTGTGAGCTTTATAATTTTCATAAAAAAAAACTCTTCTGTACCCATAATTTCATATCTTTGCACAAAAAAAAATATTAAAACAAGCACACTTCATAACTACACCATTTGCTGCAAACCTATCGCTAGTTTAAACAATATGGCCTTCTTAATTTTGTATGCTATTCTATTAACTAATCCAAAAAAAAGTTTGAATACAAAATATTTTTTCATTATATTCTATGCGTTTAATAATTTTCTCACAACTCAACAGTTGAAATAATCGATTATCATGTATTGATAAAACATTTTGAAAGAAGACAAATATCGTCTTTTAACTTATACCTTTTGTTAAATAAACACAAAGAACTTTATTTTCACAAATTCAAAATAAATGTTGATTTTTTTACCAAAGCATTTCACCAGAAAGATTTCAATATATAATAATAAATAAGCAATTGCAGGGCAATAAGCTTAGTAATAATAAAAATATAATATTATTTAACATCTTATATTTAGCAAAATATTTTACCATCTTTTTTAGTTCAGCAATATATTTTTTTCTCCAAATCAAAATTAGTTACATTTTACAATGTGATTCGAAAATTCCATATCAATTCGCAATCAATATTCATCTTGTATAATGTAACCAATTTCTTCTAAAACATTGAAATTAAAGTACTGATTCATATAGTAGTTAAATCTGTATAACTTCAAAACATTTAGTTGAGAAATACAAAGCAATAATAATAAATACTTTAATGGAATGCACAAACACTAAAAATAATGAGAAAAAGTTCATCTTCAACAAAGTTAAAACAATATACCATACCTTACTATGCTGAAAGAGTAATCCAACACCTTCCATACACACTTGTATCAATCCTCCTTCTCCAGAATTACAATCCTGTATGGGAAACTCTCCACCAAGTTCAGCTCCGACACCTCCACCACCATTTCTTTCCATAGCATCTTTTATGCAATAATAAAGAGCCTTACACTGAAATATATGAAAAAAATATATCACATATTATTCAGAAAATATTATTATCAATAACAAACATTTATGACTTACTTTCTTCGTATAATATTTATGCAACTGGGTTTGTCCTCCATTCTTTCTCCATAAGCATAGAACTTTTATCTTTGGACTATAGGTCATGTTAACTAAGCGTTCATACCACCATCGTTCAACAATTGATCCTTTTACGTTAAACAAAATTCATTTTAAAAATATTTCTCATCATATGCATATCACAAATGAAAATCTCACATACCTTGAGTTGATCTCAAAACTAAACCATCATCTCTTACTTCCATAAATCTCAATTCACCAGTTGCATCAGTTCCTTGATGAACAGTAAAAGATTGACGATGCAATAACCTTGATCCTAATGGCTTCAAATCAATGTCATTGCCGTGCTTTAAAAAAAATGATTTAGTAATTTTCACATAATTTAGTAGGTAACTTGAATTGTGCTGAAAAGTCTTACCAGATTTCCAATTTGATCAAGCAGCTGATTAACTTCTTGGCTATACACTAGACCGATGTGACTCTTTGCTAATAAACGCCTCACTTTATTTCTTATGTGTTGAGGTTCACATCCTAGCATTACTAAAGATGCAGTCAAATTATACAAAGCAGTTGATAATAATCTGTCTTCTTCGTGCTCTAATCTTTTTCTTTCGGTATCACTCAAACATTTATATCTCTCCATCATCTCTCCCGGTCCCTGATAATTTAATTCAAATCCGTAAATTTACTATTGAATGAAACATACCTACTCGTATATAAAATGAGATTTTTTATACCTGATCCATTCCGATCATATCTCTTTCTTGACTTACTGCATCAAGAAATGCATCTTCCCAAAACTGCATTTGATCCCATAAAGTAGATCTCTCTTTACCTGTAAGTTATCGATTAAGAAGTGCATATTTTGTTGAAAATTATTAAATTGTTCATCATTTATTTACCTATCAATCCTTGGAAAATATACGTTCTTCCACTATCAGGAGATGGAGTAGGTGAAGTATTTACTATATGTCCTCCAGTATATCGAAAACCTGTACTCAATGATGATTTCGAAGACCAAACACTTGCCGTTCTTTGTTTAGTTGTTTTAGGAAACTGAAAATTAATTTTGCATTTATTATACATCATCCAAATCAATAATCACCAGTTTTTCAAGATATAAAAATAATATTATATTGTATTATAAATATAGGATGACCATTCATTCAGGATTTTTCAAAGAAAGATTGATTTTTAATAATATATTCTGGATTGTATTACAAATGAATGATCATTCTAATTATGTTTTCTCATACTACATCTGAATAATACAAAATATACATCAATTGAAACTATTAACCTGCCAGGTTGATACTCACATTGCTCTGTTGCACTTCGGTATCGGAGACGGTTGATCTAAACGATGCACGATGCGTTGCAAATGCATTCGGATGATTGGTTGTAATGGAGCCCGTCTCAGCCAAAGAGGATTCGGACCCGTGTAGAGTGCCCTAGCCCACAAATACACAACACTAGACAACACATTCTACGAAGGATCCGATGCACACATGCATTGGTCAAGGATCGTTATGCAAAACACACACATAGTACAGTATGCGCTCAGAAAGGAATAAACATTCGGAAAGAGTAATATTTTGGCGAAGAACTGATTCGAAATATGTTTGTGTCCGCATTTTTCAAAATTGTATGTAGGTAGATAAGGTTATCAATTTTCTTTCGTATACATTCATCAGCTTGTTAATCAAATCACATTGATGAAAAGTATTATATCAAGTACCCATGATTATGATATTGGTATAAAGGACAAACTCGAATCATTGAATATCTCATAAACAAAAGAAGCATGACTTATACCATTCTCATAATGATGAAAACATTTATGAAAGAAAAATATTTGGTAACCTTCATTTTGCTTACAATTAATTAAAGACATCTATTAACTTGTATAATAAAATGTACATTTTTAGAGAAACTTTAAGTATTTTTTAAGCTTTTTGAAAAAATCTTCATGAGAAATCTCAAACTTGAGAAATTTAAATTGAAATGGAATATTATTTACACAATTAGTTTTTCAAAAAATGAAATACTATAGCCAAATTTTAAGGTTACTTGGGAATTTGGGAATTTCCAGAGTATTGCAAAAGTTTCAAAATCAAATTGTTATTTTTCCAATACAGCAGAAACGTGCAAAGCGAAATCTAAATTTCTAAATCTACTATAATATATAAATATTCGAAAATAAAAAGGTCATTTTTTTCATAGGTCATTTATCTGGGTGATGTTATTGATTAAAATAAAAGCATTTATCTACACACTCACATAATATATTGACTGTTAAGTGTAAAAGCTAATATTTATCAATATTTACAACCTTTCAGTGCATTTTACTACACATTTCATTTAGAAATCAAACGTGAAATTATTCATTATTGACCCATATTAAAAAAAAAAAAACATACAAATACAATACTTACATCTGACTCGAAAGATGTTAATTTACTCAATAACATATTTCTTTTCTGATTCAACATGTCTTTGAACATATCTGTGGTCGTTTGTGAATCTGGAGGCTCTATATCAGCATCAGAAAACTTTAATGCTGGTGGTTCTAAAATTATATGTAATCAATTTTAATATTACATATTAATATTCAACATACATTTTAAGAATATTAGTGATTTGTAATTTACCACCAGCTTGAGAATTTTTCCTTGTAGATGGAGAAGAAGATGGACTATTCGGAGACCCAATGTTATCTCCACTTCCGAAAGGACTGAACCCTCTTGATAATTGCATAGTGGATAATTGATTATCACCAGATGATATTCCAGCATCATCAACAGCTAATATTTCTTTGGTCCAATAATGAGTGTGAGCAATTTCAGTGAGTTGAAAAACTGAAGCCATACCGCCCAATCCAAAATTAGCAAAAGTTACTTCCAATCCATGCACAACAGCTAATAATACTTTAAGAATGCCTTTCCAAACATTCTTTGGTAAGCACTGAAATATATTTTCAATTAAATATTGTTTTATATTACATTTAGCACAAAATAATTAATAAATCATAAAAAAGCTTACAATATCTTCTATGTGATCGTCAGGAGATATTTTCTTATTTAACGTTTTATTCAATTTGCTAAGAACTAAATTTCTATATGATTCATCTTCCATTAACTTTTTCAACCTATTCAATTTCAACCATCCAACGCCTTCACCTTCCAACACTTGTGTTATCACCTATAATAACAAAAAAATCATTTCCAGTTCTATAAATATCAATTATCCATAATTATTATATCATAGAAATTCACGTACATCGTTCAAAAAGCTTTGATTTTCTGTATTCGTATTGGTTCTATCATGTTGAGATCTGTACGGATCATCTCGTTGGGATGCATTTGTGTGTCTGATCAATGGAGACTTTTGCACTAGTCCTTTAGCACCTTGAGGGAACGGTCCTGCAAATGCTTGTGATACTCCCGAAGACTTTACTTTAGCAGTCATCTGTTGGACTTGCTGTACTGGAGTTTTGGTTTGAGCAGCTTGCTGCACTTGCTTTGCATTTTTGCCTATATATTATAAATATAAATAAATTAATATATCTATTTCAAATTTATATTGAAAAATGTTTTATGTTGATCACCTTTTCCTCCAAAAAGATCACTGAATATACTTGAAGTCGAAGCTGCAATTCCGTTCAAGTCAGAACTTATATTTGAAAAGAAATCCCTATGAGTAGCTGCTATGATATTTGTAGTTTGAACCGTAGTTTGTGAAGAATCTCTTCTACTTCCAGGTGGACTTCCACTACTACTCCACGAATCAGTCTGAAATAATTTTTCATAATTGTCAGATGTGTACATATTTGTTTATGTAGGTATCCACCTACGTAAGAGTTTATTTGAAATCAGTTATAAAATGTTTACCTTCAATAACCCTTTTTTCGCAGCAGCCTCTTTTGCACTCTTTGTTAAATCATCAAATGTTGTTTTTCCAACATAAGTCAAGTCTTCAAAAGTGTTTTTACTTACACCTGCAGCTGTTTTACTTGCTTCCAATGCACTTTTTGATGCCACTTGAACGCTTTTAGATGCTTCTTCTGCTGCTTTCTTTGCCTGTACAGTTAACTATAAATAATAAATATTAATTTTAATCATTTCTATATACCTAGTTTATATATTTTGAAGATGAATTTATTGATAAATTCATACCTTATCCATATGTGCTAGCAAACCTTCTTGACTGCCTTGTCGATTGACTAATTCTTTAGCGTGTGATGTAAAATGTTCCAAAATTGAACCTTGAGACCCTTGTCTTGTGACTCCCATTCCTGTATGACCACTCTTTTCTGGTGGACTACCTGATTGATTATTAGAACCAAATGACCCAGTTCGAGAAAGTGCATTACCCATAGATGGTTGAAGCTAAAACAAACCATTTTTCAGTAACATAGAATATCTAAATGCATTTTTATTGATACCAAAAATAAAAAAAACATACAGGTGGAGATGGTTTTCCTCTAACAGAACTCCGGTGTGAACTAGGCTGACTCCGATGACTCGGTGTAGAAGGCCAATCGGAATCACTTGTGCTTGCACTTGCACTATCATGTTTTGGTGGAGAAGCTTGAGATTGAGAAATTTGACCACTCACTATTGTTTTCGATGTAATTGTTGAGTTAGAATCAGATTCATTTTCAAAACTTCCATTTTTCTCTTTTTGCTGAAATTTAAAATAAATTAAATATTGCCATCCATTCAACTAAAAGATTTTTCAATCAATTTAATAAACTTGTTTACTTCTTTTCTTTCTGTTTTAATATCTTTTTTGGTAGGAATGTTATCTTCTGCGTCATTAGCTTGGTTATCATCAGATAAATCACTTTTTTCTGAACTTGATGGTGTAGGACTAGGTGATCGAGAAGGATGGGGTGATCGACCAGGAGTGTGTCCTTCAGGATATAATAAACTTGAAGGTGGATGATATACCTAATTTGAAAATATCAACATTAGTAAATTACATCAGGAACATAACTAAAAATAATTTATCAAATTGTATTATCTATACCGTCTTAGGATCTAAAGACGAAGAAAGTGTCATTGGAACAGATGATTGTACAACAGCTCCGTAAACTTCTCCCATTCCGTGATGTGGTTGATTGCTTCCACTTAGAAAACCTTGAAAAATTAAAACATATAAAATAACAAAAGGGCATATACTGAAAATTATATCTATAAAGTTGTTAATTTACTTGGTGAAACATCAGAAGACACCATTTCTGATACGAAATCACTCAATGATGAATAAGAAGAACTTGTGCTTTCAGCTCCTTCTGAATCAGATCCGCTTTCATCTTGATACATAATGTTTATGTCAATTTTCATATTTAAAATATATTTTTATCCAAAAATGAAAAATATTGGTAATCACCTGTGGGCTGATGCTCTTGCCTTTGTAAACATCTCAAGGCTCCGTTGAGAGAACTACCATCATCCCATACAGGAAACCTTATTGGATCTAAAGTATTTGCAAACCATTTTGGTTTATCGCCAATTTGGTGAGGATCAAAAACACCAGTATGAACTCTCAAAAAGGCTACATTACTTGGTGTTAAAGACCATTCAGCTAAAAATTCCACCGCCTGAAATTTTTTTAAAAAGATAAAATACTTTGCTTAAATCAAATAGTCAAAATATGAAACTAGTCGCTTTATTAAATTTACTTGGGTTCTAGCAAATTTATTTAGAAAATGAGTTGTACGAGGCCTTGATCGAAGAAAACTGTTTATTTGAAATGCTACAACTGGTCGTGGATATAATCGTAAAGTCCGTGTGTGTTCAGTGAAGTTTGCAAGTAAATTTTGAGAATTGAAGAATCGAACCTGTAAAATTTTGAAAATCATTTCGTTATCCCAAAAATATTTTCATTCCATTTCAATCGTGATTATTACCATTGCTATTCTTGTGGCCACATCTACCGAATCAACATCGTTTCCATAAATCAACGGATTAAAGCCGGAAAATCCTTGACCTGGCGCTCCTGACAAAGACGGTCTCCCACTTGCAGGTCCTGGTGGTCCTGACAGGGATTGTCTATACGGTACTCCTGTAGAAACAGGTATCACTGGTTTTCCTTCGGAATGTGTAGATAATTGCGATGAAGGTCTATGCGAAGGAGATGAACCTGCCGAGTCAGGTGAGTGATGTCGAGTATTTTGTACCCTACAAAATTTTGTATGAAATATTGAATTGATCATCATTATTTTATTCTAATAAAATATTCAAAATCTCACATGAGCGTTGCTCCTCCTAAACTATCTCTCCTTGAAGGTAACAGTGTATTAGCTCCACTTGCAGCATGAGTACCCCCATTACTAGTCAACATACTACTAAGGGTCTAAAATTCAAAATAAATACATATTTCATGAATAAAGATAAACTTACTGGTGTGAAAAAATCTAATTGTCTCTAAGTTTCTACAATCAGCTTAAATTTAAAAAGCTTTTTAATCTCTGAACCCATAACTTTTCATAATTGAAATTTAGTTATTTATTTTTTTTAAGTAGGTATTGGAAGTTACTTTATAATTTATATTTTTATTGAATTAAGGAAAAACAATACATAAATAAAAGTGGTCTGTTTTACTGAAGCTTCAACATGCATAGATTTAAAGATCGTGCTAAGAAAAACCCAACATCAGTTCAATATTTTCAATTCACTAGAATCATATCATATTTTAAAATAAAAAATATTCTGTCATATTGAACTGATGTTCTAATTAATAATTTGTTATTTCATATAAAAAATATAATTACAGTAGATCCAACTTGGTCCATCAGTTGCATAGCCTTGATATAAAAGAAAAAAATAGAGTTACAAGAAGAATCAAGTGTAGCATCATAGCAAAGAAGAAGTGCTTAAATTGGAGGAATTTCAGATTTGAAAATTACAACAGTGACAGTATATTTCATTCGTATTTGTACAATTTATAATTTGGTTGTGATGGTTTAGAAGCTCAATTGTTATTGTGTGATACTTACCGTTATATAGGGGTAAGTGAGAGTTTAATTGGAAACATTTATATGAAAACATAAGAAAATGCAACACGTACAAAACTCTTATATCATTCATTTCGCAAACATTAGAATGAATTATTATCAAAAATTGCATTACCTGTTTTAAATGATTTTTTAATATTGTTCCTTCAGGCTCTGGTAAATTTGGTAGCTCTTGATCATTTCCAGTTGGTGGCGTTAATTTATTTGAATCTAGATCTATTAACCATATATCATCGGGCAATCTATAAAGGTGAGAAATATGTCATTATACATTATGCTTTGAAATATATAACTACATGAAAATTCAAAGTAACATCATACCTGAAATTCTTTTTGAACATAAGAAAACTCGCAGGAATTCCGATAACAAAAGGCGTAGGCGCAAGCAAAAGTTGTTCAGCACAACTCATACAAGTCGGTAACAATGGTATAACAGGAAACATATATTCAAGAGGATATATCATAGTCACAAATGCCATAACAGACATAGATAAAGCATTATAATCTCTAGATTGTAAAACTAATTTGTTTTCTAGTAATATAAGAGTTAACACTTTCAAGCAAGTTTCAACACCTGAAAATACAATTGAATGTAAACAAATGTGAATTTGAAATGGCATTAAATTTTTATCTATTTCTATATATTTGACCTACTTACCTAAAAGCTCTAAAGGTAAATGCAATGGGAAATCAACTAAAGTGAATCTTGTATGATCCGGCAGTGCGAACGTTAATGGATCATGAACAGTTGGAGAAAGCACTTCAACCTCTATTCTCGTTTTACCAGGTATTGGAACAGGGGCAGATAACAATCTTAAGATCCACGTTTCTATCTCCTTAACGTCGTGCAAAACTATACTTGGTGTATTATCATAAGCTTGCCCCGTCAGCACGGACCAAACGGTATCTCTGCTTAGATAAAACATTTTCCATTAACAAATCTTATATATGTATATTCAGATTACATCAATCTTTGTATATAACGATTTTAATTTACCTTCCAGTTTGTCTCGATGCACCGACTCTGCGAGGACTCGATGATTCGTTACAAGCATCGATTAATTTTTTGAGAATAAAAAGGCACTCACGAAATATCGAAAAGAAAGGGTGATGGGATAATAAACATAACGATGTTAAAGAATGATTCCTCACTCTCTGAAAATTGATTTTTGATTAAAAAAAAATCATTAATATTTTTTTCTAACGATTATATGGATACATACTTGTCGTTTTCTCGATGCTCTAGGACTAGGAGAATGACTTCCACCACTTTCAGAATCAGGTGCTGGTATCACACCTAATCTTGGAGCATTGATAGCTAAAGGAATCGAAGCATCAGACTCTCTTCTTCCAGGTCCGCTCAAACATTCTCTATCCGAATCACTCGGAACTACATTACTACTTCTATAGTCACTAAAACAATTTTGCAGTTTACAACATTTTCCAAGAACGACATCGAAAAGTATCCACCGAAAACTAATTTACAATATAATACCTTGAGAAAGCAGAATCGGAACTTTTCTCCATACTCTTCCGCCACGATTCTCTTCTAAACGAACTAGATCTATCTCCTCTGTGTGAACCCACGCCGATATTTAACCCTGATTTTTCGATCGCTCGATAAAAATTTACGCAAATACCGTATCTCGTTTTACCTTGAAGAAAATTTAAGATTAATAGAAATAGAAGATTTCTAATTTTCAAACGGATGAAATATAAATACCAGAATCTTTATCGGTTAGAGTAAAAACAAACGAAGAAGCTTCCCTCAAAGCCGTCCTTTTCGGTCCTACTGAAACGCATCCTTCAGGTTGACAAAAATACACCATATCCAAAGGAAGAGCAAAATCGCTATGATCGGTAGGCGGATATCGCCTCAATAACTCCGGTGCCTGTACAAAAAACATCGATACACACATCAAAACTAAAATTGAAGAAAATTTAACGGATTTGAGAAGGAAACTGACCTGCACCGGAGGATTCGAGTTGGTCTTGATTATGCCTGGAGTGGACCTGGCGCCTACGATGGCCAAGTAGTCCACCAGCCTCGGACACAAAAATTGTTTTTGTATGTCCATTATTGCTTTGTTTTTATAATTTTTCGATTTTTTTAGAAATATCTATAACCTAGGAGGGGAACGGTCGTTCTAGAGAGGTGTCACCGTTTCACGGAGATGCGCAACTCTTCGAATTTTGGCGGGAGCACGTCCATCAGTTCGAGCTGACCGTTGGCGGTGGTTTTGAACATCTTATATCCATTCAGATCTGAAAAGAAGTTAATCTTAGTATTATAATAACACTAATTTCTGTGTTTCTATTTACACTGCTGTTATGAAAATTGCATAAAATATGTGTAGATAATACAGTGTGACAATCTTATTACTTCGTTATAATCAAGCATGCTTTGATATTTTCAACGGGTTGAGTTTTTGTATATAATAATCTACATAATACACAAATTGACTATTATAATCATTTTCAATCTATCCATTTCAGTGGAAATCTGCGTAGAAAAAGGGCATAACGAATATGTGAATTCAATTCATTTAAACAAAAACATATCTATACCAAAATGTGTTACGAGACCAAAGGTCATCGACTAGTATTTTTTTCACCAAATTCTAATGAAACTCATTCGTATCACATATCGATCGAAAGACTACAAAAATATATTTCACAAGCGAGAATATAATTCTTGTAAAACACATTTATAAAAGCAATAAAATCACTATTCGCTTGATAGCATCTCGAAAAACTAATTCATCTCGTTGACCAAAAATACATCAAAGCCTTAAATTTGAATTAACACATTAATCAGCCTTAAAACACGAAACACATTTCTGAAATCCCACAGAGATAACACCCATCAAACCGCAAATGCGATAGACATAAAAGGGACCGAATTTTCCTCGGAAAATCTCACTTTCCCTACTATTTTCCAATCTGTTAATTGCGTTCATACATTCTTTTGATTACTAAAAAAACTATATAGAACTAATTGGAGACTATATTTCTAAAAAAAAAATAAGTTTTTCCAGAAAATTTTCAGGTTTTTTTTAATGAAATCGAAAAATATGAATGCTAAATTATATGATTTGATTCTGGGTTGAAAATAAAGCTATATAACCCAATTTAGGCCACCTTCGGGAAACAGCCTTGAGCTGGTTCGTCCTTGAGATCGTGCGTCGTGGTGCGACCGCGCGCCCCGGGGATCAATAAGGCTTGCACGATTCGATGTTGAGGTGGACCTACACCGAATATCAAAGGCGAATCCGAGGCATTTTTGAATGAAAATCGATCGTTGCACGTGTGTGAGGCTGAAAACTTCAAGGTAACGTGAACCGGCTTGCGTCATAGTTGCAACGCTGCAAGGTAACGTTGAAAATTTTTCTTGAAAATTATATATTTTTTTTATTAAAATTGTTAAAAATATGTATAAGATTCATAATATATTAAAATTGTTTGAATGAAAAATTAATTTTGTCGGAAAAACTTAGATTGAAACAATCTGAGTTTTCCGAGTTTGTTTAGCCGAAATTTCCGAATTCTTTCGTCGAAAAGCAAATTAGCCTTTCTGAAGTTTGCGAATACCGTTTAATATAATAGTATCGATCTACAAAATTAAGCGAGAATTTCGAATTTTTTTCCCGACAAGCACTTAAAAACAGTCTCCATTAAAGCGTTTTCATTCCGCGCTTAACACCCTCAACAACAAATGAAAAAGGAAAAGCATAAACAATGTCTGAGAGCTTTCATTAAAGCGTTTTATATTTAAGAGCGTTCGTTTTAAGCGCGATTTTACCTTTTTTCCAGTCGAGGCTCGGAACACACTTTGGATCGTTCGAAATTGTCTATTTTCCCGTAGCGTTGAAAATTTGTGCGATTCGTCGGTGAAGTGTGTTCCTATCCCAAGCCCAAAAACGTTAAAATCCTTTCGGTATTGTGGGTCGAAAAGTTCACAGCTAAATTTACCTTTTTTCCGGTGAATTTCCACTTTTATGCGGGTGCCAAATTGAAACAAATCGAATTTTCCGCGGGTCTTTGATGGTCACATAAAATTTAATAAAGCGACGTTTTTTTAATTTAACTGCGTTGCTGTTACGCTCGTTAATTCGGAGTTGTAAAATTGATAAATTACAAATTAATTCTAAGCGAATTTACATTTCAAAGGTTAACGATCAGGGATGAACTATCATTAGTAAATTGTTCCAAAATATTGCTCGATTTGAAGTCAAAGTTCAAACCATTGAACCCATCTATGACCTTTCGTTTAGTAATTACTTGAATTTTCTTAAACAAACTAGTATTTGAATTTTCAAATTTGGATTTATAAAGGAGCCACTTAGTTCTGCAACATGAATGACTCCATAAAATAAAAAAGTCGAGAAAACAATTAAACACATTTGATGCGCTTTTCAATGTTTTCATTATTCCATTTATCTGAAACTATAGATAACTGAAAAAAAATGTTTGTGGTAAGCTATGAATGTGTTTAGTGTATATAAAAGTACAGAATTAATTTAAATGGCTTCTAAAATAAATGATTTATTACTTGGTGGCTAAAGGAATTTTGTCATTTAATGATATTTATCTTCATTTTTCTGGGAACATATTAGAACAACTTGAATCTCAATCGATGCGTTTTAAGCTAAATCCCATCCCTGTTCAAAATAGTCCAATTTTCAAAACGACCACCGTTTCTCCGACGGGTCAAATGATTTTAATTGGATTTCGTTCAAATTAAATTAAGCCCGAGATTGCTTTTTTGACATTTAATGAAATTTCGTTCTCGCTTTCGTTGGGCGAATTTCGCAAACACAAATCGCCCCATTATACATTGCGCATTGTTTGACTTTCGTTATTTTCAACGTGATCTCCTTTTTCGAAGAACAAATTAGTTTCGGACGTGTTTTTCGACGAAAGTTCTAGCAGAGATTTAGCTTTGATCAATTTGAACGTGTCGTTGAACGTGCGTCGCTTAATCAACTCGTGCAAACTCCGTTGAATACTCAGTTGATTATTTAATTTGTTCAACTATGTGCGTTACAATATCTTTTCATCATAATAATTTCAAATTATTTTAGTAATATTTTAAAAAAGCCTAAGTATCCAGCCGTGTATATTAATGCTTCGCTCGCAAAAAATACACTTGAACAAATCAATCTTTACTTAATTCGATCGTAAACTAGAATCCAATTTTACGAGTCATAAATTTGTAACGATTCAGCCAAAGTGGAAAATCGATCAGGCAGTAATATTTGATTCCATTTAATTATGTTTGATTTAATCTTGAGAAACGTATTCTTTATAAATTCCTAAGCCGAAATGTTTTTTTATCCTATATTTATCATCAAAAACTCATGATGTACACATTTCATTCATTCTATACACATGCGGATTATGAGATTTTTCCGAGTTAATCTTGATAAATGAGAAATTTTTCTGAGTCGAATACACAACGCAAAAAATATAAACGCCTTCCGAATATTAATATTTCAATATAAAATATAAGATTTTTTTAATTTCATAGAAGCACCATATTGTTTGAAAGTTTGCATTCATATTAAACTCGAATCAAGCTCTACAAACTTCATCAGAATACTCCAGTTTGAAATCAAAACTTTAATTCATTATATAAAATAATTTCATAGAATCTCAAATGAAAATCTATCTATAGTTCAAAAAAATCACTCGCATAAACTTTCGAACAATCGAAACCACTAATGAGAAACCGTGTCTCATTATATTCTAACATTTCTGAAATTATATAAAGACCCAACTTACAAAGCCCCCGTTCCATTTAATACCGAAACAGCCCGAAGGCTTTATTCTCCCATATTGTGGTCGTTTTCACGTTTTCCCGAACATAATGAAAGCCTTGACCGCCTTCCACGAGAAACTCGATTCATCAACTCGATCTCGACATCCATCGCATTATATGGGAAAACAATGAGTCGATTATGAGCAGAACGACGAATCCTCGATCGCCATAATGTAATATACGGTTTTGACTACGACCATTATGGGGAAAAGCGATCCTTTGTTAGGTTTAATTACGGTATAATCGAAAGTCTGCACGTGACAGTGTATCTTTGAGATTGCTCCTTTTGTATCGTCGGACTGAAAATCAATACAGCCTCCGTGGCTGTGCATATAACGGATGCAAAGGAAAATTTTCGTTTTTTCATTTTAATTGCGCATTTTCCGGAAGGAAATGCAACGAATGGGTTTTTCTTCGACGCTTCGAAAAAATTTGTTCGGTAAATATGCATAGTTTTTTCATCCATATTCAGTAGTGACCGGTGAGAATGTTCACAGATGTGAAGTTAAAATGAATATTTACATAAACAAATGAATACATAACGAAAACTAAGTATTTACATAAAAATATTTTACAACGAAAAAATTGATAAATATTAATAATCGTAAACAATTCTACGATAGGACTGCAATCCTGCAGCCCTTATGATGAACTGCTACTGATCCATATGGAAAATTCATGATACAAATTCGTTCAAAATAGTTATAAATTTAGAATAGAAAAGGTCGATTTTTCAATAACATTATATTTTCCGATCACGTACATAACTTGGCATTTAACAAAGGTCATTTTTATATTTTCGCATGTCAATGGACAAAATATATTTTTAAAAAAATCTCACAACCCTCATCAAACCCATTCTATTATAAATACATCTCTGACGCAAATATCGCAACACAATTTCATTCCCGATACGAAAAAAAAACGAATTTCCTTGAATTTCCCTGAATTTCCCGAAAACCCCCGAGAGTTCAACGCCAACGCCCACAATTTCATCTCAATATCGAATCATCAAATCGTTGCGCTTCGATTCACACATTCTCACTTAACATAAGCTCGCTTTGGTGAAGATTTCGAGCGAATTTCCGAGAAATCGAAGCACTCGACGATAATTGGCGTCGCTTTTCCGATTAATTGGTCGACGAACAATGACGTCAAAACACAATCGAGTCAACAACGAGCACAGATGGATGAAGATAATTGAGTCGACTTCGGGGGGTTGAATCAACCCCATCTTATTTCGTATGGGGATGACGTCAGGGAACCGTCAAAGGACGCTGCTGAAGGATGCTGAATTTTCGAGAGGATTATGGTGTTTTGTCGAAGGTGGTGGGCGTATTTTAATATGGTGGATGGGACACGTGATTGGTGTTTAAATTTTGAGTTGTTTATGAATTTAGATGTTAAGTATTGTATATGGATATATCTTACGCCATATTAAAAAAACATTTTTTTTGGATTCTACATATGGATATATTGGAACATCTCAATTATAAGCTTTTTTCAGTTTTTGAATATTTTAAGTAGAAAAAATGTTCGATTTTCGATTCGAATTTATAGGAAAAGAATCCTTTCCTGATTTTGCATCAGAATCTCTTCAGCTAATTTTCTAGTTTTCATTGATGTTCAACTATATTGATTTATTATTGGATGATAAAACTTAAAAATATCATATTAGAACATTATACAAGTGTGTAGGTATAGATACATTCCATTTTATTTTGTGGAGCTTCATACACTTCTTTCCGACTCAATAGCTTATTTTCCCATTACTTGTATGACGAGTTTCGAATTACACAAAATAAATACTTCCCTCGTATTTACGTCAAATATTTGCCGTCTTGAATTTCCCTTATGTCAACGTACAAATATAATATAATATAAAACGACAGTTACGAAAATTCCATCAAAAAAATAATTTACTTGTGTCTATGCTTCACGTTATACGTAGATCAAACTTCGTTCAATTCGAATGGAAAATTCATAACTGAAATAATAACCTAATGTTATCTATCCGAATTTAAACACGATACATTGAAATACGAATTTCTAAAGGTCCATTGAAAACGTTGAATGGAAAATCGACATAAAGCAAATTTCAATACGATGTTTGCTGATAAGTGGACCATCTCTTAAATATACCGGCGGACATGAAAGAGTCTCTTCTTTGATTTTTCCCCTAGAAAATGATTTACGAAATACTCTTTATTCTCTCCGGCGGTAAAAAGAGGAATTTCAATTATAAAAAAGTTCGTTTCGTATCCTAAAAAAAATATTTTCCGAATCCTTAAGGGATTTCGTACGGAATGTTTGCATAGTTAAATTAAAAATTTCTTTCTTTCGCTTCACAAAAGAGAAACACATATTTGTGCAAAATTTTCTCCGCAAAATTGAAGTTGAATATTTTTTTAAATCTTTTGTGTTCGTTATAAACATCGTGTTGATTCATATACATTAATCCGATTTTATATTACTTCGTGATTATTTTTTCTAGAAAATTTAATATGCAAAATATTATAATACATTAATTACTTTCTATATCGGATCTATACGATAACAGAATGTCATTTACCATTATTGAGGCTGTTCTGAACTTGTTCAAGCGTCAATTTTCCGATAGGACATATGCAAAAACATGCCTTATCAAAGCTGATATGTGATCAATGTGTTATCTAAAAATATACTGGTTGAAATTTTATCGGAAAATTAACATTTTCATAACAACCTTATTTTGTCAAAACATTCATTAAGAGTATGATATTTTAAATCGAAACGATAATAAACCTTAATCTAAAGAGCTTTTCATTTTCGTTGTGCATAATTAAATTGTACTCAGTTGACAGTACAATTCAAAATAATCCCTTAGGAAAATTTTGCGAGCTCATATTGCACGACATTATTATTTCAGAGAATTAAACGAGTTTTCATTGTACCGTGAATATTTCAACGCTTTACTAAATCAAAATGAAGCGAATTCGAATTGCTACTTGAATATATTGAAATTTCGATATTGTCTCGATTTCAAACGACCCATCCTTGACCCATCTACATAGTGTATTGAAATTCCAGCATCTAAACGATATTGGAAATCGATTGAGCTTCCCCATTTTACTCGAAATAATGAATTCGACGCGAGTACATCAATATCCTATGATGATATTTCATAATAATTACTTTGATGGCTTTTCAATTGAAAAAAGAATGAATCAAACATCAATTTTCATATGAATAATTAAAAATCAACTGAATTGTATAATTTTCTTTTGATTTATCATATCAAAGCATGCATATTATTATGTAAGACTAATTTTCTTCAAGTTGATCTACAATTCAAGTGAACTCATATAAATACCATTTTTAAGGCAAATTATAATTATTCACATGAATTGAATATGAGATCATTTTAATAATGAAAATTTATCATTTCTGCCTGAAATATTTTATGATATTCTAAAAAAAATAATCTTACGTAATGCGATTTTATTATATGACGACTGAATTTCACAAAAGGCACAAGTGACATTTTTTATCGATATTGAGTAAGTACAAAAAATGGCTCTATATGTAATACAGAACCAATTTTTGTACTTAACTTAATTTCGATAAAAAAGTCACTTGTGCCTTTTGTGAAATTCGGTCGTCATATAATATTTTATTATATTTTGTGAAAATATGAACATGACATAATTTAGCAACCTTCGATCTTTTTTGATTCATATATCTACCATTCAATATACCATTTCATTCATTCTGAGTTTATGTACTAGTCTTGAAAATCATTAAATTAATATAGATACATGAATTTATAAAAAAGGATCCAAATCGAATATATTATCAATTATTCCACCTGTAGATTAAAAATAAAATTATTTTTATGAAACATGTTATACAATGAATATATTAAATGAATCTATAATTAGGCAAGTGAGTAATTTCATAAAGTCAAGGAAAGTCTAAAAAATAATATTCGTTCCAATAATAATTATATTTTCAAGGCTTAATTCAAATATTTTATAAGACAATCCCAGTTTCTAAAATAGAACAATATACCTTAATTAAGAAAATAATAAAATGCATTAAACAAACTAAAATTTTATTCTCTGTATGTATATAGTGAATCATATTAATTAATGATGATTGGGTACAAATTACCTGTACAAAAATTAAATAAAAAAACCTACACCCAATCGAAAACCAATTACATAATTCGAAACGGAATAAAAATACAAAACGAAACCCACATACATACAATTATAATAAAAACGTGACATTGCAGATAAGACCGAAAACCAGAACGCGCATATCGCGCAACAACACCGAGACACACACAAATCGATGAAGGAACCGCGAGCGGGAAAAAGCCACTGACCTCGTCCTTCTCCGCCTTCGGGGAACTCCTGGCCGACCGAGGCTGGACCTGGCTGAAGGTGGAAGTGGATGTGTCCAGGATCGGGTCCTGGAGGGCTGCGGGCCTGCTGATGGGACGCCCTGTCTCCCCAAAGGTCGGCTCCCTTCTGTGGAAATGGCTGTCGTGTGTGCCGTTAACGTTTCGCGGGTACAGGTGCAGGGGTTGTTAATGTCGGGGATGTGAGGACCGTTTTTTTAATTTAATTTTAATTTTTTATTTATGGATGGTCTTTTCGCTGACTTCGACTTAACTTTTTTTTCTCTTTAAAGAACTCTACAGAACTTTACATAACTCTACAGAAAAAAAAATGCTAGCTAAGTTGTAGTTCAGTTAGAGTGAAAAGATCGGCTTTTAACCAGGGTTTCTGTTGTTTTCTTTTTTATCTATGGAGTTTGACAGTTGTCATGACGTGTTTTCAAACTCATAGCATTAAACTCTATAAAAAATACAAGTTGACTATTATAGTACGAGTGTTAGTATCGAATGAAAAGACTGGTCTTAAAAGTTTGATCGTTCATTCGTATACTGCTTAGAATCGTATTGATATTTATTCTTTCTTGTAGAATTTTACAGTTCTTATCGTAAACAGGTTCGAATTGCAGTTCAGCTATCAAATTCTACAGAAAAAAACGATAATACGTCGTAAATACAATTGAGATATTGGCCCTTATAAACAGTCATTTAATCATTTACTGAACTGAAAAGCTGCTATGCAACGACAACCTCCATTGAAGATAACACAACATTACTATTTTTCCGTTAGACGCATACCATTATTCTAACATTGTCTAACCTACACTCAAACACATACTAATTTCTAATAAGTAATATTATTTTAATTATGAATACCGAAGCTAACATTTTGTTTTGCTTTTTTTAACCATACTTTACAGACTATTGAAGAATTTTCTGATTAAATTAGTTTCGATTTTTTTCTTAAACTTTCTGAAAACATGAATAAAAAAGGAAAGGTTCACAAACAAACGGTATAGAACACCTGTTATGCGGGAGCATGCGCACATTGCACCGTTCGATGTCAATAACGATAAAATTCTGCGCGAAAACTCGATTTCCGTTTCCACAAAATCGTTCGATTTTCCCAAATACACTTTCGAAAATCGAACTAATTCTCACCACATTCCATAATTTTATGGACAATTATGGGGATGGAACAATTGCGCAACCTTTAAACGACCTCCGTACAAATGAACAGAACATTTTCATTACATAATTTCATAACATTTGTGTCAAGTATGTTTTCTTAGAATGAAAATCCTCCACTAGACATTCGAATCTTTCTCTTAGGATTTGTAAAAAAAAATGTGAATCTTATTTTACATAATACGTACGCTGAAAATTTTATGAAAGTTCGAAAAGATTTTCCTATAATTCTTCAGAATTTCAAATAAAAGTGAAATAAAAGTTTTAAAATACAAATTTAATAGTTTTCATTACATAGAGCATTTAAACAAATTACAAATATACATTATTATATCAGACACAATTACGTCAAGCGACGTTCCGTTAACGTTGTGGTTTGAAAACCGCAAACTTCAAAATGTTAAGTTTAGCCACATTACACTCGCTGTACATTGTAAACTTCGTAATTGATATAAATGCGTTTTAGCTTCGATTAATTATATTGTTCTGAAATTCGGGTGTTTCTCTCTCTGAAAGCTTATACCGTGCTTGAAAATTTTCAATTTCAATTTCTGAGAATTTTTCTAACATTTCATACATATTAATCAAAACAATTTCGAGTTAAAAACAGAGTACGAACTTGTTCGTAATAAATTAAAGGCTTCATGAATATTGTGATTTGAGATTGGATATTGTTATTCAACAAGCTATTAAGAATCCGTATTTAAATTCAATTTCAGTTTCATAAGTATTCATAAAAATCAATTTATTGACTTATAAAACAATATGATCTATTCTAAAGATATTAAAAATTGCAATATTAATCACATCGAACTAATTATTGAGCGATGAATATTATTAACATATTAATCTCTTATTTACTGTCAATTAATTTTTATAAGGTGTTGTATTGAAATAACTCGTAAGAAATCATATTTTTTTATATTTTTGCATTAAGGCTTCTTAAGGTAACCATAAAACTGATGCTGCTACGTAACCAAGATTGATTCAATTTATTTCTCCGCGCTTAATTTATCGTCATTTTACGTAATTGAATGAAGTCGACCTTGCGAAAATCATAAAGCCTTTATTCTGGTGAAAAATACTTACATTTTCTCCAATATGACAAAAGATGTTATTTCGCTTTCGCAAACGAATCACGTTCGCAACCCATGAGATTTTTGATGTAATCATATTTTTCTGAGAAATTTCAACATAACATTCGCGAAAAGACGTTCATGAACTTTGAAAAATCATATTATATTCCCCTTAAATAAACTTTATTCGAATATTTCATTCTGAACTTCAATTTCATACGACATACACTGAGCATAATAATATAACATATTTTTATTGATCAATTGAATATATTATAATTGAATATTATATTCCTCATCCCAATTTTCCTTGCTCTTTGGTCGAAGAGTATTTGATGGTCGTTTTTTTGGAATACTTATGAATTATTTCTTCACATATCGTTTTCAACGACGGTGAGGATGAAGATCTTTTACGAGAAATTACATTTTCTTTCTTGCGCTTTATTCCTGATTTCGATGCATTGTTATTGATACATTTTTTTCTTTGACACGTTGTCGATGGAGAGTTTTTCTCGTTTTCAAATTTTTCAGATTTTGAATTTTCCAATACTGTTCCTGTCGTTGTTTTTTCATATGGTTTGGTAAAAGTTGTCGACATACAATCCTTGAAAGGGAAAATAATAAAATAAAAACAAAAACCATTTCGATTTGAAATTTGTTCATATTTCCGATGATTTATCAAACTATTAAAAATAAATATTGAACAATGAAAGTGAAATACGAGTGTGAAAGTTTATAAATATACATACATCAAAATCCGTAATGACAATTGTAGGAATCTCCATCGGAACTTTGTGATTTTCATCCATTTTTCACGGAACTTACTGTTAATTTATATTGAAACTTTTGTAGGTAAAATTTTCATTACAATTCGGCAAAAAAAGTAATCAAAGGTTTTCTGTTGAAATTGATATTTATTTATACAAATTCAACGACTGTACGATAGTCGATGACTAGTCTTTATGAGTTAATTTCATATCGATAAATTTTTCAATACTGCCCACAAATTCTATATTCAACTTACTAATGTATGACTGTGGATTTTTTTTTTATATATGTATTATATGACTAATACAAAACATGTATAGGTAAATTTAATCGGTTTGTTCAACCGAACATGACAAAAAAAAGTCTGCCGTTTAATTTTCTTTTTGTACAAAAACATTATTTTTAATGAATTTATAACTATTGTCGCTTTAAATAGAAACTTACTTTGATAATCTAATCATACTAGGTGCGCGAATTCATTATTGTTTGAAGTTTCGATAAAATACAATTTTATAATTCATTTTGATATATCACTAGAATAAAAGTAAAACATTTTTTTCTCATTTACATGTATTTCCAAATCATATGAAAAAAAAAATTAAGTAAATGAATTACAGAGGTTTTGCCTCTTTACTTTTGTAAAAATCATATTTTAATTAGAATAGTGTCAAAGTAAATCCGATTCAATTCCGAATGTATTGTCATTTTTTTATGTACGATTTTCCAAAAAGCAGAAGGAAAGATCAAGTATCCCTACATTTCGTCAATCAAAGCGCCAACTGAATATGTATATGAAAAACAAAACGGTTGGCATGATTGGCTGTCAAGAAGGCGACGCCGCCGTCAAAGTGAGGAGTCGCGATGTCGGAAGGCAGCGGAGCCGGTGCAGCGGGGACGAACGTGAGCTCGCTGCCCCTGCCCCCCGCGCACTACATCGCCCTCTACTCGGACGAGAACGTGCGAAGGGGGCGCGCGCCTCCGCCCCCGAGGCCCGCCCACGACACCTACACCATGTTCGGGAACACTTTCAACGCCGACGACACCATCATTCGCTCTCTAGAGAGCCAAGTGAGTCTTTCCGTTTATCACTCTAACTGATATTATTAATATATGTATATCGTAAGTAGGCATCGATGTTGTCATCAATATTCTGACATAATTAGTGCTGCATAGACAGAACTGTTATGTGTCAATATTTACAAAAAAAAAAATAATTAATATACATCATTATCGATAGAATACTGTACTTGTGAACTCTCGCTGATCAATTTTGAATCAACATTCCTATTGATTCTTAACATTAGCTTCATCATTCAATATGTTATTTCATATGCAAAAATCAATGCACCGAAATAGCACTTAGGTATAATAAATACATATATCAATTGCTATAAAAATACTCAATATTTTAGTCAATAACGATTCAATAATTATGGATTCACCTAATATGATAAACGTGAATATTCAGGGCTTCCGGCGGCTGTATCCGATCCACTTCGATAGACGAAGAGAGTTGAAGAAGTTGAATCATTCGCTGTTGGCCAACTTTTTGGATCTTCTCGACCTGCTGGTTCAATGTCCCGATTCACCGAGGAGAGCGGAGAAAGTCGAAGACTTGAGTCTCTTATTTATACACATTCATCATTTGCTCAACGAGTTCCGCCCGCATCAAGCCAGAGAAACTCTAAGGGTCATGATGGAGCTCCAAAAGAGACAACGAGTCGAAACCGCCATAAGGTTTGATTTCGCTCCGATCATTTTTCAACTTGTCCCAATTTGGCTTCTTTCTAAATATACGTTCGTTTCAGGTTTCAGAAGCATCTAGATAAAGTTCAAGATATTCTTCAAAACGCTCTACAAAGTTTACCGGATCCGTCGGAAGCCGATTCCAAGGCTATGATACCCACCGAAATATTCGAACATATGGACTCTAGTCAAAAAGACGCTTTGAATACGGATCAATTGTACGAATTAGATCAGCTCATGTGTAGCATAGTAGATAAAATGCAATGAAACTCTCGAGTGAGTGTAATAATAGTAAAAATTTGACTGTATTCATTGATATTAATTTATGAATTTGTTTTGTAAATGTGTTTCATCATTTAACAGTGCGATTCTTCTTGTGAAGTGAATATTAACTTAGCTAAACTTTCTTTTTTCATGTATGTATCAGTAAAAGAATTTAGATTTGGTGAAATGGCATTGTAAAACTTCAGTGTCAAACTGTATTATATGTGGGATAAGTTTTGTATACTACGTTCAATAAATTTTATTTTGTTAATGCTTGTTTCCATTTTTTTTGATATGTACATATTGATAACAAAATTAGAATTAGAAAAACTTTATAACATAAAGAATAAAAATTATGAATGATTGAGAATAGAATGTGTTTTAACATTTAATTTCTTACATATTATCGTATGAATTTTTATTAATAAAAAAATGTTTAATTTAATATTATTTATTCATAGAAAAATTATAGCACTCATACACTTATTTTAGGTTAGGGACTATTAATTGATAAATGAAGGTAAGAAGGTTAATGATTAAAAAAATGATAAAAAAACAGTTACATGAGCAGCTAACAATTGGTCTAAAATCTGAAAATTTCATGAAAAAGTTAAGAATCCATGCTATCTTGCCAAAGTTCTTCAAGATGTCAATATGAAATCCTACAAAATAGAAAAATATCCACTGAGCATTTTGCACGCCGATTTAGATCAATACCCGAATCTCGAAAAACTGAAAAAAAAAGCATCAAAAACAAAAACTTAAAATTTGAAAATACACCAACTGATGCAATCACTATTGACCACCTATATTTTAAGAAAGAAATCACACGCATACTTAAATCTGAAATAACCAATTTTCAGCTTCACAAAGCACTGAAAAATTGAAATCCAAATATACAGATATCTAAAAGCAATTTTCAAAACGAAATCCTGTAAAATACAAAACTGCCAATACGATCTAGAAAATTATAAATATTGCAATGATATGCAGCAACTGTTCCTCTCGATTTACAGCAAACTACCTGAAATATTTTAATCAAAGGAAAAAAGGATATAAAAACAGGATAAAAGGAAAAGGATATATGTATTTATAAGTCATTCCTAACTCTCGAACTTCAATAATGAGTACAGATATAATATATTGATAACCTCAATATTTTCGAGTCAAAATAAACAAGTCTTACTTGGAATACTCTAGATATCGAAGACTTCGACCACACATAAATTATTATTAAGTTAAAATATATATTTAATGAACTGAATCAATTAATAAAAGTTTCGTCGGAAGGATGTACCGTTGCGGGAATTGTTTCTATTGAAATTCCTACCATTCCTGCCTCTTCTCCAATTACCTCCGCTGTAACCGGTGGAGTTGCCAGAGTTCACATTTATTTTGTTGCTGTATTTTCCAGAAGGAGGGGTGTACATTTTCTGAACGGTTCCTTTTTCAGTTCTGACTCTTTTTTCACCTGGTGGCCTGGACGCATCATCTTTGTCGAATGTTATAGGTTTGTGTCTCTTTTCGCCGACTGTTTCATTGTTGGCATTGGTTTTTAAAGATGGTTCTTCATTCTGAAATATTCAATATAATCACATAATGTATCAAAATAATTTTTGAAATGCTGATAAGTCGATAATTACCGCCATTTTTTGTGAACGTGTTTGGAATGAGAGTTGTATTACATTTTTATAACTAGGTGGTGTATGGAACAAATCTTTGATCAAAGTGTTGATATTAGACGTTGTCTTCAATGCCACTACCTTTATTTTATTTTCATCTGATTTCAATTCTTCGTTTGTTTTACCCTAATGAAATAAAAAACATTATTTTACAAATCACACATTCATTCTGCGAATTTGCAATGACACTCACATTTGTTGCTTCTTTGAGTTTCTTGATGTATCCTTGAGTCAATCGTGCGAAATATTGTAAACGTAATCGGAATTCCTTCAATCTCGCTTGATCAGATGTCAAAAATGACGGTGTCTGTCTAGCCAAACGATGAAATGTGAATAGCAAACACTCTACATGTGAAAACTCCAATATCGGTGTAGATTCTTCAGTTTCTTCTCCAACTGTTGGAGGAGGAAGTGGCATATATTTCTGAAAATATATTAAGGATCTTAAATTTCGCTTTCGGAAGATAAACATAATATGACATGAAACATAAACATACAATCAAACAATTATAAACAGATTCGACTCTTTCATCTGCTTTCTCTAGCGTACCACAATCTAAGCTTAATTCAGCCAATAGTTTTAATAATTCAAGCTTTGGATCACCACCTTCTTCGGAAGACTCAACAATTTCATCTATTTTAGGAATGACATGTTCACAGAAATAGTCAACAAATCGTGTAGAATTCACCTGAGCCTATAAAACACAAATAATAAAATTAACAAAGCATAAAGAATAATGAATTAAAAAAAAAAAGAACACATACAGAAAAATATGGTAAAGCATGACCAACGCATTGAACTAATCTGTCGAAATGCTCAGACTCTCTAGCTATGAATTCTCCATCTGTTAAAGCTTGAGCTGCCACGAGATCAACAATTTCTTTATGACCAGCAGCCGTACGACCTAATCTAGTCCAACCGAGTAATTCCATGATTTGGTCGAATTCCTCAGCATTAACATCCTAGAATCAAAACTCAGAAATAAATTGGGTGAATTATTTTATACACGAAAGATAAAAATTATAATCCATACCTCCAACACCTTCTTACACTCGGCTATAATATAGTCTTCGGCATCTTTATTTATGTATTCTTTGCCGAGCTGCTTTACTTTAGTCGATAAAAATTTGACACAACGTTCACGAACCAATTCATTGTCTGTACCTTGCTGAATTTGAGAAAAGAGTCCGCAGAGTGCACCCTTCGGATCTAATTTCATAAGTGTTAATATCGAATTGTGAACAGTGTTCAGTTCTGTGGGGTCGTATGCTTGTAACAATTGTGCTAATATGTCTGCAATTCTTTGTGTATGTTCTTTGCTGTCTTTGCACAGACTTGGAAGATCTTTGATAGCTTGTTTTCTTATCTGAAAAATATATAGTCATAATGTTCACTACATGTATGAAGAACTTTCTAATGCCAAAAACTAGGGAATGAATAAAACCAAGAGATTAGTATATAAATCGAATATATGTCAATATTTAAATATCAAAATTGTTTGTCCAAAAACATTATTATTACTCTCATCATTATAGGTTAGGACTCAGATCAAACGGTATGTAGATTATGCTGCATTAGAATCTTATTGATACACAAAATTTCTATACTAACATGTTGAATTTTACATATTGACAATAATTGAACATCAATTATTTAGATATATGTCAATTGTTAAGATACAACTTTATAATTTAAAAAATAATTTAAACATTGAGCAATATGATGCGAACAAAATAAGCGAACAAAACTCAAAACCAATACCGAAATATCGTCATCTTCGCACAGGTCCAAATGCGCTTCGATAGCCTGATGGGACAGGTTAGGAAAGTGTTTGAAGAACTTGCCGATGAACTGGGAAGCCAGACGCTTCTCCTTGTCGCTCCCCTTCACCGCTTTCAGGATTTCCACGTACTCCTGCTCGTGCTGAAACCGACAATCGACAAAATCAATTTCGGAAGTGAAAAACGTGCCGAACGTATCGCGTCGAACGCGAGCGTGAGCGCTCACCTCGTTTATTTTGTCTTTGGCCTCGGCCAGTATTCCGTAGTTCTTGTATAACTTCTCTACGTTATCTGTACTCATGTTTAATTCTGAATATTTGGAAAAATGTCAAAATTGTAACAAATCCAAATTCGCCGACAGTTCGAGAGCTCGTCGTCAATACCAACGTGCGAAATGACGCTTCGATGTTCAACACTATTGCCAACTTTATAAACGGAGCTGTCACTTTATTTATAAGTCAACTATTATCGACCATGTCTATTTTTTAATAAAAAGGAGCTATTCAAATTCTAATTGATTGATTATTCCAATTCCTGTCTATATGATAGAATTTTACGCACGTTTCAATAGAAAGCATGGCCCATGCTATAGGCGATCGGTAGTTATCAAACATTCAAAAGTAAAAGCTACCGACCGCCAATAGCGTATTCAAAGTTATCTATTGAAATGCGCGTAAAATGATGTCATGTAAACAAAGCCTTATCCTGTAATATGAAACCTACTTGAGATTGCAGCTACAAAAAAGCATCATTTTGACATACCGGAAAGCGCAAAGACAAGTCTGTGTTGTGTTGCCGCCGAACGCCGGTCGCGTTGGCCGGTGGCGGTCGAACTCTTCGGTCGTCGGCGCGTCGCTGCGCCCCGTCGTAGAACTCCGCCCCCTTAGCACCGTTTGCACCCTTCGAGCGTCCCTCGCACCGTTTGGGTAGAGCGTGCGCCCCTCGGTCACCTATGACCCGTTCGGCGATGGCCCCCGAACACCAGTGACGTCCGAGATCGAGACCAAAAAAAAGTAAACAATTCCCGGCGCATACTTTTGCCATAGATCGATCCGGTGTGTCATCGATCCGAGATCTTTCCGTAGATCTTTTCGTTTCTCCGATCCATATTGCGTCTACGTTCTGTGTTTATTTGTAGATATTTTTTTGAATTTTTCGTTCATAGATCGTTTATTTTTTTGTCAATTTTTAAATCTTTCCTTAAAAAAAAATCTAAATATTGTAGATTTTTCATCAATTTGTAATTTGTTTACGGGTTATATGTAGAAATAAATCATTCATATTTTGGATCTAGGATATTTAATTCTTTCGAATTAGATATAACAAGGATAGATGCCTGATTATTTTTCGCTTGTCTTTGTTCTGACTCGGGATTATTCATATTTTTATTCAATATAAATTTTAAACCAATGATTTCTTTTCTAAATAACAGCCGTCTAACCGAACTTAATTTTTCGTCTATACATCCTCAGGCATTTATCAGTGAACAATTGTGACCTTCCATCAAATAGAAAAGATTCCAAATATTCATAAAATTACAGAAATATACACCATATACAATGTTTTTCTTTCCATAAAATTGTTGATCGAATTTTATTATTTGTCAATCAATTATATCAACTTGCCAATACTAACATCAGTTGTTAAATCGATACACTTTTTTTTCCATGGATTGCAAATATTGTTTTTTTTCACAACAAACATGATATGTAATATATCTTGTATGTACATATATTTAACCATATCGTTTCATAAAAAAATTTAAATTTCAGAAAATGGCGGGTGCTTCGAAAGACGAGAAGGGAGAGGAAGTGCTTCGACAAGGAATGATGACTAAAAGATCCCAAAATAAGAAGCGATTCACTCCCGTCAACTACAAACAGCGATGGTTCATCCTGACCAAGAAAGGGCTCACGTATTACGATGTGGAAGGCGAGGTATACCCATTTCATTTTCTATTTTCTTGTTGCATTTCATACTTTTCGATTAATTAACACGATAATGTTTATTGATTTACAAGCCGCTATAAACTGGATAAATAATCTGAAATGTAAGTTTATATTTTTCCAGCAATATTTATAGGATGTGTGCTAACCGTTATTGATAACGTTGTAGTATGTTTATTGTTATCATTTTTCACTAATTGTTAATTATTTGTACAGGAATCATTTAATAATTATGTTTAATCGGAAATATGTTCTTTGTCGAAAAAATATTTAGTTTGTTTATGCCTTGTTTTAATTATAATTTTGGTTTTATTTGAGATTATTTAGAAAATTTTGATTATTTCCAGATAAAAAAAACATCATAAATTGAAACTTTTACAAACATAGATATTGAATCTAATATTTATTATGAAAATATTTTGAGAACGGTAACTATCTATATGAAGTGATAAATTTGTGATTTTGTTTTTAAAAAAATATGTGATTCTATTTCTTAATCTAATTAATCATCATATCACATCACATGAAGGATTAGTTTATGAAAAAATTAAGCCATTTTTTATCAATCAATTACAATATACATTTTATAAATTTTCTAACAGTAATTCTGTTTTGAGATAAAACATACTCACATTTTTTGTTAAAATTACTAGAATGGTAAAAAAACATTCAAAATTATTGAATAAAATTGTTTCAAATGACACACAAAAGTTTGATCTTTTCATGTGAATATGATGATATAAATTTTTTATTTTTCAAAGATATATTTAGAGCTGATCTTTTCACTACTTTATTTTAATAATCATAAGTTACAGTCAGTTCTCTAACTATAAAATGTTAAAAATCTGCAGAACTGAAACTGATGTTTTTATAGTTCGTAGTTGGAAGACTGACTCTAACTTTATGGTTATTTAATTAAAGCGGTAAAACGACCGACCCTTTGACAATTCCAATGATATATAATTTGATATTTTGTTGTGAATTTTTCATTTTTAAATACTTTTTGAGCAATTTTTTATATCATGTTTGGATCAACTAATGTTATGGTCTATTTCAGTAAATATATATTCTACTAAAAAAATATTATGTGGTCCCCATATATATATACATACATATATATGTCAATAATACTTAAATATTTAATGTTAAAAATCACATTTATTGTAAATAACGACAACTTTAAACTCGTCTTAAACAATTTTTTTATCAAAATATACAGTGTTTTCGACATATCAACTTGTACTATCAAAATCCTAACTAAAGTGCACAAAATAGAACATAAATAGTGTGAGTAGAACTGTTTAGTGGATAAGATCTTAGAGGTTTTTTTATTAGTTTATCTGCTAACTGGTTAGGAAGATATTTGACTTAACCTAACCAGACTTAAAATGTAAACCAACTTAATTGAATTCTTACTGTCATGAAAAAGTTTTTTTTCCTGATTGTATTTAACTTTTAGTATCTATTGAGTGTTTATGCTGTCAGTATACATATTATAAATAATCTTTTTTTTATTTATTGATGAAAATTGGGGGGGGTCTTTATCTGTCTAGGAGATTTGATCTCTCCTTTTGTTTTTTCTCTGTAATTCTCTTGGAAAATCGTATTTCAAAAAGAATAGCATCATAGCAAATCTGTGAAAAATAAAAAAAAATGTTTTGGCACTATTTTATTTTATTAATGCGATTTTCCAAAAGGGATTTGGGATCAAAAAACAAAAGAACGGATCTAGACTCCCATATTTCCCTAATATTTTTTGATGAGATAAGATTCAAACGAAATCAAAATAATGTCATCCATTTGAACAAAAAAAAGGCACCCCCAATTCCGCAACCGGCATGGCAGCTCCAAAAAGACACCCCCGCTTTTAACGCATGCGCCCCTCGTCTCTTTGGGGGCGTCGTCGGGGGCGCAGGCGCCGTGCTCCGCTCTCGGCTCGCGATCAGTCCGCTCCGGCCGCCGAGTGAGCCGCACGCCTCCGCCCCCGAGGCGCCGCCCCCAGCCCCTGCGCCCCCCGACACGGTGCGTGCCCCTCGCGCCCCCCAGCACTCCCCCCACACCGCTGCGCCCCCTCGACCCCGCGGCGCGCCCCCATATCGATCGATCGCCGACTACGCCCACCGCTCGATTTTTGCACCCCCGTATCTGACGTGTTTTTTTCGCACGGCACTCGATCGGCGGAAAATCTATCGGGGTTTTCCTTCTAGGTGCTCTGTTGAATTCTGCGTTTTCTCAATCGTGCGAATTGATCGATTTCGACTTGTGTTGCAAATTCGCTATGTGACATTATTTCGAGCGGTTTTATATCTATGTATAGGAAGATTTTATGAGTATTCGAGCTTTAAATTTTGGGTTTTAAAGCTTTGAGCTTTCGATTGATCGATGTTGTTTGAAAATTCGATCGATTTTTCTCCAAAATCGCGTAAATTTGTTGAAAATGACTTAATTTTCGTTTACAAAAATTAAACGAAGTAATGATTCATATGATACAATATCATCTGAATTATATTGTCACCGTTTTAATTATTTGAATTAAAAATTGTTCGGTTCGTTAAGTTTTAAGTATATTTCTAATCCAGTTAAAAAGCTTGGGATGTTTTTTCAATAATATTCAAAGTACGAATTGAAAAATCCGATACATTAAAGTAAATTGCTAAAAGTACCTTCATTTGTTATTATGTTATTTCAAAAATTTAAATAACTTCAAAATAACAAAATCAAAATCTAGAACTAACTACGTTTCATTATTTAACGAATCATAAATTTCTAAAATTAACGATCGCGAGTAATAAATCTTTCGGATTTTTATTTAAATTAAGCTTATGTGTCTAAACTCTGCATATGCAGCGTTTGAGTCAAATTCAAAATTATCACGTGTACCATGGAAAAAATTTACGAAACGTTAACATTTCGAAAAAATACGTTGCATTCCTTCTGAAATCTAAATACTTCTAATTAAATCATTATATTTTACTAAAATAATTTCAAATTAACTACGTACTTTGCCGAATTGCTATTTTTCATTCCGACTACACATATCTATCAAAAACTAATATTATCTTTAACAAGATAGAATCTCTCAACGCTTTAACATCGATAATTGCGCAATTCGTACAATTTTACGAGCGTACTTTGTTCAACTTTCAGAACTCGTTACTGAAATATCAACAAAGTCTCGTTATTATTACAATAATCGAAATCTTTTCCTTTACACAGAATGTGTTATTTATGTAGATTTATTCATATTCGACAAAGACACAACGCGATACCCTCCTTTAGGGTGTAATGTGTCCAATCGATAAATTAGCCTTCTGGGTGTATTGCGTATCTCGAATTGCTTAAAATGCTCGTATTTACACATTTGTATCGAATAAAAGTAGATTGCATGAATAAAGAAAAGGATTTTCCCCAAATACGTTGTAAAAATGTTCGAATCGTACAGTTTTGTGAGGAATTCTGGACACTTTTTCTGGACAAACGATGATTCTTCAAAGAAATTACTGACCCAAGAGAAAATTTTATAATAAAAATGAAACATTTTTCAAGTGTCCAGATTTTTTCAGAATAGTGTATATCGTGAAAAATTCGAATCGTACAGCTTCATACATTGAATACTTCAGTAGATTTTCGCATAAGGTCACCTTCCGAATCTCAAAGGAGACCATAGACAAAGTTTTTCTCAATATTAACCTTTTTTTGTGCGAAATAAAATATTCGACCTTCCTAGAAACTTAATCTAAGCACACTTCGAATCGCACAAAAAGATAAATTACACGCTCTAGTGTTTGGGATCCTTAACTAAGAACCCTTTGACACATTTCAGGTCGAATGAATAAATAGTCCTTTGCACACGTCGAAGTTTGGCGAAAGTTTCAGTCGGGAAACCTTTCTCTCCGTAAAACCTAGTTTCTTTGGGCTTATAAAACTTTGCGTAATTTTATTTCCTGGCCCTTCGGTTAGAAATTCGCTCTTGGACTATAATAATAATTCATCTTTATGGCGAATTTCGTCGTATAAAATCTCGCATTAGCGTTATTAACGATTGCGCAGCGTTATAGCAATTGTGGATGGTAGCTTTTCAATTCGATTCAATCGCTTTGCGCCAGTGATTCGTAACGTTTTCTTTAAATAGTCGAAAAAAAATCAATTTAAAATTCTTAAAAATAAACAATTTCAGTTTTTTTAATTGAAAATTTAATGATGGACCGTTAAATTAATTTAATTTCACGGTTCACCGGTTGCGAACCGCTGTCGAATTAATCGTCGGGTGTAATTAATTCGGCCGTTAGAATCTTGAATATTGTTCCTTCTGAATTATGAAATGATCGATTAAAAGAGATGTTAAATTGCTTAACGATTCGTGCAGTGCTTTCGTTAAAGATCGGCCAATGATCTTTTGATTTGCATTGTCTGTTGAAGTATAGATTTTTTTTTCGATTTGCTCTTTCATATTCAAATGTGTTACTGTGTTATATTTCGAATCGATTATTATGAATAAATTGATCGAAACGTAACAATACAATACAATCAATCAAAATTCAATGGAGTATAACGTGTGTATTAATGATCCGAAACTGAAAGATTTTCAACATATTTGAGGAATAAGAACCGTCTTTTTATTCAAGAATTTGGAGCAAACTTTCTTAGAGCTGTATACTTTGGTTAAATTCAGAGACGGATTATGAAGGGCTATATGCTTGCATATAAAACAAGAAAAGCAATAGTTTCTAATTAAAACGAAAATCATTCCTCCTCATAATCCATCTTTGCTTCAGACATGCATCGTGCTCCAAGTAGATTTATCATCTAATTATATAATAATTATTAAATCTGCAGTTAAGCAGCTCGAAAATACCTACGTCCACTTCAGATCCCTGAATTTTCCATTCAAATTTGCAAAGTTTTCAATTCTTGTATCTGACATATTCTCACAATTTTAATTTCTTTCTTCTACGATTTTCATTAAAACTCAATTGCCCAACAACGACGAAACGGTAACGAGCAGACATTCGCATTCGACACAAGCTGCTTTTCTTATTACACTCTAATTTGATTTTAGACACCGCCTAAAAAGATCTCCATCGGCTTTTCCACTCTCACTTCTACTGCTGCTGCTAATTTCGCCAATTTGTCTCTCCTCGTCGGAGACGAGCGAACCGTCAATTATTTCCGTAAACGCCGTTTTGTTATATCTTTCGGGAATTATCATCACATCGGGAATTCGATCCGAACGAGTTTGTTTGTGCTCTAATGAGGCTTTGTGTACGATTCGGTTCGAATTTGTCGACTTTGATCATCGGCATTTTCATACTAATCAACCTGTTGTGTAAATATTTGATTTCATTACATGGCGTTTTTGTTAATTGCGCTATTGTGGTTAGCTGTTTATCGTCGTTTTCCATTTTTATTAGTCTTGGAATATTTATTTTATTTTCTCAACTGATAAAATATGAGGAAAACTTGATGCAATCTCATTTTCTAATAATAGGTTAATGTGGTAAAATAGTTAAATGCAGTAATAAGTTTCTACCATACAATTTAATAAAATTTTGCCACCCAAATCGAACTCATATCTTTCGCAAATCACGTTTATTGAACCAATCGACAAATTTTCAATAAAACCCTATTCATAAGCGAATTTTAAACGACGAACGTCCATAATTCGATTGAGGAACTTCATTACACAATCGCTAAGCATAAGCGTATTGTACTGTGCATTCACAAAACCGCTTGTACGAAAACTCGTACGTGGATTTTCCGTTTCGATTTGTTCGATTTCGTAGAATTATAATAATGTATTTGTTCGATAATCCGTTTTGGGATTCGAATCACGCCTAATCGCTCGAAGGAAACCTATCCGGTATATTGCTCTTCCCAATTAGGGAAACGACGTGTGCTTTCGAATATATCGCTATTTTCGTATGTCGAATTGAAATTGTATTTTAATAATATTTCTATATTTGTCGTAAGGTTGTTTTATAAGAACGTTCTAACACCTCGTTCACAGCGTTCGGTTAATGAAGTCATCATTAGAGACTGTTCTGTAATCGCATAGGGATCTTCAACGTTATGAGATGGCTTCCAATTTTCGTGAATGTTCCAAAACTGGCTCACTTAGAGGTCGAGATAAATAGAATGTTGCTGCTTCTACGTATCATCATAATTAACTTCATACCTACCACGACAACCACTAAAGGGGGAAAATTCACTTAATAGTGTTTCGCGTTTTCCCAAATTGGTAATTCGTATTTAGGTCAATGCAGAACTCAAATATACTTCTTCCGATACTTAAGCTCAATGTTGATTACATTTAAAAATCTTTTTTTCGATTCCTAGAGTTGTAGAGCCTTTTCGAAATATGTACTCATTATCAGATCTGTATCTTTATCCTAATTGATGTAATTTGATTCGTATTGAATTAACACAAATCGAGTAGCTCGAAACGTATTTGCATCAAATCTTGATTTCAAGCCATCAAATCTTTCGACTGTTAACTGCATCGCTCATGAATATTAATGGTGGGCATATTTTGCAGAAGCGAAAAGAGCGCGGCCGTATCGAAGCAGGGTGCGTCCAGGTGGTCGAATCTGCGGCACTGGGCGGAGCGCCCGGAGAGGGGCTCGCCCCCCCAGACCACCCCCCGGGGTTCCCCTTCCAAGTGGGCTACAAGGCCGACCAGGGCCAAGAGTACACCCTCTACCTGATCGCGGCCAGAGAGCAGGACAGGACCGACTGGATACGAGCCATCAGAGCTGGTGAGTTTTCCTCTGTTACCATTTTTATGATGATAGGATCCATCAAATTATACAGGTACAGGAGGATACTATTGTCTTTCTTGATCTTGTGTTCGCATCTAGGCTTTTCACGCATTTATAGGAAAAAGCTGGATGCAAAAAAGTCAATGATTTCTTGCTGACAAATGAAAAACGAAAAACTTGTAATGTTCAGAGTTTGGTGTTACTACGAAGTATTGAGCTATCCAAGAGTAAGGATGGATAAATGGTGGAACTTTTTCGTTTTTCGACTAAAACCATCACCTTTCTCACTCTAGTGTTCTCATATATAAATATGAGAAAAGTCTAGATGTGAGCATTAGAACGAGAAAGTCAATAGTTTCTAGTTGAGCAAACGAAGTCGTTCTTCCGTAATATTCACCACAGATTCGGTGCTACTATAAACTATCAAACTTCGTTCAAAGTTTGATCCTGAATAGTTTCTAGTAATACCAAACCTGTGGTGATATCACAATCAACTTCATTAAGCCCTGAAGCGACATTCACATTAGACTGAAATAAACATAATATGTAGTCGCAACTAATCGGTTATGTCATTCATATAACGAATCAAAACTCGTTTAAGTCGTTCACCAAAACGATACGTGAAAATCGAATGTGCATTGCGAAAATTTTCCATTTTAAATTAACGAATCGATTTTAAAGCATTATTTCAAAGTTTATTCGTTTCGATAGAAACATTTTATTGATTCATCACGACAATTTATAAGCCGAAGTCGCTTGCGTGTCCATATTCATGCAAATTCACACTTGCACGCACTTCACAAATTATTATCATCAATCGATAAATTAAGGCGTCGCCGGCGACATTATGTCCACTTCGCAACGACCAAATTGCGCAATTATCCCCTTCTGGCTACAAAACTACACAACAAACAATTTCATATCATCGCCACAACACAATCAATCCCTCAAAGTCACGACTTCTCGTTTATCGGATGCAGAGGAATCGTCGAATTTAAGCGATTCGTTATCGGTCTTGTTCTTCGGCGAAAGACCGATTACGTGTCCGTCGAAAAAACCTTACGTCAATTGCATCGGTTGCGCCACATTTTCTTTCGCTTTCGACTGTAATTATTCGAGTGTCATTAAATCGCCATTTGTGCCACCGCAATTCGTACCGGATTTTTTCTTATTTCAACTATCGTTACGCTCGAATCGTCTTTTTTTATATCGAATCCTCAAAAGGACTTTTCCATTCGTCCTTGTCGATTCGCGGATGTAGTGCAAACATCGCTAATTACTGGGTCAGATTTCGAAAATGCTAATGCGTATATAACAGTTCGTTTTTCGCCAATGGTAGCCGACTTGCTTCGGGCTATGATCATTTTATTACTTCTCGTATATGAAAAAAAGAACCTGTCTAGTTCGGCCGGTCGAAGCAGGTTGGTTGTAATAATGCAGCGTTGTAATATAATAGATTTTTTTATATCAATTTTATCCGATGAAACTTCTCAGATCTCTTGTGGAATCAGATAAAAATAAATCTATGTGAAATTTCGGCTCGATTATGGTGTGTATGATTTTTTCATATCGAACTTTCGTGCGTCGGATTTGCAATGTAAATTGTCTTTGTTCGATCGTATCAATGCCACGTCCTGAAAAACCGGTATGTGGAGTTTTACGGTGGACGATAATTAACAGTTCGGCTGTACTTGTTGACACAATTTAATTGTTTTTGGTAATTGCCCGTTAAACGATATCGTTTCGCACGTTCGATCAGCGTGATTCGCACTTATACCGAATATGAAAATTTTAATCGACGCTATTAATATCAGAAGTTTCGAATGTTGAATTTCAACTATACAGTAGACAATTTATATTTGTATCCTATTGCGGAATTTCAAACACAACTCTATGCACAAGTACGACGACGTAGAACTTTATTACGTTCGCATTCCGCGTTGTTATTTCAAAATCGTCTCGCGCATCTTTCATCTCTGACATTCGAAAGGATGGAGCAAAGCTCTACAGGAAAAAAAAAGACAACGGAATGTTAGCAGTTTATACATTTGAGCAAAGCTCTCGACATTTATCTTCGTACGACCTTCGCGACAGTCTCCTCACGTAGCATCCTAGATTTTGACTATAATGTATAATTTTCGTTATTTTTGATTACAGTTTGTGCATCGAACAGGTCTCTCAGCGGCCGTTACCACAGCGGTCTTTGGTCGGGCAAACGTTGGACTTGCTGCAAGGCCAGCACCCGTCAGACTCCTGGCTGCGAGACCAGCTCGACCTGGGCCACTTCGTTCTGCATATATCCTAAGACGACCACCCTATCGTTGCCGTCTATACTCAGCACCGATTCTGGTTTGTGTTCGAATTTCTCGCTTTGATACTCACATGATGCTAAAAATCATGAGCTTACTCCAGAATTGTGATTGGGAACGATTTTCGTATAAACTATCTAGTTGAAAGAGAAGCGTTCTCTTTCACGATTCAATGACATTTGTATTGTTTTACCGCATGCCAATTCGCTTTTTTTATGAAGAGCGTTGAAAATAGATTATGTAGTAATTTTCGACTTAATGTCAAACGCGTATCTCAGTCACAATAAAACTAAGATTGCGATACAATACGTGGAAGCGGTTCGAGCGCTGCATAATAGCTTTTACATCACCCGACAGCGTACTCCCGAAGCTCGTACAAAAAGCAGATCCATTAAAAAAAGCTATACATAACAAAGGAGTCTAGACCAGTACATATGTATTTCCTTGACCCTCAGACCACGATTTGTGCCGTCAGAGATGCGTTTTCGAATGATTTCTCTCTATATATTATTATGATCTCGCGAGAACGTTCATCGGCGATATTCAGACCATTTCGAAACGCTCTTTGGAGCATTAAATTCACCTCCTCAATTCCACATACGCACGACGACTGAAAGAAAAGGAAGAGTGCCACTAATCAACGGCTTTCGCTCCACTTTCGGCGGAAAAATTCAAACGCTTTTCCAATTCGAGAAAAACTCATTTGCATGCCGAATCGGAATCGGCAACGGTACATTGTTTTCGTCGATACAAAACTGACTATACCGGTTCAGCTGTTTTGTGTAACCGACTATGAGTCTATGTCCTATACTTGAAATGAATACATTGGTAACTATAGTGTCCAGGAATGGATTATACTGAGGAACACTGAAGTTTATCTATTGCCTTTCTCGCTTTTGTATTCGCATCTAGTGTGAGAAAGGTAATTGATTCTAAACTAATCGTGTCCCTCCCAAAGATTTGCTCGGGTAGTTCTCATTGTTTGTTTAACTAGAAATTATTGCCTTTTTATTTAGAGCGAGAAGTAAATACTTTCTAGTGTAGAGTCTAGCTGAAAATGATGAGTGTACCCTTTTGCACTATTTCTATGCTCGTATAATCCATCCTTGGTTGTACCATTAAGAAATCATATGCAAAACAACGATGGATCATATGAAGAAATGCTTTTCGTATGTCTAGCAAGATACTATCGTCTATCTTACTCTAGTATCCGCAACTAAAGCCAATGGTTTCTAGCTGGAATGAGAAGTGTTCCCTTTTGCACTACATACTTTTGTGCTCGTATAATCCATACATCGACATCGTGTGCAAAGCAGCGATGGATTATATGAAGAAATCCTTATCGTCTGTCTAGCTAGATACTATTACCAATCTTTCTCTAGTATCCACTACTGAAGCGAAAAAAGAGTCCCCTAAAAACTTTTACCTTTCTCGCTTTAATATGCATATCTAGAGCAGGAAAGGCAACGATTTTCATCCGAAATAAAAAGCGTCCCCCCCGATATTCCATCCCCGGTATGCAGAGAGACACAGTGAAACCCATCTTAGACCGTCTCGGTCCATCGGAATCGCGTCTCACGAACGACGATATGAGAAATCGGCCGTCGTGTTTTGCTTGACGTTTTTCGTGCCGCGCCAGGTGCGGCCAACCCGCGGTCACCTATCGATTTTGCCACCGTTCGTGCGCCTAGATAGGTGTCGGATTTTGACACATAAATGTGTATTTTTATAGCCGCTTTCGCGGTGAACCCTTTCGTAGTTTTTCTGCGCCGCTTCGCCTTTTCGATATGCCATGCGGTGCCTGAAACTCGCGTGGAATTTAATATGAGCCGACTATTTTCAATGGTGCTTGTGTTGTGTGTTTGGGATGAAAATGTTCGCTGCGATTCGTTTTCTGAAAGATTTTTTTGTATCGTATTAGTAGAGGGGATGTTTTTCGATCTGGCTTGAAACCCTATTGCCTTTCTGACTCTAGCGTTTTAGGCAATAGATTATCATAAACTTCTTATTCCATTTCTGCATACAAATTTAGAGCCAAAGATATCGTTATAAGAGGGGTGCTCATCGTTTGAACCGTAATATGTCGAGAAAAACGATGAAACAAATTTCCTTTTTTTTTCCATTTATCCGATATTAAAATCGTACAAATTTAGTTTATAATAAGCTACGGATGTGGTTAGTTTATTTTTAAACACGGAATTAATTACAATGACCTCTAAAATAAACAATTTATTATTCAATTGTCAAACAAATTTTGTAATAAAATCGTATTTATCTTTATTACTCTTGAAAAATATTACTTTCCAAATAATTTGACTATTAAATCTCAATTTTTCAAAATGTGAACTTAATCACTTTGCACCGGGCGACTAATATAAGTTCGGTGCATGAAATTCTCATCGAATTTTATAATAGACTATTCGATTACGATGCTAATGACGATGAGAACACCTGACCGCGACGGCTTTCTCTTCGAGTCTCCGCTTCGGCCTCAGTCGTCGGCGAAGAAGCGCGTGCACCTCACGCTCACCTGTGTACCTCCGATAATTCAACTCCAAAACCACAATTCAAACTATCTGAACCATCTAAAGTCTTCAAAATATCAGCTGTGACACTAAAACTCGAAGGCATCCAGCAGATTCCTGGATAAAGTCGAAATAAGAACGAGCAACAGTTGCGAAACTGCAAGCGACGAACTGTTGCCACATCGGAGAAGCGGATGCGCTAATGGCGCCTTCGGTCATGACATGAACCCTCGTTGATAGTTTTGCGGTGTGGCAATTGATTTTGCCGTCTTTAGACTCGGTTTATAAGGATTCGCCAAGCTGCTGTCTCCGGAAGGCTCCGCCATGAAGGAGGACCAGCCTCCTCCTCCTGATGGGAGCAATAACAACAACAATAAACCTGAAGGAAAGGCGGTAGCCGGGTACCGCTTTTCGTTCTGGTCTTTCGCCAGCAACTTCCTTCTGTCGCAGAAAGGTATATTCTAGTAGTGCTATGTAAATAGTTGTGTTTGTGCCGGTTTTCTTCGACGATCCTCTTTGTTGTTTTATGGAAATTCGTTTCATGTCTTGAAAAGACAATTATGGCCGTTGTGTGGAGGCTTTGATTATTCTCGAATTAATTTTGAATTTCGTTTCAATCTTAGATTCGATTTTGCTGATCCTCATCGCGTAATGCCGGAAGAATCGCTCTCTGCGCCTTCGGCATACTAAGGCGATTCTAATTACTTTTGATGTCCTTCAACGTCGAACTGTTAAAAATTGTTTATTTTTTCGTTTCGATAAAAAACGTATGATCAAACATTGTCTAAATTGATTACTTATCGGAGTGCTGAGTTACTTGTTCGATTCAGTTTATGAATATTCAATTATTTTATCTCGTTTCGCGTGGCTTGCATAATCTTCGGTTAACGATATCATGTTTTTTATTTATGTTCAATATTTACTACTTATTAGTTCCTTTCACCGCACACTTGTCTGTTGCTTTTTTAACAAGTGCTTTTTTATGTGTAACGCTTGAATTAATAGATTTAATTCACTTAAGCTCTATTCTATCTTAAGTATGCTTTTCGATTTTGAAGATATGAATTGTATGTTAATCTACACACATATTTGAATTTTTCACCCACGTTTTAACCGCTCCGGCTTCTCATTGTTCTTAATTTTTTCCACCACCCACATTTTACACACAAGGTATACTAGAGAACGATTACGATGCTCTTAACCTCGTTTTTTTGGCGAAACTCTGCCTTTGAAACTACTTTTTCTCTTTTAGGAATCATTTACATTCGAGCGCACTGTATTTTTAGCCACATTCCTAAACACCGTTTTCGAATAGAAACATCAATTACGTTATCGTGTGTAGTATTCGAATGCATATTTTTCCACAGACACGCAATTTATTAACAGTTTTTTCACATTGGAAAAAAAAAGGAAAATTTCACAAACTAGCGGAATGCCGAAGAGGCTCGTTCTGCGCTTTACCTATTTACATTTCGTTTATTCTTTCGTCGAAACCGAAAACCAGTTTAGAGCTCGGCATTAAAAAGCATCGCGAAACCTCGAACCTCTAATAAATTACGTTATTTGTTTCTATTTTTTTATCATTGTGTATTCAACAACCTTCTTTTTCAACCTCTGACACCTGTGCAACGCCTCGGAGCACGCGAGCCAATTAATCACTTATCCACTTTGAATATATCTCGTGCTCGGATCGGATCTTCGCGAAGGGACGATCTTCGCAATTAAGCCGTATTATATTGCGATTTTATCGAATTAATCGCACAAAGGTCTTCGAATCTCGCACAGCATCTCTCTATATCTACGTGTGGGTAAAAACCCTGAGCGTGGGTCGCTCAGACGGGTCCTGCTAGATATGGTAATCAGATGATGTCGGATTTTAGCCGAAGTGGAAAATTTCGAATTTGAAGAAGTTTCGTTTCTATATCGGGTCGAAATTTCGTCGTAGAAGTCGATTGTGGAAACGTAGATTCATATTTTTTTATTGATTACGTTTATTGATATCCTGAAATGGATTATACTAAGGAACACTTGTATGTCTGAATAAAAACGATTGTTTTTCTTGTTTTAGAGCTCGTATCTAAATCGAGAAAAGCGATGGTTTTTAGCTAGAGTCTGACTAGAATCGAAAAAAATTTCTCCGTAAAATGCATCACAATTTTCACTGATCGCCCAATTAGTGAAATAATGATGGAAGCTATTAAAAATTGAAGATTTTTTAGATGTGGAATATCAGTAAAATTATATTCACGATTGAAGATAAAGTGAGCGAGCTCACGCAAGCAAATCAATTGATAGAAACAGTGCATGATACACGTGTTTATAATTGATAACAATTAAGCAATCATCTATTCTTCTAAATATTAGATACTAGCTTCTGTGATCTGGCATTACTCGAGACTCTATGGACTTACAGATATGTTGATTTTAAAATGTAATAACACAGAATGTTTTCATTATATCTCTGGAAATCTTCATCTTAATCGAATAAACAGTTAATGAACCTATAAGTGACATAGTTCATTATTACTTTTATACATAAACAAAATCTAAACATCATCCAATACCGTTTTGATTAATTACAATACAAACATCAAACCGAACTCCGAGCGAACATTTTCCACTCGAACCCGCACAATTCAAACATTCGACCGAACGATAAAAAAAAAGCTTATTTCAAGCATGCATCGCCACGAAACTCGACACGCTCACTCTGAACACATACATATAATATTATATCTGCATCTGGCTGCAATTACCCAATATAATCTATCATTCGAGGAATAAGCGAAGCGAAATGGTTACAAGTCACACACGTTCAGGAGAGACGTTTACCTTGGCTGTGCTTCTATGCCACTTGCAATCGCCGATTCGGTTCGATTACGTAAATTTTCGTTTTTCCATACATATTTTTTGTCTTTTGCTATAGACTTTTTTCGTTTTTCAGCAAGGCTTTCGTTGAATTTTCTCGTTCACGGTCGAACGATTGCGGCGAAGAGGGAAAAAATATGTACTCTTTCTTTGTGTTTTCGAGCGCGGGAAAGTTTCGTTCGAATCTCGAGACGTTTGTTTCGTAGGATCGGTTTGTGTCGTCTGCACAAGTCGATTCGTTCGATTTGATTATTTTTTTTCAGACTGTTTTCATGTTTGTGTGATTCTTTTTTTCGCGTCTGGCGATTCTTGAACGGTCTTCGTGTCAAACGAACTGGATTAAATTCGATTTTTATATCATTGAAATTTTTCTTAATATAAATTCATATTAAAAAATTATTCAAATGTCAAATTTTCAATTTAAAATCGTAAAAAACTTGAATTTTATTGATTTAACTAAAATGTACGCCATTATTAAAAACACTTAATTTACAATAATATTTATCGAATGCACTTGTATTACAATAAATTTAAAATTTTCATTGATTCTACGCTATTCATTTTTTAAATATAAAGGAATTTATGCATGTTTGTTTTTTTGGGTCATATACGTTTCTTTAGCGCTTATCCGATTGCTCGTATCTAGATCGAAAAACATACTAATTTCTAGCTAGAAAAGAAAAGCATTCCTCTTACACTACACCTTATATAATTTATATTCATACATTTCGATTAGACAAACATTTCGAAAACTGTTTCGCTTTATCCGTTTCGGATACGCATTTAAAACTTTTCTTCAGCTGAACCAACAACAATCCCCGTTACGAAACCATGTCAAGTGTTTTTCGTTCACGAAAGCCTCTCGTCCCATATTCCCGATCGTCGTCTAGAGCCTTTTCAAAACGTTATTAGCGAACGTGCTGGATATCAGGCCGAAGAGGATCGTCGAACCTCACTCTTCATCATATAACCCACCTTAATTAATCCGAGTTTTCGTATGAATTTTATTACCGGTCCGTGCTTCTATCGAAACGGTCAATCGGGCTAAACGAAGCCTTATCTTTTATATTCTTCGAGTATGAAATTCGTCTATCTCCGTTTTACGATTGTAGGTCTTCGTGACGTTCCGATCGGAGATGTAGTGTACTTGGTGGAATTTTCATCGTTTGTTTAACTAGAAATTATTACATTTGAACGAAAAATTAAATAATTTCTTAGTGGAAATTATGAATGTTTTCCCTGGTTCAGATGTTTTTAATAAGTTTTTTTGTAGATCTTCTTTTAAATGAGTTTTTGTGTAATCGACCGAAATTGTTTGCGCAAGCGAAGTTTAATTTGAATAAACGTTTCGCTTTTTTGTTCAAACTAAATGAGATTTATTTGGTTTCGCTCAAAGTAAATTGCAAATTAACACTGAAACAATATTCCCGAAGGAAGCTCGTCATCAATTTCAATTTCGATTCGGAAAAATGAAAAAATGCAGAAGCACTCGGCGCGCAAACCGAGTCGGTCTCGGTCTGGTGGAGGAGACGAAGCCTCCCTCTCCATTCCACCTTCAGCACCACCTCCACGCCTCAGACACTTCTTTCACCTGCTGTTGGGGTTATGCAACGTCTGCTTGCAGTCTGCACTCTTCGCCAGTTCGCTCCAGTTAGCTGAATAGTGACGTGTCATGTGCTGATCGATGGTCTATCTCTTCGTTCCTGCTTATGTCCTCTGGTAAATCTGATATGTCCTCGACGTCTTGATCTCCTAATTTGAGCTCCAGTCGTTTTGGTTGAATGTTTGCCTAGAGTTTAGTGCTTCAAGTTGTGATACTTCTGCTTTCGTTCATGCTTCGGTGCACATGGTCATAATGCCTCTTATGTCATGTTTTTTTGCAATATTTTTTCTATTGCTCAGTGTACACGGTACCGTTACTCCACTGTCGAAAATTTGCAGTCATATTCATATTTTCAATATGCTCTCAATTTTTTGATCAAAGTATATACATTATATTAATATTTTTACTGTTTTTGTTGCAGGTACTCCATCCACTCCCATCATGCCTGGCGGTGCCGCTCCCGGTACACCTTCTTCAAAACTTAAGGTATGTTCAGCATCGCATTTCAATATAAAATGCATGAAATCAAGTGTAATAATGCGATTTATTACTTCATCTTTAGGACAAGCCGGCTACTCCTCGGAACAAGGTAGTCGTTGCTCTCTATCCATTCAAAGCTATCGAAGGAGGTGATTTATCATTGGAAAAGGTGAAATTAACATATTTTTGATTATATTTGTGTTTAAAATTTTGATTTGAAAAATATATTGTATCTATTTTATTTATAGGGTGCCGAGTATGAAGTCTTAGACGATTCTCAAGAACATTGGTGGAAAGTCAAAGATCAAAATGGGTTAGTTTAAAATTCCATAATTTATATTATGGTCCCTGTAATTTTCCTAACTAATTTCTTTTTTTTTTAATCAGATCTGTAGGTTACATTCCAAGTAATTATGTTAAAGAAAAAGAATTGCTTGGACTTCAAAAATATGAGTGAGTCTTTTTTTTCTGTTTTAAAGTTTTCTATAAATTCAAATTCAGAAAGTAATTTTGTTACATTCTATTCACAGATGGTATGTTGGTGACATGTCGAGACAGAGAGCAGAATCTTTGTTGAAACAAGAAGATAAAGAAGGGTGTTTTGTAGTTCGTAATTCATCGACCAAGGGAATGTACACTTTGTCTTTATACACAAAAGTGTAAGAAAATCATATAATATATCAAATATTAATAAAACTTTCATATATTATATTAATTTTATACTTTGATGATTTCAGACCAAATCCACATTCAAAACATTATAGAATCAAAACTAATTCTCGTGGAGATTTTTATTTGTCTGACAAACATTGTTGCAATTCCGTTGCTGATCTGGTCAATTATCATAGACATAACAGTGGTGGATTGTGTTCAAGGCTGAAAACTAGTCCTTGTGATCGCCCTGCTCCAGCAACTGCGGGATTGAGTCATGGTTTGTACCCATTTTGTTAGTTCATTAGCCTTATCCACTTCATATTTTTCTTACCGCTATACTCTTTTTTTTTTTGTTTTAGATAAGTGGGAAATCGATCCATCAGAATTAGTATTACATGAGGAACTTGGTTCTGGTCAGTTTGGTGTAGTCAGACGAGGCAGGTGGAAAGGTTGCATGGATACTGCTGTGAAAATGATGAAAGAAGGTACCATGTCAGAAGACGATTTTATCGAAGAAGCTAAAGTTATGACGTACGTAATCGTTTTTTATCCATTATTTGAAGTAGCAATAATCAACATTCAAATTTCAACATAATTGGTTTTCGATATAGGAAACTCCAACATCAAAATTTAGTACAATTATATGGAGTTTGTAGTAAACATCGACCTATATTCATAGTCACTGAATATATGAAACATGGATCTTTACTGAACTATCTCAGAAGACATGAAAATACTCTTTCAGGAAACGTAGGAATGTTATTAGACATGTGCATTCAGGTAAATTTTCAAATGATTTTTCTAGTTGAAATTTATTTAATATGATTAATTTTTAACTTATTAAATAATATTTTCAGGTGTGCAAAGGGATGGCATATTTAGAAAGGCATAATTACATTCATAGAGATTTAGCTGCCCGAAACTGTCTCGTCGGTTGGGAGAACGTAGTCAAAGTCGCTGATTTCGGATTGGCAAGATATGTGTTGGACGATCAATATACAAGTTCTGGAGGCACCAAATTTCCTATTAAATGGGCTCCGCCTGAAGTACTTAACTATACTCTGTTTTCTTCTAAATCTGATGTATGGGCATATGGTAAGTAGGATGAATAAGTATAATATAATAGTTTGATTTTGATATTTCTTGTTTAGCATTAAAATCTTATCCGTAATTTAGGTGTCTTGATGTGGGAAGTGTTCACTTGTGGTAAAATGCCTTATGGTAGATTGAAAAATACAGAAGTCGTTGAACGCGTTCAGCGGGGTATTGTTCTTGAAAAGCCTAAATGGTGCTTTAAAGAAGCATATGAGGTTTGTTTGAATCATGTTTTTTTTTTTCCAATTGTGTTCTTCAATATCAATTTATTTATGTTTTGTATGTTTTTTCAGGTAATGAGAAAATGTTGGTCACCCACACCTGAAGAAAGACCATCCTTTAGAGTTCTCAAAGAACAGTTGATCGTCATCTCTCAAGGATTACTCGCTGACTGACTGCCAGCTTCGCGTAATTCAGCTTCCTCTCATGATACAACCCCCATAAGAGAAACATCATCAAAATACAGAGACGATTGTCATCATGATATCGCCACAAATTATAACAAACAATATATGTTCAAGCACAGAGAAGAGAGTCATCCTCATGATACACCAATAGCTCACACAAAGCAAACATCACAAAAATACAAGGAAGAAGGTCATTCCAACGACAGTGGAATCCTGAATCCGAAACATTCATTTCCTAAATACAAAGACGATAGTCATTCTTTCAATTCGAATCACACAAACTCCAAGGACTCTAAATACAAAGATGATTGCCAATCTCTCGACACACTCTCCAGAAGTCATAGAGAAACATTGCTCCGTTTATTGAAACAGTATTCCAACGAATCTGTCTTGCTCAGAGAACTAGTCACCCATTGTCTTATCGAAAAGGGCAATGGAAACACGGCGTATCAGTCTGGTCAAACGCCAGCTAGCAGTAAATTGATCAGCGCTTCAAATAACTCACAACCACAATCACCTCCGCGCACAACTCTACCGCGAACTAAAAAAAATAGTAGCAACGCAACAAAGGACTCTTGTGATGTGTGTATATCGTCGTCCCGTCAGCCTCCTTGGCTTCTCGATGTGTGCAAGCTGATAGCGGAAAATGCCAAAAAGAAATGATACACTACCATAAGTCCTTAGTTTTCTTTTTATACACAATCTGAAATTTTTGCTAAATATGTATTTTGATTAAATGTTTGTTGATTCCATTGTGTATTTGTAATTAATTGTTTAGATCTTTGTATGTATATATTGATGTGATTAATTGTCATTCGTTAGTTATGTTTTTTTACCATTTTACATACTATTTTATATTTTAATAATCATATCAGAATTCTTTTTGATAATGAAATGTATATTGACATGTTATCAATCAATTTGGTAGTTAATCTCATAGCTGCTTAGCAGTTTGAAATGTATTCAAAAATTATTCCTTTTATTCATATAATTGACGTTAATTTCAAAAGAAAAATACAAAAAAAATTAAAATATTTATTATGTAGAACATCTATATGGACCATTCAATATTCTTATCTTATTTAAAATACGTGTAAAAAGTCTATGATCTTGCTGATAACCTTGTATGTATTTCTTATATACCTTTGCATGTTACGTGTTCTTATAAAACCGTTGAGTATTTATTCAATACATATTCTCAACTTTTTTTATATTGTATAGCAGCTCGATGAATTCATACGCGGGCCTATTCGAATGGCATGAAGCTTAATCGGTAACTGTGATTGGTAAAGCAGGGTTATGAGAAGTTAACAGTGGGATTAGTTAATTGTGGAATCTTGTCAACACAATATCTAATTACATATGAACGAATAATATACCGATAGAACAATAATTTTTCACAAATTGCACAAGGAAAACATTTTAAATTTGATATGTGCCAAATTTTAATGTTTGACATCTTAAGATTTTTTTTCTTGAAGTAATTTTATAATGAAAAAAAATATTGAATGATCTTTTTCAACATTTTCAAATATCTTGTAATTGCATTATGTGAATGTAGACGTTACATTATACATCATTAGATCACATAACTTTGTCAATTTTTTTCAAATACAAAACTGGTCAATGAAAATGTTGAAGTCGCGGATCTAGAATGTTTTTTAATGCTTAATTTTCTATGGTTTATTTCTAACTATATATTTTGTATGTAGCTCATAAAATTCATATTCAAGACTGGTTTCGACTTGCATTTTATTTTATAATAAAATATATACTCAAATAATTAAGATTTGGAGGTTCTTTTTGTTTGTTTCTTCTTTTTGTAATTTTTATACATTTATATTTAAATAAGATCCTGACAGGGTAATTATGGATTTTAAGCTATTTGGAATTAAATTGTCTTTTCACTGTTCTTTTGTAGATTGAAAAAAACCATTCCACTTTGTGTATGTATTGAAATATTCCACGTTTGTTTAATGAATCTCAACACGACAAATGAAAAGTACATCTAAAGTCTCCAATTGAAGTTTGAATTTAAAGTTGATGTAATTTTAGTTTTAATAAAGAGTTAATATTATAACTTAGTGAAGTAATTTCTCCATATAATAATCTCAACATTTTCATTAATCAAATACTCATGTAGCCATGCATTTTCTATGTGTAATAGAACCGTGAATCGGTGAATTCCTAATTATTATTTTTTTTTATGTGTAGAAGTGTGTTTACTATTCTTATTGCATGTATGATGTATTGCATTATATACTCAATTTTGACGAAAAACAGCCATTATAGATTATATTAGTTATTCGTATAAGATATATTTACCTAATATTTGCATATTTTTATGTTTTAAGTCTCAATTATACCAATTGTTTGTGTCATTTGCTATAGATCACATAATTATTACCTTAATTGATATATTTTCTGTTTATCCCGTAGTTTAGACTTTTCGGAATTGATATAAAAATACATTTACTTCTTATGGATTTTCTTCAGGTAATAATTTATTATCCGTACATCGTATATCTAGTGAAGATAAGTGCTTTTAAAATACTAATTCTGTTGAATTTACATTTATAATCCTTTTATGAAAAATAGCCGTGGAAGGAAATCAAGAGCATAAATGGCCGTGAATAATTAGCATTACTCAGTTTACATTTAAATGCGCATATTGTGATTTAGTTTATAAATTTTTATGATCATTATTATAAGCATGTATAGAAATGTTACTTTATAATTCGTTGAAAGGAAAATTTTTAGCGACTTAACTATAATTTGTGTGACTAAAAAAAATGTTTCCAATATAAATTACATATATATATATTAATTGTTACATTCCATATTTACTATATTAAATATGTATATGTATTACCAAACATATTTATGAAATGGTGCTTGTCGCATTTGGAATTTGATTTTAAACAGTTGAAATATTTTACTATTCATATAAAAAAACACAAGAGTTAACCATTTTGATTCAGTAATTTTTAGTATTTATTGTGTGCTTTTCAAGACAAAAATAAATATAAACTTTAAATAAAGTAATACAAACATAAAATTATTATTTTTTATTTATCACTCTCAAATAAATAGACGGAAATGAAGTACATATGTAGTAAGAATAAATAAATCGTCTAAATCTACCAGTTTACTGACAATGAGATATTCCAACATTAAAATAAAAATAAAAGATGAATGTAATTTTCATAAGAACAATATTCATTGCAAAACTATTTACAATGCGGTGATTTTTCATATATAAGAATATCAATAAAATCTATTAATCGTTTAATCGTTAAATAACTGGATATTTAGTTTGTCTTTTCGAGTTAATCTCACAAAACGACTAGATATGGAATATGAAAAAAGTTTGAACGATTACGTAGAGATTTTCACATTATTGGAGCAAAAACTTAAACAATATTAAATAAATCAAAATTATAAAACATTAACAAAAATATTATCATAATCCACAATTGCAATATTAGGAATGTTAGTTAATCACTAAATATACATTAATCGAATTCGGATTTGTACAGTTAAATAGCACCTACATATCTATAGGTAATATATCAGGTATCAAGTGATCACATAGTTCCATCTCTGAACCAACGAACAAAACTTTACTCGATGTGTTTTCATCCAACCTGGAAATATTTTTGTCAAAATTAACATTATAATCTTTGAAATATTTAAAAAAAATAAAACTTATCGTTCGCCGACCATCCTTTGATGATTGTCCAACAACCGGAGAAAATAGTCGGTGAGTTTACAATGAGACAAACGCCGAGTCTCTCCGGATAGTGACGACTGAGCAGCCAAATCAAATTTTTGATAACTTGATAATCCATGCAACTCATACTGAAGTTGGCAAGATCGAACACGATGCACAGATTATCTACTACTTCTTCGAAACATTTTTTACATGCTTCTTCCTGAAATGATACATGAATTTTTTAAATTCAATTCAATCATGAACTATCTATAATAAAATACAACATACTAAGCAGTAAACGATGAACTTGGTGAGTTCGTCGATGTTACGATCATTTGCGTTGTGATTTCTGGCAGGAATATAAATGACGGGTCTTCCATTCATATCTCTGTGTCTCAAAACTCTTCCTTTGTTTCCCAAAATATGCTTCTTCACTTCTTCGGACTCCTCGGTTAGCTCAGCGACTCCGTATTCTTTCCGCCATTTATTAGTCTTCAATATAGCCTGGTAAGAGTAAAAACAAATTGAGTTAATTTATTCATTATGTCACTCACAAACATATATTTTAGACTTTAGACTTGATTAATCTATGACCCCGAGTCACCAAATTAACTATTTGATAATTTTGAAAAACTAATTTGAGTACTTAACTGCAAATATTTTATTTGAGAATATGTAATTATATTTTACAATTTTAAATTGTGGTTAATTGAGGACTGATTTAATAATAAATATGATACGTGAAAATAATCACCGACTCAAATAGATTTCTTAACACTAATAGTCCTTATCTTGCTAAGGAAAAATATTTGATTTCAAAACCTCGATAATAAGTTGAGTCCATATGAAAAAATATAAAAAAATGTTTACATAGAGTTAAATATGTAATTTGTAAGAAATAAATATTTTCTCGATGAAAAAAACTCTAACCTAACCTAAATGTTTGCTTCTATATTGAAAGATGAAATAGTTAAATGAGAATGATAAAACATGGAAGTTTCGTAATTAAATATTAATTTACGAAATCTACATCAGAGACTATAGATGTCAGTAAATAAAAACGAATATGTCTGACATCCTAAATCAAACATGCAAATTGAAAATGATTAGTGATCAAAATGCTGATCCTGCGTTGAAAAGAGTAGCCGAGACTAGTTCTAGACGCGAATCGAATCCGACGAAAACGAAAAATCACTATGCAAACAAGTAACATATGGCGATCATGAATGAGGAAAACGCCGCAATTACCTGAAACGCTTTATCGACATCCTTGAAGGCACGGAGATAACGCTTCAGCGAAAAATCGTTATGATACTGCGAAGGATCCGCGTCGACTATGAGCTTCATGCGCGACTTCAACTCTCGAAGGTCCTCCTCGCTGGCCATCTTTTATCCTCACTGCTGAACTCGAAACACTTGGCCGGAAGCGGGTCGCAGGAAGCGGAAGTGGCGGACGCTAGGCTACGACGCTGACCGGATGCGGAAGACGAGACACTTCCGACTCTTCTACGAGAACCTCCGATGGGCCGTGGTGCATAACCTCGAGCGAAAGCGATCCGCTACGCTCTACTACTGCTAGCTGTCACTTTGGCATTTAAAGCGGTCGGTTCGCGAACGCGGGGCATGTTGAGTTCGCGAACGCGCTAATTATAATATTTTACACTTTTTATTTCAATTTTATGTTTTTATTACTGTTTTAAAATAACGTTTTTTTATATTTAAATTATCAGTCTATTTGTTTTTCATTAAATAAAAAAAATGATTGTTTTTCCCGGATATTGAACAAGTTATTGCCGCCATTAAGAAAAATGCCTTTATCAGTTTATAAAATGAAATTTGTATTTTTTTTCCCACAGGTTTTAAACTAGTTCCATAAACATATTTTCATTAATTTATACTTACTATCTATTAAACGAGAGAGCTATAAAAGGATTTTTTCATAATATCTGAAATGAAATACTTTTCAGAGACTTTTTCAGCTTTACCTTTTTTTTTACACAACTATTTGAATCTGATCTCCATAATATCAAATGAAATTTGTGAAAATATATATTGATCGCTTGGTGCATTTCGTCCATTATGCTTTGCTTTTGCTATCGCTTTAAGATCAGATCTTTCAACCGATTGTCAAGCTACTTACAATTAAATTTTATGTATGATTAAAGGAAAAAAATCAATTCAAACTCTCCACTCGAAACTCAATCTCTGTCCAATTACACAAAAGAAACAATCGCAGCATCCCTTTGAGATGTAAAATCGCAATTCGCAAAAGCGGGGCGAACGTACAATAATAATAGAAGGGCCACCGTCCCTAATCAAACGTCATGGGGCAATTTAATATTCGAATGTGTGCAACATGGGGCTGTATAAATCACGCGACGAAACCGCTAACCGAACCTTGGGGAGACATAACTTACCACCAAATGTATTTCGTTACGACTGCGAAAGTTCAATGGCTAAATCGATGCTTTGGATCGTGCTGAGAGATGCCAGTTTGTAATTTAGGGACGATGTTCCAAATTGTAAATTGTGCTTGCACTTGTTAATTTGTTACGAAGAAGATGGCCATCGTTCTTTGTATGATCGATTATACAAGTATGATGGATTAAATCGAGCAGAGAGATACGAGCTTTGAAGATATTTCATTCCGAATTATTAATTGGACTAATTTGTATGTGTAAAAGGTTTTCGTCAATAATTTCTTTACCAATAGTCAATAATACATACTTTACTAATAGTCAATAAAATAAAATGATCATATCGATATATTTCAAAACACGTTAATATACTCATCAAAACATTCATACACCAACATATTTACCTATTGTTTTCCTTTAATAACGATTGGATATTCTTTTAGGATCAATTTTTCAAGCAATATGATTTCCTATCAACGATAAAATGTTATATTAACAAATTAATCAGGAAAGGCACATAAATACTGAATCAAAATTCATAATCAAGCATTGAATTTGTTAAATTTTAATGAAATAAAATTATTATTTTGATAATAAATTAATGAATTTAGATAACACTTTATTAAGTTGGTCGCTTTAATTAGAAGGTGACTCTTTATACATATTTACATCATTCTTTGTCTATCGAGATCAAAATGAGTAAGGTACGCACCGACAATCTTGTACATGTACACAAATTCGTATCTTTTCACTCCAAAAGTCATAAAATAATAAAAGTATTAAGTTCGTTTGACGATCAAAAGCAAGACGACGATGATAATGGAACTCCATGTCGATAATATTTACGATTTTCAAAAAAAAAATGGGTTTTTCACAATTTTATCGAATAATTTTCTCTGTTATTTGTGTGCCTCAATTTTTTGCATTCGAAAACCAATATTATTAATTAAAAATTGAGATCTTTCAAAATGTCAAATGGTTTTCATTAAATGGTCGCATTCTTTTTTTTTTAATTCTAATGACTTAATATTAATTCAAAAAATTGTAAATTAAAAATTGTGAGCTTTTAAAACGCCGGATAGTTCTCATTAAATGCTCGCATTCTTTAGTTTATTTTTTAAATCCTGACCACTTAATATTTATCCAAGAGAATACTGAAAATTGTTGTATTCAATAGTTATTTTTTTCTAAGATCCCTTTACCTTCTAGGAAATTACTCAATAGAAATCGGCAAAGTCAAATGAAAATTCGGGTTGAAAATACATACCCGATATAAAAAAAGATAAAGTCATCAAAAAAATTGTATTATATTTCTATGTTACCATGAAAATATACAATCACTAGTGATTATATGGTGAATACGTTTTTCATACTAGTAAAAATGTATTCAAATGAGAATTTACATATCAATAATGAAATATTTTCATGACTTATTAATTTTCGCTTTAGTTATATTAAAATTTCACACTAAATTTTGGAAATTACATGAATACATGCCATCCAATACTACTAAAGCTTTTTCGATAGTGAACATATCTTACAATTAATTACATTTCTTTCGAAATTGCTTTCAAACTGAAATCATGTTTTGTGCAAATAGCACTTAACATTGTCATAAATAATTTAGAAACAGATAATAATACAATCCGATCAATCGCTTAACATAATGTGTACATTTTTTAGTACCCATTTCCGCAGACGAGTCCAGATTTGTGCGACGTCGTGTGATTTATAACCTTTTGGTGTTTGATAAATAGTTAAACTTTATAGTTGAGTTATTATGTCGTAAAGTCATATATTAAAATTTATTATTATATCACACAGAAACTGAATTTTATCATTGTTTTCAAATTATTTTTACACGCGACGACCGCTTGTTTTTCATCTCCCAAAATCGTAAGTTTTTGCGCAAATTCGAAATCTTATTGTTCATGCAAAATTTGCGTAACATTTCCATGTTCAAAACATGCGTAATCCACATTTTCATTAATTGGATTACGTATTGTTCATGTTATCAAACACGTTTCGTCAATTTCTAAATTGATGAAACTAGATACCATTTTTTTCTCGTATACGAATGGGATTTTTTTTCTAATTTGTTCGAAAATGGAAATGTAAAACGTGCTCAAATTGAAATATCCTTCCTAAAGGATATTTTTTTGGATTTCAAAGGTGCCGCAGTGTTTGAGCGGTAATGTTTGGCATTAGAGCGTTCTCACTAAAGAAAAATGTAAATAAAAAATCTTCCAGGTCAGTTAAATCGTCCCCGTGTTTGAAATCCGTTTGGATGTTATAATTCAATAACAATTTCGGCATATTTACATTGTGCAGCTTTCTCGTTGATTTTTTTCGTCATGGTGTGGGAAGGTTTGTTTCGAGTTTCTCATTTTAGAGATTTTGGTCGATTGATTTTGATTTTTATGTTCATAAATAAAAATATTTGAAAAGAAATACTAATTATAAAATTATCAATGTGGTCTACACATATAAAAAAATGATTGAATCGATTAAATCAATTGATTCATTATTTTCGAAAGCAATAAAAACTTAATAATTTAAATTGATTTCCGGTACCTAATTACCTTGATTATAAATTATTTCAATATATGATTATCAACAATACGATAATTTTTTTGTAAAACACATATTATAGAAATGCGTGTATTATTTAAAAAATAAAAATCAAATATTATCAAAATAGAACAATTCAATTATTTTTTGAAATGACCATAAATTTCAGTTGTAAAACATCCATTTTAATTGATTCAGTATTAAAATTAAAATCAACATTAAGAAAAAAAATCATTGCATGAAAAAATCGCATTCAATTAAGAAAACAGTTTCTCGTAATAATTGCACACAATTTTATTAAAACTACCCTATCATATTTGAACACACTAAAAAATGAAAAATTATTTTACGACTTTTACAAAATTCCATAAATTATTCGAAACATTGAAAAACAATTAAAAATTAACCTTTCGACAATATTCTGAGTTTTTTTTTTTCAACATTTTCATTATTACACCTAATTCGAACAATCGAAAAAGTAACATAACCCCAAAATTCGCACGAATTCCTACAAATTTCTCCAACAGGAAAACGAGCCTATTCCGCACACTCCGTCGATTAATTTGCACAATTTTAATTCGAAAAACACCAACACACACCCGCGCTCGAAATCGTTTATATCTCCCGCCTCCGCTTTATCCGCGGCTCGATCGTAAATTATTCCAATGGTCGTTTTAATTTGGCCATAATACGCCGCGAGTCTAGTTGAATTATAATCGAGCGGATAACGGCGAACGGCGCGCTCCGATTGGTCGAGCGGAGCCATTGTTACTTGAGCCCCGCCCACTGAGCCCCGCCCCTTCGCACTTAGCTCCGCCCATTGGTCCTTTTCGCTTCGCGTACCGACTTCGAAACAGTCACGCCGTAGACGCGATACGAGCACTACACGTTGTAACGAGACGATGCGAATTAAACGCGTTTCGCGTAATTAATTAAAGATCGATTATGGTGGCGTAATTTAGAGCAGTTTGGAGACAGTTTTGTTTGGTCGTATTATGGTGTCTTATTACAACCCGCTCGGCATGTATCAGAAGGGCGGAGGCGCCGCGTGCGGGCACGCGGGCTGGTACCAGCCGCCCCTGCTGGAAGAGGGCGTCGGGTGGGCGCCCCCGGCCCCCTGGCAGGGCGGGGAGTGGGCGCCGCCCCCGAGGGCCCCCAGCGCCTCCGCCTCGCCGGCCCCCAGAGCCTCCCCGGGACCCAGGGCTCCGCCGCCGGCCCCGTCCAGGAGCCCCTACGAGTGGATGAAGAAGCCCAGCTACCAGAGCCAGCCGAATCCAGGTGAATTTTATTCATTCGACTTTTCGTTGCGTTTTAAAGTGTCGTTCTGGTTCATATTGAAGACTCCACATCGCAACTAATTAGTGTGCAATCGTCTAATACAGCTTCATACATTTCGTTGGTAACCACAACAATAGTTGCGGTGTGGTGTTTTCAGGATGTACTAGATATAACTTGTATTATTAAATAAGGGATTATACTGGGTCATAACCATTTTCTGCAAAAGCGTAAGGGGTTAGATGCAATCATTAGAGCAAATAAAGCAACAATCTCTAGCTGACGTTTATATAATCCATTCCTAGTCACATTCATGCACTCGTTTTGCATTCTATCCATCAAGTTCCATCTCAAACATTATATTTTTATCCAGATAAATATGAAATAGAATGTATGAGACGTAGCACAATATATTAGATGACTGACAGAATGTAAAAAAGAGTGTGAACGCGGCTTTAGTCTTTCAAATACTCTAATGACGGGGAAACACTTTAAAACGCGTTATTGAATATGTATGTTGTTGTATAAGGCTTTTGTTTTATTTTGTGCATGCTGCATGTTTTGAATTTTGAACTATGTATTTTTGATTAAGAAAAAAAAGTCCAATGAAAAATTTATATGAAATATGTATTTCATTTTGAGGGTGGAAAAAATGTTTAGCACATACCTACACAATGGGTTAACATTTGCATATGTTTTTATTTTGAAGTCATCATGGGTTAATATGATAAACATAGGATTTTTAATTATGTTTGTGTTTTGTTTTTAAGCAAAGATGTATAATGTTTTAAAAAATCCATTGTAGATTTGTTAAAAAAAAATAATTAAATAAAAAACTAACAGAAACAATGTTTTCATTGTAGTCACATTTATATTTTTAAAATTATATTAATTCAAATCCAATATTAATTTTTCTACATTGTATACTTTCATAATCTCAATTTTAAATCGTTCAAAATGTTAATATTTTTTTGTGTCACAAAATAATTGTTTATTTCTAAATCAAATTTTACTCCAGTCTAAAGAAATTCATTTGTGATTGATGTCAATTAAATTTTATCACTAAAAATGTTAAACAGTGATAAATGTCATATCACTTCCTTACAGCTGTAATAATCCACGTGTAAACATTACATCCTGCATAATATGTATTTAAAATACCGCTATAAAACCTAAATATGTTTTCAATAGATATTACTAGATATTAGACATTATACCTACTTTGAAACAGTTTAATCTCGAAGTATTTTGAATACGAACACGAACAAAAAATCAGGTAAACTGTTGACCATATTTCCTAACAACAATATCATCAACCGGCGGGAAGCCAAAAGCCTTCACTAAAGCCGATTACAATTCAAACAAGTACATTTACTACAAAAAGATACACACAAATGCTTCATTAAAATCGCTAGATTTAGCAAATGGACACGGCTGACATTTCCCTGTTGTGATTTTTAAAACTGTATAAATATCCGATGTAATCTTCAATCAAAATTATGTTATCGTCTGCCGCAAAACTGCTTTCGGTCGAGATTTTATTAAAATTTATTGACTGTAGAGTACAATTATAAATATTATTTTAGTCGGGTACTTAAATGAGTTATGAACTGCATTGTGTACAATGGTTTCTAAACTTTATTTTGGCAATAAAGCACTAAAAAATATATATCAATGTGTCATACTACCATCTCGAAAATTTATCTTTGTTACTTCATACGCATGGCATGATTTAAAAAAAAATCAATGAAAGATTGATCTTACGATCAGACTTAAATTTGACAATTCGAAAATTGATAAAATTTCAGCTTAGTTCAATTAAACTATTTCGAAAGAAGCGTTTATCGAAATAAATACGAAAGCCATTTCTACCAGCGAACACAGGTAGATTTCGATATTAAATGTTAACCATAATCCAAATAAGTAATAATCGACTTTCGTGAAAAGCTAATAATTGAAAATCAATTAATAAAGAAAATAGCTATAACATGAACAGATTTTTTCGAAAAAAAATACATTACACAATTCGGTTCAAAATGTCAGTATTTTAGCGATAAAAAGTGTTTGGATTGTTTCAAATCGAGAAATATAGCAACATATAATACGTATGCGAAATTGCTTCATTTATTTGATTAAATAAAAATCTAACAAAGTTACATTCACTGACTTATAGAGTATGAAACAATTTCTAAGATGAGAGTTTTCAATTTTGAATTCAAGATAAATCTTTCTATATTAAAAAATCATCAGGCTGTTATCAATCTGAATCGAGATACAATTAAAAGTTATTCTGTGTATTTTCACTGTGGGTGGGAACGTTTTTACCTATCCTCCATTTACAACGAAAAGCTCAGATCTAATCTAAAAACCGGGCACATTCAAACGTTGCGAACAATCAGATTTCATCACGCAAAAGCAAATTCAACTCACACTCGTACACACAATAAAATATTCGTGCAAATAGTGAAAAAGTATTTTTTTCGTTCGCACTATTTTCATGCGCGAGCGTTATCGCGAGCTGTGTTGAAACGAGCCTTTATTGAAACGGCGTTGTTCTGCTTTTAATCTCTGCTCAAACATTCATCACGAGTTGGTCGATTGTCAAAGTGGGTGTCGGCACCCCTTTTTCCCCCCTTCGGACAGTTTGAGAGTCTCTGGTTTCGTCTCGGAATGGTTATTGCCCGCAATAAAATTCTCCGCGACACGCTCCGGACTTTGAGTGCATCGTTGCATCTGAACTATGCATGCGGACAGTATGCGAAAATGCGTTTTAATTCTGATCGAGGCTTTATTTTATGGCCATTATCGTTCGGGGTATATGTGTGGGTTTTTGTTTCTCGTTTAAGGGTTTTCGGCTTATCTTTTGTGAGGCGTCGTCTCGGGAAAATCGTCTGGGCGTATCCTCGATAAGGACAATTACGAGTGTTCTTTGTTGAGATTATTATTTTTTTCGTTGTTTATTTATAGTTTATCTAATTATATCGATTTTGATTGTCTTTGAGTTACATAAACGTAAATAATACATATAAAATGTTGGAATATTCAATGAGTTCATTTTCAACATTCAATTCGAGGCATTAAAAATAAGAACAATGAAAATTGCATTTGAAAACGATTGATGTCATCGTGATGAAAACGTCGAATGAAATGTTTTTTTTTTTAATCGATTCGAATAAGCATTAAATATATTACTTTCAATGGTCTAGGAGCTAATCACTCCTAACAGAAATAACTCATTATTACGAAACCGCTGAAAAACTACGACTCTGGTCCGATCTAGACTGTAGTGGCTTTAAAAAAAACTTTCAATTGGCTTCAAAAATGATATTGCTCAACACATTAAGCTGATTTTGAAGCAAAATATCTATCAATACTTATTAAATTACATCATGTGTGTAGGTCATGCTTAATATGTTTACTACGTCTTAGCACGCCTAAATCACTTCGTCAAATGTCAGACATTACAAATCCTATTGATTGTGAAATGTAAAATTGCAGAAACCTTTTCAGATATGCACACAATGACTAAAAAGTTTCATCGTGATCAGATTAACGAATAAGGATGCTATGTATAAGGAACAGACATACATTCATTTTTATTTACGTAGATTATATTATTGTTAATTTAAATAATTAATCGAAATGAAAAATATTGCGTTATTTATTAATGAAATTATTAAAACTGTTTTAGTCATAGAGCACGCGTTCTTCGCGGATGTTTGATGTATAATATTTTTGCCGCCCCGTACTATTTACACGGGGCCAGTACAATTTGATAACAATATTTGATAATTAAACACTCAAATCTCCGAGAAATCTCCATCTCACGATAAATATAATACATTTAAATAGAATATCTCGTCGTGTCCTACATGTGAGTGACTTTATCTATTTTTTTCAGGCTCTAGAACCCATTCTGTTTACGTTTGTGTACGAAGACGAGAGACAACCTTATGAAACTTTTCATATTTGAATTGTCGTTTCGGTTTCGTGTGCATTTCAATGTTTAGTTTTGAAAATTCGTTGTTCGTTTTGAAGATCTCTGATTCATTATGGCGCGTATCAATCGCTGGAAAAATATAACTTGATTACAATGAAGTGTTCTTAGAAAAATATTTAACATTTCAAGATTATTGCGGAGCAATTAACGTCACAATGTGAGATAACTAAATATTTAAATATATACCTACTATATATAATATTTTCAGAATATATAATGACTAAAATCTATACTGAAATTTTAGATGAAGTATCCTAAAAGGTACTATGAGTAAAGATAGTTGAATAAAAGCTCTGATTTTCTTTTTTTTTCAATTTGAATTCTACTTATTAATATGTATGTAGTTTTGAATATTAATAACAATTAAATTGTTATGTAAATTTACTCTATTTATGTAGAACTAACCATTATTAGTTTGGAATTTTCTTTTCTGTTATTTTTCTTTAAATTATATTCTGATCTTTACTTTCTTAGCAAGATGAAGTCTATTTATGTAGAACTAACAATTATTAGTTTGGAATTTTCTTTTCTGTCCTTTTTCTTTAAATTATTTTGTGATCTTTATTTTCTTCATTGTAGCATTGTCACAGTGGACCGATTTTCTAAGCTGGCAATCTAAGCAGTTAGATAAACAGAATACAACTATGACCGTCTTACGAGTAAAAGAGGAAGATTTCACCCCCGCTTGGACAAAATCGATATCATCAGGTATCGATCTAAATCTAAAATTGACAACAGTAAATTGAATCCAAGCACAATATCGTCAAATGCAAATTGTATCAAAAGTCAATACATTTGCTGAACGACAGTGCGAAAGTTCCACGTGAAATGATCCCATATTCAAAATCCCTTGTAGACTGTGACATTTCTAAAATGATTCTTCCTTTCTTCTGATTATTTATAAATTTCAGTAGTTAGATTATTATTTATTTTCGTTAATATTAAGAAACGTGCGATCGATCAAACGAAATATCATCGGCAAATGTGTGCGTTAAATCCGTATAGAAATCAAATATTCGTCGAAATTCTAAGGATTCTGTATAAAATAAGTACATTTTTGATTCAAAAGTTAATTCTACATGGTTCTGTTTATGATCTCTGTTCTAGTTACTGCACTAACGTCCTCTCCTTCACTGCTAGACTTTACTCAAGTGGATCCAAGCGGTATGAATAATAAGAAATAAAATGCTATTTCGTAATGTGTTTGCTGATTATGTTGGTCGATTTTCATTTCCTAGTCGTATATTATATGATTTCAGCTGAATTTTTTGAAATCAATGTGACAGCATGCTATTTTTTTATATCGAAAATTGCGTTTGCATGTCGTTCATTGTTCGCATAATACTACTGTCATAGTTTTATGCAATAGATATTGAATGAGTTCAAGTAGTTTGCTTCGATCGATCTGCTTGTCATTGAAATGTATTTTTATATCGTACTTGACGATAAAGTTTGCGCAATTGTTTAGAGTATGTTTATCGCATTTTTTAATTTTATATTATTTTTTTTTTATTATTTTCATTTAATTAAATGCGTGATAGTTCGAAGTTTAAATTTAACAACCGTATAAAAATAAATTTGTATAAAAAAGTATTAATAAACCACTTTATTCTCTTTAAGTACTGAAATAAAATATGAGGTGCTTATGATGAAATTAATTATAATTGATAAAAAAACTTCATTATAATGTCATTAATTTTAAGTAAAAATTGCATAAAAATTTTAGTATGAAAAACCATTTTATAGTAGCATAAAAGTCTAAATTATCACTAATAAAAAAATCTTTATTTTAAAATTTATATCATGAAAATTGCGCAATCATTTCAATATTATCAATATTTGAATCGTGACTTTTAAACGTGACACATTATATCAACAATCTAATTTTCCATTTTCAAGAGTTTTTATTCATTTTTTTTAATAATTATTCTAGAAACTGGCCACATTTCGCTATGCAATTTAAAAAATTGGAAATTAATCCAAGTTGCTAAAAATATAAAGAACCGGTATGCCCTTTGATCGATAATGGCGCCGAATAGCATCACGAATCCTCATTATCGAACTTGCGAGAATTTACAACAACCGGGGCCAATTTATACACCTACCTTCTATGGCATCTTTTCCAATACTACCTATATCACATTCTTACTCAATCAGAAAAAAACTGTGGGCTGAACAATCGATTTTTGTTATAGAAATTATTCAAAAATTACTTTTCTAAAAAAACGAATTTCGTATCATATAACTTTACGTATATAAGCACTTATATTGGGCCACATTTCTGTAAACTATCATAATATATTTTCATTATTTTTAATTATTGTAGAATTAAAAGTAGTGTTTAAGTATTATTTTCAACTGCGAACATAAACGTAAAACATTAAGGGTCGATCTTATCACCTCTGGTTTAAGAATAAAACGATTTTAAACTGCAACTGGTTCTCCAACTCCAAACTGTCAAAATCTGGGGAAAAGAGATGGATGTATGTATTTTCGTACGAACTGTAGTATGTCTTGTCTATTTCAACGTCTGATTTGACAGCTCATAGTTGTAGTTTAAATTCGTTTTATTCTCAAACCAGAGTTGAAAAAAGCTACCAGAAATATCTCGGAAAGAAAGAAATCTTACCATTATCATAATCAAGTACAAAATTAGTCACATCAATCTAATTAACTATGTAAAAATCGAATGAAAATCGTCACGATTCGACTCTGGATGCGCGCGGCGGCCATCTTAACAACGCGCCCCCAAGATGGCCGCCCGTTGCACATGCACCGTGAAAACTTTTCCATCCCACGTTACCAACGATCGTGAACACACACACACACACGTCCGAGGTGTTATTAAGGCTTATAAAATAATGCAAGCAATAAAAATGCGGCAGTCACGCACGCCTCCCCCCGTCATTAGCCGCCATTTTCGATTCGGAAAGAAACCGGCGCGTGTGCCCTCGTTCGCCATTTCGAATTAAATAAAAATACATATACATATATAAAGAGGTGCTTATTTTCATTTTTTGTTTCCCTCCGCGAGTAATATTTGCGTACGTGCTCTTGCGCTTTTATTGGATTTTCGATATGTATTTTATTTGTTCGCGCGACGATAACAATATGGCCGCTCGATGTTTTTCTTTTCGCATTTTGTTTGTGTTTCGCAACGAATGTCGGTGTTTTTTAATTGTAGTTCGCTAACGAGCTTTGTAGGTGTGCTTTTTCAAGGTGTTTTATGAAATTGTTTAATAAATAAATATAGATTGCGACATTGTTACATTTATGTAATTGTAGAATTTCATCTACGTTATTTCTTATATTTGTGCAATTCAATTTTTTTACTTGTTTCATTCTTCATTTAAATCACGTCATTAATCATATTATATATGTATATCAATGCTAAAAAATATTTCGATGATTTAAAATACAAATAATTACAACGAAATGATAAATGATAAAAAGATTGCACAAAATTATATCACTGTTACGAATATAAATATATCGACTGAAATAGTTATTCTATCGAATAATCAAAGTGAAGTGATAATATTTAGGATAAACGTAATCGATTTGTATCCGAATATTCTGTACTTGGTCCTTCCCACTCTATTTTTTGCGTCGGTGTTATCTCAGGGTTTTTGGGTTAAAAGCTTCAAAATATTTTGCAGCAATATACCCTCAAATAAACCATGCCGCACTTTTATGGCTTGCCTTTGTTAATCCTAGTTCTGTTAATAATTTCGGACGGTTTCGGTCGCAGTCAATATTTTTTGCTTCGCAGTTTTATTTGGGAGTCAAACGAGTTATCGAGAAAATGCAGTTTCGAAACTACTTTCTGCGTATCCAATATTTATTTGCCCCAGCATAGAAATAACATGTGCGTTACGTTTTTTCATTCTTGTGTAATCGATGTTCAATAAAACGCAGTTATAAAAACATTCATTCAACTCGGATCATATATAATTCGTTAGACTAAAATTGACATTGAAAAACTCAATTCAATCGATTCGAATGATATTCAAATCGATTTTTGATTGACAAATATGCAAATAATAAGCCGCATCACAAGTTGTCATCTCATTGTCAAAACGTTAACGGTACTAAATTGGGCATTTTGAGCAAAGTCGACGTCCGACCTTTGAGATTTTCCGATTTGTAAAGGTACCCCGTCGGTTCGAATTATGTTTACGACGTCCCATTGTCATCCCAGAAACATTTTAACAGAATTATTTGAAATGATCCTGTTTGCTTTGACTCCCAGAACGGTTACTCATTTGTGTTTGTATGTCTTAATCTTGAATGGCCTCGACTTTTTCAAGCATCCCGTCAATTGTTCGTGCAACGTCGCCTCGAAGCACACAAACACATCTTTTTTTTCTCGAAATTGAACAAAAACTCAACTATGCATCCATTTCGACTGAAGATTAGCGCGGATGTAAAGAATGTAGCAATTTGCTAAGAATCTTCCAGAACCAAATTTTAATTTTTGATTCGAATATTTTAATATAGCATTTGTACAGAAGAGACTTCGGTATCTTCAATAATACTAGGTTCGAATCCTGTCAGATCAGATCCTAAAAAAAAAGAATCATGTGTGGGTTTATTTTCGATTGATATGATCGAGTTTTTCGAATAATTTATTGAAAAAGAAGTGTTAAATGAACGCTAAACGTAACGATTCCTAAAATTGGATCATAGTATTGTTTGTGTTGATTGAATTCGATCGATTTTAGTATGTATAGAAAAGTATGTGGTTGGAAATTCCGAGGATAAGTTGTTTCGTAAATAATAATTGCTAGAAAAAGAGATTGTAATACATTAAAAGGGCATAATTAAATCATTAAGTATTGCACAACTTCGACAATAATTTTATTTATTCGGTTGAGTGATGAGATAATCAAAGACTTGTCCTTGAAACATCCAGCTCTATCCTCCCCAGTCATCTGTTTGTGGTTTTTTCTTCGCTTTAAATTAAAAGATGAATTAAGAAATTTAAAATGGGTAACGATAAATAAATAAATAAAAGTGTTTTCGGTTTAAGTTTATTGATTCCGCAACGCTTTTTGCGACACAGTATTTTGCGAGGGCGATGAACATATCCAGAACAAAATAGGGGATGGAAATGTGATGTTGTTCGGTGGCAGCTTAATGTGTGATAACGGCTCTATGTGTCCCCGGGGGCATATCATCTCAAAAATTGCGAACCGGGACTTGTTAGGGCTTGATTTACTTGGGGATTCAACACCAGCACTTCTCAAATAGTCGCAAATTTAACAAAAAAACTATCTCCGAAGGAAAAAACACTCGTCGATTTTTCATTGTGGAATTAATTGATCGTTAATGCGAACCGGTCGATTTCCGGAGAGTCGTAAAAAATGTCATGCGAGGTCGATGGATTTATTCCTGATTTATGTTTTATAAATTCTACGTCGCGACTCACGATGGCTATCTTCGAATGATATATTGGATTATGGCGAGTTTGCGTGGTTTGAGAATATTAGAAAAGTTTCGGTCGGTCGAAGATTTTCTATTCATTGACGTTTGCGCGAGGCGAATATTCGCTCGGGATTTGATAATTGCGAGTGGGATGTAATTTTGTTGAAACGATATTTTTTATGAAATTAAAATATGAAGATTGTGTTTCTAATAAAATTGTTTATATTATAACATTGATGTACAAGATTTTTTTTTTCATCTAAAACAAGACGAAAAAATTCGTACATGTAATGTGCCATTGAATTACTAACCTGAGCAAAAGCTTTTAATTTTTAATATTATTTTCTAAAATTTCAAGTATGTTTATCAAAGTGTCAAAAATGTTATTGTTTTGTGACTCCTTATTAATTCAAAATATTAAACAATAGGATTAATTAATATTGAATTATAAAACCCGATATTTTCTATATTAGTTTCTCAACTCAAGTGCTTAAGTAGCACCTTTTTTCTACTATAGAAATCTCATTGCTAATCTCGATCTTTTAATTGTTTATTCTCCAACTCAAGTGTTACATTTCTTTCCTACTTTCTTTCTTACTGCTTATCTAAGAATAGAAATATTAACACATTGCTATGTAACACTTGGATTGAATAATTATCAATTGAAAGATCGAGCCAGAAAATCGTTATCTAATTAAAAAAACTGAAAAATAAATGCACGATCGATTGAAGTCTAAAAAATATATACTAATAAGATTATTTAAAAAATAATAATATATGAAATAAAAATTCCTTAATTTAATTGAAAATAGTAAATCCGTATCGTATGTGTGGAAAATAGTAATAGAACCGGCATCGCTTTAGCGTTTTATTGTGATCGTATCATTAGGAGGTGGCGCACGCCCCGAGCCTCTATCGACCGGCTCTTTCCACGGGGGCCACGTGGGGGGCGGAGGCGCGCCGGGGGCTCCGGGGGGCGGGTCCCCGCCGCCATAAAGCGACGCCCTTTACGGCCGCCCCTCGCCGCCGAGCAACGCCTTGTTTATGTCTATTTAGACGTTTATTGTTATGGCCATTTTGAGCGCGATTTAAGCGCGAGCCGCGCTTTTCCCGCGCAAACGGAAATGCCCGCCGGAGTTTCCCGCCGTTTTCCCGATTCTCGCTTCCGTTTGTCGCCCTCTTGAGGCTTTGTCGTTGTTCTTTACGTATTTTCTTTTTCGTCAGACGACCGGTGATTTAATGGACGTGCGAGGCTATCGTGAGGTTATTATTCGTGGGTTTCTTTTAAGAAAATAAAATATATAAAGGAGTTGAATTGTTTTTTTTGCATTATTTTTTATTTATTCAAAATGTTATAATGAACTTGAACGGTTATTGCTGAAGATATAATACTAGGAGAAACAATCATCATTTATCTAACTAGAAATTATTACCTTTCTTGTTCTAGTACTCACATATAGAACGAGAAAGATAATAATTTTAACTAGAAAATATTATCGTTTCCTTTAGCGCTATATCTCTGGTTAATACACATTGAGCTTTATGAGTTATTCCAAAGTTTCACATAGGAGATAAGTTCGAATTTCGTTAAATGAAGGTTCTAGATTATTTCATATACAAAATCATTATATTTTCTATTGTTTTAATATCAATTTATTAAACAATATATTCCAGACTCATTTGGATCTCAAATCCATCAAGGCTTATTTACTTCACAAGCAAATTCCAATTAAAGTTTGAAAATGTTTTGTCTTACGATTAGTTGAATCTTAACTTTCAAAAATTATACTTATTCCTTAAATTATTCATGCGAAACGTGTAGCTACTTTTCTCATGTCACATTTGATTAATAAAGATTATTAATAATTTCATTATTAACATAAATTCAAATATAAATAGATCAAAAAAGTTCAATGATCTCTTTTCAAATGAATATCACAATTTTTCATATCCATAAAAATGTATTTTAATAAAATACATAAAACTTAAAGGCACCGCTGAAATGTGCGAAAAAGTGAGCTTTATGCATTTCTACCACATTTTAAAAATTAAAATTCAATAAATACGTATACATAAAAAAATAATTTTATACTTTCGTAACATTTTTTTTAAGAAACACAATATATTTCACATGTGTCTGTTAAGCTAGAAGCCAAATCTCAATCGAAATTCTTGCAAATTAGAAAGTATCACGCTGTACGAAGCGGTTTTCCTTGATCTTAAAACTTTTATTATATTATCTCTGATATGAAAACTTTATCCATTGACATCGTAAATACACACGCACTTTCATCCAAAATAATATTGAAAATTTTCAGAGGCCATTCGCATCGATCCACGTGTTTTTTATCGACTACACGAGGCCAAACCACGATACGATTCCGCTTCTTTATTTTTTCCAACAGCATAACTTCACGCTTCGACGAATTGGCGGAAAATACAAAAAACCATACTTTTGTAATAATTCCGCCAATCGAACGTGACACGTTCCCAAACCGAAAATTTGCGTAATTGTGTAATGCTCTTGTTTGAAAATTAGCTTCTGCGTGCAAATAATTTTGTCATTGTAAAATTGTTCAAACTAAAATCGGCAATAATCCCATAAAGTGAACGGCTCTAAATGCGTCGTTCTTTACAATTGATTCCATAAAAACGTCGAATGCCATGTGAGATTTTTAACGCGAGCTGTAAAAATATTTATTGTGTCATTACGTATTTGCACGTATTTTTCGTATACGAATGCATTCGTGGAACACACAAGAGCATGTCATCTCTACACACAAATAACTGGTGACTATTAATTATGCGTCGTAAATTTTTACTGCTCGTAATATGAAAAGATTGGTTGATAATTCATAAACATATATATTTTTTTATAATATAGCTCTTGTTAGTTATACGTAGGTATATATTTTTTTAATTGAAACCTTTTAAGTCGGTTAATCCCAAAGTAGAACGTTCAACGAAACCTTTGGTTCGTGAACGTATGTCGTTCTATTGTTTTAGTGGTTAAATATTTTCACAGTTAATTTTCGGTAAGCTTCTAAACCGAGTGAACGATAATTGCTTGAACTCTCGTTTTACAACGTATTCATCAAAGAGTTTAATAAACTAGACTAGTTTTCGGTAAAGAGAGAACTGTATTTTACAAAAAAATTAAAAAGTTCTTTTACATACAATAAGAGCGCTAATTTGTATGTGACTCTTGGTTGCATTTTTTTTAAGTTTCTGTCATAAAAATTGGATAAAGTAGGCACTATATTCATATTTACTCATGAAATATTTAATAATTAATCTATAACTATATCTACTAAAAAGGATTCGCGGCATATATAAAATTTCATTCAAGTCACTTTTACTATGTACATTTTTTTGCATCTAAAACAAATCTTCCTCACTTCAACAACATCCCTTAAAACCGCAGGGGTTCTATTCTACACACCACAGAGAAAGCTACTCAAACACATTTGTCAAACACTTCCAATGACAAGGGATAAGGCAAATATTTGTAAAGTCGACAGCTACGACAAATTGTACAAATCATTATCTGCAGTCGATTTATTCCACACAATTTGTGTCGAAGGCTCCCTTTTCGCCCCGAAGAACCTTTTTGCACGTTTTTTTCTATACGCGTTGTAGAAATCAATACTTCGGAGTATGGCACTCTTGAGAATTATCGGGTATTTTGGCATGTTTTGACATGTGCTTTGTGTAATTGCATAATACATAGATTGTAAACGTGTGTGCTAAATATTTCTACTCCGAGATGCTTTTATAATAGTGTTGCTTTTGATTTGTGATGCGCTCTCGATTCGCTTTAAATTATTCTTTTATGGTTCCGTATAATAAAAATGTTATTGGTGGCGTATTAATTTTATTGAGATTATGTTTTAATATGAGCTATTAATCGAATTTTGATTGATTTCTGTCGTTTTTAGTATAATTACGAGTAATGAGGACGTAATCGCTATTGATTTCGATAGAAAATGAAATATGATCGATGTTGTGTTTTATTTATCGCTTTGGTTTTTCCTAGCGCAATTCGAGTATTTTATAGTTTCAATATAATATGTCAGATTAGTAATTTCGATAAAAAAACTAATGGTTTTTCTTGATTTTTCAATTTGACTATTTTTAGCTGAAATTTATTTCTGTAAACAATTACGCGGTTGATCTTTTTCCGAAAATTTTATCGGATTATGTACGTCGTTGAACATACTCAGAATAATAGATCACTTCTTTAGTACTATGAGTGTTGAGGTACATATTTGTATTGTAATAAAAAATATGTTTACAAGAAAACCAACGCCGATACACGACGATAAGATATTCATACCTTGAGCAAACTACGATTATTTTTACGGCCTTTCTCAGAATATTCTACTAATTTTAAAGACGGCGACCTTCTTTAATCAGCAACACTATGACGAAGGTATTTTATTTGACGAAAAAAAAACTGTAACGCAACCCATTTTTCAACGAAGTAATTAAAAATTCAATTTCCTTCGAGTTTCTTGAAAACCAAAAAAAGGTTTTCCCCTTTCAAATTGTAACAAATTTTCGATAATTTAAACTTTTTGATATTTTTTTTTAAATCTATCGATCCAATAATATTAACCTTCGAGTTAGACCTTAAAAAACGCTTCTAATACGTATGCGTAATACTTAACACCTTCACATTCGGATTTTAAACATCAGACCGTCAATTTCAAACCTAAATATTTAAAATTCTTATAAAAATATCAACTTATGAATTTTAAAATTCGCTGTTTTGATTTATTCAAAAAAGCGACGGGATGTGAACGATCGGAAGTCACACCTTCGTCAACATTAAATCAACATTAAAAACCGAAGTAAAAAATTACAAAAAATGGCATTGCAATATTATATTTACAATTGCATGTAAATAACCTATATTTTATGACTCGTAGTAACCTTGATATTATTTATGTTATATTACTTTGCAAAAGTGTGAACGCTATTGATTTTTTAAGCATATCGATTTTTTTCTGGAAAAAATTCATCCCACAATGAAAAATTTATTCAAAACAATTTTTTTTCTTGAAATCAGATTGAAATTTCAGATTTTCATATGTTTAAATCGATGTTTTATAGAAAATTTATATTAAAAACATATCTTATCATTAACTTCAGTCTTATTTCAAGTAGAATTCACAAATATGTATTCATTACAAATATTATTGTTTAGATTTAATGTAATTTTGAGTGCAATAATGAAAAATATATTGTATAAAAACTATTAAACGAAAAAAATAAAGATTTTAACTAGAATCAATATTAGATTCGAAAAAATATTAATGAACACATTCAATTGTTAAATTTGTCTTGCGCAATTAAAACATTTTTCCAAATATTGAATCGTTCAACTCATCCTTCAAATTAAATTTTCGAAAATTTCTATAACTACCTATGCTAAACAATCAATCATCAATTTCCTCACTAAACAATCTAAACGCGATAATCATCTCATTTTCTCAAGAAGGTATACATAAAATAATTCAACCAATTCTCCGTATTACATTTTCTGAAAATACAATCACATTTATGTATTTCTAAAACTATCCGCATTGAAAATTCAACTAGAAATTACTTCATTAAAACAAAAATCATCTTAACACATCAGCAGCACTTTCCCAAGCATTTAACCCACCCTTTAACTTGCATTCTCAAAAACACAACCACAATAAATCCCAAAACCACCTCAAACAACTAATCATCACATAATTCATCTAAACACATCAGCAGCATTTTCCCGAGCATAGAAGCACTTAATCCATTCTTCAACATGAATTTTCGAAAATACATCCACAATCAATTTTAAAACGATTTCAAACAATTAATCAACAAAACACATCCATCCCAGAAAACCGTTCATACCACCAACTTTCAACGACATTTCTACCACCATTTCGTGCAACCCACACACGTTTAATCACATTTACACACACTTACACACAAATTTACACTTATGAACATATACATATACGATTCTGATAAGAGCATCGCGTTGTCGGCGCATTTGTGGTTCGGCTTCGGCGATAACCGACAATGGGCCAGGGATTAGCGCTATCGGATTTGGTGGAGAGGCGCGATCAAAGGGAACACCTTATTTATGGCTTTTCAATGGGAAGCCGCCGACACGATGCCGATAACGATGCCGTAAATTCATTTTTCGCGAGTCAATTTGACGGATCACCCTTTGACGTCGAACCGCGCTCCATTGTGTTGTATGTGTGCGATCCGTTCTTCAACCTCCCCGTGACTCTTTGCGCAAAGCTTAGGGATTCCGATTCCAAAATATATATATTTTCAAATTATATTATTTTTCTAATGTGAAAATAAGGGATCTTATATATTCCGTATGATATTTGACAGCTGTACTTTGAACTTCATATTAATTGCTAGTGGATAAGTTAAAGGTCAAGCATTAAATCTTATTGCGAGCTCTGAACAGGAAACATTTTTCGTTTGTCCGAAGATCAAATTCATTGCCTTTTTCTAAAATAAAATTAAAGGGACAAAAATATTTCGTATGAAATTTAACAATTGTACTTTTAACTGGAGTTAATGGAAAAGTTAAAGGTCAAGCCCTAAATTTTACTGCGAGCTAAGAACAGGAATCATTTTCAGTTTCTATTAAAAGGAGGAAATATATTGCCTTTTTCTTATGTGAAATTAAAGGCACAAATATATTCTGTATAAAATTTAACAGTTTTACTTTTAACAACAGTTAATGGAAAGTAAAATGTCAATCCCTGAATCTTACTACGGAACAGGAAACATTTTTCGTTTGTCAGTTGTTGAATGAAGAAAATCCACTGCCTTTTTCTAATTTGAAATAAGGACATGAATATAAATTAATCAAGAACATTCCATAAACAGCTATAACACAAATTTAACTGAATTTAAATAACTAATTTATTTATTCACAAAATAATCGTATATCGCGGTAATTTGGTAACCCTATTATTCACTTGTTTCCCGATTCGGAAATATGATTCTATTCAATTAATTTGATTGATAATCTTCAATTTGTATTGATACCAGGATATTGCGTCAACATAATTTCACGTTATCCATTTTAAGTTTTCAACAAAAACGATTTTCTCAACGAAAATGTTAATGGTCATTAAATCTATTATTTTACTAATACGTTAATATTACGATTTTAATAATACGATAGATTAGTTCAAATTCCTAATTTAATTCAACTGCGTTCGATTGCACCGTATCTTTTTAATATTGTGTCTTACCGTATTTAATGAAAATATACGCGTATTGATTTGCGCAATATTCAAAAGATATTCGATAGAAATTTCGAATCAATCACTTTTTAATGCATATTAATTTTACGTTATAAATGAAAAAAATCATGTATACAAACGATTTAATGGTGTTTATTGAAAGGTGTTTTTCCACTGAATCTTTTGAATAATGAATTCATCACATTGATATAAATCATAAGAAAAAGTCAAATTCTAAATATCAAAAAATGATTTGATCGTAGTATCACAAATATCAATTTTATTGGACAATAGTTGAGTATTTATAGAAACTTTATTAAATGAGTTATACGCATGAAAACTATAAATAATTTTTCACACATTCGAAAATTTTATGTCTTCTCTAACGAATGTTTCGCTTTAAATACCTGTTGTTGAAATAAATTATTGAACGTGCCTATTTATTACTTTTTCCTGATGTATTATCTACTAATATTTTAAATTATGAAAAATATATCTAGCCGAATAACTTTGTTTTATTAACAATATTTTATTAAAAGTTGACTTAATTTTATCTACTCATCCTGTTCTTTTTTCGATACAGTTATCTTCTTTGTTTATAAACTCGCACAGTTCATAAAATTTTATTGTTTACTTTTTCCACTATTTCAATATATGCTTAGTTTTCAACATTTTAATTGGATTACATACACAATTAAATTTATATTCAATATGAAAACATGTTTGGCTTATTCATAAATTTTTGTTAAAATGTTTTCACACATTCACATCAAAAAACTGACAAAGCACACGCGTTAAGTTTTCTATCTTATAAATTCCAAAATTAAACATTTATTTAAATTCAATTCAATCGAATTTCATTTTTAAGCCTTCGAAATTCTTTATGTAATTATGTTTCATGAAAAATACTTTATTTATGTTATAATTTTCTCAAAGATATACACTCATGCATTGACATTTAATATTTTTATAGCAATAGCTAATATTCACGGAAATATTCAAAACGGTTACTTTAAATATTAATTTGACACGTTTCATATTTTATTTTTAATACAATGTATTAAAACTAATTAGTGTTGCTCGAGACTATGAACTTTAAGCGACTGTGAATTATTTATACACATACCATTTTTCATCTTTCTAATACTTTATCCGAAAAAAGTGTTAATTAAACGCTCCATGAAACTGATTCTAAAATGTATCCCCGTTTTATCCGAATTTCAGCACCATATTTCGTGCGCTGATTCCTTCAACTCTGACGTTTGCTTCTTCGTTTTAAAAATAAATTATCGATTGGAAAATTTAAAAATTTGTACACTCCTACTTATGAGAGAATATAAATGATTAAAAACTCATCCCAAATGGTTTTTCGAGGCGAATTTCGAAAAGTTTCTTCGGAGCAGAGCAGATAACCGAGTTGCGGCCATGTTTACACGTCTCGATCGCGATAATTCCCCGTGAGAAGATAATGATATGTGCTCCATTGTTTGCCATGTGCATGCAAGGGAACACCTTGTTTTGTTTGCTGGAAAACGGGCCGCATTGTGCCGTGGAAAATTTCATTTCGATTCACACAAAACGAAATAGTCGGCCGGATTCGAATTTTATATTTCAAAAATGGCTACCGAATTGTTTTAAATCGTGTCATTTTTCTTTTTGGATCAGATTATTAAGGATCTTTGGGATCAACATCTTAAAGAACAGTCCCGCGTTTGCGCATATCGTATGATGTTTTATTCATCTACGCCTGAAATATATTGTATGATTTTCACCTCTGGTTTGAGAATAAAACGAATTTAAACTTCACGTGCTTCCTCCAACTGAGTTGTCAAAACAGTAGATGAAAGAGACAGACATACTACAGTTTGTACAACAATACATACATCCATCTCTTCCTCCAAATATTGACAGATGGTAGATGAAGAATCGTGTGTAGTTTAAATTCGTTTTATTTTCAAACCAGATATGAAAAGACCGACCCTGAGTATTTTAATATTATTCAATCTGGAAATTATGTAAATATTTTTTAATATGAAAATAGATTTTAAATCATTGTTAATCCATAAATCATACTTCAATTCGTATTGAACTATAAAATCATTGTGAATTATTTTGTTTATCTTAAATGCCTTTGTTTATTTTCAAACTATCGATATTTTTATGGACTGTTGATCAAAATTTTATTAACTAAACAGTTTAATCTACTGTCTAAAAATATAATACCAATCATATAAGTTATAAGTATTTTATTTTGGTGATATTTACAACCCAAGCGCCTCATTACCACACAATATATTCGTGCGCGTATTTTTCGAATCGTCGTCAATTAGCGTTTGTAACATTCTCTTTGCAAATATTAACTCGCATCGTGAATACGTTAATTAACGCAAGAAATCCATAAATTACGCAAACTCTTAAGAAAATACGTCTCGGCGTCAATTAGAAGCAGATAATTTTACGATCAATAAATGGTGCCGTTACGTTGGAAACTGAGAAATACCAACGGATCGTACAATGAAAACGGTGTACTTCGCTCGACACACATTGCGCTCGTTTAGCATAAAATATTCCGAGTGAAAATATCGAATTGACTCTAATTGGATCAGACATAGAGTCATTAATCGAATATTTTGTACTTTTTTTCAATGCATCGATTTTTATGCATGTCCGAATCATTTTGGTTGTTCTTGTATTATGTGATCAATATGACATTAGATTAAGCTGAATTGTAACTCAATTTGACTGGATCTAATGTAATATATAAAAAACCCAATCTGACTTATCGAATTTCGTATCGATCGCATAATTTTGTTCAAATCAAGGGAGAGCATTAGGGCTAGTTCACATGTATGCGTCCTGTTTAAATACCAACGAGACAGATCTATATACATAATTGATATGTGTATTTAGCCATTTCAGAGCCATTTTACAATGTTTAGACTACAGACTGGATGTATGTATTTGAACTAGCTAAATTAGCTAGTTTAGTTAAACTAAAAACGCTCTCTCTTAATGGACAATACTGGTACCTACATGAGTGTTTAATTTTTGAACATTTGATCTAATTCGATTGTATTTCTTCAGGAAAAACGCGAACGAAGGACAAATACCGCGTCGTATACACAGACCATCAACGCCTTGAGCTGGAGAAGGAATTCCACTACAGCCGATACATAACGATAAGACGTAAAGCCGAACTGGCAGCAAACTTGGGTCTTTCAGAACGTCAGGTGAAAATCTGGTTCCAGAACAGACGTGCCAAGGAACGCAAGCAGGTAAAGAAACGCGAAGAAGTCACCAACAAAGAGAAACTCCTGGACGGCCACGCATCGCTGCAGCTTCATCAGCACACGAGCGCGCTGCATCATCACCACCAAACCGCATCAATGATCCACCAGAGCAACCTGGCTCATCAGGGGCTGAGCCACTCGAGCCTGAGCCACCAAGCCATGCCTCATCAGGCCCTGGGCCACCAGGGCATGGGGCACCAGAGCCTCCATCATCAGGGGCTGCCCACTCATCAGACTCTGCATGGAGTGCCTCCAGTGCAACTGATCTGACAGGATCGTCCATCGTCAGACGTCAAGCCGACGACTTGGTTCGATCAGGACGACATCCTGGCTCCTTCTTATGCCGAGCTGATGCCGTGATTCGCGAACAATGTGATAGTTCTCGTTCTGATGTGGATTGTTGTGATATATCTAGGTGATGTGTGTCGATCGATGTTGCCGTGCAATATGAGGAAATGCAGGAATGGACTGATCGTTTGAATTTTCATTTTCGAGTTCACGATTCGTGTTAGATTCGAATTATATACTTCGGAAAATGGGCTGAAGTGATCGAAGTTGAAACGTGGAAAAATCGGTGTTTACTGTGTCAAAAGTATTGCTGATTTCGATTCAAATCTATTTAATCAGTTTATGTAATTTTAGTTTCATTATATTATTATTATAAAGTACGTACATCTTTCGAATGTACCTAAATGTTTTAGTGATGAAAAAAAATGGTGGTTCTTTTGCACTGATGCTTTAAATTATTTTTAATTACACTTCAATGTAAATATATATTTATCAATTTGGCGGAATTTAAATTCGAAAGTTAACATCGATGAATAAACAATACGTTGAAATATCCGTCCCTAATTTTAGATACACGTGCGTATTTTAATGAAATTACTGTATAACATTTGATTGAAACCTATCTGTAAATACAAAACGAGATTATGTGAGAAATGTTGCTTTTTACTATGTAAAAAATGATTATTGTTTTTACATTTTGAACTGAATCATTATAGTTTACATACAATATGAGATTTTTGTAGAAAAATTAAGTTCATCAACTTTTTCCTACATTATTCAAATTTATATTTCTGTTATTGGCTGCCTCAATTGTAATACTATTTATTTGATCTATTATCATTAATTGAATTTGTTAAAAGCTATTTACTTATAATAATTGAGGATAATCTTTAATCGAAATATACACTAGCACTGTATTTATTCTACTAAACTAAATATCGAGAAAAACATTTTTTCACCAATTATAATATACATATAGCAAAATTTTCTGCATTTTCTAAAATAAGCATTGACCTCAATTATAGTAAGTATTTAATCATTTTATGGTGTATTTTATTAACTCGCAAATATGTTAACAAATATGAACGTCAAATATTTGTACATTAAACGTTCTCAATATTTCATCAATACTGTTTTAGAAATTTCGTAATTCTCGTGTGCCTTTCGATTATTTTAAATATTTAAACTAAGAATAAATAATATTGATTATTTCACAATAATTTTCATGGGTAAAGTTTGCATTCATATTTATGATATGAAATTATGGTTTGTTGATGTTTAAAAATCAATCAAGTAAATGTTTTGTGGAAAGATAACGTACTTAAAATAGTCAATTAATTTTCTACATCTCAACGGTTTAATATTGAATATAAATTGTTGGGATTATAACATCAAAGTTTTAACGATAAAGCAAAATTTGCATGTATACGTCTAATAAATTAAAATATATTTAAAAACGACTTACAGAGTGAAATAAATGTTGCCTTGATAGTAGCAAAAATATTTGATGAATATGATTAGTTTAGGTTATCAATATTGTTAAAACAATTAATTTGTAAATAAATATATTAAAATAATATTTCATTGAAAATCGATTATTTGTTCTTGTATTTTTTTGTTGATCTTAATAACTGAATAGGCGATAAAAGCTTAAATATTATGTAATGCGTTTTTTCAAACATTGAACTAAAAATTTCAAGCAAAGATTTTTACGTGTATTTTGTTCATGTATGATTAAATAATAAAAAATATATATGTATTACAAAAAACACAAGTGTTATTAATTCAATACATATATCGATCACAATTTAAAATTTTCATTTTTGATTTGAACACAATTTTTCAGGACACAATCGTATCAATTGTGATCTATTGAATAACGTCAAGAATTAATAAAATTTTCCACACATAAAATATAATATTAATAATCCTAATTTTTAAATGTTTTCAGGTTTTCATTGATATTTCAGTTGAAAACCAACTAAAAACCCAACTTACAGCCAAATTCAACCGGGGCACCTAATTTCTCCTTTAACCCCATTCCTTCCCAATCAACATGGACTGATTGAGTGAAATTACTGGGACCGAAAGAAAATCGAAGTCGAAAACACACAATTTGAGCCAATAACGATAATAATCCGAATTAAAAGCGCCGCTCGATAAAGTTTACGACGTTCAATTGAACGCCATCACGCGACCGTACGTTTCGCGCGCCATTTTCATGCGCAATTATTGACTCGAAATTGACTCAAACAATAAATAAATATAATGAGAGTTCATTTCGAACAATAAAACAATCGACTGCATAAAATGGACTTTGACAAATTGAATCGAGAAATTTTATAAAGTGCCCCTTTTAAATCGGTGTAATTTCTTCTAATGTTTAGCTTTTTGAAGCAATATTATACGAAAAACTTAAAATTAGTGTTAGTATATCAATTAATTACTTTACATTAAATTTATTTATTTACATACGTATTGAATATTTTAAGTCGTTGAGATATAAAAGACTTCAATTGAATATTGACTCGACATAAGAAAATCGGGAAAGAAAAGATATTCTGTGTATTGAATAACTTAGGTCGCTTTTTTCTTTTGTTTAAATTCTTTTGATTGGTATAAAACATTTTATTTGATGTTTAATTTCATAGAAATATTAAAATAAATGAATCAATTCATATGTTTTTGAAAAATTCAAAGCACCTACGATTGAAAATAATATTTTTTGTATGTAACGATTTAACTGTAAATAATGAATTCGAAATTTACTTAAATTTAAATTTTATTTGTTATTCATTAGTGCATATTTTTCAAAATAATTCTTTCATAACAAAAAATATAATTTATCTCATAATTATTAATTTAATTAAATAATAATAAAACTCATAAAAACCTAAAACTATCAATGAATACATACGAAATAACAGTTCTGTCGCCTATTATCACAAATATAAACCATCCAAATGAACACTCCTACACACGAAAATAACCCTTATCTATAATACAAATAGATATCATATTATGTTATAATAAAAAAACAACATTAGGGCGCTTGCGCTAGCGCAAAAGGCTCACGCAAATGGCGTCCGCTCGCACTTTACAAATGGCGGCCGACGCCGATCGAGAAAATGCGACGCCGTAAAACAATCACCGACGCCAATTACGGGACGGGACGGTGGCCGACGCCATCTAGAGAAGTGCCTCTCCACGAAATTTTCGCCCTCGGCCGATTGTCGGCAATAAAACGTCGTTGTTATTATTGCGGCGATGCAAGATGGCGATTGTGATCGCGGTGGACTTCCTCGTTGCGAGATGAAAGGGGTTTTTAATTTTCGGTTTATTGAAGGGTTTTTGTGTCGGTTTTTTTGTTTTATTTGAATGGAAGTGATTAGAATTGAGACCTTTTTAGCTGTTTGAATTGAGAGTTTTGTGCGATTGAGTTAATTAGTTATGTGAAGGATATAAAAAATACTGGGAATACTTATCGATGATGATTAGGGATATTATGGAATTAGTTCACAAATATTTATAATGAATACAGAAAAAATATATTGAATAAGTACTCATGTGTGTGCATTGAAATTATTTTCTGGTATTTTAGGATTATTTAGTTGGCAAAACATTCAAAAGATCCAATTATTATTTAATGTTAGGTTAGGTTTCAGCTTTATTTTTCATACCTATTTAGATTAGGAAATGTTTCAGATTCGATTACGTTAAGTCAAGTGTTACATTAACTGAATAACCCACAAGTGTCTATTTTATTATGTATTTTTTTCAATACAACACATTGTTCAATAGATACAATTTTGTATTTTTCGAATACAAAACCACATAAACATTTTTTTCCGTAACTCAAAAGTCTCATCCTTTCGAAAACAATGGACACGAAAACACATCGAGTCGAGCGGTTCGATAAAAAAGGGTGAGCCCATTAAATTTTTAAGAATTTTCCTTTCAGAGAAGACACATTTGAATTATGCCACCATAAAATTGTGCACGAAAAGCAGACATTGACTACAACAACAATGAGATAAATTTGGCAGCGGGAGGTCACATTCGTGCTAAGCACCAGAACGAAATGCACTTTGAACGAACACAAAGGCTTCCAAATAACACCAGTTTTGTTTGTTCGATTCCAAAATTGTTGTTGTGACTTTTCCGATTTGAAAAAACGGCGCCTGAATTCAAAAAAAATTTTTGGTGAATAAAATATTCATATGTTTTTTATGCAAAAGGATTCATTAACATTTTACACGCTTCGTCAAATTTCATTGTGCAATAAAAACATAGTCTTAAAAAATTGCCACTTCATTATGGAATGAAATTAATTTTAAGTTATTTCAACAAGCGCTCATTAATTTTTGGTTTACAGTATAATAAAATATTCAAAATCGTGCGATTTTAATTTTATTTAAAATTATTGATGAATGTTGTATAATTAAGAAATACTTTAAATCAATCGAAGATCTTAAATTCTTGGTTTTTCAGGTATTCATTTGAAGTTTATATTAATCAAAGATTTATAAAGAAATCCAATTCAGAAAAATAATAGTTGTTTTTATATTTGAATCAATTGTATGACAAATCTATACGTCTCGAATCTTGTACAATGATCAACAAATATTACACATTTATATATCACTTTAGAGTGAATTTATACGGCATTTGTCTAGTTAATTGCTGTTTTTAACCCCGTTAATCCATTTCTGATTATAGTCTCCGAGGATTATGATGTAATCTGAACCGCCAAATAAGTTTATTTATAATTTATCTACATCACACGATATACGCTTATCGATAAAGAAACTGGTACACTCATAGCCAATAAGCACATACCTAACAGTACATTATCGCCATCGCATTTGACGTCGTTCCGAACTGTTTCCTTTGTAATTTTATTGCAATAAAGTGAAATAAGGCTCTAGTGCGAACGCACTCCGATGACGTACGTTCGTTTAATCGATAAGAAAATTATTTTATCAGTTTTACGATAGGTCGTGAAGAAAACGTAGGCCGACCTCTTTGTTTGAAGTCTGACATAATTTATTGGCTGTACGATTAGGATTGCGGATTTTTCGGAATCATTTTGGATTTTTTTTTAAGAATCGATCGATAATGTTCGCTTTTGATCTTACCGAATGTTATAGGAACGCGTGCGGAACGTCTCGTGAATTGTTCCGATCGAAATCAAGCGTTGTGTGACGAAAATTTGATTATCTATTTTTTGCTTAATTGGAAAAACCAGGTATGGATGTTCGCTGATGAAAATTCGTTCGAATCGACGACGCATAAAATTCTATGTGAAAATTCGAGATATTTCCAAAATAAAAACGATTGTATAAAAAGGCTTTATTGTGTCTAAGGTAACATGTTTATTGATCGCGAGGAGCAGATCCTTTCAAACCACGACTAACCAATCGTGACTATGACACACGATATATTGATACACCTTCGATAGACAGGACCCATAAATTATTACCCTCTATTTTTTTTCACTTCGAATCAAAGTATTTACTGAGATATTGGAATAAATTTAAGACTTTCAATAGTAAATACGACAATCGAGAAGATAGTATTTTAAGTGATATAAATAAAGATTTCCTTTGAATCAACATTTTTTTCGTTCGTAGAACATTAGTCATTTGAACAGTCATGCATGTTATATATGAAAAGAATTTTCATAAGAACTTGCAAATAACTTACGCAAAATTAAGAGAAATCATTAGTGGTCTTTCTTAGTTGAACATTTGAAATTTCCGGGATAATATTTCATACAGAAATAAGAAAATTAGAGTAAAGATACGATGATTTCATAAACATAATTAGAAAAAACAATTTGACATTTAACATTTTTTACGTAGATATTTGAAAAGGTACGAAAACATGCACTATGAAACGAAATTATCACGAATCAAAACTATGGTCTTTAATAAAAAAACTTAAAGATTTTGACAAACAACACGAAAATATGTAATGACTACATTCATCAACTACTTGTCACTAAAAAGTGATTCATCACAAACATCATTTTAAGCAATATTCAATCACTTTAAATTAAAAACCTCAATCAAAATCGAAAACCGACCAAATGCACAAAAGCGCATCACCTTTTCGAATCCCATTTCACGAATCCCACTGAAAATAGTGTAACAAATCCCACCGAATCCGAGTTCCCAGTCGCTTTACTTACCGCCGGCTAAGTGCGAATAAAAAAGCCACAAAGTCGACTGCGGCTCTACGAGGCCCCCGGGACCGAGGGGAATCCGCCCTTGCAATCACGGGGGCCCCCCGAGCGCCCCCCGGGGCTCGGCCCCCGTTCCCTGGCCCCCTTTTCGGATTAATCCCGTTTAAACGCTAGTGTCGGTTCGCCTGCATCTTCGTGATTTATGCGCAAGTTATGGAAATTTGATTTGGCGCGAATGTCGCAATTTTGTCTGTTTGTTGGCGTTTTTGATTGTTTGATTCTTTTTTTGAAAAATGGGGATGTTTCGAGTGCGTGAGATGGTTTTTTAAAGTATCTATCACCAAGACTTTCAATCCAATCTAAAACGTAGAACAATTTAACCAAATCTGAACTAATATGAAAATGAAAAAAGAAACAAAAACATAACTTAATCTAATTCAACTTAACTTAATTAGACTCGTTAAGTTTCTATGCTGTAAGAATAATAGACAAGTATTAAAAAAAATGAATATCACAATTTGAAAATTACGAATTGCATTGCATTTTTTTTAGATTTCGAATCGCTTGTTTTACGTTATAATCCAATGTCATTGCTATTTATTGCTATTGTCAATGGATAATAAAAATTTTACGTCAAACCTATAATATGTGATATAAAATTTAGAAAAAATCAGATATGATTCGAATATAAAAGAAAAATTCAAATGATTTTCCGATTCAGCGTAAATGTTCACCAATGTTGTAAAAAGTTTCAGTTAATCGATTTTTTATTATTTATGACTTACTTATATACCTTTTGTTTTTAATTGACACTAGCTCTAAATAATAAGTCTAAATGATACACAAATAAATTAAATATGTTTTTTTTATCAGAAATAACGTCCGTTTTATTAATTAACCTTTATTCGACTTTCGTGTTAAATTCGTACCTGAATTTTCATTTGTACAATTTCAAAAGACTTCCGCTTTATTAATCATTTCAGTTAACGAAATATTTGATTTCTTAATAAAAAATATTCGAAATAAATTTATTAAATTTTCAAATGTCACATTTTATATTTCTTTACGCACACGAATAAAATTGAAGATAGGGGAGCTTGATGTTATGCTGGTTGGAAGAAATAATAACCCATCGAATTACTTCCAGGATGTCGAAGGAAACTTATACCAATCAATGATTATAAATTAATAAAACTGTTATTGTGTATAATAATATTTCAATATAAATCCTGTCTATTAAACTCACGCTATTAAATATGAACTGCATATAATTTTAAACATTCGCATACTTCTTTAAATCATATCAATATTTGCATTTATATTGTCAATTGCGCAATTTGCTTATATGTATACGCAGAGAAAATTCCTAAAATACCATTTCAGATAACACGGTTTAAATATTAAATCGTGTAAGTACATTTGAATAGAAAAAGCAGTCTCTAAGGAACAATATTGATAACATCAAATTCAAAGAAATTTATTTAAAAAAAACGTGAGATAAATTTAATATAATAGAATATGTAATTGTAGAAGAAAATGAAAATTAGTCTTGGATTTCGAGACGCATTACAAATCTATTCGGTGGAGTTTCACTGCAAATGCGAACATTTTTAGTATTTTCACTCATCCTCCTTAATTCACAGTATTCCAAAATTAAAATTAAAACATAAAATACTATATATTCCCACAGTGAACATGGCACACACATATCGTAGAGGAGATTGTCCCACAGCGTCGAATATCCAGACATTTTCCATCCCCCGTTTTCACGGAGTCAGGTAATAACGCTTAGCGAAATGTTTATTGTTCGCATATAAAACTGACCACGGACTTCCTCGTCGACAATAAAACCGTTCATCGTCCATTGTGCTCCACTTTGACACACATTTTTACCATCGGCCTCTAATTTAAGCGACACTTCTCCGCTTTTTTCCTCCTCGTTCGACGTCCATTCATTCGTTCGTTGCGCCTCTGTTGTCGGAGCAAATAGCCGAGTTTACCTACTAATAGGTAATACAAATAAAATTTTATTGTCTTATGATTTTATAATGGCGCAGTGTGTAAAATCTCTCCCCGCTCGTCGGGAAAAAAGATCGGGGGGGTTTATGAACTCGGTTTATGAATTGGGCATAAATTGTGATTCGTATACGAACGGGTTCGATTTTTGAACGATTTTCTCTTTCGTTTGCATTCGGATTTTATTATTTTATTGTATATCGAAAGTAAAAGTGTCGTTTCGTTACGATTATTTTATGCCACTCGGTCGTGGGGTCGTATATTTGTAGGAGCATCTCGTCTTGTGTCTTATGGAATTGAATGAGGTTTGTGATAATTGAGGGAAATATGCGAATGGAATTGAAATAGCATCATTTTTAAATATTTTACTTATTTTCGTATTATTTTATAATTTAAATAATACGAAAATAAATTAATTATTAGACATTAATATGTCAAATGAAGTTTTTCTATTGCGCAATTCACGATGAACTCTCATACGTGAAAATGTTAATGTCAATAACATGAAGATCATTCTATAATAAAACGTATAAAATTCGTATTATCATGTAATTAAGATGATAATTTTCAGGTAATAAATAACGCTAACAATTTTATTGTATTTTAAATTGAGCAACTGTAGATATAACTGTACGCACTGTAATTTTACAGCTATGCGCTTCAGAACTTTAAAAAATGAAACAATTTAGCAAATTTTAAGAATTATAAATGAACCGAAGAAGTCAATGAAATAAATCAGAAAATTTAGAAGAAAATCCTTCTAGATGTGACGCCATAACCAAAAACGAATTCGACAATACTCGTTTACAATGTGTTTACGGTGGCAATTATAACCGTTTAATTATTTTATTCACACTTTATATTGCGATGTTATATTACCAAAATATAATACGACCATAAAGCATTTTGTCGATTTTATTTATGAAACGCGAGCTGAAAGCGCGCGTTCGATTCTAGATACAATTTTCCAAATCCAATCAACGAAATTCGTCTCTCATCTCCTTCGAAGCCTTTCAAAATACACACTCAACATTCGAAAGCCTCACTTGAGACAACATGTCGCTTATCCTGAGTGTAAAATCCGGTGGATTGTTTATAATGAATCTTTTAAGACGCGTCGTAAATTAAACGGGCTTTCCTTTGTTTGGACGAAAACGTATAGGGTTTTTTTACTCTCGTCGGAGGGTCGTAGAGGTTCGGCAATAAAAGCAAGTTGGGAAAAAATAGTTGGCCAGAAGTTGGAGGCTTTAGTTGGGGTGGATTTTACTTCAAGTTGGAGTAGGCGGTCCCAGCTGCATTATATTATACACCTGCATTGAATGCATCGCGTGCAACTATAGTGATACGTATACGTATGGATAAAACGGGGTTGAAAACCTTTATTTAGTTCAATTTTTAATTATAAATTTTATTCGATGACTCAAAAAGTTATAGGCTTTAATGATAAATATAAATAATTGGAATTGGATTCTGGAATACATTTTTTTATGAATTAAATTCCAGTGCTTTAAAGACATTTTCACCCCTTGGATGCAAGGGAATTCGTTTTATATTTGAAGAAGTATTTTCTGATGAACTTTTTTGTGCGATTTATGAGATAAAGACCTGATCTTTCGATTGTTATTTATTTAATAAGAGTTCACTTTTCTCTTATAGAATTTGACATATAAACGTGATTACGTTCACGTTGAGAACTGTCAAATTATGAACGTCATTGCGTTCATTTCTCGAACGAAACAATTGAAAAATCAGATTTAAATGTGAAATTTGAATGTTAGTGAATGTTGAAAATTATTTTGCAAAGAAGTCATAGTGAAATTAAAGCAATTTAGTTAATTAAGGGTACGTATTTCAATCATTACTCAACAGTTTAGGAATGTAAGATAGGTATAGCAGTTATTTCAACTGTTTAATTGTTAAATGCTGATTTTTAATCTTGATATTGTCTTCAAATTTAATATAAATGAAGAACGTATTAAATGAAATCGTTTACTATTTTTATAAAATGCTGATTCATATATTAATACTTAATCAATCTCAAATTGAATTAAATGCATAGATGTTTCATAAAAATCTCTAATATGTTATTTATATTTTACCCAAATTAATTAAATATAATTCAATCAGAATATACGATAGATACTTCTCTAAAAATATTCACAAATCAAAAACAATCACATATCAATAATTTAAATAATATTTAACTTATTTTAAATACTTTTTAAAACTAAAACAGTGCGCAATCTCTGATTGAAACTCAACGAGCTACATTCTTCGGTCAGCTCGCCCGTAAAATAACCCACATATAATGGCGTGTGGGTGTTTTTTTTATTATTATAAAATATACGAATACGTATATTCGTATCTACCTGCCTATCTGACATAAAATGGAGGCATTTTGTCCGTAGGAAAAAAAAGTTAGCTTTTTAATGATGGCCGCCGCCATATAAACGCGGGCTTTATCTATGCTCGTATGCGCGCCATAATAAATATGTAGATTTACGTACGAATATAATAAAATATATAATAATAATATTGTGAAAAATATATCATTGTGTAAAATTTGGTGAAAAAATGGATAGTTTTGTCGGAAAAGTCGGGCGAGTTTCATCATTTGAGTCTCGCAATTAGGCGGTGCGTTTTTGCTTTACGCGTTTCTAAATTTTCATGAAAATTATGAAAGGAAAAAATATTTTAAAATGTTCATAAATCCGTTATAAGTTTTCATTAATTATCTAATATTTTATATTCAGTAATGATAACATAAGCAATTATCAATTTAATACATTGCGTATTTGAATCGTTTCAATGAAATTCAATCAAAAATATTTCAAATTCAATCAATACGAAACGAAAAAAATACGAATAAACGCATATTTATAGTAAATATAAACAATCGAGTGTTTATTGATCAATAAATTTTGATTTACGTTTTTTTTTAATTATATTCGAATACCTATCGAAATCAATCTTTCGCTTTTATTTATCGCGTTTTAATCATTTCCATCACATTAGCGGATGAAACTAATAAAATGTTAATTTGATTAATCGTTCGATTAATAGCTTTTAATAATAATATATGCGCCGAATCTATGCAAAACTGAATATTTTCGTAATCGAGGAAAAAAAGCGTATTTCAAAATCAAAATTCACGTCCAAATAATTTATTGCGCTTTGAATGTGCCGCGTTACAGGCGTTCTTAAAATACATTTATTGCTGAAAAAAAAGCATTTTTTTATTTCATTTACGATTCGAGCTTACAATATTCAAATGAGGTTTTTCTTGTGTTTTGAAGAAAAGTCAGTTTTCACCTTTGCGTGTTATTTATTTTATAGCAGTTCGTACTCCGTACCAGGACCATTGCTCACGATATACGAAAACTTCATGTTGAAAAATAAATTAAAAATTTAACGATGGCTTTACGACGTCGTACACGTTTTAGATACTTTACGTTGACGTCGATTTATATTTCGAATTTAAATTCGAGTATACTATTGAACTTATTTTTGTACTTACTCTTTTTGTATAAATTGAAAATCGGTACAAAAACTACATTCGATCGATTTATTTTATAAATATTCGACAAAGAATTAAATAATCGATTCTTATGAATACAATCATGCTTTATAAGAGAGAATGATTTTGATTTTTTTTAATGTGCAATTTAATATAACCCCTAAAAGCATACACATGGACTTTTGAGTATTATTGGAATGAAAAGCAATTATAAATTCAATATATACTAAGTTTACGCCTTAATTTGATTTGGATGCAATCAATTCGGCAATAATATATCTAGAGTTAATAGTACATAGATGATCGTTGTACAATCGTCCCCCGTTCAACACGATTACTTCATACAGTTTTTTTCAATAAGTGTGAGATATTTTTTCGAAAAAATGCATTGACATAATGAAACTTATTAAGAGTGATCACGTCAATGCGTTTTTTTCAGTAAAATATTGTGTGAAGTAATCGCGTTAAACGGGGGACGACTGTATTAGACGCAGAATAGTGATTATTGCATGCAAGATTATATTGAAATGACTTTTCATAGATTCTGTATTGTAAATGAAGTTTGTTTTTTTTTTATTTTGACAATTTAACGATTAGTTGATTATGAATTTTTATATATTTTTTCTACACATTTCGAATGCGCCATAAAGGATCAGAGAAACGAAGTACCAACGTAATCATTTCCCCAAAAAAAAAAGTACTACCAACGTAAAATAAAATAACGAAACGCACCCCGCGTCCATTCAAACGTTCGTTTTATAAATCAACTTGTCACATAAATCCGCCGGGGAAAAACTACTAAAAGTTTCAAACTATCAATTTTACTTTTCGAATTTATTTATGCCGGCGACTTTTATTGCGGGGAACTTTTACGAGGCCGACAGATAACGCCTGCCGCCGGCCCTGATAACGGGCCGAACTCGAAAATAAAACGAAATTCGAAAAGGCGGAACCCAAAAAAACCGAAAAAACCGAAAAAAATGGAAAAGGGTTTCATTAGCTTATCTCCGAGGAGCGAAAACGTTTCGGCTTTACGACCGCGCGGATATCGCGATGTTTCGTCGTAAATTACGAATGATACGTCGATGAATGTTATAATATTTCGTATGGAATATGTTTAAAGTGCGTCGTAAACGATGCATGATTTTTCGAATGCGGTTGTTAAGTTGGTGCGAATGCGATTTTGATTGCGTTCGAGGATCGTCATGTGATAAGTTGAATCGTTTTCGTCTCGAATTGATGAAAATTGTTAATGTGGCGTTTTAAAATTTAAAATACACCCAACTCTCGTTTTACACGGTGGATAGGGACCAGCGAAAACCGTGTAAAAAAGTGACATTTTTTATATCGCGATATTCATTATATAGTTCAAACAAACCGTGTTAGACCAAATAAATTGTGTAAATTTTTTTTTTCATTTTTTTCAAACCGTGTTATTTTGAAACCGTGTAAAACGAGAGTTGGGTGCATGTTCATTTTATGGCAGCTATGTATCGCTAACAATTGTACTTATTCAAAATATGAATTCGATTTTAAATGCGCAAATTAAATTAATTTTCGCGGAAAGTATTTTAATTGCAAAAAATAAATTTTCAATGTGTTAATTTATTATCAAAAAAATCTAAAAAAAAATTAAATGCGTCAATATTATCAACAATATTCATTACGGTGAAATTACTGCAGCACTGTTGAAATTGAAGGAAAATTTTGAATAGGTACGCATCTTCAATATATTTTTCCCTCAATATATTGAAGCTACCCATTGAAAACTTTATCGATTATTTACAGAACAATACATTGTGCTTTTCTATCGTTCAGTCTAGAAAACGCAAGACTTTATTTAACTGAACCTAAAATGTGGCCCAAACTAATCGAATATAATAACACTAAAATTTCGAAATAAATTTCAATTTAATCTAGAGTCGTCTTGCAGATAATCGAAAAAGTATCTAATTCATAACTTGTTTCAGCAAACGATTTCGTTGAAGCGAAACTAAACAATTTTTCCAGATTCAAATTTTCGAACCGTTCGAAAGAAGAGACGGGACTCGATCTCAATTCAGAAAATCCTACACGTGAACTCATCAATTTTAACAGCACACCAGGTAAGATTAAAAAACGAAAACGGAAAAAAAGCCATCGTACCAGTCGAACGAGAATAAAGCATCGAGCGCAGATTGGCCAACCGAACGACGAGCGTGTCCAATAATAAAAATCTCCGATTTTCCAAACCTGTATCTATCGGACGCGGTGTTTTCTTTTTTTCTCCATTTTGGAATTCGTATCTTTTTTTATAAAAGATTTTTTTCGATTTATTGTCAGGTCGAGGTCCGCAGCGGCAGATAACAAAGCGGGCCGACAAGTCTTCGTGATGGAAACGCTTCTCGGAAGGAGTGCGGTCTCGTTTCGAAACGGTTTCCAATTATTCAAAATTCGTCCCTTTACGATTTTCGAAAATTGTATTATTATTGTTGTGTGCAAGACTTCTTAAGTTATCGGCTTGCACATTACAGCTCTGTTTTGAGTCGATAAAAGTTAAAAGATCGTTTAAACTTAGAAACGATTCATAGTTTTTGTTTCAGTTTCGTCACATTTGCTATATTTAAATATGCAATTAGATTTGATTGTTCAGTTGTATGTATGTTATACGTTAGTTAGGGTTAGACTTTTCACAAATTAATTAGAGTTCGCGTTCTTTTTTTTTTAGAGTTTGATAGTTGACATAGCGTGTTCGCGAATTCATAGCATCAAACTCAATAGAAAAAAAAATAATGCTTGTTAATCAAAACTTATATTGGTTCTTATAATTACTACAATTTATTGAATTGCCTACCTTGGTAAAGAAAAAAATTTCAGCGACATCTGTGGAAAGATGTGAAAAAAAATACGTAACTTCTACAACAGTTTCGTGGAAATAGTTTTCTTTAATTTTCTCGATATGTACATAAACTTGTTTGTCAAGTCATAATTATCTTTTGATAGATAACCTGAGAACTATTCTATTCTCGTTGTTTCCGACATATGGAATTAAAGCACTCTCAAGTTAAAATGTCTAACAAGTTGACTGTAGCACAAGTGAATGAATTGAACTGTGAAGAATTCATAGACTTTTTTGCTAATATTGTGGAAAAAACTCCAGAAGCCTGTGAGAAAGTATTCCAAGAAAGACCATATAAAAATAGGGAAGATTTATGCGACAAATTTACTAATTTCATCAAAAAGTTACCTCAAGATGGTAAGGATTTTTTGAATTTATTCAAATCGATCAATAGAAAATTTTATAGCTGTTAATAATTTCAGAACGATTGAAACTACTTCGTCAACATCCTGTATTGTCTGGTAAAGAAGCCGAAAAGAAAGAATTAACTATGGAATCTGAACAGGAACAAAAAGGAGCAAAGCTAGATAGATTGGATAAACAAACTAAAGAAAGGATCGATAGACTGAATTCAGAGTGAGAAACTAAAATTGTATGTTTAATTAAATTGTATGTCTTAATGCATTGTGTTCTTATATCACAGATATATCGAGAAATTTAATTTCCCTTTCATTGTTTGCGTGGCTGAGCACACTGTCAACTCAATATTAAATGAAATGGAAAAACGATTGTCTAATGATCAGAATGCAGAAATTATAAAAGGAGTTAATGAAGTCATCAAAATCTGTCAATTAAGGGTGTTAAAATTGATTGAAGAATAACATTGTTAAATATATCAGATATTTTTGAAACATCATAAACAATATTTTGTTTAAGAAAATTTAATAAAGAAAATAAATCCAACAATACACTTGAAATACTTTAATCGCTTAGAAAATAAATTCAAAATTTTATTACAATAAACCGAGAGATTTTTCAACAACAGCATGTGGCTGATACATCTGTTCTCTGAACTCCATAGTGTTCAAAATATCTTCGAATCCAATTTCTAAATCTTTTCCTGTCAGTGAATCGTACAGAGCATTTGAACTTTCCAAAAATGGTAATCGGCCAACCTGACAATGAAACAAATTTATTGTATTTAAGTAAAACTATACATATTACAGATAATAGAGGTATCAAATACCTTTTTCACAATATTTTGTTCCATTTTCAGTTTAATCGGTGCATGAATACCCTGAATACGTTGCAGCATTTGGAAATTCATCTGATCTTGGTTCTTCCAGTACTATGACAAAATATGATAATATAAAAAATAAATTAATAGTTAACTATGATTATGACTGCGAAGGCTATGAATTTTTTTAATAATATAGCATTAAATTAGCAATTTTACAAAACTAATCGCTTAAATATGTAAGTTTGATAGATTTAAAAATCAGACAGTGAGTTGACAGAATATTGATCTTACATACACCAGGATTGATCTGTGTGTAAATGAATAAGTGAATGAATTGGAATACAGCATTCTAGGCATACTAAAAGCATAATAGCTTAAATGAAGAGATATTTGCATAAAAATCTTATAAACGGACATATTATGAAAACATGCACAGACAATAGCATGTGGATTTTATTAAAAGGGTACATTATGAAAATATGACTGAATGATTGCATACAAATATTCTTAACGGATATATTATGAAAGGACATGGAGATATTTGCTTACAAATGTTATTAGGGTAACCATAGGAATCATAAAGAAAAGGTAGTAAATTAGATATTAATGAATTATATAACAAAATTACGTTTCGTTCGGAAGCTTCCAAAGGATGAGAAGAAGCCAATTTGTGTTTATTCAGGTTGATTCCGTCGACCATACGATCGCCGATCTCGAAATCTCCGGGGACATTCTTAGAAGACGATTCTTGTTCGAACTCCTGAAACATGATGTAAGATGCATAATATGCACTATAACAATTATCTGATAATTCGTTTTCAACAAAATACCAACCATATTTAAGAATTTGATAGAACTGAATGCAACCGGCACTTGCCAAAATGACAAGCAGTTTACAACTCGTTGGCCATAATGTGTGAGTATATGACCTATTACCATTTTTTTTTCATAGTATACAAATAAGGGGAGACTTTACCCTTTCTTTTATTTTTCGCCCCAAACTACTTTTTGGATGATTTTATTTTCAAAAAAACAGTGTCAAAGTAGATATGTACTCAAGTACCTATATAATTTTCTTAAAAAAATAATTTTCAAAAATGAGTTACAGGCAAAAAACAAAAGGGAGGATCATATTTCCAAGACGAATAATGTCTGGAATCCGGTAGCATTTTTGCGAATGAAAAAGAGGCGTATGTTGTGGATTGTGATTTGAATGAACGAAACAAAAACTGTTGTCTTAAAATCGTTTGTTTTGAAAGTTTTTTAACCTAACATTGTGAGGTCTTTCATCTTCTTTCCCTGATATTGTGGAAATAAACGAGTTACTCGTCTCTTTTCTACCTACATTTGAGGATACTGGGTAAGTTTTAATTTTATATAGAAATTGAGGCTCATATTTTGAGTTAGTCTATCTTTTCCCGATTTCCTGGTTCAATCGGCTAGTTTAACTACTTGTTTGGGTCAGCAGAAGTAAAGAGGAAACAGCTATTATCTTTTTTTCACTTCATATCACCAAACTGCCATTAGTCAAGACTGATTTGTGAAATTTCTTTTTCCATATGTAGGTAATTATCATATTTAATATAAACCATAATTTTGTGTGAAACTATGTAGGTAGGTATAGGTATGTATATTTTGGAATCTCTGAAAGATTATTTTTTCCAACGTTAACAAGGTTGGGCCAGACTTTTCACTGCTCTAGTCAACTTACCATAAACTTGCTGACTGTCCTTTAACAACAAACTATCCTAACGCGTCTCTATAAGTACCAACTCCTATATGGAAAATGTTCTTTTTATGAAAAGGCTGGAAATCATTTTGTAGTGTGTAACTATAGTAACATTGATTTTTCAGTAGATGACAAAATGTTTTAGTTAGGTACCTACATTGAAATCAAGGGATTTTTAGTTGCAAAATTTTATTTTCGTGGATTTTCATTTTAATACAATGGAAATTTCAGTACAGAATGAAAATGAAGAATTGAGGAAAGGAATGTCCATGTTCATGTACTTTTCTAAATTGACCGAAGTATATTTTAAAATAAACTTAAATTATAGGTACCTATATATGTATACATATAAAAACATTTATCAGATATCAATTCTTGTATAAATTAAAGAATGGAATACAAGAAGGCTGTTCTATTGGAAAAATTAAGCATTTCAATTCCAATGAAACAATTTTAGGAGATCATATAGGATTATTGAATTTTACTTATTTTATTCTCACTGGACAATGTCGCATTATTCATATTTTGCAAGTAAGGTTTCTGCTTGTTTTTCTTTTATAAGCTTTACGGCAATTTTTTTTAAATGCATATATTTATATCACATAAAAATTTGAACATAAATAGAGTTTCTTTTTAAGATACAACTAAATGAACCAAATCATAAAGAAATAAAACAGATAAAAAATACAACAATTTCGCATTCAACAACACAGAATTCGAATGAATCGCATACAAAAAAGATGTCTTCTATGAGAAATGGCACTGTTTCTGAATCGCAGACATCTAGAACACATTTCATTCAAATTGGTTTGATTAATTCCGGTGGTTGCTTCAATTTAGGAGAGAACATATCAGATAGAAAAATTGTTGCGTCAAATAATGTGAAATGTATGCTCTTGCCCACATATTGGCTTTGGCAAAAGAATTCATCAAATGTATGGGGAAGGTTAAAACGTTATTTAGAGAGAAAAATCCCGACAAACGACAAAATATTTCGAGAATATACTCTCAGTAACAATTGGGGAAATTATAAAAGGGAAATGATTAGAGATATTTTAGATCATAAAAAGACTGTAAACTTCACTTCTATTCATGATATTCCATTTTCAATAAGCCTGCATGAAAATTCATTTTAATTTAAAAATAGTATAACTTTCCGCATTGTAATTATACCTATCGATATTTTTATACATATTACAGATATGACTAATAAAAATTTTGACCTTTATGTACAGTGAATCTAAAACTGATTAAAAAGCGGAATTTATAAATTTGTTTATAGTACCTACCTAGTAATAGAATAGGTTTATTTATTTATGAAAATTGTTAACATTTAGTAGTGCATTTTAATGAAATATTTTATGCTCTAAGGATAGAAATTATGAGCTTACTAATGCTTAAAAAATAAAATGATATAATGTAATATCTATTCGTGTGTTAAATCATCGAAAACCAATATTCGATTTTCTATGTAAAATGTCACATTTTTTACACGGTTTTTGCTGGTCCCTATCCACCGTGTAAAACGAAAGTTGGATGTGTAATATTGATCATACAATAAGTTAAGTGCTGTATTGCAAATAGTTATTAAACATAAAATTATTCAATGATCTTGAATGCATTGAGTCTGTTTCATTTTCTTAATATTAAGATGATAATACTAAGTTGATTAAGTCATTATATTTGAAGGAATATTGGAATAAAGATTTGAAAACTGTTCACTGTTATTTGAATTCATTAATACGTAACTAGAACTAGCAAATGGGTTATTGGAGCTATTTATTGTATTTTTATGAAGTCCACTATCTTTGTTAGTCTCGTCAATGTAATTATCGTTCCCTACAAATAAAATTTTAGAATCACTACTATTTTTACGTGATTTTAGATGAGTTTGGTAAATAGGATTGAAAAAACTCTGAGTTATACCAGATTTGTCTTGATTTGGCGATGTAGGAAGTGATTCACCTGAATCTGAAACTGACCTAGGTCTTTTAACTTCGTTTTCCACCATGAGCATAGGTATCCATTCATGATTTTTATCATTATTTTTAGAGTTTTCCCGCATGTACGATTTAATTATTTTTGGAGATGTAGGTGAAGGAAGGTTAATTATATGAGATTCAATATTAGTTGAATTATTTCTCAATGGAGTCATTTGTAAATATTCTTCATCTGCAAGTATATTGAAATTGAAAAAATATATTATTAATCATAGTTTAAGAAAAAATGTTAGATTGAAGAGTTTGAATATTAAAAGTTTAATTTTTACCTGCATCATAAGGAGATAAAGGATCTATTTTAATGGAACACCCCAAAGGATCATTGATATATTCATTTGTAGGATTAGCTGAAGTAAGATTCTTATAATCAGGTGCATTCATCATAGCAAGATAATCATTACCTCCTTTTTCCGCTAACCATTTACTGTTCATATCCATATATGGATCATTCAAATTCGTGTAATGCTGAAAAACGAATTTCATATTGTTTTTTATGTAAATAACAAAAATCCTCTATACTGTTTTGAAATAGTAATAATTTGCATATAGGTACTTGTCTGACATCATCAACCAGAAGAATTCCCAATTTCTCTGCCAAAATAGTGAATGTTGGTCGTTTAATTGGCTTAGTTTGCCAACACTCTAACATTATGTCATATATAATTTTGTTAGAATACTTTGGTTTCTCCATTCTGTATCTGTTTTAATATATTAATTATATTTTAGGTGAGAATGTCTAGTACACATATGAAAAATAAATCATAAATGAAATACCCTTCAACTATTTTATAATAAAAATTTTCATCCGCTTGCATTCCTGGGTATGGAGTTCCTGCTAAAGAAAACAATTCCCAAAGAACAACACCATAAGACCATATATCAGATTGAGTAGAAAATATTCTATCTCTAATAGATTCGATCGCCATCCATTTTATTGGGAGAGGACTCTTTGAATTAAATGGAAAAAATGTGTGAAATGCTTTCAAATTATCTCAATAATTTCAAAAGAATCATGAACATTGAGATTTACTAACACATTAATTTTCATAATTTATGCAAAACTTACATCGCCTTTCTTTTTGTAATTGTCATCTTTGTACATATTTTTCGCCAATCCAAAATCACAAATTTTCACTATGTTATTATCTGCCAATAAAATATTTCTTGCAGCAAGATCACCATGTAAGACCTAAATTTGTGAGTTAAACAAATATAGGTATAAACACTCTACCCAAAGAAAACAATATTTTTGAAAAATTATAAAAAATATCTGAACCTTTCTATTGGTGAGATATTCCATGCCTTTAGCGATTTGAAAAGACCAACTCAATAAATCCTGAGTAGAAATGGGTCGAATATCATTGCTATAATGATAATCACCTTTATAATTAATTCTCCACTCGGGTTGGGTGCTTCCAGAACTTGTTACTGGGGTATCGTCACCTGTGAATTCAAATACATTTATTTTTTTTAATAATGGGAATGTTAAAAAATGTAACAATTTATGATTTATGATGAATATACCAATTGGAATCATCGATACTACAGTATTGGCTGTATCCAACGGCAAGCTGTTCGTATTGTAGTCATCTCCTGACACACTGCTCTTATTTTTGCAAAAAGCTTGCATAACTGAGTTCAAACTACTTTATTCGCATTTATATAATTTAGTAAAAAAATATATCGAAAATTATTGAATTGAATAAAAAATACAAAAAAATAATTTGAGTATAATATACAGACACAAAAAAGTAAGCATTAAATTTTTAAGTAAGTAAATCACGTAGATTTAAAATTTTACATAAAAACAGATTGTTAATTAACCTGCTATTGCGACTGTTCACTGAATATGTCCTATTAATCACATTGATTTCAATATTAGGATCAATATTTCCAGTTCTGTGATCAATTTGATCTATGAAATGCTCTCGATGTCTCAACAAATAATTATGTAAATTTCCAAAACGACAGTATTCCACAATAACATACAATTCTCCTAAAAATTTCATATGAATATATTCATTGAAAACTTTTTTATCGAAAAAGAAGTAATTAACTACACATCTCACGTTTAACTACATTTTTCGTACAGGCACCAAGTAAATTAACAACATTCAAATGTTTTCCGAGATGTATCATAATTTTCAATTCTGATGCAAGTGCTTTGATTAATGCGGAATCAGCTGTTCTTTTGACCATTTTCACAGCAACTGTTGTACTTTCTTCTTCATCTAATATTCCATATGCTACAGCTTTCATTACAACCCCAAAGGCACCTGAACCTAATTGTTTTCCTACAAACATATTCATTATATTTTCATCTCAATAATATGAAAACTTTCATATACCTATATAATATATGTAGTCAGTCTTGAATTTATCTAATTTCTTATTTCATGCTATTCAAAATCTTCACCTAGTTTCAACTTTTCTTTTGGAAATTCCCACATTTTGTCATATGGTAAGAGATCTGCTTGTTCGTTCAAACCTAATTTGGGATTTAAACCACTTATTTCTCCTTCATCAAAATTACGCAAACCCATTAAAGTAAGTTGTTTTTGTAACTCTTTCTCTTTTTTCATTTTGTAGAACAATATAGATATAAGTGCAATAAAAAGTATTAACAATATAACTATTATGGCAAAAGAGACAATTTTAAAATCTCCACCTAAAATCCAATTGAATGTATTTAAAGAATTTTAGAAATGCAAAAAATGACATTTAATAGCATCTAAATTAAGTATTGTAGGATCCCGCGATACAAAGTACTCCAGTAGTGCTTCATATCGCGGGGTCCTCCGGTAATACTGTTTATGGATATTTCTATAAATCTCTCGGTTTGGCCGACTCTATTTTTTGCAACACAGCTGTATTTTCCATCATCTTCTTCTGCCATATAAGTGAAAATCAAATATGTAGTATCTTCACTAATATTGATTCTCGCACTTCTATTTATTTGTTTATCATCCTTTAAATATTGAAGAATAGTTTTTGAAAAAACATCATTCAAATCATATATTTTGGTTTGTACCTTAAACCAACTTATTTGTGGTTTTGGATTTCCTTTTGCTTTACAATGAAATTTAACATTCATCGTATGGACTCCTAATTGAATTCTAGTTTCATTCAAATTGGTATCACTATCACTGATTACTGGAATTGCTTTAGCTGTAACATATAGTTTATTTCCATTCAATTAATCAGTGAGAAATTAGTCCATTCAATTGATGTGATTATAGTTTAAGGCACAGATAAACTAATCGTAAACAAATAAAAAAATATTGAATATGATACCTGTAACATTCAATGTAACTAGTTGTTTATCTAAGATTTTATTTTCGGGATAATTTTGTCCAACTCTACACTCATAGTCTCCGCTATTTGTCATGCTAATATTTTTAAACGATAATATAAATTTATTTGAATAATTTGTAGAGTATCGATAATAATCATGATCTGAAATTTAATTTATCTATCAAAATATAATTTCTAAAAAACTATCATAGCTAGGTACCAAGTTATTCTTGAATCCGTATATGAAAAATAATCATTGTTTGCAAAATTTGTAAAAAAATTTTTTTGAAATTATCTTAAAACAAATTACCAAAGTTTTGCTCTTCTTTAATGGGATATTTTCCTGGCAATTTATACCAATTTATTGTTTCATCTGGATATTTATATTTTGAGACTGAACAGTTGAGAGTGACATTATCTCCTTCGACTATCGAACTACGACTATTTATCACATTGAATCCATTTTCTTCTTCTGTTGCGTAGATCAATATTGAATTACTAGAATTTTGAAACTCATTATCAGCATCACAAACCAAACACGACGATTTCCATATTATAATTTCAGTAGTTCCATGAACAGTCGAATTATCTTTATCCAAAGAAATGTTATCAAATTCCTGCAATTTTTCAGAGACATTGAAATTTTCATTAATAATTGTACTTATTTTATTTCAAAATTTATAAATACTTTTTTTTCTTCCACTGTAGAGCTGCAATTTTTTCCTTCACATTCTTTTAAATACCATTCAATTGATGGTACGGGATATCCAAGTACATCGCATGTGATATTGTATTTTATACCACGAATGAGATATAGATCAGTTGTTAATTTAATTTCTGGTCTTGCTATAAATAAAATTTAGTATAAATATGAAAAAGGTGTCAAGATTTGAAAAATATACACATGTACATATGTAGGTAGGTACATGACAATATTGACATTGAAATAAGTCAACTTACAAAATACTCTCAAAGTGATGCTCAATGCATCCGTTACATTTCCACTTTGACCTTTAACTCGATAAACACCTCTATCTTCAATTGTAACATTTTTAATTTGTAAATGTGTTTCATTATTGGATATTTTAATGTCATATTTTGAGGATGGGAAAATTTCCTTATTTCGAGTATCATACCTAATATTCATACAATTTTTATCATGTACAAGTCACAAATAGTTAAAATGTGCATTTGTAATATCAGTTAATCAGTTAATAATCACCATGTTATTACTGGTTTTAGAAAAGAATCAATATTTATGATAATGTCCAAAAGCTCACCAGTTTTAGATTCATATTCGGTTTTATTTGAGACTGCTAATAAATGTATGTAAGATGATCCTTTGCATTCAAATGTATAAATATTAAATATCACATGAATTCAAATTTATTCAATAAAAATACATAAAAAAAGTACTTAAAACCCGCATTTCTTGTGTAATATTGTTTGTGACATCATCATTCAAAACTGATACTCGACAAGTGTAATTACCACTGTCTTTTTCTATCACATTTTCTACAGTCAAAATAGAATTTTCAACCTTTTGACGATTGCCATCTATAACCATATCGGGATAAGTTTTGAATATATTGATTCTTTTATCGTTTTTATTCTGAAATATGTGAAATGATTTGGTAAATCGTAATAGAAAGAATTTAAACGATAAAAAATCGTCTACATAGTCATACCCCGTTTAACACAATTACTTCACACGATTTTTTTTCAATATGCGTGCAATATTTTTTCGAAAAAACGCATTGACATGATGAATTGACGAGTTGTCATGTCTATGCGTTTTTTCGAAAAATTATCGCACGCATACTAAAAAAAAATCGTGTGAAGTGATCGCGTTAAACGGGGGACTACTGTGATCTAATCGTATAATGACGCTAATATATCTATCTACTCATATGTCACTGCTGACGCTCCAAAACTGTGACAAAACATTTTTTTTTTAATTAAGTTGTAAGATTTTTGTCATATGCATATTGATTTGAATGAAAAAAAATATCAAAATTTAAATACACACAAGTATAAATCAAATAAACAACTGGAATTGTATTCAGTCCTTTGAGCGGCAAAACTTAATTATTCGGATATTTTGAAATAAACCATATGATTTATATATGTAATTCATATAAAATTTCGTATAGTCGCTAGAATATGTTTTCACTTTATAATTGAACACTGAAACGATTTAAAGATCTGACCTCAACAGAATGTTAACATTCTTCTCCCTATATAATTCGACAGTTGTTCTCGCTAACTATAATTGCTGACATGCAATTAAAACATCGGATTAACATTTAATTTTGAAAGTTTTCAACCGAGAAAATTTTACGAATCAAAGTGCGTTATATGTTTTAATTTAAACATCATGATATTATGTTTCGTTCATGAAAAACTTCCCAACTTCGAATTTCGAAATATAATTTGTAATACTAACCAAGTTTTTATTATTATATAGCCATTCTATTTCAAATGCATCATTTGAATCCAATATGAATGTGCAATTCAATTTTATCACTCCACCAACGATTAATTTTCCATTTGAAGAGTCATTTATATATGGCTTAGGTATACTTTCGATAGGAGCTGTAGATTATTAATGTGAGAGAAAGAATATAAGTACATAAATGTATTCAAAAGAACAGAATATCGAATAAGTAGATAACTGATATAAATTGATGAAACTGTCCTAATTATCATAGACTTAAGGGAAACTTGAGTTTTTAAAACATACTTGTAATAGACAATGTATACTTTTTGTCGTCATTTTTTCCATCACGAGAACCTGTACATAATAAATCCTCATCTGACATTTCGATTTTCGATATTGTAAATCCTGAACGTTTTTCATATTTGACAAATCTTTCATTTGTTCTTAATTTATTTGGTTTGATTTCCACATATTTCTAAAATTTTTGAAAATCTCGTGTACAATAAATCGAGAATGTAATACATATCTAATTATAATTCTATTATATTGCAATACATACATATATGTATATATATATTTTTTTTCATATTAATTAATGATCTAATACTAAAGAAAATCATAAACATTTATGTATAACTTAAAATTTACCTCATTTTCCTTACGAAACAATTTTACTTCAACATTTGTAGAAGTTGGTTTACATGGAATTGTTAAAGGCCGATTTAGTTTTGCATCGAGAAAAGGATCTAGTTGTACTAAAAGTTTATCTGGATCTGTGTTTCGGCAGAAATAACATTTTTTTGAAAAAGAATATTTTTTTTAATCTTTTAAATTTTTGCAAATTGCATTAAGCAAAAAGGAAAATTTCAAACAATAACAGTGCAAGAAAATTAACGACTTACGTTGAACGTAAAGATATATGCTTTTTGCTAAACCTTTAGCTTCGAGTACGGCTTCTTCATATTCATATTCACTATTGTTGTAAGCGCAATAATATGACCCTACGTTTAGTACCGATAAGTTGCGCATTTCTAAGAGTATTTCATGAGTTTCACTGTATTTGGTTGGTTTTGAAATTCTAACAAACTTTTGAACGTTTTCGCTTTCATCATCCATCAGATTATCTTCAGGAAAAATCCATTTTAACGGGCGTTTTCCTTTGCATGTCAAATTATAATTGTTCCCCGCCCTTACTTCAATTTCTTCATTGGACGGGATTATTTCTAGAGTGTCGATTTTTTTCGGAACTTCTGAAAATGTTAATCGACATTGATTTTATTCAAATATAAAAAGTTACGTGTTCAAATGGGTACATTATTACTTTTTTTGTCGACTTTTGTGATATTTGATTATCTACATATAGGTATATAGGTTTTTTTTTTTAATTTTGCAATCATTAAAAAAAAATCTACCTACCTATTATAAGTTGCGTCTTAAAACTTAAATGAAATTTTCCTATATATTTTATCAGAATAAAATACTTTCTATGCTAGATATATAATATAATTAATTTTAATTACTTTTTCTTCAAAATATTTAAAGGATAGTGAAAAATTATTATAAATTGGTAGGTATATTTTAGCTTCATTTAGAATTAATATAAACAAGTACATTTCATGTTTCTACTGATTAATTTCAAACTTAATTCATATGTACTATGAATAATAAATTAACATTTTATCCTGAACATATTCATAAGAAAATTTATGCAGTTGTGGTTGAATTTGTGGTGAAAATGAAAAAAATAAAACAGAAATTGCTATAAATATTCGAATATTCAAGTTGTATATTATAATATTCAATCAATATTAACGATTTTGCAATTTTTATTGTTAATGTTCACGAGTAAAATGCATACATCTTACTACGTGCAATGTGGTGAAAATCGTGATACAGAAAGAAAAACCATTTATAACTATCTGTCGTGTGTATATATTTTTTTCAATTAGCTTCCTCGAAAATAATACAAATCATTTACAATATGTAGGTAATATAATAGGTTCCTACTATCGATTTGACTTCAAAATGGATCGATAATCTACAGAATACTCAGCAATGAAAAAAATCGGAAATGTTAGATTGCTGATAACTTCAGAGTTGTGATTTTTAAAAATATAATTTCTTACTCTCAGCAGAAGTGCAGGCGATCGTCAAGGTCATGAACAGCATAGACATCATGAAGTTTTTCATTTTAACAAATTTACAAAGGCTTTCAGAACACATTTTTACGACGTAAATATCCTAGTAACCATCGCAAGCGCACTAGGAAAACTGAGTCCAGAATTTTAACCCATTTCAAAGCGGCTGATAACATATATGTATTTTTATAATTAAAAATGAAAGCCACAGCAATGGAAATGTCAACTCGATACGATTGTTTTTATCGATGTTCGATAGAAACATAGGATAACCACAATTTATATTCCATTACAACGAAAGTGTTGTTTAGAAAGTGCATTAATTAGTAAAGGCAATGAAAATCGAAGAATTTTCGCGCGGACAGTGTTTTAATTAAGGGTCGAAGAAATGATACTCTTGATTCTCGGTCTCTAAGATTTTTGAACTTTATTCATTTAATATGGCTTATAGGTATTTGTGTATTATTACAAAGTGTTTGATTAGAAAGTATATTTTATCAATTCACCATTATCCGTTGATAATATTAATTGAAGTTAAATAAACCTAATTGATAGGTAAATACAGTTGTTATCGAATACAAATATCGTGTGATTTCGTTGTTTGTCGAAACATACTCGTAATTTTTTGGCACTACAGGCATTGCTGGCAATTGAAAACGACGTAGTTTTTCCGTTTCATTGAGAGAAAAACGGGTCTATAACAGAGTCATAATGTGTGTGAAAGACCTACAAAAATGACCAAATTGTTTCTATTATTCTTTTGATCATTACATATGTATATAAATATGTATATCTACATATGTATATAGACACAACATTTGCGTATACATGTATGTTTATATATAAATGAAAATATATACATACATACATACATGTACATAGATAATCAATTTCGTCAAAATATTTTCCTTAAACTCATTGTATGGAATGGTATCATATGAATTATTTGTACCTACCTAGTTTGAATAATCAATGGTAATGGAATTGATAGTGCATAAAATAAATATATCATTCATAATGAACATCTGTCTATATTAATCAAAATACGTTATATTATACATTTAATAAAATTTTGTGAAACAATGTGCACATTTCGAAATCGGTAAATACCTACATCTTATAATATTTCAGTACCTATGCAAATGGAATACACCTACCTACTTACAGAGTGCTTATCTTTATTATATAAAAAACTATGGATAGTTCTCTAATGTGTAAATGTAGTGGCATTGAATATTGTTAAGAATTGTTATTCCTGTGTGTATTTGTAAAATGCATTTTAATTTTGATTAATTTTGTTTGTTTCAATTCAAATAGTATTTGATAGAAAACTGATGCATTGAATAATGCGAAATGATTACTCTTGGTAAGATGTAGGTCATGGCAATAATATATAATATGTATTTATATGGGAATGGTTAGAGGAAGATAGAAAAATATCTGATAAAGGGCAAAATATTTCAAAAAATTTACATTGAAAATAATATAATAAAGTAAATAATGAAATTTATCATGCACAGCAAGCATCTCGAACAAAAATTAATTTTCCAATGGTAATTAATTTTATCCATGCTGTGTGCTATATTGTTTGTTCCGATGTACATATTTTGATATAATATATTATATTTTCATCGGTACGTGACAAACGAAATTCATTTCAGATGAATATGGCCAATGCACATAAACGACTTGTATTATAGTCTGAACAAAAATGTCAAGTGTGCATCAGTTCTAAATGATTTGTTATTATCTCATCAATATTCTTCTCATCACAAAGAAGTATGAATTCATGTTCATTTTTCAAGTATCCAAATCTGAAAACAGCAGATGAAATTTTTAAAAATAAAACTAATGAAAAGGTTTTAGTGATAAATGAATAAATCTATTTATTTATTTGTGAAAATTACAAACATTTTAATGGCACTAAGAGAAATGGTTAAATTTGTAAATTCAACATCAAAATAAGAAATATCACAATATAAAAATGAAAGCACAACTAACAATAAGATACATTCATGCCATCGTACACAGGTTCTTAAATCAAATCATTCGAATTTTCAGTTTAAAGCATTTTTTTCCTAATAAAATTTCGAAAACATCAAATATTATATACATACCTAGGTAATATTATTTGGTAATTTTAATAGATTTTTTTAAACCTTAAACTTTCTGAAATAATGAAAAAGTATCAAGGCAATTTGAATATTTAATTTATCGAACATCTACATTAATGTGTTTTTTTTTTTTAATTTAAGATATTGTACTCATTTCACAGCAAATTATTTCATATAAAATTATAAATAATATTATTTAACTTATAAATACTTATGTGAAATATATTTAATACCTAACTATATAAAAAAATATATATTGAAGAAGGCGTTATGGCATGAATAACAAAATGGGATAGATCATAAAAATGTACAAAATATTCTTAAAACTACACATAATATGAAAAAATACACATACGTATATTTTAAAATTGATCATGCAATAAGTTAATTGCTATATAAAAACACAGTCATCAAATACAATACAAACATCGATAAAATCATGAATAAATTGAGTATCTTTTATGGAAAATTCTAAATATTTATACAATAGCCACATAGTTCATTAGGTCATTACATTTGGAGGAATATTAGTATAATGATTCGAAAATGGTTTATGGCTATTTGAACTCATTGACACGTAACTAGGATTAGCGAATGCACCAATTGAGTTATTCATCACAATATTTTCACAAAATCCACTATCTTTGTTAGACATGTCAGTATAATTATCATTCACTATTAATAAATTCTCAGGATAGGTTTTGTTTTCAGCTGATTTTAAATCAGTTTGGTAAGTAGGATTGGAAAAACTTGGAGTCATACCAGATTTGTCTTGATTCGGTGATGTAGGAAGTGATTCACCTATGTCTGAATCTGACCCAGGTCTTTTAGCTTCGTTTTCCACTATGAGCATAGGTACCCATTCATGATTTTTATTACCATTTTCAGAATTTCCCCGCACTTGCGGTTTGATTACTTTTGGAGATGTGGGTGAAGGAAAATTAAATAAATGAGATCCAATGCTATTCGATCCATTTCTTGCTGGAGTCATTCTTAAATATCCTTCATCATCTATAAATAAAATAATATGAATCAAATTATTTTGTTCAAAAAGGAAATAAACGTTTCAACTATTTGATTGTTGAGTTTAAATTTTTACCTATATCATCGGGAGACAAAGGATTTACTTTAGTCGGACCTCCGAAAGGATCATTTACATATTCATGAGTAGGATTAGCTGATGTCAAATTGCCATAATCAGGTGCATTCATCATAGCAAGATAATCGTTATCTCCTCTTTCTGCTAGCCATCTATTGTTCATATCCATATATGGATCATTCAAATCTATATAATGCTGAAAAGTGTTTTTCATAATTGTTTATTTTTTGAACGAAAAAATATCTTGAATAAAGCTTTAAAATGTGTATCAAATAAACTGTTTACTTTTCTGACGCCATCTTCGAGAAGATTTCCTAATTTGTCAACCAATTCACCAAAAGTTGGTCGTTGAACAGGTCTAGCTCGCCAACACTCTAACATTACGTTATATATTATTTTATTCGAATACTTTGGTTTTTCCATTCTGTACCTGTTTTCATAATAAATAGATTCAATAATTATTTTAAAGACTCATATAAGTAATATATCTAAAATGAAGTACCCTTCTACTAATTTATTATAAAACTTTTCATCGGCTTCCATTCCTGGGTATGGAGTTCTTGCTAAAGAAAACAGTTCCCAAAGAACAATACCATATGACCATATATCGGATTGAGTTGAAAATACTCTATCTCTAATAGATTCGATTGCCATCCATTTTACAGGTAAAGGACTCTAAAAATTGAAAAAATATTATAGGTATATACAGATATGGATGTATGTATGTATATGCTTTATAATTATAATGAAACTTTTCAAAAATACTGTTAACATTGAAATTTAGTGTTAATTAATTGCCAAATTTGACATTTGGTACTGAAGTTACAGCAATTTAATAAACACTACTTTTACTATTTTCGATCTAAAGAGAAAATCTGAATCTCATGTGCTGATAAAACATTACTTTTAAATAGAAAAACTACTTTTCAAGCAAAACGATAACTTGATTAGTATTTTTAGGACTTCGGTCTATAGAAACAAGCAAAAAAGAAATGATTTAATAATTTGGTTTTAGTTAAATTTCGTTTTTATTTCAGTTTGCTTTGATCAACAAAATTTGAGTTTTTCCATAAAACTTGGAAAAAGTCAACAAAATAGTTTTATTTTATTAAAAATTGAAAATGCTTGAGATAGCTAACATCTTAAAGATATCAAAAAGCTATATTATCAATATTTTGCATCAAAATTTGATAATAGAGAACTGTTCATCGAAAGGGTATCGCAATCACTCATGACAAAGCGATTTATCGAGTTGCAAGTTAAATGCAACAATGTTAAAAAATGCACTTCGAATCCTTTCTCAATCTACTTTTTTTCTAGATCTAGCTTTTAGTAATCATTACTTGCATCTGAATTCAAAAAATGCTTATTGAGATGAATAGCTTGTTATTAATAACGTGTCTATTATTTTTTGTGCAAAACTTACATCTCCTTTCTTTTTATAGTTATCATTTTTATACATATTTTTTGCCAATCCAAAGTCACATATTTTCACTATATTATCATCTGCCAATAAAATATTTCTTGCGGCTAAATCACCATGTAAGACCTAAATGTATGAAGTGAAAAAAAATGTATAAAAGCCATCGAAACAAAATTATATTTTTGAAAAATCGTAAAGAATATTAGATAAATAACCTTTCTATTGGCGAGATATTCCATGCCTCTTGCAATCTGAAAAGACCAACTTAACAGATCCTGAGTAGAAATAGGTCGAATATCTTTGCTATAATTATAATCTCCTTTATAATTAGATCTCCACTCCGGTTGTGCACTTCCGGAGCTAGTTATAGGAGCATCATCGCCTAAAAATTTTCAAAAAAAGAGTTTTTCATCATCAGAAATATGAACACATGCCTATATCTATTTTAAATTATGATTGATTATAATGAACATAGGTACCTGTTGGAATCATCGATACTACAGTATTGTTTGTATCTAAAGCTAAGCTGTTCATATTGCTATCATCTTTAGACACACTGCTTCTGCGTAACAAAGGTTGCATTGCTGATTTCAATCCACTTTGGCAGCAGATAAAATAATTTGACAGAAAAAAACCATCACCGAAAAATTTTAGTTTTGTTAATAAACAAATTAAGAACATAAATAGTATATATTAAATTGTTTAGTAAATTGTACGTATTTTCAATTCAACAAAGAAATAACATATTAATATAAACCTGCTCTTGTCACTGCTTACTGAATAAGCTCTATTTATCACTTCAATTCCAATAATAGGATCAATATTTCCAGAACTGTGATCAATTTGATCTATGAAGTGTTCTCGATGTCTCAACAAATAATTATGCAAATTTCCGAAACGGCAGTATTCCACAATTACATACAATTCTCCTAAAAATATCATATCATAAACATGTTTATAGAAAACGAATTTATCGGAAAAAAGAGTATCATCTTACGTTTAACTACATTTTTTGTACAGGCGCCAAGTAAATTAACAACGTTTAAATGTTTTCCGAGATGTACCATAATTTTCAACTCTGATGCAAGTGCCTTAATTAATGTGGAATCAGCAGTTCTTTTAACCATTTTTACAGCAACTGTAGTACTTTCTTCTTCAACTAATATTCCATATGCCGTAGCTTTCATTACAACTCCAAATGCACCCGAACCTAATTGTTTTCCTGTAAACATAAAAATTACATTTTGATAATTATAATGTTTTAATTCTCAATAAGTAAGATAATTATTTTATTTGAAATCTCATTTTAGTTTTTTTTTTTGTTTTCACCTAATTTTAGTTTTTCTTGTGGAAATTCCCATTTCTTGTCGTATGGTAAAAGCTCTGCTTGTTCATCCAAACCTAATTCTGGATTTAAACCACTTATTTCACCTTCGTCGAAATTTCGCAAACCCATTAAAGTAAGTTGTTTCTGTAACTCTTTTTCTTTTTTTATTTTGTAGCACAATGCGGAAATGAGTATAATAAAAAGGAATAACAACAAAATAATCACAATGATATAGACAAAATTGAAACCTCCATCTGAAACCCAATTGAATGAATTTTAAAAATGTTGCAAACTACAAATATCTGCATGTAATGGTATTTAAACAATATTATACTGTCAATGGATATTTCAATATGTCTTTGAGTTCGACCAACTCTGTTTTCTGCAACACAGGAGTATATTCCATCATCTTCTTCCAGCATATTAGTGAAGGTTACAGTAGTACCATCTTTGCTTAAAGTTATTCTTTGATCTATCTTTAATGGTTCATCATCCTATAAACGATATTGAAATTACCTAGTTTATCTTCAAAACTTTTAAAACTACTTAGGTATTTACTAGATATTATAAATTCGTTTATACAGTCGTTCCCTGTTTAACGCGATTCTTCTTCACACAGTTTTTTCAAAACGCGTGTGATATTTTTTCGAAAAAAATGCTTTGACATGATGAATTTCATTATAAGTGATCACGTCTTGAAAAATATTGTGTGAAGTAATCGCATTAAACGGGGGGGGAGTATACCTTAAACCATTGAATTTGTGGCTTAGGATTTCCTTTGGCTTTACAGAAAAAGTTTAGATTCATTCTTCGTAATTCCACTTTGATTTTAGTCCCATTCAAACTAGTATCAGCATCTTTAATTACTGGCATTTCCACAGCTGCAACACATCATTAAGTTTCACATAATTTATTGGTGAAAAAATATTATCAAAGTTCATAAAATCAATATTTCATTGCTATTTATAGTGTTGTAGGTAAATAAAATAAAAAACAATTGAATACCTGTAACGTTCAATTCAACTTTTTTTTTTTCAAGAATATCATTTATAAAAGATTTTTGTTCAACTCTACATTCATATTCTCCGTTTTTCACTCTAGTAATATTCTTGAATGTTAATGTAAACTTATTTGAGTAGTTTGTAGAGTGTCGATAATATTCATGATCTAAAATTTTATCAAATGATTAAAATTGGATTTCAAAATACCTAATACTATAATATTAATAAATCTATAAGTATACAAAAAAGATATTTGAAAAAATATTATTGTTTACAGAACTGTTTGAGAGAAAATTATTTAGAGATTTTCATATATCGAATTACCGAAATTTCGCTCTTCATTTAACAAAATGTTGTCAGGGAGTTTATACCAATTTAACGTTTCACTTGGATATCTATATTTTGAGGCAGAACAGGTGAGAGTGACATTATCACCATCGACTATTGAACTGTGACTATTTACAACACCAAATCCATTTTCTACATCTGTTCCAAAGACCATGGACGATTTATTGAATTTTCCGAACTTATTTTCAGCAGCACAATATAAATATGCTGATTTCCATATATTAATTTGTATAGTTGCACGAGCAGTCACATCGTCCACAGGTATGTAATCAAATTTCTACAATTTTCAGAGATACATGAAATTTTTATTCCTAATCATATTTCATAAAATTCATAACACACATTTATTTCTTTCAATTCAGAATTGCAATTTTCATCTTCACATTCTTTTATATACCATTTAATCTTTGGTATAGGATTTCCGCGTACATTACATGTAATATTATGTTTTATATTATAAATGTAATATTGTTCGGTATATAAAGTGATTTCTGGTGGTGCTATAAATCAAATATGATATAGGTAAGCTTCATATATGTATGTAGGTATATTCAATTAAATATCAATCAATCAACTTACAATTTACTACCAAAGTGAAGTTTAATGTTGCTGTTGCATTACCGCTTTGACCTTTAACTTGATAAATTCCTCTATCTTCAAGTGTAATATTTTTAATTTTCAAATGTGTTTCATTATTGGTTCCTTTAATATCATATTTGGTAGATAAAAATATTTTCCTATTTTTATTATCGTACCTAATTTTGATGATATATTTATATGAATTATGAATTATAGATATAATAAAAATTCACTCATTTAAAATTTAAATGAAAAATACCATGTTATTGTTGGTTCAGGAAAAGAATCAATATTTACAATAATATCCAAAGGTTTACCAGTTTTAGAAAACAATAGGGATTTGTTTGTGGCTTCTGATAAATATATGAGACTTGATCCTTTACCTGTGCATATATTTACACATGAATGAAAATATTACTTAAATTAAAAATTTTGTATGTATTTGAAATGTATAGAAAAAAGTTACTTAAAACCCCTATTTTCTTTGTGACTTTATTAGTGACATTATTGTTATGAGCCAAAACTCGGCAAGTATATTCACCACCATCTTCCTCTTTTACGTTTCTTACAGTCAAAAAAGATTTTCCAATCCGTTGAATGTTACTATCCACAACATTGGTAAAATTAGTAGTAGTTTTAGATATATCAAATCTATTATCTTTTTTGTCCTAAAATGTTTGAAATATGTAATTACAAAAGATCTAAATAGAAGTAGTGAAATATCATATTAGGTGCATTATCTTGATTGTATTTCATTTCATTGTCAGTTCTACATATTCTGAAATGCATATAGTAGGTAGGTTATATATGTACCTACATAGGTAATTTACATACCTATATAAATTTATACACTTTCTATACAATATTTTTTCTGATGGATATTACTGATAATGAGAAATTTTCTAATAACTACACACAAAATAATCAATCTGATAAATAATTTCACTAACCGTAATTCTATAATCATTATGTAGCCATTCTATATCAAATGGAGTTCCAGGAGATAAGCGAATCGTACATTCCAATTTTATTACTCCTTCAACAACTGATCTTCCATTGAAAGAATCATTTATGAATGGCTTAGGTATACTTGAAATAAAAGCTGAAAAATGTACGGTATTTTAAAAAAATATTTAGAAATGTTATTTTATTGTATATTTGGAAATTAATTATTAAAATTGATATCCTTATTTATATCATTATATGTGCACATATGTGTATAATATAGATATAATTTAATGTTAAAATACCACATGCATATTCTACATTGATTGCTTTTAAAAGAACTGTAAACAAAATAACAACAAACTTAATATAATATAATCAAAAAATAATTCAATTTAATGATAGATATGTGTAATTGATCATTTATGTCTATGATTTCATAAAAATTGCATTGGTAGATACAAAAAAAAAAAATGTTGTATACCTATTTAGGTATTAAGTTTGTGTGTGTATTAAAGATAAATTTATTGTTAGATACTATGTAATTGGCTAATTGTAAATGTTATTAGAAAAGCTTTAAGAAAAGAAAAAATAGTGTTAGAAAAGCAAGCATAGTACACCACACATGCACACAAAAAGACATCACATTGAAATCAGTTTTATGTTATTGAAGAAAAGAAAAGAAAAGAAAATCAGATGCAATGGATTGAATTAAGTCATTTAAGTGTTTTTTTGAAAATAATCCACAACCCCAAGCCTACCTACTTCATTTTTATTTCACTTAATTTACTTACTTACAATTCAAATATAAAAATACTTGATGCTCTACTTGAATCGCACCGTTAGAAAATATACATTTGAATTCATTTTCGGCTAAATTATTTACTCGAATGAGAAACCCTGTATGCGGATCGAATTTTAAATAATCTGTAACCTGTAATTATCAAATGGTGTTAATAACATTAACTATTTACTAAATCGAAAACTTTTTCCTAAAATATTTGGCATTGTTTCATATGTGACATTTTAATCTGCATTTGGTTTGTAAAACATCAGCCTTTTTACTAACAATGTGTGGTATTGGTTATTGTTAATATTATTGCTTTATGGATATATAGGTTTTATTTGCACATACGTATCACTTGTATCATAAATGTTTCTGAAACATTCTTTCCATTATGACTTGCTATACAGTAGTAAATAAAAGTCGTATCTGATATTCCGATATCTGGTATCTTGAAACCTGAACGTTTATCATAACTGACATTTCTATAGTCTGGCAATAGTCTATTTGGTTTAAGTTCAAAAAACTTCTAGAATTTTATTAAAAACCTTATAACTAAACATTTCAAAGTATGTATCTAACTAGGCATATACATATGTATGTATACATATATATATATTTTTTAATTATTTTCAACTTATGAATGTTATAATATTTTAAAATATACCTCGTTTTCTTCACGAAACAGTTTTACATCAACATTTGGAGAAGTCGGTTTACATGGAATCGTTAAATTCTGAAACTGTATTCCCCCGATCATACTATCTGAAGGTACTAAAAGTGCATCGGGATCTGTGTTTCGACAGAAGCAAATTTTTTTTTTTTTAATAAAAATCACATTCCATTAAGCAAAAAGAAAATATTTTTACATCAACAGTGCAAGAATACTTTGCCAATTCTCGACAACAAACTCACCTTCTACGTAAAGATATACGCTTTTCGCTAAACCCATTGCTTCTAATTTATCATAGGTATCACCTTTGTGTTCTTCGCTTTCGTTATAAGCGCAATAATAAAACCCTACGTCTACCACTGACAAGTTGAACATTTCCATGAATATTCCGTAAGTGTCATCATCATCGGTCGGCTCCGAAGTCCTGATGAGAATTTGAGCTTTTTCGCTTTCGTCATCAGACAGTTGGTTTTCGGGTAAAATCCATGTTAACGGCTGTTTTCCCTTGCACGTCAAATTGTAATTGTTTCCCGCTGTCACAATTATTTCTTTATCAGACGGAAATATCACCGGAGTGTCGAACTTTGTTGGATCATCTGAAAATGTTCGTCAAGATGGAAAATTTGAGAAAAAAATAAATCAATCGTTCGTTGAAAACATGACGAAAGCTAATTTATATTTGTCTGACATTCAAATTCAAAACAGAACCACAAAAGTAGAATTGCCGTCGATTGTTTTCTTCGAGCATTTTTTTCGTCGATGAGCAATGCGATCTGATGACGAATTTTTGTAATTTGTTTATTTTTTGTATTACACATTTCTTTTTTAATTTTATTTTTTTACCGAAAACGATTTCAATTTATGTTCACCTAAAGTTTTATATTTTATCATTAATCTGAATTTTCATCAGAATAAACGCAAAGTCTAATAGAAGTCGAGTTTTACAATGTTTTCCTTGAAATCACTTGTTAGTCTATAGATAATGACTTCGTACAACAACTGGCAATGATTTCTTATGTAACGTTGCTTTAAGGTGTAGACGCATTTAAAACCAGTGTCGACATAAAACGTGCTGAGGAATTATTATGAAGACATACTTTCATTTAGAACTATGTATGTATGTAAATTTACGTTTTCTCACATCGACTTGAATATCGCCGATGTAGAGTTTTAAAACCGCAAAAAATCAGACGTGACATCATTTTTCATAAAAATACTTAAATATTGAATTAAAATCGTCAATGCTATGAATAATAATTTGCGTTTTATTCCAAGTAAATTCTAACCGAGTTTTTATGGTTGTGGTTGAGTTTACTGTTATAACAATACTACAATGAAAAATTGCGATAAACATAAGTTAATCTCCTATAAACACATTTTAACGTGTCATTTAATGAATCTACAACTTCAAGATGCTTATTGTAAATGTCCAAGAGTGAAATGTTGTATATTTTACGACTCGAGATATCTTTATCTTATCCGATCTTCATATGGAAAAATATTAAAATTCAGATTATTTATAGATGCGGCAATTTTTAATAAACTCGATTATTTCACAGCCATGCGTCGAATTGTACCGAGCGAGGGAAAAAAGATCAGTAAGAAAAACCACGTAGTGTGTATTATCGTTTTTCTTATTAAACCAAATCAAATCGCTGTTAGTCGATTAAAATTCGAAGCAAACCAAACGAGAAAATCAACAGAATGCGCAGTGATAAAAATCGAAAAAATGTTAGATCGCTAAAAAAACTACAGACAGAAAATCGAGATTGTTCAAAATGATAAATCCTCACTTATAGCGGTGACGTAGACGATCGCCAAGGTTGCGACGAGCAGCAAGGAGACCATGAAGTTTTCCATCTTCGCAAACGAATGGCGAACAGCTGTTTCACAGGCCGAAATCCCGGGATTTCCCGGAGCCCATAACTGGCGCAGTCGGCTCGGGAAACTGAGTCTCAGAACAACAAATCGGATAGTGCGAAAAACACAAGCGACCACAACGGAAACGTAAACTCGATACGACCGACTCTTATCGTCGTTCGATTAAAACCCACAGCACATAGGATAACCACAAGTTTTTTTTCATATACGTAATGTACTAGGAATCTTGTGAAAAGTCGATTTTTTCAGCGGTCGGGATCGAGGAGTTCGAGGAACTGTCGGAAATTTCGTCGATTTTCCGATTTTCTTCTCATCGAAGCAGAACTGCGTGTCTGCTTCGCATGTGAATTGTTTGTATTTCGTTGTTTACTTTGATTGTAGTGTGTTTTAAGCGCGAGACACGTCTGTGAATCACCGAAGTGTGTGACGACTGACCGAATTGCTCCGTCAGTGGTGTAAGACTTGTTCGAGTCATTGGTAGTCAACCTTTGTATCGATTCTGTTGACTGGATTATTCAATTCTACGTTCAACTATCTAATTCTATAGTGGAAATGTCGAATACTTGCTAAATAGCTTAACACATGTTTGAAAGATCGGATCTCAGTGAGACTACGATTTCGGTGTTTTTCGCATTCGATATTTCGAGTCATAAATCGTGCAATAAAAATAAATTATTTAGGATATAGATTTTGGTAGATGTTATATTGCTAACTAATCAATATCATAGGGTTGGAAGATTCAGAAATAATTATCTGTTCGGATTAATGAATTGTCGATTTGCAATATTGCACTGGTGACTCAATGAAAAGTGGACTTAACACGTGCTTAGCCTTTAGTATAGATTTCAAGGAATTTTACTGACTTAAGAACGCTGAGTTATGCATATAATTTTGATAAAATTAAATGCACGTATAATGAGAGGATTGCTTTATAGCTTTATAAAACTGAATCTTATAAATAAGGAATAAATTTTGTTTTATTTGTCAAATTATGATTAAGTATAAATGCTATCTTCAGAAAAGATAGATTTACAAAAAATATAGACAACGATAATGAGTTAAATGTATTTTCACAATTATTTTGTGTAGATTAAGTCGCGAGGAAATGTTGACTATTTCTACGAGAATCCCACCCAATAAATACCAATTGTGAAAATATCATCGAAATATTGATCAATGTTATTAAATACAGTTCACTCGAAGAGCTAACATTCGTCTCGAAAACGAAAAAAACCTCATTGCGCAAAAGAAAATTTTCGCAACTTTACGGAAAAGCCGTTCGTATGCTCGTTCGGACTTTCCACCTATTTCGATATTTACATTTTTTATTTTAATCCTGTAATTTAGCTTCTCATTTTTCGCAAACGAAAAATGTTCTGGCATTCATCGTTTTCGATGTATTTATCCTAAATCAGTTTATTTTCGTACAAAGTGTTTTCGTTTCGTGCACCGACGACGTTTAAACAGGCGGTAAATTTATTTTGGGATAACCAATTCGATTTTACTCATCATTATAACAAAGGATGCAGATTGAAAACATAAACAACAGATTTAAAATGTCGAATATTATTCATAGAAAACATTTTTTCGAAAATTAACTATGATAGTGATTTGTTAAACCTCAACTTCCGTTAAATGAGTTTATTATCTTGCGTATTGGTTTGTTAGCTTGAGTTTTATCTGTTATTTTAACGCATATGTCCGTTTCAAATGTTGTTTTAACTGCAATTCAAAATGATTAAAAAATATATAAAAGGGACACAAACAATTCTTGTTAAATTCGAAATCGATCCGTAGATAATATTTTCGAAGAACGCGAAATGCGTTAGGTGAATTTCCGAATATCGACAGTATTATCTCCTTTACGATGTTTACAGATCAAAATTATCAATGTTCTACGTAAAAATAAATCCAACACAACTCTACGAATTTTCCAATATCCATTCATCGCAATGTTGACACTGAAAAAAGAATCGATACGATATCTGCCACATATTTACCTTTCAATCTGTTAGAAAAGTGACTCACCTTTACACTTATCAATGGAAATACTATTTTCAACAAAACCATTATATTTAAACTTCTGTTTCCTGAATGAAATGTGCACAAATTGCATAAACAATCTTCCGAGAAGACGTTTCGTTGAAATCCATACTCTTATATGGCGAATTTCGACATTTTGCATAACAGCACAGCATCCTATTCTACGTAAGAGATGAATCATGAGTTACTAAACTCACAATCAGTACCGAGAATACGGATGTAGGTGGGTATCTTGTTGAAAAACTGGTATCATTATGTATGTTATATCCGATGTTGAGGTTGTTGACTGTAAAACATCTCGAAGAATGCTTTCACTTTCGACTCGGTTCATCGGCGTTGAACATTTTGATTCGAGCGATTTTTAATTAATTAATTTGTTAATTAGGGCTTTTCCGAAGCACCACACCCATTTGGGGCGGGTGTTTCACATTATCATAGCTCAGGGATTGTAAACTTTACGGTGATATACATATGTATATAGGTTTATTTGTTCTGTTAAATCCCAATTTTTCGATCGTATTTTTCCAATTAGTCGGTGATGAATTTTAAAGGAGAAAACATTAATATGTTGCTAATTGTAAGTAGCTTAATATACGATTGAAAAATCAGGTCATAGTCTATGAATGACATGATTTTAGTACATAATATATTCTACTGAATTTTGTTTGAAAAATAAAATTTATTGATTTATAAGCTTTGCATAAATCATCAAATAATATATTTATATAAATCAACAGTTTGAACTTTCGTAAGCTCTATGAATAACTTCAGTCGAATTTATCTTTTCGTAAAAATGTGAATTCTTCTGTGAATAAATTTAAATATACTTCAGCTAACTATAAATGAAATATCATTTCTTAATGAAATTCAATGGACTTACTGGTAAATTATCTACATCGGAACAAACTGTATTTTTTCAGCGCTAACAATACATACAATATTTACACGAACAGTTCGATTCAGAACTGACAAAACAAAATGCAAACATCGCTTATACATACTATGTTTATTTCACGCACTTGAAAAACCAATGTAAACTTCAAAAATCCCGATATTGAAAAAAACACCATACAAACCCATCGATCACGTAGGAAAAAATTCGCAGAATTCGTCGAAATTCCGTCAATTTCATTAACCATACAGTGAAAATATCATACGAATCATAAATAAAGTAAAGAGCCATTTCGAAACACGCAAAGGTTAAACTTTTCGGAAAATAAAAGGGAAAGACTAATCCGTACAGTTAAATGTAATACCGCAATTTTGACGAACTACTTTTCGCCGCCATTTGCACAAATTAATCCAGACATGATTAATATGTATTTTTTTAGGTTTTACGGCGTTTTCGTTTAATTTTGATGCGTATTTGTGTAAAAATGTGAATTCTAGTTCGTTTCAGTAGTGTGTGCAAGGATATTGTAGGACGGAAGTGTGCGGTTGAATGATATCACTTATCCGAACCGCTTTTTATGTGTTTGTTCATAAAAAATATTTCATTTTATAATCTGTTTTGATTCGGGACAGTATCAGTATTTTACGAAATTGATATAATGTTTGTTTAATATTGCTTTTTTCGTCTTAAATCTAACTATATAATAGCGCTATTCTGTGTGTGTGTGTGTCCGGCGTAACGCTCCAAAGCTACGTCGATATATGTATTTGACGGGTTGATCAATATTATAATAGTATTGATAGAGAAATACAGATTTAACATTTCAATCTATGATTTTTTTAATAATAAAATGATTAATCACTCCGTTAAAGCATCAACACAGACAAACTGACACAGAAAATTAGCTCTATTATTATATTAGATATCATATAGTATATGGCAATATTTTAGAATATTATTTGATATGTCGCTTATATAATGAAATATGAAATTGCGAATGAAACAATAGAGGTAATCGATTTTTAGAATTTACTCATTCATGGCATTGAAATTCATGTGCATTACACGTACATATGTGTGCAAAAACAATTGTTCAACAGTTCCTGCAATATTTCAATTTCAAATTTTGATAAAACAGTTGAAATTAACCGCTCAACTGTGACGAATTTTGAATTATTTCCGTATACGAATCATATCAACTTTCAGTTTTTTCAGTTCACAATCGACATATTTTTTAAATTTTTATTAATTAAAAAAATGAAATATTATACACTTCACTGCTCTAAGAAATAAATGAGATGTTTAAATATGTAATTGATTGAATGATCTTTTGATGTTACGGTAACATCGAATAGTTGAAAATCTGCCAAATATTTCTTCAGTACAGAAAATACTACTGAAATATATAAATATACATACAAACTTTTTTCAGACACCATATTTTCGGCATTAAATTAATCGAACAGTTATGACCCGCTCGTTAAATAAGAACATCGAGTTATTATTGTCAATCGTTTCTTATTGGAAATAGATATAGACGACCACTTGATTGTCTTATAAGAATAAATGCATTCTGATGACATTCCGAAGATCGTCTAGTTGTCGACCTTCGATATTTCCACTTCGCATACATCACCTAAATTATTTAGTATTGAAATCGTTAAGAAGAAACAATCAGTGACGATAGAAGTGAGATTATACTCTTAGAGAATTATTTTATTGGTTCAAGTGGTGGCAATCATATGAATAGTTTAATAATCAAAGTAATCTACATAATAACATAGTGATTCAAAAGTTACTTGTGGGTTGAATCGCTATTATGGTTTTTCTGAAAAAAATCAATAGAAAAAATAGTGCATTTATTCTGAATAATGATAAGGTATCAATAGTGTTTCAGCAGTTTATTCTCCTTGTTGATTCGTTCTATCTAAAATATAAAACGGAATCATATCGATATTATTTTATATCAGTTCGATCCATATGAGTGACTATAAAATGAAAATTATAATTTTATTAATATCAAAGCAACCTACAAACCTCATTATGTAAAAGCTTAACAACACAAACAATTCATTTATCTTATCATCGCACAAATCAATCACCTTCGAAACTTGCAATCGATCATTAGAAAGACGGGAAAACTTATTTTCGAAAGTAGCGTAATTTTCGTAATAATATCTCACTAAACTTGGATAGATTATCGAATCTCTATGGTAAAGCATCGTCTGATTTTCAGAAAAAAGTCTGACGCACAAATTCGATTACAATGTCGTATTTTAACATAAAAGTATTAGCGTGTTAAAGGGCCGTGACATTTTCACAGAATTTTCAACGCAGCAGTGAAAAGTAATTAGTACTCTCTCATTAGATGTCATGAAATTTACATATTTTACATCTAAAAATATTCAGTAGAATTGAATAAAATATCGAGTTTTTTAGTGTAAAATTTTCAACTTGACTATTTTTCATTTGATTGATGTGATACATTTATTTGAATAAGCTGATTGAAAGTAAGCAAATGCAAATGAATTATATCAACATGGGGAATTTCAATGCAAGTAACACAGTATGAACACGTAATATAAACTAGCGGTTTGTAAATGACGAGTAACATACGTTATGAGTGTGGTCTGCATCTTCATGTTCGATTTTTGTATTCTAAATTTGAAATCGACATAACTGTATGCTACTTTAATCTTTAAATTATATTATGTAAGCTAATAAATAAATTATTGGAGATGAAAAAACGCACCGGTAGTTACTATTTTTTTTGTTGAGTGAAAAGTTATAGTACTTAGCTCAGATTCAAAAAAACAGTGAAAATCTTTTAAAAATAAAAGATGTTCAATACGTGTGTATTACAATTTGCGTAGTAAATTATGAGATCAGAATGCAAATAACCTGATACTTGACATTTGAATTCTGAACACACATATTTCTCAATGAGACAAAAACACAATCATCACACATGTCGTCCAAACGTTTAATTTTCATACTCGACACATCTACATTAATTAAAATCATACCGCAGTTATAAAGAATTTGAAACACTGATTCCATATCTCCGAATTTTATCATGAATGTCATAAAGGAAGATGTTAAATATAAAATTATGTTTATTTATTCATATGATCGGTATGTAATTTACACTGGAATAAATTGTAGTAAATCATCGAGGAAAAACTGGACTCTACAAAGCTAACAAAAGCACATAATCAAATATGAAGGATGTTTATATTTTATATTAACGAAACTCAGATGAATTAATATTTCGTTAAATTTTTCCTTGTTTGGTAACGATAATGTTCATTTTTCAAATATTATTTTCATACTAGCGATCAACCCGTTGAATATATTAACGCAGCTTTATATTACATTTATATTATACAGTTAGATTATATATAGATAGATGATTGGAGGAAAATTAAATTCAATGATGAAAATGGTGTAAGTCCACTTTCTTCACTACGAAATATTAAATATTTTGTTTTCGACTTCATTAGGTGAGTAATAAAAAAACAATAATAATTACGCTGAAATAATTATTTAACTTCCACAATAATTTTAAAACAACTATACATGATATTACAATTTGTGGACTTATTCCATTGTTATAATAAATGGCATAAACGTTTTCATATAGGTCACATCTCCCATTTTCATCAGCGTAATAGTTTCAGTTAGCTCTGTGCGTGTAATTTATACATATAAAGTAAGACAGTTTGGAAAATTGTGCAAATTGACAATCGTCACTTCCAGCAAAACATTTTCTCATCGAGAACAATGGAGTCGATCGTTCTACAGATAAATGCTAATGTGTTGTTGCACTTTTTTTTTATATCGATGAGTAATAAACATTGTGATTAAAGTACACGTTCTTCGTGGTTTACGTTTTACAATTGACTAGTCAATAGCTTAATGTGACTAACTCGATAAAGTAAGAAGTCAAGAATAACGATCAAATGAGTTTGATGTGTTTTTCGAAATTTTATTGATTCCCTTCATAATTTAATTTTTCAAAAATTATAAACAAACAAATTTTGTTTTCAATAAGCCGTAGATATGGTCAGTTCACATTATAGTTACTAAATAAATTAAAATGGCTTATAAATAAATGATTTATTATCTGGTGGCCAAACAAATTTTGTCATTTAATGGTAGGTCTTTATCTTTAATATTCAAGAAAGATATTTCACACATCAAAATTTATGACTATACCAAGTGCTTTTACATTTAAATCTCATTATTTCAAAAGGTGGATTTAATCATGTTTAGCTCTGAACAGTTCGGTTGTACATTGAACTGTGTACTTTTTATGTGCTTGTGATTGTACCGATCATTCATGGAAAATGCAAGGTTCTCAATGTAAGAAAGAAAAGTTATATTCTCATATTTAGGTATAATGCAAAATATTGTATCTAACGAAAAATTGAATGCTGATACTATTGATGATATTTTTATTTTCATCTGATCGTAAAACTAGATTGATTTGGGAATTTACAAAATAATCGAGTCTTTCGTATAGATACAGGTATACATTTTATTAGGTTATTAGGATTATACATATATTCAGAAAAAAGGCACAAAAAAAAGAAAATTACACAGACAAAATAATTAAAGATTTATATCATTCAATTATTATTTGTAGCATTGACATTATCCATGTAGGCGAACTTGATTTATTTACTTGAAATACTTATTGCTTTCGTGCTTTCATTTATAATATTATGAGATTTAATTCGACAGGTGTAATCACCTCCATCTTTTTCTGTAACGTTTCCTACAGTCAGTAAAGATTTTCCAATCTTTTTAACACCATTCACATCAATAGTTGTTTTCGATATATTGATTCTATTTTCTTTTTTGTCCTAAAATATTTGAAATAGATTACAAAAATCCGGAATAACATTTTCAAATATTATAAATGGATATTATTAAGAAGGTTTATTTTCAATTCCATCTGAAGATAAGATACATACAACAGTACATACATCAGTCCCTGTCCTTCAGATTTTGACAGTTCATAGTTGGAGGACTGACTGTACATATAGTACTGGTTTTTTTAAGCCAGAATGTTTTTAAATACATATGTATAATTAGAAGATTAATTACTAACCATTACAGTTTCATCATTATGTAGCCAATCTATATAATATTCAATTCCGGCTTGTAGGTGAACTGTGCATTCCAATTTAATTTCTCCACCGATCACTACTTTTCCATCAAATGAATCTTTTATGTATGGTTTAGGAATATTTTTAACATAAGCTGTGAAATGTAGATTTGATGTAAATGGATAGTAATAGATCTTTCTGAATCAATAAAAAATCTTTCAACAGTAACGAGGAGTTTGAGATTGCTGCTAATATTATGGTTTATAGATTTTGTTTGCACTTACGTATCACTTGTAACACATATGTTTCTGAAACATTCTTTCCATTATGACTCGCTATACAGTAGTAAATAAAACTTGAATCTGATATTCCGATATCTGGTATCTTGAAACCTGAATGTTTTTCATAACTGACAATTCTACTGTCTGGCAATGATATATTTGGTTTAAGTTCAACAAATTTCTAAAATTTTTATTAAAAACCTTATAACTAAACATTTCAAAGTGTGAATCTAACTAGGCATATATGTATGTATGTATGCATATATATTTTTTAATTATTTTCAACTTATGAATGTTATAATATTTTAAAATATACCTCGTTTTCTTCACGAAACAGTTTTACATCAACATTTGGAGAAGTCGGTTTACATGGAATCGTTAAATTCTGAAACTGTATTCCCCCGATCATACTATCTGAAGGTACTAAAAGTGCATCGGGATCTGTGTTTCGACAGAAGCAAATTTTTTTTTTTTAATAAAAATCACATTCCATTAAGCAAAAAGAAAATATTTTTACATCAACAGTGCAAGAATACTTTGCCTATTCTCGACAACAAACTCACCTTCTACGTAAAGATATACGCTTTTCGCTAAACCCATTGCTTCTAATTTATCATAGGTATCACCTTTGTGTTCTTCGCTTTCGTTATAAGCACAATAATAAAACCCTACGTCTACTACTGACAAGTTGAACATTTCCATGAATATTCCGTAAGTGTCATCATCATCGGTCGGCTCTGTAGTTCTGATTACAATTTCAGCTTTATCTTTTTCATCATCAGACAGTTGATTATCAGGTAAAATCCATGCTAAAGGGTATTTTCCCTTGCATGTTAAATTGAAATTGTATCCTGCTGTCACAACAATTTCTTTATAAGACGGAAATATTACCGGAGGGGCAAAATTTGTTGAAATTTCTGAAAATGTTAATTGTAATGGATATTTTGTCTTCTAATAAAATATGTTTTTTTTTTATTGTTTTATTCAATAATTCATAATTTAAAGAAAATCAAAAAATTGCAAATAATAAGAAATCAATATTGTTTCATACCAGATGCAGTTATACAAACGACAGTCAGAAAAATGGTTAATGCCAAAATCATGAGGTTTTTCATCATTGCTACAGCTACATATATCAGCAACGAATAAATGAAGATTTCACTGTGACTATCACAAACACACTGAGCATGAGGAGAAATGTTTTCCAATCTTTTATACAGAAAAATTGTGTAAAAATAGTTGCTAATGACAATGGACAATGGACAATGAACAGTGGAAATATTTTTCTGCTACCCTTATCACTTAATAAATTTGACTCAGCATTCCAGTGCGACACCACAAATTGTGGTTTACACATATCAATATTTCTATTGTTGAATAATACTGAAAATAAAATAACAAAAACGTAGATGAATATATATATGTATTTAACAAACAATCAACCCCTTGAAAGTATCAACACTTGCCTGGTTAGAATATTTTTTCATTATATGTAGACATACTAAATTTTTTAATGAAATCTGAAAGTATTATAAATCAATACTCTTTCTCTGATCAATTGAATATTATAGCATTAAACTCATTGAGTGACATCAAATACCTATCTCTCATTATCAGCTATTTTGAAATTTGAAGAAAAAAATGTTTTTTCAACTGATTCAATTTATATAAGAAGTAAAGAAAAAATAAGTAAAATTTATATTCCTAGCTAGGTATGTAAATGTACCTAGGTACCTATTTATGATTTGTATTCAGGATTGACAGGGCAAATCATTAAGATTTTAATAAAATAAAAATCCACATGTTTTGTATGTTTTATTATGATTTTATTTTCAGAAAAAATACGAGCATGTATAAAATTGACAAATTATAAAATTGACATGTGTATGTATGTATATATGATCATTATTTTTTGTATTGAATTAGAGTACATATTAAAGCAAAAACTTGATAATTTATTTCAAATTACATATTATGTTTGTAGGTATGTATTGTATTATATAAAAAATGTTGATTCAATAAATCTTGTGATTCAAATAAAGATGTTGATATTTGAATGTTTAAAATGTGACTGTTAATTAAATAAAAAATACACAGAAATAACATTAATTACAATTTTAATTTTATAATTTACACATAAATATAGGTAATACTTAAATAGGACATATACGAAAAACACTTAAAATTGTATGTAATTACATGTCTCCACTTATTCAAATGAGTCAGACTTAAAATTGAATACAAAATATCTTTATATTGAAAATTTAAAGCTAGTTTGTTTAATATTATGTATTATGCATTGATTTTAGATATTTCAGGCACACAATAAGAAACATAAGAGTAATTTTTGAAGTTCAATTTACTTTTCAATTTTTTTTCAGTCATTAGAAACTTAGATAAATGCTTAAAAAAAAGTTTTCTTTATAAGGTATGTAAAAGATGGCATAATAATGATTGATCTGATTTCGAACAAGCGTATTTTACAAATCACTTAATCTACAAGTCTAAATACTTAGATTCCCAAAAATATATAACTAAGTAGGTATATCTTCGACAAAAAGAAATATCAATAGTTTCACCACTTCAAGATATATCTCCACTGCTTAAAATTTCATATTTTTGTCAGGTTTGAAAATTAAATATGTATGCTTGCTCATCCAAAACTGAATCAAAATTTTATGCACCTTTTATTAAATTCTATATACGAGATTCAAGAAATTTAATGTGATGAATACAGGATTATATTTATTCTATACATATATTTATAACAATCAAAGCTCAGTACTCATTTCCCCTTGCTCTGAAGATCTTGTAAATGTTGAAACTTTGACTCCATGACGAACTCCGCATCCATAAGTTGATTCGAGAGTTTTCTTATTTTCATTTAATTTCCCTGAAGCCTAGATAGATAACAAATAAACATGTTATTTGAAGAAATATTGATGAAATAATACAGAAGCAAGGTAGGTATATCTTCAGAAAACATCTAATAAGGAAAAAATCAAGTAACACATATGAAACAAATCATGTACCTACATCATATGAATTCAATACCTTTATTTATTGTGTCGTAAATGTTTTTTTTTTTTTAATCAAAATGATTCTGACACTTGATGTAATTTGTATATAAATTGAATGAAACGGGATTGAAAGGAAAGAGGTAGGAAGGGGGAATATAATTTGAAAGTGTTATAAGTGTGTTTAAGTCAGTATCTATGAATAATAAAAGCGTATTAAAGAAGCAAAAGCATTTTCGACTATTTTTCTACAGTCCATGTGTATTTCAAACTTGTTATGTTTGAAATTATTAGATGAAATTCAAATATTACGTTTAATGAATAAGAATATCCAAATATTCCCAGAATCAAAATATTTTACAATATAACCAATCACCTTTAGATAGTGCTCGTGAATTGTGATATTTTATTATAATAATGTTTACACATTACAATGTTCATGTTATAACAATAACGTTTCTACTTACCATACTTGCACCATTTTCTTTTTTTTTTTCATACCAAAAAAAACTTTTAAAACCAAATTTCATATCAAAATAAACTTAATTAGATATTCAACAATTGGAATATAAGAATGTGTGTTTCTCATACTTACTGAGTGCTTTCTATGAGCGGTTTAAGGATGATATGAAGACTGTTATCAGTGGATGGTCCTCCATTTCGTTTCACATTCGCATTTGCATCTGTCTGACGGCTAAGTGTTGAATGAACTGCAGAAGTGCTTCGGCTACTATTTTTATAGTGATCATTATGTTGAATAGTATTACTGCGCAGACTACCACCATTTTGTCGATGATGACCCATTACAAAGATTCCAGAGTCTATAAAGTTGTTGTTGGATGCGTGTCTCTGTTCATATCATATCAATCATCAACAAATATATAAATATAATACAAAATAGAATCAAGGTTAATTCTTATGAAATCATCTAATGTAAATAAATAATTAATTCTACTGTAATCCATCTAACCCAATTTGAAAATACTTAAAAATCAAATGAAATTTTCAATTGATGAACCATAACCATGATTACATAAGGCAAAGCACTACTTTGAAAGCCAATGTTATGTAAAAATAAACTTAAACATAATTTAACATAATGTACTAGTGATAGATTGGTGCATGAAGCTAGAAGTAAGCCCACTCACGTTAAAAGCGTATGTGGCATCACTACGCACATAGTAGAGTGGACCTCTGTGTTTGTTGAGAGTGGCACGTCCTTCGGATTGTACACTCGCTAAGGATCTTAAGCTTCCTCCGGCGCGGCCACGACCCAATCGCGTGGTTCCACGTGACTCTTGTCCTACACCCCAGTCTCCCGGAGAACCATATTTGTAAGCTGACCCCATGTTAGAAGGCTGTACATATTTATTTACAGCTGGATTTATAGGAGGTTTTTGGCGAGTAAGACTAAGAGAAGCTAAATCAGCTGAGAGGGAGTGTGGTGTAAGGCAGTGGGGAGTGATGGAATATGGGATCATCGGTCGGAGGCTACTCACGGATGGTATGTTGGTTTGTTGTCTGATTCCATTGACTGCGGGACATTTCGCACTGTCACTCGATCTATAACAAGTTGTTAATATGCTCAGTTTCATCCAGCAAAATATTTTAAAATTTGAAAAAAAAAATTATCACCTTTCAGACGAGTAAGCATAATCTTGATCTGCACCGAGTCCTGAATCAGTGTGTTCATGAGATACTCGAGAGCTAGAAATCAGTTCTCCACTGGAGCTATTACTAGCACTAGCAGTTACTTGTCTGGTTCCATTTTCTCCAGTTACATCTATATCAGTGATTCGATTTGTTCGAGAATCACCAATAGAATTGTTGGAATGAGAATCTTTTATTATTAATTCCTTATTACGCCTAAAAATCGAGAGAATTTTCAATAAAAAAAAATATTGGGATTATATGTGTGTGTATAATATTCAATTACCTATCAGTTCTATTTCCATTTCTTCCAGAACTTATAGTGCTAGATATAGATCTGATGGAACCTCCATTGCTATTTAAATAGTCAATATTGTTAGTTTTGCTGATGTAAGAATTATTAGAATTTTCATTATCGTTTTGGTCTCCATTCCTTAAAAAAAAAAAAAATCAACTCAAGTCAAGTAAATTAAATAGTGAAATGTATTTTAAAATACCTGTGCTTGTTGCTTTGCTTTAATCTTAATTGCCTTGCACGGCTCGTTTGTACAACAGTGTATGGAATTTCTTTTAATTGTGCAGCGCTCATACCTTCAGTATCGACTAGATCCCATTCCAAATGTTGTTTTAATTCTGTAGGCAACCACGATTTAGATTCAGACGGAGACCGAGATCTTGATCTGGAAACAGATAAATGTGGCATATGAGACTTAATATTTATACAGAAATCAATATGAAAATGAACAAAGTAGGTACCTGTGTTTACGATGTTTCCTGTGACGATGCGAAGATCTGTGTTGATTTTGGGATGAGTCATTGTTTTCAATAGGCACAGCTCTCCTCACACTGGCTTGTTGCACTGCTCCTAGAGCACCTGAAGCTTGTTTTCGTTGAATTTCCCTCCATTGTCCACCGGATTCCACCAATTCATATTCCCTACAAAATTTTCATTCATGAGGTAATCAATAAGTTACATAAGTTCATCTAAGTACCAACACTTACTTTCGTTTGGTAGATGATCTGTGTTTACTATCTGTTTCATCAGCAGAATCTTTACTCTTGTGTCGTGATCGATGCCGACGACGTCTACGAGAACGTCCAGAGCCTCGAGATGCTTCGCTTTCTGCATCAGAAGTTCTCCGACTCCGATGACGATGCCTTTTGTGAAAAAGATTCTTTTTATTCTCATTTCCAAAGAAATAAAACATGGCAATATCTTTAATTATGCTGAAAATTCTATACCTTCTGCATGAACGAGAATCATTTGAGCTATGACTATCAAGAGAGCTTGATCGAAGACGTGTAGAATTTGTTGCACGTGGTGAAGGTGGTCCAGAATACATTCCTTGCCTAGGAAAAGGTGCTGATCGTGTAGATCTTGGTGAATCTGCACGTTTTATAGATCCTAGTGCTGCTGGAATGCTGCATGTTGAACGATATGGAGATTCCAGGCTGTTAGTTGATCAATTTGAATAATTATAGATTTTATTCTATCAATTCTACCAAAAAACATTTAAAAAGCAAAGTTTTCTAATTAAATAATTTTGAAAAATGGTTACGTACGACATAGCTGGTTGAGGTATTGATATCGGTTTGATTTCAGGAGCATCTCTGATTTCAATAGTGGACACTAAAAGATATAATAAAAAATATTTCAAATATATTTAATAAATTCATTTGATTTTAGGAAGGCCTGACAATGTTTCATACAGTGAAAAGTTATATACATACATAAAGTTATAACCATTTATCTTATTAAATCATTTAGACATAAATAAATAATAACCTTGTAAAGATGATTCCATTGGACGTCTTTGAAGACGTCTTGAAGGTACTCTTGTGAAAGAAGGTGGAGATCGACCTACTTGTCTACCGCTGAAAAATAAAATATTATTTTTATTTCATGTAGGTACATTTATGTATTAGCAATTTTTTTTTTATCTAAAAAAGATGCATACTTTCTTGGATTAATATGTGAGGGAGTCGGTTGCAACCTAAAGAATGCATGTTGTTCGCTACAACAACGCCATAAATGTCGGCAGGCACCTCGGTTCGGAGTCTCGAATCCGTATGTGCTAACTTCATTCTGAAATAATCATAATTAATAATCAGAAATAATGATGAATTTATTACTGTATTCTTTTTTAATGTATAATAATAACATTTTTATCGCACACACGCAGCATGAAATATTTTCCTTTTGAATACAACTTTGTTATTCTAGGCCAATAATAACTAGCGACTGCTCGTTTGTTTCGTAGAACTAATACTCCACTAGGGGCGAGACCTAAAAAGTATTCGACGCTGTCTTCTCCCTGAAAAATGTAGGTAGAAAGGTAAATTTGAATTCATAAATGAAAATAATTCATAAAATAGAAAACACTTACGAGGACTGGATGTAAATCAGCTCCGTATAACTCCAACCACTTTGCACGATCCAGATATCCCATTTCAGCTGTTGCCGGCGTTTGACCTCTGAAAATTGAAAAAAAATATATGTTAAAATATTTTCAACTAATCATTTTAATAAATATGTGAATACAAGGGATCAATCTTTTGAAAATATCAATGCATAGCTGTTTAAAATAAAGTTATATTTATACAAAATATCTGTACCTATTTAATGAAATCTTCATTAAAACAGTATAGAACAAATAGTAAACTGAACGTCACATGACACACAGACAAATAAGCGCAATTTTTACATAGATAAATAAATGAATTTCATTAAATTTTGAACAAAATGCATCTAGTGATTTTGAAATATTCCACTAAACAATATAAAATTATCAATGTGAACGAAGAATAATTACTCAATTTCAATGGACCGTTTATAATATTACACAATAAGAGTATCGTTATTCGTTCAGCACATTTAAAAAGCGTTTTTTCCTCGAAAAAATAAAACCTAGAAAACAATGGTTGAATTAAAAAAGCATTACTGAGTCAGAGGCGGCTGCTCCTTCCCACGGCTTTGGTGCTCCTTCCTCGTTCTCATTTTATTTTTTGCCTTTTTTTCATTAACAGTCGCAAAAGACAACACACGAAAACGGAACATCCATCTTCATTAGGTTCCAGATTAATTATGCGGTGAAATATGACCTGACGCAGACTCAAGATTGCGTCCGAACAAAAACGCTATTCCATTTTTTCGCACACTCCCAAATGCAAAACGATTGATGATGGACTGATTTATTAAGGAAAATAAAATCGATTCGGAAAACCCTCACATAACACGAAATTCGGCTCATCGGCTTGTAGCAAACATTATAAGCACGACCTACTATATCTATACAAAACGTCATTAAACAGCTTGAAATCCAACGAGTCTTGAGTAAAGTCATGTCACAGAAGTCAGTATTAAACAAATATTATTTTTATTGAAAATTAAAGACATTCAAAGTCTTTAACTATACAAAGAGCGATCGAAGAAAAAAAAGCACGAGTTTTTCCGTGGCGGGAAATTCAATTTAATTAGAGGCGCATCCGGCACTGAAAATCAATCCAATTAGTCGACGGGGTGCGATTTTCTTCGCTCCTTCCACAGAAGGATTCCTAGAAACAACGACGGGACAAGACAAGACAAGAAGACCCAATCCATTTCCAGTCTGCCGGCCACAGACGATTCTATTCATCCCTCCAAGCTTCAGAGGGATGGTGGTGGTGAAAAAAACCGCAAAGCGACAATGGGACAGAAGAAACAAACGTCCCCCAGAAGTCACAGTTCAGACGATAAGAATTTTAATTAGATTCGGCCACAGCCGGAAAACTCGTATTGTTTGCATTCTGTTAGCTGGTTCGAGAAATCGAAGGGAAAATATTGGCTTTTCCTCGAAACACTCAAGTTCGGTGAAATATACAAATCCGTTGCGTTTTATTTTTCGCATCATTTATGCACATGAACATTTATTATGGCCAAAGCTGTCGTAAAATATTTCGTTTAAACCTAAATAGGAAATATTGTTTCCAATAGCGAGATGATGAAGCAGCATTTTTAATTCTTAAATGTAAGGGAATCATCGAAAATTGATTCGTAACAGTAATATATCATCACATACAAAATTGAGCAATTCAATTTTTAAAATTTAAATATATTTTTATATTAAAAAAGAGATTTTAAATATTCACACATGCGGAAAATGTGGTTTTCAATTGGAATAACTGTGAAAAGCAGTTTGATATTGAACATGATATAGAAGATAGACACAAACCGCTAGTTTCATGAATGCGAATGAAAATGCATTCGAAAACGAGTGATGAACTGAAAATTCGTACAAACGTTGAATAGATGATTCAGATCGATTTCAGAGATTTTATTTTATTCATAAACATTTCAAAAATAAAATACTTACGCTAAGGTTCTATGCAGTTCAGCAGCTCGTGCTTCGAGAGCTGGAGTTTGTCCAGGTTGCAGTCTAAATTCTGAAACGTATCCTGGAGGATGTCTGCGAGGATCATAATCACCGAGTTCAGCTGAAATCAAAACAAAAATATATTTCAAAAATAATATAAAAAAACCTTCCTATTGTTGTAAAAAGCAAATAATCACAAAATTCAGAGTATTGCTGAGGAAATACGAAGCGAATTTCACGATCAAAGATATTGCGTACTTATTCAGGCTCGATATCGCGTTTATTGGCTCGAAGGTAGTACTGCAAGACGAAGGGGATGAAAAGAATTGTGTTTTAAAATGACGCACCGAAGGAATTGAAGGGGTTGAAGGTAGCTGAAATAAAATTTTCTTCCAGGAAGGTTTATTGAGGGCGATGTTTGACCGCGGGGCGTATTCGAAGCTAAGTCAATCGTTCTGTGTTTAGAATGGGAGGGTATAAAAAAGAAAAATTCGACGGTATCTTTAATTAAAAGGAAATAATGCTATTGAGATCGAGGTACGTATAATTCTAGTTATATTGTGTATACTTTGAGGAAATGAAGAATTTTCCGAGGTTTATTCGCATAATAAAACATCCATAAAATTTCAGATTCGTTTGCATGTATTGAGGAGTTATTTTGATTTATAAATCTGGGAAGCTATAATTTTCTTATCTACAAACGATTCTACCCTTAAAACGACTTATGGTGTACATATGTGAATATTTTATACATATGTATGGTATGAGAGTGAGTTTCTCTTTGATATCGTAGCCTGAAGGGATCATGGATCAGTTCTAGATAACAGTTGTTTACCTATTAACGTCACAATAAGTTTGCGAAGCAACCCTCTTCTTTCAGCTTGAAATAATATTTTCCTACATCGTATTATTCATACCAAGAGAATTTCTTATGTACGAAATGACGTTGAAAAGGCAAAATCATTCAATTTTTTTATCGTACACACAAATTCGCTTTATTATAATAGAGGGAAAGAATATTACAAAGTTTCACCAGAATCATTATATCGTTTGAATTCATGCGGTGAACGCTAAATAGATTTTTATCCAAGACACTTGAAAAATGTCTAGATTCGAATATTCGTTGAATTTGCAGACTTCTAAAGTACAGCTTCATCAAAAACTTGCACATTTAATTATCTTTTCAGACTCTGCAAACATTTTCCCATTTAAAAACATCCGTTCCCCCCTAGTCTGCGTACAAAGAGCAGACGCGTTCATATTCTCCCTTTTAAAAGTCTCGACATATAACGCATTATTAACTTTATACGTATACTTTCATATTATAAGCATTTATAAAAGCTGCGATTACGAGTGTTAAAAAGTTGTTTCTTTTTGCAGATTTCATCCCATTGTTTGCTCGCGTGATTTTGACACCGATACAGAAAAATTGCTCCATTTAATCCAATATGTTTATACACATGGCGATTTGAAAGTTGAAAACCGGTTCGATATTTTTAATATACTTGTCAAGAGAAATTGCTTGTATCACCTTGAAGCACATGGAATAATTTATATAGGTTCGTCTCTGAAATAATAAGATACCTCAAACGGATATGCATCCGTTTATAAGTAAAAAATAGATCGGTCTTTCAACAGATTTAATAACAAATTGTGATTGCACTGAGTGCATAATATGGTAATTTTATTTTGTCTGTAAATTGCTCCGGAAACACCTGCAGATAGAGGATATGAGTTCCAGATTTTTTTATAACAAAAGGTTAATATATATTTTTTAAAACTGTGATGGAATTAAAGAATTTGTAGTTGAATATTGAATTTCGAGAATCCAATTCGCAAAATTTGTTCGATGAATGAATTTAGAATCAATAATAGTGTGAACTGAAAAATCGTGGAATGGAATCGAAGTTCAATCATGTCTGATGCACTTCGCTGCCTCAATTCCAAGCCTTTCAAAAAGATTATCAACTAGAAAAGTCCCACAAAAATTTCCAATACAACATAATAAATACTAAATTTCTATCAACTAAAAACCAATCTAAAGCACAGGAACTGACCCTAGACGAGTTCAATCAGGAAATTACACCCTTCGATCACACATCACCTTCGCACAAACACACAAATCCTGAAACATTCAAACACCTAAATCGTCACACAACATATCAGATTCCGATTCGGCGAAAATTTTCAAAATTTGCGGCGGTAATCAGAGCGTTTTCGATCTTAAATTAAAACGGCCCCCCCTCAGACGTTTCTGTTGGATTTGCATGTAATTTGAAGCCGGGTGCACGAAGGACCCCCGTTCTAAGGGTACGGGTTATATGGGGGTAAATGGGGGTAAACGGGGGCTCGAGTTATGCCTTTGATGTCGAGGGCCCCGGGGTGAACCTTTTCGCATTCGACAATTTCGCAACGGATTTTGTTATTTTTTTTAAGCGCAAATGCAAGCGTTTTAATAAACGCTGTCAGCCAAAAAAGAAGGAGGAATGCGATTTTGAGTGGAATTCGCCGTAAGGTGCATTTGTGTGTTCGATGAACGCAGGTCGATGTTTTATGGTGAGTGAAAATGATGTATGATTTTTGTTAATGCAAAATTCTTATGAGGGAACCAAATTAGTGCATATTTCACACATTCAATTTGAATCTTACACAAGGTATGTATGGATGAAATTAAATTGAAATTTTTATCATTGACTAGTTTATGTGAACCATGAACTGTTGTACAGTATCTGTAGTGATATAAAATAAATGAAATGAAAATATATTAATTTAAGTTGCGTGTGTAGACTGAGTTTAATAAGTTTGCTACGAAGAAGTGTACATAAGTTTCCCGTCAAATGTCAAACGTTTGAAAATCCTGCAGTTATGAAATGTAAAGATAAAAAACCTATTCATATATGTATATTATAACTTGAAAGTTTCAAAATGATAAAATAAATTGTTAAGGAGTTTTTAAGGTACGTACAAATTTACATACTTAATTATTTTTTATTAAATATAGAAGTTTAGTACAAGGTACATCCTTAAATATGCAAAATTATTAAATTTCATAGCAACGGATAATTAATTGATCGAATGCTAAATACGAAGCGGAAAACGCTTCGCGATTAATAGCGCGAATAAAGTTTAACATTATTCAGCGATGAAAAACACTCTAGTGAAATGCATTTTTCGCGCCATTTCACAACATCAAAGCCTCGTTTGCATATTTTTCGAAAAACAAACGAACCAGAGTTAATGCATACATTATTTTGAATGCGAAACACACGCGAAGGCGAGGCAAGGAATAAGGAGAGGCACATGCTTAAGCTCGCATAAGCGAAACGACGCTTTTGAAGATTAAATCGAATTAAGAAATGTACCTGTCATTTTTCAAAAAGCACACCGACGTCTTTAACAAATGATGCAACATTCTCGAGGAAAATTGAATTCATCTGCGAGGAAAATTTCACCCCTCGAAACGACGAAATATTGTACGACGCTGGGTTAAATCTGCGAGTTATTTTTATTCGTTTTCGAATTTTCACAACGCCGTATTCGATGAAAACGCGTATTTTCAGTGAATTTCAGAAATTATAATTGTTTGTAAAAATTATAAGGGTATGTTACAGTTGAAGTATTCAGAAGCGTCAGTGTATGCTTTGTCTACTTAAATTTTGCATTTTATGTCTATGGTTCGGTTTTTTATGCTCATTTTTCGATTCTAGATGAATATTCTTTTACTATACTATTTTAATACAGGACTAATCCGTTATTGGATTGAAGTACAGAGCAAAATATATCTATTATGTGCCCAATCACTTCTTTAGTATTTTTAGCCCTAAGTTACCAAATTTTGTTTTTCAAAAAGATAATCTTAATATTTTTTTGATATTAATGTAGTCAGGATTCAAATGTGTACACGAAAAAATGAGACAAAGTCGTTTAATATTTACTTTAACTAGACAAAAATACATTAGCACGTATTTATTATTTTACTGTAAATTTGATAAGATACTGAAAAATTTCCAGAAGTTATTTGAAAGCATTTCCAAATACGTCTCAGTATTCCAAAAAATATCGTTTCAGATAACTCAGCATCACATTTTCAATTAAATATATGACATTTCGCCAAAAGTGAGATTCGGCAAAAATTCTAGGAGCGAAATGCATAGGTAGATGAAAAATTTCCAACAGCGAATCCCTTTCATCTTCTGCTAGGTTCACCTTCGGCAAAAACCTCTTTGTGCTCTCAGAATCCGCAGTCGGACTAAATTGAAATGTCCTGTCGAGACGATGGCGACAAATATAAGAAGATGCACATCCTCGGCTCCCCGAAGGTCTCGTCTTCCTTCCGAGGATGCACATTATTCGTTTTCAACGATAATTTTCAGCCGGATGACGTGAAAATTTGAAAAATAATTAGTACGCCAGTTCATTAAAAATGAAGTTTTCACATCGTCGAGGGTTTTTCGAACGGCCTCGTGTTCGTTCGGCAAAGTTTCCAGACGGAGTGAAATTAAAAAGCGAAATGATTTTTATAATTTTTCGTATACATATTTAATTTGTTTATTACAAATATAACATACGTATCGATATCTCGAAATAACACAAGTTTATTACTGTCCGCATTTACATTGTATCTAGATGGCATTAACCTAGGTTTGCTTTGATATATCGAATTGTGCACTCAAGTGAAGCCTTAAATCGAAATGTTAACAAGATTATCGTTAAAATTTTTAGATAAAAATAGTACAAGAAAGTTAACCATGCCTAAAAAGCTAGACAGATCCGCAACATTCATCATTTACATTCGAGTGTTTTTCTCGGATACTGAATGCCGAGTTTTCTCCGACGCCGAAAGGGCGGACTCATAAATCGCTTTATCATCACTAATTGAAGAATTCAAAAACTTTATAATGAAAATAAATTAAAGGCACCTCCCGATTTCGCGAAGAAACAACAAACAGAAAATCCGAGACGCTTTTCCCGGACTCTTCCCTCCCTTCTGAGGAAAATTGTCGAAAGGAAAAGCGTCTGAGAGATAAGGCTCATTTATTATCCTCGGCCCGTGAAAATTCATTAAGTCGCATAATCAAATTTATATTCGGACGTGCATGCGATCTAATGTCGCGTCAATCTCGTCTTCTAATACAGATGTCGCCAAATTTCGTATAATTAATATATTTCAATTTAAAAAATGGAATATTCATCAAATAATATATGACGACTGAAAAGGCCAAGGGGCACAAGTGATTTCGAGAAAAGAGCGCTCAAAGTTTAGCATATATTAGGAGGAGGTTGAGTGATTTGATGATATATCTTTGCACACGTTTCAAATTCGTTTATAACTTTTTGCCACCAAATATATGAGCGTGCATAGAAGCGATTCCTGTACATAACTCATTTTCAGCAAAAATGCCATTTGTATCCTTGGCCTTTTCAGTCGTCATATGTATTATTTAATGCAACACATATCTCGATTCATTGATATAAAAAAAATATACTTTTCCTGGACTAGAATGAAATACAAAATGCATTTAATGATCCCTGATATTTCCGCATGAATAATTAATTAATCGACTCAAAACAACAATTAAAATGCGAATTTATCGCTTCAATAACAAAACAAGCTGAACTAAAGGTACACAGAGATAGATAAAAGGGCTAATTACATCCCTAATCGTGACCGGGAATAAGGATACAAATTAGGCTTCCTCATTTCGTCTAGGACATGATAATATGTTTGAATGTCTCAAATGAAAACCCGGAAAATGACCCAATTTTGTATATACATATGTTTGCTTATACAACCGTTTAGACTCAAATTACGAAATCTGAGCGGATTTGAATGGATTTAAGTTGCACGATCGATATTGTGCAGAAACTGGCTTCGGAGGGAGGTAAGTTAATTAGAAGGGGCGCTTGATGAGCGTGAAACGTGAAGGGAAGGTTTTCAAAATGCGCTTTCACCTTTAGAACCGCAAATGCACCCCTTCTTGTGGGGTTGCAACTGACAGCGCAACTTACGAGGGTGTTTTTGAACATTAAAAGGGCTATTGTTTCAATTTCATTCTCGGACTTGATTAAAAATAAACGCGCTTCGTTGTTTCGAACGAATCAGACGCTTTATGAACTATGTGTGCATGTTTTATGCAAGGAGCATCTTCTCCGCACGGACAGCGCAAAACGTCACGAAACTAGCAACTCGTTAAGACAACAAACAAATTAATAACAACTTCATAACGCAGCCATGAATACGCCAAGAAAGCAATCTAAGTTCGGCCCGAGAAAGAAGCCATGTTAATAGAGCTTCGGAGACAATGGTTGTCGACTCCGCGAGAACTAATGGACTCTTGCACCCCTCGACGAACTAGACAAGAATACGAAGACAAGCAGCTAATTACTAAACCGACGACTAAAATAAGACGAGTCGTCGAAGAACGCAAGTTGACCGAGCGAAGTTTGAAAGTCGTCGAGTTTTTCCTCTTATCGCTCAAAGGTTATTATTATCAAGACGATTTGAGAATCGACAATGTCGTATTGAGGCTTTCACGTCGAAATGCTTTATTAATTTATGCTCATAATAACATTTTTAGTAATTTTTCCAATCATTAATTTTATTATAAAGTAGCTTCTAGGACTCAAAACTTCGATCGCTTGGAAAATGTTTAATCAAACATTCAAATGTAACAACATTTAATTCTTGGCAGGATTAGATAAGTCATACCCAGCATCACAAAGATACTGAAGCTTTATAAGGCCACACTGCATTGATTTGTATTAAAAAAATCGATAAACACGTACATCGCACGGGAAAAACCAATATTACAAATTGCGGAAAAACATAACGATATTTGCTCTACCTATTGAAAAAAATATCCGATATCTAAGCCAAATATTTACTCGACGGATTTGTTAGTACAGGCGTTATTAAATATTGAAAATTAATCCGAGCAAAATTAAAATACTACAATGGATTTCGAACAACTGTTTGCTTAGGACGATTCCCGTACCGAAAATTCCATGGACGAGCGCAAACTACCGATTATTGCCCCATAAAATATTAACATAGCCGAATCTTATCCGAAATTTCCAATAATGCTCGAAACGTCCATTAGAATTGGAATCTATAATATTTGCGCCCGGGAAATTTGTTAAATTCGCGGAAAACGCTCCGACATGAAATCGATATATATTATATTGAAATACCCAAACCATTTCGTTCAAAACTGTAATATATAAAGTTACTAAAGCCTCATAGACTTTTCACATAATTTTTAAACAATCGAAATGTCCTCAAATTCGCAGGTCGGCATAATAAATGTGAGGGCATCAAACGCGGCAAATTTAAAAGCCGACGAGGGTGCAAAACGCAAAGGTCAGGACCAAAGGACCAAAGGTCCAAAAGGTCCAAAAGGCCCAAATCCACGATATCGACTGTTGTTTGTTGTTGACGCACTCGTTTGGCCTGTCGACCCAGGCCCATTTGTTTCAGCCAATGTATATGGGATTATGTGTGTGTATAAGGTATAAAGGGGTGCAAAATTTAGCTCGGTTTTCAAAAATCAGTTATTTATTGATACCCAATTATTTTTCAATTGATAAGAGTCATATTGAAGTCTAGAAGTAGGGCTGTTAAGCTGTAAGCTCTGAAGAGTAAATATGAGCGCACAATACATAGTTGTTGCTGAATCAATCGAATTTAATCGATACAAGATAAGATTGATTTTCTGTCCGATTTTGGAAAAAGTGATTTATTTTTATTCAATATCGATATGCGTATTGAAATTAACTTTATTATCGAAATTATATGATTTATAATATTTCGAATAATCAAGAATTTATTAACACGCCCTACATTTCCTTGCGACATTCTTTGTATGGTACGAATTTGTTTCGTATACGAGGGAAAACTGTTTGCGAAAAACGATTTTTCTCTTTTACAAATAGAACGATGTCGTTGTAGCTACATATATGTAATTTTGTTGAACCGAATGTGGTTCAATTTAGATCATATCTCTATTTGTTTTTAATTTTTCAATTCGTACTGTGTACATTTAAAAAGCGTTTGATATGTAAATGTGTGGAAATGTTGCGGAAATTTCTATAATTCATTAGGTATAACTGTTTATATTTGATTACAGATTTTACGTTTAATGAAAAGTTTTAAACTAAACTTTTATTTTTATTTTTTAAAAAGTGTTATAAATAAAATACAACGAGTTTTACTTTATAGAAAGCTATATATTATAGAACATAATACACAAGGAAAACTGACGCCCACAGTTTCAGATTTCAAACGGAAAATATGAAGAGCGTGAAAATTACATCCGTTTCTAGAATTTTCAGACATGGACATTCTATTTATATCAGGAAAAAATACTTGTAAGAAAATAAATGCGAAAACAGTTCATGTGCTAAATTGTTATTTGATATTTCTGAATGTAACGAGGAAATGCTGAAAATTTCAGTTACAATAGACTTTTTTAATTTATTTATTTTGTTATACAAATAATAGTAGCACTTTAGTATCGGAATGTAATAAAATTGAATAAAAGATAAAATGATCAAAAATATCTAATTTTCAATCAAATGTAAATTTATGAAATATTCCTCTTTTCGGATTTCAATACAATATGCGACTTCGTTAAGATTCAAACTTTGTCGTTCGTAAAATCGAAATTCTCGAGTATTCGTTTACGAATTCATTCAAATGGAAAATCGAATGAAAACAATAATTAGAAATACATTTATGTTTCAATCTGCATAGCAATTGCACGAAAAGAAATCGACTTGACAAAAATAAACGATCGATTCGCAAAAATAATCTAAAGACAAGATCACATTATAAACGACAAAAAAAAAATAGATCAAACTCACCGTTGTCGATTTCCTGTTGAATTCAATCAAGTTTTTCGCTAGCTATTAATTAAATACTTATTTATATAACGCTATTTTTTGCACTAATTAGAAAAAAGCCTGTCTTAATAAATACATGTAGTTGTTGCGAAAGTCAAACGGTACTCGGGCGTGCCACAAATATGAATTATAATGTGCGAAAGGAGAAAATTAAAAGTTTCTGAAATTCATAATGAGTAAGAAAAACTTGAACTCACTCAAAAGTAATTAACGGTGATAATGCTTTCAAAACTTAAATTAGTCAACTTTGCCTCGTAAAAAAATTGCAATTATTTTAGTTCTTAAAAAATAAGACCAGCTGTATGATACCAGATGTATTTACAAAATGACTCAATAGTATTCACATAAGGTTTCTATCATTAAAGAATGAAAAATATAACAATACAGGTTTTTATTCTAAATTCGTACTTTTTCTACTCAAATTTGAGCATTTCACTTTGGAGAATCTAAAAAATATTTTTTTCAAATGACATTTATGATTATGTGTGAAAAATCAGTCGTTGGAAATATCAACAAATTCCTGATAAGGTGCGAGATTTATACACTATATCATCTGCGCCTAATTTATGCAATTTTCATTACAGCGATGTAAAGCAAATTGCGATTCGTATATAACAGGTGAATTAACGCTATTACTATCTAACTAAATAATAGCACTATTCTATGTGTGTCTGTTAGTCTGTACGTCCATGTAACGCTCCAAAACTGCGTTGATATATTCAACGGGTTGATCGCTAGCTAAATTTTTCTTTTCAATTCGAATTTCTCTTCCACTGATTATACTTCCAATTTATTTTTCTCACTTTTGTATGCGTACTAGGTACGTACACTAGGTTTTTTCTTGTAAGGGACGCGGCAATAATTTGTCGTGCGTAACGCGAACATTTTCCCCTGTATAATCCGATCGTTAAGCATAGTTTTCCCTTATGTATTTTTGAGGTTGGCCGTTTTCATAAAAGTGGGTCTGTGGGGTCGCGAACAGCTCAACCGGGACCACTACGACACACAACAAAACTAAACGAGGACGCGTGACGCGAAATAACTATGGGACGAGGCGATATATTTATATAAAAAAATATATTATATTATATTATATTACTGCGAAAAAAGAATGCGATGATGTTTCTCGGAAAAAAATGCGCTAGAATATATCGATCATATTTTTTCCGCGAATGACGCATTTCGATGTCTTTGTGTCGATGCGATGAAGTCGCAAGAAATTTTCACGAGCGATATATAATACGAATCGTTTTAATTAATATAATATTGAATTATTCGGGTAGAATTTACATCATTTTTGGCTTATAGTATGTTAAAAGATGTATCTAAAACGTTTTCATATATGATTCACTCACTAGTTGTGAAATCCACAAAGCGAATTATTAATTTAAGAAATGATCCAATGATTACATTCTACTCCATGTAATTTCTAATATCCTAACGTCATTCAACTGAATTATAACTTCACTTTATAAAATATCAATAAAATCACGATTTCACTGTAAAATAAAAAGAACAAACACTAAAACCGTCAAAAAAACAAAGCTCCGCTTCTCTGTGAACATACAAAGCGTCACTTTCGTCAAGCAGCGGTCTCTGGAGGGTGTCGAACCTTTGGCATTCTGACGTTTTCACCACAGGGACTCACAAAGGGATAATTAAACAGGAAACAGTCGTTCAGTGTACAAAGGGCGAATTCCTCTCCATCAGCCGCGATATCAGCAACGTCGAAAGGACTCTCTGGACTTCAAGGATCCGTGTACATAGGTACTATATTTATACGCGCGAGTCTTTCGGAGGTCCTTTTAATGTACCGTGAAAAACAACACATCGTTTGGGGGATCAAGTTTTTACGAGCTGTGCGTGTAAACGCGTCTCATTTTTCCCGAGTCGTATTATACGGGGGGTCGCGTTGCCGAATAAGGTTTCTGTTTGGCGAGGAAAATTCCTGTATATATAGGTAGCTCGTTCGAATCGTCTCGTGTTTATTATTTGATGGGAATTCTAGATAAATTTATGTATAAAGTGTGAGATTTTATCTTTTATTAGATTTCAAATGTCACATGATAATTATAACAATAATATTCGAAGCTGCTGGTTGGTCTAAAGGGTAATCAAAAACTGAATGAAATTACGATTTAAATAAAATATATTGAAAAGGAAGAGTGGTCAAGTTGCTCGTTTTTTTTTTCAAAACAAATGGCGATGTAGTCGATCATTTTGTTTAAGTTAGCCAAATTAATCCAGAAAACGTATTTAAAAGAAAAACATTCGTTTAATGACGTCTCGTTATACGGCATGTTGAAATATCGCAAAACTCCTCGTAACTATGTTTTCACAAAAGCACATTTGCGTAATGAAATCTCACTTAAACTTCAAAAGCTTCGCATTAAAATGTTCCAAATTAATAATTCCTAGAGGAAATGTGTAAAACTCAAGAGTTGTTCGTTCGAAAGATACGGATTATGGGCGAGCGCTTATAGTACGCATTTCTATGATACAATATATGTTACGTGTGCAAAAACAAATATTAATGTATTCTATACACGGGCCTCCTACAGTGGAATTATTTACGAAGTAAATAATTAACAAGATACTCCAAAAAGCGAAAACACGTCGTCCTTTTATAAAGCAGCAAGATCCCATCTCGATTGATTAATATTTCAAAACGACTTATTAAAGTGTTCATGAATTTTCAGCCGGCGCTCGCATAAAAATCAACACGCTAATTACTCTCATACATTAATAAATTAAATCTTTAATATAAAAACGAGTTCTTACGAAGAATTCTCGAATGATTCGCAATGCAAAACTCGACGACCGGTTCGAGAAAATCCTCATGTCCGGTACTCGATATACGTTTGCCGATTCAAACCGGGTGTTTCGTTAATAGGCCAATTGTTACGAGGTGTACAAGATGAATTTCTTCGATTTCTCATGTCGGACACTGTATACACATCATTAAACCTTGCGGCTTACGGGAGCTACTTTATCACGAACAGCGGAACTATACAATTACTGACCTACGTATAATTACACTCGAGAGATTTCAACGCGCCGATGTTGAAACCTACGCGAATTTTCAATAAAATACCATACATACGATATAAACGTATAAATTGTAATTAATGTTTACATATTTTGCTTTTAAAAAAGTATACAAAGCACATTTTTTCAATTGTGTACGCAATTATCACGCGTACAAACAACAAACGAGCGAAGTTATACGCCTCGGGACCTTTTACGATCTCCGTACGTTTTAATAAGCTCCTCATCCCTGAAAAAGAGTGTCAGTGTACACTCGGAATAGAAAAGCTCGTAAAAATATATGTATCGTAAAAGATTGGCGCTCGTTAAGGGAGGGAACAAAAGACCGAATACCAGTTGCAAGGAACAAACAGTTCACTTCGACAAAAATGCAATTACTACACAGTCACAAAGACCGCTTTAATCGATGTTAGAAATGTCTAAAATTGTATACGATCTGCTTTTTATTCATTTGGTTGATTTTTTTTCCGTTTTTGCTTCTCCGGAGCCTGCGGCGAAGTCTCAAATTAAATTACAGAAAGATTTATTAGGGACGCTGGTAAATAAGCAGCTGCGGGAATAAAGAGCAACCTCCGGAGCGAAATGCTTTACTCATTGTTCTCCGGGGACGACAATCTTTAATTATATACACACCCGTAGATGAGATAACCGGGTTCGAGCCAATTTGGCTAATGAACCTCGCATTCGAATTAGCGAAATATCAAAATTCTCGCCTCGGATAGATAATTATCGCCGGAAAAACGTGTATAATGCCCCGGCAATGAAATGTGCACGTTTCGTATAGCAGAATCAGGAAATGGAAGCTTTCGCGCCTGAGTGGATCAGTTAACGAGTTTCAAATACATCAACTATATAAATCTACAAAATATAATATAATATATAGGCAATTACGATGAAAATTGTTGGAATTGTATTTCACTTTAAAATATATGATATAAAACTGAAATAAAAATCAGAGCCGTTCAGTGCATAATGCGATTCAATTTATTAAACAAAAAGTCGTGAAAAGCGATGAAACATGTTTGATGCATTCAAAATTCCTTTCATCATTTTATTTATCCAAAATTATATATGCACAAACTTCATTTATATTAAGCTACAAATGTGATCAGTTCACATTAAAAAAACAGAATTGATTAAAATTGCATATGAAACTAATGATATGTTCGGTGGACAAACAAATTTTGTCATTTGATGATATTTATTTTTATCATTTACAGAAACATATTTCACATACAAAAATTTATGATTATACCAAGTGCTTTGACATTTAAATCCCATTTTTTTCAAGAAGTGGAATTAATCACTTTATGTCATATGTCATTAATAATGTGCGAGCAACGAATGCGTATAAAAGCTTTAAGAAATGATATAAAAAAATGTTATTATTATTAGGATGTGCTGTTTAAATGATACTGAAGTACGTGTCTTGCCAAATCGTCAAAGGAGGCAAAGAAGAAAATACCGAAAATTCATAAGATACGATCAAAAGAAAATTGCGCGCTTCTTTATCTTTTTCACTTAAGCGCTTCGGGCGTTCGGGGAAGGTTCGCGTTCCCTTTCACCGGTCCGAGTTAAATTCCTTTTTTTTTAATTCGAAGAAACTAGATTTAACACTTTCTCAGCGACGATACTATGCAAAGTGAAAATGAGATTAAATACTTTGGAAATAATAAAAAAGTTTGGACGTCTTCATAATGGCGACGAACGAACTTTAGATGAAAGCGGATCTTAACGGTTTTATATCTCTTTTAGAATCGAATTTGAAAATTTCACATATTGAGTGCGCAGATGGAAAAAGTAAATGAAAGCTTATATTTTATATTATATTTCAGTCTTCAAATTTTTCCGATGAGCGTATTTCGACGAAATGAATCGTGAAAAACCTTCGGAGGATGAAAAATGATGATGCAACCTTATTTTTTTTAATCCCTACATATAATGCGAGTCGTTCATTTATGGACGATAGAAACTTGGCGGAATAATAACGTCAGGATTGCGGAGCCATGCTTCGATGGTTTCATATTATGGACAAAAAATGAAAATTTTGCTGAAAGTTTGCAACTTGTTGAAGCGAACGATTCTCTGGTATATTTTATTCCTATAGATATCCGATGAACGATGATCGCTTGTTTATAAAATATATACCTGAATATATTTTTATATGACACAAACATATCAACGATGTAAATATTATTCATCCAAATATTAAAAAAAAACTAGACATATTAACCTAAAAAAAGCTTAATTTAACTTGGAAGTCATTTGGGGACTGGAAGTTTCATTTTTTTTAAATCGATATCGAATGTTCGAATAAAAGTGATTTATCCCATCGAAGTGAATATATGCAATAAGTGCGACTGCAAATACTTGGTTATATGAAGTTGGCTAGACTAAATTTCTCAGTATTTACACATATACATATCAGTATGTTTATCACATCTAAATATAAATAGTCCAAATATAACTAAACTGTTTGAGTCCACCTAGCTTGATGGTGCATCCCCTAAGGCCCTTTGCCGTTTGGCGCCCGGTTTGGCGGCAATAACATTAACATATCGACGGCCATCGATCCGTTTGTTGTCAACCGAGAACGCGTTCGGATTATAAACGGTGATTAGTATAATGGTTCTCGTGAGGTAGGTGTACAAGGGGATGCTCGTCTGTAATCAGCATAATCGGCGGATGTCTGCCTTCGTTGTTATAGGCCGCAGGACACGTGTGAGGACCAAACATGTTTCATTAATATGTATAGGACGTAACAGTCGCCATGTGCTGCTGAAAGACGAAATTTGCAGTATGATTTGAGATCAAGTAAACGTAGTGTTGTAGTCGAAACGTACCGGAACGCGCTCCGGCACCCATTTTCGTTGCCGGAACGCGCTTCGTTATGAAAATTTCAAATATCAAATAGTATTAAAGTTTCAAACATATTCGGTTCTACAAATCTAGACAAAGGTAATAAAATACAGAAATTTATGACAATTTGCTACCCATTTCAAATTTTATAACGACATAAACCATCGTTTGAGTAGAAAAAAATCGAAGTAACGATAAATATTTTTACCATTCGTAAAAAAAGTCGGGAGAGAGGAGGGAAGCAAAATCGAGTGATTCAGCATTTTAAATTTTACCATTACACCACTGAAGTAAAGCTGTATGAATTGGTTTAGGTGCGAAACCGTTAAAAGCGGAAGTCCAAGGTTCGAATTGTATTGAAAAAAAAAGCTGTATGAATATTATACAAAATTCAATTGAAAAATATGTAGAGATGAATTCAAGTCTGCGGTATTTACGAACATCGAGTTTCAGAGTTGAAATGGGGCTGTTTTGAAAATCGCGCGCGAAAAGTGCGAAGTGTCGTTTTGTTTCCGGCGCAGAACTCGAGGGGAGGTTTCTGCTCGCTCTCGTGTTTGCATTAGAATTTCATGAGGTCATATTAATGTTTATATTTGCACATTTATCCCGGTGCTAGAGGAAAAATAAGCCTATACCGGGTGACCCAGCTATCCCTATACACACCAGGTGAGAATTAATAAAAATCCCAACAAATTTCTGCCTCAATCACTTCATTAGTATAACATTTAAAAATCTCTACCTACAAATAATAAAGATATTCATTCGATTTTTTTTTATTATAAAAGAGAATTCACGAATTTAATTCAAATTAAAAATTAAAATAGCCAGTAAATATTGGATAACCCTGTACATACATAGTCGGTGAGCTTTTAGCGACCCCTCTCTTAGGCATAATAGCGCAACTCGTCTCTGGGGAAAACAAAACGTAGGAAAATTCATTCACGCGCTACGGCTACACATTATCGAGTGAATAAATAACGTGAGTCGAATTCAAAAGATTCCACGGAACTATTCAAATAAGACTCGTTGGAAATGTGCACTGAACGGTGTCGATCTAGTGGAAATTTTCCGCAATGAAAAGACGTTATTTAAACGCTTATTAATGAGAGCGGAAGCTGTAGTTTGTTTTAATTTTCATATATTTTTAGCTTGAGTTTACTCGATAATCTCGAGATAATCGAATCGATCGAAGTTGTCGTGTCGAACAACATCATTATCGCTGTAAGCTGGAACATTTTGGTGTTTCGGAGAAAGAGCTTTTCCGAAGTGTGCGGTTTGTTTGCGTTTATATCCTCGAAAATCTTCGCAAGGATCATGTCCGCAACGAGCCGTTATCCTGAACGATTAACGGCCGGGATAAACGTTGTTCGTTCGGCATACAAATTATTCATTTGGCCGCATATTGGACAAGTTCGCACTTCGATCCTCAAACCACCAGATTTTCCTTAAACGATTTTTATATGCAGCAAAAATACATTTTTTTTAAATAGTAAATGAAAAATTTCAACGGCACAGTATTTAGCGTCAAAATCGATAACATTCCAAGAAAGTACAAGTGAATATAGGTCGCGAAGATAATCCCAATAAGACACAGCGTTGCGGTCGTCGATCCTGATTTAGATCCTGGATAATGATACCAATGAATCCGGATCAGTAACTGTACAAGGCTTTGTGTATATGGGTCGTTAGCGTTAGTCTGTACAAAGGTGAAACTGTTACAAAGTCTTGAGCTAATAATGTATGGCGAGATCGCTCTTATTGCTGCGCCTTCTACGTAATAGCCTGTACAAAATTTAATTAATTAATATACACAATGAAACTTTTATGTAGAACTTTTATTACGTAGTTAAATTTATTATCTCGATCTATTGTACACTGCTTCGTTGAATACAAAATTGGAGGATATTCAGATTAAATAACATTACAATCGTGTAGTTAGTGAAGATAGTTTATTGTCCAATTTTGTATTTAAAAAAAAAAGTTTATGGTATTTTTATAGCGCAATTTCCAGAAGTGCATTGTCGACCAGGAAACCTTTCAATTCAACCCATTATAAATTAAAAGTCAACCTTAACTTTAACGGCGGCGTTAATGCTCTTCGAGACCAAAGGGCGACCTTAGGGTCAGCTTGCGAAGAACATCAATCGCTAGTTGCATTGTGGCTAAGCTGTAAATCTTTCGCAAAAAAGCAACGTATTGTACGTGAACTCTGCGTGTCGAACTATAGGGCATTAAATCGTGCTTCTAACGAGAATTATAAAGCAAAATTTACATTTGAACCACTTTTCGAGTTGAAAATATTCATAGAAAAATTTTAGGTCAACGGTGCAATGTATTGATTTCGAATTAAATAATTTAATTTTTGAAATTATTGTGATGATTTTAATATGTAGGGTTTGTTCGCTGTTCGGTCCAGGTGTGAACGTTGCACTAAGGCACTAAATCGTGCTCCTAACAAGAATTATAAGACAGACGCATTGACATTTGCGAGAATGTTCGCCTCGGGCAAACAGGGTTGTTTGCGGAAATGTTCAACTAATGGATATTGAAAGTTCGGTGGAAAAATATGCGATGGGTGTAAATTGAGGTTTAGTGATAATGACCCAAGTCGAGAAGAAATTTATGTGATAATTTACGGAACCAATTTGTGCACAGAATTTTCAATTACGAAGCCAATGAAATATACATTCATGGACTATTTTGATTAAGATGAAACATTCAATACAGCATCCTTTCTTCAGTGATAAAATTAAACCTCACACATCCTGCCTGAGTCGATAATAAACGACGAGAACAACTCAGCACGATTTACATAGTAAACTGTTAATTTACATTTCTTCACTAACGAACAATAATAAATCATGATGAATATTTGCAACATCGAAGATCAAACCCGACGCCAGAAACACGCTCCCAAATCACACATTAAGAAAGGTCTAAAATAGAGCACAGTCTGCACTATTTTCATAATGGCCTCTGTTGGGAATCAAAGGCCATTAGTTACCAGGTCCTTCTGGTCGAGATGAGACCCAACATTGCCAACTGTCTCCGGCACCAGTGGACCCCTGATATATACGTGGAGATTTAAATTTTAAAATTTCAAAACGTCTCCGAAGAACGAGACCGCATCGTTAGTCAGACTAAATTAAATTTTCAATGCACTTATGCATGTTTTATGTATGAAATGTGAAGAAGTGAGTGTTGTGACATCGTAAATCAGGTTTTTATACGATCGAAAAAGCCGTCGAATTAATTCATCCGGTGTTAAGCAGGATGCGGATGTATTGAGATTGAGTTGGAAAAAAAAGATAACTGGAGCAGTTAGATTAATGCAATATCCGCTTTGATTAAATTAAAATAAAAACTAGATTTGAATCTGTTCATTAAATATGGTGTGCTAATTACTTTAGATAGGAGGATGGGCAAAATGTTACAACGAATTCTCCTCTCAGCACCAAAATGAAAATTTCTAGAGAATCATTTCCACTAGATAAGAATTGAGGGAGTACTGTTGGAATGTAGATTAGTTCTATAATAATTTGAGCGGATTCGATCGTTATTCATGCACCGTGCTGAATTATTTCTGAAATCTGAAGGTCTTCTGATAAAACTGCGACCCTCGAGCAGTGGATTTCTGCAATGATCCCTTCTAGGGATTCTCTGGGGATTTTCATTATCCGCGCTGCGACTGCTCTGCACGTACAAGCCGAATCATTAACTTTTCATTCGACAATCCCTGTCGTGCAAAATTAAATAAAATACCTTCAATGAGAATTAGAACGACGTATTATTCCTTAATTTATTGTAACAGGTACTAGTGTTCAATTGTTTCGATTTTTTTAATCATTCACTTTCATGTGAACGAGAACTTAATAGAGTAGTCAGCGAATGAAGGACGGTGCTAAAATCGACCGAATTTCAATCGATACAGACAAAGAATGCATTCATTTTCAGAAAGTGTTAAAGTAATATATTTTTCAATCGAATATTTGAAAGAAACTATCAATTCATCAGATCAATGAAGAAAAATGCCTTGTGACTCTTGATAAGATCTAATAAGACTCCAATCCCGCATCATAAAGACACTTAAACATAGTTTATACAAATATTTTGTATCACTTCATTATCAATTGTCTGTATTTAGAATGGAAGATGATGTTTATTCAAACAAATTAATACCCGTTGCATTTCTAAGTGATGAATTATCTTGCATTCAATATTGAACATTTAGCGAACTCGTTCTGTCAAACAACGGAGCCCCATACATTCATACAATACATACATTCACGTATTTTGCGGAATTCCAATAATTTGCTTGATAAGTGAACCGTCGTCAAATCCAACGTCCCTTAAAGGATATAGGTTTATTATACGACAGTTTTGTTTGTACCGAAAGTCCGTTTCGTGCTCGCACCATAAAGCAATAACCACACCCAACACACACACGTAATACGAAGCATTTCAACCCGTTAAAGAGATATGGAACGAAACGGAGTAAGGGAGGTTTTAAATTTAATTTTCCACCTGTCATGTACATGGGTGTGTACGGCTTAAAGAGATTTCGTACTGCAAAGGAATATAGATTTTTTTTTCAAAAATATACTATCGATTTCAATTCTGGACACTTTTCTATATGAATTTGAGAAATGTTGCATGTTTTCGAAAAAATCGTATCAAACAGGTTTATAGTTTCTATTATAATTTAAAGAGTTATTATGTATGGTTCTTAATATTGTATTAAGAATCAAAATTTGGAATGATTTTCATATAGAAATTCGATTAAGCGAAAACATTACTCAGAAGAGATTATTATGCAACAATAGGAGAATAGAATGCAATAGTGTATAAAATGCAATGCACAAAATAAGAATTATCCTATTAAATATTATATTCATACGTTCCGACGATTATCTCTTCAAATAATTATTTCATTAATATGTATTTTTCCATAGAAATCGTGCCGAATTCAGTATTAAATGCTAGATTATAAAATCATGCTAGATCAGTATTCAAATTATAAATAAAACTACAAAATACTTTTTTTTTCTTCTAAAAATCTATCAAAAGTGTCTGAAATTCCTCTCAAAAAGTGTATAATTGTACAAAACAAAAATTAATAACAAATGTATCTTAAAATTTAATGAATAATCTCCCTCGATAACGTAAATAAAGATAGTCCTTTAACACTGCGAAATTTAAGATACAGCGATAAGGTTGAGTTTATGAAGCACGTGTCGGTTTTATCTACATTTGTCGTCTATCTTCAACGATTGTGCGACAGCTTAATTGAAAATAGAATAAATAAAATAACCGAAAGGGTGCACCTTCAGCAGATGGATGGAAGGGTTCCAAAGTACTTCGGGGAGTACTTGGGTGGCTCTTTTGTGCGCTCCGAGCTTTTTGCGCTTATTTACATTTCAAACGTCGAGATTTAAATCCTCCGCTACAAAAAGACTCTTGAGAAGTGCACGCTTGTGTGCGAAATCGAAAAAAAAGTTCAAAACGTTCCTGTCGGCAGATTTATGCAGTGTGTGGACACCGCTGTCGAACAACTGTACCGGAAAATTCACGCCCCATATCCGCACTAGAGTCGTAATGTATTGCGAATTTAATGTTAGTGTGATACTAGATAACGTTGAAATTTGTTCGAGATGAATTCATCTTAGAATTATTAGATTAAGTGAGCCATAATTCTGAAAATTTCCTAGCGAAAATATGTTAATGGTCTGAAAAATACATTTCAATATCAATCTGAAATTAAATGTAACACAGAATGAACGAAGACAAATTATACAATAGAACAGTAGTGAAAGTACATATCTGCTAAAACACGAAACATAACTTCTCTCAAGCACACTGTATCCTTTTGAAAATCTGACAATACGGTCACGACGCCTCTGTTTTCTATAAATTTTTATTCAAAATTATGTGGGTTGAGATTATGTCGTTTAGATCGCGAATATTTCTACACATAAATTACTTCCTGTATCAAAATTGCAAAAAAATTAACATTCACTAAATCACAAAAAAAAACCCACAGAGAAAGTATGACACTGATCATAAACGAAATCGCGGATCTATCGAACTTATTTCGTTTGGAAAAAAGCCATAACTCAAGAAACGTTGATAACCACTGCTTTATAACAACGTATTCGCCGACATTTCTCACAAAGGGAGTTTTTAATGAAATTGTTTTGTCGGAAATGCGGACGCGTGCTGCGGAAAATTTGCACACATTACACAAATATGGGCCGAAACACGTACGCAAGATCCGCTTATGCGAGAAAATGCCAAAAGAGACAACTTTTGTGCAAGAAACGTGGACCGAAATAGCGCAGCATTTTTCAAAAGGCACCTCTTGAATTTTTCGAATGCTTCTTCGCTAAATGCGGAAGTACCTATAATAAAATCCGAAATCTGTCGCTTAAAAAATGAATTTGGAATTTCGTCAATTTTGTTTTGATATCACTGTCAGAAAACATTTATGACTTATTTATTATATGGAATGAAAACTGTCCACTAAGCTGTTTTTTCTAGAATAATCACTCAATTTGATTTGATAAAGGTGTTTATAAATACTTCAGGTTTTAGGTTTACCAAAAATATATTTTCAAATACCACTAGAGATAAGATTGTATGTGAGACTCATGATCATGTCAATCAATCAGGGGCTAACATCCCTTAATTAAATTGAACCATGATTAGAAAACTGCTAAAAAGCATAGACCCAGGTCCAATTCGGACTTCAGTATCATTGGTAAAAAAAATAAAAATAAATATATACAGAAAAATTTATATCCAACATAAGAATAACTTTTAACGAATTTCCTGAATCATATCGAAGAGTAAACCGTTCGGAAAATTCTCGCGGAAAACTTCCAACGACAACACAAAAAAAGGCCACATTTTTCTTCGAATCTGCAGCTTATTAGAATCATTTAGACAAGCGTCCATTTCCAGAAAGTAAACGACCATACCGTGGAATACGATTTCGATACAAAACCATCACACAAAACGAAGCCGATGCGAAGGCGCATTACACGGGGCGTGAGCACGCTGATTGAACTTGTTTGGCTCACTTTCGCAGGCAATAACAAATGCTATCCCCATGGTTCTTCGTATAGAGGCAGTATATTCTAATGGAGCGTTCACACGGCAGACGAAGAACGGCCAAATCTAGTGACGCATCCACACCTAGGCCGGCGACTTGCAGCGGCAAAATTCAATATGTATACAGCATGAAATTTTCATCTTCACACATTACATATGTACTTGATTTAGATTAATGATATTACGATTTGAGGCCGGTCTTTTCACTTCTGGATTGAGATTAAAACGAATTTAAACTGCACGCAATCTTGTCTGTCCCTTTCAGTGGCTGTTTTTCATAGTTTCAGGGACCGCGTGTAGTTTAAATTCGTTTTAAGGCGGAAGGGTTGCTTCTCTTTCTTTATTTTATGACTTCTCAGAACGGTGTATTTCCACATTTATTCTTAAACTAGATGTAAAAAGACCGGCAAAAAGAAACATGCATAAGGATATTTGTGCGCAATATATTGTTTTGCCGCTGGAAGCCGCCGACTTAGTCGTGAACATTGCAGCCAGAAATCAAAGGTTTCTCGAGCCATCGATAAGCATGAATTTGCCGTTTGACTCAAGTCTAAACGTTCCATTAGCCAAGGAAAACCGAACAGGGTTTCAACTGGGCCAAAATAGGGCCAAAGGGCGTGATTTACGACCCCCCGTCTTCGGCTAACGAACGACAAACTACGCACACAGTTTTTAGCCCCGGCCGCAATATATTACCGTTCGCATGTGTACGAATGACCCCCTCGAATTTATTTAGGGGCTTTCGTTGTTTTCTTCTTTGTTTTCGGGCTTGTTTTTTGTCGTTTTTTAATGTCGGTGCAAGTCATGCATGAGACGAAACGCGGAATCGCGACCGCGTTCTAAGATTGACTCGTTTCGGAAGAATGCTTCGAAATTAACGTCATTGAGATAAAGAAACTTTCATTTATTTATTGTTACAAATATTTATATTCAATTATCTTTAAATATCTAAACATATTATTTAATTTGAATTGAAAAGTCAACCATCGGGGATAGGAAATCTAAAGAGTAATTACCACATGAAAGATGGTGGTACAACAGATTGAATACAATTGATACAGCTAAGGCAAATGATTCATTCAAATCAACACTTTATCGAATGAAATATTCTAAAGAAACCATCGATTGAGAAAAACGATATGTGACTCTCGACAGGATTCGAACACAGCAATGCGTATATGCTTAAGCCCGACGAGGCATGCAAAAATGCTTTATACCGCTTTGCTATAAATGAAAACACGCATTTTTTTAATGAACCGCATAAAAAATAAAACGGAAAAACTTCCCCCTATATCCAGATAAGAGTAAACGCTCACTCGCAACGCGGTCAAGTATTTACTCGACTACGAAGAAAGCAACGAAGGGATTAGTGGCTATACACAAGCCATTGAATGAATGCCTCAGATACTGTAATCAAAGAGAGTAAAAATGCGTGTTGATTGCCCCACAACACTCGACTAAATGCAAAACACACCTGTCCGTTGAACCGTAAGTATTTACACGTTCTAGGGGGAAAATTTTATATACGAAACGTCAGTTCAGCTCGGTATTTATTGCTATGGGGGAGAGGAAAAAGCCAGTGCTTTTCAAAGCCTCCATCTCCATCGTCCCGAGCAGATTATCTGGAGGCGGCAAGGTTTTTATTATCGCGGTTAATGCTTTAGCTTCTGGGATCGACAAAAGCCCAACAAAGGAATCCGAACTCGATGTTCGAACCGGTGGCTTTTCATGGACTGACGCTTTTAATTCGAATCCTCTATCGGTTTTTTTTTCTATTTATTTAAATGCACCGGGATGGATGTGTTTGACGTTAAAGTCTCATGTTTTAAAATAAACTGTTGAATAGATATGTAAAGGGGCTGTAGGGCTGCAGCCCTCCCTATTAGTACTTAAAATTTTTATTATTTATTACTTTTTTCTTGATTTTCACCGGTTGCTACTAAGAAATACAATGTATAAAAAAAATTGTAATAGTGATGAAATTGAAAAAAAATCAATACATGTTTAACTGTAACTGACAAACATCAAAAGAACCCCTGTTTGAAACTAACCATGAAATATTGAACGAGCTGTAAAACCTGACCAGACGTATCTAGATAAAAACCGCTCACCCCATTTTCAATCCGTCTGTCGTTTTTCACAACAACCTGCCACCCTTTTAATAATTATTTTCGGAAGCAATGTATTTCGAAAACTTTTAATGACTCTCGATCATCTATCTTTTCGCTTTCTGTAAATCCGTCGGAAAGCGTCTCGATGCGCACAAATAACCGTCTCGAATATTGTTTCGCGAAACTTTCCGCCAAAATCGGCGGGAAAAAATTTATCAAGTCGTTTTTCATAGTTAAGCGGGTCAAATGGGGCTCGAAAACAAGAGGGAAATTCGCGGCTGTAAATCTGGCTGTCGCATGAATAAAATATGCGACGAGCTAGACTTTTTTCCGAGTCCAACTTTTTCCCGCGAAAATTGAAAATTTACATCCCGGGCGCGGTCAATTTGCGTACGGCGGCCATGAATAATGTGCGAATCCGCAGCAACGAAAGCGCAAGCGAACGATTAATTGCATTCGAACGGTCGTTCCGTTTTACTATCTTCTTTTCCGAGTTCGGACGTTATTCAAATCGATTCTGGAACAAAGAGAAGCGAAGACGCTGACAAGAAAAATCGTCTAGAGAAATAATGAAAGTGAGCTACGGCGTAGACAAGCGTAGAATTGATGCGTTCCCCTCATATAATAAATAGCCATTACGAATATTTGTGCCCTTATTATGAAAGTGGATTACGCGAAATGAAATATTCATACAATCTCGATGAAATATCTTTATATAAACCTTTATATAAATACGCTAACGCTCAAAGTTTTGAGCGTGCACTGTACTGTGTTACGCACTAACCGAATCGGCTTTTTTAGAATTCGAGCATAGGTGTACATTTTACGCATATAAAACGTAAAATCCTGGATTTGAATTCTGTCTAAGATGTATATGCAAAATTATCAATCAATTCCAATAAAAATTTAAAAGCTGATCGGGAATAATCACATCTGTGGCACTGCTAGTTATACTGAACATTCGAATACTTTTTCCATCGTCGGGTCGACAATAGATTTGCAATTTTAGCGTAAAACTTCCTCCCTTCGTCTATTGCAAAATTTTCAATTTATTCCAGGAAAATGGCGAGGTTCATCCCCGTTTTCCATCCCGAGGGAGAAATAAAAGTTTCACGTATCAAATATCGGCGTAATTAGGGTGGCCTTTGATGTCTGGCAATCGCGCTCTCGTTCATATGATAACGTCGTAAAAGCGGCGACTAAACGGCCTTTATTTGGCGAAGTTCGAAAGTAATTTGCCAAGTCTGCATATTCTATTCGAAGCAATATATGTATTTCGTTTCAAATTATTGTTTGTCTTTGATATTTCGTCAGTAACGTGAAGCCGAGTGAGATTCTAATTTTTATTCATTCATTTATTGTCAAAGGTGCTGATGCTCATTTATGTACATGCTCAACTTTGAGGGCGTTTTTTTCGAAATCATTTGTACCCCTTATGCCTTTTCAGTCGTCAATTAAAAATAAGATATGTGACTCTTACCAGGATCCAAACCCAGCATCGCTGAAGCCAAAATGCCATACACATACGTTCTATAACACTACGAAATCGAATACGAAATAAATTTCTATTGTCAATTCTAGTTTTGTGGATAATTGCACAATAAACCACAGATCATGAAAATTCCCGAACCCTATTCGGTCAAATGTCAAGTGAGTGAGAAACATCCCATACGATAGATGGTTAACGGTAAGTAATTGGCGTGTTCGATTTATTTTTGCGATCTGGGAAGTCGTAAGAGATAAATCAGCGGTTCGTGTCGCTTTAACACACGTGTGTGTTGCTCTTGCTCCATGGCCTATGGTTGCTCCATGGTGTACGAGATAATAGTTGCGGATTCGATGGTAATAAATAGCCGCGGATCTAATAGCCAACAAATAGCCGCCGAGGTGATAAATAAAACGAAATGGGCGGCGTGGCGTGGGACGAAATGTTAACTTTTCCCGTACCTATGTTATATTATAGAAATGGACGTACATACGTGTGGATTTAATTTAAAGAATTGTAAAAATCGAAAAAATTATAATAAAAATGATAATTTGTCTGTGTGTCTGTTTGTCACAACAACGAAATCTATTCTAGGCTGCTGCTCACGAAGATTGCATACAATAGTCGTAGGTGTGTTAATGTTATGATTTTATTCTAGCATACGTTTCATGTAATATTTTCAACGAAAATAAAGATCATATGATACTATAACTTTACTAAATTTCAGCAATGAAATTGTATAGTTAGTTGATTATGATGGTGTTGAAAATTGCGGTTTGTTCTCGCGTAAGAAATGGCTTTCGAATTTATAATATATCGGTTCGGGTTATGTGTATTAGGCCTACGCGAATATTGGCCACACTAAATCTTCTTATCCTGCTGACCCAGTTGTTATAAATTATATGGAATGTCGCATGCAGAGAAACTATGGAATATTGCGGTTGTTCCAGTGTGAAACATGCGCAATAAGATTTGCTCCTGAGACTTTCGTCAGAAACGAACGCGGCATTAGAATACTAGAAAGTTTCATCGGCGGATATTATTGATGTGTTATTTATCGCGAAGATTGTATCTTATTGTGAAGATAAACAATTAAAAGGTGTAGGCGATAGTATCGCATTCGAAAGATTAGTAACGACTGTATCCAACTGAGATGTATCAAAACATTTCTTCGATCTGCTTGTACTATGCCCACACAAAAGCCGCATGGGGCCAGACCGAAAATCGAACGCGGATAATATATTGAAAAATAAATAATACATGTCTAAAATATACATAAAATTTTATCAAAATTGCCGGAATATAAAGAAGAACATTAAATTTTCACATTAATAATGACAAAGAGAAAAACGCCGAAACATCCCAGCCAGATTAAGTTATACCGTAGCGATATATCAGATTTTATTTATGAGAAAACGAGATAAAATGTTGCAAATTTCGACAAAAGCTTGCCAAAACGTATCGGCGACGAGCAAACAACGTTAGCACAAGTGCGACAAATACTGTCTACGGTTTCAGCTGAAATCGTATTGCAATTGATTGGAATAAAAGCGCCAGAGTGCAAAACAACATTATCCGACGTATTTTTTTCAGTTTTCTTTTTGTTTCGAATACAAGGGTTTGAAACGTGAGTGTATACGAAAACTCGTTAAAATCAAAGATACTCGTACGTACAGTATAATGTAAGAGTTTGATTTAATTTATGTATCTTATTTCAAAGTAGATAGTAGTTAGTAGATTTAGAATTTGTTAATTGTTTCGGGAGCTGGTAAACGTTTTTTTTTTTAATTTCTCAATTAATCATTCACTTTAAAGTAAATGAGCAATTTCTAGGACTAGGAACACTGAAAAATAATCTAGTAATCCAATTCAATCGATATAAACAAGGTAAGAGGTCCATTTTTAGGAATCATTTCGCAAAATGTTAAATTTCAACTTTTTGTTTCGTATGTGTCGATGTGTCGAAAGTTATTAAAGAAGAAGATATAACCTATACAAGAATTCTTCCAACATGTTTTTGTCTGTCTGTTTGTGAGGAAGTTTTTTTAAGAAAAACGCCATGCATCAAAATCAGTAAGTACAGCATTTCAAGAGATTCTCGATAAAAATAAAAATCAAGCTCCACTACAAAATTCCACAAAAAAAAAAAATCGCCCCAATCTTCCGAGAGCTGACTGCACATAAAAGCTCACTCACATAAGTACACATCCGAAGTGGTTTAATCTTGGTCTGCGAGTCGGCTAGTTTTGTGAACTTATAGAACAATGGCTCGTTAAATAAATAAAGCGGTAAAAGGTAATCCCGATAGTACCTTCGGTGTGAGGGTCACTTTTACCCTCGCATTGTTCCGACGAAAAAGGGTAACAATTGTACGTTTTCGGGGAGAGTGGGTCCCATCGTAGAGGAAATTATCCGACGCCTTACTCGAACTAATTTATTTATTAAACAGCGTGCGAATACGAGCCCTGATAATATTGCATGGGGTTTATCTGTATTAGCTGCTTCGTTGATAGAAATCTTGAGTGTAGGTCGGATAGAGTTTGAATTATAAATATAAACGAAACAAATTTTTAATTAAACATAATTAAAAATTTGAGTAAATTTTCGAAATTAAAAAGGGAAATTTCATAGTTAAAACTTTTTCATACAAATAACGACCCAACTTCGCCAAAACGGTCTGTTTAACCTTCGTTTCGCAGAATAAGCTCGATAGTTGAGCAGTTTTAATTTTTAGCATAATTGCACGAGTCGTAATAACAGTTGAGCTTTATCAAAGCGTAGAACCACAATGTTATGAGTACTAACAATAATTATGCAGACATGTAAGCTTGCGGCGTAGCAAAAATTCGAAATAACTTCCTAACGAGTAAACATTTCAGATTCAAATCTGCGAGTGAATAGATGAACGCTACTGGTAATCCCAATTAAGAGAATAACATAAATGTAATAAGTTATGCTAATTAATTCAGTAGACATGAATGGATATATACAGTATTGTAAGGAATTTTGGGTACTATGAAAAATGTTGAATTTATTCGCATAATTTGTACTAAATAAAAAATAATATTGAATTTTAAACATTACTTCTAGGAAAATCAAAGCAATGCACATAAATATTAGTTATCTAACTAAAAAATAGCGCTAATCTGTGTGTGTGTGTGTGTCCGTGTAACGCTCCAAAACTGCGTTGATATATTCAACGGGTTGATCGCTAGTATAATATAACACTAATTTTATATACTCGATTAATTTCATTTAATCGAATTTTCCCATGAAAATTGTTTCAAATGTCTGTGCCTGCAGTATTAAGAACCATACTTGACCAATCTTCAAATTATAAGAAAATACAAACCTATTTAATGAAAATTTTTCTAATTAATTAAAAGCATCCAAAATTGCTAACAATACCGTACAAACAACACAATCTAAACGAACCCGAAGCGTTCCACACTTTCGCAAAACACAAAAGACCAAACGAAAAAAGAAATCCATCCCTCGAGTAGAATCGCTCTGAAAAAAAGAGTACCATCACCATTACCGAAAGAAACCTTTTTTCCGAAAACAAAAGAAAACCCATCGAGAGACCAGCTCCTCGGACCCCCGGCTTCCTCGTCGATCCTTCAGACCCTGGCCTTCGGATCGTCTGCGGGCTTAAACACTGTTATTACCAGCTATCAGTGTTAAATGCATCGCCATAATCACACTGCCTCCGCCATTAGTGGCCTCCGAGGCTCCCAAATGAGATACGATCTGGTTCGCGAGCTCGAAACAGTTCGAGCTGGTGGTGCATATCTTCGGATATTGGAGTGGTGGATATCTATTGGTCGAAAGCCGGGTATTCAAAGCTGGTCGGATTCGGTGCCGGATAATGTGAATGCAGATCCGGATATTTCAGTGCAGCTTCACGCCTGGTTGGGTTGCGTTTGGTGGAGTCTACGGTTTTGGTGGTTTGGATGTGTTTAGTTGATGGTTGGTTATTTATTTGTATAATCAATTCTTTAAATGTTTTAAATCTATCATTATTTGAAGAAAAATCGATCGATCAATCCATTAACTCGTGCGTTCGATTCTGACAAGGATAACAACTATTCACACTATAATATTTGAATGAAATGTAATTAATGTACTGATAAACACTGCCATTGACTTTAGTAATATTTGACTTTAACACATTTAGTACAAATTATATCAAAAATTGCAACACTTCTCAAATTCAATACGAAAAATGTTCAAAATTGCTCACAACAGTGTATTTTCGATAAGTCCTCGGATCTGTGAGAAACGTATAGTAGTCGTATATACGAAAAGGCCACATCCATGTATATACTGTACGATATGTGAAAACATAACGAGGAACAGTATTGGCAATATCGTACATCCAAAGTCGGTGAATTTCGATCCATTTTACGACTAGTACTGGTGCTAAGGCAACGTAATTGAATTCGTTCGGAATTCAAAAGGAACGGCGAGTGATTCTCCATGGCTGAAATCTCACAGTCTGCTATAAGGAATCGTTTGAATTTTTAACATTGCAACGACATTTTCTCTTTATGTCTTTCATTCAAGAAAGCGCATAGTGACTCGCATTCATCTGCTAGAAATTATTGGAGAGAAACTTCATGTGGAGCAGTAATGCAATCGTGCGTCGAGATTGATCTGTAGAAATTCAACATTTTTATTCATGTGATTTATCAAAGTTTATAGAAAGTGCATTTCGAAAATTTTCATCGTGAAAATCAAGCATCACATATAAAATGTCCTATCATTACATGCGTAATTCATCGTCTTCGAGCCAAAGTGCAACTGTTGATGACGGGTTATTAAGGTTCCACAATGCAGTCGATGTGTACAACTTGGATGACAATCGTCTACAATCCGTTATGACGATGATCGATAATGACTGCTAGAACCATTAATCCACAGCGATTATGCATACGAAACGCGAACAAATGTGACTGCAATTGATGGTTATTTCCTCAGTATTACGAAACTTTTCGTATCAAAATGATACACATACGAAAGTCGCATCTTCCTCAATTAAAATCGAATCAAAACACCCCGACCGACAAATTAGAACGCCTCATGTTTTCGTCGACATCCATTATTCGAGCTCGAAACTCGAAAAGCGTCGTTCCCTGGAGCGAAATCTCGTTGTTTGTATTACAATACACGTCTTATCTGTCGACCCCCAGACACAAAAATCAACATCGACAAAACGGGAACAATACGTGTGCACGGGGCATTACAATAACGCGGTGCACACGTCTCCTTCATCGTCTCCTCGTCGAGATAAATCCGAGGAGCGAGTCTCTCGTACGAAAGTCGAGGCTTAAGATAACAACGGCGATGAATTTCCCATCCATTGTTGTGCTCTCAAAGGGTTCTTACGGAAGGGGAGTTTTCGTCTCGGAAAAGTCTCGTCGGAAAATGACGAAGGCACACCATGACAAATGCCCACGTCGATACATTTTTGTAAGCAGCTTTCGGCATGCGAAGGTTCTATTTACATTTGAACGTATTTACGAGATGAATGCTGAACGATCGAAACGTCAGACTTCGATAGATCACGAAGGGAAACCAACCATTTCGCAAGTTACATACACGCATCAGATTTTTAGGCCGATCTAGAGAAACTTCAATATTGAACTGTTTGTGAGAAAAAACTATTGCATGAAAGCATATTCAAGCAAAATAAATTCACACTTTATAAATTTATTTAAAAAATGAGACAGTTTTATTTTTTGTGATAATCTATTACGTGATGATAGTATTAAATATGACTCAAAATTAATCATAGGTACACATTTTTATGACACAAATCAAATATCGGTTCAAGTGTAAATACGACTTTATAAAAAGTATATCTTACGAAAGCTTTTGATATCAGTACATATATTTTTCAAGGATGGTTCAATAGCGGTTGAAAAATATCAACAGTTACAAGATCGACTTTTTTCCGACGCAAAAAATATGAAAGTCCTTTAGAAAGAATGGAGTAAAAATGAAAAACTTTCAACGTCTGTAATATTTCTGTACTTGAATTTTCAATTTAATATAATATATAATGCCTCTTCGAATGGAATCCTTGTAAAAGGAGAAAATACTATGTATTCTATAATAAAAACATTCGTTTTTCGTTTGTACAAAAAACATTTCTGAGAATGAATGATAAAAGCTTCAATACGATATAAAAATATATTTATAAAACACGTTATACATAAAGATAACAGCAGAACGAAATATTTTTCTTACTTTAATAAATTCGAAAATTTTCGACAGCATCGTTCAACATAATTTTCATAAAACAACTACCCTCCTACAGGAAAATTCATACAATTCCGATTCATACACGAGTATCGGAACGAATCTTCGAACAATTATGAACAGACTGAATCATACACGTATAATTTGAATATTTAATACCGAATTTCCAAACCAAATTCACTCCGTTTTTCCGAAGCGCCAAATCGCTTCCGTCGAACGGAATTCGTTCCGCAGTTTCGAATTTGTGTACGAATGCACACAATACACACCGAAGTTTAAATTGAATTATTTCGGAGGCAAAACAACTACCAGTTTCAATAACGCGTTTCAACTATTCAAACTAACAAGGGTCAAGAATCTCGAGGGTTTCGTCCGAAATCGTTCACCGAAAACGATGCGGCAACAGCAACTCCACACACAATCGGTATCCGAAACGCACAATATCTCCGTTCCCCATAATAAATACTTCGGTTCTGGGATGCTTCGATAGTTGAAAAATGTTCATACGATCTGTAGAATATAGAAGTTTCGTGTTTGAGTTTAGATATGTGTGTGTTCTTCGCGGGGAAAGAGTCAATATAATATCGCGCGAACTTGGAAAAGTCGAATGTGTGGGGAGAAAAAATGAAAAGGTTTTCGTTCGATATTTATGTAGGTGATTTTTTAGAATTTAGATGTTCTCTAGAATATATTTTTCGATGATAGAAATAATTTAAAAATTACTCACATTGCAATACATATGCTGCCAACTGTGGAGCGAGATCTGGAGGGACCGGCAAACGACCGCGGACTACATCTTGACGCACCTGCAGGAAAACTTGATATCTGAAAAGAGATAAAACAAGATTAATAAATATGAAAACTTGAAAATTTATTGAGACATAAATATTTAACGCTTTGAATCGACAACTCGAAATCTGTCATAAAGTTATATTCGCATTTGAAGCGAAAAAAATATATTCTTGAGTTCAACAAACAAAATAATTAATCAGTCCATTGAATATATCAATAGTAAAATATGCTACTAGACTACTACTAATTACTAGACTACTAAGCTACTAGACTAATTAATACATATATTTTATGCAATCTTCATGAAAGCAATGTTGAGCAAGTTTCGATCCGAACGTCATATGAGCATACTTAAATAAACAAATTAGCGCTATTATTATATAAGAATATTTAAATTACATATATTCTGCATCACTTTGAGTGTTTAAACATCTGCGAAAATTGTCAAACGATAATATTCGTTCTAAAGGGAAACATGTTAAAAACGTATTGAGCTTTGCTTGCGGAAACGGATTCTTCACGTTTCGTCGGTTTCGGATCCCGGACGGTTTGCTTCACAACAAACCAGAAAAACCCCTCAGGATCCGAGTCCGGGATTTGATCTCGGTTTCCCGGAATCCCGGATAAGTCGGCACGAATGCGCCACTTGAGGCGATGGACCGAAAGTTGGCCAAGATAAACCGAAACTAGGTTTAAACCCGAGCCGTTGGAAATTGCGAGCGAAACTTTCCCCGGAAGAGGCGAGATGGTTTTTCGTTTTTGTCTTCGGGATAACTTTTGAGTTTTATCAATCGTTAAAGAAAGTTTCGACTTCATATTCTTGAAGATATGACGTTTTGTTCCGAAGAAATCGGTTAATGTTACCGTTGAAATTTATAAAACGTTCAATCACGATATTGAATCAATTATTACATGATAAAATCGCTGCTTTTTTTTAAATCAAAATTTCAATTTACCAAAGCAAACAAAGACGCGATTTAAAACGAATAAATCACGCGCAGAATTTCATACGTGTATTTAAAACACGCCTGAAGCAACAAAATAGAAATTTATTATTAACAAACGAGCGATGAAATAGTACACTATTAATTTGATAATTATTAACGCTAGTGGAAAATTTAGAAGTGATTGAAAATTAAACGGCGAGATTGTGGATAATTTATGTACTGCCTCATAGAGACGGACATTTTTTTAAGATAACGCCAATACACGAATATAATTTATGAGACAGAAGATAAATGCGAACTAAAAGTTGAAATAACGGCTTTTTATAAGGTGACTGATTATACGCTGTTGTGAGGGATTCTGGAAACTTTTCTTTTGAAAATTGTTGATTTTTTCCGTAAAATTGCTCTTAATGAGATTATAATTTCTTTAAGCGTTCAAATATGCAACTAAACATTGCATTCAGCACTAATATTTGGATTGATTTTGATCATTCTTGATCAGTCTATAAATTATACAAGAAACTAAAATGTGAAAAATTTTCGATAATATGCAACGCATATCAAAAGTATCCAGATTATTTTCAACAGTGTATAACTTCATATTTTACATTCTTATATCACATCGAATTAAATTTAAAGCTAATCAAAAAATCAAAAGAATCTCTTTGAACTATAATAAATCTCTAAACGCGAATCACCTACGCATTGGAAAGTTCTCCCTTCAGTTTCCTAATATAAATCGATCAGTCATATTAATCAGTCGTATTTATCCTTAGCATCATTGTCAGAACGCCTTTCTAATCCGAATACACGAACTCGACTCGAACTCAAAACACAAATCGGTTATCCCTGCTTCGGAGTGAACCTGTAATTTGGCGCCGACGGCTAATTATACATTACGCATTTAAAAAGCAACACACACACCAAAAAAACGAGAGGAAAATATGAACCCATCGTCCGAAATGTGCGTGTGTTCTTAGTACAATATATCGTGGGTTTCGAAAATGGTTACGGTTCGTGTGTGGGAAAGAATCCGTGTTATTCGGCCCCGGGGTTGAATCCGGACTCGACTCAGAAAATTGCTTGGGGGTGGTGTTGTGGGTGGTATGGAGATAGAGCTTAGGAGGATGTCTCTGTCTCGAATGGTTGTATTGTTTAATTGGTAAAATTGTTGAGAAACTAGATGGAAATTGAAATCGGTTGCGGTAGGTCGTAGATGGTAGTGTACAGGAATAATTTTTATTCAATTTTAGATAGATTTTAATGAAATAATTATACTAAATGCTTGATTTTCGATTGTCAAATTAATCAGTCCCACTAAAATTATAGTGAACTCGCAAATAACAAAGCTCGCATAATCAACGCGACACAATACACTTTCCGAATTCTATTAAATTTCAATTGAACGCACTACGTCGTATTTCCTCTTCGCACAAAATGTTCCAGTACAACAATATAACTCCAAATCATTACCGAATCATTATATTTTCATTTAACAAGCCATCATTGTCGGTTGTTCCCGAGGCGCCGAATAATAATCATCGTGTTTAGTCCCGCAGTAGGAAATGCGAAATTTCGATTTTCCGAATGCAAAATGGTGTTCGTTTGTCATAACGAATCTCGTCGGCGAAACAATGATAAATAATAACAGAGCGAGTTTAGGTTTCGAAATGCGCTCGGTTCATTAATTCTCATTGATGTTGTATTTTAATTGAAAGATTGAATAGTTTATGATGTTTTGAGATATAAAAATGATAACGATGAAAGATCATATGAGCCGCACAGTGCACAAACTGATCCATAAAACAAAATGTCGGCAAAAACAATTAATCAAAATGGCCTCTGAAATTCCTAAATGATTTATTACTCGATAGCTCGATATTCTCTGATTATTCAGTAAAAATATTTCACAAATTAACATTTAAATCTATTTCAATTGATCAATTTCAGAGTCGATCACATTATGCACTGGGCGGTTCATTTATCGGGAAAATCATATCAATCATCGACTTAACAAGAACCTTTCTATCTTTCACATACAACATTCGATCGTAACATCTCAATATGATCTATACTTATAAGAATTATGCTTCAAAGTCACGCAACGCCACTGCACATTTGCGAACTGTGTTCAGATTTGAACGTTCGTTGAAATTAACATTTCGCTCGAGGCTAGTTTTGCAAATGTTCCGAAACGGATTCGTTCGAACGATTTGTCCGAAATGCGTTATAGTGTTTTCCATTTTATGTTATTCATTAGTTCACGTCGAACGAGTTAACGATTCGTTCATTGGATGGATAATGCTGTTCGTTGTTGTAAAGTTTGTTGAATTTCAGATTATATCATGTACTCGTACATAAATATAAACTTAAAACGGCAGTATTAAAGTATGGTTAATATTAGAATATTGTGACACTACGAAAAAACCAAGAAAATGCTCGTAGTAGGTACATCAATTCTTATAACAGCATCATGTTATTTCGTCATACAATAATATCAATGAACATAATCTTCAATTAAAATCATTACGAAATTGAAATTTGTATAGGCACAGAAAAATTCTGTCATACATGATGCAAAAGAAAAGCATTTTTATTATCGAAGAAATAATTGCATTTTTTTTTCAAAATACATAGTCAATGTTGAATATTTTCACAATTGAAATTTATGTATTCATATGAGGAAAAGCGAATTTCACAATTATAATCGATAGCTGCATAAATTTTAATTAAAATCAAATAAATTAACAAGAAAAGCATAATCGTAAAACTTAATTTAATCATCATAATAAACAATTTCGCAGCACGATCACTTCGACAACCATAATTTTCAATTAAAATCATTATGAAACTCACAAACACGAAAACGTCCACCGATAAGGTAAACGAACGTGAATATAAATGACATTCAAAACTACATAAACACCGATAAAACCATATACGAAGTCATCATAGATATTACAAAAAAAAGATCGACAACGACATGCGATCGAATGAAAAAGGCGCGCAAAATGACCGTGTAACTTTTCAAATTGGCATAATGAATTAGTTCACTTTTCGAATTCCACATCGAACGAGTTTTGCATAATTTCATCATACGTACAGCTCTTAAAAGTGACGTTAACGTGACATGGAAGCATTATTTTGTCCCATATATTTGTATTAAGTGCGTGCGTGTCCTAAACAAGAGCACATTCATCACTCTGGCTAATTACCGAGTGGGTTTCTTAATTAATTACGGCCTAGAAATCTTTAAGTTTGATCCTTGTTTAATCCGAATGGATTCATTGAGAACAGGGGTGCAAATATTTTTTTTTTGTCGAAAACAAATAGTCAAATTATTTATAAGCAAACTTCTGATAGTCATGATGTAACATTTCAATGAATTTATTTTTCAGATGAATCATTTACCTTCATTCATTATTTCTTTGATAATGAATTTCAAATTAAATCTGAAATAATACAAATAAAATATGAAACGTTTCAAAAAAAATTTTTTTTGGAAAACTGGTATGAATTAATTAATTTTCCGACTAAATCAAATAAGTATTCAGATAAACTAGTTCACATCCCTGTTTTGGATTGAAGCCTATCAGATATGTTAATCCAAATCGTTCTCATGCCTGATCAGAATCTTTATTAGTTTATCGGTGTTAATTCGATGATTTATGCAAACATTTTTTCACTCAACACTAATCCAGTCGTATTATCTCCTATTGCATACCAATCACGCCTGTTTAATGAGCAAATAAGCAAGACTAACTTCGCTGTCTGTGTGTAATGGAATTGTGCTTTGTCGAGATGTTTGTATAATTAACAGCCTAAGGCGCAGCGGGATGACTCTCTTGTGTGGCGAAGAGAACGTTAATTATTATAAATTTATTCACTTTTAAATCATCGAATTTCTCAATGTGGGGAAAAAATAGTAGTTCAGCGACAAAATAACATTAAAATTTGAGAGAAACTGGTTTTACGTATAGCCAAATAGTAAAAGTTGCGTGTCTGCATAATACAAGTCGCACAGTAGCCGACAAGAAAAATTGGCCACGTAAAAAGTTCGAACACGCGAACTCGATTAGCATAATGCGTGCTAAAGAGAAACAATTTTAAAATCCTTAGAAAAAACTTAAATCCTTATTTCGAAGAATACCGACATACATTTTTTTCTCATGAATAAATCACCGTCTCAAAGCGGCCGACTTTCAAAAACGGACCTATCCTTAAGTGCACACACGTAATTAATTAAGCGTATCTATGAAAATAATTAGACAGTTATTTTTAACGATGTTTGATTGAGAATGTAGATATATTTTTAAAACTGCGATCATAGCAAAAACGAACATCGAAATCCTCTTTCTCTATATCAACATCATTAAACTCCTGCCGACACTGCGCAAACTAAAAAACGCGCTTTTCTAAAAATTAAAAGACAAAAAGACCAAACTGTTCCCACCTCGATTATAGAAATACGATCGTCATTATCTTCTGTAAGAGTAAAAATGAATGTATACATTCATTCAGCGCCTATCCGATCACGATGAAACTTTTAAGCCGACATCTATGAATATTTTTGCGACATTAAATTTTAAATTTCATGATCAATGAAAAGTTTGCAGTTCAATAAAGTGATTTTTGTACGCTAAGATTTAGTTAAAATATTAATCACAGCATAATGCGTGTCCACACGTAAGCCGGCGACTTCCAGCGGCAAAACACAATACATAGCATAAAAATAATATCTTCATATCTCTTAATTTCAATCTAATTCAAAGAAAACAAAATTTCAATTAAAATACATTAAGATGAATTGTTTTTTTTTTCATTCAGTATATTGTAATTCCGCAGGAAGCCGCCGACTTAGGTGTGGACCCACTTCTACATTCCCGGTGTAATTTAACAAGTTTCGACAGACATTAAGCATTTCGTTCGTTTCGTATTACAATAGTTCACAATCAGCTTAGAGTCTAGAACAATGAGTATTCACAGAAGCTACTACATTATAAAAGTCTAGCTATATTATAGACGTAAACGAGCTTATGCGGTCTGTCAAAGTTTCCCCCCCTATTTCCATGGTTTGTCGGCGGTTGTGTTCTTGTCGTGAAGTTGGCCTGTCCACTTGGAGGTTCTCGAGGACCCTCGATTGTGTGTCGGCAGTCTCCACGTGGAGGTGCGACACGTGGCCGAAGCGGCACAAGGTGTGCTGGAAGTTCGCGGTCTGTTTCGGCTGTTTGCATAGGATGGTCTGTTTGTTTGTTTGTTTGTACCGCAGGCAGTGCCTAGTGTGAAATGCAAGGGATTTGTTTGCTTTTTCGAAGTAACAATTTCAACATGTGATGAACTTTATAATGAATTTTCATTCAGTGTGTGAGCTTGTGACCGGGTAGCTTATAGGTCGTCCGCATTATGTAAACGATTAAGTGGCGTTGACTCGAGTTATTGACTCCCCCATTCAGATTGTATCGGGTTGAAGCTGAAAAAATCGTTGGTTGCTATCAGATCGAATTTAATAGTCAAGAATAATTCGAGTCAACGACATTTATCATTTACATAGTGTGGATGACCCATCAAGGGTTGTTATGCTAATGATGATGACACAAGCTAATGAATTATCAAGTAAATAAACATCGATATTCACGTAAATAAACATTCGAAACAGAACTTACTAAAAATATGTTTTACACCTAACTATAGATTTCTTTCACATCCCACTACAAACTACTACAGCTACTTTCGCAAACTTCAACAGGACTAAATCATCTGCAGATTTTCCATATCTCCCCCCATACACACGATATCCCCACATATATAAAAGGCCTTTCACTTCTCAATTTACACGTTCATGCATTTGACACTATCGTGTCCGGCAATAGCCTCTGGGTTTCCTAAAGCCGACCCTAAAAAGTCGCACAAAAGGCGAGATCACGACTTCGTTTCATACACATCCAAAGGCTTTATGTAATGCTCTATATCTCATTGTTGTGCTATTACACGAATATGCGTTCCACGCTGACGTACGTAATGCGAGGTAATAAATACGTTATTGCATTGTAAACTGTATCGGAAATTGCCGTTGTCTATCGATTTATTGGATTATTACGCCGTACGTGCGATGGGTTTCGAAAATAAGACGTCAGTGTAAATTATATGTTTGCTAGATTGTACAATTTTAATATTGAGTAGTGATAAATCATTTTTAAATACGAATAAAATAGTTGCAATAAGAAAATCGTGAGGATTGTTTTTTTATGTAATGTGAATCGAAATGTTATAGTATCAAATCATGAATACAATGAGATAGATAATTTCAATTAAAAAAAAACTCAATTAATCGAAGTCCTAATCGAAAAAAGTTGTGATTCAACGAAAGCATTCATACCTATAAACCAGCATCTGAAAACACTCGTATCGAATAAACCAAAACGAGCATCCAACGAGAAAACTTTTCCTAACGAAATTGCGTACCGCAAATAAAAAAGCGACGTTTACTGCAGCGTCCGTTCGCTCTCTGGCTGTACGATTTTCCGGATTTTCCGGCTTTTCCATCATTTTCCCGGCTTTTGCGCCGACGTCGACAGGATATTCGCAGTCGGGAAAAACTAGCCGAAAACGGTAATTAGGATCGACGAGCGCTGTCGACAAAACAGCGACCGGACTCTTCAAAAAATACCGACTCAGATAAAACAGTACATAAATTTTATTTTAACGAGCGTTCGCTTAATGTTTAAAACCGTATATCATGCCGCGTTTGATGGCTTCATCATCATAAATTATTCGGATATTCATACAAAATAGTCGTATTATATGCACAAAAGGCTCGTAGTTCGAACCCCGGGCTCGCCATACGAAACGCATGAATTAATAAATCGATGTAAAATGCATTTTAAAGCAAGTCGTGAATGTTTTACGGCTTTTCGGATTTATTCATGAAATACGTGCATGTCGAGAGAATTGATTTATGTGAAAGTAAATTATCGAAAACACATCAAAAATATTTAAAATAATTAAAAACAATTATATATTCCTGTCATTGATATAATTCTCATAATAAAGATAGGAAATAGTGTAGCAATATGAAGCGTATATGCATGCTGCATCGAGCTTCAATGTTCTCGTGATGCTGAATTCAAGTTCTATAGAATTTTAATATAAGAGTCACATATCATTTTGATGATAACAATTTACGAAACGGTCCCTAAAAATTGATTCTCTATCTTTGCTGTTATAGATTGAATTCGATCAATTTTAACATCGTCTTTCGTCCGTTGAATACTTGTCAGATTTCCATGCACTAGTCACTACTTCTTCACTTTAAAAGTGAATGAATAATAGAGAAAAATATATAAAAATTGGAAATAAGTAAATTGAACATTAATTCTCGTATTTTAGAAATCAGTTCTGTTTACACGACGGTACTATTTTCGCAATTTCCTCTGGATTTAAATGTGGAAGCTTTGTGCGTCACGATGCGACTAAAGCTCTAGAGTTTGTTTCGTATCTTACCTTTGACGTCGACAAACATACCCGCAAGCTCGGCATGCGTTCATTAACGATATCGCAATTAGGGGCTTTTAATATGGCATCATTTACGTTTGATCTTTTGACGTGCAAAACAAAGGAAATTTCAAAATTCGATGGGTTCAGGCTCACAACGGCGATACATAGAAACGTTAGGCTTAGCGTCACAAACATAGACAAAAACCGTTTTGATTCGAGTCGTCAAGCGAATGATTTAAAAATTAATACAGCTCAAATGAACCACATCATTCGACTGATGTAACATCAGCTTTCATATCGTAAATCGATTTTAAAGATGTTTAGTAAAAAAACTGTAAAGTATCAAAGATCTATATATCACTTACGAATAAGAAACGACACATCTTTTATACGAGAATAAATAAATAAAATAAGAGATCGCTCTCTTCGAAAGTTAAAAGAGAAGGAAACGAGTTTCTGTAGGTACACGAGCGTGACCCATCATTAACATAATGAAAATGTCCTACGTACAAATAAATAGACGGATTCGAATCTCAAAAAGGCAAAAAGATACGATAAGCAATTCGTTAGAGTTTTATTAGACGACCGTTTTATTGCGTGGATCGAATTATCTCGAATTTCGATCGGAATCGATTTTCGACACATTAAAACGTTATTTGTCTCGACAAAATTTAGTTCCTATCGAAAATTCTTACCCAATTAATGCCTCCGATTATAATCACCATCACAACCATAACAATTCAATCCGAAACTAATGAATACGTCCCGAAACTACTGCGAAGTCCCCTCGATTCCTCGGGCTAATTTCGAGCCTTCACAACTCACATAATCCCTAGAAACTAATAAGTATACAATAAAAGGGACAAGTGTCGTCGTCAAGTGTTAAAGACGATACAGAAGAACGTAGTAACGGTATCGTAGCGACGCCAGTCCCGGATTCCCGGGAAATTTCTCATCCCCTGGACCCTTAAGGGTGTCATGGGGCTATACGAAGGACCCGTGAGGCTATGGGGCTATACTGAGGTGTCGAGGGATTTCGAAGATACAAAAGTGTGGTGCCATGGGATTTCGAAGAGTGAGAGTATCTGTGACCTTTATGGGTCTAGGGAACGAGACCTTTCCGCGCAATAAAATATTAATCGTCTCGAAGGGGGTGAATCGTTATAGTTATGCGAATGAAGATAGGCTTCGTGCTAAAATTCTCCTCTCTTTGATTGTATGACAGAATCGCTTGGGTTATCGATAGGTTTTATTAGGTGAGTTTTATGATCTGTATAAATACGATTGGGGATGCTTCGACGATTATTAATGATGCTAGATTAGAAAAGTTTTTGATCGCTTAATTTTATGAATGAATTTTCTGGTGAATTAGCCGATTTTCTCAATAAAAATTAACGAAACTATAGTGTATGAGATAAAAAATACTAAAATTTCGATTATGAAAGTGAAAATTATTTTGACAAAAAAATCAGTGCGAAAAAAGTTCGCATTTTCCAAACGTCAAAAATAAATTAGGTGTGCTGAAAATCGCTTTGTTTTCAGCGCTCGTCCGAATGATTTAGGAGCAAAGCGCGGTCGTTAAGATTGCTGAAATGCCGCATCCATCAGGTTCTCTCAAAACGGCGTGCAAATCTCCAGCTCGTTATAAGGGCAGCAACAACAACAACTGGAAGGGCAGAAAACACCAGAAAGACCCTTCGGTGCCGTACGATACATCAAACAGACAATCGGTAGTGTCGATACCTTCGAAAGACCCTTTGAAAGCTAGCCGAACTCTAGTATCTATAATATAAATTTACTAAGCGTATTTGTACGTTTGTTTGTACGTTTGTACGTTTGTACGTCTGCCCGGGATTTTGTATGGAAAATCTTCAAGCGTCGAATTCAGACGGTGCAAAACATATAACAAATAAACAAAACGGTGCACCTTTTGCACAGCATTTAATTTGAAACGAAACGAAAATACGGTAATTTGGATCTTACGGCCGATGCGATAAGATCTCCTTTCGTATCTTCTGGATATTTCGGAAAAAAATCTGTACATAAATGCCTTCATACAAATCTGACCCTTGACGCTAATTATCGATAGGTAGCATTTTTGAATATCAAGGTCACGCCGTCCGCTTTGTTTACATTTTCAAATATAATAATTAATTTTTGAAAACAAATAGTTTTCGGCCATTTTGTTTTTTGTCGCGTCGCGGATCGGATCGACCGGAAATTCGTTTCTGACCCTTCAATGACCGAACAATTAACACGTTCGGAACCGATATATTTTTAATTTTTTTTTTCAATTATATTACGAAATTTGAATGGCATTTTTTTCATAATGACTAACACAACTTTAAATTGATCGTATAAATTGTATGGTTTGTTTATAATAACCGAAATATAAATATGTATTATTTAGTTTTGCAGCTCAATTAACTAAATGCTGTTCCAGAAGTTTATTTCATTTTTACTTTTTGAGTTCATTTTAATTTTGTTTTTTATAATAATCAATTTTTCGAAAACAATTATTTTCGGACTTTTTTTATCGCGTCTATAAATATGTGAATTGAGCGGAAATTTGTTCATAAAAATTGGACAATATTTTAACTCATTCAGACTGGATTTTTTTATCAATATTTTTCATGTAAATTATGATTACAGTTTAAGTTGAAAAATTTCGCGGCAAACGGATCAGCTGTTTAAGAATTCTTTTCAATGATGAATTAAATCAGTACTTAACTATTATAAACAAAAGATATTCAAATTATTTTCAATATATTAGGTACGTGAATTTTTCTTAATATTAATAATTTTCGAATTTTCGAAATTGTGAGCGAGGGTAGATATAGATCGCCTCAAAAATTATAATCTTAGGTACTACTGCTAGTCTATAATATAAATTTACTAAGCGTATTTGTACGTTTGTACGTTTGTACGTTTGTACGTCTGCCCGGGATTTTGTATGGAAAATCTTCAAGCGTCAAATTCAGACGGTGCAAAACATATAACAAATAAACAAAACGGTGCACCTTTTGCACAGCATTTAATTTGAAACGAAACGAAAATACGGTAATTTGGATCTTACGGCCGATGCGATAAGATCTCCTTTCGTATCTTCTGGATATTTCGGAAAAAAATCTGTACATAAATGCCTTCATACGAATCTGACCCTTGACGCTAATTATCGATAGGTAGCATTTTTGAATATCAAGGTCACGCCGTCCGCTTTGTTTACATTTTCAAATATAATAATTAATTTTTGAAAACAAATAGTTTTCGGCCATTTTGTTTTTTGTCGCGTCGCGGATCGGTTCGACCGGAAATTCGTTTCTGACCCTTCAATGACCGAACAATTAACACGTTTGGAACCGATATATTTTTAATATTTTTTTTTAATTATATTTAAATTTGAATTTATATTGATCATCTAAATTGTATGGTTTGTTTATAATAACCGAAATATTAATATGTATTATTTAGTTTTGCAGCTCAATTAACTAAATGCTGTTCCAGAAGTTTATTTCATTTTTACTTTTTGAGTTCATTTTAATTTTGTTTTTTATAATAATCAATTTTTCGAAAACAATTATTTTCGGACTTTTTTTATCGCGTCTATAAATATGTGAATTGAGCGGAAATTTTTGTTCATAAAAATTGGACAATATTTTAACTCATTCAGACTGGATTTTTTTATCAATATTTTTCATGTAAATTATGATTACAGTTTAAGTTGAAAAATTTCGCGGCAAACGGATCAGCTGTTTAAGAATTCTTTTCAATGATGAATTAAATCAGTACTTAACTATTATAAACAAAAGATATTCAAATTATTTTCAATATATTAGGTACGTGAATTTTTCTTAATATTAATAATTTTCGAATTTTCGAAATTGTGAGCGAGGGTAGATATAGATCGCCTCAAAAATTATAATCTTAGGTACTACTGCTAGTCGATCAATAATATACCTAGCTAATTTTGTACTTTAATGTTTCATATAAGTGACTTTAGCTAGAATTCAACGGGAATTCACGAGGACATTGAGCCCAATGCGGCATACACAAACGATTTGAACCTTAACCAATTCGAAGATATTGAAAAACAAATGAATTAATTTGTACCCGAATTAACTTTATGTACCACAGTCGATCTACACTCGGACCTCACTCGAGCGTATTAATTCCTCTCGCGTAATTAATGAGCCGGTCTTCGGTGTCGATTAGCAGCGAAATTCGCGCATTTATTGTTCGCACGGAATTTTAACACAGTCATAAAACGTTCATTACAACTCACGCACCCCCGCTGATTTATTTTATATAGTGCCATGCGCTCGACATAAACCATGTAAAACACATGCATCGGACACACTGCAAAGCAACATTGTTGCTCGAAGAGATAAGTAGGTTCGTATGTGGATGTTTATCGCGAAATCGTACGAGTAAATCTTCGAGGAAAGGACAAAAGAGGACGTTCGGCTGATGTCGTAAAGCTTCATTCGTGACATTTCGATGAGTTAAGAGATTTTTTAAATTGAAAGTCTTTTTTATAGATGTTCGATGTAGATGTACAGTGGAACCTCGTATTGCTAGCAAAACAAAATATACAAAAATGACTCGATTATAGAAAGATGTTTCGCATAGTAAGTGAATAACTAGAGTAGAGATATTGTAAGTTGTGTGCAGCATCTCAAATTTTGCCGTCCGTAAAACATTGTTTCGTTTAACGAGTATTTCGTTTTACGAAAATATTAGAGAATGGATTATGTTCGTTTCCACTGTGTAACATACAACTAATGTGGATAATGAAAAAATATATTTGAAATATTTACACAATATCATGTTGAGTAACACTAAAATTAAATTTAAAACGATCAAATACAATTAAAAGATATATTTTTCTAAATAAAATAAATGCATTTGTTTAAAAAGCTTCGAAATCGTATCATGTCACGTTATTAGCAAAGTTTCCTTCATAGACTGGATCTTCGATTATCAAAGTCATAAAGAATCACAACACATTTGAAATCAGCCTTGATATACAGGTTTTTCGAAAATTCTTCCACTTTTCTTTCATTACATTTCAAGAAAATTATGCAAATAAGTAATACAATATCGAATCAATTCAATACTAAAAATAAATTGGCACGAAAAATATACATTTCACAGATGAAAAGAATAATGTGATTGTTATCGTGTTACGAGAACGAAGAACTTTTCGTTTTCGTGACCGAATTAGACGTCTTAAGAATAAAAAATATATTTTTTTAAATGTACTAAAGATCTGCGTAAAAAAAATGTGAAATCGGTCATTCCACTTACACGATTTCGTAGATGTACGAAAATGATAAGGCTTTTAACTTTTCAACACGATGTATACATTTCTAAAATGTTAACATATTGTTCGATGAGCTCATCGATCATCGTTATATCGAGGTCAAGTATGTATTACGAATGAGTACATATTTCAAAATGAAATAAGAAAAAAATATGTTGAATAGTAACTCGGTCGAAACCGTTGACATTTAAAATAAACGCATAAGTAAACACGTATAAATCAAAAGATATGATTTCTTTGTTTTGTTAAATGGATAAGATGTACGAGATACATGTGAAAAAAGCCGTTTCTTACTTTGGAAATGTATTTTTAAGATAAAAACAATAAATTCAGTACGAAATGGTAGTCACTAAGCATTAAGAAAAATGTCAGAAATTTTGTTAACATCACAAAGCATAGCTTTGAAAAAAATTCTAATAGCTCTCTGGGGAACTATTCCATATATTCGAGCGAAAACACAAATTTAAAAGCGTACCCAAAACTTGTGTATTTTTAATAAATTAACGAAGTTATTGAGAGCGATTCCAAAAACGAAATTAATATTATATAAGTTCATTGCTAATGAGATAAAAAAATACGAGAGTAAACTTAAACGATGCTTCAGAATTTTAATGAAAATTTAATCAAAATTAACTCATAAAAAATTTAATGATAGTTGAATTCTTAGAAACATGAATTTTTCGAAAGAATATTAATTAAAATTAAATACACAACTATTTGGAAAATTCAAAATAAAAAAAAAATTTTCGAATCAATAAGCGGCGAAAGTCGAATTTTTACGATTCACACATTTTATTTCGGATAAAATGAAAGGGGGACGGAAAAAAAAAACATATAAAAAAAAAGCAGGGGTGTAGTCCCGCCAAGTCACTGCGACAGATGCGCCCCGACGATCCGCTGGGGAAATTATGTCCGCGATCAAAGGTTCCCCTCTTCAATTTTTCGCGTTCTGATCGCTTTATAACAACAACGAAAGCTGCAGGAAAGTTTCCTTCGACGAGGGTTTTCCCCGCTTATTGAAAACTTTCGATGTGAAAAACGAGAAAAAAATAAATCCGACAGCCACTGCAGACGACACGGTGCAACGCCAATCAGTGTTAACACGTGCCCTCACTCTAAGAATGTTATTTTATTTTTCGTTCTATATTATCGTATTGTCCTATAGTGCAGCGGTATGAAGCGTTTGTGCATGCCGTCTCGATTCAGCATGCTTTAGGATGCGTGAGTTCGAGTCTTATCTTGGCGAGTCACGTGTTACTTTACTTAATTGATATGAAGACTCGATCGTTTCTTTCAAGTGTTCGGATTCATTTGATTCGAAAAAAGTGTTAATTTAACGCTTTACGAAACGGCTCCGCAAATGATCATCACCTTACCTTTCATATGTTTCGATTAAATTTGAAGTATTTAACGACATTTATGTGCATCAACTAACTCTTTGGAGTATTGTTTTAAAGGCTTACTCTCTTCACTATACAGTAAATGATATTAATTGATGATAATTGTATAAAACAATTCATAATCGCTTAAAGTCCATAGAGTCTCGAGCAACGTCGAGTCACTAAAGCTAGTTGAAGTATATTTTTACGAATGAATTCATTATTTACAACTGAATCTATTGAAAATGGTAATTATGCCATTTAATAAATTAGATCACGCAGCCAATATGAAAAAGCGTTCAATTAAATACGAAGTCGATCGCGCAACGAATCGCCACTTAATAAAAGGAACGATAAAATTACGTTTATGTATCGCAATGGACATTCGACGACAAGAAAAGCGACACTTAAAATAATATAACGAATTTATAATGCAGCAAAAGCGATAAATGTATCCGGACAAATTAAGCTCGAACCATTGAGTGCGAAATACGAGAACGCTTCCATACAAATCACTGCAAAACGCTTTAACGCAATTCGAATAACTCGATGATTTATTCACGAATAATTACCGAAATATATAAAATTTTTAGCTCAAAACGATAATCCTATAAAAGGTTGAACTTTTCGTAAAAAGCAAACTTTAAAACACCTAGTAACACGGGGAATCAAGCGTAGTCATTAGCGGAGCGGCTTTTACCTACGATTACGTGTTGTAACTTTACACCGAGACCTCAAAAGCCTCTTCATTACTCGACTATCATGAATTTTTCATTTTTTTAGTAGGCTTTTTTTCAAAACGTGCGTTTCATCGTCTTGTTCGAAGAGCACGCGCCACCCGAGATCGTAATTAAAACTTTTTTTTCACTCGATTATCTAAACGAGTGAAATTATTTTAAGTCGTTTTCAGATCGTTATATATCCATTAGCTTCGGTGCTTAACGAAAAATAAACATAAATAAATAAAATCTAGATATAATTTGATGACGTGGTGTTCATCATGGACGATATTTTCAGTGTGATTGATATGAAAAATTCATTCTGTATTTTCTGCTGAAATTCGCCTTTTTCCTATTATGTGATCTATTGTTTTAGGCTCGTAATATATTGCTCGTATCTTTCGTTTCGATATTTCATTCTGAAGTGAGGGCATATTTTGTTTATCTTGCGTGCACGACGTGAATATCATCTCGAGACAGAAACTAGACCGAAAACCGAAATTGTTTCTCCATTTCGGAAACGTCAAAAACATACGCAAATCGAAGAATAAACGAATCGTTACCGAAATGAAAAACGGCTCGTTTCCGAGAAAACAGAAAATCGCATCGATCCGCTATTTATTATTTAATTTCTCGAGAGGGGTCGCAATTTGTTATATATTTTCCCTTTTGGCGAACATTTGCGTCATCGGGCACAAAGTGTTCATAATAATTCGCATTCGCTATTATGTCGCGGAGAAGGACCCAAAAAAAATGTTTATACCCGATGACATGAAAGGAAAAATTGGACGGCGCTGACCTGGAAACGCAAAAAAATCGCGCACATAAAAATCAGGGCTGTACATGACGATTATTATAGTAATGCTTGTTAAATTTCACAAAATAAATGTTAAATTTTAATGTTCAAATCATCTACGAACAAAAAAAACGCGCTATTTAATCTTTTAACTACCAAAAATCCAACTAACTCCCAAACTCCGAACTGAATGTTTTCAAATATTGACTGTCCTCTTTTTTTTTTCTCAAGTTGGAAAAAAAGAATTAAAAGATCTCTTGAAAAAAATGTTTCCTGACTTGTATTTTTTTCACATTCTTTATTTTGCGACCCTGGAAAATTCATCCCACATATTACATCTCGCATCAAAAGTACACAATTATTTCCTTCAGCCGAAAACGTCGAGTGACGAAACGATTACGGTTCTTTTGAAAATAGACGATATATCATACATACGTTATTACGTCAAAAGTTAAACGGCGGGAACAACGAATTCATACAATATTTATATACAAAACATACATATAAACATGGGAACGAATAAATCACGAACACTCGCGAATATAATATATAGCGACGCGGGGGTGTCGTAATGAAAAAGGAAAAAATATGATAATGTTACGGAGGATATTTGTAGTAACTTTTTCCCTTTCGGTTCATTCATTTTTTTTTCGTCGGGATGGAAAAAAAGCGGGTCTCCGGTCGTTTCCAATTTATCAATCGAGTCGGTAAATAACGGAACCAATAAGCTAATAGAAGCGAGCCTCGCGAAATCCCCGCGGAGGAAAAGCCGAGGAAAACTGAGGGAAATTCACGTGAATGTGTCTTTTGCGCGGATGTGGAGGTAGTTGACGACTTCGTCTAAAGCCACGTTCAAATTTGGACTGATTGTTAAGACAAACGAAAAAATAGCATTAAATAAGCTTGTACTGTGATCATTTTCAAGACGTCAAAAATAAAAACACAATTGGGTAGAAAATCTTGATTTTTTTTAAATAATTATTTGAAATAAATAAATACGATCAATAGTAGTCTTAAAAAACTATTCTAGTGTATATATAGCTCGAACTCATCGAAAACGAAGGGTGTCGATTCTCTTTGTCGAGGTTTCGTTCTTTTTGATTGAGAGTCGATTTTCAATGGATGTGATATGTATTTTTTCGGAAAATGTGTGAATCTAACGAGACAAATTTTGAATGATATTAGATTTTTTCATTTTACTTGAAAATATATAAAATATATAATGGAATACAGAAAATCTATTATGATTTTTAATTTTGGCCTTTGAGAGAAAAGTAATAGGAACGCCGAACTATTTCATTACGTCCCTGCCGAATTTTCAGACTGCTAGTCATAATAATTTTGAAATAGGGCGGCAAAATAACGACGATTTTATTACAAATTCCTTTGATCTACAATAGAGTCACATATAATAAATGATACGATTAAATAAACTTATACGAATTTCGGGCTTCATAGCGTATACTGTCTTTAGTCTGGACGCTTCAACTTCTCTAACAATAAGTTTTAATCGACTGCATCAATTACAGAGACGTTTTAGAACCACACGTGTCAGATTATAATTGATGTTTTATTCTAAAAATATGTATGTTAGTCTAAAATATTCAATATTACTTTTAAATCAATACGAATGGCAGATAAAACCACGACAAGGCAATCGACGCTCCAATCTCGAAAACGAAATAAATACATTCATTTAGAGATTATTCCATTCGGTTCGAAGAAGGGAAACGAGTCCGGAATTATTGGCAAGTATAATAGAAACGATGTTGCCATGGCTGATAAATCCCAGAGACCTTTCGGTCGGTTGCCAACAGATAAAAAGTGGACTCCTTTATTTTAACAAGTCGGACAATGAATGCGATTATTTGAACTTCGGTGGATATGCGAGAGCATTAAGATAAGGGAATCGATCCTTCGTAGGCGAAAACTAGCAGCAAACAAAGCCATATGTCACGTTGTGGCAGAGCTATTATATTGTAATGGGTGTAGAGCCGGCTTCTGCACTTTGCTCCAAACCAGTCGGTCGCCATAAGAAGGCCGTTTAACATTTCAACCCTGATTCTGATTTAAGTGCGAGGCGTTTTCGGTATGCTAATATGCTTCTGTGATACATGGTTTAGTAGTAAATAATATCAGTTTGATGTATAGTTTATATGTGGTGCTTTGTTTAGAGTTAGATTTTCACTTTGTAGTCTTTGAATGAATAAGTTTCCGATTACAATGAAAACATTTATGTAGATATCAATGAATTTGATTAATCGATAATTTCAGGGAAATTGGGTCAATCGGCATTTATAATTCTGAATCACAAATTTATTTTCAGAGCTTTTGACGCGTGCGAAATTCATTTTCCTAAAATTAATTTATTAACCCTTTCAGCAATTTAACAGAATAAAGTTGAGAAAAGATGCTAATTAAACAGCTGAAAGTGCTTCCAGGAAATTCGAAAATAAATAAAAAAACCCATTCGAAAATGTATTATTCAATGCGAATGTTTATAAAACATACATATTCAATTATATTCAGAAGGCGAGCATATTTGAATACGTATCAAAAAGGTATACTCGCGAAACGCCCATATTTCATAAACGGTAACAATATACCGTACCTAATATTTGCATGAACGACGATAAATTTCAAAATTCATATTCTGCAAAATAATTTGAAATGTATTTAGAAGGATTCACAATCGAAGCCGATCAAAATTCAAGCGATTTTCTCTTACGTACTTCGTAAGTCTGGAGGAACTCTCGCAGCTAAACCCCACATAATACACTGACACAATATATGAAATTATGTCAGCTTTATTCTGTCCAGGACCACGTTGACAGGGTGCGGGTCAAACTTATTATCTAAGTGATAAGTTTCATCCTAAACGACTCGAAGGAGACAATGGAGACGACTTCCGTATCAGGCGGCAATAACGATAAAAGAAAAGTTGTACATTTCGGTTCGTAGGTCCGAGGGGACGGAAAAACACACATCTTGAAAGGCTCACTTTTACAGGACCTTATCTTGTTCGGAAAATGGAAAAACTTGATCAGAGGTTCGAACCCGTGACCGGTGAAAACACGACTGTTTCTCTCGTTGGGAAAGTTCAGCTCGAGATCTCGCACTAATGCATGTAGATTCTAACAATGGTCCAATATAGATTCGTGATTGTTTTAATGCTATTCATGGTGTAGTTTAGCTCTATAGAGAAACTTTAATTTCAATATTTTACTTTATATACTCATAAGTAAAAAAAATATGTATGCAGAATGGAAAAGATAAATTTGAATTTGGTCAACGTCGACAGAAAAGGGAGAGTGAGTGTTGTTTGAAAGAAATCTAATATTTTCCGGAAGCAAGTGAAACGTCGAAAATATATTGGGTAGAGTGTTATGCATGAAATATGAATTTATTCATGATTTTTTAATTGACTGAAAAATTCTCATAAAATTTTTAATATTTATTAAAACCCAAATTTATCCGTTTGGATTTCATTAGCTTATTTTCAGATTAAGTGAAATTATTTCCGCTTAAGTATTAAAAAAGCTCATTTTCTTTATTATTTCTACTTAAGCGAATAAATCTATATAAGCTATTTTGTATGAATAATATAATTATATTCCTAAACTAATGTAAATTGATTAAAATTACTATAAAGCTAAAAATAACATAAAAGAAAAAAAAGCTCAGAAAGTAACACTTCCCTCTAAAAGACATAACATAATATAGCCGACATCCATAAACGGACGGGATGAAAATAAATTTTCAAAAAAAGGTTGTCATAACTTTCACCGTATGTTTTATTTACGACAGACTCGTGTCAATTTTGCAATGGGTCCTCTCTCGTCCCGGGAAAACTTTTTCCCGCGGAAAAACCCGACGAGGGGAAAAAGCTACGAAAGAATTCCCTTTCTTTTTTGACGGCTGACGGAGCTTTTCTTTGGCCGAGCACAAAATTATTTTGCTTATTAAATTCTTTTTCTGGCAACGACTTTTCTCCGGCACTCGCCGGTTAAGATTGACCAAAACGTCTGCCCGCATACTACGAGGAAATATTACGCGAATAAATCGCAACGTTGCGCGAGATTAAAAAATATCCAATCAAAAGACTCGTGATTTATTCACGTAAATATCGTGAGAGTCGTATTTGAAAATTTTCCTCGCGAGGAAAAAATCTTTTGATATGAAAATTACTTTTATCAAGAAAATTTTTGTATTATACTTAAGACAAATCTACGTTGCTACGGTTATAAATACTTTTTTAGAATCAAATGGAATAAACATTTTAGAATAAGCGACAATTTTCAGTTAATATAATCCACTTAGGCCAAGTACCAATAAGAGGAATTGAACTCGATAAGCGTCGTAGTACGTTGCAGACTATACCCATTCAAAAGTTTACCTTTACATGTATAAATGGCAATTTCGACACCGAGCTACCAGCACATTCAAAATGCATGAAATATAAACGGAGCGCCAATATGCACCATTAACATGCAAATAGCCACGGCCGGGATTCAAAGAGTCCCTTTCAAATCGTCAAACCCTCACAAACTGCGGGACCCAAATAGGTCGATAGTTCGACACAGTAAATAGACGAAGTGCAGCACTGCAACAACAACAACAACGCAACACAACACAACAACGACTATAAATAAGGAGAGGCCATTGGCAATTTGTACTGGAAGCGCAAGCGCATCCCGTTGTTAGTTGTTGGCCAGAAGATTTATGTCCAGCGAACGTTCGTTGGCTAAGAACAAACACGTGCAAATGCCTCTGTGTTGTGGCTTTCATGGCTCTTACGGTTCTCCTTTAGAGTCTTCGAGCTTTGTTCCATGTTTAAATGTACCTAGTTTAAAATGATAATAAAGGCATCGAAGCACGAAACTCTGATTGCTCGAAAGAGTATAATTTCCACACATCAATTCGAATCATATTCCGAAATCCATCAACGATCGATATGAAGCGTTACTAACATCCGACAATCAGAAGACGAAAGATCGACAACGTCCGGCGTTCGGTCGAGGAGAGAAGAACTTCGATGGATGGTCGTTTTCGAAAAACTCTGACGGACAGTTTCGAAACAAATAATTGATTTAGCTTCAAAACGGAGCTGACAAGACAGCCTCAGGCCGCAAGGCAAGGGCCGTCTGCTGCAGCGAGCAAATGATGGATTGTTCTGGGAGCGGACGCGCCAATTTTCAAAAGCTGCGCAATATCGAATTAACACCGTCTTGTTTACGAGACACCGGGGTTTTGAATAATCTGGATGGATTTTGAAGATATTTTTCAAGTTTTGAAAGAAAAAAATAGGTTAAGAATCAGTTTAAAACAACATAACCGATTAGTCCAGTTACAAGCGATGAAAAAACTACCTTTGTAAGAATTTTCCAGAGGGTAACTATCCCTGAACAAAAAAAGCCCATGGTTACAAAATTGCTGAAAAACGGACACTTAGGTCTAATTCAGACTGTAGTTTCAGAGGAAATAGGAAATTTCTAAAGTTGTAATGAGATGCACTTTCGAAAAGCTCATCGAAAAAGAAAAACAATTTTCTATTTTTCTAGAAGCCTTTAAGACCACCATCTTAAATTTTAAGAAATTTAATTTTATGAAAAACAATTTATATAACATCTCAGCTTCTACACAACATGAAAAAATAATTATTAGATCTAAACATATGTTCTATGAGCTGACAAAATGTCCTGAGTATAAATGATAAATATTACTTCTAAAGTGAATTCAGTACGAAAACAAAATATCAAATAAAAGCTTTCATTTATGATCAAAATATAACGGATTGCATTCCTGTGAAAAGCGTAATCGAAACAGTACTTAATCATCGATGCAATTTTCAAGTGCATTAGTCAAAAAAAAACGTTCAAAAGCACAACGTAACTCGTGCAGCGCATAAAACGAAATTACGCATCATCAATTCCCAACTGCAAATTTGTAAAAAAAAAATCGACTCTACATACGAAATTCGAGCAAAACTCAAAACTTCGATCGAAACGAAACTCCAAAATAATAAAAATCGAGATGTAAATTATCCGGATCGATCGCTTTTTGTTCCTTGCGTAAATCGGTCGGTGAAATTGCTTCGAGACGAGATCGAATCGAACGGACAAAAACGACAGCATCAATCAATAAGATTGATATATTGTATATGTATGTGGAGCGAGTTTGTGACTTTTTTAAATTCGCCGAATTTACGTCATAAGACGATAGTCTTAACGATAATTTATGTGAAATTTATTGATCGCTGTATGGGCTGTTATTTTTTCTGGGTGTGGATCCGAAGAATCGAACGTCAAAAGTAGAATGACAGGTAAATACATTTTCATCAAATTTGTACTAAAAGTTTGAATATTAACCATATATTGTATTTCATTTGTTCTAAATTCAAAAAACATCGTATCATTGTTCTCACAATCAGTAGCAATTTATGTTGCTTAAGAAGAAAAATACATAAGTAAAAGTCTTCTTAGTCTAAGATTAATGAAGAGCTTTAGTGACATCTAACAAATGTTTCACTCTAAGCGATTATTTTTCATTTTAACGACTTAAAAGCGATTTTTTTTAAATATCGTTTACCGTATTGTCGGATAATTTCTTATTGCCGATCCGTCACGAGAGGTGAGCGTTCACACGAAACCGCCGACACAAAAATTGAAGAATCGTGTCCGAAAGACGATGATTGCACCAAGGGGATGATCTTCACACATGTACCTCTCGAGAGGAATTCTCACGAAAGTCTTCCAAATCGACGGCATTGTCTCACGAACGATTTGCAACTTAATGAACACTCATGTGCGTACAAACTGTAGCTGTGTTACAGGTGCTGGTTCATTTTTTATTTCAAATTCCTCAATCATCCACTTTTAAGTAAAGAAGCAGCTGCTAAAGCTGAAAACATCGAATAGTATTGTGCGTGCTAAAATCGGTCAAATTCGATCGATAAAGACAGAGAAGGAGGTTAATTTTTAGGAACCGTTTCGAAATGTGTTATAAATTTTAATTTTTTATACAGGTAATACTTGAGTCTGGGCTGCATTATCGACTGGCTATATTTCCACACTTTTCGAATCAAACATTCAAACGAAATGATCGAACCATCATATCGATCGATATAAACGACATGTGACTCTCGCCAGGATCAGACTTATAAAGAATTTCGTTCGAATGGTCGGAATATTGACTCGAACCGACCGTATTATTTCATCGTACATAATAATACAGTAATAAACAATAATCTGAAGAGGCGAATCGATCGAGACAAAGTCTGTAGGGACTTTAGGTTTGGCAAAAGCCCTCGGGGGCTGCGGCTTCTTCGGACGCTACACCGAATTACGGAACACTAATAACTGCACTGCTGAAATTCAACAGTATTATTGCTGCGTCGTTTGAGTGCGCAAATCGAATTCTAATATCATTACGGGAATATGATTAAATTTTAGTTGGATAGTCGGGTGGTTTGTGGGTTTCGTAGTCTGGCAAAGTTTCTGCATTCCAGTATATTGAGTCTTTTAATTTCGGTAGACTTAATGAGTGTTGCATTTAGATTGAGTTTCTCGTATAAATCCTACGAATTTATCTTGCACAAGCTACTAATTCTTCACGTAAAATAATCAAAACAAAACAAAATCAATTTAGACATAAGCAAACAAAACCTGCTCTAACGACTAGAAACAATTTAACAGCATCTAATCGAACGTAAAAAAATCTCATATGCCCATAATGAACGCGGCTTGTAAAATTTATGCGTTTTGTGAGTCTGCGTTTCGTTTTATTTTTTTTCTTCGACAAAGGCGAATATAACACAAAACGAGAGCCCTTTTATTAAGCAATTAATCAATTGTCGGTAATTACATACGGGGAGGAAAAACGTCGGTACGTGCCGCACAAACTACCGATCGGGTTTACTTTTACCGCGGCGGCCCTTCATAATTGACGCAATCAATTAACGCAACTCGATTTTACAATAAGTACATTCCTATAATAAAATTTATCCGAATCGAACATAAAATTAAATTATTATATATCATTACGCGAAACGCAACGAAGACGCTTCACTTTGCAATGGATGCGCACGATTAAGAACCGAATGCACTTGATAATGACGATACTGCGATTCATATAATTTTTCATAACAACGTGTATCTTTATATTTCGAGTCGCGATTCGAATCGTTTGGGCGAATTATAAAAATTCAACATTTATCAAAAATATCCAGAGTTTCTCATCAAACTGTATTTTTTTATAACAACATTATATTTCGGCATGAAAAATGTTCGATCATTACAAACGAATTAACGCTCTTCTTCTTCGGCGCGGTAATGAAGCACACGAGAGCAGAAATCGTCAATTACCCCTCATCGTCAGACTTAGCATCCGATTGTTGTTTTCGCCGATTCTAATGGATTATAAACAACAATGGCTAATCGAAACAAGAGGCTCACCCGGGGCTCGTTTCTGTTAACATTGTTCCTGGCAAGTCACACGTGAAGGCGTAGCCCCAGTCTGTTGAATATTATTGTTGACTGTTATTTGGGGGTTGATGTTGGTGATGGTGATGGTGATGGTGGATGTTGAGCCCCAGAAACGCCTAAGCCTGAAGCTCCTGGCCTGGTTGAGATGTGAATACGCCCCTGGCTCAAGGCACAATGGAAATTCAATAATGATATTCAGATCTGTACTAGTCGGTGTGATTGTTGTGCAACGTGAATTTGAAGTGTATTCGAAAGTGTTCGTGGAAAATTGAGTTGTAAATAATATCGATGAGAACCGATTTGGATGTCTAAATTAAGATCAGATTAAATTAAAATTGTATCATAGTTCATAAATTAGTGTTATGAAGAGTTAAGAAGAGTATGTCTGCATTGTGTAAATTTGATCGATTTTGGCGATATCATTCGCACGCTGATCACTCTTCAGAATTCCTAGCTCTAGCGACTGATCTTTCACACTCAAACGAATGATTAATTGAGAAATTTAAAAAAGAAACGACTTCCATTTCCTAATACAATAAACGTATACTATAACGCCATCGAATTTCAGTCGGAGCGAAATCGCAAGTCGCTACACTGAAACGAAACTCATCGAGACTCATTTCCCCGAGAAAATGAATTCGAAGCAAACTGCTCTGAAACGACAGAACTAATGATCCGAATCGAAAGCCTTCTCCAACACGAAAACCTTCAGATTCGTCACGATTTGAGACCGTGAAACCGTATTCCCTTGCTTCGTCGAGGATAATTCGATCTGAAACGGTCTCGGGGTCATGATCGATCCGAATTTGCATACGAGCTTTAATTCAATGAATTCGGAATTGTGTTTGACCACACCTGGAACCCTCCATGAACGAGGATTCCTCGAATGTCCCAACGCTTCGAATCAATCTACGTTTCTACCCAAGATTCAAAATGGATATGATAATTGTATGTACTCACATAATATAGAGAATTTTATTCCCCTTCACCTTTTATATAGTGAAGATTAGGTGTGATATCGAGGATTATCAATTAGTCTCGAATGTCAATGGGATTTGGATTATGTTATATTTTACGTATTGTGACATAAGTGATCCTTATTTGAAATCTGAGATATTTTCTACGAAAAAACTTTCGTTTCTCAGCGTCGATTTCATATGTGATAAACACATAACACAAATGCAAGTATTTTTCTTTCTCAGTTTTTTTCACATGACAATCTTCATAATGTACAAACGATTTTTTTTAATGTACCAAGCAATAAAATCTATCCAATATTATTTTTTTATATCAAACTCTTGTCAAATCAACGATACAACCGATAAAGAGCACAAAACCGAGCGCAACAAAAGGTCCGGTCTTGAACAGGTGAAGGCCGGTCAACAATGGACATCGAACAACCATACTATACCAACATATAGAATATGAAAAAAAAACTCTACTATCCGATACTCAAAAATTGCGCAAGCATTATATGGATCGGACGAAAAATTCTCAGAACGAACGAATGTTTCAAAGCCGCCCATCATGGTCGTTTCGAACTCTTGCTAAAGAAACGAACCGGAATTTCTCAAAATATAGACTAAGAAACTTACCGATTTTCAATAAGATTCGTAAAAAAAATTCAAAGCAGAGAGCTTCTCAACGCATCGATTAGAGCGAAATACTCATACATATTGGAATAAGTGGATTCGGAAGCCTCACTTGAAAGTTTGAAAAGCTCTGTAACATAACAGCATAGCACCAAACAAATATCCCTCGGGGTAATTAAGCGTATTGGGTTTCGCGACTAATTGAAAACCGGGAAGTGAGCAGTTTGAGCGCTCGAATCGCAAGACCACAACCGACAAGTAAAACAATGTGGCTTTTAGATATGGTCTTAAATGGATATTGATAATTGTCTGTGCTCTACACATTCCATCCGATGGTCGAGGTCGCAATATTGATGTTTCACTTACAAAAGTCGTGTCAAAGTTCGCAAATTATAGCTGAGATGCATGTATTTAGTTTGACACATAGATATGAAAAATTCTTCAGATAAAATTCATGGCATTAAAATACGAAAAAGTCATATTTAATTGAAAGAAAAGGTTGAATTTTGCAAAAATTGCTTCTGAATTAACGAATTTTTAGAGGCATCAATTTTCTGGTACTTCAAAATGATTATGTAAACAAATGTCAGATCTCGCATTGAGAAAATTTCATCCGCTATTCATTTAAAAGGTTTGACTTTTGCATCGTGCAAAAAAATGAACATTTCATGGCCAATTTTGGCGTTTGAATAATGAAGCAGCATCTAACAACAATATGGTCAATTTAAAGGCCGTTACAATCGTTCAAATCTTAAATCGATTCATCGACCAATTCATCAAACACTCACTGGAACACGCAATCGAATCATCAGTTCATTTAATTAAACCCAATCACGTCTCAGCGAACATGCAAAAAAATCTTAAATTTCGTTCAATTATACAGAAAATACGCATAAAACTTCCAATCGGAGAAAACTAGCGAATTGGAAACGGTCGTATTCCCAAAGGCGTCGTCATACGACCCTAAATTCGAAGCGACAATTTCGTTTTACGACCAGATATTAAGATTCCGCACAATTAACAGAAATCGATTGGCTTTCGTTCGATACCGTTTCGGATTTCGGCAATTACCGAAGCAAGGAGATAATAACACCCACCCATAGTAGATATTTGTATGTAACATACATACATCGAGATAACTCCCACTCGGCTCAATTATACATTACGTATTATATTTTATTGGGAATATGTGATACACTTGCGATCGGAAATACGATAAATTGCCTTAGCGTGTTGTGACTAGTTGTAATTCGAACCGGCGACACTCAGAAAATATAATTTTCAACGAAGGAATACTCAAGTTCACATTGAAATTTATATGTTGATTTTATTATAAAAATACGATATTCATAGAAAAATTTTCAAGTGATTTTTCCAAGCAAAATGTACAGCGTAAGTACACATAAAGTCGAGAGGCTTTCGAGGCGCGTACTCTGTTTAGTTACTTTTGCGCTTTTATTTAATGAATGCTTTCCTGGAAACAAGTTCAAGTTGTGTAAGAAAAAAATAAATCATATATTGACGTAGGAACGCAAACATCAGAAGACGAGAGAGTTTTCATTTTCAAAACGTTTCACATCCAGGCAGAAATAAAAACGAATTGTTAATATAAAATAACAAGCTACCTAGAAAACGCCGCAAAGAGGAAAACGCAATTAAAAATGGAAATTTCGCGCGCTCGATCGACAACTTCCTGGCTAGAAAAATATTTGTCGAAACAATAACGAAAAATGAACATTTCGAAAAATTAAATTCGAAAAAATGACGAAACGACTGAGAAGAAAATGCAACACGCAGACAAAACGGACATTGCAAATATTTAAATTTTCCCGCGGATAAATTATAATTCCACCTCCGAAACGAAGCCCTTCTCTGCATCGGCGACCGAAAAAAAAAACCAAAACACACCGGCAAGTTGGCAATATTTAAATTTTTCATTATTCGAGCATAAATTTGGCTAGAGGACTCGTCAACTCACCGCTCGTTGTAACCCCCTTCGCAAAATGAATTTCAACATTGCACCGGAGTTCCATTCAGAACAGTTCTCTTCTTTTTTTTTATTTAATAATAATTCCTTTCGGCTCATGAAAAATTCAGATGAATTTTCTATGAAAAAAGCGTTCTCTAAATTGAAAATTTCATATAATTTAATGACCGACGACGAAATAAAAAACGATGCACTTTTCATTTAAAGAAAAAATATTAATACTTCCATTCATCAAAAAATAAGTGCATTGAAAAATACTCATAATCAACCCCTTAACGATCGACTAGCAGAATGAGACTGAGAAATCTTTCCAAATTGCCCTCGAAAAATCCTTTAAACAAATTGCAGGAAAAGGCTTCTTTGTGTATGAGCACTGAACAAATGGGCACATCAGCATACCAAAGTGGTAGGTGGCATTAACAAGATTGCTCATCGTGCGTGCATCTTTCACATCTCATGAATAAAACCCCTATTTATTACGAAGTCAGCCTTGAATCCACCCTTATCGGTAAACTGAAGAAATAAGTATGTTCCGCGATATACTGAGTGAGTCGTTCACCCCTTTGGGAAAAGCTTTTCAGCTAAACTCCTATAGAAATTCTTGTGTCCTTTTTTTCATTCGGTTGCAACAGAAGGCGTATTGTAATTCGATTCGTCCCGTCGACTTTACAACCCTATTCTTAATGCAAATTCGATCAGTTCTTGCCGGAACAAGTGTTGCGCTTCTTCCACGGCTTGAATTAGAATTAGTTTGTGCGCTCGATCGAAATTATTTCGAACGAATACGAAACTGAATCTATTAACATTTTTAAAATGCGCATTGTTGATATTTTTCGTATAAAATAAGATGTGCACAACGTACCTAGAGACGTAAGTCGTAGGAAAGCTCATTTATTATTACGAGGGTAAGTTTCGATTCGTTGTGTGAAAAAAGCCTACCAATGATATAAGTCTAATCGTTTTCGGTATCTGGGTACAAATACCATAGATTTTCTGATAATTGACTGATCATAAATACTCGATAGAAAATCAAAGCAATCAAAGCTCAGCTTCGTTTCACTTTTATTTTTAATTAACGTGCGTTAAGACAAAGGGGAAATGGCGTAGCTCGCGGTGTGTTTGCCATGTTTGAAATCGCGTTACACGAAGGATCTCCTTTACAAAAGGATGCCTCTGTTGTAAGTGTTGTCAACACTATCAACTGTGAAACGAGCGAAACTGTAAACTCGCTCACGGCTAGATTGTAAAAGCAACAGTATAACGTTTAAGCACGCTTTGAGATAAACGAAAGAAAAATATATTAAACGTCGGATACCTACGCCTCGGTGTTGCGGGAGGATTTCTCCAAAGTGAATTTTTCGGTTAGAACAAAGTAGATTTATCGTTTTTCACGTATGTACAAAATATATATGCGAGATGTGGGTGTGGATTCATAACGATCGATTTTTGAAAGATGATTATGAGGAAAAATATCTTACCTGGTGATTTCTTCGAGCAGTCTGCATGGATCCGCTGCATAAAATTTGACGGCCAAATAAAGGGTGTGAGGACCAGCTCCTCTCAGCTGACGTGATAAGCGTCTGCGAGCCTCCAACCATCGCTAAAACGAAAAAATAATCAATTCTAATTATAACTGAAACGAACTGAAGAAAGATAAAATCCGAACCGTATAAGAAATTTAACATGGCACGATCCCGAGAACACACAAAGACAAATCCGAGAAGCATCTCACGCTGGCGTCAAATTTCAAAATCAAACCCCACACATATCGTAGGATTAAATGCATGGCTAGCACAAATGCATTTCGAGCGAATGTATGCACAAGAAAGCCGATTAAAGGGATACAAAGCTAGGATCCATTGTTGAGCATCCAGAACGCATACTTACCGATCACAAACAGAAACACGCCCTCACTAAAAGCGAACAGGTATAAACAAAGAATCTACACCGCAATAATCAAGCATAATAAAAAGCTCAGTTCACACTTGAGACGAATTTCGAATTTCAATAAACGATTTAAAGCATGGACATAGGAAAAGCTGCAGTCCTGCAGCCCCTTGGGACAGGTCACAACGAACAGAAGTCATTATAAACGACTACAAGTTCATAATTTAGCTCATGTGTGAACGTAGCTCGATGCGGAATGCATACACGTATTAATTCATGAATAATTCAAGAAAGCTTCGGAATCACGAAGGTGGAGCGCCTTGTAATTTGGCGCCTCGCTCATTAGAAGCGACATTAGATATTTTGACCGAGTTTCACAATTAAAAAAAATCTTTCCAAATTTTCTCGGGTGTCTAGTTCGGCATTTATTTTTTTCGTGGATAATGCGCGGTTATGGTTCTGTGGGGTTTAATAGGGATTCGTGGCCCCCCCGAGTTATGATTGGGTCGGTTTGAGGCTCGAGGCTCTCTCACAAACGTGTAATTATTTCTGTGAGGAAGGAGGGTAAACAGGTAAAATGAAATACGAAGGAAAAAACAAAAGTTTTTTTTATAACGTACGAAATCGGTTCGAGTTCTCACGGGTGCTACGTAAATGCTCTGATACTTCTAACTTGAGTCATAGAAATTCTTATACTTCCATATATACGATATTAAGATCCAAAAATTCGTGATCTTATCGAAAGAAAATTCATCGTAATTTTTTCTTTAATTTAATTTTATATCAACTCATTTTATCCACACGTATGCGTAAGCTTCCGTGAATGTTGCCTAAGTTTCATTGCGAATTCCTTCATAACACCAAAAACGTTAAATTTTAACGACTTTAATATTCAAATAGATTGCTTAGGCTATTCTACTAACATGTAATACTATCGTTTGCTAACTATAATTAAAATAAATTTGATACATATTATTATGAAATAAATACAAAGTGCGAGCATTAAATGATACATCGACCTCGAAAATAGAATCGTAAAAGCTCGTTCGTAATTCTGAAAACTTTCTAAGCAACTCGCAACCAAAACAACGTCGATATTTCATACGAAAGATACACAGCACAAAGGGGATTACGTTTATACACAAAGCCCAATCGTTTATCAACACTTTTTGAACGCTTTCGTGATAGCGTACACGATACATCCTCATTATCATTCATCACTCACCGGCGAGTTTATTTGGGAGAGAAGCCGGAAAGCCGCCACTTGCGCAACCGAAACAAAGCAAAATAACATCCACAATTTCTTACTTATTTACAGCGATATTTTCAGCTAAGGCGTCCAAACAAGAAATAATGAGCGGAACCATAACCGACGCTGAAAATGTTTTATAAATACCAAATTCTCTCCATACGTACATAGACTTTTCTACGTTCGATTAATTAAAAATATTTTTTTTTTATAAAATTGAACTTTACGAACACGCCTCTCAGATCCGCAATAAGGAAGAATACAAGTACGCACAAAATATGATATTAAAATAAAAATAAAAAACAAGACGAAGCCATGAAGGAATTGTTGAGACGTCGGCACCTGCGGAGGAGCAGTTTGTTTACGCTTTTAATATGGTGGTAAGGGTCGCGGATGGCCATTTTTCATGGGGTGACCTCGCAGCGGGTGTTCCTTTTTATGACCAGTTTTCCAGACTTACGGACCCACTTGTATTCACTTTTGTCAACGAGGGAAGCGAGCTTTCCTGCGCACATGACGCAATCTTATCTATAAATTATATTACGAGTGGTGAAACTGGGCACGATGCTAGCAAAAGCTCAGATTTTGCCAAGAAAATGCGTTTCGTATCTACATCTGTCTATATAAATAAAAATTTATGGATTAACTCTTTAATGGCTTATCTTTTTGCAGTGAAACTTTTTAGAGTTATTGTGTGGGACTCTTGAAAGCTTTCTGTGTAATTACATTTTACAATTTATGGAATTTCTATCGCTTGAAATTTCACAGAAAGGCTACTATATAGCTGATTCGTTACAAATATTATGCAGGACTTACAAAAGCATACTTATAAAGATATTGTGCATTTCTTTTGTTTTGCATTCATTATAAACAACAGTTAACGATCGATTCAAAGCCCATAGATTCCCGAGTGACGCTACAGTAGATAGTATGAAATAAATGCAATTCGATGGCATGCAGTTCAAACAAATTCATTAAATTTAAAGCTGAAGGCGAACATTCTTCGTTTTTATATGACACAAAACGCATTAAATATTGAAAAGATCGTTCGATTGAATCGAATGAGTATTGTTCGAAAATAAACTTGTAATATCCGTTCGTAATATGTGCGGTAGCTTTTTCAGTGACGAACGCAGTTAGATACCTACATACGTACACACGAAAGCTTCCAAGAAATACATAATAACATGTTTTACGTTAACCTTTTCAATACTACATATCGTGAGTGCTCTTTTTACGATCGCGTATAAATCGCCGTATGAATTTCCATTTCCATGAAAAGCTTTGAGGTGCGGTCTTCCGTTCGCCCGACCATCCATCCATCCATCCATCTATCCATACGTCCACCTATCCATCCTTTTGGAAGATAACTTTCTTACGACCGGCACATTTTTTCTTTTACCTTCAGCCGAAGAAGAAGAAGAAAAAAACAAACTCAGTTATCCTTTTTACGACCGTGCAACGTCGTGCATCGCGTCGATGCGCATAAACGCGAAAGGTGGCCATACTGTACAAGCTCTGTATACACACGAGCCAAACTATCATAGATAAGTTCAAATTAAATATTCGTTCTGCAAAAGAAATTAATGCTAGTTGCTTTATAATATCATTGGAATTGAAACAATGGCGTAAATATTCCAATGAAAGCTAATGAGGTCGGTTGAGGTAAATGTGGCTCGTGGGAAAAGTATGGAAGTCGTTAATATCATCTCATAAATCAACAAATACAAGTAAATGGAAAAAAATAATAATCATGTAAAGTAGGCAGACTAAATAGATCACTTTTTAATATCTTTCTTAATTTATTAATTTTTGAGATATTGATATCTGCTGCATTTTTCCATGAGTCGTAAGTACGTACACTGACTGACTTTATACATATTCTTTTTGTTGAAAACAATTCGAGAAGCTTTAATTCCAGGGTATGTTCACACGTCTGTAACCAAGTCTAACAGACGAAGACAGACATATATACGTAAAACTAATGACTGTAGCTATCTATTTTGCGTATTTAGATCTGTTACTTTTTTGGTTTTGGTGAACATGCCCATAGAGCAACTATGTGAAATATTCATAGTACGGTTCGAGTGTAAACAAACCATCGACGTTACATATTTACGCTTTTAACAGAGTTAAAATTTCATAGAAAAAGTTTGACGTCGCTAGGTATATTAAAGCCGTGCGAAATACTACAGTGGCTAGGTGCATCTTCATCATCTCGGCGATTTTCCTAGAAGACACACACATACACATAAAAGGGCCGAAAGCTCTTGTCGTAAAACTACCACCCCTGGCGAGAGGAACGATAAGAACTTTAATAAGAGAAGTGGCTGGATGTGGCACACCCTGGCTACTGGTCCGACGGGGCTTTGTCGGTTTTTACGAGTTTCCCCTCAGGAAGGAAGCGAAGCCTCCGAATAGGCGGAAAGAAGCCGAGCCTCTCAAATATTACGCCAAACTGTACGTAGCTTTTTCTTTTAGTCGGGATGAAAACGAAGAAGCGACGACTAATCTTCGCGATGGCGTTTTTTAAACATCAGGTGGCTTTTAGTGTCGCTTTTGCACGCTTCGGCCGATCGGTCGTCCGTTAGTTAATTATGTGAAAATGTGTTTGAACACTCTTTTCAATTTCTCAATCATTTGTTCAATTTAAAGTGAAGAAGTTGCTTCTAATGCTAGTATGTCTGAAAAGTATTCAACATAAGAAAAATGCCACTAAAATTGATCGAATTCAAATTGTACAAAGACAGGGCGAGGTACTCATTTTTATTTAGGAACCGTTTCGTTAATTGTAAAATTAACACTTTATTCGAATCAAATATTCAAAAAGAAACAATTTCACATCAATTAATAAAAAAACACGTAACTCAAAAGGACTCAAATCTGGCATTATGAAGACTCTGACATAGCATGAAAAAACGCTTTATACTCGTATAACAAAATTAGATGTTTATATGTGAACTATTTTCTTCGACATATCGATTTGAATTATTCACAAAAAAAATGTCGATATCAAAATTGGTTACGTGACATATTTTCAGATCGAAGTCACAAATGAATTCACACAAAAAGAGATAGACTCAAGCTGCAAGCGGATAGATCGCTAAATTTAGCAATCTCGGAATGATTGATCTTCAACAATGAAGAAACGATACAAAAACGTACGAAAGAAGATCTGTCAGTGTCACACGGCGGCAAAACGGAGTTCGGAAACGATTTGGAGTTACCTTTTTTTCGCGTCGAATCGAGAGGGAACTAGACCAGAGGAAACGAATAAAGCAGTAAGGAGAGGGCAACAAAAGACCAGATCCATGAACGAAGCACCATACGTGAGGGCATTTTCACCCTAAGGAACAATACACAATAGCAGGGTCGGATTGATTCGAAGGCTGTTGAGGTCAATGGGAAATACAGTTGATTAAATTAAAAGTTAAGATAAATATAGAAACATACCGTTCTGAGACATTAAATGAAAGAGATAAATAACTTGCTTCTTTGCTTCTTTTTCTTTCTTTTGTGACGTCTCAGAATGATATGTTTCCGCCTTTAGTATAGTAAAAAGTCATACATCAAAATTTAAATTAAAAAAGATTAATCAAAGATTTTCAGTCTTAAGACGAATTATGTACACCAATGTTTCAGAGATTCTCAATGTTTCACGAAAATCTTTAACCTTGAGAACTTAATCCGTCTCTGTTAAGCGGGAAATGGGGGACCGAGGGTAACATCGGGTGGGACGAGAGCTTTACGAGTTAATGTCGAAGAGAAAATCAAAATGGACACTTTTACTATCTCTAACCCCAGGATCATTTGCGCGTCCACCCAGAGAACGAAAAGCAAGCAAACACCTCTTGTTCCACCACACCTATGCGTCTTCCTCGGAACGATGGTGGCTTTTATTGTCTTTTGTTTTATTGGCATTGCGACTTCGCAGAGGCGATTCATTGTGCCATTAAACTCAACCACTTTTACCCGACGATTAATCGACCCAATCCTTTTGTTTCAGTTGAGAGAATGTTTATACAAACTTTTCAACATGCATTAATGTAGAATCAATTCGAGGAGAATTGGCCGAGTGGACAATTTTCGGTTAAGAAAATCCACTCGTGACGAAATTTAAACTTAGCAAGTACCGAAACAATCTTAACAATATTCAATAATTACTTGATATGTATAACTTACCGGTTGATTGTCTTCGTCCAAGTATCGCAGGCCAAAGTAACTCGTCTCGACTAGGTCCAACTGGCGAAACACGGCGTCGAGTAGAGCCTGGCCCGATTTGTTCGCCTGTGGAGCAAAATAAACAATGATCAGTATAATTTATTGTTATTGAAATCTAATCACATTCGCATATACGGGGTAACCTCGAGCAGTTTCATGTACAGCGATAAAAAGTGGGACACCTCGTGTGTCATTCTTTCAACACGTACAACGCAGACGTATAAATCACTCGAATCGAAAATACACGAGAAATTATTAAAGGTTACAAACATCACACTAATTCACGTTTATGACGGCTATAATTCATATCGATCAACGAGGAATTAATTTAGAGTTGATTAAGACTGCTAATTTAGAATATTGTTGCAGTTGAGCCTTTCAGAATATGATTGACGATCACTTTTACAGATCAAGGATATTCGATGATCTTTTTACTATAATCGATTAAAATAACATACATCACTTCTTCGAATACTCAATAATGAATAAATTAAAATAAAACTATAGATATCAAATTCTCGATTAATCGATCAATTTTCCTCGCTTTGACACTTCCATCGAAAACCGTAACTACTGCTATAAAGCGTATATTTTCGCATCGTGCAATCCATCAACGTGCAATTTGTCTCGACTGAAAAAAAGCACATAATGGTGCATTCACACAAGGGTGAAACCACACATGTCAACCAGAACAAATTGGCTTCGAAGCGAATATCCCGACGCATACACAAGAGGTGTAGAGGATTGGTCACCGTTGGTCACTCGTGGTGTCGGGATGTTTCAATTTGCAGACTCGGTGGGCGATTGCCATTTGTAATTCAAATCAAGCGATCTGAGATTCTCAAACTGTTCAACAGGAATGATTTGCTCGTTTTTTATTTATTTTTTGAATTACTTAGCTGCCGCTAAGGCGAGGAACTTCGTAATCAGCGTACGAAAGATAGCGTTAAAATCGATCGAATTCAAACAATACAGATGCTACAGAAGATTTATTTTAATGAACCGTTTCATGAACACATTTTTAATCAAATATTCAAAAAATAAATTAAATTGACAAAAACATTTGATTCTCAACAGAACTCGAATCAAACATGACGATGAAACTGAATTTAGACGTGGTATGCACAAATGCTATCTCACTAAATAAATATGCAATCGATCTTTTATGAAAATGTATACAAGTAATTTTATAGATATATCACATTTTTTATTCAGATAAAACAATACTGCATCATTTTGTTGTAATCTATAATCTACAATCAGTCTACGAAAAATAGATATTCGACGATTATGTCATGATGAAAAAAATCGTGAGTCAATGAATATTCATATGGAAAATAAACGATTAAATCCGTTTTCGATATGGGTTCGTAGGATCAATAGGAAAAAAATGGGCTGAGATTTTACCTGGTGGCCTTCGAGCTCCACTATTTTAGCCTTCGTTTATCAATATCAATAGATTTACGATGTGTCAAACTGACTGATGTTCGTATTAGAATAGATTGAAATCTGGACAGATTTTTTCTCATCTGTTACCATAAATTTTTCACGCAATCAATCCGCGAAAGATGAATGAATCACTACGATTCACCACAAAACAAAAATCGCTTAAATATCATTTCCATACCTACGTAGCTCATAATATGAATTATAACATTCGAACACATCAATATGCGGAACTTTAGGCGAACATATGAGTCAAATCGTAAATTGAGTATAATTAAAGTCAACCGGTGAGCACAAAAATTCAACTGAACATAAATTACGCGCGCTACAATTTATTAGAGTAACTTTATAAATAATTCATTCATAAGTTAAAAAATAGAAAAAACAGTCCCATTATGCTTCGGTTGTACCATAATTCGTATGAAAACCGTCCCATTAAGCCATGAGACAATCACAATAGAACGGCCACGAACAAAGATGGGAATAAAAAGCGCTTCGGCTTTTTTCGCTTTAATTAGCGCGAAGAGATGAACTTTGTGGAAGACAAAGATATAAGAACACCATGCGAATCGTACCACATTTAATAACCGCAATAACACAAATGATAAACTCGGTAAAAACAGTCTCGAAGAAAACCGAGACAGTTCCCATGATTCAATCAGACGCAGACTGATTGAGCAAATAGCTTAAATATTATAACAATCACGCTTCATTTTGAGTGATTATTATAGTTCAATCATGTATAAATAGACTCATTAGAAAAATGTATGCGAATAATTAATTTTCTTTGAATACACGTATTTGAGTTACTCACAGATTCTCAATGAAACATACATATTTCCCATACAAAATTATAGTATTTGTGAAAATAATTTTCCGAGAATTTATGTAAGTTAAACGCAGTGACTAATTATGCGTTCAATTTTCATAATATTTCCAAATAATAAAAAATCTTCTCACAATGAGTTTTACAATTCGAATCGTTATTACACTTAATTTTTCCATTTAATACGTTGTAAAAGCAAACGATTATTAAGTAAGCGAGAAAATACACAATTTTCCACTCTCTTAATTAGCCTCGCAACCTTGTTACCCTGAGAGTGTTTTCAGTTAGGAAATTATCAACTTCAAAAATTACCGAACCGGATTACGTGTCGTAATTGTATCACTTTTTTTCCAAGTCGGTTTGTTTGCCGAATTTTTTTCACCTACTCCAATAAACGGCTAATAAAAATAGCCATGATCGAACGCCATGCATTTATTTAGAAGGTTTGAATAATTTGCGTCCATTATATACATTTTTTTCGCATTCGGAACAGACGTGGGCTTAATTTAATCGCAGAATATTACAAAGGCAAATGTTTGCCGTGAGTAACGAAAAACGGATCAGGGGCGAAAAACATTTTACCCGAATGCGACAATCGGATCGGCCGATTGTAATCAACGTCTGGCTTTGTAACAAACGGCTTAAATCAACAATTAATTCAATTAGCACTTGTTAAAAATGCAACAGCACTAAAAGCGTACGTATCCGGAGCTAATGTTCAATACCTTTTTCGCAGAACACATAAAAAGCTAATCAAGCGACGATTGGTTAAATAATTACTTAGCAGTAATAGAATAATAGAATTTCAATCTAATTACGAAACAATACATTTGAATTTTTTTAATTACTTCTAACGTTCATTACAACGATGATCATATAATAATCCAGCATCGATGCACTTATATTTAATAAAAAAATATGTATCGAAAGAAAATCGACCCGAAGCACTTTCGAATTAATAATTCGACAAAAATGGTCTCACAAACCGTCATTTATTTCGATAATAAGCCGGCTTCGGCCGATCAAAGTTATACCGATCGATTGTTAAGTCAAAGGAGATGAAAGCGAGCAATATAAGGTCGAGCTTACGTTACGATACGACTCCATCGTAGTCGATAACTCGTTTTTAAATAATTGAGTAACCATAATAAAATACGAATCGGTCATAAACGGTACGTCTGCTTTATGTTATTATTACGTAGAGCAAACAGAGTTTGTAGAGGTCAGAGACCTTCTAGAGTTCACGATATTAACTTATTACCATTAGAATCATCAGATGTGTACTTTGGCTTTAAATTGATAGAAACGACTCAAATCCGAATAGATTGAAATGAAAAAATGATGAACATTGAATAAGATCAATCTTTATAGGTCTTTGAATTTAGTATACTGATCGGAAAATAAGATACATGAAGAGAATTGTTGGGTGTAGAAATAAGTAGACAACATCACGTACACTTCCGATTATTAAAAAAAATAATACATGATACGAAAAATCTCACACAAGTGATTCGTTCAGAGTGTTTTGAAAAAGATCAAGGATTTATACAATGTGTAGTCAAAGTCAAAGGTTGTATGCTTAAGTTTGCGCTTTTCGCAAAGCTCGTTACGCCGGTGAGTCTCCGAGCAAACCCGGTTAGTGCGAAATTGCTTTTCAGTGTCAAGGGTTATATACTGAGTTTAAATAGATTACGTGTGCGTTGCGATTTTTTTTCCGTATTTTTTTCCCAGCTTTTTCACTCGACTGTGTACTGCTCCCCTCCGATGCTCGGAAAATTCAGTTTCGCTCTTTTTGTTCGGCGAAAGCTCGAATTTTCATTTAGCATATTGAACAATGGCACGTCGAAACGTATATGATTCGTCTGAGCGAATTTTGTCATTTTTTATAAAGCCAAACTACTTACAAATACACAGAAATATTCCAATTAATTGATCAAAATCGTTGACATCAATCAACTTAATATCAAAGCATAAACTCATTAAATTAAAATAAATTAAGCACACGACCGACTTTCATTTGTGTAAAAGGATAAATTTTCTCAAATTCAAACGTAAAGCGACCCCTTTAAATCATTCAACAATTAATAACGAACACACACGAAAATTAATCCAATTAGCGATGCAATGTCCTCACATGGAAATTATATGCATAGTGAACACGATATTGAAACCGAGTTCGATATTTACCTTCTCAAAAAACAAATAAAACGGTAGAAAACCATGAATGCATCATTCATGTCACGAATATACATCTCATACTTGACTTTTTCATAAAATATAAGACACATATATTTATAATGCGTATAAAATAAAGCGGATTGGAACACAGTTCACCCACGAGACTAACAAACACGCTTCGCTTTTAATATGCAGCGTCAAAGAAATAAAAGATATTGCGAAGCGTTTTGTGTGATTTTTCCGAGCATTTTTCTTCCTCGTCCGATTCGAAACAATATTCTTTTACACGTGTGTATTTTCTTATTCTTTTTGCGATTTTTCTGCGATGCTGTTCCGTTTTATGCCGTTGCACGACCGTCTCATTACTACACTGCGATAGAAGGAAACACGTACGTAGCCGCTCGAGGATTGAAACTTTTAAAACGTAATTCGATTTGAGGCTAAAATATTATAACCGACGAAATTTCGGTCGTAACTTTCGCCGAGTTGATGAATTTAAATTGTGTGTACATTGAAAAATTGTGGAAGTTACGTGAAATTTGTTTGGATGGCAAACACGTTTTGTAATGCGATAAATCGTGTATTTTTTTTTATTATAAATTCAAATATTGTTATTTATGATTCTGATTAATACGCTATTGATCTTTTTTTTTAATATCCTAATTATTCGAAATCATTAAATGGAATAATTTACTGAATTCGTGATGCTCCAAGCACGCCACTTGCAAATCTCACGCAAACAATGTACAACACTTTTGCTACCGTGAGACGCTTTTGCTAATTATTTTAAGCACGTTTCTCGAACATCTTAATTTCACAGAAAACATATTTGCAAAATAATTTGATCTCGTTTCAGTAAAAAAATAATTTACACGAAAAAACTAATAAAACAAAAGTCTTCTACCTTCAATCACAAAACAAACAAAAGTATCCATTCTGAAGTTCTATCAGTGAAGCGCATAATCACATTTCCATGTAATTATTCAATTCAGAGACAATGGATTCATCCTCAATCTGTATCTGTCAAATGCACAGAGACTTAAGATCTACTTTAGATGCACATCGAATTGCTAGAAAAGAGAATCGAAACGACCCCGAGCGCAAACAATTAAAACCTCCCCGGCGCTGAAAAGTCTATTAAAACGGGCAATTCGATTGGAGACGTCATTATCCTTCAGAAATAGATCCCGGAATAGCCTAAGGACACCCTACAAAACCCTTCGACCAAACATATTCGCAATTTATGAAATCATAAAAGACATTCGAAGGCGACGCTTCGACTCGACGCCAAGAAAGTAGCACACACACGTCTCATATATAAAATTGTGTATTTACCACGAAAATCAAAAATTTCAATTAATAAACATCAAATAGAAAAATAAAACATTTTTGCATATTCTAAAATTATAATAAAGAAATTTCATTTTGAATAAAATTTTCGATTTTATAAGGTTTTAATGCTGCTCATTTGGTACGGCAGCACTTTGTGTATTCAATATATGCAATTCGCATTACATTGCATATATTTATAAACATGAAAATGTATAGATACATTCGATATTATCATCTTATTCAGTTCAAACGAGAGTGAGATTCGATTTCGATTATACACCATGATCGGTTCCGCGGACCAATTTCGACGCAGATTTAATCTAAAATACAATTTTCTTTTAGTGGTCTCTCGTTTCGTAAAAGTTCACAGACGATCTAGATGTGAAATTTAGATATTCGAACTTATCAATTAATTCTCAAATTTTAATTGAACTTTCACATTATGCGCCACTCGAACGTGTTTCAATTCATACAATATTTACTTTAATCATGGACGCGTATTGAAATTCAACTAGACTTTGTAATGAGATTCGAATGTAAATTTTCCATCCAATTATGTGTAACGGTTTCAGAATTCAATCGATAGAGAGAATGTGAGGATTTCATTTTGAACCAAAACGAAATACGAATAGTCTTGAATGTAGAATAATATTTATACTCTACATAAAAATGTTGTGAATTCAGTTATTCACGAATTAATCTGCACAGATAAAAAATAACTCTTAAACGCTGTCAAAAATTTAATCGTGGGCTATTTCAAAAGGACAAACGCTTTTTAGCACCGAACGAGCTGAAAGTTAAACAGCGAAAAAAGTGGAAATATTTTTGAATTGAAATTATTCAAACCTCGAAAGTTATATTTAACTTTCGCCCCCAGAATGGGAAAATCCGCCCTTTTTCGATTCGCGCAAATTCTACACAACGAAACAATCTGTCAAAGGGAGGGACGTCATACCCTTTTTACTTTTCCCAGATATAATATGCTTTCAAGATTAAATGCGCAGTCAAAAATAAAAGATTTCAACGCTGAATAGAAAATATTTATCGTCCGATAGTCCGTCTGTGAGAATGACAACAAAAATTTGGCAAATTGAAGAGGAAAACCTGAGTCTAAAGGGGATTCAATTATTGGCACTGCCTATTTGTGTAGGAACATCTGGTGTCCCTGTTGAGTTCAGGATAACGAGACGTTACATAGAAAGGTTGAAAAAGTCTTTCAACTGTATCCTATAAAAAAATACGTTTCGTTTCGATACAATTTCTTATTTCAATGCGGTCTGGTGAATCGAAACGAGGAGATTAAATCATCAGAGCGATTTTGATGCTCATTAGACATATGTGTATACGATTCAGTGACTATTAAAACGATTCATTACATGAGTAATTGGCTTTCGACTGAGAATTTTCTCTCGTTTCAAGCCTGAAGCAAAACGAGAGCAATCGAGCTTGAACGCTTTAAGCCTCTGACTGAAACGCATACAGGCAAAAATGAAGTGTTCAGCAAATGCATTTAGTCAGAGTAATGGAAGATAAAATAACACGTGACAGAAGGGAGAGGAAAACCTTCAAAACGAAGACCAATTCATTTTTATTATAACACGGATAAAAAGGAAAATCCATTAACCTATCCACGTCGTAAATTATGAACTCAGATAGGATTTTCATTTGTAAATTTTCCTTTTTTTTTAATATATCAATTAACCGTTAATTTTAAATTAAGAAACAGAGCCACTAGGTACGAAACTCTAAAGAGTAATATCAGCATATGAAATATGGAGCTAGAATTAATTAAATTTAAGGCCAGTCTTTTCATCTATGGTTTGAAAATAAAACATATTTAAACTACACACGGTCCTTCCAACTATGAGCTGTCAAAACAGCCGCTGAAAGAGATATACAACAGTTCGTACAACAATCCATACACGCAAATTTTGACAGTTGGTAGATGGAAAACCGCGTGTAGTTTAAAATCGATTTACTCTCAAACCAGAGGTGAAAAGACCGGCCTTTAATCGTTACGAAAAAGGCAAGGAAACGATTTTAGGAACTGTTCAGTAAAGCGTTAAATTAACACTTTTTTTGTCTGTCGCATGTCTTTGCGTTGATATTTTCATCGTGCTGATCACTCGTATGAAAAAAACTTACAATTCTATTTATTCGTAGAGCCAAATGGGAATAATTAACGACGCGCGTTTCATTGTGTTCCGCGCTCATTTCGCAACGTGGAAATGCATTTTTCATTCATGAAACGCATACGTGTTGCATCAAAGGCCAATTCAATTAACACCACGTTTCGAAATCGAACGAAAGCCGTTCGATAAACCAATTTCGAACGTGTAATCGTCGCCGTTGAAAATTTAATGCGACACTCTGTTTACAGAAGGGGGTTGAAAGGTGGTCTATGCAAACGAGGCGACTGGTAATATATGTAGATACATGTATGTGGAAAAAAGGGGATGTATGTAAAAGGGATGTCGAAAGGGTGAAGTCACGTAATTGATTGACGACGGGGACAAACTAGAAGTGGAAAACTGTTTGCGGTCATCGCGTATCGAAAGGTTGCATGGTGTTATAAAATGCATGAACGATGTGTTTTTTAATCAAAAAATGTATTGAAAACGTCGAAGTTTGATGATAGAGTCGAAAAATTATTCAGATAGAATATTTTGTAGAGATATTTAACGAATTTTAAAAATTATATTGAAAAGTATAGTCGTCCCCCGTTGAACGCGATTAATTCACATAGAATTTTTCAATATGCTTGTGATGTTTTTCCGGAAAAACGCATAGACGTAATCAATCGCAATAAGATTCATCATGTCAATGCATTTTATCGAAAAAATATCGCACGCGTATTGAAAAATACCGTATGAAGTAATCACGTTAAACGGAGGATGACTTCAATTCTTTGAAATGTTATTTAATATACACAAATTATTCCCAGAATAGAATCGAGTTCTATTCTCGACGTTATATTTTAAATAATCCCATCAAAAATTAATTAACACGGAACAAAATCTGGGCGTGTCACACAAATAGCACGAAACGCGAATTTTCCGCCCCGAATAAAACATCAACGCGCACATAATGAAAGCAAACACACGATTGGAACTACAATATTTTAAATAATAGACAAAAGCATTACCATTTTAAAACGTATTCGTTCGAATTTCGAACACACAACGTGTAACGACTAGAAAATAAACCAAAATGCACAGAACGGTTCGTGATTCAAATCATGCGAACCACTCGTTATCTCGCAGATATAATATGTCCGAGAGTTCATTTATTATAAATTAAATACGCCCATTTCGTTTGAAACAAAGCCGTCGACGAATAGCTATATTGTTGCATTCATATCACTGCAATAGAGCCTCAAATCATATTTTTTTTAAACAAACAAAATACTAAATGAATACTCACTTTCATTTTTTTTCATAAGCAATAACGAAAACTAATTCGATAATAAAAAAAAAAACAATTGTTATTTAGCTCAAACAATCTAGTATACGTACAAGTATCAACCGCGAACGCTAATCGCTTTATAATAAAATCTCAATTCCGACCGCAAATTTACATTGAATGAAACGTCCAAGTGATGTATCCAAATTAAAATGTGTAAAAAAAGAATGTATCTTTCGTCATTGTGATCGGAAAGAATCATCGATTCCCACGCAACTTTGGACAATTCATTTCGAACAATAAAATCATGACATTCTTCGAGCGCGACGTACAAATTGTCAAAGCGCGTGTCGAATACGAATCGCTTCGAAACCTTCAAATTCGATAAGAAAATAACTGAAATATATTAGATTCGATAAGATTTAAAACGGCAATGAATATTAATTACTCGCATTCATAAGCGATCGGTGAAAATGTTTATAAGAGGGGCTTCAGCGACGAAGTCAAAATAGAAAATATAATAGTTATTCCTTAATAAAAAACGAAATTAAAGTCATGCTGTATTCACACACATCATAATATGTTTTGCTGCTGGAAGCTGCCGGCTTACGTGTGGACATACCATAAGGTTCTCACATACATAACAAACATACGAAAATTCATTTTTATCTAAATAAGAAAATAAGCTTTTACTGAACTCAAATGCTTCGAATTCTCTGAACAGTTTAAGAATCGGAGATTCGACCTCCATATAGCACATTCGGGGTTCCGTTGCGGTTAACCAGAGGAGGCTTTTGCGGTGATCGATGGTGAAATTTTACACGTGCGAGGGAGCACTAAATAACACGCTTTCCATAAGGTTCTTGGAAGCGGAAGCCGAGATGTGCGAACGCAGCAGCATCAGCTCCAGAGGAAACCATTCGCACCATGTGTCGCACCCCTTAAAGTGGCACGACTCGCTTTCGGATAACACCAGCGAAATCTGGTTTCAATTTCGATCCATCTTGTCTGTTTTGGATGTTTTTCACTGAAATACGATCTTCTATAAACTAACTCTTTTTATCAGAAAATTTCAAATATCGATCATATTAGTCAATATCATATGATATTTTTAGAAGTTTTCATGCTATGTGAATATAACGAAATGTTATTTTATCATAATTTGCATTGATAAATATTCCATAGTCATGCAACTTTCGTTCGACATAAAAAATAACAAATGGCACATTTGACCCGAACTGAATTTCACGCCATTAAAGCTCCAACACTTTACACTTTCGTAAATAAACATCTCAATCCAAAGACAACCGGTGCCTCCCCCATACAACACTCAACAGCTAAGGCTCTCTTCACACAAACCATAAAATTTGCCATCACGATGATTAACACAAATAAATTCATATTTATTTTCCGTACTTTCATTCATGCAACCTATGATTGTACATAAAAACCTGCAATACAACCTGCGATGCAACCTACAATGCAATCTGCGACGTAACCTTCGAAGAGATATGACTTATTAGTCACCTTATCTAATTATCCATATAAAAAATACTATACATATCTATGTTGCCTTGCATCACAATAAGATAAAATTTATTTCGATTTGAAAATCATCCGCATCTGAAGGCTTTTCGATCGAGCGGCACATCTGACAAAGTCGAAACTCGAAAATATGAAACATGCATGTGCTCAAAAACCAAAAGTGAATAATAAATAATGAAAAAATGGTCGATAATGCAAGTATTGTTTCGATAACAATGGCCACAAGCCGAGTTACGAAAGCGCTGCTGGTGACTCGGACGAGTCTTCGAGAGTTCAAAAGCGAGTTGCGCAAACAAGAAAGACCGCGGGGTGTATAACGCTTTTTTACGAAACTTTATGGTTATGTTTCAATTTGGTGCGTTCGATCTTTTGACCTGTGAAAATTCACTCCTCGGGGAAATTTCTTAAGTGTCTAAAAAAATAACGCATCTATGAACAGAACCATTAGTGTACTCTGAATTGCTAAATTTCAATTTTTCATATGAATAATCACGATTTTTCAATTGAGTATTACGGATTAGATTGCGATAACGAACATTTTTTTAGGGATAAAAACATTAACCCGTTGTTAAGTAACATAGAACCGATCTTTTGTGGCTATTTTCACACAACGAATAGTGAATTCTCCCCCATGATAACAAATATAATAACATTCACGAAATGAGCTTTCCAACGACATACAACAAGTCGTTATCGATCCCTGAGTAAGTTTTGTTCGACCTTCTTTTCGTTAATTTTTTTCACAGATTGAAATTTAACTATCGACTAACTAACACAGAGATGAGATAACTCTTAAACAATTCGAAATTTCTATAATACATTCTAAGCTATTATTGTAATTTAAATTAAAACGAAAAAGATTTTGAACAAAAGATCCAAATTAAAACACAATAAGCACTAAAAACAAAACCAAAGAAGTTTCGCACACAATAGGCTCGATTTTTTTTCCCGCCCAAAGCCAAGATATCGTTTAGATCATGGCTAATTACACATTAAGCGATTAAACTGTTTTCGCGCGTAATTTATTATTTGAATCGATTTTTATTTCGAAAAAATAAGAGCTAAACGTAATAGATCAGGGTCGTACGTAGGCGAGGCAAATGTGGGCGTTTTCAAAACCGCTTTTCTAAAGGGCGGCAAATAGTCGATGCGACTTTTTCAATTAATTTTCGTTTTTCTCATTCAGCATCGAGCTATTTGTCTTCTGAATTGTGAAAAAGCGACATTTGAACGCCGTAATAAAAGGTTAATTAAGGCCGTTCTAGGAATCCATCATTGGGGAAGAAAGTTCTGAGAAATAACCTCCGTTCGAATTATATGATCGTAAGGAAAATTATAATTAATTTAGTTTTATCGTGAATTTCACTTATAAATACGAATCAACAGAAAATTTTAAATGAAATTATTTCATATTTTAATTGAAAATAATGTCTTCAATGAATTATACAAAATTTATTACTCAAATTTTCATAATGAACTCTGGAAAAAATCGAAAGTTTGTATCCAAACATAAATTTTAAAATAATTGACATTACACAATATACACAGAAACGACACAGAAAGTGAAACCAAATCCCATATTTCAAACACGAAAAATATTATATTTACGATTTCGATTTTGAGTATAAGAAAACCACGCAACGTTTCATACGCACCTTCAATATTTTACCAGAGCTAGAATTTCAATAATTTGTTAAACAACTTAACAATAAGTTAACTTTTTTATTGAAAAATTAAGTCGAAAATTCACCTAATCATAATAAAATTCACGTAAACTTTTTTCACACATCAGCTTAATTTAACAGAATGCATTAAAGCAATATCGATCCGGTTGAGCAACAAGTGTACCATCGCCCTTATAAGCGTTCGATTACCGCATACACTACATACTGGTACTGCAGCATTTTGCGCTTTTTACATTATCATTACGCATTTACATTTATCTGGTCGTATTATAGTAATGATCGGTGGAAAGTCGTCTAGTCATCGGTCGCTCATAGGACGTTAACCCACACGACTCCGAAGCCGAAAATAAATTTAAAAATGGACCGATAGCCGAACGCAGAATCACTTCGCAAATAAGAGTCGTGATTTAACAATCGGACCGGTGCCGGGTTCGGTAATTGAACAACGAAGTTTGTTTCTCGTCGAATCGAAAAAAAAACGCTTTTCAGCCATCTGCGACACGAGATTGGTTTCGTACGAATTTCGATTTTCATTAGTTCGAATCTAGATTATTTTATTATGCAACGTCGAGATTCTATGAATTTCATCGTTGATTACGACGTTACAGCGAACTCATCAAAATTTCGAACACGGAACGCGATCGAATGAATCAATTTTTAGAGAGGCCCGATAAGACTCGTAGCGGCCATGTGATTGAAAATTACGTTCTCCCTGCAGGGATTCTATACTATGGCTGAAGCGTTTCAGCCATAATTGAAAACTGTGCACGTTATGGCGACCACTAAATTCAATATTTGATACGAAATTCGATAGAAATCGGTAGCTGAACACGCAAAAGTGTAATGGGGAGTGGACGCACAACGATCTCCTGCAGAGTTGCGAGAAACGGAAGGGTTGAATTTCACACAACCATATAATAATGTGGGTTCACAGAAACCTATGACATTTAATCTGGATTAATATTTACCACATTACTGAAATCAAATATTTGCTCATATGTTTCGATGAATTTGTCTTGTCGAATAATTTATCCTAGCATCGTAGTAAAGGAGTGGACTATTGTGAGGAATTCTATACACTTTCGATGAATTTGATAAATGTTGCATTTTTCACTAAACATGTTAGTAATTTATTTTAGAATATGAAGACTGATCAAGTACGGTTTTTAAAATTGCATTTGGCACCATAATTTAGAATGATTTGCATGAAAAATTTCAATCAAACGAAAGCATTATTTGAGAGAGATTATAAGATTTCAAATATAAGTTAAACTATAAACCCATTTAGTACAAATTTTACGGAAAAAAATTGTTTTTTTTTTCAAATTCATTAAGAAAAGTACACTAAAAAATATAACGTAACATACAGAAGTCAAATAAAAAAGTGATTAAATACCGACTCGATCATCAACGTGTCATAATTAAGACATTTCAATTACACGAGCGTACCGACTGTACACAAGTAGGTGGCTAATTTCGTCCTACGCGAAATGCATAATTCATAATCGAAAAACCGACATCGTCACAATGCATTCTAAAGAGAAGGCGCTAAAGGAAAACAATTTTATACGAAAACATCTCGAACAATGCTAATTCTAAGCGTCGCCCGCAAACAAATTCAACTTTCAGCATTCGTCCGACAAAGTTCGGAAAGTCTGTTGGTTTCGACGGAAGCTAATCGTCGAAGTGGATAGAAAATATCTCTGAATTTATCGAGCGAGCTACGTATTGTATAATATAATATAAAAGTCGTAAGGAGCAGAACAGAACACGAAAGCAAGCGTTCGGGGCACAAGAGAGAGTCTGGCGTACGTCGAGACTTAACGAAACTTGACATTGTGCACATAATGGGTAGGCACTGGCGGAACAAAGTGAAGCCATATTTTCAAAAGGACTTAATCCTCCATCATTATGCAACGCCATTGTGGTTTTCTGGAAAAGTTTTCGTCACTCCCTAATTGTGCGTCCACATTCGAGCCAATCTTAGAGCTTTCGTTACACCAAAGTACGTGAAATATAAGACACTGTTGAAGTATGAACCGAGCGATATATTTGACAGAATGTGCACATATGTTACGTTGAGCTCAGTATTGCAAAGATGCTGTTTTCAAATCCCAATACTGGTATTCGGCAAGAGTGGATTTACTTAGAAGAAAATCGTTAATTCATTTATAGCGAAATCCAATAGTCCAAAAAGCATTTTTAATACTTCACGAAGCGATCTTTCAATAATTGATTCTCATGTGTCACTTAAGATCGACCGATAATTGCATCAATAATACTTATAAATAATAAGCAGGTAGTTAATTTGGTGATACATCTAAAGTCTAAGGACTAACCGAAAGAACCCATGATTAAGAAACCCGCTGATTCAGATTGTAACTCCATTAAAAATACATATTCACAAGAAAACACATCTCATTCCATTCAGAGGGGTTGTAATCTAAAAACTTGCTTCAAATCTGCATTTTCATCAAAACCAACCCCGACTTCCGATCATTTAACGGGCCGGTAAATATTCAGGGGTCCTGAATGATGGATGCGTTTTAGTGCACACAAATGTCCAGTCATTACGAAGTTGAATCGACATTGATTACGTATCGAATGTCCATCAGAAATTATTTGCGGTCACAATTCAGCCTTGAACCGAACGCATGTCCAACATTAAACTTCACCAAATGTAAATGCGGCGGTTGTGGTTCTGTGTAGCCCAATTAGGTTGAAACGGGGTATTAGCTCGTTCGAATGATATTTTTGGACTAATTGTGAAATTTTGAATATGAATATTCATGCGTAAAGCTCTGAGAATTCGTGAGAATCTGCAGTTGTAATCAATTACACGTGTGCATGTTGATTTCGATCGTGAATATGAATTTTCATCGAAAAATTTTCCTTTGGAAAATGAAGTTCGTTTCGCAGCGCGCGTTGGAATTTCGATAGAATTGAGTTAGTGGTTCGATAATTTCAACTGTGGCAAGTGTTAATAAGAGGAGAAAACTTTTCTCGATAACAAAGTAAGTATTTAATTAGAATAGAATTTCTCTCGAGCTTCATCGATTTCATTGTATACGCACGGAACGAATTACGCTTCGGGGACTGCGGACTTTTTCTCTATTCACACTGTAACTTTCTATAGAAAAATTAACATAGATGCTCTTTAAGATCAAAAAAAGAAGAAACAATTAATTGGCCATTCATTATAGAACAATAGTTCGATATTTTTTATGTTCGAGAAATATTCTCATACGCACACGAGAATTTCTAATTATCAAAACGATTGAATGTTTCAACACAGATCAGACGTGAGCGACCTTTATTGTCTGCTACGCATCTCAATTAAAACAATGAACGATTAATACTTAATTACAAGATGTTTTATATAAAGATCGAATCTATATTTAAAAAAATGATGGAATCATTCAGTTGAGTAATATATGAAAATATATTTTTCAAACGAAAATAATGAAACATGACATTCATCGTTATCGATCCTTATCTAAACACCAGTCCCTTTATATCCACGTAATAAAATGTATGATATGCGCCCTCTGTTTTCACACGATTTGCATGCACCGTCTTTCTGTCTTTTGTCTTTCATCGAAGAAACCAAGACCACGAAGAAATCCTCATTCTATACCTATTCTATAAAAGAGGAAACCGCCACTGTAGCGATTTCCTTCAACGTGGTTATAATTAAAGCACGCCTACGTCTCAAAGCTCCATTTACACTCGAACATATTTGCATTTTCGAGTTGTGCAATTAATTTTCATCTCAAAAACGTCGAAGATTGGCTCGAGTGTGAATGGGGCTCGACAATGAATGGTTACAATGGATTCGGTCGAATATTTGAAGCGTATGGACAAATGTTTATCGAGAAACCATGGATGGGGTTGATGGTGTAATGGTGAGAGATCTTCCCTCGGTATATAATGGGATACGACTCTGTGTTTGAACGTGGAAAATTCTGGGAAAATTAAACGAAAACACAAATATGTGTTCGCTTCGTTTCAAACATAAACTAGGCCGAGCTTTATATCGCAGTGCTTATAAATTTGATTCGAAACAATTCAATTCATTCATATGCAAATTTCGAAATATAAATTTCATGTACAATGTTCATTGAATATTTGTCAGAATATACAAAAATGTATGCATGATAGCACCTAAGCGAACTCCCTGCTAAGTTCCCGAAGGCAAAATATAATAAAAAAGTCTCCACAATGAAACAGGATTCATTCAAGAAGGCAAAAAACGGAAAGCGCTCAATTTTGCGATTATATCGAAATTAATTTTAAGGCAGTTAAGCGATTCGTGCTCACTCGCATAGATTAAAATTTTTCGAAAAGAGGCCTAAACGTTTATAACAACCGAAACCGTCAATTTGAGACGATTTCGGCATAACAAAATTAGTATATATTTCATTATATATAATATTGTATGTGTGTGAAAAGTTTTTACCTGCGCTTCGGTTTAACTGTCGGCTATTAACATAAGAGCGATTTTCACTAAAAGATACCGAGATTTAATTGTTTAATTTCGTTAGGGGAAATGATTTGAATAATATTAGTTTTTTTAGAAAATTTGAATGGTTATTGTGTTAAATATAGATCATATTAATTTCATTAAATATAACAATGGCTTATAACTGAATTTTGGCACAATTAGAAAATATAATAATTAAGTTTTTCTTTGAAGAAAATAAGATTTTATTTAAATTTCGAAATGAACAAAAATGCAATTAGATAAATCTCATAACTAAAATTGAAACTGCAAAATTTATATCCCTTTGACGTAGCTCAATTTAAATAGGAGCTGAAAGTGAACCTTCTCACATCCAGAGCTCTTCTGCATCAGAGTAGTTTCCCTTTGACGATATAGATTTCGCATATAAAATGACGCGTCAGATCATAATGCAAGATAATAAAATGTTTAATATCTGCTCCGTTTTTTTTATATGCTTTATTTTCGCTCCTTATTCACGCCCTCGTCCCAGTGCTTTATGGAAGACTATAAAGCCTTTTATATGGCTATAAATTATCATTTTTCTCGTCATTTCCACGGAATCGTTGCTGATTGTCTAGAAAAAGATATTTTTTTATCGTCATAATGACACTTTGAAACTTAACGATGAATATAAATCAGTGTGACTTACCGCAATTCGACTGTGAGCACGAATCATCTTCAACTGAATTTAAAACAGATCTCAAAAAATATACGACACGTGCCCAATGCATGTATTATATTGTCTGATTGCCATTTTTTTCATTTTGTCGTCACTCTCGATAAAAAGGTAGATTCTATGAAAAGTCTGGTAGTTGAGAGTCGATGAAAAAAATTAAACTAACGACTTTATAATAGCGGCAAAGTATACGTCTCAAGAGGCAGATAATTTCATATCTGATGGATCGTTTTATTAAAGCTTTTTTACTAGTTCACAAATCAGTATATCAGTTCAGCGCTGAACTCAAAGCAGGTAGATTATATTACAGTTTTTATGACTGGTATTGCTGAGGAAGTTGTTTTATAATGAAATACGACGCAATGATACCCGGGCGTTCGTATAAAAACTCTCACGAAGCTATTAAATCGTATACTCCGATTGTACATTTCTTATGCGAAGCTGTATAATTTATAAGCGATTCCGATGAATCCAAGGTACACAAATAAAGAACAGCTTTTATAAAAATGAACTGGATTAATTTGTTAAACGAGCATTGTGAAAGCTTTAATAAGGACAAAGAGAGCTGCAGCGCAGCGGGTAAACGATTTAACTTGAATGCGACACTTTTTATAGAATGAAATTTTAATCACGATTATATACGGTATTAAATAATTAATAGTAATGCGGAAATTTTAATTTCATTTAAAATATTTTGTGTTTAAAAAATCAATCGAAATTAAAATATTTACGTCTGGTCAGAATAAAGTTTTAAGATTTTTACATTATGTATATTATCTGCTCCTATTTTATGCAACCTCAATAACAGCAGTGTTGATGAAATTTCAATTGGAGTTTCAGACGAACCGACAAATTTCAGCAAATTAGTACTAAAATTACATTACCTTATATCGGAAATTTAAGTAGATTGGTTGAAAACATTCACTCACCTAAAACAAAACAAAAAAAAAACATATTAATAATGATAATTTTAAGTCAGTTACATATCAAAATAATCGAATCACAATTGACGACTGAAAAGGCTAAGAGATACAAGTGACTTTGCAGTGATTTCCAGAAAAGTGTGCTCAAAGTTGAGCAAGTATATATTAGGAGAAGGTCGAGTGATTTAATGATATGTCTCGATTTACGTTCCAAGTTCATTTATATACTTTTGCCACTAAATATATGAGCACATATAGAAGTGATTCATGTACATAACTCAATCTCAGCAAAATCACTTGTACTCCTTGTCCTTTTCAACAGTCAATTGTCAATTAACATCTAAAATTACATAAATACCGATCAATTACGCACGCGACAAATACCGATACGGATCGTGCGCGAAAGTTGTCTTCGCACACCACAGGAAAAGCAAATAAAATAAAATCCAATTATGGCTGAAAATGAAAAAGGAAACGAAAACCGGCAGATCGGAGACATTTTTATCCAATTAAAACAAAACATATCCATAAATAGCCGAGATGTGACAGTGCTGTATATACGTCTGTACCGTGTGGAATATCCGGCTAATTGACAGTGTTTGGCTTCGCACAAAGCCTCCAGGAGGACGGGAGTCCTTCAATCTCGACAATGCCTTGGATTATGGGATAAGATCTTGCGTGGCTGCTTTGCGCCATTGTCTTGTCGATGGCGATATTGCAGATCGAAGAATCAAATGTTCAATTGTACTACGTATGGGCATTGTTTTATTTTCGCAAAAGAAGTCGAAATTGAAAAAAAAAGAAATTTGATTCTTGCTATAATAAGGAATCAAATCTAGCATCACTGGGACACTGCGGCATGCACAAATGCTTTATATCATATACGTAGGTATAGCAAAAAATAAAATTCGAATATACGACTCACATTCTTGGTTCCATTTCAGTAAATCAATTAGAACTGTTTCAATTTATGTATTTCCATCAATTTCATTTTCGCACGAAATTTATTTTTCGGTTATACGGAATTGGTCAGTTTACTTCGTCCACTATCATGAAGTAACTAGAATAAAATCTCTATTCCGCAATAAAAATACATAGACGTCTGAATTTCAATCTTGTCTTATGTGATGTCTTTGCGACAAGGACACAGTTCTATGTACGAAAAAAACACGAATAAAGACTTCGCTTTTGTCACACACGAAAAACGATACTGCAGAATATGATATCTTCAATGCCGAAGCGCGTGTACGTCGTTTCCGTATAATTTGGCAATATAAACGCCATTTATAGAATAAGATTTTTCCAAAGGGTCAAACGAAAGATCAGTCGGAAAATATTTAAAATGAGTCAACAAAAAACCTCAGATTCGAGGGCAATCGAATGAGTCACAAGAACGAAATGTTCGAGGATGTGGCCAACCACGCCCGTAATTTGTTGGCCATTATCCACACAGGCCAGACTCTGAGAAACTATCACAGTTAACTTTTTGTTACAACCCCCGCGGTAATCGTAAAACATGAGGGATTCTTCGAGGGTTTCCTCCGAAGCCCACCTCGGGCGCAGAAGACGCGATTTACCCTCGTATATACGTGAGTATTATATTATTTGAGCACAGCCGTGAAAAGGGAACGAAATGGTAGTCGAGATATTGTATACGCTGATATTATTTCGAAAAAACGGACGTAAAATTTTACGAGAGCAGTCTGTCGCGAAGTTAACGAGAGTTTCGCGTGGTCTGAAACTAGTTGGGTCTGAAATGGCAGGAGGTGTTTTCAGAAAGTTGCTGAAATTTAAGGGCGTTAACAAGGAAAGTTTTCGTAAGTTGGTGAGAACATTTTAAGATAAATTTATGAAATTGATGTACTCGAGACTACATTTTAAAATAATGAAATACTCTCGAATTGTTTATAAAGTCCGGTCACATTCTGAACACACTTCGCATTCAGACTCTGGGAGTGGTTCAACGATGACACTCCCCGGTGATAATCACGTAATTTTTCAGACGTGGCGGACTCACGAAGGCGATCATATCAAAAAAATAAATAATAAATGAGAATGGCAGAAAAAATATAAAGGGAATATTGTAGAAGCGCGGTTGGCTAATTTCGCGGAAGCGAGACACAATTCATCGCCGTATAAATGCGCTAGGCAATAATAATAGGGAAAAAAAGATAATCGAGTGAAACGTTCACGATTATACCGAGAAGTGAGACGTATCAATATATCTCGAATAAATCTCTAGGGTTGCAATCGCTAGTAGTTACAATACGTACTGGCAACCTTTGTTTGGAACTATCTGAGGATGAATACATATTTAATCGTTACAGATATTGCTACCGAATTTTTTTTTTCTTTCCAATTAATCATTGGCTTTAGATCGAAGACCTATTTTCAAAAAGCGTTTCATAAAGCATTAAATCCATACTTTTTCTATCAAATATTCGAAAAAAACAATTGAATCTTCAAATAAATTAAGAAAAACGACATACGACTTTTCCCTAAAACTAATAAGTCTCACAACACGAGAACACTGAAGTCCGATGCGATTTTCCCGAACAGTTTATACCACTGCACTATCGATTGACTATATATTATTTTACTGAATAAACTTTTAAAAAATCCAATTCAAACCCAATACTAAATACTAAAAAAAATCGTATTAAGATCACACAGCGCGGCGGGATCGTAAAAGTGTTGCCCATTGAAAAAAAGCGACATAAATCACCACCGATGGACACCGCAGAAAATACCTGTGATTTAGGTATCCACCCCCGAGGGCCGAGGAGCCCTTGCACACACAGACAGACATATATACGGGCTTTAAAAATCGGAATTGCCGCCGTCGGCTAGCCACGGAGTGTGTTGCCAGCGCAACGTTACTAATGACCGACCGTACATACGCACTTTTCAAAAAAGCGAACCTGAATTATGTGTGTGTTCTTCGCTGTGATTAATGACGTTCGATTTCGTACCTCGTGTAGAATCAAACGAGAGCAAACGTTTTGTGTGTGTAGAAATTGGATTCGGTTCGTTTTTTTGTGGATCAGCGATTGGAGTGTTGATTTTTATATCAGTTTGAAGTTTTTGTGCGAGATTGAATAAAATTGATGGGCTTCAATTGGACTTCCCTATCTACGCTAGAAATGTATGCTTAATCAATCATGAAATTGGCTTAATTAATGCAAGGAAGAGTGCTAGTATCTACTGTCTAGAAATTAGTGCAATTCTCCTCTTACATGCAAGCAATAGAGCAAGAAAGACAATAATTAGTCAGATAAATGATGATTGTTCCCATTGACACATCTTTGGATATGTGCTATGTAAAAAAGTCATTGCATCAAATACCTGCATACCAAATATATAAAAAAATCAAAGCGAACTGAATTATTTAAATCATAAACATATCTCATATTCAAAGAACTAAATATAAACCAAAGATACCCACGTAATATACAAATAACCCACAACTCATTTAAGATACAAACAACCGTAACCTAAAAAATTAACCGATTATCATATACATACAAAAATTGAAAGTGTTTCACTTCAGAGCGGATCAACCCCGCTGTGAGAACGATCATAGTACAACACAAAAATAAATAAATATGTAGAACCGAACTAGCCAATCGGACATTTAACAAACTCGTTCGAATCGAACCGACAATTTATTCTCATTATGGAAAAATGATAAACGGCCGGATGATTGATCGAGGCGCCATCGATCGTTCGGTAAAAACTAAGAACGATGAGCGAATGTCGAAGCCACGGTCGGCAATCGTCGACTGTGCCATCGAGAGTGCTTTTTGCGGTTTCTTGGCCATCATCATCATCGCAAGAGCAGAAACGAAAATGAAGACCGCAGGCGAAATAAGAAACCGCAAGTAGCGCGAAGAACGCACGCCACGTACATTACACGCATGACAAAAGCGAAATCTATTCAGAATTCTAGGCGAAAGTCGTTTTTTTTGCTAAACATATGAATATGATTCAAATCTGCGATGCATTAAATCTGTTTTGATCTATTTATTCCCTTGTTCATTATGAATTTACATAGTTTCAACACATTTTTTTCAATAAAAACGTCGCCTCAAAAACAAATTTGAATCTCGCAAGACACAACAAAACCACCTGAACTGTAAAAGTTCAAGAAACGCCACACACCCCTTCGGACAAAGGCGTCGAAATGAAACCGCCCTCGGGTTTTGAAAATTCCGCGTCACAAGTGGAAGAAGTCTTCTGAGAGGAGACATTCCTTTGGCGAATTCCTATCTCTGGAGGAGCAGACGCGGCTTCCCGGAATCCGGAGGAGACACAATCGCCGCGACGATATCGAGCTGATGAATATGACCGAAGCCGAGGAGTGTGAGGTGGAGTCACGAAGGGTGGTGGTGGCTGAATCGGCACTAAATTGACTGCTTCCATCCGACAATGGCTCGGGATTCGAGGGTAGAATGCTTCTGCGATGTCGAAGGTGCACAATTGAATGGATGGCGTTCGGATGGATGATGTTTTGATATGATCTTTCTGTGCGAGGGTTGATGCCCTTGTGTAGGGGATGGGAATGTATTTTCATGTATACCGACTTCTATATGATGACTGAAAAGGCCAAGGGGTACACAAGTGAAATTTTTGCCGAAATTCAGTTAAATACAGGAATCGCTTATATATATTTGGTGGTAGAAGAATATAAACGACCTATGCTTTTTTTATACACGTACATCGATTGAATAATATAGGATATCCGGTTGTGATAAATTCAAATTGTTATCGAAATATAATGCAAAACAATCCATTTACAGTTATTTTACAATATCAAATTAGAAAATTGATTAAATCGGCATCTTTATGTGATAAAACGGTGTCATCCAATTCATTCTCACGTTTGAATCTGATCCGGTCGAAAAAAAATAGAGAATGTCGTTAGAATTCTAGATCGTTTGGAAATGATCATGTGTGTGTATAGATAATATGTTCTAAATTTTAATGGTTTAATTAAAATTCTTTTATCATATGTGAAGAGTGCGCGTTTGGGAACGGAAAATGTGAGCCGTCGAGGAAATACGTTGAATACCATTTCGAGTGCGTAATAACATGATACGCTTACATAATTTTATATACCCTTCCAAAGTCTATTTTTGAATTTAAATAATTATACGACAGAAAATACGATCTAATATGAGACATTACATACGAAAATATGTAAGCACACAGAGGAAAATTTCATAATGTATCACAAAGTCAACATTTCCTAAATAATATTTATGATACGAAAATTCCACATATACATATGCAAACACATCGTAAAACTCTAACCAGGAAAAAGTTCAAAAGAGTCATGCTAGAATATTAAAATCGAACATTCTTTCAGTCCTCGGTACATTTCGGGCGCGATCGAAAAAAATCCAATTAGCGAACGAACGAACGCAACATCTTTTTTTTCTCGCATTTTCAGTATTTTTCATTTATTCCTCGATACTGTCCCATGATAAGTAGTCGCTTTGAAAGCAGATCGAGTGCGTTGACACTAATTAAATGATAATTAAAACCACTCGTCCGTGCGCGACCGCAATGTTGCCAATTTCGAGTGAACTTTTTGCTCGAGTGCTCTGTCCGATAGAGAGAATTGGAAATACTTTCGAGTGCTTTTCGAAAAATTCACGTGTACAAAACGAAATCCGTTTCGACTGTGATTCAATCGAATCATATAGATACAAATTAATGTAAAATCGCTGTACAAACACGGTGTGTTCATACATTCATTAGTACTCTAAAGAATAATCAGTGCAAGAAGGTTGACGATAAAATCGATCAATTCAATCGACATAGACAATGTAGGGGATCTATTCTTAGGAAACGTTTCATAAAGTGCCAATTTTTCACTTTTATGAATCGAATATTTGAAAATTATATATGGTGGCAAAAAAATATAAACGAACTTGGAACATGTACCGAGACACATCATCAAATCACTCTATCTCCTCCTTATACATGTAGGTACAACTTTGAACGCACTTTTCTGGAAATCACCGCGAAATCACTTATACTCTTTGGCCTTTTCAGTTATATAGATCAGTCTCGTCGGTCTCTGAACTGGACATATACATGTGAACTGGCCCTAACTTGTATTTTCCGAAGCAATGAATTGTGAGAGACAAACAGCCACACACAGATAGAGTTCACTTACGATAACCCACCCACCCCATGAACAACCGGTGATTACAATTATGCAACGTGTAATTTGTACCGGTGGCGATTTGCTTACGAACCGAATTGCACAATTGCTCCATCGGTTACACATAACTCGGTAATGGCATAATGGCTAAAGCTTCGACGCCGACGAAAAAACCCGCAGAGCAAACCTCACGACTTGCTTTTACGTGGATTTGCCGACGAAATTATGAATTTAAGTCTCGGGAATTATGGCGTTTTGAGTAATGGCTTCATGTTTGTGTAAAAATTATAACAGCTTTTTGATATGTTTGATGTTTTAGATGCGAGCTACTTGCGAGTGAATGAACTTTTCGTGAAGTTGATGAATTTTTATTAGACGGAAGTCGGAAAAATAAATCACAACTTTGATAATTACATCGTCAAATTTGAGTAATTAACGACTATTCTTGAATATTTTTTGTTTAGGTTAAAAATAAATTCTCAGGCATCCGTAGATTTTGATTGTCGGATATTTTCAAATGTGCAGGTTCGTTCGTTATACACGCGAATGATCCTTTTCAGTTTACTTTATTCAAACAGACGTTAGGAAGGTACTGAAACTCTACAAAATACAGAGGATTTCAGTTCTGTGAAAAATAAAAAAACGCTAATTAACATCGATCGTTTGTTCGTTTTCGACGTTGAAACCGTCAAAAGAACGTGAGCAGCATTTGCATACAGAAATGCCCTTTGCCAAAGAGCTTTTTTAGCTGCTGAACTTTAGTGTTTTTAAACGTCAATGTGTGCTGAATATCTTTGAAAAAATAGATTTATTTGACAATTATTTAAAATGTTGAAAAATTATATTTTTTCGAATTCTAGAAACACTGTTCTAACATCGCAACTCTAATGCAGAATCACAGTCAAACATTGGAAGCCACGTTCATCACTCTTATCGAACAAACACAAACGATTCCTGATCCTGATACAATGTTGTGCGAACATAGATATACGGTAAACGAACAATCAAATTCCAGCCTTTGTTTGTGCCAACTTTAAGCGTATACATATAAATCTCAATATTGAAAAGTGCCGACTTATATCGTAGAGCCTGAACAAACAGTGCACAAACAAAAGCCTCGATGTTCGCAATATAAACGAAAACGAACCTTCGAACCGCAAAATCGAGGAAAGTGTATCGAATCCAACTTTGTCTCGAATAATATTGTATTTGAAAGAAACTCGTACACAAAGAAACACATGATTTTATTCGATGAATAATAACTGAACCGTTCAGTGCATAACATGATTGAACATTTAAATCTATATTTTTTAAGTGAAGTTAAACACTTTACGCACTGAACGGTTCAATTTGAATTGAAATAAAAATACATCGATGTTTTTTTTAAAACAAGATCGACTTGCATTCAAGTGCGACAACTTGCTCTTATGCAAATTCAAGTAAAAACTTTCATACGGAAAAAAAACGACCAACGAGACCAATACGTATGTAAATAGACCACAGTTTGTCGGCACAACAGGTTCTTAAAGAGATACATCAGCACCTCAGGCCACATATTTATGCGACGTCGATTATCGAAATTTGAATAATCGATTTATTAGAAAGAATCGCAGCACCATAAAAGTGTCGCCATACGAAACTGTCGCTAATTATAGAGAAATCGCTGCTTCTAGGCGAAAGCAACAAGACAACTTTTAACTTAACTTCACATACAAGAGACAGGAAGGGCAAAAAAAACTAATTGCAGCTCGTTTTTGAAATAGAACAGATGAATGTATCCGGCTTGTGTTTTTACATGAAGATTAATCGGTCGAGTGGAAAACACGGATTTTCTTTATTCTAATGATGCGCATACTTTACCTGTCCCGTTGTGATTTAGAAATTCGCAAATAATAAAATATTCAATCAAAAGAATCTAGGTTGTGTAAAGAATAATAAAACACTTTAAATACACTATAAAGTGGCTTTGATTTAGATATAAAATTGTATTTCTAGAATAAATTGTGTGACTAGATCTTTCCACGTTCGTGAATTCGAAATGAAATAATTTTAAAACGCGATTAACGTTATCGAAAGTTAGACAAGCGATTGTAAAAGCTTCAAAATGAAATACGACTCGTTCGCAAAATAACATCTTAAAACCTGAACCAATCGAAAACTAATCAATAAATGTAAAATATCTCTCTTTCAGCCTCGGCCTCGGATAAGGCTTATATTTTACAGGCCGCATTTAAAATTCGTTAATCGATCCGAGCTAGATAAAGATGGAAGGGCGATGTGGAAGAAGAAGATGAAGAACAAAGGGCGTGCTACATCCTTATCGAAGTTCGCGAAAAGGCAACCGACGAGATTAGTTTGACGCCGAGACTAGAGTTATTGCCCTTGTGGGGATCCCTAGTCTTAGTCTTGGTCCTAATTAGAAGACCAGAAGAAGGCCTAGACGAGAACGTAATCCAATTAGCGCTGGTGGGACAAGAAGAAGGCCGTTTCGCGACCGATCGACTCATATGGTGCACTGTCTTGTGAAGATTTCTGGAAACTTTCTTCAACGAATTTGAGAAATGTTGCATTTTTTTGCAAAATTTGTGCTAATCGACTTATATTTTTATTTAATAATTTAAAGATTTATCAAGTACGGTTCTTAATATTGGATTCGGCATCGACCTTTAGTGTGATTTTCATGTAAAAAATTGTGTCAAATGCATTATTTAATATCACAATTGATCATTATTCAAATTGTAATAGAAATCATTTTGAAAAAGTGCAAAATTTAGACCAAAATTACTCACAACACTATATACATACTAGACTACACTTTTCATTCAATTTTTAGACATTATACATTTAAATCCAGAAATAATATCAAAGAATTAAATATTTTGTCAGTATATGTCACTATGTGAGTACACAACCGCACAGATTGTCGATTAGAAGCAATCGCGATAACGGGAACCGATTCGGACAAAACGGAAGCGAAACCGGGATTAAGTCCCGGACCGCTCCCGGGAGTGATCCCGAGATTTATATACGAGAATCGCGCAAAAATGCCTTAATTAATTCGTGGGGGATTTCGCAAGGATCCGTTGATTTACGGCGTTATTTTTCTTCGGCGTGTGTCCGCTTTCTTTTTCGACGGCGAAAGGTTAAGTTTAAAGTTGAGGTAGCAGAATTTGCACCGCGGTCTCATTATTAAGTTTCTAGATTTAGCCCCCTTTGTGGGGGGCAAAGTCGCCTGGCTTTACACCCTTGTCAACTCGGATTCCAGCCGCAATATTTCAACGGGAATACGACAAAAAGCCACTTTATTTATCTCGAATATGGTGTTGCAGCTTTTTTGTCGTATGAACGTGCGCTCGAAGCGCTTACGCTAAACAGACAAGGAGCTTTCGAACAGCGCAATATTTCAAACTAAAAGCGTACTTATAGTAAAAACTATAATAACACACTATTGATTTTAATTCTAGGGGATCTAAAGGGGATCAAATACCGTTCTTGATATTGCATTTTGTAGCAACATTTAGAATGATTTTGAATTTTGATTTGATGAAAATTGATGATTTGGAAGAATTTATTATGCGACTGTTGTCGGAGAGTGAAAAAAAAAATCTTACTGTAACTCTATGTTTCGAAGAATCATTGTAATGTATGAAAACAGAATATTTAGTTTGCACACCCAGACAATAATCTTCCGAGTAATGTTTTCGTTAAATCGAATTTTCCATCGAAAATCATTCCAAATGTCGATGTCAATCGCAATATTAAGAACCATTCTTGATCAGGCTTCAAATTTAAAATATAATTGAAACCTATTTAATCAAAAATTCATTAACAGCATCCAGAATTTCTCACAATAGTTCATGTGAACGATTTCGCACGTAATACAATTTTGATAGGATCGAAATCATCACACACGTTATTCACACAATACGAATATCAAAAAAACATACGCTTTAACCAAAGCGAATTCACAACCGATCGAGCACCGGAAAAATTACAAATCGAATCAAATATGCAATCCAATCAAACTACACAACGATCCGACTAGAGAACGCACATTTTCGCTCATACGCTTTTTACGAATGCCCTTCGGGCGTCCAGTCTATTTATGTTTATTTGGGCGAAAATTCAAATTAGTTACTGTATACTGTATAAAGCACACATAGACATAGACTGGGTAATATGTTTTCGGTTTTGCGTTCGTTCGTTCGGTTTCGACGAATAATTGTGTGTGTACACGCTTCTGGTCTACGTGTTCAATGGGAACTCCAACATTTGTACGGCGCGTGCATAAACAATTTTACTTGTTAGTTACGGGCCGCTGGACTTTCATGGGACTGCCATGGGACGGGACTAGGGGGAATAAGGGCCGAATGTTGCGAAAATGGAAGGAAAGACTCGGGATTGGACCGTGTGCTTATTTTGCAGCTGAAGAAAGAGCGAGATGTGATTTTTTTTTCATTTGTATAAATAAAAGATAGACAATAGGAAGAAAAATAAACAGTCGATAGCGCAGTGGTATAAGACGTTTGTGCATAATCGATTTAGCATATTTGGGATGTGTGATTTCGAGTCTTATTTTGGTGATTCTATACAATAGTTCGCAATCATCTCAAATTTTACAGAGACTAGAACAATGCTGGATGACATTCGCTAATCATATACACGTATGTATCTATACTTTTTCCAAAATTTAAATTTAACATTTGTATTTGTCATACATAAATATTTATCGGAATTTGAAATAAAATAATGCCAGTGTCGTTCTTTTCTGTTTTTAGTAAATTCTGAGACGAATATTTTACGTAGCAAATATTCGTGTTTATGGAAAATGTTTTCGGGATAAACAAAAGCATTTTTGTTATTACGAAAATTTCGATTGAAAATAAAAGATAATTGTATAAAATTCTTCCTTACTCATCTACACGCTTTTTCAACATCTGTTAAATTTACCACGACCCTTTATGTACGATGAAAAGATTTCTTTTCCGATCGAACGTTTTAATTTCATAAAAATCACAAAAATATTTCATTTCCGCTCAACGTCTGCGAAACTTGAAAATTTTTAATGAATATGAGCGAAATCCCATTTATGAAATGCTTTGGCGACACATAAAAAGCGTTTTCGCCATAACCTGAATTTAAGCCATGGAAAACCAACGTCAAGTCATGAATAAGCTCGCGAATATGAAAAGACAACTTAAATAAAAGCTAACACGTATTACGCGAAGCTTAACTCATTCGCAAAAACGCTTTAAAAATAAAAAGTAAAGAATTTTGATATCAGTACTTCGAACAAAATTATTTATTTCAGATAGTGCACTGAATGAACATGAAATATGTGTATTGAATAGCCGTTCAACCGTTAAAAAGAAAGGTGCAATTCCTTTTTAAAAGAGAGTATATTTTCTCGATACACGAGTTTTGATAAAAGAACAGCTCGATATGTGAGAGAAATAATGCGATATATTACACTTCGATTCGTGTACAAGTATGGTAGTAAGTAAACTGAAAAATAAATTAAGGATTTATTTCCCGAGAGAGAAACCTCTGAGCTTATCATAAATTGTTTTGAAAAATTGTTATACAAGAGGAGAAGAAAAAAATTGGAAATTCACAGTGTTTTGCCATGTGAAAAATATATGTATGAATTTAGTTTATAAAAGGGAAAGAAAATAAAACGAAACTGAACATAAACGAACAGAAATTACTTTCACAATTTCAAAAGAAACCTTTTTAGAGAATCAAAAGAGCTTGATTTCTCAGAATTTTAATACTAGTCACATTTATTTGTGTGTAAAGTACTTCGTAGTGTAAATGAGAATATTGATCGAGAAAATGTATTAAAGATCAAAGAATTTCCTAGAACAAACAAATAAATTCATTTCGAATATACAATAAATCAAATCCAAATATGAAAAAAGATTCAGTCATTTTAATTGAAAGATAATTTTATTTTAAAGGGAAACTCCCGAATAACATTTTCACTTACAATCAATTTTATTTCAGACTTAAAATCACTAGAATTCTGAATAAAGCTACCTACTATCGACAATTCGTGGAATTGTAGACCATTTTTCCTAAAATTTCCACTGAATGGGATTATAGTTTCTTTTATATTTCGACGAATTGAAAATTAATGCTTTGAATATTGAACTTCAAACAAAATTTCGTCACAAAAATTAAAATAAATTTTCATCAAATTGATGAAAAGCGACCACAGTGAACTCAACTAGCGTACATTTTTCCAAAACCAGATCAATAAACACCGAGTGCAGACACAGACCAAAACGCGATCCTCACTCCTCGGTCCTCAAAAGCTTCAAAACCATCGTCAACAACAGACGAGCCCTCGAACCTCATGTCGACGTCCAAAGGACCAAAGAGCTGAAAGCGCTCGGGAATTATCTAGGATCTAGCGTTAAATGCGAGCGCTGAATGCTTTTCCAGCTGAATGACGACAGTGGTTTCGTGTTTTTGTCTCTGTGTCGGCAATGTTTGGTCGACCTCCTCTTGGTGAGTGGTATTCCTCCTCTTTAACAGATTGAGATCGCAACGTCTCCAAAAGATGCGAGATAAGAGTGCACCTGACCCCAGACTGGAGACCAACAGGTTAGGTTGCGAATCGAGTCTAGTTTGTTTCTCAGGCGACTTTTTATTTCGATGAAAATATGACCCAAATTGAGTCTTGTAGCTTCAGAGATAATAATCGTTAAAGAAACTCGGAGGAATTTAGATTTTATTTACAAAGTTTCTTTAGAATCCTTTCGAGTTTCTCGAGCGTTTATTTCAGTCGTATAAGTTAGTTAATTGTGTATTTTGCACATAAAGCGAATTGCAACAATTTGTATCAAATGAATACAGTTTCCACTAAAATCTGAATCTAACAATCTCAAAATTCACACTCATAATAATGTACAATGTACGACCGACGAGAATTGTTTAAATATAAAAGAGTATCACCTTTCGCTCCAACTTGGGAACAAAATGCAAAATAGGCTTCTCTCTCAACTCGGCCACTTGCGTAACCGAATTTAAAATGTATGTTAATTCGCTGCAAAGGAACGGCAGTAAATCATCAGCATCCGCGATTCTATATTATGAAGAGAGACCAACAAAGGGCTGAGGAAGTAGACGAGGGCGCGGAACCCTGACCAGGTTTAGCAGGACCTTTTCCGGCAATGAAACCTCCGAATAATGCTAACATTCTCGGAAAAGTTATTTCTATATATATTTTCAAAGAAAATTCGGATGCGACTGCAAATATTGAGTTATACAAACTCAATATCCAAAAAATTTCACGTTTTTCATAAACGAAACAAATTGAAGCTTCTTAGATTCTATAATCGATATATTTTCAGATGAAAAAATAGTATCAGAAGGTCCATCACGCATCGGGGACCAATTGATCAGGACTTTGGGCCGTTTAAGGGCGACCCCGATGATCGATCGCCATTTGGTCCTTCGAGCCTCTCATAGGTAAATCCGACACACAATTTATAACGCGTATATTTTATAGTAATTTGCTTATCGAATGCCTATGGCGATTTCGCTATAGTGCGCAAAATGGTCGAGACGACGATCGATTGCTATAAATCTTAAGAGAGATTTCGTATTCCGCTCGTAACTCATTTGAACCGTTCTCGGAATCGATAAGCTTTGTATTCTGTACGAAGCTCATTCAATTGTCAATATTAATATTGGTCTTTTATCAGTGTGTATAATATAATATCATATATTGTGTGTTGTGAAGCCAATATAAATAAAGTAATCACAAAGAGAAAAATGTATTTCGTATGCACGTTATATAATTTTTATTTTCCTCGAATCAATTTAGCTTACATAACATACATAAGCTTTTTCATAAATAAAGCTTGACTTAATGCAACCAAAATCTTTTTTTTTTCATATATAAAACAAAAACATTATTAATATTTAATTTTCCGACACAAAGAAACATTTTTCGATACTTTTATCGACAAACATTCATACATTCAATCGCACACATTACACGCCGCATGAATAATGAAACGCACTTTATGAAAACGTCTTCGTGGCAAATGAGCAGAATCGAAAGTAAACAATACTCGAGCGAATCGCCAACTGAACGCGATAATGACCCATATGCAAGCAGTAATAAGAGTGATAATCGTTCGGCAATTTCTGCCCATAAACGGGTTTCGCTCCGTACGCGTTAAAGTCACTTTTAACGAGGCGAATCCGTCATACGGAGTGAAGCCTCCCGTTTATCCCGAACGGCAATCTCGTCATCGAAAAGCGCCTCGTTGAATTAAACAGGATCGAGTAGCCATTTAATTGGCACGATGGATGTACACCGTTCATTTGCTACGTCTTATTTAATTTATTGAAGGAAAATCTGCGTGCAGTGGCGGCTCGCCTTATAATAATAGGACAGAACGGCCTCCATGCGGAAAAATCTCAATAAATTCTCAAATTAAAAATCTAACATGTTTAGTGTTTTAGCGTGTTCGATATAAAACGGTCGAACGCACATCGAGCACCCAAAGACCCATTAGGCGATTCCGTTATTTCACCAACTTTATATTGAAATATAAGAGCGCAAGAATAAGATGGACTGTCGTAAAACGGGGTTTTTACGAGACGAAATTTGCACTAGCGCTAGATAAACGCTATCTTCAAATTACTACGACCCAATAAAAGGGAACGTCGCGCTTTTCTATCGCACATTCAGGAGTCGAACGATGTAATCGTAAACGGTCCAAGTCTATTATTTATTGTAATGTATTATCTTTTATTATGTTTTTCGTGCGAACGAACGTCTCCACGTAGAAACTTTTCCGATTGTGATAAATTAACTTTTATCTGTACATTCCGCTTGTTTACGAAATTAATAATAAAATATATATTATGCTTAGAGAGGAAGTATTAAAATTCCTGATGAATGATTACAGCGCCTTCGAAGCGGATTAAATGTCTCTTAATAATTTTTAATAGATCAACTTCGACGGCTGTAATTTTTGGACGTTTCGTATCATAATCGTACATACACCGAACAATAATAATAAAATGTAATATCTTCGGCTGTTAAAATGAATAACTGTGATCTTTGAAAAACGGTAAAAATAAAAAAGAAATCAAGCCCATTTATTACGAACTTTGCGAATTAATCACTTTTATGTCCCACCTTTTTTATTTTATTTTCTCGAATGTAGATAACTCGGGAATTCGAGTGAGCTTTAATAAAATAACGTTTTCCTTCGTATGAAATATCGTGTTTAGTGTTCGTGTATTGAGAAGCGATATTCTACGTATTTATAACATGTGAGAAAAAAATGCTGACATCGAATATTCCATACAAGTTCAATCCCAAAAGAATATGCGAATACGAAATTGGGTAGCGAACGTTTTCCCAAAAAAAAAGGTATATAATCCATTTCACGTCGAACGAAAGTGAATTGATAAAGACGAATTTGTATTACGATATTTAGCTAACATTTTTTGAATAGCTGTATTAACAATTCTTAAGAGAGTAAAAAAATCTTTTTAGATGTCTCAAAAAGACTAAAATCAAATTATTATTTTTCGAACGAAGAGAGTGCTCGGAGAGAATTTTTGTAATTTTCGGATTCTTTCTAGCTGAAATTTTCATTACAATAATAAGGTACGACGAAATTCTAAAATTAGCAACCATTTAAAAGCCCTCTTTGTAAATACGTAAAAGATAACTGTTTATATTGTAAAATAAAGAGGCGTCCTAATGTGTTTATTATACGCTCTGATAATTACACTGGAAGATACGAGTGCGTTGCAAAAATAGGGAGCGAAATGCGATTTTTGTCTCAATTCGAATCTGGTAGATAAAACACGATAGCAAAAACACCATTAAAATTATATAATTTAATAATTAAACTAAAATTCTTCTAGGTAATTTGATTCAGATTTGAAAAAAGAGCTACCTCAAAATCGACTTCTATAAAGACTGCACCCCTCAAAACGGTCTTAATTGACTAATTTAACCGAGAATTCATTTCATCTTCGAGTTTTTTATCTGCCTAGACACCACTATTACTTTCTGAGATGAGGAAGGAAGTGCTTTCTAAGGATCCTCGGGCTCCTTTGCGGGTTTTTGTTTCGTAATGGCTCGGGACCCTTCCACTCTTAATGTTCATAATTAATTTCGAATTGAAGTTGCCTAGGTCGAAATTACATCTTAATGACGACACTTCAACTTTCATCTTCTTTCTCGTCGAAAAAATAACTCGAATATTAAGAATCCGCTTCGGGAAATGCGAACGAGCGCATTTGCATAACTGTAAGGTTTCAAAAGCTCGAAATCGCAAGTGAATTTTTTTCGCTCGAGTGCTTCATTCGAAAATAAGAGTTGAATGGATTTTTTTGAAAGAAAATCCGATTTAATCGTGATAATAACAGTTAACTTCAGAAGTTGAATAGGAATATATTCGACTTTTGACAAGATTCAAAAGCAACTGAAGGGCACTGAACCTAAGGCTTCATGCACAAATGCTCTCTATCAGCTAATTCTAGTCAATAAATAAACATGAAACTTCATAAAAACGAGTTCTCATCAGAATAAAAATGGAATCGGAAGCATTTCCTTATTCGATCGACCGCAAAAGACAATGGACCATTGCGTTCCTGACAACGAACTGCAATCGCAACAGAACCACACTTGCGGTCAATAGCACGACAAACAACCGCCGCTATCATATATAAGATTTATGCATTTCACACACGTGTGTGTGTTCAAAAAGCACATTTGCATAGTGAGAAGTGTGTGTATGTGCCTTTACAATGAATCTCCAGTTCGAAATAGCCTATTTTATCCGGGATGAGATCGACGAACTTTGCAGATATCGAAGATATGCTTTACAGATATAAAAGATGCTTTCAGATAAGTTTTATTTATTGTTATACTTTGGTGATATTGAATTGAATGTAAGATATCTAATATGTTCGATTGATGTATGGGCGAAGATAGCTATTGCTAGATTTTTGTTTAACGTATCTGATTTTGTTATAATATATCGATATAGCATGACAATTAAAAAATATTTACAAGGAAAAAAAATAGATTTAAAAAATCTGATACAATAAAAAAGAGGAAAATAGAATAAATTGGAAAAATAAATTTAGTGGAGACATCTGTGAAATCTAATTTAACTTATTCGGAAAACTCGCTCAAATCCTCAAATTATTTTCTTCTGTTTAAAGGGTTTAAAAATAAAGAAAAAGTATTTGAAAATGTAATATATTAGAAAATTCAACAGATGAAAAAGTTCATATTATATGACACTTGGAAGTTGAAAAAGCTATAATTTTCCGACACGTAGCTGAACCTAACCTTCATAATTCACAAATGAAAAAACCTACACTATATTTCCACTAACGACCGACCACCACAAATTGTCAATCGACAAACTTTTCAGACCACAACCGATCGAAGCAAAACAACGACACAATTGCACGCGTTCATTTTTAGAGTTCGAAATGCACCGAAGTGCAACGAGCTTCGACTGCAATTACGTCGACAAACGAGACATTGATGGGCAGGTTAGTATATTTTTATTTATGGTATACATAGTAGTCTAGTATAATTTGCCCGTGATCTTGTTAACGAGGCAGCATCTCGGTCCAGACCGGTATTTTTTTCTTCATGTATTTATTTTTCGTACGTACACTTTTTTTGTAAGTGCTATAACTATTCGATGCATGTCAACGACGTTCAACAGTAATGCATTCCGAGAATAATCAATAAGGTAATTGAAAAAAATATATGTGGTTGTTGCGAACAGGTGCATCGACAAGTGTGCATGTTTGTTTAATTGATTCGTGATTAATTGATTTGTTAAAAAAAATTACGAGTTGATTCGATTGAAAGGTCGAAGAACTATAAGTCGATTAAAAATGCTTATCTGGTTTGAAAATAAAACAATTTAAAACTACACACAATTCTTCAACTACAAACTGTCAAAATCTGGAGAAAGAGTTGAATGTATGTATCTTTGTATGAATCGTAGCATGTCTGTCTCTTTCAGCGGCTATTTGACAGCTCAAAATTGGAAAAGCTTAAAATCATTTTACTCTCAAACCGGAGATGAAAAGACTGACCCTTAGAAATTAGGGCTAAAATTGAATAAAATACATACGAAAGCTTCATTGAAGAAATCTAAAAATATCGTTAAGTATAAAATTATACCGTATTTCACCTGTTGATTTTTTCAATGAATGATTAAGCAAAACGCTTTAAACTTGTACGGTATAAATGGAATTCGGCCTTAGGCAAAAATATCTCAAATGAAAAACCATTTCAAATCGAATAATTACATCGATAGGCAATGAAAAACATACAACTTACATAACTTAATTTCAAAACGTCCACACACGATCGAATCCAAATCCGCTAAACCGAGGTTGAACCGATAAATAAAAATTTTCATATTCGACAACGTAAAACGAACACGATAAATCAATATCGAAAAAGCGGCCAAAGCAAATCCAATAAATAAAAATTGGACCAAAAAAACGAAATTTTCACATTCGTTAAACGAAAGAACGTTATGATATAAAAAAACGTTGACGCCGAGTCTAAATTAAAAAGCTAGAACAAATATTTGAACCTTTTCGATTAACAACATTCAAAGCAAACCTATATTTAATTTAATTTCAGATAAAAAACGTGTTATTTCCTTATTTTATAATGAAAAATATGAAGATTCACATGATTTTTTTAGGTAATCCGGATTTGCGTACGCGTATCCTTCCTTATAACCAGTTTGCGAAATTGCGGAAACTTTGCGTTTTACGTTGGGTTATTTTCTAGTGTTTTATGTTTTATGTTCCGGTGTTGTTAATTATCCGTAGCTTATCTTCAGATCGCAGCACAAACGGTTTGAAAATAGGATTGAGGAACATCCTCGGTTTAAGCGCGATTTTTAATGCAGATAAAGGACTAGCACAATTGCGGTGAATTTTTTTTTACGTTATTTGCGCTGTGTAATTATTTTTTTGGCGCGAAAAATAATGGGAAGTTATATAAACAAATTAAAATTTAATCCTGAAAATGTATACTTACATATATAAATTTATATCATTTCAGATTCAATTAAGTTATCTTGATTGGATCTGTTCTATACGACTTTAATCTCAAAATGTAATAATTAATTCGATCAGCAGTTTATATAGAATTTTTTTATCAACAAATTAAATTCGCATCGATAATTACACTATACATTCACAGTACGTTCAATTAAATCCATAATAATTTCATATGCACCTCGACATTAAAAAGTGCAAATGATCGCAGCATGTGCACGTTTTAATTTCTAAAAATTAATGGTCCGTTTAAAGAGGTGCTCGTCGAGCAAAAGAGCTAGACTGTATCTACCCCAGGTTGACTTCAATGAGGAGAAACTTTGAGACCGACCCTTTGAGGGTTGCCAACCCTCGAGTTAAGCTAGATCCTTGATCTTAGTGAATCGTTCAAGTCGTAGCACTTGGAACTGCATCAGACCGACTACCGATTGCGAGGGAAATTTACTGCGCTTTTTATTAGAGCCTTTCAGGAAAATTTCAGACCGTTTAAGTGAAAACGATATGTCGAAGAATATTTTAGCTTCTATTATCTATATTTAGTTACATATAAGTACCTTTTTTTAATTGTTCCTAATCAATCATTAACTGTGAAATGAAAAAGTAGTCACTAGAACTAGAAACTCCTAAGAGTATGTAATCAGCATACGAAAGATGGCACTAAAATCGATCGAATTTAGTCGATAAAGCCAAGAAAGGGATCTGTTTTAGGAACCATATCATAAAGTGTCAATTCAATACTATTTTGAATTAAATATTCAAAAGAAATATCAATCACGAAAAACGATATGTAACTCTCGCCTGGATCTGATATGATTTGAACCTAGCATCACAATGACCCTGAAACATGAAGAGTAATACATAAACGAAAAAAATAAACACTGCAAAATTGTGTTTCAGTGATATTTGATAAAATTAGAAATGATACATAGAAGTGTACTTCAATGGCGTGTTGAGCTTTCAAGGTCCAAAAAACAAATAACCGCACCCAGGCCGACGACAACATGAATACGGTTGAACTATAAAAATATATAAAAATAAACAAAAATAATAAAAAGTTTAACGCTCTTACGAAAATGGCCGATAAATCAACGGGGACAATCCCCGAATTATCAGCGGGAACATTTTCGTTTTAATTAATTTGGCGGGAACGTATGCGGCGACACTCTTCGAAATTGCCCTCTGAATATTTTATCCTGCAATATTACACATTGCACACAATGATATATTGCAGCGTTTCCTAAAATTGAAAAAAAAAATAGACATAACCATCAACCACACATGAAAAGCTGAAACTTTCAGAAACTTCGCACAATCGAATCTCATTCACACTGAGGATTAACAACAGAGTCTATAAAGAATAAGACGATACCAAGGTTGAATTATGAAGGGGAGCTCTTTTCTATTGGCTTTGTCACTAGTACTTGCATCTAAAGACAGAAAGCAATAAGATCTCTAGTTAGTGGGAAAAGCTTTCTTTCCTGATCAGAAATATAGTGTAAGGGGGAACGCTCATCATTTTTCTAACTAGAATCATCGTCTTTCATCTTCTAGGCCTCGCATTAGGAATGAAAAAGAAAATAATTTCTTGCTAGAAAATATAAGCGTTCCTTCTTCGGACGATAAACACACTACATAACCGAACTGCCAAATTCCGCATTTTCCTTTCCGCAACCTTCCAACCATACAATCCACACAATCCTAAGCACATCGACACCACTAGAAACGTGAACTTTCGGCGACACCCACTTGGAGAACCACCAGCCATGGCCCTCGACTGCACTTCGCTGCACCGAACAGGACCATAAATCGTCGAACACAACCGGTGCTTTTGGCAAACAGTTTGCGGACGATATCCGGACCCGGACACCGGAGTGGTGAGCACTGTTTATTCGTCCGTGCCGGATAATGAGGGTGCATGCAAAGCCCGCAAATGCGATATCCGTGCGCTGACGTTTCGTAACACCTTCGACCGCCGCTTGATGAATATGCATAGTAAATTCGCATTCTGGGCGTTTGTGTGTCTCTGTGTGTGTGTGTGTCTGTTCGCGTAATGCTACGGGACAAAGGGATGCGTTTGTTGTGAAGGCTTTGGATGTTTGCTTTTGCAGAGACCCGTTGGATTTGTTCGTTCGGCTTACGAAGGGGATGCATATAATTGTTTACGTTAATTTTGCAGAAATGTGTATGTATATATTGAAATAAAATAATTATTCAATATTCAATAGTTTTTCAGTTATTTCAGGTCAAATTTTGGTATATTTGCAGAGTGCACTAACGAAATTTGTGTAATTTTGAGTGCAATCGGTGCACCTAACGGATATTACTTACTAAACCTGCGATAACTAAAAAATATTGAAATTTTCATATTTGTTTTCGCCATTTTTCATGTCTATATTTCATTGAATTACGTTAAAACCGATTGGGACAGTTATGTGCTTTTCCTTTGTTAGACATTTACATTTGTTTAAGTTCACATTTGGTAATAACTTTTCGTTAGCTCGAAGAATTAATAAATATCCTTATGATCTTTTCGAGCATATACATAGAATTTTATTACATACACAATAATACGTGATTCGATTCATAATCGATACAATTTAAAAAGAATTCCTTTGTCGAAAGTAAAAGAATTTTTTTAACGCATTACGTGAACGGATAGTGAAAAAAGAAAATTACTTTGACAATCTATACGCGTTCTCTATAGAATAATATTAGAATTATCAAGACACAGTTTCAAAACATTGCAGGATAACTGTACAATACACGAAAAAGAATACTAATAACGATACGCTATCTGACATCTCAATAAATGAAAAAAGAAGCACAGTTACGACACGACATATGCGAACAAGTGCAAATTAGCAGAGCAACGTTATGTCAATTAACTATTTATTTTTCTATACGTATGATATCATCGACACGCATGAATAGATCAGTCAAACGCTGACCCGAAAAAAAACATATAGGCGGCTTCGATTGTAACGTCGGTACTACACGCGAATTGCGAATTGTGAACAAAATCGATCATGCATTAATCATTAGAAAGTCAATCCGATAATGGAACCGATCAATCATACAGGCAATAAACAGGCACGACTGAATAAGGTAACCGACGTACATAACCAATTAACCGAATGCATAATGCAAAATATATCATTGCGAATAATAAAGTCATATATTGACTATAATTCAAACGCGGAATTAAACAAACATGCAATTTGGATTGATTGGATTGCCGCTAATAACAAAAACTAACGGTTAAATTTAACAACCAAGAAACGTATTACTCGAAAATTTTGTCGAATTGCACAAAAATCAAAATCGTCTCTGAGCAATTTTCGAATTTCGCACGAAAATTGTAACCGGTGTTGTGCACATATTAAATTTTCACAATCAAGGGTAAAGAGATAGTGAATGTCGTCTCGTGTTCAATATTGTCGAAACGGTTTTGACCAAAATGTAGCAAAATCGAACCGGGATGATTGCGGTACCTGGAGATATGAAAGGACACGGTATTGTGATTATTGGCGATAAGGAACATTTCAAATTTTAGCACAAAATGTAATATTGAGAATTGCACTCGTTCATTTTTTAAAATATACAAGAAATTTAAAACTCATTTTGTGAAAATTTTACGAAAAAATGATCTATGAAATGTATCCTCATTTGAGTCGTGCAATTCATAAAGTAATAAAGAAAAAATGTTTTACAGGCACTTATCATTTCATCGCTTTCCTCAATTTTTTATTCCTTCCATTGATATATTTCAATTCCATTTTTTTTTCGATTTATCGCAAAACTCATTTCATAGTGAAATGTGCCAAGCGCGACTCGACTCGAATAACTTTTCTCAAACACTCCGAAGTACAAGCATAATATTTGCATCCACTCTGAATAAATATAAGTCTTCTAAGACCATAAATCAACGGGCACATGCACATTGTGCTGCACGGAGAGGGATCAAAACGATTTGTCGGTCTGTAAAGAAAACGCTAGCGTGTATAATACATTTTAAATTATTCGACGACCGATACGATATTTATTATAGTCTGAGAAAACGCGCCATATTCGCCGACTGAATACAGATTTCCAATTTTAAATTCATCGAGAACGTTTATGCGCAATTATTGCATTCAAATAACGATTATATTGTGACTGCTTTGATCTTATATTTTTTTAGCGTTGCTTTGAAAATGAGAAATTTCCAAGCTGTAACGTCGGAAAATTCAATAGGATTTAATATAGGATATTATGCGAATTTGATGAGAATTTGTGCATATATTTTAATGGGACTATACCAAAAGTGTACGTGACTGTTGCAGCGGCTTAATCTAATATTGCACACAGGCCAGACACAATGATATTCATTAACACCGAATCTACCCTCCGTCGTGGGCTAATCGAATTAAATGTCTCATTTTAATTTCAATCACGGCTTATAAAGAGTATATGAAACAGTTCTAAATAGAAATCGGACGAGTTAATAATATATTTTTACATGAGCGTAAAAAATATCCATAAAATTTTTATTACGTTACGGTTATCGAATACACCTGTTAAATTTCTAAATATCGGCCGCTGTATCGTCAGCCGTAATTTCATTTCTACGATAAAAGTATAGATTTTCGATGAATTTTTTATCGCGAAAATCGCACATAATAAACGAGCGAAACCGTTTTCGATAAAATATCAAAAACCTACGAGACCCTCGTTTAAAATCTCGTTCGCTATACAAAAGCGTCAATATTAAAGCGAAGCAAACAAACCAAAACTGTTTACCGAATTTAATGAAAGTTTAACGAATTTTCGATCATATACTTCGCATGTATAATACAAAGGAAATAGCTTGAAAAAATTGTCGGACAATGAGTCTCGGTAATAACGCATTTCGGACAAAGATTGTGCGTCGGACTAAGAAGGAAAAAATATTTATACAAAAACGATTGTTTTGGAGAAAGAAAAAATCACATGGTAGATGGATTTGCAGCACGAGAAGAAAAGAAGTGTGCGTAATTGACGTCGTTAAGTACTTGAAACAATGGATCGTAGTTATGTACGTAGAAGCGAGAAGATCTTCTAGATCTAGAAGAAATCTCTACACATTTCTAATATACAAGTTCTATTTTATCTTTTTAGATTTCGATTGATTTTCAAACTCATACGTATAGAGATCATTACACATTCATAAGCTGTCAATGGATGATGTTTATAAATGATGAGCCCAGCATAATTTTCCATTAACTTTTTCTCCATATAAGTAGATCAATCATGAAAGTTCATTTTAAATCTATTCGACTTAGTATTGAGACAATTTCTTGATGCAATTTTTATATAAAAAAAATGCTGTTAAACTGTATGCGAAAGATAGCAGTTAACGAGCGTCGTGTGAATTTGAGTCCGTTAGGATAAATCTAACATAACCCCGTGAGATTCGATAACATCACGAGAACCATTAACGTTAACGCCTTTGTTGCTCGCTTATATTATACATACATATATAAATATATTTATTTATATATTCGTTCATAAGCGATCGTCAAAGCGGCATATCGTGTGTTAGAAACGAGGGCGCACAATACAATTAACGGAAAATTTCGCATGTGTTATATTATAACACTGCGCTCTGGATCTTAATCGAGGGACAAAATAGACTTTTTGGAGAGAGTGTTGTAACAAAAATGAGATTATGGAAGAATTTGATTAGAATTTGATATTTGAATAACATTTGATACGATTTACATAATTTAAAATATGAAAATGAGCGAAGATGAATATCTTCTTTGTCAGATGTGAGTTAAATTTCAGTGTGAATTTTGAAATAAAATACAATATGTAACATATGATATTAGCAATCAACCCATTGAAAATGTCAATGTATAACTAGTTAGTACAATTTGGGTCTATTTTATGCAATATTCATTATAGAAGTGAAGAGCGAATTGCAACTCGAGCGTCACAAGCAAATTAGTTTGATTGAGACAATTTCGAATATTTTCGACAAAACAGAAAACTTTCAACAAGAGATAACATCATTTGCTTACAATAAAAACAAACTAATAAAATTCGAATTCATAAAACAAAAATCTCACGCCAAACGACACCTCAATCCCACACAAAACGAGCACAAATGACGCCGCATCAACGCGAAAAATTACCCCTTTATCTTCGATCTATGCAAACGAACATCTTCGAACTGCTTATTTCCGAACCAGGTGAAACACAATGGAAATGGAAATTTTCGACTGACACAGGAAAAAGGCCTTCGGACCCGAAATCATCACGTTTTACGATCATCAACCTTCCAACCCACCGCAGGATAAAACCGAGACACTATCGCATTTATGACGACCGGGGGAAGAAGTTCCGTGGGAATCTCGCATTGTCGCCGTTTATAGTCCGATGTATGTATTGTGGCCTTTTCGACACAGAAGTGTTGTAGATTGCGGTTGTGTTATATTATGGTGTTTTGTATGTGTGTAGAATGGATACCATTGCGAGGTGGAAAGGTTTTGTAAATGAGATCGACGGCCACGCGGAGGATTCGCGCGTAAAATTTTACGGTGTTGCGTTATTGGGGAAGTTGTGTGATTTTATGTCAGATCCGAAATAAAAATAGATGGAGGATGGGTGAAAATATTTAAATCAACAGTGTTATCTACCGAATAGATTTGAATGTACCTATGTATTGATACATATTGACATGTAATTGACTTCGAGTATGTTTGTGTCGAAAATGGGTACAGACATCATAGATACTTGCCATGGAAAATTAACAAATAAAAATCGGTTATAAAGTGTATAAAGGATTTTTTGGATGAGAAAATTTATTTTTCTACGAAAAACCCTAAATCTATTTTGGATTTCGTTACAATGAAAAATCATCAAGCTACCAATATGTATCAACTGAGCGATATTTGAAATCTTCAAGAACATTTTTATCTATCCCCATATATAGGAAATCATTGAGGGAAAATGTACGTTTGAATAACTCATCTTCATGAAATTCATCACATTTTCTTTAGATATACATACACATTTTCAAAGAGACGTTTAGTTGACAAAGATGTAACAAAAGCTTTTCCTAGTCCGCTTTAGAAAATCGGCTTTCCTCTCCGCCAGAACGAAAATCGACGATTTCACAAAGTCCATTCAAACATTACGTATCAAAACATTAGATCGAGGTAAAATTGCGTTTGATTAATATCCGAAATGGGCAAAGACTTGTTTGTTTTTTCGTCTTAGCCACCATCATCATCATCATCTTCGTGATCATGTTGGTCGGTATAATTGTGAACAGTGCGTACACGCCCACGGCTGACGGACGCCTACTTAAGATTTCATTTTTCTTCCGAGAATGAACACTTATAATTATCTGGATTATACATTTTATACGTTGAAATGAATCGAGGCAACACTAGAATGCTTCAAATTTTATTACGAACACAAAAGAAAGACAGTTTTCCGCACGATTCGTAAATAATATTCAGATTTAACAACGTTCGGAAGCTACGCGAATTTCTTTAAGATTCATTCCTCGAATTTAGATACTATGTGTTTTAAATAAATTAGGCAAATTTTATTCATCCAAGTACTTGTAACTTCGGATCTCATATAAATATTAATTTATTTCGTAGCTGAATGCTTTTACAAGGCGCTTCTTTCACGAGAATTATAATACAATTAATAAAAAATGAACATATTTTTTGAGACAGATTTATAAAGAAAATTTCAGGCTATATATAAATTTATATATTTTAATAATACGATTGGGAGCGAAAAGTGAAAAGGATGTTAACATAAATACAATTTGGGGGTGACGTGCAGTAAACCACTCTTGGATTTAGAGAGTGACACGCAAAGGGCGAAAGGGGACCAAAATAGGCCAACATAGTACAGAATCGAAGAAACGGATTCGCTTTCGCAAGAAAAAATATTCAATAGACCGAAATATATTGCGAAATCGCGCTCTAAATGAGAAGATATATTTTTCGCCGAAAAAAAATTTAAGATATAAAATTTAATATCCGGAATCGGAGCCCACTTTAAGGGAAAAAAAGATTAATGAACACGGGAAACGACGCCCGCGTATCGAGATCGAAAACGAGGAAAAAAATATATAATAAAAAAAGTTCCATTTTCCATAAATAATGAGCCGAACTCGAAATTGGCATCGATAACTTTTTTAATATAGCCCCTGCTTGCTGCACACGTTTTTAACGCTCGCATCGAAAAGGACCCTTTTCTTCCTTATTTCTCGTGACATGACAAACAAACATCGTCATCGGAAGTCGAAGAGAAGCGAACCGAATCGACCGGAACTCGGAATCCGAGCGAAAGTTAGAAAGGAAAATTTCCCTGAGACAATTCGTCCTTTTTTAAAAGATGAGATTCGATTTGTCAACGTCAAACGCATCCACGGAAGACGAGAGACTAATCGGCGACGTGATCCGCGGAAAATCGAATTATTTTCGACGAAAATAATTTCACTATCGAAAACCGAAATAGATTTCAGAGACGTACATTCGAGAGCTCGAGAATTTGTTATAGAATCAGCAAAGAAACCTTTCCGCTCAGGCAATTCAATATGTTATATATTTTTTTTGAATAAAGATTAGAATTAATCAAGTTTCTTCAAAAATTGCATCGAAAACATTGCAAATTGCATAAATAGAAATAAGCAAACTAAGATTCGAAAACTACAGTAGAACGTCTTCACAGATTACGATCCATATCCTGAAATCTCTTTTGGTACTGAGTGAAAAGTTTCAGCAATTTTTAAAATGCGCATTGAACTCTTCGTTCGTAAAACTTAAATTGACCTCATTTTTCAATATAAAGAAAACAATATGTTAGTTGTTAGTTGGAAACCTATCTTACGTAGCTAATAGTTTGGACCATTTTTCATTGTACGAAATATCGTGAAATCGACCAAACAACCTAAAAAAGTATTTTTCAATTATCAAAAATTTCATTATCAATGCATCCAAACGCCAACAAACCGCTTCAAACACGAAACGAACATTCACAGCAAGACATCCCATTGTCAGTTCGGATGCACTTCTATACGACGACTGAAAAGGCCAAAGGATACAAGCAACATTCTTGCCGAAATTGAGTTACGAACAGGAATCGCTTCTATAAATTTGATGGCGAAAGGATATAAATAAACTTGAAGAGTGTAGCGGAATACATCACAAAATAACAGAACATCTTCTTAATACATGCCCAACTTTGAGTTCGCTTTTCTCGAAGTCACTCGCGCCCCTTGGCCTTTTCATTCATCGTACGTATTCTCGCATGCACAAACGAACTTTTCACGGTTCGTAGCCACATTATTCGATGCATCGTGCGTTCTCAGGCCACCATCCGACCGATCAGTGCACAAACGGAGCAAGTAACCGAGCTGAGGGATACGTGGAGTGTTATCGTCGTCTGTTTATCGTCTTTCTCGCACGTAGTCCTCAGGAGACGATCCGCAGACGTGTAATTGGCTGCACACGCGGTCGTCGACTTCAAAGCTAACGAATGCACTTTGATATTGTCTCTCTCTCTGTGTCTGTGTATGACTATCGGTGCGTTCATTTGTGCGCTCGTATTGATTCATTATGCTCGCATTCAATTGTAATATGAAAATGTTTATTTATTTGATGAAAAACGTGAAAACTCTCACACAGATACCCGATAATAACGTTATATTATAGTAGCTAAAATATTTCTGCAAAATGGAATAAAATATGTCAAAAGCCTTTACTTTTCAGTGGTTTCGTAACTATCGATTCGAAAAGCCCCTAGACCAACCTTCCTTTTTTCAGAGATTTCACCGAATTAACGCCCCACTAAATATGACATTTATCAATTATCCATCAATAATTTCAATAATTCTTCATATCTCAATGAAATCAACACAAATCAGTGCATTTATACAGATTTAATCATTGAGTCAGGGGTCGTCCGTGGTCCGTGACGAGGCGAGGGACCGTGACCGTCACGATCATCGAACGCGACACCCCTGACTGCAATATATTCTCTGAATACGTGTAAAATACATAACTGCATGGAAATAATCAGATTTTGTCCAGTCTGTATCGAATCAAAGGACCCTAATGTTCCACGTTTCGAATACGCAAATGAATAAATGGCCGATTGTTGGATTTGAAGTTGATCAGAGTGCGTTGCGAATGTCAAAGAGCGTCGCGTTATATGCAAATGATATTGCACTGTGATATAGGATTATTATTTAGTGAATAATGCCTTTATTTGGATTTTGAATTGCTCAATCGTTGTGGCAATAATTTATCAAAATATTCAAATCAAACTAAATAAGATTGTATCTGAAAAGTGCGAATTTCTAAATAGACACACTTCACACTTATTATAATATAAATATTGTATGTGAACATACAATTTTCTCACAGACTGTTATTACGGTATTACACAAACTCCAATTAGACGTGATCCATTTCCCTCTGACGATTTGTTTTGAAAAATGTTTCGGATTTATTCATAATATTATATTGTGTCGAGCCTGTAGAAATCGCTACCACCTAACAACAAGATCCAATTATTTCCAAACAAAAGAACGAAGCTCGCTGCATTCATAATCAACGTTCGATACAATACTGCAAAATAACTGTGAACCGTTCGCTTATCAAAATCGTGAGAAATTCGAAACTGTTAACAGTTATTATTGAGCATAATTCGCTACGCAATCCGAAAAGAAAATTATAACACGAAACATATAAGCTGACACAATTCGAAAAGAACTTTTCTAGCGAGCGAATCGAAAAGGGCAAAAATGATAATAATAAAACGAAAAGAGCGGATTCTGGAAACGAATCTCGATTCATATAATTCAAGCAGAATTATATTATTGTGCGCAAAATAATCTCCATATTCGTTATTTATTCAAAGGGATATCGAATCGTTCGTTCGGCCGAACCGGGAGGATGTTCTTGAGGCTTTCGCGCCTCAGGATCGTCGTCGGCTTAAGTCGAGACTTATTGGAATTTATTGTTGAGAATTTATTTTCGACGAATATGGCAGTCGTTGTCGGTGCTTAATAAAAATCTACGATTTCGAAAACCCCGCAGGATGTGAGGATTTCCTTTAGGCTGGAACGCGAGATACCGAGAAATGAATTTTGGATATGCGCTCTGAAATTCAACGAATCCGTTGAGCAGAAATAATGTCGACGTTCATTTCACATACTCAATGATTTTATTTAGTTAAATTTGCTCGAAATTCTTATGAAAATACGCTCGTATAGATATAATTTTCCATTTGAAAAACACATAAAATAATCTTCATTCATATATCCATACGAAACAATGAAAGAATCTATGATTATTATGTTCAAAATATCATTTAATTTTAAAATTATTACTATTATACATTGATGTACGTGTGCACAATTATGATCGAACTAAATTTTATTGAGGCATATGATTAATCCTTCTGTATTGTCCGATTGCATGAATAACTATTCATGCAATTAAACAGATGACTGAATGCAAATCGCACACAATCATCCGACTCCTAAATTATCAACAAAATCAATTCTTATACATATACATACAGATATTAAAATGAATCGAAGCTTCGATTCGAATAGAATTTTTTATTCGATTCGAACCGTCGTTCATTAAAAAATACGCGTTTTTCAAAAGCGACGAATCGCAACACGGCGCTGAAAAAAAATTCATCCGCTGATTAAATCCCTTTCAGTGTCTCGCCAACAAATCATCCGTAGTCCGATGATTATTCGAATTGCAGACAAAAAAAGAGCGGATTTAACAAGTGCTAGGGGTTGAATTTGCACCGGGACATTTGTGCGACCGGGGACATAAAAACGGGCACAAAAATCCCGTAAAATCTCCAGGAACAATGGGCACAACGATGTGAATAATGAACGATTCCGATACGACAGAAACAGCGATAACAATTTTATGTTTGCACAACCGAATTGCATTGTTGCAAGTACCCGATACGAATTATTCTTTCGAATGTGAACGTTAAGGTCAATTCACATATTGCTCTAGCCGATCGTGCTGGTGATAGGAGAGCTAGGTGCAAACGATAAATCGAAAATCGAAACAAGTAATAGAAAAATAAAATCTATTTAATCAGAGAATGGATATAATATCAAAGTATTCAATGTAGTAAAGAATTGAATCAGTTTTTGTAAAAAAAATATTTTTTAGGGAGAGCCGAGTAGAAATTCTCCTTAACGTCGAGTCGTAAGGATTTTTATTGCTAAGGTCGTGTTGTAGTGTTAGTACAATTTCCCTTTCGAAATTCAGGATTTTCATGAATAAACGATTGCCAATACGATTGAAAGGGGTCAATAGTTAAATGTGTAGTTTTAGTATATTTTTTTATTATTTGAATTCTGAGTAAAAAATCACATTTTCAACATTTTTTTCTTACAAGAAACATTATTTAATTTTGAACTTGAAAATACTGTAATTTCAATTCTAATTGAAAAAAAAAACTTAAAACGAATCTAATCAATAAAGGAAACGACATCCTCGAGCGAAAAAACTATCGAACATCCTGTCCAATACGAATCGTAACTATCGCCATTCAACGACCGTTAAAACTGTTAGAATTGGAATTGACAATTCTATATTTTCTAATACAAAATTTCTACATTTAAATTACGAATTCATTCACTTTTTTTTTAATAATCACACAACTTGGCAGGCAGAAGCTGAATTGAATAGAATATAGAGAAATGCATTGGAAACCGCAGTTGTACCTACGAGTGACTCGTCGGTCTTGGTAGTTGTCCCAATTAGCAGGACAACCCGAGCGTAAGGATCCAAGGATAATATTGCTTTACGGCCGGAACCACGAATACTACGTTTGCGTACCTATATTATATTATATTATATACTAACTATCGTATTGAAAGCATCTGTTATAGTCTGTTTCGTAGTGGATACTCGATTCATTTCCAGTCTCGAAACTTTCAGATTGATTTCGGTCGATCGATGTGAGAAAATTATTTATTGAATTGTATATTTTTTGCATAAAATTCTTAATTATTTTATACAGGTAATTTCCACCCAATTATCATTCACTGTATATTGAAGAAAATACGCCCTAAGGCAAAACTCCGAAGAGTAAGTTAGTGCAGATATGTGTCGCTAACACGAAAAGTATAGGTTATGATCATTTGAGGAGTCATTTTGTAAAGCGTTAAATAAACACTTTTTTTCGAATCAAATGAATCAAACATTCGAAAAAAACGATCGAGTCTCCATACCAATTTATCGATTTATCAATTTATCGATTGATTTTTTTTTTATATAAATTGAAATCAAAGCTCAACGAGCTTCTGATTCACTTCGTAACCAGTTATTTTCGACTGAATAATCCGAGAGCCGACTGCACCTTTGAATAGACGAACTCATAACTTTATAACATCCGCATCAGGACGAGGATGCAGTTTTACAGGAAGGACGAGTCGGCTTTGTGGCTGAAAAGCTAGTTGCATTCGTATTCAGTAATGAAAGCGGACTCGTGTCTCAATGACAAATATTATCTAGTTATTATATGCACAGGATGCGTATTGCACGTTGAAGTGTTAACTTGATACAACTGACGACTCCTCTAACTATAATGTTTTGAAATTTTCATTTAATTAATTAATGTTACTCTGTAATGATTGTAATTTCAGTTTTGTCATAATAACTGTACAAAATAGAGTTGGAAATCACTGCTTATATGTAACTCGTTTTAGCATTATGTTATGTGAATAGGGCAAGCGAACTTAGCACGAGTAGCGGTTCTAATGACTGCAAATATCAAAATCATGAAACGGAATAATTTGCCATGAATTATTGCGGAGATAATGAAGTTTATTTATAAGTGAAATGCAGCGTTCAACAATAGTGCAAGAAATGAACTCGCATTATAACCGTTTGTAGGATTGCTTATGAAAGCGTATCGAATCAAAATATCGAATAAAATTGAGTCGTTTGTAATAAAATGTTGATATTTCGGAAAACATCCATTAGTGAATAAATATCAGAACACGCGAGTAAGCCGATCCCTTAACACTCTACTTAACTTGCCAAACTTGACGTATGAGGAACGCGATAAAAGCGTCAATTTTTCCAATTATTTATAGCATATTATCCTTTATCGGTTATTTCCAAACACTCGTTTACTATTTATCTGCGAATATTCTCTGCCAGAAAATTGTTTCGCGTACGAAAATAACACAAAAGCGATTCAAAAGAGGGGGAATTTCTGAATATGTAACCAAAAAGCAATATAGCACGTTGCAATTCAAATTGAAAACCTTTGTTAGTTCCGCCGAAACACGTGCACGTATGGAATTTTATATAGAGCTTTGTCGAGAACTGTTAATTAAATACACAAATGATCGATTTTTTTGTGTACGTAAAAAAAGTTTATGATTCTGTAAGCATTGTAGGAACGCACTCGCAAAAAGTATAACACGTCGACTTCGAGCGTATACTTTTTTGTAACTGATTCGAAATAGAGCTAAAGAGACGATCAAAAGTTCTACACACAGACTAAAAAAAATACGTACTTAATACAGATTCAAATCGAAACCTCACGAATCTCGAACGTACAACTGTCAAAATCACATTTCCCAAAAACGAGACTCTCGTCAAAGAAGAACGTCGCTTGCGAAACGTCGATCGGTTATCTCGAGATTTCTCGTAGGCCCTCGATACTGACATTAATATTACACATACATACGGCTTACAAATGAGAAGACAATTCATATTCGAACGGATTACGCATTCGAGATTATATCTGACGTAAAAATCGACCGAAGATATAATATGATATTCCGGTCACGAGCCGAACTTGTCCATGCCACAAAGGGAAAAAGTTAACAGATACTGGAAGGAATCCATTCATAGGCATTCAATGCACACGATCCAGTGTTGATTTATAACATTTCGGACTGATGGTGTTTGTTCTCGGGGAAAATCGCTGTTAAAGCCTCTTTTTTTCCCCCCGAGCTGAAAATTTGTGGAGTGAAGCGATCGATGAACTCGAGCAAGTAACAGCGCAGTTATAAATTACTGCAATTACTCGTTTTATGTAACAATCTCACAACGACGTGAGAATGTATTTTTTTTCTATATTGTACTTAAGGAGGAATTACACACTATAAGCCATTGAATCGAACATATGGATGAGTTTTTCTCACATTAAAGAATGATCATCGCCTGTAACAAAGTGTGCATAACGGAACGGTGCGAACTCACACAAAAGGGAAATATTAATTGTACAAATACGAAACAATAACGAGTGTAAATGTCATGAAATTAACCTTGTTTCGAAACGCATAAATTTCATCTCGTATGAAATTCATGAAAACGGATAGTTTCGCGAAACCTCTGAAAAATAATCTTTGAATTAATGGCGGGATCGCCTGGCAAATAAATAAGCTGGGTCCGAAATCCTTCATAAACGCAAAGGGGAAACCCTCTGAAAGGCAAAAACAAACATATCGTAATGGTGGACGGTTTCAGCTTTCTCTATTTTCTTGCTACGTCGAAAATCATTCGTCAAATGCTCCCACAGGGTTCAATGTTACAAAACGCTATATAATTCCATATATTTTTATATACAAATAAAAAAAATCTTATACATTATTCTCAAATATAACGATTTAATATAATGGCATAAGTATACAGACGCGACGAGTAATTTGGTTTAACGATTTTTTATACATTCCGTTAATTTTACGTCACTTGTATCCAGATCGTGATTTTTTGAATGTGCGCGTCAAAGATTACGAACAAAGCCTGTTTACAAAACCGAGTTTTCTCAGAAAATGGATGTAAATGAAAATTCAATCGTAAACATCATCGTTGAAGGAATCAACGTAATAAACAAAGATTTTGAACTAAGCCTTTTCATCGTCAAATCCGACGACTTCATAAACCGATTCAATAATAATGTCGAGAATCGTTTGAAATTGTATAAAAGACGCATTCGTTTTGCTTATCTGAGTTTTAAACGAAAATATCTATTATATATTTTAAATAATCAAAATAATTAGTAGAAAATTACAAAAAAATGATTTAATCTAAAATTTATTTTAATTTATACGCCGACAAAATCTAATGCATTCGACAAAAACGCGTTTTTTCTTATTCAGAATCGTCGAATATGGAAATAAAAAACGCATCATAAAAGCAAAACATTTTCGTACTGAATAAATAACGCCCAATTACAATCGTAAACACTTTCTCACGTTATAAAACTTGTACGTTGACAGTAATAATAATAAATACTAGCGATTACGATCGTTTAATATTTATAATATTCAAATCCGCACTTGTAAAAATGATACCGAACCCATTGAATATTGATAGCGTTGCATACATATTGTGTTGACGAAAAGAGCGTGGGACAACTAAATGTGAATGAAAAATTGTTGTTTCACTATGTGAAACTATGACATAATGTGAGAGAAACTGCGACATGATACCGTTTAAAAACACGAAGACTTGGACCATTAATTACGCTTTCGGTGGTGATTATTCCGAGAACGCAACTGACTTTCAACATCAGTTGCAAGCCGCTTCAAAATCAACAGACGATTTTGAAATATTGTAATATGCAATTCAATTCGAAAAATATACATATTTTTCTCCATTGAGACACAGAACGGTTATACTTGAGACATAAATGAAAATTTCAACTATGCACTATTGTGAAGAACTCTAGTTACTTCTGATGAATAGGAGAAATATTGCATTTTTTTCGAAAATTTTTCAGTAAGTGGATTTATTGTTTCTTTTATAATTTGAAGATTGATCAAAAAAAGTTTTTAATATTGCATTTGACATTGATATCGGAAATAAATTCCGTAGAAAAATTCAATGGAACGAAAACATTACTTGAAAAAGAATACTAACTAGCTGTATAAAATTAACATTTTATTGGATAACTCTTGTTTTAATCCATTGCCTCAATTCTTCGAGGCATAAAGTACAAAATTAAATATTTTTATACACTCCGGACAAGTGTTGCATAACAATCTTTTCGGTTACTTTTTTTATGTTTAATCAAAATTTTCCTTAAAAAATAATTCCAATTTTTTGTGCTAAATGCAATGTTAAGAACTGCACTTGATCACTCTTAAAATTATATAAGAAAGTAATAAACCAATATAGTACGAATTTCATGAAAAAATAAATTCTCAAATTCAATAAAAAAAAGTATCAGAAATCAATTCAATAATACACATTTAAAGAACGAAGACAATAACTATACCTACACGACAAACGACGCGAATAATTTCGCTCGATTTCACAACCGATTTTTAGTCACATCCAACCGATTTTCGATATCGAAACTAGATTCAAAATAAAGAGCATCTAATCGAGGAACAATATAATGAAAATTTATAGAATTGAAAGTTGTTTAAAGTGAGAAAAACTTACTTGTACGTCGTGCAGTTGTTCGCGTTCGTCGAGCAGCACGACGCGGCACGCGAGCACGCGGCCCGCTCCGCACATCCACTGCATACTGATTCCTTCTGTTCTTCGAGCACGAGCACTCACGGGATCATCGTGCTACACCAATAAAGCACCTGAAAAAACATTTAAAAAATCAATTTATTTCAATCACATATAGTGCTTATTACAATGTGTATAAATTGAAGTGTCGCGAGTTTAAGAAAAGTCGCGTTCGATTGAAATAATTTGATTCGAATTTAAGATTGATAAAAATGTACAGTGGAATTCTATTGAATAGATTTCAATCGATATAGGAAAATCCCCAATAAACATTTTTACGCATATTTCTTTCGTATGCAAATTTTAAGTTAATAGATTGTTCGTATTTCGCATTCATCGCAATATTTTTTTCGCACAAATAGAATTTCGATTCTGATGATTTATCGTCGAATCATGTTTCTTAACTCCCAACTCCATATGTCCAACGCAAGGTATGCAATATATTATTGAAAAATAATGAATTATATAATTTCGAAGCATCCAAAAAAATATGTAATAAGTGTTCATTTTCAGACACGATGTAATTTTGCGAGTTAACCGCCGAAAGATTTATAGCGAATTAACTCGCAATATCCTTATGGCTCCGTAAATTACCGTAATGCGAAATCATCTGAAGCGATTTATAATAATTAAGAATAAACATATTTTTTCTTAATTTTTTTTCAGGATTTAATGAGGCAGACATGGTACTGAAAAATCGACGTAATAAAGTTCGCCGTATTAAAAATTACGCTTGACCTTTTAAGTATTTTCTTTTGAGATGTACGAGTTGACGAAGAGCTTTTTCATAAATATACATGAGAGGAAAAATCGAAAAGAAAATTTAAATTTAAACGGGAACCGAAGAGACGTTTTCGCCGCTCGTTATTTACTCTTCGTATAAGATAATAAACGATTTTCTCAAAAAAAAAAATCTTATACAACAGCCTCTTTACATTAATGATAATATAAATAATTGTTCAAAAGAATAAATAAATAATTTATTGACAAAAGCGAAACGGAACTTCAGTTCCGGAAAAAGGCTTCGAAACGAAAATATTTTAACGAGAATTTATTAAATTCGCCCTCGCGTAGTTCAGGGGAACATTTTTAATTTAATAATGAACATAGGGAAAATTTTTCCGCGCCAAATAATGACAAATGTATTTTCCGCGACGTCTGCGAAAAGCGAGGGCATAATATATTCGAAAGCCGTAAACGGGTAGTTAGATTTATATAAACACATTCGTTTTTGCAAAGAGAGACAGACACACATACGAGTACGTTTTACTATATCTTGTGAATTTGAATATCTCACAAAGGAGATGTAAGATATAAGCGAAACACGCAACGCAAGTATCAGATAAAATGTATGAACATGTCTGCTTTGCGAGCTTAGATATTCCATAAAATACGAAACCTTCGTTTTAATAAACACATAATCGTTAAAAATGATCCGAGAGACGAGCTCGTTTGCTTCGTGAATAAAACTCAATTGAACTCGAATAGACTTTCACTAAAGAATTCTTCTTGATAATACGATGAATTGAATCAATATAGACATCAATTTTTCGAACCGTTAAAATTAACACTTTTTCAAATCAAATATTCGAAAGAAACAATCGAGTTATCATATCGATTATTTGATAAAAACGAAATGTGACTCACTAAAATCAGACAAGTCAGCATAACGACAATATTGAAGCCCAACTTGGTACGCACAAACGTTTTAAATCACCAAGCTATCGTATCAATCTCATAAAGACAGACGATTCATCTGTCTTCTATTTTAATTCAACTCGAATACGAAAACGATTAAATTTCAATTAAACGAACCAAGCGACTGCTCGTAGAAGAAAAACGGCAATTTCCTCGAGATTCGAAACTCCGCTTTGTTACAAGATCGTACTTCTACCATCACATAGTACATTTGACGTGTGTTACGTACATACAACAAAATGAAAAAGTTTAACTCTTTTGTGGACATGTTCTTTCCATCATCACGCCCACGACGATGGCGACGCCATCCACATACGTGATGGTCATTCATCAGACATTCATTGTCCAACTCGCATTTTCGACACGCACCATTGTACTTATTATACTAAAAAAGAAATAATTTCAACATCTATAAAAATGAGTGTGATTTCGATCTGTGAGGGTACTAGATCATAAGGGTAGGTTTAAAGTCGGAGTTATTAAAAGCGCGTTAAGTCTAATATTCAATTGCGCGATCTCGTGATAAATATAAATTGTTTCAGCGTTTAAAACGAAATCAGACGAACTGTCGACTATCCATTCGAGAGTTCCAATTATGTGTGTACTGTAACGCGATTATGAAAGTGGCGTAAATCAAACGAGTTAACTAAGTATACATCCGTCGTTTACGAGAGCGGAAGGTATGCGCTTCTGCTACACTGATTATTTTTTCATTCACCCAACACACAATAAAAAATCAAGACCATATGGCAAACGTACTTCATTGACAACCATATTCACAAAAAAATCAGCAAATTTAAAACTGATTGATCAGATAAAAACGTCTGGATCATCGAGGGATCAGTGTACCGCATCGTCACATCCTGGTGTCGCGTAGGAATGTCCTCGACCAAGGAGTCGGCCAATTTGTATTCAATCCTACCTTCGAGGTCTGACCGAAGACAGTCTGCAGAAGGAGACCCAGCCACTGATGTTGAGTCACAAACAGTACACACAAGACGTCAGTGCTTCTCTAAATAAATTTCGCAACACGCCTTTCATTAACCTTCTATTGAAATCTAACGATAATAAGCAACCAATGCATTGCGTAATAATTTTCAGATCCGCAGGTACATTTAGAATGATAATTGACAAACGTCAAACTATCTCAAGCGATATTCTCGAGCAAATCAGATTTGGGTTTCCATTTTTTAGCTGTTTCGAAACCAAGGGATTCTTTTGATTAAGGGTGATTAGGTCCTAGACCGGATAAACTAATTTTACAGAATTTTTAACCACACCAAAGTCTGAACTTTAGAACACGATCCATCTGAAATTTCAAAACATATGAGATGATTTCAACTACAAAATTGAGAACCACTGCATTTCCAACAGAAAGACCTCGCACCATATACGGCGAGAGCTCATCCGAGAAATTCGCTGATCCTCTTCCTTTTTGCGCAACAGTCTTTCGCCTTCTGTTGGACGATTCCTCGACCTCTTACAAAGTAACAGAGAATTTGCTAAACGCGCACTCACAACGGATTCCGATTTACCGAAATAAAAATGGACAATTCGAAACGACTGCCCATATTCGGTCAACTGCTTTAACTCTACAACACACAGCGAACGACCGCATTTTTGCATTCCATAAACATCGATTTATCTGTGCTCGCATCTTTTTTCTTTGGAAACTCGATAAAAATTGCGTTACTTATTGATATCGTTCGGTTTGCCAAATTTATTCGATTTGAATGGACGAGAAAAAGCTTTCAAGTTTCAAGCATATTACAAAATCGATCAATCAAATTGAATATATTTTTTCAAACAATATTTGAATATTAATAAAAAAATCATTCAAGTTAATAATTTGACGAATGAAAAGTACGTCTGTCTTTTTCAGCGTCATAGTTGAAGGAAGCATGTTAAAATTCGTTTTACTCTCAAACTAGAGGTAAAAGATCGGCCCTTAATCAAACTTTACATATAGACATATTTTGAAATCGATACGATTTAAGTTCAAAGATGTGAGATTAGGCAACGAAGAAAACTTACAATGGCTAACAATGAACGGGTATAACATGGCGAAATGTTATCGGGCGTGGTATATGGAAACTAATTTGTATGTAATTCAGTTAATTGAACGGATTTCCTGTAACTGATAGCCTGCCGGTTAAACACACCCATCCCATATAGTTTTATCATATACAACATACGTTTACGTTCGATATATCGTAAGAGCGAGCTTACGATCATAAAATTATAAATTGACGACGAGTTGACCCTCGGGGGTCATTTAGGTCCGAATTGAATCTCTTCGGAACCCATTCACGCCTTCGAAATTCAATATCTACATTTTTCTTTTTTTAATAAATAAACGTAAAAATGATAAGATACGAACTTGTAGTAATGGGATCCGAAGATTAGAAACCCTCGGCCCTATTGACCCTCATGTAAAGAGTGTATACATATCAAAAATTAGATATGAAACGACAATGACTTCTTTTTCGCCAATTTAAACTCGAAAATAATAAATCAATGAATGTTTTTTTTCTATATATCAAGCAAATTCATTTAATAATGAAAATGTTATTGACATATAGAATCATACATATATTCGATTTTCACCCACCCTGTACAATCATACGTATTTTCGCTCACAATTCTCTCTCGGTCCGGATATTTTTACGAGGGAAGTTAGCGAAAACGACGAATAAAATCCATTCTGGACGTAAAAAAGGGAAATAATGTATGATATAATATTATATGATCTGCAGATCCCATTTCATATTACGTACGAGTATCATTACAACTTTTCCGGGGCAAGAGACGAAAATTAATCGAAGCGATTTTCGCATATAGAACTCGATTTCGTATGTAAAGTCGTCCTCGTGTAAACATTGTGTACAAAACGCGTTACTTCAGTGAAAATAGAATGAAAAATAAATAACATGACAAGCTTCTTGTTAATGTCTGTCCTCGGTGATAAATTAACTTTCTTCTATGGCAGTCGTAATAAAGCACAAGAAGGGAGAACGCGAGCTTACTTGAAAAAAAAGGAAGTGTGGTCAACTTTTATCTCTTAAAATTTGTATTATATATGAAGCTAAAATTATTTTACTTTTTTGTAAATGAATAAAATTAAATTTATTTCTACGTTTTGTTTCCTGTTCGTTTCGATACTGAGATCAAATAATAAACATGTCAACAAGAACAATCGACTTGTTTATCTCCGTGTTCATTGTTGGTTCTGTTTGACCTTTGGAGACCTCGGAGTTTCGAATTTTTCTCGTTTGCATTATTGAAATTGAGTTTTTTTCGAGTTTATTCCGTCATTTTCTAGTGTCATTAATAAAACTTAATTGAATTAGTGACACGTGAAATTGTCGTACGTCGGGAAAATTAAATTCGATAAATAACTTCATCAACAAATAGGAATTTGCATGACTAAACGCGCCATCAACATTAACGATATAATTGTGCGAAAATATTAACATATAACACGGTCTCGAAAATATTCAGAAATTGTATGAATTTTTCATGAGCGCGGAAAATCGTCAAGTTGCTTAAAAACATTTTATTAAATAATCACAGAGCGAAGATAGTAATGAAAATCAAACTCATCTCGGCAGCTGTTGAGATAAATTTTAATGAAAATTGATGAAAGTTGGAAATCATAAAAAATAATTGAATCCTGAAATCTAAAGCACGTAAGAAAACAACCTATTAAATTTATAGTCGATCGTAAAGTTTCAGACTTCGCCTATAAATCCGAGCGAACGTATTACTTTACCTGATCGAGAAATTCAGAAAATTTACCCGATAAATTTTTTCCAAAGTTGATTTTACAACGAATAATTAATACGAGACAGGCAAGAAACCCGACCCGGTTAAGAAGAGCGAACTTTTCGAATATAATTTCCGATATATCTCGGCACAAAGAAAGTCGACCGCGACAAAGAAGATTTTCGCTTATACTCGTACATAACACAATAGAAATCGCATTGTGTTTTTTTCCCATTTTCACATCGGAGCGATGCAACACTCTACAAGCCCACACTTTGCCGAATTATCATCGTCGTCATCATCGGCACGTTCATATCTTATTCAGATGATTTCGCCGAAAAGATCACACGGTTTAACCTTTGCAGAAAAATATCACGCACATTTCTCCCAACGAACGCCTGCATGAATACGAAATGTACGGGGAAAAGCGTTTCAATTTTTATTTTCACATATTCAATATCTTTCAGCCATTCGTTTCAATTTAATGGATATCCGACGGTTAGATGGTGGGGTTTTTTTTTTACATCACATTTTTTCCCGAAAGCCATAAATTCAGGAATCCGTGATCCGGAAGCAGTAACTCGCTTACTGTTCGTTAACTTTGATGCAGTTTTTTCGCTGCATTTTTTTAGACTACATATAATTATTATAACATAAGATTTATAATAAATTCATATTAAGATTATCTACTATAAAAAAATTGCAACATAACAGAACCACGATGTTCATAAATGTAATTTACTAAAGAATATCACGACATAAAAATTCATTGCACAACACTCACGTCATACTCGAAGATTAGACGATTACCTTCAAATATTTACATAAGTATTCATGAGTTTGAAAAAAAATCAATAGATAATAATTTAACAGACGTAATGAGAAGCGTTTAGCACTATTAACGGTACTGCACTCTTTTTACCGGATTCTGTCCGATTTAATCCGTTCCAAAGCAAATAGACCCGAAAAAACATACGTTGGATATATGAAAAAAATCTGAAAGAGGTATGTGTTCTAAAAGATTTGTATGCTCTCTAGCTAAAACACCCGCTAACAATAAATTTTGTCAGTGTCTACTGTGAATCCTCACTCTTTTAGCGGGTCATTGACGCGACAAGGGAATTAGCTCTACCAAAACGTGCTTTTATAGTATGTTTATCTATTTTTATTTATAATCTAAAAATATACTAATATAAAATTTTAAAGATGTGTTTTTTTTTCAGAACGATGAAAATATGTAACATATGCGTATTTCAGAGTTCGCTTTGAAATCACTAAAATAGATTTGAAAGTGAATATTTGAATACGCGTTCACTCGAATTATCTCTTTGACTAGCGAGAAAAAAAACTACAAAGTGCATACAATCGGCTATTCAAATTAGATGAAAGTGAAATTTAACGACATGCAAACAATTGTGCATATAATTTTACACGCTCGTCCATGTAAAAGCATAATTTTCGCTGACATAGTATTCCGAAAACAATACAGAAATTTGTCAAACTCGAAATACGCTTTGAATGCATAACATCGATCCGGTTGCAATTTCAGTGACATCTAGTAAAATGCAACATTTATCTAGGAGAGAAACATTACATGCATTTCAGACACCAGGTGCATGCAACTTGACAACTCCTGGATCGCTTTGCTCAGACGACAAAGCTCACAGTCTCGAGGGCCAACAACCCTTTGCGAATTTCTCACTTGACAGACGTTAACAAATTATTGCGAGCTATAACGATTAATCGCATTTAAATCCTAGCACAAGAGCCAGTCTCAAAATACAATAATGTGAAGAATTCTGCACACTCTTCTTCATTGCAGTTTTTCGTTAAATTTAAATGGATTGATAGTTTGTTATACATATGTAATTTGAAGAGTAATCTAATAAGGTTCTCGATATTGAATTCGGTACTATAATCATAGTCATACATTAAAAATGTCCACAATTCCTAACAGTACTGTAGGTTTTGTAGAGTGCTTTCGACGATAAAGCCCGACGAACGTTCATATTTACGATGTGAAAATTATCATTTTAAACCCTAGCCGAACAGATAATATTCTCACTTTTTCACATTTAACTCATAGATAGCGACATGAGTGAATGCAACCTTAGGGATGCACTTAAAGCGAAAAAAGGGGATGTTTTTAAACTGTCTTAGGGATAAAATGTCCCGTAATGCATATGACGTGTAGATTTTTAAGAGCTCAAAATTTAAAAAGCGGAAGTTTGTAAATTGCGACCCAGGAGTGTATTTCAAAAAATTAAAATATAAATAAATTTAAGCACATAGAAAAATAATTATAGAACAGTCGAAGCGTATAATGGTTAAAAACATCGACACTCATGAGCGATTCTGCCGCTCGTTAAACTTTATTGCTAATAGATTCCGCGAACGATTAAAATCATATTTCACCCATCAATATTCATAATTTTCTCATCTCAAAAAAACTAGCTTTTATTGCATAATATACGGCCTTCGCATGGGTAGTATGCAAATATATTTTATGTCCGAAAATTAATATGATTTGTTACGTCAGTGGGTCAAGTGAGTCTGCCTCGAGTTTCGAGCGTTCTTTGATCTTTTAATGCACATAGGTATAATAAATATTTTTTTTATTAAAAACGGACCGGACCTATCGTAATTGCGGATAGCTTTTCGAGCTTGAAAGGAAAGAAAACGGTAAAATTTCCTATTAAAAAATAAAACGTCAAAATCGCCTCCTCCTACCGACCGGTGGCTAAATTGAAAATTTTCTTTTTTAAGGTATGTTTATACGAAAAGCCGAAAAAATCTCCATCGAAGATCCTATACAAACTTGATTCTAGAAAGAAACACCTTTTCCGATCGACTGACTTCCGAAAAGAAAAATAATCAAAAAGCACGCGAATTTATTAAACGAAGTAATTAACCGCGAAATTCGCCGAAGTCGATGAGTTTACACAGCGGTGCGGTATTATTATGGAAATTCATAACAAATTACGAAGTATAATATGATATGTAAGCGATAGAGAATTAAATATTACATTACACGAACGGATCTTTATTCATTTTTTTTAAGTCTTGTATAGATCGCATCTTAATTTGTGATGCGTTCCTTGCGAGCCGAAACGAAACGCATCGTTATTTTTATTAGGACGGACGTACAATCTTGATTGTGTGGAATCGTTTCGTTTCTCGATTTAATTTCCTTCGATTCTATGTTTCCTCCGAAGCACGCTTCGGCACTAAACCTCGAACAAAAGGCGAGATTTTATATGGGAATAAACGCGATACTCTTAAAATACTAAAAACAGAGATACAAAACGGTTGAATTTATTTCAAAACGAAAATTATAAAATGAGTCAATTTTATTAATTAGAAATTATAAATATATCACGATTCGTAAAACTAAATATAAATCTATGATAAGTGTTGAAATTCATTCGATATTCGTAAAATAATACTGATTCAAAAATAATCTACAATTCGCAATAAATCTAGAACAAAATTCTGTTCATCATTAACAGTTTTATTCGCTTGATCTAGTTCTTCTTGAGAAAAATTTCACTAAAGAAATAATTATTCATTTTTATTATAACGTTACTTCGTTCGCAATTTCTTCAAATCACAAATTGAGTATTCTGATAGTACGCCAGAAATTCAAAGCCCAAACCCCTTCACATCCCTATTTCATACTAAAAAAAAAAACTAAGCTCATAAAAAAGAATAAAAATAATATATGAAAAAGACAAGGATTGTTTCGACAGCACGCACAACAGACAGGATGCAATATAAAAAAGGAGACACGTCGAAAATAAGGAAGCAGCATCAGCTGTGGAACGAGTCCTCGTCCAAGACAGACACATGAACTTAGGCATACTACATAAAATAAAAAAGATACTATATCTGACTACATACACAACTCGTTCCGCGAGTTTAGGCAGGAACTATAAAAGAAAAAATCCAGTGTCAACTATCGAGATAAATCGAAAAATTCGCGATTCGCATACTGAACGATCGCGATCCTTCACGTCGAGCAACATCCGAAAATCATTTATTTTTTTCTATATGAAAAAAATATTATATAGCTTTTTTCGTATTAAAAAAACTCAAAAGGAAAAGGCTGAAAAGTATTAAAAAAATAAATAACCGAAGATAATATCGTTTTATCCGAGCATGTGCACATATACGAGATCGTCGGCATGTGATACGTCGCATTTTTTCGTTATTATTTCATTTCGAAGTTCTTTATATGATATGACGAAAGGCCAAGGTGTACAAGTGAATTTGCATTGATTTCGGGAAAAGCGCACTCAAAGTTGAGCATGTAACTATATGTATTAGGAGGTCGAGTGATTTGATGATATATCTTGACACAAGTTCCAAGTTCATTTATATCCTTTTGTCACCAAATATAAGAGCGTACATAAAAGCGATTCAAGTACATAATTCGATTTCGGCGAAGATGTCACTTGTACCCCTTGGCCTTTCAGTCGTTATATGGAATTCGAAAAAATGTTCTTAATTAAAAGCGAACGGTTCGAGTTTAGCACGGAACTTACCATAGACACACGTACGAATGAGTTGAATTTATGGTTTGTCGATCAAAGTGGTTGCTCTTTCGTATGTAAAAAATAAATGACTGTTTTCAAACGTGATTTTCAGTTTTTTTTAGGTTATTTGTCGAAATTAAATAACGATGAACTGGTGTCTAATATGATTCGGATTGCATTTAACCGTTGTTTCAATTTATAGTATCAAACTGTAAACGTTGTTGATTACAGCGCATGGAATTTATAAAGAGTAAAACTGAAAATATGAATAATTTACGATAAATTTATGCAATAGAAAGTTATTATGGAAATAAAAACACACATGTAATAGCAGATTATCAAAAAAAAATACATTTTCCAACGACCGCTTATGTAATTGGCGATGATTCGTCGAAAAATCTCTGTTTGTAAACAAATATTTGCAATAGATCAAACTATATTTATATTTTATACGAGTAATCAACTAGTTGAAAATATCAACGCACGTCTGGTCAAAATGAAGTTATAAAATTTACACACATCTAAGCTTATTGTATGCAATTTTCATAACAGCAGTGCAGAGCAAATTGAGACCCGAGCATCATATGAACAGACAGACAAATTAGTGCAATTATTATATTAAAAATTCGTCATCAAACAATTGAGCAAATCTATTGACGTTCATCATATAAAGAATCATCAGGGATGAATTATAAAGGAAACCGTTAACTTTCTCGCTTCAGTGTCTGCATATAGCCCTCATTCGCATTTTTGCAAAAATCTACACAGGAACGATATTGCGAAGGTATCCCATTTTGCGACTTATGAAAAATGGATTTATCCATCTTCGGTCGAATCGAATCGGCAATCGACAATCGAAGGATAGTACCCAGCAGAAGGATAGGCATCGACAGGGTTAACGGGCTACGTTGAAGAAGAAGTAAGTATAAGAAGAATCGGTCCGCCACAAGACAAGGCTCGTTTGCCGTTATGGCCGCACTCGCTCCGGAGGACGTTCAACTCGAACGCCGACATCACAACACTGCATGGACATCGTCGAAGACGACGAACCAGCATCCGAGAGACCATTCGGTCTGAATCTAGATCCGAACTGGATCTGGAGCTGGAACTGGAGACGGTGAGGAAGGATGCCGCCGGTTAGGAGACCACTTCCGTTGTTGAAGAGTTGAAATAGGAATGTTTGGTGTATGAATATAAGGAATTGTGAGATTAAAAATGATAGAAACAACAGAGTTGGAATTCGACTGGATTTGAATACGATGTGAAGGATATCGCAAGGAATCTCCTTCAGCTATCGATTGTTGATGAATACAAATAAAAACGCACAGGAGGACTTCGACTTTCGCACACATTAAGCATAGAATATTCAGCATTGCTTCTGTTTTTGTTTGATAGATAGATAAATGATCTTACGAGTAAAAGATAATTTGTTTAAATTCACATGAATCACTCTCCAGAATCACAATGATGGAATTAGAATTGTATACCTACTCTCATTTACATTTTTTTATGAAACTACTTTTATAATTTATCTTTAAAACGATTTGTGTGGGAATGAATTTATTTACCTGAATAAAATTTGAATAACAACGAAAAGCAGATCCGGCAGAAAATTCAATTTAACAAGCAACAAGATTTTCGCAGACAAAAAAAAACTGCACCGATTTCGTACATTATTTAATTGCATTAATGCACAAGCACTCGAGGCGCTATCATTATTTTATGAAGTAAGCGATTTTAATTTTTTGTACAATGGAAATTACGCAATCTCGACACGAAGTGTAATGCAGCCTTTCTACTTATGTTAATCGTTTTTGACGCGAATTTGTTACTTTTCAAAAATCCCAACGGGGAGTCAATTACTATAAATACTAATGAGAACGTGTACTGTGAGAAAAAAAACGTAAGACAGTTAACGTAACCGAATTTGCATTTTATCTGATATGTTTTTTCTTTTGATGACTAATTATAATAAATGTTTTCTATGAAATCACCGTACAATCTGTCATCGTTATTTTCGAAGTTTATACGAAATTGTTTCAATTAAAAAAAAATCGATTTCCATACGCATTCGTTGCATTTCAGTATCGTTTAATTACCGCGACTGGAACTTTAATTAATACGAGAGATTTTCATTCGTGTCCCTTTTAAAGACTTCCTCGAATTTTGTCAGTTTTTAAAAACACGCTTTTTCAAAAGGCTATATAGAATCGTTCGGTATTTAAAGGATTGATGACGATTGACATTTTTTTATTCGCAACACTACTTTTTTTTCCAATTGGAAACTGTACGATCGAAACAGTTCGTGCGAACAACTGTAAATTAAAATGAAACTAACAATACAACTCGCAACTCATATACGCCACATCAAAAGCGCTTTTTCGAATCGTTTTTTTACACCATCCTATATATTCTATTATATATATAAACATATAAAAAAATCACACATATACTTTTCGTATTATAACGGTACGAATGTACCAATCTGCGCTGAAACACCTCCGTACTTAGTACTCTATGGTCTAATTGCACTTTAATGATTTTCGATTTCACCATAATGTAAAATTACAAACAATGGATACAATATGCAACAATTTTTGGCCCAGATAATTCGACTGTCGTAATTTCGCGAGAGGAAAGAGCGATTATTTTTCACTTTCTTTGAAATTTACTCGTACGAGAAAGTATTGTTTGAGCACGAAGTCGTGCGTTGTTTTGTCCGATATTGAAAAATGATCGACGACGAAGAAAACGTCTAAAATGAAATAAAATTTCGGGTAGAGATGAAAAGAAGAGGTAAAGAAATTGTACATAATTGAAGTTCGGCGATTTCGCGACCGATTTACGGAAAAAACGGCGAAAACAATGAGACGAAATTTTAAGAAGAAAATCCCGCTTCAGAGAACAATTTAAAAGGGTACGATTACCGAAAATCTTTTATTAAGGAATCGGAATGCGGATTATTAATTTTCGATGTAATAAAATTTTTTTTCGAACGAAGAGTGAAAATGGATAAAAAAAGAATTTCTTTGTGAAAATTAATGCTAGAATTTCGATCGAAGTATCTAGGTTTTTTCATTCTAACGAATAATTTAAATTTATTACCGATCACGTGACAATATATTTTTTCTTTGATTTAATTTAATTAATAGAGACGTATTATTTTAATACATAGAAATACGCAAATTCTATTATCATATATATATTTTTTTAGTAATATCTAATTCCGAAAATGAATTATATTAATGAATTAATTTTTCTCTCATTTTCATATGTAGTGAAAAAAATCTTGGAGGTTATAACATTTATATAATGTTCGAGCATAAATAATCAAAATACACATAATACGAGATTAAATTATCATAAACAGTCACACCTAAAACGACATACAAAATTTGAAAAACGCACCTGCATCAATTCGATAGATACGAGAATTCACCACAGCCTCAAATGACAATTTATCACAAACCGATTAAATCTGATGTTTTCCGAGTCTTCAAAGAATCTATTTTCTTCAATTTTTATGAAAATTTCACTAAATTTGAGGAGAATCACAAATTTCCAGAACGAGTGAAAAAAAGTGACTAAAACAATCGAACGTGCAAATGAATGAATTTTCAAAATAAATTTAAACCGTTAAAATTTATTAAGTAACGTCTACACTACATTAAAATTTCAAGTTATTATTTCAAATTAAAGAGATGGAGGGACACTTGTTTAACTCTCATCTTCATTCAGAAATCTATATTTCAAAGAAAATAGTATTAACAAACTCGATATTTAATTGGTATAGAAACCATTTGAAATGTTCAATAGATTTTGTGATTAGATCACAAAAAAGAGAACGAGAGAGACTTGATTACTCGTTCTTTAGATGATTTTATTAAGGTTCAATATATTGCAATATCATATTGACAATATTATCGATCATATTGAGGACACTTTAGACCTTAAATCATTATCTGCTTACATCATAAAGTACACACTAGAAGACAGTTAACAATCAAGTAGTATATGGTCAACTAGATCTGACTTGAAAGTCAAGTAGTAAGTAGTTGGGTTAAGTAAAACTTTCATATTAATCTAGTAGACCATCTACTTACTACTTGACTCTATAGTCCTTGTACAAACTGATGACAGTAGACAACCAACTAGAACAATCTAAACACCCTTTTTGATGTCAAGTTAATGATCATTGGTCCAGTTGACTATCTACTATCCACTCGAATGTCTACCTTCCACAGAATGAACTAGACTCAAGTGTGAACCAGTCTTCAGTGTGAACCAGACTTCAGTACGAACCGACCTATAGACAATAGACAAAGGATCCTCGCAGTGATCCAGCGCCGAAATATAAAGCTCGACTTCCACTCGAGGATAAATTGGGTCCGATAGGGTCACCGGTATCGTCCCTGACCTCACGATTCCCATTCACATTTCCACGGGGCAACGGGTCCATAAATCTCGTCAGCATCCGAAGCACACGTCCCATAATACGAAGCAACGAATTAAGATGGGCGTGTGTGTTCTTCGAGAGCATGATGCGGGCGAAGCGCAGATTGACCATTATTGTGAAAAATCGTTTATTCGACGGTTCGATTGTGTGTGAACTCTGACCGAGGTCTGGGTCTAGATAAATCGGAGAATGGTTTAGATTTGAGGATCGGTTTTAGTCGATTTTGATTTTGTTCTTTGGTGCGGATCGATCGGTCGTTAGGAAGCTTTAAGGCCGGTCTTTTTATCTCTGGTTTGAGAATAAAACGATTTTAAACTCCTTCAACTATGAGCTGTCATAACAACCTCTGAAAGAGACAGATATTCTATAGTTCGTACAACAATACATAAATTCATCTCTTTCTCCCAGATTTTGACAGCACATAGTTTGAGGGATCGCAAGTAGTTTAAATTCGTTTTATTCTTAAACCAGATGTGAAAATATCGGCCTTAAAAGGCTTTTTTTGGCAATATATGGAACACATTTAGAAGAAATCATATTTAAAATCCTTTCTTAGAAACGATGCTGTGTCTGAAAAGGAGATCGTCACATTTTAAAATTTAATTTCCAAAACATTTAGTTTCTAAATAAGTATTCTATAATATGATAATTTAATTCTATGCTATCTGTTCATTTTAATCAGTCAAAGAATAAAATATCAAACGGTTGAGTTTTCTGAATTTGGTATTGTCTAATAAAATGAGATCAAATATCTGCATAATCTCTCTATATTCGATCGACCAAGTATTCAGATTCAACAATATGAATAATCCAGTCCGAATCATTTCCTCTAAAAATTTAACAATAACACAAAGCAAATCCGTTTATAATCTTTCACAAAACATTCAATATAAAAAATAATTTTCAAAAGAATTTTCTCGATATAAAGGCTCCAGATGAATATTTTCAAACGGAATTCAATCGACTCTGAATCAGAATCGAAGCTCGAAAAAAATATATATCAACCGAAGCACAATCCAAGAGACATAATAGAAAATAGAAGCTACCAACGGTTCAGCAAAGCCATCGACAATCAATTACGATCGCTTTACAAGTGAGCATTTATAATGCACCGTAGGCGATCACGACCGAGTCGAGTCACGCGAACTTCCAGATGGAAAAATCGCATAGACGACAAAGGAAAACGGTCTAATTTTCACACAATTCATAACTAGATATATCTGAAATTATTCTTGTATCGTTACATGTAAGTAACTTTCAAATTTCTCAAACAATCATTCGCTTTAAAGCGAAGAAGCAGCTGAAAGGGCTAGAAATTTCGAAGAGTATTAACGCAAGAAAGATCGAATAATACTCGAACCCAGCATCACGAAGACACTGAAGCCCAATACGGCATGCACAAACGTTTTCAAGCTATCGGATGGCTATGGCTTATATGGAATAAAAATTGGGTTCGAATTCGAAACGAGCCGTTTTCTAATTTCGCGCCGTTTCCATGGGAGTGCTAATTCGCAGCTCGCAACCATGAAACCATGGTTACCTTTCTGGGGATTTTCTCCAATTAGGGATGATAACGATGTCAACTTTTGTCGTTACGTGATGTGTAAATGGATCTAGCTCGACGATAAATTGACGTGGAAATTCGGTCCATACAATTGAGGAAATTGTATATACTTGATAGAAATTAAATGTAAAAAAAAAACGATACTTGTATACTATTCAGAAGAAGATTATGAAACGCATTAGAACACTAGAACGAGAGTGAAAAGTGAATTAAAGTCCAAAAACAAAAAGGGAATCAAGTCTCCCTATATTCTACTACATAAGTGCATACAAAAAACAGATTAAAATAATTTTATTCTAGACTTTTTTTGACAGACTAGTCAAACATTTTTTTATATTGATTTCATAGAATTGTTACAAGTTGAAAAAATCATACAAAAAACGTAGACGCTCAAAAAAACAAAGCATGCTTCGTTTTTTTTTCAATTTCCGACTAAATAATACTTTTATGATTTGATATATTGGTCCATCGATATTGAATGCATTCAATCCGATGCATTTTTATGCAATCCCGTTTTAGTGTCGTTTGAAATTTAATATGCATAGCTGGATCATATTATCGACCATGCGGAATACTAAAAGATATACCAAGAATCCGACTTATACAAGTGCGAGCTCACATTCAAGTGCTTACATTCCGACATACACGAATTTTCAATATTTACATATTCTATTTATACCGAGATGCGTGCTTGCAATTATTTGTTCAATAAATTAAATCGAGACGTTAAAAACTTTAATACTTCGAAACAATCCGTTCAAATTACGGCTTAACTGCTCCAAGTCGAATAAAAAAATCGTCGCTCCCTCAGAACTTTTTTATATTCATTAATAAAACGTACGTCCAAGAAATACACGACAGTATAAAATCTAATTAAAACTTGACACAGCATCATAAACTCTGCTTTACAACCGAGCAGATTTTTTTCTTAAAACTGCAACACGACTAATGTCCAATAAAAACGTAATCGCAGATAACTCAGCGAGCATAAAATACGAAAACACAACCACATTATCACAACACTAAACGACAAACACCTCACAAGAGCGAAAAGGTAACAAAAAACATTAAATAAAGGCATGCACCTGTCGAACGCTTTAACTGTAAACGCTCTCGAAATAAAAAGACAACTATTGATAAAACTGATATAAGAGAAGCAACTTATACATAAAACATAGCACAATCGTACAACATAAATCCTTCGGTATCCTTTTCTTTACCTTTGTGCGGTGTGCAGCCTTCTTTCGACGATATGTAGAGTGAAGCAACAGTTTCAAAAGAAGTACAACGCGCGTCGAAACTTTTTTCGAGTTTTCTGACTCGAATCGACTCCTCGGGTCGAAGAGACGAATCTCGGGAGTCGAAAAGATGCGGTGGATGAGAGTTTGGGTTTATTCGAGAGATCCAACAAGTGTCAAACGAGTGGGCGATTCGAAAAAGACGCGAAAAGTACGCACGACTTTACTCGGCCGAAGCCTGGAAAAGACTGAACTCAGAAGTCGGCTCGGTGAAGCACCTGCGTGGAACTAACCTGTCGTATGGTGAAATTATTTTTTATAGCGACACCTGTTATGTTATTTAAAAAACTTTATGGTTTGAGTATTTGATGAATGATTCAAATGTGGTTTGAAAATAAAATACAAATTTAATAATAGTTTATAATATTTTACAATAGATGTCAGTGTTTAATTATTTTTTTCATGAAACAAATGAATTTAATTTTCAGATTTTAATTTTGAAATCAATTAAACATTTTGCATAAAATTTATTAAAACAAATGTATGAGAATTTAAATATTGCGTTATTATTGTATTATTTAAAACACAATACATTATAGTTTAACGACGCAAAACGAACGTTAATTTGATTTTTTTTTGCCTCAAATTTAATTTAGATCTTCCACTGTCTATTTTTCATGTCGTCGTTTAACCCAAATCGACTCTAAGCTAAATAATAAATCATTTTTTATTGCCTCACCAAATTAACATACAATGTAGTATTTATTATTTCGCGGACGACAGCTCACATATAAATTAAATATGACACCTAACACAAAAAACGTTTCAAACTCAAAAATGATTCAGACAGTTTTTTGCGAGCTTTTTTTGTTTAGAAAATCTACTTTAAAATACAATCGATTTAATGACAGTTAGGGAGAAAATGCGATCTTCTCCCAATTAAGAAGCTGAAGGATCACTTTCGCATCAATCGAACGGTTAATTTAACAACTCGTTTTAAACTTGACCGTGTGTTCTACTTTTACTTTTCGAAAAAATTCGATCGAGACCGTTCAGTTGACATTATATTAAGCTGCATCGAAAACATCGCATCTAAACATGTTTTAAAATAAAAGAATAACATCAAATTGATTCCAATAAAAAATGCATTATAAATATAGAAACCCACTCGAAATCGCTATCAGGAAGTATTTTAGAAAATGAACGTGAAGCTTTTTAAGTTCATATTCAAGATCATGAAGTGGGCAGCTATTATGCTTAAGATTTTTTCCATCTCGAGCCATTATATCATTTCTTGATGTTAATTGATCGACCAGACATACAATCGAACGGTTCTATATAAAAGACTGTGTGATTAGCGTAATTGCCATAGTGAAGATGCAAATTGTGCTAATACATATTCAAAATACATATTAGCTTCCTACTTAAACTATGGTTGTTTTTTTTTTACATGGGTCATTTGTGAAATTAGTTAACTAATGGCTGGTTTGTAATGTTTGTGTATTTGTGACGATTTGCTTATCTGTAATTTGTTCAGGATGTTAGTAATTATATTTGCGTTCTATTATGATTATCGATGAAATATTTAAGATTTTTTTTTTTAATTCAACGAAAGAAAGGAAATATTTATTTGATCTAATTTCCGTATTTTTATCATAATGTGATTCAAATAAAACAAGTTATAAACAGGACATTAGATAAGTCGATAAGAATAGATTCACATTTTCCTTTCAAACCACCACAATATAATTGCACGAGTATTCAAGTCGTAGCTTCATAATTCAGTTATCTTTTCAATTTTATACAAGAAATGGACATTAATGCAAGCAATTATAAAAAAACTAAGACTTTATAGTTAACATCATCCGTCATTGACCGTTGCAAAATTTACATACCTTTGATTGCGAGCATCAACATAACAGTATTTTGATATTCATACGAATGCAGTGTACTTCCAATTATGTGGATTAACGGAAGTTATACAATGAACTGAAAAAAGTATAAGATTTTTTTTTCATAAAAATTGAATCATTACATTTTTTTTTCGAAATATCACAATGAAAAGAAGAAGAGTTATAATTGAAAATGGTGATAAATAAAGGAAATGGAATTATGGTTAAGTTTACGGTTTATTTCGTCGTCGATATGTTTATTTAACGGATATCCGATGTTTAACTTAGGAGTCATAACTTCTGGTGTGTGTTCTGCTTATACCGGAAAATTATAGTTACGCATAACAAGTTGTTTAATATTGTTTAACCTTTGCAATAATATAAATTAATCTAATTTTACACATTACATCAAACAACGTACATATGTATCTCAAGTTATTTCCAAACTGAAAAAATCGAAATCTAGGAGTAATATTACTGAGTAAAATAACTATTGAGTTACATTCATTTTTTTTAAGTACGAACTATCAAAATCCGTCTCAGTTCTGCAGATTTTCGACAATTCTAGTTGAAAGATTGACATTAATTCTTTGGTTAGTTAACTAGAGCAGTAAAAAAACTGGACCTAAATGCACATCGAATTATATTTTTATAGAATAATTGCATTCAGATACATATTAGGGAGTCATTTGAAAATAAAATATGTACCTACCATAAATTGGGATGATTCGGGACAAATATCAAATTTTACATTGAATTTGAATTGTTTTTACTCCAATTTTCAAGCTCTCTGAAAGTTCAATTAAAAATACGATTTACAATTAACTCAAAATGACTCGAGTCCTTAAAGATAGTTAATAATTAAAAAAATAAAACTTAAATCACTTACCTCAGAAAATGACACCCCAGCACACTTGGCACCCCAAATTCGTCACCGAGGAAGTCCTCAACCCCATCCTTAAATCAAAAAACGCCAAACAAGCACTAAAATGCACCGGGTAGTGGTTACTGAAAAAGTGCACGCCACTCGTCACATGTGAAAAACCACGAAGCATCGTTTGTATGTCAGTCAGTTGGCGGTTGTCGAACGCGAAGCACGCGCCGTTCATTTTACGAATCGATCTGTAATTAAAATACATTTTCTTTATAAATCATCGGTGGATAAGTGTAATAATATTGTATAAAGTGAATTTTCAATTTGTGATATTGTCGAAATTTAAAAATTTTGTATTGATTTTCTTGGATTTGTTTTGTGTTTTTGTTGAGTTGATCGATGCTTCTATTATAAATTCTGATGTGATTCAATGCTGAGACGTATTTATATCATTTTATATTTATATAATCGTATGTATTTATGGAATTAATTGTTGAAATTAAATTATAAATGGTGCATTTTTTCTTAAGATCATTTCAAATATTGGTTTGACGTGCTTTAAGAAATATACTTGCTCATATGAATGAATGAAAATTTTCTATAAAAATTAATGAATTTTTTAAAAAATGTCCACAATTGTTCCTATTAGTGTATTTAAAGTCACATTATTACGACACTGCATAAAACTTCAAAAGCAACATTTTTGTCGAAATTGAGTTTAGTACAAAAAAATTGCTTCCATATAAGAATATGGACGTTTGATTTTCTGAAAATTCGACAAGAATTTTCATCCTGGAACTTAAATCTGACGTTTTCCTTCAACATTGCATTGTTGATTAATAATTTAACTAACTGAAAATAAATATTTATATTTATAATATCTTCATTCATATCTCGTTTAATAATGAAAAAAAGGCTATAAGACACCATAAGGCGTATCCAACCTTGAAGATAGCACATAATTGTTAAAGGTTAAACTTGTCCGCTTGCGTAACACATTTATTATAATAACACGAACAAACGTAATCGGTTAAGATCTACGTTTAAATTTCCCAAACGTTATTTATTCGAGTTTCTTACTCTTTTTTATTTTACCGACTAATGTCACGGTCGAGACGTACCTATGAAAATATCTCTCAACAAAAGGGAGAATGTTGTTTTGTTCGGAATGAAATTGCATTTTTTTTGCTTCAAATCGGAATCAAAAACAGCCTTGACTTGAGATTATTCGCATTAGTGCTATTTCGTGTAGTGCATAAGTGAATATCGTGACTTTTGGCTAAGATCCGTCTGAAAGATTCGATAGATTTAAGATCGTATCTTGCGGAAAATAAACTGGCTTTTGACGTTCGAACGATCGGGATATATGAGATCTAATTACATCTAATTTGTGTTTGAAAAAAAATGAGTGTGTCGTATTTGTAAAAAAAATTAAGTCGATTGTGAAAAAATGACCTCTTGATGTTTAAAATTGGCCATTGAATGTCTCAAAATGATTTGTTGTTTGTTCAACTTTAATTCGATTCGTATTATGTTTCTTCGACATGTTTATGATGAAACTAAAATATTTCGTTTAAAAACCAATATATACGTCAGTATTATAATTTTTTTAATTCAATTTCCTTCGTTATCTATTTGAGGCATTGCACGTTTCGAACATTGCGCATTGTCTACGCGTTTTCTTCACATTATCTACGTATTTCGAAACATTTCGATTCTTCCTGTGTACGTTCATAAATATGCATTTAACTTATCGATAATGTATTTATTTTTAAAAAAATCTTGCAAAAATCGAAACGCGAAGGACGAAATCCACATTTTTACTAGCTTGAAACAAAACCTATTCGATTTGAAAAAAAAAACTCATATCGTGGGAGGGATTTTCTTATAAGTGCTAAGGCACACAAAGTCGATAGATAGGACCGTTTAAGAAGTTTGCTTTTGAAATCGGTGAACTCGAGTGCGTGGGCATTTATTATACATATCCCAACACTCAGAAACAACAGACGTTTCTAGCTAAGACGTTGCGAAATATTGCATTATCGAAAATTCAACATTCGAAGAAGACGATCGATTGTCAGACGAATTGGATTGAGTAATCTTTGGATAATGTAATTGTCTGAATTGTAGAACTTAAATTGATTATTGAAGAAAATACACCTGTAGCAATGCAAAGGTTGATACTAAAAAAATATATGAGACTTATAATTAAAACTAACTTTTGTGACTCAGTGTTGTACTAGACTTTAAATCGATTATGAACTGTTGTATTAAATAGTATTACTGTAGTAAATTCCGTTGCGTCTGTATGATATGCATAATATTTCCTATGACTGGGATACGAAAAGCGACTAAAAACTGTCAAACGATAGAAATACGTTGTTTGTAAAATGATAAAAGTAAATTGTAAAAGTAATTATGTAAAACCTTTCTAGATGTGCTTATAATATCTGAAAAATTTCATTGTCAAATGATCAGCTGCTAGGAAATCTATCTCACATATTAATTTTCAATTATATAAATTTTTATGTTGTAATTAATTTTCGATCTAATTATACGCGTCAATAATCATATTCTTCAATATTCATTTCAATTTCGTATCAATAATGAATAGAGCAATTCACATAAAGCTATTTCCATTCGTGATTCCTTTCATTCTTGGCTTTTACCATCTAGCTTCTCTCACATATGCGAAAATCGTCGACGAAGTGCAAATTGATCATATGATCATATCGCTCATGAAAAGAGTCAACTTTTGACTTTTCCACAGTCATATATCGTCTTTTTTCTCTCGCTTATTTCAAGCAAGTCTTGAAAATGTATGACAGGTCTCCGAAGTTATCGATGCGAATCGATTACGAAACGTTTCGTTAATATTGCCGGTTCGTAACAACGGATATCCAGCAGTCGGATGTCTTCATAGAGTTGCCGTCAAGCATCGGCAAACTCGAGGAGCGACAGGAAGGTGATGGTATTTCGAATTTCGATTCGGTAGACTTGAATATATTTTTTTGTATTCCTCGGATTGTTTGTGTATTGAAATCGGCTTCGTTTGTTTGGTTAAATATTATTTTTATAATTCACAGTTCGTTCGATTCAAATTTACTTTTGGATTGAATGCTAAATAGTTCTTTGATCGACTGATTTTGTTGTATCATTTTTTTTTAATCAAAGTATTATGATTAGCGATTGTTCTGTCAGATTTAAAAAAAAAATATGAAAGTAATAATAAGCATTGCTTCTAATTTTTTTCAATCACAAATTATTGATAATTTTGATCATAATTGCATGAACGTGATCTCGCTGATTTAAAACTGTTATTTTTTTTTATTTCACGCTTTCTTTAAACCTAATTGATTAATCGTACATTGAAAATAACATACAGAATCAATCATTCATATATAAATTGCATAGTTTCAGTCAATTTTACCTACGTATAAAAAAGATAAACTGAGATTATGACATTCTCGAGGTGAAACCCTGACACCTCACTTAGCATAATTATTCCTAAAAAATATTCAAGATGAATTCGATAGATTTCTTTTTGAAATATTCGTCAACGTCTGATCTGAAAGATAATGTAACATCGTTAACGGTAACGACGATGGAACATCACCGCACCATTTAAGAATATGGTATTATGAAAATATCTTGAAAAAAAGCATGAGAATTAATAACATCACGTGCGAATCAACGGACCGCGATTTTAATTATTCTTAGAACAAAAAACGGATATAAAATCAAGAATCAGAAGTAAAATATGAAAAATCTCTGCTCGGCTAATCGTGACGATTTTCAGCATAAATTATGAAAGGTCCGTTTCCCTTCGGAGGACGAGAAAGTTTACATAATTTCAACTTGATTCTTGTAATCTAACTGTTAATATTACGATTTTCATTTTCGTTTATATGTACGATTTTAATTGAAAATTTTCCACGATTATTCTAGCAAAAGTTCATTACAACAAAACTGTTAAGTCGAAGCGGGAAAACGTCAAGTTAAAGTTGACTGCGAACAATGGAAGCTTACCGTAATCGGAGGTTCAAAGAAAAATGTTAAATAGTCATTCTGAAAAGACCAACGGGTACAAGTGATATTTCTGCTGAAATTGAGTTGTGTACAGGAATCGCTTCTATGTATTCTCATACATTTGATGGCAAACGGATATAAACGAACTCAAGATATATCATCAAATCGTTCAACCTCTTCCTAATACATATAGGTACATGCTCAACATCGAGCGTGATTTTCTCGAAATCACCCTAATGTCACTTGTACCCCTTGGCCTTTTCAGTCGTCAAATAGTCGTTCTGAAACAGGCGTTGCGCTAATATTTGTTCATTATTCATACGACGAAGGAAAATGCATTCGTGATGAACAAACAAATCGCACTCTATGTTGCCTTTCGACGATTGTTTATTTATGTATGCGCTGGTGAAGTCGAGCTTAATAAAAAAAAAACCGGCTCATTTGTTAAGCAAATTCGTAGCAGCGTAACGATTGTTAAATTTCGAATGAGGTGCGAGTTTGATTTTATCCATCGATGATTTCGTAATAATTTCAATTTGTATTCTTATCGTGTATATTTTTTTCATACACATGATCAATTTTTTTATAATAAATTACAAAAGATGCTGTGCCAAATTTTTTATTTCAGAACAATTTTCTCCAACTCAACCGATATTGAAAAATTTAAACATTCCAATACTGGTACCGGTTTAAAAACGATTTTAAAGACGATACCATCACTTTTCGAAAAAGCATACTACTTTCTCTAAAGGACCGAAACGAATCTTAAACAACTTTGAAAACGCATGAAAATCCGATTTCGCGTGTCATAAATGAAAATGCAATATCGTACAATTTACATGACATTAATACGCTCATTGTTTCAATTGAACATAATCGCGGTATAAGTATGTCTCTGCTTTTTTATCACAAAGGGAAAATCCAAGGATTTCGCTAACGTGTAATAATAATACGGCTTTGTTTCAAAGTAGACTTATTGTTTCAGGAAACGAAACGTCTTTGTAAGAATAGGACTAGTTCGCTAAACCGGTGCAAGTTTAACAGTGAAGTGAATCGTTAAAATATGACATATGAAAAGTGAAAAGTGGGAAGTGCCAGTGCTGGATTCGAAGATAATGGGGGCCGCTGCTGGACCTCGTCTGTTGAGGATGGCACCCCTAAGACATAGCTTTGCTGCTCCTTCGCCAACAAAAGTGCCACAGACTCATGAATCTTGGGGCTATACGAGCGATGCTGATTGCCGTGCCAAAAAAGGTAATTTTCTTTTAATTATGTCCGATCTTTCAATCTATGAGATGTCAAAACAGCCGCTGAAAGAGATAGTCATATTGCAGTTCGTACAACAATACATGTATCAATCTCTTTCCTTCAGATTTTGACAGTTGGTAGTTGGAAAACCTCGCGTAGTTTAAAGTCGTTTTATTCTCAAACCAGAGGTGAAAAGACCGGCTCTTAAATGTATTTGTTTTCTCACATTTTGAAAATAATTAGTTTATCTTGAATACTGAAAAATGTATTTGAACATATTTTCATTCTTATCGTTAGTCAACAACTTGAAACAATCGAAGATTATTAAAGAATTTATGATTTCGTCTTACTGTTCACTAATCGCTTAAAAATTTCCATTATCTTATTTTTGATCTAAATATAAATCGTCGATTAATTTGTTAACAATTTGTTGATCATTTTAAATGACATGACCGAACATAAATACTCGAAAGTCCATTGAACTTCTGTATTGAACAGGAAAAATCTTATAACATACCTTAAAACAAATGAAATCAATTAAAACTGTTCGAAATGAACTTCGGGCCTCGCAATGGAATCGAAATCGATTCGTTTAACAAATTTCGAAATTACAAAGCTCATAAAAATATATTTTTCTCGAAATGCATTACACGGATCATTGCACTGTGGGTAACCGATCAATTAATCGATCATTATTTATCACTTTATCGCTCGAGAAGACCGTTAGCGTGACGTATCAATTAAAAACGCCAAGTTAAACGATTATTAGACGGAGATTATCCGATAATAATTTACACGAAGTGCCGATGTGCATATGACAGTTCGTGTTAGTTCGAATTTTCGTATAGGTAAGCAACCGTTAAGACAATATTTCCAAGAGATGCTGATTACCCGATAGGAATGTGGGAATAGGGCCTTGTAATTAATTGCATGTTAACGGTGCATTAAAAAAATCGATATAAAATTGTAAATGAGCCATAATCGTGCTAAGATGATTGAATTTTACAGATAAAATTGGAATTTAAACCGTTGATAGTTTTGAAAATTCATATGTTTATAAATTTTTATATTTTCGATTAAGAATCAACAAAATATTTTTAAGACATTGCACATTTAGGTTACGGGAATATGTGTATTATTATTATCTTAATTGATCCATAAAACTCTTCAACGTTGTCCCAGATCAAATGTTTATTTTTCTTTCATGACAAAAATCGTCTGTTGTTTCAAAATCTTTGTTGACACTTTAAAAATTCTCACAGTAACTTGTTACGAAAAAAATCATCATATGTTTATAACATGACAGTTTGTTTTGACCCTTTTACAACACACGAGTTTTAAATATCACCATATTAGAGTACTCCTTTTTTTACAATCACACATTTTTAAAAATCTGTTTTTCATCAACATGAAATTTAGTACTCCACGATAAACAGAAATCAATATCTGCACGAAAATACATACAAATGCGAAAAACAACAGTGCACTTTTTAAGAAGCATTCGCATGCTGCACATGCAACAAAGATTGCCTTTGCAACTGCATAGCGTTTCCTTTGCAATTCACATTTCCATTAACTGTCTCACTCAAACATTCACATCTAGCCCTTTCTAGCTAGAATGGTAGAGACAACGACAGTGTGAGTCACAATAGCAATATGTAAATGAGACTCAAACATGACTCATCACCTGCTTCATGCATGAATTATTCAAAATTATTTTTTCATTACAGAAGAAGGCATGTGGAGCCACAACATATCGCAAGGCTGGCGAAGACTTCGCAGACGATGTTCCAGACTTCGAGCAGGATCGTCGGTGCGCGAAGGTTCACCCCTCGACTCGACAGACCGTGACTCCCCCATACCAGCTGAGTCAAGATCGAAATATTCACTTCTGTCCGACAACGTGGACGAGGCTGAAAACGAGGAACGACCCCAGGAATGCGCTGGCAAACTGTCGTTGAGGAACCGGGTCAAGATCCTCAAGTCGTCCTCAGTGCGAGCTGGTGGCTCGAGTGTGCAGGAGCTCCAGAGGTCGCTCAGGGGTGGTTTGGGAAGACTACAAGCTGGTTTGAGAAGAAGGAGGGCTCTGTCAGTCCAGGACGTTTTTTGTTCGCATGCTACTTTCTACGTTCCTAGTCCGATGGGTCCATCTTCGTTGCCGCCTAGAAGATCTCCTCCTAGAGCTGAAGAAGCTAATATAGATTATAGAAGGTCAGTTTGGGATGTTGGGAGAAGGACGCCTACTAGACATGAAGACGTTTCACCTCCGCCTAGAGCTCCAAGATTACCAGATAGAGCAACCTCTGCTAGAAGAGGCAGTTCACCTGATGTGTATCACCACAGAGAGAACAGAGTGCCTAACGTGCGCCCAAAAATAGCTAGAAGTCCTTCCCAAAAGATATACACGGAAGACAAATACGAATATCCCACGCACAGAGCTAACGGTTTGCACAGAGGCAACTCGACAGCTTCTAGGACTTCTACGTGCATCGACGACTATCCGGTGAAGCCTCAGCGTCCTTTCAGCGAATACAACAACAACGACAACAATAAGACTAGTCATTACATATCGAGGTACATGAACGGTAACGAGAACAGAAACAGTTTTTGGGCTCCCACGGTGCCCGAGTACCAACCGGTGTACAGAGATCGTTCCATCAACGGAAGCGGCCCAAGAGGCCTTCCACCGAGACCAGGATCGAGACCTCCGGCTCCGGTTCCTGCCACAGTTCAAAGTCAAGCCCAGAACCATCAGCATCAGCATCAGCCTCGACGACAGCAGCCAGAACAAAGGCCGGAAGAACGTGACAGCTCGCTCCTGACTCAGGTACGTACTCATCATACCATTGAGACACTCCTACCGAAATCAAATATGCTGGCATCGCGATTAGATTACCTCATAGAATAATTGATGATATCAATGATGAATTTACACTTGAACCGAATTTTGATCCAAATATTGAGTCTCCATATCAATTTTATCAATTAAGAAAAACGACGTGTGACTCTCGCCAAGATAGGACTCAAACTCACGCATCACAAGTATGCTGAATCGACACGTCATGCACAAACGCTTTATACTGTTGCTGGATAAATAATTGATAAATTCAATATTATTACATTAAAATAGTTTAATTGACTCAAAAATTATATTGGATTGAACTATGCTAGATCGACTCAAGTGTAAATGTGCCATAGAAAACGGTGATTGTTCGGGCGTTTCAATTTTTCTATTGTAATCTGTTTGATTCGAGTTGCGGTTAATTTGATTCATTGTACGCAATAATGTCGCCGGTGACGTTTTGTCATTGTTATGTATTGTTTGTTTGTTCTTTTAGGTGTCGTTTACCAAATGCGCCGGAGGAAAAGGTCTTGGGTTCAGTATAGTGGGCGGTCGAGATTCACCCAAAGGGAACATGGGAATTTTTGTCAAGACGATCTTCGAAAATGGTCAGGCGGCTGAATCAGGACAATTAAAAGAAGGTGAGTCTATATATTTTTTTTATATTTTATCGAAAAATACATATTGATACTAGATAAGATAATTTAGAACCGAGCGTTAAACTCTCATCGATAATTTTGTTGATTGAGCATCGACGGATATTCTTTCGATAAAACAAATATTTAATTGCACACATGAGTCGATTCGAGACGAAACTAAACAAATATTATATAAAAAATGAATTTTTGCGAAATACTATTAATCAAGGATTAGTAACATTCTGCGGTTTTAATCATTTGCGGTTAACGTAATAGTTAATTCATCATTGACGTTGACACATCGTATAGGCGCCAAAGATTCATCGATCAATATGAAATGTCTGACCACTTTTTTCTACGATTATTTGATCGATCATAGATTCGTTTCCGTGTTGAATTTCATGAATTTTTCAATCGAGTATCGATTTCAATTTATATTGTACAAGTTTTGAAATTCAAATCCACTCATCTATTTATCTAGATATAAATTCATAAGCTAACGAGGCCTACAAAATTTATGGTTGAATCGATTTTTCATCAATACGTAAAAGGAAAATCGATTTGTTGTAGAAAATCGTAATCAAAATATTATTCGATGTAAAAATAGCTTCTATCATAACATTGCATGAGACTTGAGTTTTAGTTGATAATGCGCTGTTAAAACAAAAACAAAATGTTTGCCGAAAATTGTTCAATATTTTAGGTCGTGCACAATAGTTTGTTAAATTTAGCTCATGAAAGTAATAAATTGAATGTCAAATACTCTCATCACTATCAAATATGTGAAATATACCAATACGAAAACCTTCCTAGATTTGCACACGATGATTCTGGAAAGTTTAATCGTGATAGGATAAACGTTCAAGACGTGCAAAAGGCACAAAATTAAATGTTCGTCTATTCGTATAGACGTCTCAATTCTCAAATACAATGAAGTTTATATCGATTTCTTAATACTATGCACGTAGAATAAAGACCTTCGATACATTATAAGTACACGAGTGAAAGGTTAAAGCGTTCATTTGTCGCAAACGTGTGACAATCTGAATCTCAACAAAACACTGACCCGAATGCTCGATTTCCAAACGGTTCCACATAATGACGATGAAAATCATCTCGGTTTTCTTTCCATTATCCGAAGACCGATTTGCACAATCGATGCGGTAATTTTTCCGTTTCGAATAACCTAAACTTCGCCACAATGGATCTCCGAAGGTAAGTATTCCTTTTCGGAGAGTTTCGAAATCGAAATCTTTCTCAGAGCGATTCGAAATCCGGTCGAAATGCCGTTTTATACTCTTACATGGTTCTAAAGGAAATAGGTTCCGCTTCGATCTCAAATAGTCTAAAAAAATATCTTCACTTTTATTACGGTCGTTAGGCGTAAATCACCGAACAACACGACTTTCATTACAGAGTTTACATATAAATTGAATAAGATCCGTATGAATATTTAAAATTTTACGTAATTATTCGGAATGAGGATGACCCACTCTAATGATGAGTTTAATACACAAAAAAGTTACGGCTTTGAAAGCGACACGACTTTAATTAGAAACTCATTTGGGAAGTCGTAACAGTTCATAACATTTTCTAGTATTGATTGAAAATAATATGAGATCGTTAAATTCTGAAAATAAAAATTTTCTCGTATTTCCGAAAATTAAAATATTCATTAGACAACATAGTTCGCACATATGAAGCAATTTGGCGGACAAGTCTTTCCATATTTTTCTAATTTATAGATAGTTTTCCGGCACGTTTGGCTCAAATCCGATCGGCACAACGATAAGGTTGTCTCATAGAAAAATATATAATATTTATGCAATTCTAAAATCAAATGTGGGAGCAGCTTTTATGAAACGTGTATCACAACTCACCTTATAATTACGTAGGCGAGAGTCGATAGTTTGCAGATGATGAAAACTTCTTGCGTTAAACGATTTGATTCGCCGACTTCTGAAGTAAAAACGAGGAATTAATTCTAGATAATTCTCGTAAAATAAGGCAACGAAGATAAATGCGTGCGCGCCAATCTAAGAAATTGTTACTGAATGCAAATGAAACTTGATATAATGAATATATTTGTTGAAAAACTAGCTCTAGAATAACTTGAAAATACAATTATTTGATTAAATTTAATTTACAATTTAATTCTAATTTAATTATATATTATGAAACATTTCAAAGTTATTGTATGAAAGTCTGGATTTTTTTGCATTATTAAATATTAAAATTAATGGATTTTTTTTATTGATAAGATGTTCCATGAGGGGTGACTTATTCGTACTAAAACCAGAGTAAATATTATGCATGACTTACACACAAATAGATTCACTACGAGAACAGAAAACATGCAAATTCATAATTGGCTTATAGTTCAAAGAATTTCGAGCAACACTGGGTCACAGAAGCTAATTTGAAATAAATTGTGCAAATGATCGATAAAGTCATATTTTAGCTTCGAACTGATAACACTTTATTATCAATAAAATTTTATTATTCATAAACTATCGTACGTTTCGTGGCTTAATATTGCACAACTTTAATCAAAAAGTAAATAGGCTTTTCAAAGTAATTGAAGCTTAGCAGTAAAACTTTATACTTTCCCTTCAGATATAAAAATAAAATTCAACATTCAATTTCTTTATTAAACGAGAATCTTCTGTACAATATTGTTGAATATATTCACAATAATTAGTTATGCACGCATCAAAACGTTTCGTGACTGTTTACATCGCATACTTTTCCGAACCATCGACGTTTTTAACCTAGAAACGAATTTTCCTCCACGAAAATCAAGGCTAAAAATCTAAGAAATCAACCATTAAGTCGGTCAGGAATAACACTTCTTAAAATATAATACAAAACGACCGTTTAAACGAACGACCTGTGACCTGTGAACTTCGAGCTCGTCAATAAAAATCCAACGACTCAGTCCGATCGAAAATCGTATGTAAATCGAAATTTGAATAAAATTTTGGCAACACAATTCGATGAGTCGACAACTCGTTTTATAAGAGCGATCAGATCATATTTTCTTTACGATCGAATAATGTGTAGTTTTTAATGTAAATAAACGAAATTCATACATTTTCATTTGATTAAAATCGTCATAAAAAATATTTATGATAGATTTTAAATGTGTGAAATATTAAGTGTAAAGTTTTAAATTAAGCACTGTTCATTCATTCATTCAAGATTTATTAATTCCGTATTTAAATCATGGATTCATATTAAAAATACTATTCTGAGCGGAAATTCATGCTTATTTTTTTCGATGTGTTAAATTGAATTTTTCGCTTTCTCGAAGACAGATACATTTTGTGAGACCGAATTAGAACGTCTGCGACTTTGATTCGCCGAAGAATTTCTTTTAACGGTTAACGTCCTCTAAAAAATAATGTCGACATTGAATTAACCCTCGTTGAATGTGACAAAAGTCTTGTCGATCTTTCGTGACCGTTGACAGTTTTTTATAAAAGTTCACGTCTCTGAATTCTTTCACTTCGGTTATGTTTCAAGAATAACAAACACGAAACGAATAAAAAACGTATCAGCGTCCGCTCCTTTTCGGTATCGTGACGAATTTTAACCGAAAAGATGCGATGATTCATATAAAAGTCATCCAGAATTCGTTAACTGTCAAATTAATTAATAATTTCGCAAGTTACAATAAAAAAAAGTGATTAACCGCAAACTTGTCAACGCTGACCTTCATACGTATTTAACCACTGGGTCATGTTTTCAATCTGAACATTTTTTTTTCAACAGTTGATAAAATACAAACGGTCAAAATCGTTCGTTGATGAAGCAACACATGCTTCGAGACACAAAGAATACAAAAAAACGACCGTTATTATTTTCCATTATAATAAAAGACGACGTCCTATTTATAACGATTACAAAGAGCGCCGAATCGCGATTTCCATCCGATGATCGCACAATTCGCTTTTTTGTCAAACACGTGTGTCATCGTCGAAGATCGATGGAGAACATGTTTTTCGCAATCATTTGAACACTTCTGAGCAGCGATTCAATTGTATTCTTGATTATGACAAGGGTTTAAGTCAGTATTATTTCAATCCGAGATAATTAGACCCGATCTTTAAATGATATTTTGCTATTTTAGCCAAGAATCTGTAAAATTATACAGGGTAAACATGATAAATATGTTGCTAAATAGCTAAACAAACGATTGAAAGATCGGATTAAAAAAGTACACACGTTAAGTTTTTGTTTTTGGACAGAAAACTGATGATAAATCTAATCTTTTGTATCCAGATTTGTACTGCATCTGATTTTGTTAAGCGCGTATTTGAAATGAATAAACATCACACTTAAAACAATCTTTCAACACAATTATTTGAATTATGTGATACATAACTCATTTGTTTTTTCAGATTTATGACTTAGACCATTGTCGTAATAAAGTGCACGATTCTGTGCAAAATAACACGGTGAGAATTTTGATTTTCTTGTTGGTTGTTTACGCAAACGTCTTGAAGAGTTGACAGAAGTTATATATAACTGAGTGCGTTCAATTTCAGAAGTAAATATGTGAATGCGTGAATGATTCATTAAGCACGTTTTAGGTAAATTCAAAAGGTCAAGTGAAGTTGATTAGGATTAACATGGATTATGTTTCACTCGTTAATTTCAAATGAGTATGTAAGAAAACGCGACGAATGAAATTCCTTAGAAATTACACCAATTTCCTACAATAATAAATAACAATCGATTTCCCGAAAAAAAATTCAACACATTCAAAATGGCCGCCGTTATTACAGTTCAGATTTACGAAACGCTCCATAAATCTCACCATTTTCGAAGGATTTATGCTTTCGACGTCGACCATTTTGCATTTTAGCACCTCGAAAATTAGATTTACACACATGTTTCCAACAAAAAAGTGTCTAAACGTGCGAATTTTCCATTTATGATTGCAGGTGACGAAGTGGTGACTGTCAACGGAGTCACAGCCACTGGATTGACACATGCACAAGCAGTCAGATTGTTCAGAGATGTCAGAAGAGGACCTGTTAAACTTCAGGTCAGAAGAAGGAACACGATTAGCAATTCTCATTCAAATTCACCGGCTGGTTCTCCTGATAATACTCCAGGAGGTTCTCCACCTCCTCGTCCTTCAAAGCCTCAACAACTTAGATGATTTTATTAGTAGCAATACACTAATGGAATGAATTGTGGATACTTTTTATAAATTCGATGAATTTACATTATTTTTTAAATCACTAAATGGAATAATGTTTTTTTTTTTTATAAGTAATTTGAAGAATGATCAAGTACGGTTATGATAATGCAATTCACGTCAAAATTCGGTTGATTTTACAAAATAAACATTTGAGTAGTGTCCACAATTAATTCTAGTAGTCTGAGTTAATGATTTTCTTCGTGTCTACGTATTTTTCACAAGATGACTTAATAATTTTGTCGTTTTCGCATATTACGAAACATTTGTTGTAATATATTTTTGTAAATATTAGTTTATTTGCTGTGGTACTGTATAAGGCAATTTATTTTTATGTGATACATGCATGATCGTGATTTCATGATTGTGCCTAAAATTATCTTAATGTTTGCGAACAATGCCTATATAAACTTTTATGAGGTCGTTGTAATTAACTGAAATGCTTCATTTACAGTAATACGAAACGTGATTACAATATGATTCCGGTTTACGATACCAATGCAATATTTTTTGTTGTTCCTTTCTCGTTATTTTTTTCATCTTCGATAATCTCAAAATAGAATTATATGAATTGTAATATTTCACACTTAATAACCAAATATGTATTTAATTAAATCATATAATATATCTTCGTGTTTAAATTAATTGCGAATTACATAAAAAAATACATACATTAATCATACTTCTAGATTAAAACCAAAAAAATATTTTTTCAATATAGTCAAATAAAGAATGAAAAATTCCAAACATAATTGAAGTAAATTATTATTTATATCTATATATTTTTTGAGTATTGCCAAATATTTGTAAATATGTTAAATACCATTGTTGAAAAATGTTGAACATATTAATTAAAATTCATACAATTTGGATTAATTTTCAATTTAACCAACGTTTAAATTTTATTGCTTTATTTAAAAATTTTTTTTTTTTGCTGTTGCTCGTTTTAACCACTAAACGCTGCTTTCATGTAATTTTTCATTCAAAAAAATTTCAGATTCGACCTAAATTACAAAATGAAATCGACTATCTCATTATTATAATACATACAGTAGTATGAAATTAATTTGGCAACACATCGAATATAAATTAGATAATTAAATTAAATATTGATGAAGTTCTATTTACATGAAATTTTCAGTAATGAATATAATAAAAGTATAAATTATTTCAATTTGATTAAAAATGCAATCAATTTATTTAAATTAAAAATGGAATTGTAAAAGTTTAGTGAAGATAGTTAAAAATATTTAAAAGCTTTTTGGTTTTATTTTAACAGTCACTATACATACATAGTATGTTAGATAGCACAATGTTCAAGGAATCAAAAGAAATATTTGTATATTTTTTAATGAAAAACTTTTTGTTGTTTTATTATCGCTTTATAATGAAAATAAATATTTATTTTTTATCAAAACTTGTTTCATTTAGATATATGCAAACTGAGCTAAAAAATCTTAAAAATTGAATCGATTCTACGAATTGTATAACTCGAAACCAGTATTTCAAACAATAGCGTCACGAAGCGGAAACATTAGTACTGTAACAAGGTTCCATGTATTACGGATTTATGAATTCAATTATACGATTGTAAGTGAAAATCCATATTTTTTAAGCAGAAATTCGACCTTAAACTAATTCAATTGCACCATAATCATCGAACGATTTCGCAACAATGATCATTACCGGCCAAAAAAAATAAATAATTAGAGTTTCGACTTTTTTTAACAATTATCTTATTGATTAAATATGCTTCCATATTACATAGGAATATTTAGATAATACAACATTTGGTACATAATATAAGTATTCTACTTAGGTTCGATCCATTGATTTCGAAGAAAGTGCGATAATTTGTTTCTCTTGTTACTTATGTAAGACAAAACGCGGCAACATCTTATAATTGCTTTACCACTATTGAAAAATAGTTGAGAAAACACGATCGAGACTATGATTGCAACGCCAATGCGATTATTGCGTCCATTGTTCTTTTAATTTAAGCTATTTAACAATCCGCGTAACACGAAGCACCTAGTGTTACGAACATAGTCAAAGTGGAGAAACTCCGTAAGAAAATTTCTCAATAAACGAGTCTCGATCCTAAATTGCGCATTTTTCCACCAGTTATCTAAACTTCGTTAAAATTCCTTCCAGATCCACCACAAGATAGCACATTTCAAATATGACGTCCGTTCATAAAACGGTAAGTCGCTGTTGATGGTTGCGAAAATTTTCCATCTGAACGAAAAAAAAAACAATAGACAGGTGTCCCCATTGTATGCGATGCTACGATAGTCTGAAGCTATTGTTAATTGCAGATATAAAGACTTGTCGGATAATCATGTCTTAAAAGTCAAAATTGCATTTTTCACTCGCTCTTTGAAGCAGTATTAGCATACGTGCTTTACATGCGGACTTTTGTGTTTCGCTGCCGAGTTTCGTAGGAAAATTTTCGAAAATTTATATCTGCACGTATCCGTGGGAAAATCGACTTTATCACCCAGACATAAATATCAGCAATAAAAATGCTAAAGTGAGATAATGAGCGCGATTTTGTAAAATTTTTAACATTTTTGCACAGTCAAATATTTTTTCGTAATTATCACACGGATTTCCTTTGAACCTTTGAGAGAGTTCAACGAGTGGTTTTTAATGAAACCTATGATATTTGACAATTTTCGATTCTCAGCAAAATAGTAATAATTTTCATGAGAAAATCAAAGTGAACATAATGTCACATCTATAAATATAAATAATTGACCTATATTTTTGATCGATCTCAGTGAAAGTTCGAGACATTGACGATTTCTATGACTACAAATATTTAAACTATTAATTATACCCTTGATCAAGATAGATAGAACTTTCGTCATTATTTATGATAGATGACGTTTTCTATATACAAGATTTAACATACAATATAGCAGTCGAAAGTTTTCTCAGAGACAGGCATGCAACATGTTCAAAAGATAATAAAATAATATGCATTTCCTTGCGTTTCACTTATGAAACGTATAAAAAATATCTCATCGATCAAATACGCCATTCTTTTCATTTACGCAATTATTTTATCATTGTTGCTTGAAATGTATTACAGAAATATTTTCATTAACTAGAAATGAACAAAAATTTACTGTAAAATATTATGATGAGTTTTCACTACTGATATTAATTTATTGATTATATCGTTTACATTCATTTATAATATATGTATTTTCACTGTAAAATATAAAATCTATGCTAACAACCAATGAAATAAATCACTTTCTCATCAACGAAACATATCCAAGACTCTAATCAAAATCCATAAAACCGTTCCATCAAACCCATCATCGGCTCAAGACACTCCCAACATCCGATAAACCCACAACACAATACAGCACAAACATCTCTTGTGGACTTACGAAACAACACAACACGAAACAATGACGTCACAGTGCTCATTTACACAGAGACCCATTGTCTCCGGAGTGGATCTCGTTACTTAACAGTCGACGCGAAGAAGTTACCACGGTTGCATCAATTACCCGACTGCACTCGTCTTGTGTAATCTACATATAATATATAAATTAAAATGAACATATGTCTCTAAATTATAGGTTCCTTAACAGCTCATTCGATCGCAGTGAATCTTCTACAGAAACAGAAACAGAAGCTAATACTATTATGTATGTCAAGTTCGTGAGTAACTTAGATTGATTATGTTCATATTTCGTGATGCATTTAAAGTGCAATCGATTTTGACATTTAAGTTCGATGGCGTGTGTGCAAGTTATTGTGCTTATATGCACCTGCTACTTTTTGTGTAGTTACATATTTTCAAATATCAATTTTTTTCATTATAATTGCATTTAATATGCATAGCAAATTAATTGTCAAACATTAAAAACCATACAATAAAAAATCATTTGTTTCCATTAATGAATGTCAAGGCTTTTGAATTAATAAAATAATTTGTTTTGATTTCTAAAACGATGTGTTGTCGCAATGAAAAGGCAATTAGTTAAATTGTGTAAAGCAACTCTTTTTCACGCTATTATCTAAATAATTTTATCATAAAAGATTTTATATCATTACTGAATGGTTAAATAATGCGAGTTTAATGGTCGTTTATAGGCAATCGTTTCCAATGTTGGTCAGTATGTTAATTTCGTTTTAGTATGTATATGTTAAATGGTAATTCAGAAAATTTTGCACGATTCATCTTACGTTAACGTTTTAGTTAAATTTATTACGTTAGAACTACGTAAGAATCACTGATTTCGATTACTTCTAACGAATTGTTATTAAGAACTGATTCTTGTTCTAAATGATATCTATCTTTAAATTCACTGTTGTGAAATTAATTTGATGCGTGCAAAACGATAAAAGCTATTTATCTACATAGTATTAAATTCTCAAAGTCGATATGAATCATTTTGTGAAATTAGTCAAAAATTACAGTTTACGAGCATAAATTATGGAAATCATCGTAGCCGAAATGGTTTACAACAGACTCTCAATAATATATTATCATCAAGAATACAGTCATGCTTTGAAAAATCAATCAAGGCCGTCGTTCATGTATCGGAATGCGGTTTAGTGTTTTCATTCAAAAGTAGTACAGCTTTTTGCGTTCGTTTTCATCTCATCCATCGCATCTAATCGGAGATATATTGTTCACTGACCACATCATTCGATTTACGAACCGATAGAAAATTTTCCCTTTCAAAACACAAATGGAACTATCAATTATACAGTTACATTCAAATTTGAAATCCACACACATCAAAACTTAAAACCGTTCATTATCAACATTCAAACAATAGAATACATTAGTGCAAAAGCACATTGCATGTTTCGCAAATCAAACCCAACTACGCATACATGATTTCCGCATTATATTTATCCTTATATCAATTAAACCATGACTGACGAACGGTTGATTTTCTTCAGCGACTTTTCCGTTAGACGGACCTCCATATCGAGAAAAATTCCTGGACGTGTTATAGACATAAATAAATCCAGAAACAAATTAACAAAGTCCTAAAGAGGCTCCGATTCTCGGCCAATTTTAAAGTTGGCGCCAATTTCGGTCTCACCGGAAACTAAAAGGTGCACTGACCGCTATGCTACGACGATCACGATTCTTTTGAAAAATATAAATAAAAATGAACTAAAGCAGTGTCTGAGTTTTAATTATGATCACGGGATGAGTCAGGATTTTATCGCGAATTTTTTCTCATTGTTATGCATTCTGGGTTATCGTGTGTGAAGGTGGCTTTATGCATAATAAATCGCATGAGATTTTTTCATGTTGGATCGTGTATGTTATGTCTTATTAAAAATATAATAAACGATGTCTATTTTGAAGCAGCGTGCATAGTATCATTGCTATAATGATGTGCATAATTTAATCTTACGATGCGAATTTTGTGCTTTATCGTCTTTTTTTCAACATACAATAGCTTCATTGTTGAAAATGCGCATAGTCATAGGTTGCACTTAACACGTTCGAAACTTTTTAGTATTCTAACCATGAGTGAATAACTAAAAATGCATAGGGGGAGATATTTAATGAACAGGTGTTCTCTATATAAACGGAAGAAGCTTTGTATGTGCACATGGCTCATTTTTCCATAGTCACCCCTTAGTTTTGACACAATTTTTAAAAACATACACTTTTTCTCATAAATTCACATGCAGGTAGCTTTATCTAAGTTTTATGTCAAACGCATCTCGTTATTAGATAAAAAAAATAGTTAACTTCGAAATATGACTAATAAAATATTTTGTAATCAAATCATCAAGCCTTTTATAGAGGCCTGATTATTAAATTCAATAATCGATAAATATAAAATTTAAAAGGCTTAACTTCTAGCAGCTTACAAGCTGAACGTCCACACATAGATACAAAATAATAAATATCCATTATAAAGATAGTCTGACACCGAGACCGTTTAATTATCACGTAGGCAGAGCGAATGAGTTGTTCGACATCAAACTTTAAAGCGGTGTCAATTTTTCGAACAAAATTTATGACGTTGGGTTTTCTAATTTATTGCTCGTTTCGAACAAATTCGATTCAGAGTGTGAAAATTCGGTGTAATTTGGCAGTTTGTGAATTTGAATAATAGAGTAATCGGCGAATCTGTGAATATTAATTGACAAATTATGCAATTCAGATAATTATCTTGAATCTGTGGACATTATTGTACAGTGGTTACTCGTTTTTGCTTGTGTTACATATTCAATGGATGTATTGTTTTGAAAATCGTGAAATAAAACGTTGGAAAGTTGTAAACAAAAGAAATGGTAAAACAGTGAAACGTTTTTGAAGTAATTACAACAAAAAATAGTATCGATTGTTTGAAATAATTATGTCTTTGAGCAATTCAAATAAATAATATTTCACTATATTTCCAATTATTCTACGTATGATCAAATGGTTTAAAACAAAATGATCAAAAAAAATGATTGAACCACATCAGAGCAATAAATAACTCAATTCGGTCTTTTTAAAGTAATAAAAGGAAATACTTTTTTTCATTTGAGTTGGTTTCAAATTAATAATAGAGTGGAACTATTAAAATTTCCCCGATGGACGAACAAGAACAAAAGGCGAAACGACAAGATAACGATGCCATATTAAAACGTTACACTGTTTTTTGCCCAACAGTTCTTAAGAAAAAGTGGTCTATTTGTTTTTACAACCTTCGAAATTAGTCTGAATTGTTTTTTGAAGATATCCAACCGACCTTCACCCCTCGGTTAAAAAACCTCATGTGGACGATCTCCGGGTATGACGAACCTACACCATAATTATACGGGCTACGAGGCCACGAATTTGACAACAATGATGGCGAAATCCGATATGTGTTCAAAACGAATCGATTGTCAATCGAACGCGTCATATTTTTGTTAAAAAACAGACAAGGATAGTTCGACGTACGGATAACTTATGCGTGTTGAATATACACGGGTTTGACGAAATCATTAATCAGACGTTGACTCGGATTTGTTGTACAATCAATGTACAGTTGATTCAAGATTTGTTTAAAGATGCTATAAATATAAATTCAAGCATACATCGAATCGATATAATACTAAGGGAACGCTCATCTTTTCTTGCCTGACTCTAGATAGTATTATTTCCTTCATCGCTCTAATTCTAAATGAGAGCACTACAGTGAGAAAAACAATAACTTCTAGTTAGACAAATTATGAGTATTTCATTTAGAATTACATTTCTGTCAAATAAACAAAAGAATGAGTCAGATTCAGTTATATCAAGTAGGTAAGTATTTTGACAACTGAGGAGTTCACAAGTTCCAGTTCGATTCTTATGACATTTGAAGTTAGTATGAATCGAAATTCAAGCGTACACAAGATCAAAAAAACACATAATAAAGTCCCGAAACAAAAAACCAGTTCGTCAAATCAAAAAGTGAACGATATCCGAAACTAGCAGCCGGTCCTTTTAGGTCGTCTCGGACAGGACCCGATATGGTTACTCGATCTAGAAGCAGTCGCCCACGTTTGGAATCTGCGATATCCGACATAACTAATGGCATTTCGCGAAAGGTCAAACTCGAGTCTCGTTCCTATTGTTTTCCAATACGTACCTTCTTAACTGATGGCTGATTCCGACTCCGGGTCCGGTCGTCTTTGACAGCTTTGACTTTTCGACGTCGGCTTATCGGATATGATTCGGTGTTTATCGCACGAAAAATTAAGTTTGAAGTGTGTAATCGAACGCCTACGTCCCACGTGTTATAATTAGTTTAATCGTCGAAGGAAATGTGTGCATGCACTTGGGTGAACGCCCACGTGTGGTGCTGACCGTTCGCTTGATGTCGAGTCATGATGTGGATTAGTTTAATTTCAAAATATTATATTGAAGAGTAGCTTCTGTGACCCGGCGTTGCTCGAGACTATGAATTTTAAGTTGATTTAAATATCTATCAAAGCGCGTCAAATTGTGTCATATGTATAGACCTTGCTTAATGTTATTTACCTATTTGGTACGTCTTGATGCACAAAATGCACCAATCAAATGTTGAATGTTTAAAGCACTGTCCTTTTGGGAATGCTTTTCTTTTCTAATTAGACTCTAGCTATAGATTGTTGCTTTTATAGCTCTAGATGTGATCACTAGAGCAAGAAAGGCAATAAGTAATTTTTAATTAGACAAATGATAAGCGTTCCTCCTTACAGAACATATATATCTTACAGAAAAGTATACAGACAAACACAATAACTTGGGAGCATTTCGTCACAATTGGATAAGCCATAAAGGAGCATATAAGGCATAAATATATAGACATAGATACATTCATTTTTATTCGTATACATAGATGTTAGCTAGTATCTCCATATAAAACAGTCAATTTTGTAATATTCAATATATAGATAGAATTATATCAAGTGTGAAGAATCATCTTCGCTATGCATCTATAGGTTTAATTCACAATTAAAAAGAACAATGGTACATCTGTTTGCAGCAAATATTTCCCAGTAAAAATGCTTTATGTGTAACAATTAAAATACTATTTGCTCCATTCTGCCTTAATCAAGGTCTAAAATGTTATGGTTGAGCGATTAGAGGAAAATTTCAAAGAAAATATTTTTTTTTCTCAAAATATATAAATAAAAAGTATAAGTATTCTAGGAAAATTAGTAGTTTATTATTTTGTAGAAATCGCAGCTTCAAAAACACCTCTGCATAACACCCACATTTCATTCAAAGTTTGATGTGTAATATAAGTAGTGTTTTTTCATGATTAGCCTATTGTACAATGTATGTTTCACCTAGGTTAATCAAACACTAAAATATTTTAAAAATGAATTTATTTCAACTCAATAACACATCATTACATATCATAAAATTTGATTTCAAAAAATCACATGCAAAAAAAAAACAACCAAATAATTGTGAGAAATGATAAATAAAATTAAACATATACATTATCTTAAAAATTCAAAATATTCAATAGTCATCAATTGCACTTACCCTCAATTGGATAAATTTGAGAAATTTTGATTTAAGTACTTATATGCTAAACATATATAAAAAATATGCTTAAAGTTTCCTATGTAAAATAAATATTTCTATTGATTAATCACATTGATAAAATTAATTATAGTATTTTGATAAATATACAAGAAAGGCAAGTAAATAAGATTTTCCGTTATTGTTGAATTGTTAAGATAAATTGATTTATAATTGTATTTGATTTGCTTTAAAAATATGTTACACACAATAGACATCTATAGAAGAAAATTTACTTTAGGAACTGAAATGATTACACATTGTTTCAAAAGATAAAAATAAAATATTTCTGATATAGCAATTGCTGCTATATTGAATATTAAAAAGAAATCCACAATATTTAAAAAAGGATATTCTTTAAATCTGGCAAGAATTTCAAATAACTTATAATTATCCAATAAAATGCACTTAGGTACAAAATTGATAAACATTAGTAAAAATTGATCACTAATTTCATATGTAACAGTTAATGTATCAAATTTTATTTACATAGTTCCCACAAACCCAAGATTCACAGTTATGACAAAATTTGAATTAATAAAACGAGTACGAACTATTTATAAGTAAAAATTGAGATTAACCATTTTTAATATTGAGAAAATGATAAACGAGCAAACTAATTGATGTTTTTAACACTTTTTAATTCTCATTACAGATAGAATTTTAAAGCATTCGATTGTTGTAATGGAAAAATTGCTTATTTAAAATTCTTTATAAAAATATAACATTAATTGAATGAATATAAAAATATACATTTATGTAATTTTATAAACACTATTTAAGTGATTTTCTTTAGCAGCAAGTATGTCATGATACAATAATAATTATAAAACATATACATATATTATATTATGGGTACCAAAAGGCACTTTAACGTTCAGTCTATACATAACAGTGTAAAAATTGGCACAGTGGTCTAAATATTAATTATAATTTTAAACACAAAAACATAAATCCACCAAACATTTTAGAAAATGGTCACTTTTGTACATTACATGATTTTTATACAAATAATAGTATCATTATAACAAAATTCAAAATTACAATCACATTATGTTGATAAAATCTTTTGTTCTTTGAACTCAAAATAAAAACTAAATAGAAAATTTGCGTTTCTCACACTTCGATTGATTATTTAATAAAACATACTTTCAATATGATTATACTTTGTTATCTACACATATGTGTTTCACTACACTAAATGAATCAACAAATTCAGCATTTCACAAAGCTGATTACATTCCTCAAAAATATACATTATTAATCTTGATTTACATTCAAAATAATGAAATATTTTCAGAATAAGAATACACTGAATCAATATTACATATAATATTAAGGTGGTCGTAAAAGAAGAGTGACTGGACCAGCAGGCAGAGCTCGCAATAATCCCCAAGCTTCTGTTCGGGTCATACCGACTAATTTTGTACCTCCTGCGGCGAGAAGTTCACTGCCGGACGTAACTAGACCACTTCTGGCTGCTGCACCACCTGGATTGAGAAAAACAGCACATTAATTTTAAAATAATTTTGATAAAATAATGAAATTTGCAAGTTAACAAACCAGTGAATAGTTTATTGATGAGAAGCGGTTTATTTCCACCACCTTCCAGAGATATTCCTAATCCAGCTCCACCGGGAGCATCAGCCTTTTCCAATTCAACACTAATAGTAGTATCAGTACGCATATCGACATCTGAAAAATAAATGGAATGTTATTATTCATATGGTACACTAAAAGTAGCAGAAGATAATCATATAACTTCATTTATAATGTAACATGAAACTATAATATGCGAATGAACTTACTATTGGATGAGGATTTGGATACGTCAGCAGCAGGTCGTTTACCACGAATAACAATAATTACTTCTGGCTGGGGATCCTAAATAACAATACAAAGGGTTGGTTGTAAATAAATAATGTAATATTCAACAGTAAAACATACATAACTATTTTGAAGGCAATGGCAATATTCCAATATTTGATCTAAGGGATCATACAAGTATTTATAATTGGATTGAAAAAAATAAGTTTAATACCTTCAGTATGGAAACTGACTGCGCATGAGTAACACCTTTCATCGATTGTCCATTTATAGACACAACTTTATCTCCCTTGCAAAGTCTACCATCTCTTTCGGCAGCGCTACCCTGTAGCACTTTGTGAATCTGAAATCATTAAAAGTGCACAATTAATATAAGAAAAATGACAGTGAGACTGGAAAAGATGATCGTGAAATATTTCAAATTCCTCTCCTACGAACACAAACATCGTAACAAAAGTGAAAAGCAAATGCATAGCTAGGACAGTACACAATGGCAATGCAACAATTTCTGACATGTCATATTTCAAGCTGGGAGTGCAATACTCTCAGATGTACTCATTCATTTCCATTTATGGTGGAGCAGTGGCAGCTGTTGATTGTCCAGTAGGCACCATTCACACAATTACACTTCATTATATCCGACAAGAGCTACTCGACAAGGTTTGCAGATGAAAGAATAAATATATATATATATGTATGTATTGTCATTTCTGTACCAATTTCGAAAGAATTTATCCATTTACGGCATCTCGGACATTCTGATAAAGCAATTAAATCACTTTATATATATCTTTATTGTCAACGAAGACAATGTCTACAGAAAAGGAACTATGGCTCAATTTAATCTTTGCCATAAATACAATATATAAAACTTAAAGAATATTATATTATTTTAAGACAATTTCCAACAAAGCGATAGATAACAGAATAAACCTACATATTTATCTATTTTCCTTAACAAATAGTTCATAAAGTTTTCTCTATATGACTTTGTAAGCAAATATTGATTTGAAGGCACTTAACATTTCCAGTATTTATATAAGACATTTTCTATTTAAATATTGATATTTTATTTAATGCGAGGGTAATTTTCTAAACGTACATCAAATACAAGATTTCATTTCATAATTATAAACCTGCACATAATTTCAAGAATGTTGGACACTACAAATCACATGTAAGTTCGACTTACATATGACTGTGATTTGTACAAATTGTCCAAATACAGTTTTAGAGGAACGCTCATATTTTCTAACTAGACTCTAGATAGAAATTATTTCCTTTCTTGCTCTAAATGTGAAATAATATTTAGTTAAACAGAATATGAGTTTCCCCTCGCACTACATCTCTGAATGTAACAAAAGATTTATTGATAAAAATTGTCAATCTCAACACATGCCATTTAATTGTTCAGTTGACAAGCATGTTCATGATGACCGATGAAATGTATGACAGGAATAAGATAATTGAAAATCTATGTAATATTGAGATTTCATCAATGTATTATAAATACATACAATCTATTGATCATACATTATAGAGATGAATCTAACCAATAATAATGACGATCATTAGTTAATAAGAACAATACATTCATTTTGCTAATTTTAAACCATCGAAATGAGTGACGCCTCTATTCTCTCAACACTCATAAGTCTCCTTACAAAACCTCGATTCTTACAAATCTCTAACTCTTACAAATCCTCAGTAAGAACAAAGAGCACATCATCGAACCGTATGACAGGTGTTCATCGACTTATCCCAAGCGATCTAGATCTATATAGATCGTGTTATTTTTTTGTCTCATTATTAACACGAGGCTCTTCGCTCGGCTGCAGCATCTTCGCGACCAGTTCGAAAAAAAGACACATATGCGCGAAAAAAAGGCACGAATATGTATCGAATGGGTTAATTGTACGGTTTTGTGTATCGAGGAGGTTCGACGAACGCGATCGGAATGCCGCATCGAGAAAGGCTTTAACTTTTCGTGCTATTATTTTATTACCTCATCGGATGATGGCTCTGCGATGGACCGGAATGGACTTCTTTCCATTTTTGCCATTTTGTGACCGGATTTAGGCGATTCGGTAAAAAAACGTCATTCGAAAAGAATAAAGGCTAGTTCAGACGCATACTCCGAGTCCAGAAATCAACGAGACAAACCTATGCGTGTATATATTATACATAGATCTGTCTCGTTGATCTCTGGATTAGACGCATGCATATGAACTAGCCCTAAGATTGGTTTTCATATGTCATGATTCAATTAATCTTCATTTCTGAGTTGATATTTAGGATATAAAATGCAACGTGTAGTGTCTACATCGATCAATAAGTTCGTAGGATGACATAATTCGGTCGGATGTTAAAAAACAAATGAATTTTTGAAGAGTACAATTTTTTTATCGAATACCTAAATATCATGATAATCTGATATAAATATTTTATACTGAAATAATAAAAAAAATCCAATAAAACCTAAGAATTATTTAAATATGTAAGGTGGGTCTACTCTTGGCGAAGCAAATGACATTATGGAGACAAATATCGGTCGGAAATCGATTATGTCTGATCGAAGAAAAAAATTAGTCCAGTTCAGTTCGGTGAATCGATAACTTTTTGTATTGATTTTTTTCCCACTATTCAGAAGCTACATATAATAAATTACGCAGTTTGTATATGAAAAAAATACGCATTTGTCACTATGAAAGTGTATAAACGGTAATAATATTAAATTATCCGAATGAAGATATTTATCAGATGATAAGAAAACACTTAAGAACACTTGTTAAATTAAAACATTGTTTATTTTTGTGTCTAAAATTCAAGTGCTGATTACATATCGATAATTCTCAGAACTAATTTGCTAAGTTCACTCACGCTCTATGGAGCTGTGATAAACTTTTAATTGATATAAACTAATTTACGATTTATCATTTTTTGCGCAATGTTAACTACGTTAATTGAAACAATGGCAACAACATCGTACCACACACATTGTGAAAATTTTATTAATTGAAATATTTAATCAATCAATTATTTTAATCTCGTGGAAAAATTCAATAAAACAATTTTATCTATAAAATTACGAAATAATAGTTATCAATGTTTTTCCAGTATAATAAATAGTTCATTCATTTCACAGTGCTATAAACTTTGTTATTGATCAAATAGAATCGTATTTATCTATCGATAAATATTGAAAAAAATAAATCATCTTTTATGCATCAGAAATTTCGTTCATTCGATGAGGTTTAATAAAGTAAATCAATCATCAAATAGATTACCGATTTCATCTATAACCTAATCGAAATTTGTAAGATTAAGGCCCGATATTTGAAAGTACTTGACGATGAGTTAACTGATTACTACATACGATAGAAAGACGAACCAAAACATGAACTTTCAATTTTTCACAAGGGATTGAAATATCGACTCATATAAGAACTATTGCAAATCTAATGAAAATACACGACATTGTCATCATAAATCGGAATCATTGAATGCGAAAATTTAAACTCTTACAGCGACAATCTTTCGAACATAATCGAAGCATTGTTTCTGCATTATCGACGAACCGAGGAAAAACCGAATCGCGACGGCAAAAAGCCGAACTGTACGTGGAAACATTTTTAAAATAACGCCTCTTCTTCCCAAGCCTCGCGGAATTCTAAAGGCCGATCCGAAAAGGCGATCTTTCCTCGATCTGCCCGACCAAAGGCATAAGAAAAAAATGTACAAAAACACCAAAAAAAAAAAAATCAAAGAAATAAAAGAGAGGAGAGTACAAAACGTGACGGAAAAAATTCGTTCTTGCGACACGAAGGTCGAAGATTTTTTCCGCCCGATCCGAGTTTTTCTTTTGTGCGAGAATACATTTTCTTTTCTTCGATTCTCGTTTTCGATCGAGACGAGATCGTTGCGCTTTCATTGGACCATGAACGAATCGGCCGTTTGATAACAGACTCGTGGATGTTGAGGAATCGATTCGACGACCTCCAGTGTCGTCTTAAGATGGCAAAATTTCATTTTGATCCAAATTGATAACATTGATCGATTTTTCCTGAACTTATTCATTTATTGATACTGGTATTGGTGCTCATTTTTTATGTATCCCTATTGATTCACTTTTAAGTGAATAGCAGCCGAATTGTGAAAACAGCCGCTAAAAGAGACATACATACTGCAGTTCGAACAACAATACATTGGAAAACCGCGTGTAGTTTAAAATCGTTTTAAATGAAAATTTCGCTTCTTTTAAAGAAAAATTCAAAATCAACGTTTACAGCTTCCACCATAATATAATCGATCAGTCACCGATAACGCCAAGAAACGAGCACCACATTAAGAAATAATCGATTTGACAACAGCACCGTACAGTCGAATATAATCGAGATTCCTATGCGATTGCGACGAGGAGGCGAAATTCCAGATTTACCACATTCACGACAGATTTTTCTCGACGGTCGTGAAAAACATAATCGTCCGAGGCATTCGGATAAAAACCACGGATCGTAACGCTCACTAAATCGGTCGTAAAAGATGTAATCGACGCTAAAAGGGTTCAAATTTTGAATCTCGCGCATTTTTCCGAGTGTTGAAATCGGCTTGTTGATATTTGAAACGTGTGAGAAAATCGGTATATTTTTTTCAATTAAAAGATAGATATTCTACTGTACTTTTTTTTCAATAGTTCGAATCTGAGTTAAGTTTCCGCTTTTCAGTAGTTTCGTAGCCATAAGATTAGGGTTAGTTAGATCCTAGATCAACTTTTTTCTCAAGAATGTCATCGAATTAATGAGATTATTGTAGAATAATCCGTTATATTATTGACACGCACATGCAAACTCGACACAAATGAGATCAAAATGATCAAATGATAAAGTGTATAAACACTATTTTTCGAATCAATTGGATGAATATTCAAGAAATGGAAGATTTTTAGTTACGAAAAACCCACTCTCGCCAAAGATATTGAGGCTGCAAATCGATCTCTAAGTGTCCACACAATATAAGCATACACATAGCCTGTCTTTTCAACGTTCGCAAAACAAAAACGATCGGAACTAAATACCAGTGCACATTCGTAAGCGAACGAAATAAAAAAGAGCAGATGCACAACCGCTACTAAGCAACAACGAACTAAGCCGACAAACGTTCGCATTTTCCGAATGCGATCATGAACATGAAATACATAAAACAGACACACATACACAACCATTTCATAATGACACGTATGATAATGGAAGGAGTTAAAGCTGCGCAGAAAGCCTTCGGCAACTCTTGGCATTCTGAAGCGCGTCAGTTCCTCGAAACGAAACGAAACCTCCGCATTGTTCTTCTGCAAATGCGTTTTATATTATTTCATAAATCGTCGTATAGAGGCGTAAATACGATATTTTCTGCGTTACGACCGACGCTCGCAATATCCGATAAACCTTCGCCACGAGTATCATTAGTCCGAGTTTCGAGCTTGAGGCTGCCGAGTTGCAATATGGAAATTAATAGCGCCGATACACAAAACGGTTTTAAGATCGAATTTTATGAAATTGTCTAAAAAAATAATCCATCAGGAACGTCTGGAGGGGATGAACAATGTACCCCGAGTCGCCGAAGAACGAGTTTGCTGCACGACCACGGGAATGTTAATACAGCAGAATGCCTTGAACTCTATCAGGCCTCGTATAGCCAGCCCGAGCGACTTATAGGCAATATTATTAGATCATGGTGGTTCGCGAAGTTCAGCGAACCCGTTCCGCGTAATGTGAACGACAACCCCGTAAAAGCTGCTAGACTCTCATAGAGAGATTTCTGCACGGACCTAACTGAGATTCTGCAAGAATCAATCGATATTTTTTTTAAACAGTATAAAGCATTTGTTTCAATGTCCTCTTGATGCAGAGTTCGCATCCTTACAAAAAATACGATAGGTTATAGGCCCAGGTTTGCCGAATTAAAGTGAATTTCTGTGCATTTTTGCTTCGAAGTGATTGATTAATCGAGAAATTTAAGAATATGAAGTACTTGCAAACAATAAAAAAGCGGATTCGGGACGATTGTCGAATGTTGACGGGACCGGTCGAAATTACTTTCGTTCGATGCGGTCATACGGAAAGAGAAAGGCTTTGGTGCGACACAGTTGTAGGATGGACCTCGAGAGGAAGAAAAAACGACCATCGACGTGCAAACAAAGAAATGCTTCGACCTTCGCAAGCGACCAACAAAGAGCTCGGAAAGGTAAAGCTCGCCAACTTTCTTCTCGAGTAGATTTTCGCGATAAGCGGTGTTTATTGGGTGGAGATTCGACGGTTAAGTGATAAAATTGTGAAGCGTGAGTGTCGACAAAAAAAAAAACAGTGGAAAATCGATTCGAAAGTATAAATCTATCCACCTAGTATCGGTAAATTACTACTTTGTGCGCGGTTGTAAAGTCCACATTAGCTAATATCAAAGTTCTCCGAGCGGTATCATTATAACATCAGCCGTTTTCCGACATCTCGTATTAAAGCGCAAATCTAGCTTTATATATTAATGCTTCACTTTGCGAGCATACGAGAGAACATTAAACTCAATTTATCACTCAATAATTGCATCGAACCCACGTTGATTTCGAACACTTTCCCTGAAAAGTACGAAACCGGCATGCACCATTAACAAAGACAGGATTCATAAAGGTCCCCATCGATTTCGATGAAAATTTCTAGAAATATAGTATAACTATTGACATGAAATAGTAATGAGGAACGAAAACACAACTCTCAATAGTTTTTGAGTTATAGCGGGTCAAAGTTTAGTATATTTTTATGTTTCATCGAAGTCAGTGGGCACCTTTATGCGCAAATTCCTTGTAAGATGTTGCACGATGAATAAATACATTAAAATTTGATTCGATCCATAAAAAACTGAAATAATAAAGACGCCTCATCAAAGTCAGACCAGCACCGATTCTTGAAGAGAATCCTTTGTTTGCGTTGCTCCAGTAATAAATGTAGATCATGTTCGCATTACGAAGAAGGTTATAGATCGCGCTGAATTGCGATAATGGCGATCGGCCATCTCACGATCTCGTACGAAGGTAAATATTTGGCCAATGAAGTCATCCTCGATTCTGAAGAACGTAAAAAAGAGGCTCTGCATCGCGAAAAACTTTCACGGTGACACAACGAGGCGGATTCCTGACGGGGCGCCACGAAGACGGATAATTCGAAAGTCGATGATGATGATGATGATGGCCAAAAGCCGAATTGGCCTCGGTTTTTCTGTCCAAGATTCTTTTTAATTGGCGAGGGAGAAATTTGCATGATGATTCGGTATTGTGTTGATCTCTCGTCGAGGCACGAAGCGTTTGTATCAAGCTCGAATGTAAGCCGAATTTTTTGCATTGTCCAAATTGCTGTAAAAAATTTTAGAGCTTCTTGTATCGATTTCCATACAACGAATCGTGACTTTTCCGGTCGGATAAAAATGAGCCTTTCTATAATAGATGCAAGCATAACTCGTAAGTATAGACTGCTGGATAATTCAGTTAGTAATTTAACAGAACTGAAGACAGACTGCAATCGATTTGCTTCTTGTTGCAAAGATAACAGTAATTAGCGGACACTAATATAAATAGTTTTGCACGATAATAACATCAATTACTGGACGTCAGATGTTTATTTAGATGCAGCAGCACTTTAGCACGATTTGATTGCACGCAAATAGAAAATGGCGAAATGGCATCCGTATAAACCGAGTAAATGACTTCATATACTCGAGGAAATCCAACACTTGATTTATTCGACGGTACGAAATTGTAAATCAATATGGCGTGAAACTCGCAGTCGTGTGTGAAAATTGTAAATCTTTACATCTGGTGAAATTTCGATAATATTTTATGGATAAACGTATAATTTATTTATTTATTATTACAGGTACTGTTATCCAATTTTATAATTCTCTAGGAGTAGAAAATCTGATAAGTAATTAGTGCATGAAATATTGCATAACGAGGGAAGCCCACCATCCCGCCTTTTAACTGCACCCCAACTCTATGTCAGCTTGTTAGGCCGGCCTAGTTGGGTACCAGCAAAACTAGGCGAAACTACGGGCGCCACATTTACGTTAATAGGGAACTCTACATTTAATCATTATTAAAACTATCGCGAAGGACAGCTTTCCAGGGGGCACATGAAATATTGCAGTAAAATTGATCTAATTTTGGTTAGTAATTTCTAGGAACCGTTTCATAAGGCATTAAATTCATATTTTTTTTCAAATCAAATGAATTAAATACTCAAAACAAATGATCAATCAAGAAAAACAACATCGTAAGGACCTGACAGGACTCAAGCTCAACATCGTGAGGACTCTTACATAAATCCGATGCAGCATAAACAAAAGCTTTATATAACCATACTATTAGCTAGCTAATCATTATAATCATGATGAAAATTTTAATATTTTTGAATAAATAATCGGTGGGAGATAAGCTTAAATCTTGGTGCATTGAATGCCGAATACGAATCGGAAAAAAATCGGTACGCGCCATTTTGATCGAGCAGAATGATGTTTGTGTAACAATTTTCGAAACCGGTCGGATCTCGTATATGCGGGCAACATTGAAAATGTATGAGGGATTTTTTTGCTTTTTCGGCCTCAGGCCGAATGTCTCGGTGAATTTTTTTGTCTAGGACGTCTTCGCGCCAAAAATTCCCAATCGGATCGGCCGGCATGCGTATAATGTTATATACCTCTTATAAATAAATATGTGTAGGTAATTTAAGGCAAACAGCCTTCGGAAAGTAAAAAAAATATGGATCGATTCGAAACGATATAGTACTTTGTTGCGATCGGACGAAAGTTCGTGTCACGATATCGTTCGAATGCAACGAAGGGTTCACTTTGTGTCTTGTTCGAATGTATGATTTTGTACTTTTTCATGAATATAATGCGGTGGAATTAATGCGGAAGAATGAGTCGATAAATCAAATCGAAAGGCTTTGTCTGTATATTCAAATGATCTAATAGACTTCGATGATTTTGTATTACATTTCGATAGGTTTTTAAGTGTCACATTATATTTTGATTGGCCCAAAGAAAAGCAGACTCTCAAATATCTCAATACACAAACTCATTTATATTTCGATCGAGTTCTCGAGCGAAATAAAATACGAAACGGGTCTGAAAACAAAAAAAGCTCCGAACGAAATCAACAACAGAGAAAATTCGCCGAAACGAAACAAAAGCGCATTTTCCTCACAAGACCATCAGCAAATCGCTCACGTAATCCGACGCATTTCGCGATAACATTTTCACACGACAATTATCCTGAAAATTTATGATTCACTCTCAAGTGTAAATACACCGAAAACGAGTCAAATCAACCTTGGAATATAATAAAATTTGCATGCGGACACGATTAATTAGCCATCCGGAAAATCGAATTGCTCACACCAGACAAAACACTCTTTTCCCATACACTTTCCGAAAAACGCGTGCATAATCGATTCGTTTATATTTTTTTCCCGGATAAGCTTTATTTTTTCCAAATCGTCCACTATTAACGTCCATAATTGACCAATAACGATAATGCGTCGTTTATGCGCGTTCTCTAATCCGATAAGGCTTCGAGACTTGATTTCGAGACAGGTGGTCCATTACGATTTTTTCGAGTGGATTTTATAATCTGGTGGTGTTTCGAGTTTATTTATTTATCGATGCAAGTATTGGTACCCATTTTTTTTTTTTTTGATATTTCAATTGATCATTCACTTTAAAGTGAAGAAGCAATTGCTTGGTTTAAGAATTCCGAAAACTAATCAGCGTACGAATTCAATTGACGCAGACAAAGTTAGGGATTCATTTTAAGAACCGTTTTGAATTAAATGAATTAAATATTCGAAAAAAACGATCGATTTGAGAAAAATTGACTTTTGCAAGGATCCGAATCCTGCATCATGTGGTATATAGAAACGCTTTAAACTGAAATGTTATTGATAGACTACAATAATTTATATCGATGGTTCATGGATTCGATTCAGTTACTACATTGAATAAAAAATTCTAAATATGAAAAGAGAATCATTTCTATGCCAATTTTCAGAGTTCACACTTAAGTCAGGGGCTTCCAGTGGCAAAAAACATTTTCTTTTCATACATAACACTCTTTATCTTAATATATTTCAATTGAAATTATATTTTGATTAAGTGTTTATGATGCATATTGTGTTTGCCGCTGAAAGCCGCCGGCCTACATGTGGACGCGTCATCACACCGAACCATCGAACTCCGCACCAAATCTAAAAACACTCAAATTCTCCACACCAAAAACAATACTGCACAAAAAAACTGATTTGAATTCGTCTCTTCGATTCCGAAAAAACGAAAAAATGCCATTCGCGGAAACGACCTGCGGGGTAAACGAACGTTCGCATTACACATGAGCGCGATTTGAAATGCATCCAGCATATGTACGAATGTAACACTAGCCGGCCATGGTGTACATCGAGAGTGGTGTTTGAATTATTCATGGTCGTTTTTGTTATGGAATCGTATCGTTTCCAAAATAAACCTGCGCGAAATAATGTGTGGACGCGGAGTTTCTATTCGCGGTTTTCCTCGTGCCGTCTCAAGTGCAAGAAACGGGGTGCGGAATTTAAATTATTTTTTTGTTGCATGTATTTGACTATTGAAAAGGCCAAGAGGCACAAGTGACTTCGAGAAAAGCACGCTTAAAGTTGAGCATGTACTTACATGTAATAGGAGGAGGTCGAGTGATTTGATGTCTCGGTACACGTTCCAAGTTCGTTTATATCCTTTTGCTATCAAATATATGAACGTCCAATACATAAATCAATTTCGATAAAAATGTCACTTATGTTTCTTGGCCTTTTCAGTCGTCATTTCAAATAATGATGATTTTATTCTACTTTATGTATATTTGAAATACGAATACCTACGTGACAATTTATGTTTTTGAATTCAAGAGATTAGTTCATAATATGAAGATTCATAATATACGGTTGAAATTAAGAAAATTGTAGATTTTAAGCAATATCAAATAGATAATATCTAGAAGTTAATAAAATTCATTGAAACTTATTATAAATCTTGATAAAAAATCACTTCTTCAAACTGATCACTTCATAGAAGATCTCAAAAAAAAATAGAACTCATCAATAAAAAAAGCCAATGAGTTTCATTAACCATTTTATATCTTACAAAATCTATAATCTTCAAAATTTCATAAAAAACGAGTTCTTTGACATCGCTAAGAGTAGAAATAAATTAATATTTCATAGAAACATAAAAAATCGACGAGTTTCACTTAATGCATGATGTCATTCAAAACTATTAATACTCAATGAAACGCAGTATAATTTACAGGAAAAAAAAATAACAAGCTGTTTGCTTTCGAAACAATATTCTTTCAGTAGCCACTTCGTATTTTCAATCGATGCGATAATCCAAATATGCAACACAATTAAGCAACGAAACTTATTAGTATTTAGAGCGCAGAATCGACAATGCAATCGATTCTGGAAAAGGATCAAAGAAGGTCGCCGAACGACTCTTGCGAAATTAACGAGAGCGATTAAAGGCACAAAGCCAGGTGATGGTGCAGTGGTATACATAAATCTTTTGTGCATACAGCATCGGGCTCAGCGTTCTTGCAATACTGAATTCGAGTCCTATCCGGTCGAATAGATATAGATTATTCTGTTTGATTTGAAAAAAGTATTAATTCAATGTTTAATGAATCGATCGATTTGGCTGGCAGCTATCGGCAGCCGAGGCTTTTATCTAACTGTCTGACCTGACGAAGTTATTGGTCTCAGTTACCTTCACCCTTATTGACTGATCTATGCCTTTTATGGTCAATATATGTAAATAAAATTACCCCAAACCATGGTTCCGAAGCACCAGAAAAGTCCGATCCGGACTGCGGCGCCATTGAAAAAAAAATTAATGGCACAACGCGACAAATCCACAAGGCACTGAAAAGGAAACGCAGATGAAAATAAAATGAAAAAAATCGAGATTATTTATGTAAATCGATATGGGAGCCCGTTACGTGGAGAGCAGTCATGATGTCATGGTGTACCGTTCAATACACGAGAAATGCATGCACATTCTGCGCATACCGCACAGCGAATAAATAAAAGCCTTCGCGAAAAGAACTCGGGTTAAAAAGGCGTTTGTTCTCCGTAAATAGAAAGCTAGTTGGTTTATTCATGCTATTTCGCAATGTAAAAGTTTCGAAGGATGTGACTGTTTTTGAGTTCTGATTGGGTTTTTCAGTCGATAGATTTTGCATGCGCATTCTACTGAGCGATGGTTTATTCATGATGTTAGAAATTTTGAAGTTTTTCGTCACGTCGATTGTGTTTTATAGTTGTTAAATTTACATGCATTGCAAATTGTATAATGGCGATGAATAAAATGCGTTCGTTCTTCGATCGTTTTCCGTAAATAGAAAGGATATTTGGATTATTCATTGTTTTCTTTGGAAAAGCTTCGGAGGATGCGATGGTTTTTCGTTGCGATTCCGTTTTTCAGTTGACAGATTTGCATGTGCATTTTGTAAATTCTACAAAGGCGATAAATAAAATGCGTTCGTTTTCCGTAAATAGAAATGCGTATAGATGATTATTTACGGATCCGTTTCGTAAAGCATTAAATTAACACATATTTTGAATCAAATGAATCCAAACATTCGAAAGAATCGACCTCATCTCCATATCAATTCATCAATTGAGAAAAACGACACATGACTCTAGCCAAGATAGGACTCGAACTCGCGCATCCCAAGCATGCCAAATGCTGCACCCAAGCATGCTACATCATCGGCAAGCCACTTGTACCCCTCGGCCTTTCCAGTCGTCATTTCAACAGTGTCCAAGGAGCGACCGGTAGCCGGCAGCGTCAGAATCGCTATCTGTTAACACCATAACGGCCGGACCGGTACGCACTCGCCTCGCACACAAACACCAACACCTACAAGACGAAAAAGCAGCCTTTTTGTGATATTAGCGTCGGTTCATTAGATTTTGAATCGAAGCCGTGGGGGCCTCGAGATTCGGCGGCCGCATAATGAACCGGCGCAGAACCCGTTGCTTCACAACGGGCATCTGTCATTCCTCGGCGATCTCGAATTTATCGCGGATAATTAAAAAACGTATCGTGTTCGATTTCGCTAGATGAGACGGATGGAGATGTGTCCGAAGACATGGTGTGGGTGATGGGTGTTGGAAAATTTATGTAGGAGATGGTGGGAGTCGAGTTGTCCAGTAAGAAAGGTAAGGAAAGGAAATCTAACTTTAATGATCCTAAAAGTGGGGATGCAGAGATGTGATGCAAAGGGAATACTCATCTTTTCTAGATAAACTTAATAACTTTCAGCTAGACTATGAAATTCTGATTCTAGCTAGAAATTACTGTCTATCTCACTTTAAGTGTGAGAACTAGAGCATGAAAGGCAGTAATTTTTAACCTAACCTAAATTAAAATCTAGTCTAATTTAATCTAAGGTGTTTAATTGACTGGATATAAGAAGAGAGCAAAAGGGAACTATAGTAAAAGTTTTATTCGGCTTCGTTTAATAGAAAATTATCGATTAAATAAATAAAACTCGTAAGATTTTGTTCAAAAGAAAAATTTGTAGAAAATCTATTATCGATTTAAAAACACTCATATTTATTATCCGTAATGTGTAAGAACTCTATTTTATGGATTAATCGAAATTCTAACATTTTTATAGGGTGTCTAAAATTTTAATCGACATTTTATTACTCAAATAATTAAAGGTTATAATATGTAATTATATAATATTATCATTTTATTGTGCATTAAAAATATTTTACAGTCTATAAATCAATTCAATACTGCTATAAAATTTATATTATATAACGATTCAATATCGATTAGTTTTGTAAGATTCAAAGCTCTCGAAACTAAAATCAATCAAACTGAAAAAAAAATACAATGAACGTAATTAATTGCACAAACGTAATTGCAAGTTATTTGCGAAGACATTTCACAAGCGATAAATACCATAGCACGTATCGTTTTATTACGACAATAAATAACTTAACATCCAGACATTTTCCTAGCAGTAAGAAGTATTATAAAACTATAATAAAATAATTATTATTTAAAAAAATCGAATGAGGATAATTTCAAAATGAAAAACTTAATGAGAATGGATCGCGAAGAACTCGCATCTAGGCGACGATTTCTAGCTAGAATATGAAAAACGTCCCCCGTCATAATCCATCTACGGCAATCTCGATCTATGAATAGGTAATTGAGAGAGTGCACATATAAGCTTATAATAAGGATGTCGAATGCGTGTGGTCCAATTTCAACGAGCAAAACCAGGATGTGGAGTGAAATTAAATCCGAAGTCGCACCACTTGACGTTTCAGTGAATTTACATAGCAGTCGTCTGACGTACAGCGGCTTTATAAATGCTTTTATTCACTCGAATTAATTGAATAAACATTTTCAAAATGAAGAGGCTAATAAGCGCTTTTTATATGGAAATAATGATGGATTTTTATTTAGAAATCGTCGATACGATCGCGTCTGATGATGATTTTTTTTTGTCTGTCGAAACGAGACGCTCTTTCTAGCTACTGAATGCAAGATGGAATTAATTTATATGAATATTTAATTAATAGACATCTCGATTAAAAAAATACGAACATTAGATTGTATCTGCGTCGATTTTTTTATTCTGTTTGTTTTCGCGGAATATCATCCAGCCACTTCGATTGAGATAGACATGCGATCTGCATGAAAAGCCGCCATCGCAACGTCAAAGGTTGTTTATCTTCATTTTAGTGTGACCCGACTTCGCTCGAGACTATATGTACTTCAAGCTAATTGTAATTATAATAAAAACTGAAGATATGCAGTATGCACCTATTGCCACAAGCGTCCTTAATGCTTGATACGAAATGGTGAAGGAAAGTCATTAATTTAAATGCCAAACTTTCAAAAACCCTTTCTGATTCAAAATGTGATGATGCAGATGAGCATACAATGACTCTTGAAAGTTTAATCGAGATCGGCCAAACGATTAAGGAACACACACATTCACTTTTCAATGAAAAAAAAATCGTCTCTTGCGAAACCTACGAATGCCATATGACATCACATCGGTGTAAAAACTCCCGATGCACACGAGCGTCCATAAACGGCGTCGCATCATTCAACCGAGAGGAATCCAGTTTGCTCTCGCAAACATACACACAAACAAACGGACATTCGCACACGCGTACTCGAGAAATGCGTCTTGCTGAAAATTTAAAACAACGAAAGAGATAAGCAGTGTACTTACGGTGACTTCCTTGGCCTCGCAGTCGGCGCCCCCGGCCAACGTGACGCCCACGCCTCCGCCCTCGCCTCGGGACAGCCTCACCTCGAAGCACTGTTCGTTGTCCTCCTCCTCCTGATGTTGTTGTTGTTGTTGTTGTTGTTGTTGTTGTTGTTGTTGTTGTTGTTTCTGAACTACATTGCCCTTCACCTTCGCGGTTGTGGTCGTAGTCTTCGGAGATTCCACCCCGTCGGCGGTTGCCCTAGTGCCGACCTCGACAACCGGACTGGGCTTGGTCACCGTCGACACCACACGCTTCCTAACTCTGCTTTGCTCTGAATAATTCTCGTTAACCACTTGCTGAATAGGTGCAATCCCATTGGTGTACTTTTTAGGTTTCGTCAACTTAATTTCAGCATCGCTCTCAGATCCGGTATCGGTAGTGCTGCAAGTACAATCTTGTTTTTTCAGAGACGTGCACTTATCTTCTATTAAAGTGGAATAGGCGACTTTTAATACTGCATCTCCGGTATACGCCGATGCATTTTTGATGCAGTGGTATCTGACCATCGAGCTACCGTTCGACTTGGAGTCCTTCTTGGCGTCGCACTCGTCGGTGCTTTCCGCGTCTGAGAATTTCCGCTCGATTAGCGGCGATCCGAACTTGTTGTCTTTGCCGCTCCTGCACTTCGCCGAGGCGAGTATGTTTTTTCTGTTGATCGCTTCGATGCTGCGAGGCTTCAGTATGCGATGGCTGCCGGAGTCCGGATTAGAGCTGCCCGCCGAGCTGCAGCTGGCCTGCGAACCAGATGTGAGGGTCGAGCTGTTGGACGAGCCGACGGACGTGCTCGTGTCCGAAGATAGAGACCTGCACACGCTCCTCTTCCTGTCGTCCATCTGAAGGTAGCTCTTATTGAGACCGTTCTCGAACGGACGCTCGTCGTGGCCGTTGGCCATCTTGCCCATGGCCAATTTGGAAGCGGCGACCACCTCTCGAGATATGGTCGACTGGCTAGAACAATCCGATTCCGAATTATCAGCAGTGTTCAAAGACGGAGTAGGAGATGAAACCGTCGAAAGATAACTCGATTGTGTAGAACTCACAGCGGAATCGTTATCGCTGTCTGCAGTGTCCGAAAAAGCTTTCAGAATCTTCAAATTGGAATGATCGACGGTGTCTATCACGGAGAAGAGCTCGTGGCGCTTCGGCTTCGATAATTGAGACGGAGTGGAGCTATAATTAGGCGGATTCGCAACAGATGTTGGCCCTCTGAAGTTGGACGGCAGCGTGCTCGTCTTTTTGCCGTAGTCGTGTTGTTCGTACGGTCGTCTCGCATCCAAGGTCGTTCGCGGAGGCTTCGAAGGAATCGTTGACTTCTCGGAGAATGTTTCGCCTTTGTTTTCTCCGTGGAAGCCGTTCGCGGGCCTCGTCTGGTCGTTGTTGGTCGTCTTCGGGCCGTAGACCTGCAGCGGCTTCCTCTTGAACGCCGGCGAATATTTCGGCACGTTGACGGATTGACTGTCCCACAGCGATGGTAAGAACGTCGATGACGTCGACGATTTGGATTTGCTCGAGAACCTGTCCAACGTGTTTGCTCTGTCTATTACCGGAGACGTTAGAGTCTTTAGCGAATCGCGGCTCTTTATCTCGGGCAAGTCGGAAATGCACGGTGAGTCGGGGATGACGAGTCCTCTCAGTTTCGTCATGGACTTTCGTCTCTGCTCGATGAGGTAATCGATCGTAGATTTGTGTGAGTCGGTTTTCGCTTTGTCGATTTTCTTTCCGTCGATTGCGCTAATTGGCTGAACGCTGTTCCTCGTTGTGATCGGTGCGAGTTTCGGCTCTTTCGGTTTTTCGACGCTTTTCGAATTTTTCGTTTCGTAACTGGCGCTGTTGTTGTAGGGTTTCGCGATAACAAAATCTTGATTTTTGTTATTGGCGTCACCGTTGACGGTTTCCCGGGCTTTGTTCGGCGCACCGTTAACACTCCAGTCCGACTTGGGTACCTTAACACTTTTTCCACTATAATAATTAGAACTATCGAGAAGACTCTCGTGTGACTTAGATAAACTATCGTTGTAGGCCGAAAACCTCTGCGAAACCCGAGGCTCCACCGACTTGCTGATCACAGGCGACTTCTTATCACCTCCGTTCGAATCCGGCGTCGTTTTATGCACTGAGAACATAGCAATTTTATCCTTGACACTGCCCTCGCTCTTGACATCCTTGCCACGTCCTCCGTAGGCCTTCGAAGGCATGATCTTGTTGTTCTTCTGAGGCGGCTCGTACAGAATGCGAGGACTGGACTCGACCATAGCCTCTTTCAGCAGATAATTAGTCGATGACTTAGTGATGGGCGGGCAAGACGACTTTTGACTGGCGTAATCTTGCAGCTTACTGGTAATGTTGGTGAAAATTGGTACATTTTCTTGATGAGTTGCCGGATTTTCGCGGCCGTCCGGCGGTGACCGAGTGCCTCGAGACACGACCAAATTCACAGCGCACTCTTCAGGTTCTGAAATGAAAAATGCAAAAAAATAAAAATCATGAAACAAATGGCACTCGAAGAAAAATCGCGTTTAATTACGCAATTAAGCATAATGCTCGCGTGGTGCGTATTTCGCTACGACGAACGGTTCTCTTCGCCCGAGCAGCAAATTAAGCATAAAAATATTTCTGATTTTGCAGAATGCTAAGATAATGTTAGTTGAAACGGTATAATCAGATCGATGCGATGACTCGCACGTATTTTCACAACATTCAGCACAAAGAAAATGGCTAGAGATATGACCTGTCCATTGATTCGGATTTTCGCCGTGTCATATAATAACGAGAGATCGGGATTGGTGATTATGGACCGGAGTGAAATCAAATTCAGACATAAACGATCTGGAAAGTCGATATAATTGCGATCGCTTTCGACATTCCAGATTTTTTCCGAAGAATTTTGAATTCTAGGATTCGTCCACGATCGCTTTCTTTCTGTTAAGATATTGAGTTTTTACGGTTCGATATCATATAAAATGCATAGAGTAATGAGAGTGTCATTCGAGAATTCCAAATATGCAACAATATCCCACAAACCGGATTCATTGCAGTTCAGAGGCCTCGGGATTTCTTCAATCCACGCAACGTACGAGTGCATTCGCTTTATCAACGCGAAGTCAAACTGCACAATAAATCGATGAAAAAATTTGCATGAAAGCCTTATCAGATTCGGAACGATGATAAATTAAATATCGGATAATGTTTAATGCATGATAATCCACGCAGGATTACTAATGCTTCTCTCGTGTTGAATATTTATAAGAAAAAATATGCAATCAATTCGATTGAATATGAGAAAACTGCAATAAATTTAAACGAAAAATACTTTCATTGTGATTAATCGAACATTCACTGAATATCGAAAACGAAAACTACTTCGTCGAAGTAATGTATGCGAAAATAAAATTTCTACATGTTTTTTATTCGTTGTTAAAAAAATGCAAGCTGCAAACCGAAACGATGCAAGAATTTTCAACCCTCATCGAAGATCGAATTAGAAGCACCTGGCGATGTGAAGTTCCAATAAAATGAACTCGCATTTAATTTTACTGAACCAGAACAAAAACTATATAGCCATAATATTATACACTCTATTTTTGTGCTTTGTAATTGTTATACTTAAATTGAAATCGTCTGAATGCGTAATATGTATCAATTTCACAATGTTCGGTAACACCGACGAGTTTCGACACACTTCAATAGACAAAAATGTTTTTTTCTACAAAAAAAAAATGCTTGTTTTCTATTTTCATATGAACGAAGACGGAAAGTGAGGTTTTTCCTCACTTCCTCGAAAATTAATAGAAACCAAAAGTTGATTGGCAAATGAAATCAATCAAAAATCATGTGAAATATCGTTAATTTAATAACAAAAATTAATTTTGACACAAAAATCAATAAAAATTAAGCAATTCGTTCTCAGATAAAAAAATAACAATCTAAGATTATTATTTTCCCAAGCCGAAAATAAAATGATTTGACCTATTTCGAAGAAAAATTACTGAAAAAACTTCAATTCGTAGCGCACATATCGCACTACCGATAGATAAATTACAATCGATATAGGCACTAAATCGTTATCATCACAAATTCAATAATATAAAAGTAGCGAAATCATAAACATCTTTTATGATTTGATATTACGTTTACGACAACATGCAAACACAAACAATTCTTTTGCAAGAAAATCACTTTTTGTATAGAATCGATAACAATGAGAAACCGAAACAAATGAAATTGAAATGCATCAATTCAAAAATAGATTTAATTAAAAATATGGTAAAAATAAATCAAACTGAAATGCATTCTGAATAGATAAATAAAAAAAAATAATGAACGAAAGTGACATAAAGTTTAAAGATTCAAATTAGATCTGTACGAATAATTAAAAAACTCGTACAATATTTCGTATATTTTGAGTCTTTTGTTTCATTTAAACAAAATAAAGATATAATATTTTTCAATACTAAGTATCTGAACTTGCCTGTTTATAACAATAGATATTGAAAAAAAAAAACACTTTCGCGAATCAAAATATCAACACAAATATCACTTCAAAACACGCATATTCGACGCAATTTATAATTTTTCACTGATATGCACAATTTTTTCAAACATCACCAAATTAATAAACGATATTCAAAAATCACCACCACTAATCCGCAACCTTTCACTAAAAACACTCCAACCGAAAACTTCAATCCCATTCACGATCGTAGTACATTCGTATTTTCTAGCTAGAATTTATTTCCTTTCTTACTCTAAATGCAAAAAGGTAATAATTTCTAAATAAATAAATGATTAGAATTTATTTCATTTCTCACTTTTAGTAGAAAAATTTCAGATCAAACAAACGACGAGTGTCCCATCTAGCACTGAATCTTTGATCCAATCCAGAGATATAACACTAGGGAGGACGCTCATCTTTTCTATCTAGAAATTATTTCCTTTCTCACTCTGAATGGAAATGAAAAAAACAAATTCCATAAAGCACTGAATTTTCAATCGAATCACTGAATAGTCCATCGAATCCTCTTTCCGAAGAGTACCTGGACACCTGGTGATGGCCATGTCGTAGTCGGTGGAGGTCCCCATGTGCGCCGGCGCATGTCTGCTGTCCGACCGTCCAGCGCCGACTGTCCGAGTGGCCCGAACTCATGGGCCGTGGGGGACGAGGGGGGCAGGTGGAGTGAACGCCCTCGACGGGGGCCCCCCGCGCCTCCGCCCCGGGACGACGCCGGCGCCGCTTCCGTTACCGGTCCCGAGGAGACGCCCGTTTGTTTTTCGAGCTTGTCGTTTGGGACAGTCGAGTCACTTTGAACGTTGCGCAGGTCAGTTGTGTACTTCGTTATGATGAATGAGTTCAAAAATTGAAGAAAGATCTTGTAAAGCAGTCCCAAAGCGTTACAGGGCTGCAGGACTGCAGCTCACAAAGTCTCAAATTAATAATTACGATGCTGATGCTTTTTTTAGCAAACTAGCGCAAAATGAATCTATACGATTACGATGTATGCTATTTACATTATTTATGTTTTTATTAAATTATATATTCAATGATTTTTTTTATACTTTTTGCTTAGTTGCTATAATACAATACACATATTTGTGTCATAATTGAGTTTTTTGTGTAATTTTCTCTGAATTTTGTTAAAAGCCTGAAAATTATATTTGTTTAAGTAAACGAAATAATGTTTTGAAAATGAAAAATTATACATGATTCGATCGATTTAAAAATAAATTCAATTATAAAACTCAAAAACAGATATTTAATGAATCACTACGATTTTTCTTGAGTTTTCCTCGATACGACTATGTACTCGATAATTCAATAAATATGACTAATAGATATATGATTCACTGTTTGACAAAGATGATCAAATACACGAATAAAAATTTCTTATAGGTAAATTAACAAAAATTCTTAACGAAATGATGACATTCAATTTCGAATCTAAAACAATAAAACTGTCAATATGACAATAATTAATCATTTTTGATGAAAAAATATAAAACTTATCATTGAAAAATATAAAGCGGAAGAATCTATTTTTCCAAATACAATAGAAATCTGATTCTAATCAAAGTATACGTGGCTAGTGTAATATGTTTTTAAGGTATGATTTGATTACTGATCCAATCAACATTTAGTTATTATGCGATCATTGAAATGATTCATCTATATATATCTACATACGTAGACAATAAATATTATTACACACAATATGAACATCATTAAGAGTATTTATGTTTAAGATCTATCATAAATAAATTATTGAATTCAGACCGGTTAGTATGTAATGTTACTTTGCCCCGGCTATGATTCAAAACGATTCTTATTAAATGTCGATTAAGAAAATTGTGTAATTGACTAATATTTTGAAGTAAAATCAAATAAATGATCCATACCGGTTATGTGTTTTCGATCTCCGTGAAGGAAATAGACTAATCTTTACTTCGATACTAATGTGAAAATTTATAGTAATACGATGAGTTTTTTAAGACTTATCAGTCATTCGCTAACCCTGCATAGATATTTATTTTGCGATAAAGCTTCATTTAAACTGTGAGTGAATATTATATGAAACGCGTCATGGATTAACTTTTATCTTTCGCTTTCATAGATAAAAGTGACATTATCTGGTGGACAGTTTTCGATCCTCATAGATGACGAGTAAAAATAACTCGATTATTTATTAAACCCAACATGATTATACGAAAACTTCGAAACTGCTTAAAAATCAATATAACGAATGCGTTCTAGATGAAAATTGCAAAATGAATAAATCTTTTGAATATTGTGCAAAACTTCAGCGATTGAACTTTCGATACACAATTTGCATACAACTGATTAAATCTAGGAAAACTATTGATTTATGCAAGAAACATCGAAAATTGCAAATATTTCGGAATTCAAAAAATGCATCTAATCATGACAAAATAGTAATTTCAATAATATTTCAATATAAAAAACATATATTAAATATTATATAATATTTGAAAAAAATACACGTATGTACCTATATAAATACTATCAGAACATTGTCAATTAAAATTACAAGATAAAACACAATCACGAAATGCATCTTTCAAACAAACAAAAAAACTAACTCTTCAGAAACGTGCATGTCAAAAATAAATTTAATGAAAATTGATTACCGGTAATGGGATCATAAGTCAATGAGCAAATGACGCAAGATATCAAAGAATCCAAAAACGAAAGTAAAAATCGCGGAAAAAATACATCACACAAATATTTAACTTCGTATGTACATACAACGAAAAACCATATAAATCTTAAAAAAACCTCATTTTCCTAGACGCGAGCATAAAAATATCGATTTCTTATGCAAATCCACAAAATCGAAAAATTTAATACGTTTTATGGCTTTCCATTCCAAGTCCATTTCCCGTTTATAAACCTCCTAACACACAACTTTTATTTTCGTACACGTAAATGTTAACTACACAGCGTGGCATTTTAATCGCCTTACCGAGCTACACGATAGCAAATCAGAAACATTTCCAAATTCGTAATAAAATATGAATAGTTTACCATAAACAAACAAGAGGCACTTAAAATTATGCTAATCTCCCATGAGCGATTGCTTTAATGCTCGAAGATATTTCTCGAATTAAAATCAAAAGTTCAAATTTGTATTGGATGTTTTGTCTGAATCTTTGTGACATTTTTTGATTTGGAAAAATAAAGGTTAAATAAGATACCATGCAACAGAAACAGATTTAAAAATTCGAATTGATGAAATGTGAAATTGATTGAGTGATTACAGGAAGAGGCAATTTCTGATGCAACGAATAACATTCATGATGTATTTAGTAATAAACATAAATCATACATCATATGAAAATAGATCAATTGATCCTTTCACATCTGTAGCAAAAATGCTACATTTTTTCCTGAAAAACACTTGTTACATTCAGTTTATTGCATCATAAAATACCGCTGATATACACTAGTGGAATTAATAGTGGACACTTTTAAATAAAATTCGCTAAAAATCACTAGTTTCTTTTAAATAGATTTCAAAATTATCCCATTATCTTAAGCCTAATGATCAATTGGTGATCTGACGCGAAAATTTTAAAATTTCCTCTAAAAAACACTTATTACAATCAATTTATTACATCACAAAACTCCCATATGAAGATTACAAATTACATTTTTCCATCACGATCCAGAAACGATACACATACACACAAGTATCTGAAACGAAAGCCTTTCGACGATATCAATCTTGGTACACGCGAACGCCATTATTGCACTTCGTCTCGACATTTCTTGATAAGGTCCACGGGTCCCTTTCGCCGACATTTCGCATAATCGTCTCATGCCCAATTTAGAATAAACTCAACGGACATATATTATGATAAAACAGTCGGCGAAACGACCAGGGCACGAAGCACTTCCCATTTCTGTCCAAGAAGCAAAGGTTAGATCAGGAAGGGAAAGGGTTATAAAAGTTAGGCAGGGCGAGGAGGATGTGAATTCGATTGGAGTTGGATGTTTCAATTGGTAATAGGTTGAAAAGCTGTCAAATTGCACTAAGAGGAAAAATGGTAATATGATGTTAAATAGATTGATATATGGACACTTAAAGTTGTTCGTGTTGTCGGGAAACGATGGTCAAGATCAAAGTTTAAAAATCGTGAGGAAAAGTTGAATTTTTCGATTGTTGGTTAGTAATTGGTTGAAAAGTTATCAAATTGTACCGAGAGGAAAAATTGTAACGTGACGTTTAATTGATTAAAATATGGGATCTGAAAGTTTTCCCAAAATCTGAGACTGATTTTTAGATACTTGTTAATTTAATTTTCTAACATAAGATAACAAAACAAGTTCACATATCCACATGATAATTGAATGAGTGCAAAAAATATATTACAACCTCGTCTAGGTGTAAATAACAGAGTTATTTTCTTTCCTATACAGAGATTTATTTCAATGAGGAATGCTCAAAATTTTTATAACTATAAATTATTCCTATTTTTGTTCTAGTTAAAACGGAAAAGTCTACATTTTCTGACTAGAACCTATCTAGAAAAGAAAAGCGTTTTCCCACACAATACAAGATTCCAACGAGATAAACACACACAACAGACGCCACGTGAATAATCGCTCAACCTCTTCACACCCGATACTTAAAAAAAAACCCTCCCAAAAAAATAAATCGCGTTAAAGGACACACCAGCTCGAAAATAAACAGGAGGCTTTAAAAAGAAACCAAAACAAGCGCGAAAAAAGCAAAAATGTCACGGGGGAAAGTCGCCTCGTTCGACTTCAGGTTCCGCGAGGGCGAATTCTTTATGGGCCTCCGCTTACACGTGAACGTATTTCGCACACGTGTACGTATTTTATTTTATCGTATGGTGTTTTTATTCCATGTGTGTGTTTGTGTGTCTGTAAGTGTATTTGTGTGTCTATATGTGTGCGAAACGAGATTTTGTAACTGTTATATCCTTGCGAGAGGCAGGACGACTTACCCGCTGTGGGATTCCGCATGTTTTTAAATGCGATTATTAAAATGCGAAACGTGCGATAAATTAACCCGTGGCCGTAGTTATGCAAAGTAAAAAAAATGGATTTTTTTTTTTTGGATTTTGGTATGAAAGGATCGGATGTTTTTTTTAAGTATTTTTAGTCTGCCGATGAAAATCTGATGTATGTAAATAACACATGTTTGAGATGGGAATAGTTTAACTGTTAGACTTTTCGATAGAAAATTTGAGAGTAATCAATGAATTTTGTGAAGTTTTCACTAGAAAAAATATAAACCGAAATGACATAAAAAACTTTCGCTTAAGCAATTAGTTTTGAATTATTTTCATGATTTTGATCAATTTTCATACCATTAATTTGCGTAAAGTGCGATGTTAAGAATCTAACTTTTTCTTACTTTAAAATATAAAAAAAACATCTATAATCCTATGTAGTGAAAATTTTGTAAAAGAATTATATAGAAAATTTGCTGTAATTGATGAATTTTCCAAAGTTTTCATATGAAAATATATCGCTAATCCAATCAAGAAGACTGCCTGAACCTGTTCCCAAAATTATGTAAAAATGTAAGTAAATAAGGGAATAAAATAAAGATGAAGAATAAAAACAAAACTCTTAATGGTTTCAATCATCGCAGGTTATATTATGGAATATTTGTTAGGTACACTATCAAAAATAACGAAAATTTTCAAAATATATTCTAAACGATAAAGACAGCAATAATATCACCATACGTGGAACAAAACACGTAAAGGCTTTATATAAAACGCCATTTTGTTAGTATACCTAGTGATCTAAAGAAATAACCGAAAAACCAATCGGATTTACATTTTCGTTATTCGCCATTATTTCAATTTTATAACCATGTTAATTCTACATTTTTATAAAGTTTCATCAAAATCGTATGGTTTCACACAGCCTCCTCGCGAGATTCTCGAACGGATTTTCATACAACATGAGCGAACTTTAAATTGAAAGAAAAAAACAAAACGAAAAGGACTTTATCGGCTCGCTGAAAGGCTTTTTAATGCGGCTTTACAAGCGGAGCCGGCTCTCGAAGAATTCCCGAATTAACGGTGAACTGGGAGCGCTCGTAAATTCACGTGACAATTTTATTGTTGAAGAGTCAGGGCACTCGAATAATTTCTGCATGTTTATCAGGCCGATAAAGCGGACATCGTAAATTGAAACTGGAAAAAATCGTGTCGAGGAGCGACCGTTCGAGACCCTCGAGAGTTCACCGGCGAGAATTAGTTAATCAAAAATGAATAATTAAGATTGTGTTCGTATGTTAAAATGTGAATAAATAAACCGTTTGGCGTTCTGAACGTGAATTGTTCTTTGGTCGTTTGAAATGCGATACTCTGGTAAAAGCTCCGGTGAATGCACTGCTCTGTTTAAGTGAATAAATTCGAAACAACTGTTGGACGTTTTCGTTTATTTGCATCCTGTGAGCAATTGAAATGTGTGAAGAATTAATTAATTAATTGAGTTTTCAAAAATGGGATCAATTTTTGGAAATTTTGGTCGGAAAAGTCTCAAATTTGTGATCGAGTGAAAATCCAATTTGTTATTATTCTAATATTTTTTTAAGTTTGATTTTATTTTTTTGATGGACAAAAATAGAAAATATAATAGTTAAACGTGAAAATATGAATTTTATTCGGTAGAAAGTAAAGTTTTTGATGAAAATTGTGCATCAAAGGGAAAATTTCATATAGCCATCTATGCGCACCGAGTAAAATTATTTTCAAGTAAACCAAAGTGCACAACTCAATTTATCGCAAATACAAAAACAAATCAAAATAATAATCATAAATAAAACGAATCAATTTCATAAATTAACACATCAACAACCACTTATCATTTTTTTAATTAAAGATAAATACGACTATCGAATCGTTTATTCATAGGATCATTAATCAGAGATAATTACAAAGCGGAGCGGAACTTCGATCCAGCAGCCAAATTACAATCTCGTATGCTTATAGAAAAATCAACAATAAACTCGAACGAGTTCCATAGGAATTGATTATAAAACTCTTCATTTGTATAATAAGAGGATACATTAGGTGTGAAAAATGGTTTTTCATCAGCGGCCAGTTTGAAAAGTCGGAAACGATATTTTAAAAGAACGCAACCGAGCGCTATGTAAAAATGCAAAAAAGCTACACGAAAAAAAAACTCGTTTAAACTGCGTTTAAAAAAACTAATAAATCCTACAATTGCCGTGTTTTAATTGCTATCTAATTCATCTGACGGTGAATCCATATCTTCCGGCGCCTTTCAGTAGCCATACATCATAGGAAAATTAATTGATAATTGCCCCCATGATGGGAAATTAACAGTTTCCTATCGAACCGACGAAAAAAAATCCATATAAATAAAAAAATAAAGCAAGAACCTCCAGCTGAGAATTTCCTAAGCTTTCAGTTCACACATATCCGATAAAACACACAATAAAAAACGGCTATAGATCATATTTACACATTTGGCAACATTGGCCTCGCGAAAAAATACGATAGCAATTTATCAAATTTTTTTCATCGATCGATATCGATTCAAAATTCAATATCGGATCGGATCTGTTGTATATTGAAAATGCACATTCTCGATTCGCTACGAAAACTACTTATATTATATTATTTTATAGCACATAAAACTCGTATCGTGCGAACTGGGACTCTAAAAATCTAGTTTTCTCGCAGTTATCGAAGAATCTAGTATATAAAATGTGTATTATTCAATACGAATCGCAATTTTATCGACAGCACGAAGCGTTAAGAATCGAATAAAATGAAATATATGCGGCAGATTTCCAATTAGAACGTAATGAGATGGGAGATTTTAATCTATTTTTATTCAAATTCGATAATTTGTTACAGTTAAAAGTAGATGCGTATAATTGATAGTCAAATAAATCACACGAGACAATAATCAAGGTTAGAATGTAGATAAATGCGTCTGGTTCTCACACAACAGTTGCACAATTCGACGAATGCCATAATAATTTTTTACTGTTTTCACGCAAGAAAAGACCGATTTACAATAGAAATTTACCTCGATCAGATAACATTCAAAATTTGAATAACGATACCGAACTTTCGGTTTGACATCGAAAAAGCGCGGGCCGAAGAATCCGACGAAATTTCGAAACTATGCGAAGATCTAACAGTATAACGTTATGCGAGCTCTCGTTGTGATGATTGATCGTTATGCGGGACGCGTCGTGATGCAGCAACACACGATTATATGGTGTAGAATCCGGTAAAAATGACACAATTTAGCGTCGATATGTCGATTTAAGCACATTTAGATGAGGTGCATTGTCACGCTTTTGTGTTAAATCGAACGTGTTTCTTGCAGTTTGGTTTTTCGATTGAATGCGAAATGTCATGGAACGAATATGCTGACCAATTTACATATTTCTGTTGTCATTCGTGTTGTTGTTGTCATTCGTTTTGTGGTGTGTCCACACATAAGCCTAGGAAAAACAGCATAAAATTTTCATCTTCATTATGCACGTTATCTAAATCTTATTTTACTGTGTATAACTAAAGCAAAATAGGCAAGGGCAAATGAAAATAGGTTATATGATTTAGTAAAATTTCCTTTCATTGAATGATCATGTGAGTGCCAATCTTTAATAGAGGCTCAAGCACGATCCAATTTCCGATGATTTACAATTTCGCGTAATGAGATTGCTTTATTATATCAAATTGAAAGTTTCGCGCACAAAAAAATCTCGTGTCGAATTTCAATTGGTTCTCGAGTCCGGCTAAAGAGATTAATTACTGTTTCGTTTCCGAATCTAATATATTTTTAATTCAATTATGTTTAACCCAATTGCATTTCATGCTCACAATGCTCGCATTGCGCTCGGATAAAAATCTTTCTGTTTTCGTAATAATAGTAAAAGTCTATAACTGTTTCGAAACCGTTATTATTTTTTTAACACTCGTGCATCATCATAACGATTTTTCACTCTCGCAACTTATTCGTTTCGAAACGCCATTTTTTTTTTGTTAACACTAATAATATCGATCACACACCTACGAAAAAAGCGAACATATTCCATTTCGCTGTATTGTGTATTCTATTAAATTTCATTTCACACAAAGCGAAATGAGATCTGAATTTCATTCAAATTTCACAGCTAGATCCATCACCGAAACATCAAATCAAGTTCAAATCTGTGTCTGAATAAAAAATATATGAATTAGCGTGCGAAAGCACAACGCATTGTTCGAGTGCAATCATTTGGGTCGAAACGACCGAGTGACCTGCAACATTTACAAACAATCGAAAATATATTAAGAGGAAAAAAAAGCATTTGACACGAGATATGTTCAGTGAAATTATCGCACTTTATCCTAAAGCCTCAAGGTGAACTGCAATCTAAAAAGTGAAGTCATTCACATACCGAACCTCTCCTTTGCAAATGCTTTTTAAGCACGTCAATGACTTATCCATATTTGGCGAAAATATTGAAACCCAAAAGATGATATGTACTTACAATATGTCAAATCATATGAAAAAAAAATACCTTCTTGTAATCATTGCGAACTGTCACTGATGTGCAACACGACTTTTCAAATGGGAAATCATATAAATCGCGCACAAATAAACTAAACAACAGATTCACCGATCAGATTATGAACACAATTGAAAAAAAAAATGCAAACTAGAGTAACTAGAACTAACTAGAACGACAGTTCCTAATACCGACCGGACGACGACTGTCGCAAAACCTATTAACATCTATTTTTACATGAAAACTGCAAAATGTCAAGGCGAAATCGTCGCATACTTGCACTTCGAGTGTTTCACATTGCATTTTCTCGAAAATAATTAATGCTAAAACGCTGACGACGGTCAGAGGATGACTGTTCCTGGGTCATCGTCTCTCGTTCTCCGAGATGCTCACAATGGAGCTCGTTGGATCTAAATATACCGACGAAGGAAATGACCTCAGCAGGATGTTCACGTTGATGATATTTGGCGCAGATTCGAGGCGAGCTTCTAAATTCTCCAGAAACGCATATACGGGCATTCCGCTATTCCGAATATAGCCTTTTCGCGAACGTCCGTTTACGGTCTAACAGGATAAACGATGCAGATTTTAACATAAAACAAGCACAATTCGCTCGAATGTGTTACGTGCCCATGCAAATTTCCCTTGTTCATGAAGACGCGTCCACACTTAGGCCGGCGGCTTCCTGCGGCACAACGTATGCAACCCGATTATCTTATCTTCATACATAATCCAATTTATCTTCATCTAATCTTATTTTATTTGGATTAGATTAAAATAAATTAATTGAATGCCGCCGGCATGAGTGTGGATGCGTCTTTATATCGGATCGTGTAATAAATATGCTAGTTTACTAACCGATCGTTTTCGAAGGCGCTTTTTCCATTTCGTATTTGCTAGATATTAGCGGTGGGTCGTTGAAGATGGTGTCGTCCGAGGATGTGGATTTTGCAGCCTCTGGAGTGCTGCTTCCATCGCCATTTGTCATTACAATCGTCGGCTGTTGAGTCACTTTGATGCTGAAATGCAAAAATAACACGAATGTAATAAATATCGAATCGAAAAAATCGCATAGTCAACCTTCGTCGGAGGTGAGAGTATTTATAATATATCACGGCTAGAGCCGTATTTGGAAATCTTTAAAAGTACACGGTCAACGGATTAACTATTTCGTATCACGCGAAAGAGATCGGTTGTTAATTTTAATATTCGGAATAAATTAGTAGCCACGTCATTATTCAGATAATCAATTTTTCGTGAATACTCACATGGGCAGCGTGGGTCCGGCTGGCGAATCTTCGTCGTCCTCTCCGATGGTCTCCAACTGAGGAGAACTGCCTCCTGTATAAGTCCAGTCCGATGATAAATCGTCAGCTTTGAGAATTTCGTGCTCTTTGTCGATATTTATCGTGAGCTTCAGATTGTATTCAGGTTTCTCTCTGCGTTCCGTGGCCACAGGCGGCTCCATCTGATTAATTGCCTCGACTTGATTTTTGGTCCCGAATTGCGATTTGGGCACAAAATCTATCAATCTAGGCAACGCTTCAGGCTTCAACATCTCCCTGTCGTACTCATGATGGTCCTTAACACTCTCAAAGTTGTTTAGGTTAATGGCGTCCTGCAGCCAAGTTTCAATGTTGTGCAGTTTAGCCGGAGACAAACTCTCCTCGTACGGTCTGTCCATTTTGTTTCCGCAGTCGTTGTGAATGTGGCTGTCGACGTTTTTCTTATTTAGGTTTCTCGGCAGTGGTTTCGGAATTTCCGTTACGGCGGTTACTCTATTTGGTGCGAAGTCTACGACGTCTTCGTTTCCTATTTTGATCGTGTTCGTGTTGTTGTTCGCGTCGTTGTTGTATTTAGCCGAATGGTCCAGTTTCGCGAATTCTTTAGCGATCGATATATTGGGGATCGAGGCCTCGTTGTGATTCGTGTGAATCTCTCCATTCTGCAAGTGGGCTTCGTTCATAGGATTTTTATCGCTGGGCATTTTCGGCTTCTGAGAATCTTTGCTTCCCATATCATCAATATATCTTGTTGGTATATCAGATATGAATTTCTCGTCCATATTTTCTATAGACGTCAATACGTGTATATTAATTTGCTTAGTGCCGAGAGTGGGTGTCGACGGTATGCTATTTTCCACAGATCCGGGAAAACTAGAATAAGAACTCAATCTGTCTATAACAGTGGAGATGGAGCTGCCCGTATCGTCTGATTCGGATTCCGCTATGTGAATGCCATTCTCTTTTTCGTGACAGAACAGATCAGTGTAGACTTGGGCTTCCGGTGGAGGAGCACTATGAATGGGCGCTGGTCTTCTCGGTCTTCCAGGAGACTGTCTGCCCAGAGGACCTTTCCTCGACTGTCCGTTCTCCAATATCGCCGTGGCGTCTGCTATTTTAAATTGACTATCGTTCTTCTTGCAATCGTTCGCTGATTGATTGACTTCGAACGACGACATGACCCTGCCGTTTCCGTTCAAGTTTTCACAATTTAACGACTCCTTGGTGTTCCTTCGTGGCAGTTTTCTCGGTGGTACTGGAGGCGGAAGCGATAGTCTTTCCAATTCTGCACCATTGTGATCTGAATCGATCCCGTTTTTAATGGGACAGCTTCCATCCAGAACCAAATGTTTTCCTTCGGGCGAATGCCTAACGAGCAATTTGACTGCGACGTTAGAGTCCTTGAGACATCGTACACATTCTAACCTAGTGAGAGACGTGACAGAAATACCGTCTATGCAAAGAATCTCGTCTCCAGCGTCTAAAGGTCCCCAAGCAGCTCTGGCTCTTCCAGCTGGACTTTCTGAAGCACACGATTGGATGAAGAGTCTGCGAACTCTTTCAGCCGATTTAGTGCCACCTTCGAACTTCAGACCGAAGCCCAACTTCTCTCCAGGTAATCTGTAGACGGTGACCTCTTCTTCGACAGCAGTCTGTCCGATGGACAACACAGTCACGAACGGAACATCACCTCCGACTCCTTTCTGCGGATTGTTCGTCTTGTCGCAGATGCCATTTTCAGCGAAAGAATTCCCCACGGATACGATCGTGACGAACTCCTCGTTGTTGGCGTTTTCTCTAACAGTCGCCATTGTGAACGGGGCAGTGTGTAATTCACATCTGAAACGAGTATAAAATATCGATTAGATCGGGCATGTTGTGTTTTCGATGTATTGAATCGGTAACAATCGTAAAACTCGAAGCGCAGTTTAAAGTCGGAAAACACAATAGTTAATAAATGACGCGGGAATTCTTCGAAGAATTGCATTTGCATGAAACAAATGGCACGACAATACGTTTCGTATTTTGATTAGTTTCAGATTACATCCGTGCAGATTTATGCAGCATGAGCAGATCGAGTTTAGAACTCTCATACTTTTACCTATTGTAGAATGACGACGACATTCTAACAATCGAATGATCGAACGCAAACATGACTTAAAAACATTAGCATATGCGACTTTCGAGATGTTTTAAAGATGAATAAGGCAACGAGGGGTCATCTTCGCCCACCGGCATATAAAAAGAATTAACATAAAGCATTAATTACCGTATGGGTGTCGCATTGTTGTTCGAAAAAAATATTAGAAAAGTGTGATTTATTGTTTGCAGGTCGACGAAACTTAACCTTTTTTTTACATCGAATTACTGTAAATTGAAAAGGACGTCGATATAGACGACGTTATTGAATTTGGCGAAGATTAGCCGTATAATATAAATAAACAGAAGGACCGTTATGTAAATTTCAAAACGCGTACGTGCAGTTGAACGAACTTGAGCCATTATTACACAATTTTGAACTATTCCGGTGGCGAGTGGGCAGCGAAGAACCGCATTATATTTATTTATCCATATTTGTGTGAATTAGTGTTTGTCCGGAGACAAAACGCATATAATATAAGAGCAAACCTGAGGAAAGGTGGTGATTGGAATCTTTGGTCAGAAGGCCAGAGGCCAGTTGACATTTATGGAAGGTGTGGTGGCAATATCAATTTTTTCCCTTCTCACAAGTGCGATTTCATATTTGTACAAGAGGTAATTCTAATCCGATACAGGTATCCACAGTTACTTGATTCAGTTTTTTTTAAATACGCGTGCGATATTTTTTCGAAAAACGCATAAACATGATGAATCTAGCCAACAATATGAGCGATCATGTCTATGCTTTTTATCGAAAAAATATCGCGTTAAACGAGGAATGACTGTATCTTGTTCGTATATGCGAGCGATAAATTAATCTCGGTAAGGAAACTGAGATGATTAGCACAAAGAATTGGTGAATATTTTCGTGGAATTCGAACGTGCAATATTTATTTTATTGTCATCGATATTTTAACGTTGGATGGAATTAGAATTTGATATGTAAAAAATAGCGACAAGAAGTATGTACGCGCATTCGTAAAATCAAACATATTATATTGAGTCAACATTGATATGCAAATACACAGTATGTCAAATGGCATTGCAGTACATACATACATGAAATCATACCTATTTCAATTCAGAATTACTAATATACAAATTCCATATTTGTTCAGATCTAATATCAAACAATTGTCTAATTAATCTTAAGTCATCGAGCACATGCTCAAAGTGAACGGATTAATAATCAATTACCCTTTTTTCCTCACTAATCAACCTTTTATCCTCTAGATCAACTAATCACAGTTGCCCACAAATTATATCAATCGACTGAGCAGAATCTCGAAAGCAAACAGGATCTATGGGAACGCATATTCCGAATCTCGAAAATGCGATCTCTTCAAACTTTAATTTAGACATGACCGCATTCTGATCCGCACTTATCTGCGATGAGGCTTAAGATCTTGCTATTCGTAACGAGAAATGAGCCGTTCATAACACAACATGAGTAACTCCATAAAACTCCATAGTTTGAGAATAAAATAAAATTTAAAATACATGCGATCCTTCCAACTATGAGCTGTCAAAATCTTGGGAAAAGAGAGGAATGTATGTATAATATTATTGTACGAAATGTAGCACGTCTGTCTTTTCAGTATTTTCAGTCTCTTTCTTGAAAGCTCAATTGTTGGAGGAGTTTAAATTCGTTTTATTCTTAAACCAGCCTTAAATCTATTTTATTTTTCTAAAAATGGAGTTGATCACTTCATACACTGATCTGCTCAAATAAAAATTGGGTTCTCGAGAGCAGTTAGCCATACACTAGACAAGCTAGAAAAACTCCAAACTCGTGCATCACGCGATCACAATACGTCATTATATTTTAGCCGAATCGAAAATTGTGAGAAATCACTCAAGGTCGGACATTCTTCGGTGGATATAGTCCATTTCACCATAAGCCAAGACACGAAGGTCAGGTTTCCGTTATGGAATTGATGAATCGAATATGCATGGATTGGTAGGAAATGCACGAGGTGATTTCGCGAGATTGTAAGAATCGATCATCGATGGATGATTGTTATGGCGATTTATATATAGCTATTGCTATTCGTGTTGCCGTTGACTTTCATTTCAAAATCATTCGTACCCCTTGGCCTATTCAGTCGTTATATTTACTCACAAAGGTGTGAATTGATTAATTGTTATATTAAAAAAAATGCGGTGAAGATTTATTTATCTCATTCGTTAGTAATATGAGATCATACGGAAAACGTACTACTAAAAGATAATCAACAAGTTTCGATAAATGTCAGATATTGACCTATCGATAGATAAATATGAAATTGAACAAACAACTGCAATATAAATGAATTCCCATTTCTAAACATTTCTTATACAAAAATGATTCTTTTTTTTAATATTTGATAACAAAATTTCGCAATATGAACCCGATTTACCAGTCAAACGTCGACCCGATCAAAAATTACGATATCAAAAAATCACATCGCAATATGGAAACGGATATCCATAATAAGAAGCGATGATCGACTAACTACTAGATCTTAAGAGCAAACGCTAATTAAAACGACTCATGTTGCAAGATGATCCGGAGCACACACGAAATTGAATAATATTTTATCAGCTGTCAGCTCCATTTCCACTAATCATGACCGGTTTTAGGTCGTTAAACTATAACTAGAAGAATAGAAGAATAACCTAGGATCAAAAATCACATTCGTATGTTAATGTTTAGTGTCGCATTAATGATTTTCCATTCGCGCTTTTTGGCTGTCTCTTGTCTAGACGGCGACTGTGGAAATATTAAATGTTACTGTATTTTTATTAATAGATTTAACAGTTAAAATTGATTTTGAATTGTTGATGTTTATTCATTAAATCTTGTTATATCAAATGATCGGCATATCGTGTCGATTTAATTATAAAAACACTAAATTGATATTTTTTTAGTCTCACATTGAGAAAATATATCCAAAAACGGTTAAAATTATGCATAATTTTCTAAAATATTTGATCGATCTTGATGAAACATTATACAGAAGAAGAAAAAACACATTGACAGCCAATGATCAATAGGCTAATATCGATTTCAATATGAAACGATATGCTCCAATAAAACGAGCACATGTACAATACAAACATTGGTGACACACAATCGCAAATACACAACATTATTCTCGTAATTCAACCATATTTATACAGATTGCATTTGCGAAAATTTTAATTACCGAAAACAATCGACTAAAATCGATCCTCAAAATCGAAGCGAATCTATGACTATCTATTAGTATCAACCCTTTGCACTCGTATGTCAAGCCGCGCTCGACGCTTTAAAAATCTCAATGAAAATTGATGATTCGAATATCGAAATATGCAGTCATAAATTTCAATCTTAATATTATATGAAACGCCTACACTCGATACGATCTGAAACAAAATCATTAGCGAAAGAGGACAACACTGATCGAGCCTACACGGTGGCTGAAAAAAAAATTAATTAAACACAAGATCGATTATTTTTTTCGGTTTACACGTAACATATTCGATATTGCATTACGGTTTTTTCCCCCGTCTTCGTTCGGGTGTGGTCAAGTGCACCGAAGTCGAAGAACTGGCTTCTTCAGCACCAGCAACAACCTTCTGGTCGAGTTTCGAAAACGAGATTATTATTTACAGTTAGTTCGCCGAAATGCGCCATTACATTATATTTATTATTCATATTTCTTTCGCATCATCGATGTCGTAATGGACGATGCTCCCTTACCGAGGACGCGTTGCGAAATTTAATTTGAAAGAGTATCGAGTATTAAAAAAAAGTGCATTGTTTCCACGATAATGGGTCGGCTGATTAACATCTCGTGATTGACTTTCATTAGTGTTCGTAAAAAAAATAATTAAGGTAATGAAAAATGACGCTGAGGAGACTCGGCTAGCTGTGCGATATAAAATTAAATAATTTTATATCGCCTAAATATATGAATTAAAATTTATCGCCCGTTTATAATAAAACGCTTAAAACAACAAGAAGTTAATTTTATCTTATCTCAAATAATTAATTTTTTCGAACAAATAAAAGAAAGTTAAACAATACACAGATTGTGGAACGCATTGTTCAAACATGTGAACTACATAAAATCTCTATAAACTTTTAATAAAATTTTATGTAACAATGCAGATTGGAAGCGATAATCGAGCAACTTACAAATTTCTTACAATTAACATATTTTTAAATATTGAATCAATTAAATCAAAAGCGGAGTGATGCAACTAAAAAAACCAAGCGTGACAATTGTTACGCATTATGCAACCGACGCGATTCGCAGCAACGAGCATTATAGAAACTAGCAGTAGGTCCGAAGATTATAATTTTTGAGGCGTTCTATATCTACCCTCGCTCACAATTTTGAAAATTACAAAATTATTAATATTAAGAGAAATTGACGTACCTAATACATTGAAAATAATTTGAATGTCTTTTGTTTATATTAGTTAAATTCTGATTTAATACATTATTGAAAAGAATTCTTTAAGAAAGATTTTTTGTTTGTTTTATTAATTCATAGCAGTACCTAAGAGTACGATTTTATTTGAAAATATCAAGTCTGAATGAGTTAAAATATTGTTTAGTTGTAAACGTGTTAGAACGAATTTCCGGTTGATTTACATATATTTATAGATGCGATGAAAAAAATGGCTGAAAATTAATGTTTTCGAATAATTAATTATTATAAAAAACAAAATTAAAATGAACTCAAAAAGTAAAAATCAAATAAACCTCTGGAACAGCATTTAGTGTCCAATTGAGCTGCAAAACTAAATAATAAACTAATAATACATATGTATTATATTTCGGTAATTATAAACAAACCATACAATTTATATAATCAATTTAAAGTTTTGTTAGTCATTATAAAAAAATGCCATTCGAATTTCGTAATACAATAAAAAAAAATATATTAAAAATATATCGGTTCCAAACGTGTTAATTGTTCGGTCATTGAAGGGTCAGAAACGAATTTCCGGCCGATCCGATCCGATTCGTACTTCGAGACGCGACGAAAACAAAATGGCCGAAAATTAATTGTTTTCAAAAATTAATTATTATATTTGAAAAAATAAACAAAGCGAGCGCCGCGGCCGACGTGACCTTGATATTCAAAAATACTACCTATCGATAGTCGGCGTTAAGGGTCAGATTTGTATGAATGTATCTACAGATATTTCCGATACATCCGAACGACACACGAATATGTATCTTATAGCAAAGGCCGCAAGATCCAAATTAACATATTGTTTTATTTAGTTTCGAATTAAATGCGATGCAAAAGACGCAAAGCTGCCATAATTTGCACCAGATGAAATTTATGCTTGACGATTTTCCATACAAAGTTGCAGACAGACAGACAGACGTACAAATACGCTTAGTAAAATTATAATATTGATTGAATTCAAATTTTTCCCAACAAAAAAACAACAGAAAAAAGCACAATAGAGGCGACAACAAACGCGAACCGCAGTTTGAAAAGCTATGAAACTGTGTAGAATGTAGATGAATGTCCGCAGATAACGCATCATTGCACAACGCTTCGAGTTCAAGGTGTTATTGTCGATCTCGACAAAGATTCGTGGTGTGTTAAATTATTGTACTTTTCAGTCGGTTGTCGGACATGATGATTTTTACAGAAATGTCTCTATTCGGAGAATAGCAATTTTGTGGTTTTTCCAATGTTCATATTGAGGAAATGTAAATTTCGAACATCTTTTCTAGATATCGAACATCAGAATGAATTGTACAAAATATTCATATTGGAGGTAATATTTTTATAGAAGAATATTAAGGGACATATCCTTGAAGAATATTTGATCCCCTTCGTTTTTAGTTCTCATTCCTTTTGTAAAGAATAATGTCAAAGTATACTCAATTAAATTCCGAACGTATTGACATTTTTCTTTTTAAAAAGAGAATAAGAGGCAAAAAACAAATGGGAGTATCGAATACCCCCAACTTCCCCTACTAAAATCAGAATCTTCAATGATTCCTTTTGAAATCATTAAAAAAATTCACTCATATCACTCCATAACCAATCTTAAAATCTAATTGATAATTTCACCACACGAATAACTCTAATTACAATTTAATTCACTTATTCGCAATTTGCACAAATAAAATATATATCAATACAATAAAACCATGGATCGAAACAATAAATACACACACAAACTATCAATAACAATCAAAAACCTCAATCAAAGTCACTAACGTGCAATCTGAACTTGATACCGAGATCCATCATTAAACCGCAACCGGTAACAGTTAAAATTATGCAAATTTTCCACGACAAAAAACGGACTATAATTAACATCATCACCACTCCACAACTAGGCTCGAAAAATAATAATTTAATCAAATCACCAAGTCTAAAAAAATAGTGATACGAAAGTCGATTACGCGCACTCGCGTCGGACTCGTTTTTTTAACGGTTCAACATAGCGCACATTCCGATTCGAATTTAAATACGGGAAAAAGGCGCTTTTTTGACATTTCGAAAATGCCGGTACATTTGTTACTATTGTTCAATTTTCATTCATTTCGCTTCCATTCATGGACCGACACATGTCATAGTGTTTAACACGTTGACGTCCGAATAAACGACTGCTTTTTTAGTCTTTGAGGAATTTCACGGTAACGTAATAAATCTGGATCTAAACGAGTGTAATATTGAAAAAAAAATATGAAAAGTTTATGTGAAAATGTATCGAATCATAGGTAGATGTGAAATTCTGCAATAAAGATAAAATCGGATAACGGTACGATTGAATTAATTTTATATTTCGATAAAACTCACAATAATCAATTGTTATCGGTTTTATCGAATGTGTATTCAATAAAATATTTCTATGCATAGTTTTCCGCATATTTTGTACCACAACAATTTATAAAAACAAAGCATTATGATTCAATACGTGTAAACATTTGCATATTATATGAAACAATAGCGCCTTTTCAATATTTTCTTAGAAGGAAAACGATCTTTCAAAACGTCAATGATTAATTTTCAAATCGCACACTAGACGTGTTGAACAAAGCATCACATTGTGCAAAACAAGCTCTAATATTGCATTTACTAAGTCGTCAATTAGACAAAAGCGTTATTTGGAATAACAAGGAGTAGAGTTAATCTTGCACCAAGCACCATGACTAATTACGGTATTTCACATTTTGACCGCAAATTATTTTAAAACACGTAAGCAAATTCTCACTGATTTGATTTGAGCAGTGGGCGTGATGATACATCGTAACCTTGTCCGATGGAAGAACCGTATTTTTTTATTGTATGAATTATCTATTTTTTACATAATTATTATGCAAACGACTAAAATGTGTGTTTTCATCCGATATAAGCACCTAAATCCGAGATTGATTAAACGCACTAACTGTTAAAACGATTTCTAATCCGATTTTGTTTCAAATATACCTTTTCCATTTGAAAAAATATATTTTTACATGCATATATTATATTTAAGATTGTTATATAATATACGTGTTAAAATAATATCAAAAATCAACAATGATATGAAACGATGAATTGAACAAACGAAGCGTACAATAAGTACACATTTGAATCGCCCAGTGAACAACGTGATTAACTCTAATTAAAAAAAAAAACTTTTGAATATTAAAGCATTTGGTATAGTTATACCATTTTTCATGTCAAATATTTTCCCTAAATAATAAAAATACAAACAAATGATAAAATTCGTTTGGCCAATGTAAATAAAAACATTTATTTCAGATGCCATTTGAATTAATTCTGTATGAAGTGAAGTGAACTGGACACATCTGTAGCTTATTATTAACATATTTTTATGCTTATAATTTTGTATAAATGGAATAATGAAGAAAATTGAAAAAAAGCATCAAACACATCGTTTTTTCCACATTTTGTTTTATGGGGTCAATCATATTATGCATTGGACGACTCCTACGAGTATTTTTCCGATGATCACAAAAAAAACATTTCAATCAAAATACTGCTATTGATACATAGATTTCTGACATCAATACCACTATTAGGACGTTTTTATAATAACAGTTACATCGAGAAATTCAAATTCTCAATAAAGCACACAACACATAACGGTCATACGTCAAAACGATTCACCCAAGTGTACGGATTAATCCACACATCTAAGAATTGTTATCTTCATCAATTCTCAAACGCATCAATCACTCACCAAACACGCTAGTTATTATCCAATCACACACACAAAATCTTATAGCGAATATTCCTGCCTAAGCCCAATCAAAAAGCCATAAATTCTGATGAAAAAAATCCAAACCAAGCCATAAACCATTCAATCACTAATCGATCGGCTTTGCATACAATGGATCGAAAGTCTCCTGGGTAATGTAAAAAGGCGAGTTTCGCTCGAATTTTTCGAGAAAGCTGACTATAGAAGATCCTGAACACAAATTGAGAATGTCTGTACAAGGCGAAAGTGGTTGTAGTTAAGTTGTTATCTCGGATGTAAGAAGCGAACTTTACAAGAACACCGACAATTACGATTGAAAGTTTATTTAAATGTACGAGAATAAATAATAATGCGTTCTGCATACAAATAATAAACGACGCTAGGAAAATAGCCAGTGTTTCGAATGTGCGTCGATTGAAACAATCGTTTCATATAATTACGTTCGATAAAGGCTTTTGATTCGATTTGCGTATAAATATAAAAATATATCCATACAACGCATAAATAATTAATGAAACGCAATCTTCGAGCGTATAATCAACGATTATTTTCCACGAGTATAGAGAATCATTAATCAACGCGAACGGATAGATAATTAACTTGGCGATAGAATACGAATGCAAGAGGCGAATGCATGCAAATTGAATCAAAAATTTAAATATCGATTACCAAATTAGAAATGTTGTATTCGAATAGAAATTGAGAGACTAGTTTGCATTCAGATCTCACAATTTCTACAAATATCAAGGTTAAATTCCGAACAACTCGCTTTGATGCACATCCTGCAATATGAGTTTTCTTCTAGTGCCAATAAGAGAACCAGTCAAGATCGAGAAAGTGAGTTGATGACTAACTTTTGCATGCACTAACTAACAGCGAAAGGTGTAAAATCCCTGCTGGACTGACGCTAATTTTATCATAAATCCCCGCGGATCTATAATTCATTCGGAACTAAATTATCACCTCTGGCTTGAATTTGTTATGAATCTAACGAGAGGCTTTAAAAATGTCGACATTGATTTCGATGAATTGTATAAATGTAATGTAAGTGAAGACATGAAATATTTGTGAAGAATTTAAACGTAACTGTCGATAGTTTTTTAGCTATCGCAGGTCAAACTTTTGTATATTGGTGAAATCGGTGGAGACAGTCTTGTGAGTCAGAATTATTGCCTCTAACTTAAATAATTGCTTGAAATTATAAATCTCACATCATGCATGAGTTATTAAAATATTTTCAAGCTCAATGATTTTTCTATCAATAAAATATTTATCGGCACGAAAAAGAGCAGAAGTGTAACGAAACGGTTAAATCGAAGTTTTTGCACAGATAATAATGCAACGAGTGTATTTGCTCTGTTCGAAATTGCACAATTGAATCTGTCTTAGTTTCAATGATGCACGATACGGTAAAATCTTCCGTTATTTCTCAAAACGTTTTAAATTCTTGGTCAATTTCGGTTTTTCGGCCGGAAAATCGGCGAACATTCAATTTTCTAGCCCGCTTTAAGCGACGGAGCATAAATGAGCAAGAAAATGCCTAATCGATTATAAATGAGATGTTCGAACCAGTTACATAAAAAAAGCGAGTACTAGTCTTAATTGTATGCGATTCACACGAGCAGATATTCTATTAAAATAATAACCAGTGTCGATTACAAGGCGTAATCTGTACAATTTATGAGCTGATTTGACCATATGGTTAATACAGATCGAGCCATAGTTTCTAAATAGAAATTTGAAAAGTGTGTAAACATCGGGTGCGCAAATTCATTTTGACAATCGAATTTTTCTGTCACTTTCGCAAAAATTCGGAAAAAATCAATTCAACTTTCGATTAAACAAATGTTTTTTTATAATACACAGAAAAAACATGTCTCAAGTAAACTAGAATGATTCTTACGTTAACATATGACAATTAAATAACACAATAAAATTGAAAAGTATACGATTCAATTACAGCAGCGCCGATCAAGTACAAACTTTACGACCGCTCAACAAAGCAGCGAGCCAATAATAAAAGCCGTAAATTAATTGAGACCGAAACGACCACAACACTTTCGACAATGACCGAAGAAAGCCAAGTCGAGGAGGCCATCGCCACCTGTCAAATGCGAAATGTCAAAGGTTTCGCGGTCGTGGACATCCGCAAACTCCGGCTCAACATTGGGTTTCACAATCTTCGATTTGTCGATCGGAAGTCGGCTATTATGAGAGGCAATTTGAGATAGATGGGATTCTATGATACGTCGAATCGATTCTGTATAAATGTTGTAGAAGACAGATGTCAAGAAGCACGCGAGAGAAATTATAATAAGGATTGCTTCGAAGATTTGTCGATTGAAGGAGAATATAGAGAGTGTTCATCTCCATCGTGGGTCATCGAACTTTATACGAAAATGGGTGAACTCGTTCCTGGACAAGGCTGGGATCTGATCCGCGAGATTCGAAGCAGGTAGCTGAACCTGCCTTCGAACATGATGATGATTACGTAGATGAGTCCAAAGAGATCGACAATCCAGTTGGATTTAAAGATCTTGAAACTAAATTTGTTTAATAAAAAAATACCTCAAATCGAAATTATAGACGTCGTATGTTTTCACACTTAATAAGATACTAAGATGATATTTGCGCATACCGTCTGAAGGTAACACACCAGCTGATAAGACAAAACACACCACTCGAGATTACGAAACGGAGATTACGCCTAAAATTTACGATTCCGAGCCTCAACAAACGATAATTCAAGTCAGCTAGACGTGATTCGATTATAGATCTAGACTTTTTTTAAAAAAATCCAAACGAGTACCTCAGAGATTCGTATCGGAGACCAGGACGCGCACGACAGCCGGCCTGGAGACGACGACTGTGACGAGACGAGACGAGGAGGGTGTACTCCGAGAAGACGAAACCGAGACAGAAGTGGACCCGAGGACCAGACTGGGCCTGGAGAGTCGGAGACGAGACACGAGGCCTTCGGATGTGGGTCGTCCAGTTAACGGGACAAAGAGCGCCTCTCGAGACCGCACATTCGCGCCTCCATTTCTTGCCGGACATCGGGCACGATTATCCGATCTTTCGAGACTCGTTCGCATGCTCGAAACGAAACTGTATAGATGAATCTTCAATGAGAGGAAATTTTATTTCTTCTCGATGTCTTTCGCAAATCGACTTTTATGTTCCCTCTCTCAACGTTGTCATCATTATATGACTTCAAGTAACCATGCAGATGAATCTTCAACGAGAGAACATTTGATTTCTTTCTGATATCTGCGGTCCCTCTCTCATCATCTGTTTTCGTCATCATCCTTATTTGAATGTTTCATTTTGAATGCTATATATGTGAATGATCTTGAAAGTTCCTCACGTGGTAGTGGCATCAAAATCGACTCGCTTGAATCCGATCTATCGAGTCTCGTTCATAGGCTCAAAACAAATGAATCTTCATCGAGAAAAAATAAATCCGATATCCTCTTACAAATCGACTTTTTTGCTCTCTCCCTCAACATCTTATCATCATATTTCTTACCGGACACCAGATACGATTATTCGATCTTTTGAACATCGATTACTTGCTGAATATAGATGAATCTTCGAGTGAAAATTTCACATCATCTCGATATCCTTTTGCAAATTGATTTTTACGTTCCCTCCCTCAACATCCGTATTCGTCTTCATCATCATCTTATTTCATACCAGACACCAAGCACATCCATCTTTCGAATCTCTTTTACGTGCTCAATGCAAATGAATCTTCAACCAGTTAAAATTTCATTTCTTCCAAATATGTATCTTCAGCATACAAGCTATAAAAGTTCCCTTCCTTAACACTCATCTTCTTCATTATTTTCTAGTGAATATTTTTTTTATACATAAACAAGCATAAAAGACCCTCACATAGTAGTTGCATCAAAATTGACTTGCTCGAGTATGTGAATGAGTCTTTAATAGCTTAGATGGGATTATAGATAATTTCAGTACTGCCGAAGGGTTGGTACAGGTGTGTTTTCGTAATTGGACGAGGTGTTAAGAAAAAACTAAATCTTTTTTTCATCTAAGAGGGCTCAGGTCTAATGACGATCCTGGGATGATTGGATCGAGGGTTAATGATGGACTGCGATGAGAAGACGATAGAAAACTCGAATCGAAAAATATATTCATTTCTATGCGGAATACATTACAATATCGATTCGCTTAGTTAAAAAAAATCAAACACGTCTAATATGCGTGCAAAACCAAAGATCAAAGTGAAAGAGATCTGTGGGTGACCCGACGACTACGTCACCCTACTCTAGTGTAAAATATTCGGCCGTACTTTCTAGGGACACGCAGCTTTCGAAGTTTCGGCACACTTTTTAAAAATACACTTTATTATTTTCCATAGACATCAATCAAACGGTCTTGAAGGTTCTCTTTTTTTAATGCTTATTTATTTATACTGTCTGCACGGTGTGCGACAGCATTAATTACTTCTTTTAGAACACACTGCTACAGCGTTACTTTCACTAAAAAAGAACATCGTCAAAAAGATACGAGTTTTTTTTCCGTATATCTAATCACTTTTTCACCTATTATGACTGGTCGTAAAATTAGCATATAAAGCGTGCTTTTATTGCCGCGACCGCTGAATCGTCCCATTTTTTATTTCGATTCTTAACGTGTTATCTAATGGAATTAACATTTAATTAAAACGTATTCCAGATTAGATCAATGGTAGGAAAGGAAATTAAATGGAAGCAATCAAATTATTACAGAAAAATTTTGCCAACTGCGCTGTTATTAACGTTAACATGCTTCAAAATTGAGCAAATTTTTTTTGCTTAAAATTAATGTATCTAATCAATTGTATGTCGGCTGTCTTTTGTCTCATGATTGTTAATACTAATTGTGATTACGTGTATCTTCCGGCTTGCAAATATTCCATATGTAAAAAAGCCGTACAAAAAACCAGCTGGACAAAATACAAAATAGAACAATCGAAAACTTAAGGTCAACGCAATTTAGAACGAACTGCAAAGGATTTGGCATATCTATAAATAATCAAAAATTTGAATTATTTGTTTTCAATAATAAGCAACCTTGTCAACTATAATGATCATAAATGCGGTTTTACCGACGAAATTCGTATTTCATTCTAACATTTACCCCACTTGCGTAATATACGATTTTTTTTAAGAATCAAAATTGGCATTCCATTGTACAAAAAGACAACAAAAGCACATTACAGCAAACTATGTCAAACACGCCAAATCGACTCGCATACGAAAAATAATGGGCGCTACTAAAACCGCGAGAAGCACAAAAACATATTTTATACGAAACCCATAATTTATTACGAAAAAGATCGACAACCTGAGCAAACGTTACATATCGAATGTTTTCGAAGCACATAAATCGAATCGGCTCGTTTGTCCCATAAAATCGATTTGCACGTTTCCTACAACACCGAGTTACACGTGAACGTTTAGAAAGTTGAAAAGTATTTCGTCTGAAATGAAAAAAAAGCAGAGAAAGACCTACACACGTAAAAGTGTACATAAGCACTACATAAAATTTCTTCGACATCTCTGCAACATTCCGACAGTGCATATTTCGCAAGCTAAGGACGTCGGTGAAAATAAATATCAAACGGTCAAAGAAGCTTTCTAACCATACAATTGTGTACACCGATAGAGAATTCAATTCAAAGTTAATATTATCTTTATATTTCGAAAACACTTGAATCTTGTAATTGTAAGAAGATAATAGACATCAAAATTCTTCGAGACCGAACCTCGCATTTGACATTCTAGAGAAAGGTTTTCGTCTTAAGAAAAAGTAACAATCGATTATTTCATGGATTGATTCAATTATAATTAATTAGTGTATGAAGTTTTTTTTTATTTATTACAATAAAATAATGGATGAAGCTGTATGAACATGCTTCGTGTGCAAATATTGGGATATATGTACATATGTATATACACATGGACCATGTACAAATACTAGGTTATATGTACATGCATTGTATAAGATGTGTGTGCATGCATCAATGAACATGAACACGAACAAGTAATCAACTAACATCGGATAAGTCGATGACATGTCGGTTAATACCAGAATCAGTGTGACTAAGATTTAGTGGAAAAATCAAAATCACCAAATTGTATTTAGGTATGTCTCTGTCTATCGGTCCGAATTTTTTCCTAGTATGAAACCCATTCTCACATCTCAAACAAATCCCTTCAAACTCTCGATCTTCCCAACGAACCACACATGCCCAAGAAGAGTTAGAGCTCCGTTTGTGTTAGCCGACAATCGTCAAAATGACTCTGCAGAGTGCTTCAGAGGTCATCCAACCTCCCACGTACAAAGCCATCGAGTGTGTATAGTGCAAGATCGATTTCGAGCTTCGTCTCTTCGAAGGGAAATAAGAAAAAAGCCAAACACACACACACACGAAGCGAAAAAGAATAAAACGTCTTTCGAATGATTTATAAATGCGATTTGCATGAACCGTAAGAGTTCCACATTGCGTCGCGGTATTTAAAAGTGCCGACGCGTCTTGCGGTCAACGGATAAGGTAAATATTGACGAATTCGTGTCGACTTGAATATTTTTAGAGTTATAATAGCACAATCAGTCGTCTATTGAATGAAATTCGTGTTAAGATGCGATATTTTTCATTCTGACAGATCCGAAGATGAGTCGAGCTCTCGATTTTTTTCGCGTTCAATCAATATCCTAGATTTTTCCACTAATGTGCATTTAAGATTGAAAATTGATATGTCTCTAAAGTGGATTGAAATCATTGTGCAAATAGATAGAATGACGTGTAAATATAATAATACTCAAATTAAAAATCAATCACGTGTATTTTAATCAGATACAATCTTCACAAGATGAAAATTTTGCAATCGTAAATGTTTACAAGTTTACGATCATTTTGTTACTGTCGACTATAAAATTTAAAATGTGTACTTAAATTAAAAACTTCTGTAATATTGACAATTTAAACATTTTCTTTCAATTTATAGAATGTAAAATATGCATGAAACATTACTAAATCGATCGTTGTCCTCAATTCTTAACAAAAACGACTATAAATCCTAGATAAAAACCACAATTCGAAAATATATGTAGATCATTATTGGTTCGATTCGATTTTTTCTAAATGTTAACAATGGCAAAATAAGGCACATTCGACACACGGCGAAAATAAAGCTCTCTATATCCCGAGTGATAAATAATGATAATGCCATACCTGACAATTACTATGAATTATCGAACGCTCGTTTTACAAATGTACACACGAAGGCGGACATTTAAGATGAGACTGAAGCGTGGGTGTTCGCATTATTATATTTGAATCTGCTTAATTTTTTCAATGGCACTCAAAATCTGGAGGTGAAGGCTATTTCGTTAAGGAGCTTTTCCACTTATGCAACTTGCGATGAAACCTGTGAAGAGACGTGACTAATTGGTTACCCATGTTTAATTATACATATGAAAATACACGACGCATTTCAGATTGCATGAATGGAAAGGTCCCTTTATGGAAATAGCATTGCTATCTATGAATAGATTTAACTATTTGGTTATTCATGTCTAATTCTACAAAGTGAAAAAACTGCAGAACACTGAGTTGCATCGCAAGTTGCATGAGTGAAAAAGTCCATTTATGCAACCTGTAATGCAACTTATGAAGACATGTATCTAATTGGTTACCCGCTTCTAATTCAACGAATTTTTTGAATCTCAAGTTGAATTAAGTGGAAAGACTCATTTAGTTACGCGAATACAACGTGCAAAGAAAACTCAAAATGCGATTTTCGCACGGATTAAATCGAACAATGGTCCTATCTTCGTCATGTTTAAATTACAATTACCGAGACTGGGTCAAACGGTTGCAATTATCATCGGTTCGTGCAGTCAATTATTGTTTACCTCGTGTAATGAGTTAACCTTTTCATGCACCCGATAGATATTCAGAGGCGATCGCACACTACGACGAAAATAAGCGGTTTTAATTCTAAGGCTTTTATCGGAAGTGATTACTGCGTTCTTTCGGCTTAAATTTGCGCTAATTTGAATCGTAAAATATAACGGCTTCGAAACTGCATAGGCATGCGATTGATTTTGCTAAATATAGTGCGCCGTGAAAGTCGTTAGGCAGTTTTGACCTTTTTTTCGGCTATGAAATTGTTTAATCTAATAGTACGGCTCGTAGATAAATGCGGATCGTAATCGAGATCTGTTACGTTTAATGGTGTTTATATTCAAATTTATTTGAGCAATTGATCATCAATTGTATGGTAGATTCTCGAAGAAGAAAATAAAATTGAAAAATATTCAAACAAGATTATTTAATACGTACATAGTTCGACTCGATCCATTCTAAACGACAAACGGTCAAAGTATCACTAATAATACAATATTGCAAATTTGACGCAATTCATTTAACGACACCAAAAAATTAAATTCTACGACCGAAAAAATACCATCAAGTCTAATTGGCCCGAACAAAAACGGACTGCATAATTGGTATAACGACCAACTAATACAATTGAACCACTGCCATAAAAATGTTGCGACCATCCTACATTAGCATCAATAAACGGACAACGACTCCTATTCTCACTTAACAACGCCAAATAGAAAAATCACAAAACGCTGAACACGACGAAAGACCATATTACACTGGCTCGTTTCTTTTCATCCCGAATTTGTGGGTCGAACATAAAATCGAACGGAAGATTTTTCGCCTTAGAAAGGTGGGCGTATCGATAGTTTCATAGCAAACATGTCAGGCGTAACAATCGACACTAATACTTTTTTATTCACCGAAGAGATGATGGGTCATCGTGTTTGTACGATCTATAGTAACTGCATCTATAATATATTAATATAAAAATGGAATATGGCTATATGAACAAGCTCCGTATACAAATGCTGGAATATGTGTACATTTAGCCTAGTATTCGTACACGGTTCTTGTAAATATATCCCAGAATTTGCACACAGCAAGCTTATATAGTCACATCCATGACAACAAATGTGTTTAATGGTGAATAATATCAATCAATAATAATTGTGTATAATTGGGTAGAAATCATCTGTATAAATTGAAATAAACTCATTCATCGCTAATTCGATTGCGATGAAACTCTTCAGAGTTGCATGCACATATGAAGTTTCTGCATCAAGCGTATAACTAACCGATGTAGAAATGTGTGAAATTTGACATTTTACACCGCCGAGTATTCCATGACACATAATTGGGGAAGATGTTATAAAAAAACACCATAATGAAATGAAAATGCAATTTCGCGTGGTAACAATGCGTCAAAAAGGGGGCCTCGTTCGCGCCAAAGCGTGTCGCAACCCGAAACATTTAAAACGGTACTGCAAGTTGGATAATAACCCGAAAAAATTCACTTGAACTATAAGCGAACGTTCCGTAAAAAAAAGTACACATACATACAATAGTTGCGCAAAGTTCGATGCAAGTGTTAAAAAAAACGGTTGAGCAATTGACGATAGTTAACAGCGCGAAATTTTTAATTATAACGCGTGGTTATCTTCTGAAAAGTTGAGATATGATCATACTCAATCATATGTATCAGATTTTCTTTTACATACCTATAGAAAGGGTAGTTTTAATAAAATTTTATTGAAAAATACATATACGAACATCACATGAATTTATTATACTCGTGATTTATCACTGATGTAAATCATTATGAAATTTTAATATTTAACGTATTATGATTTAATTCAATGTATGCATCGAATAATTTGCTTGTAATTGATTAAAATTTATAATTAGCGGTGTTTCTATAATTTGGCATAATTTCATGACCGTTTAAAGAAAATCTGTGTTTTCAGGCTCTGCTAATCATAAAAATTACAGTAATCAATTCCTCAAAAACTTCACTGATTTTATCAAATCCGTACTCAAAAATTTTCTATTTTTATTCGATCCAACCAATTCAAAAACATAATTTGCATCGAGCTTATTTTTTTTTACAAAACGTAACTAAAACAATTACAGACAAATCGAACCGAGCGACCAATTTTCTAGATCATACAGTCGATTTTTCCGAATAAGAAAATTGCAAATTCCGAAAGTCTAGCCGACGTTATTACAGTCGAGAATTTTTCGAACGAATTACACCGACTCTCGTAATCTAATTTCTGATCAATTAGCACGACCGCAACGATAATTAGAGTTGCACAACCGGAGTCGACTTCGAAGGCGCGAAAATTATCAAGTCAAAGCCGAAGATTAACCAAAGCCGTTTCGTACATCGCATGGTAGAATACAATTTCTTTGAAAAATCTATCTGACGACTGATAAGGCCAAGGGGTACAAATGATTTCGAGAAAAGCACGCTCAAAGTTGAGCATGTAATTAGGAAGAGGTCGAGTGATTTGATGATATATCTCGGTACACATATCAAGTCCATTTACATCCTTTTGCCATCAAATGTATGAGCGTACATAGAAGCGATTCCTGTCCATAACTCAATTTCGGCAAAAATGTAACTCGTACCCCATGGCCTTTTCAGTCATTTGTTCCGAGGGATGTTGTGTTGACGAGGCATCGCTTTTTCTAGGCAAATTCCTTATGGTAAGAAAACCATGTTTATGAATTTTTCAATCTCGTGAGGGTTTAAATTTCTTAATGCTATTTGGATTTTTTCCAAACTTTAGTGATGCTGAACTGGCGGGACTAACTGATTCGAATAAATAAATTAAACGAAAGCCGAACGCATTTAACGAGTTGTATAACAACCGTTTAACATGCGGATGATGCGATTTGTTAAAATGCCCCAACAGTTGGTGCAACGTTCGTTTTTTGCCCAACAAAGCAACGCAATATATCACGTTAACTAAACGGTCGAAAATGAGATTTCACTTGGCCGAAATTAACTCTGACGGAACGGACATTCTTCCTAACAAGATAAAAATCTCAGGTTATATGCAGGTGCCACGTCGGGGTACGTTCACGTAAGATGCTGGCTCCATTCATCAACTACGAACAATGTACTCATTATTGAGACTCAGCACACCGGTCTTCGACGTGTAGCAATTTAGAAATCGGCATAAAAAAAGGCGCAAAGCCGTAATCCACGTTAAGCAGATTACCATAGGACTGGGCAAAATGAGAAGGTACGCGTGACGGTATGTTATCGCGTGTCAGATTCACTTTTTTTTCACGCAAGCAACACTGGATACTTGACAGCTTTTTTTTGGCTTTTTCGTAAATAAATGAAATAATCTTCACAGTTGTGCGTGAAAAATACGCGTTAATTACGCGCCGATCGCCATTATGCACATTCAGGTCGAAATCGAATAAAAATAATTCGTCGAACGCAATAAATGTTAATATCGAATCAGTTTTCTACAAAGACCAGTTGCAGAATCGATTCGTTTTGAAATTTTTACTGAGCGTTTCCGTTATTTAAAACTTTCAGATTGAAATGACTCATCTCTTCAATGTTCATCTCCTTTGCTCCGAATTTCGAGCTAAAAAAGCGGTGGTAACCAGCGAAAAACCACAGAGCGAAGAAGAAAGAATGCAGCATTCACTGCATTTGTGCAATAATGCAAATCCAATCCACCAACTAAGAAATTAGGCTTAGTAGGTGAGTACTTAACAGTTGCCAGCGGAGCGAAGTGGAACAGGCGTGAGTGACATCACCGTTTTTGCTCAGTTGTCTGAAACGGTTTGAAAAATTCACCGGCGCAGAAATGTGTACTAATAATAATCTCCTTGACATTCATAGAAAATGATGTGTGCCGCATGTCGAACCGTTGTATTGTTACACAAATGCCCATGAAAGTGTAATGCTATGGAGCTATCAGGTGAGTTATGTTAAAATTGATAGAATTGCCAGAATTGTCTTCCACTTTTCCATCATGCTTTCTTTTTGATTAGAGATAGTGATCTCCAAGACCAACTATACATTGAGCATAAACGGCACAGATCAACCCTTAAGAAAGGAGACAAAAGCTAATCAATTCTTCAAATAGCTCACACCATGTGAGACAGGTAGATAGATGGAAGCCTTGGCCCCCGATAGACGTCACCCAAATCGATTGACATAAAACAAAGCTGAGATTATATGAGAAAATAATCAAAGTAAGACTATCTTTAGAAGAGCACTACGTAACCAAAAAAATAAAAATCACACCTGTAATATCGTGGCAGCCATTCGGATCTTGATCACGACCGAAGGTGTTCGATGCGTATTAAAAATAAACACAGCAAGTGTTGAAGGAATGATTTAGTGGTGGGTCTTCCGTGGTCAGGTCTCGGGATAAAAACATGATAACAGTAATTCGAAACGTGACCCCGGGCATGTTCGGAACATCGCTCTCGTATAACACGATGTTTTCGTACAATAGTTTCGTACAGTAACTCTCTCTTGCTACGTATCTGAATCGCAAATTTCGATAGCGACTGTTGCACATCTCGAACATAATCCGAATGCATAATTTTTGTAATTTTCGTGTGCTCGTTACGTTTCGGCAATCACTTGGCATGCTCAGTGCGTACGTATGTTTGTATAATACTGTCGCTTTTCGTGAAATTGTAAAAAAAATGACCGAAAACTAGTACCGCTACAGAGGTGTGTAGATCCATCAAATTGTAAAAAAAACTCGTCGACAAGCAAGCAGTCAAATTTTATAGGCTAATAAATATGATATTCAATTACATAGGCGAGCGATGCAGGCTTATAAATTTGACATATGAGAAAATTTATGAAAAATCCACGGGAACAAATCTTGACGAGATTCAAAATGTGAGAATTTTCTACAATGATACGAAAATAATTTATACAATTTGCACCGATAAAATACGCACAGAAGATATTACTTCAAGGAAGAAATCATAGTTTGTTCTATCCATAGAAGAATTACACGCCATAAAATATTATGGACGATCTTCACAGCTCGTGAAATTCACCAAAGTATAGTGCATCAACTTTTATGTCTCTATCCGAAAAAATTGTACGATTCACATAATAGCGTCTATTTCTGAAAACGCTCGATTCACACAGTTTTCCTAACGATTTAACACTCTGTTATCTTTAATCTGCTATGATTCACACTGCGGCACACATGTGAGATCACAGAGGACTAATGACGAGTGTTTATCGAAGCGAATTCATCGCAGTCATCAAACTATGACCATACGATCGGGTCAAATGTTTATGAATTCAGATTTCAGTCACGATATCGATATTGAAAAAATGTTTATGCGAAACACATTTGAATAACGTCGAGCGAGTTCACGATTCGATACACGGTTTGCAATATTGAAAAGTGACGTTCGATCTGAACAGAAAGATAGATATAAATCTAACTGGGTGTATATTAATTTATTGGCGAGTAATGCTCAATTGTTATGATTTCGAAATAATCTAATTAAATTGGTTCAAGATGAAGGGAGAAGAAAAGTGAAATGATGACAAAAACCGATTTGAAAAGAGGGAACATACGAAACTCTTTGGGAAAGGATGTTTGGTAAGAAGATAAAACTATTAATGATCAAATCAAAATATTTTAATATATGAAAGATTAATTTATCAGATGTGGTTAAAGAGAATCACATTAAGGGTGAGAATACAGAATTAAAAGAAGCATGGGCAAAAATGTATGAAGGTAATTCCCAGCCGTGAACACAAACGAATTTAGATGTAATGTTTTCAAAATAATCCAAAAGAGAGGTACATAATTATTTTCAACGCCAAAATAATTTGGGTTTATGAAAAAATTACATGAAAATCAGCTGTAAAGCGCATGAAATTGCAAGTTTGATTAAAAATATTGATTTTCAACGTTAACACGAGGATATAGGCGTGATAAAAAATCATCAAGCTACCGATTTGTATCAATTGAGATACAATTGAAATCCATTCGATAGAAATTCAATTTAAAACGTTTTTACCGGTGATTTTTATTATAATTCAAACTAATAGGCAATGCGAAAACATAGATCCCGGCAAATCTCGATTCCATATAAGGCACGCGGTCTAACGATAGGAAAGCGAGCAAAAAGGTACCTAAGCAGAACTAGGCTCGTTAGCCGGTCGCCTCGAGGCATTCGGTCAAAGGGCGACCGCCTGTTCGATGCCAGCTTCGTGATTCTTTTCCATTTCACTACGAATGCAATTCCGCTGATAAATGGCCGCTGAAAAACGAGGACGTTATGCAAAATGCGAAGATCTAGGAAGCGATTTTCGATTGGGAAGAGGACGCTGTCGGAAAATGCGGTTTATGGGGACATCGGTAATGCGATTCGCTTGATGCTATATTTATTTATTTACTTGTTTTTGTGACTTAGTGTTGCTCGAGATTCTGTGGACTTTATGCTGATTGTAATTGCGTTGCGTGTGTAGACCGTATAAGATATTTGCTTCGACTGACTTATCGTATCGGTTATGAAAAACGTCATGTAACTTTAGAATAGTTGTTAAGTTTAGTTTTTTCAACTGTTTCTGAAAATGTAGTTAATTTTCTTAGATATTGATAACGAAAAAGGATGTGTGTCACAGATATGATAAATCATTTTGCCATAATTTACAAAGTATAATTCAGAAATGTGTGACGCATTGATTCGTAAAAAATCTATTGAATCAATCCTCGATGAAATATTCAAATCCATAAAAACATTAATCACAGATTCAACATTTGTAAACCAACTGTGAAAAAATTGAACAAAAATTACTTTTTTGCAATTATTTACATACACGCTACTCTAGACTTTCGACTCGTGGAAAAAACTAAGAAAGCAATCGATTGATGGCATTTTTATGGCGACAATCTGTTTATAGGTAAATCCACAATCTTCTATGGAAACTAAATGGATCGAGAGTGAAATCCGATGACATCTAGAGCGTGATGAGAAACCACGATTATCCTTGATGACCTCGATTATTCAACCGATGATTCGACCTTCGATTGTCTCTTCCATATCTCGTTGATATTTCATAGATAATTATTTTATTTATATCTCATAAAGGAACGATAGATCACGCATTTATATCTCTATAGATTATTACCACTTAAATTCGATGACTGGAATAATGTAACAAAAGAATATGACACGTTTCTATTATCTCTGATACATTACGCTTTATTAAGTGGAACGATGACGAACGAATAGGGCGATTTTAGGGTTGAATTAGTCGTAAGAGCGAAGAATAGAAAGAAAGTATATTCTGAAAATAATAATGTTAAATAACCTCGTTGACCTTTTCAATCGTTTTTTTTTATATTACTTATTAAAATAGCAAATTAAGATAATATTTTTTCATTAATAAATGAGAAAATACAGCAAGTAAACACATCAGTCAATAAGTTTGTAGATAACATATGCATAACTTAATCGACTGTTGAAAAATTAATATCATTTTTTAATAGTGCAATTTTCCAAATAATAAATCTCGAATTTTCATGTTGATTTAACATAAAGTTTAAAAGTTACATCCTTTTTAAATGATAGAAATTTCGGCTACTTTAAAAAAACCTGAATTTCGTGCATCGATAAATAATTTATGTATTTATTCCGATTATATAGCAATTCTAATTCTGCAATATACAGAAATTTGAAAAAAAATCCGATTAAAAGAAGACCGAGTAATAGTTGAGAAAACAAGCGCTTTGTACACACATTGTAACACAACAGTAGACGCTAATCTTGATAAAACAGGCCTTGAACTCGAGTCGATTTTTTCGATTTCGAACAAATTCCTTATCTCCGATCACAAAATGCACGCAATCATTGTGTTTACAAACAAAAGCTTCGATCCATCACAAAAACAATGATCTATACGGCGTAACTCGGCCGCATAACGTGATCTACGAGAAAAAGTTCGCACAGTTAACTAACTCTTGTAGAATGCACGCCATTTTTTCAACACGGATTTATGGAGTCGCCAGCCTCGATACTTTTTATATCACGGTCGGACACACAATGATAATAACAAAAGTGACAATGGCATTATATTGGTGTAGACATGCAACGAGAATTTTTTTCACTCTCGGATCCTTTCACGGTGCAAAATCACCTTGCTCCGTTCTAGCGGCACGCGTTCGGTACTAAAAAATAATCCTCGCATTCCTATTTGGATGTGAACATGCTACGTTTGTGAATACGGGATCAAATATACAAAGATCGTTTACGAACACTAAGATATATGACGACTGAAAAACCCAAGGGGTACAAGTGACTGTCATGATTTAGAGACTTACATGTATTAGGAGGAGGTGGAGAGATTTGATGATATATCTCACACGTTCCGAATTCATTTATACCCTTTTGCCACCGAATATATAGAAGCGATTCTTGTACATAACTCAATTTCTGTAAAAATGACACTTATACTTTCAGTCGCCATACGTACATTGGTTAACATGAAAACGATACGAGATACTCGTACCAACTAATGTCGAATAAGTTCGATAACATGTTTATTATATGAAACTGATATGTCGAAAGTTTGGTCAAACAATTCTTCTAAAATTATTGACATTTAATGAAGATACGCATAAGAGGTGATAATCTTAGAAAAATATGTGGTATGGAACAGGAATTCATGGTGTTGATGATATTATCTACCCTGTTCTATACCACATCCAAAAAATAATCCTAGCACAATTTCAAAAACAGTTTAGAAGCCATTTCGAATAAGTCTATTATACGAAAATTTAAGAAAATCCATCACTACATATTCAGAAGCCATAAAACAAACGTGCACTACTTTCTGAAGCATTTTTCAATAGCTTCTGAATTCTCGTGTGGGATAATAATTTACCTGATATTTTTAGAATTATGGCGGGAAACGAGTGCACCACTTAATCGCCGCTAATTGAATGAATGTTGAAATGCGCACAACAGAATGCACATCGGTCCCTAATTCAATTACCACTAAAAGCGTCTTCAATTGGCTTCACCGTAAACAATATTATGCATATGCATCAGCGGAATGTTAAGATCTTATACATATTCTCGTTTTTTTATTGCAGCTTTGAGAGCATCGCGTGTTGGCACAGACACGTGGGAAAAGACGAGAGTTTGAAAATTTCAAAGATGCGATTTTGGATCTGTCAATTGGTGATGGATATAAAAGGAGTTAAGCTTAATTAGTGCTTTTTTGAGTTTTTAAATTCTCACAAATTCATAAAAGGAAAATACAACTCTTTCTGCACCAATGTACCAATTGATGCCCGATGAGGCATGTACAAAAGTTCTATACTGCTACGCTATTTTTTATACAGGTATTTTTTACCCAATTATCATTAATAATATCATTCACTTTGTAAAAAAAATCAACTCTAAGACAAGACTCCGAAGAGCAAGTTAGTGCATACATAGATGTCATAAATAATCCGAATTTAATCGAAACATATGAAAGGTATAGATAACGATAATTTGCGGAGCCGTTTCGTAAAGCATTAAATTAACACTTTTTCGAATCAAATGAATCAAAACATTCGAAAGAAACGACCTCATCCACATATCGATTAAGAAAAACGACATGTAACTCTCGCCAAATAGGCCTCTAACTCACGCATCCCAAGTATGCTGAATCGACACGGCATGCACAAACTCTTTAAACCCCTACCTATTGAATATCAAATTGAAATAATAACAATCAAGGGTACACACAAAATCAAATCTAAAAACACCCCAAACGGATTCGCGCCACTTTCGCGCGCGTTTTCGAATAAAAAAGCGCGCACGCGTCGCCAACAAAACGAAACCAAAACGGCCATTAGCGATTACATGGTGAGATCGTAATTCGAATGCCCCGAAGATCGAAAGATACACGTACCCACTATATGTATGTATGTATATTATAAATCGGAATGCGAGATGATAATCGGCGACTGTACAAAATTCGAAAATGGCGTTCGAATTTCACGGATAGACGACCCGAATATATGCGCACATGTTTGCGTGAAAGTCGAAAATCGGAATATTTATTGGCAGATGACAGACGTCGAATCGGATTTTCGTTTTATACCAAAACTGACGTATAAATGATGATATTCGACGAATTTCGTTTCGCCGAAACGGTTCAGTTTTAGAAAATGCATGATATTATGGGTCACGTCTGTTATTATTCATTTTTTATTGTATACAGGTGCAAGTACCCAATTACTTTATTTTATATATTTGTACACGATCAATAAATAAAGTGCTAATATTGAAGCGAAGTTTCAATATTAAAGATCTATGTATATTGAGAGTGTACAATTGCGTATCAATAAACACTTCTTGACTATCATAATCTTCTGTTAACATTGAAGCGGAATATTAACAATATTATTGATCGTATAAGGATTACTCATAACGTTTTATTGGCATAAATAATTCATTTTTGTTGACATAAATTCAAATATACGAATTGTCAATAAACGTCTGAAAAAACAGACAAATTGATTGTGACAATAATTAGTCAATACGTATGTAATATGAAAACATTAAAATAACCAATTATATTTTCGAAAAACAAAAGAACATTGAAATTTTTAACAAAAAGAACGTAACTATGGATACGAGTTTTCAGATATGGATAAACTCTAGGATTTATAGAATCATTTCATTAAAAAAAATACTAAATTACATGCGTACACTGATCATTAATCCCAAAAGAATGAATCATTCTGTCAATACATACAAAAAAGCATCAGAAAATTAATGGCCAAAACGAAACCGTTGACCTTATAAAGAGCAAAATCAACACACTCAATTCAAACAAATTTTAAATTTACACCGAAATGAGTCAGTAATTCGAACGAGAGCCTATTTTCGGAATTAAAAACGAGCGCACACGTGTTCCGAGCTCCCCTAAAACAAACATCCCTTTATGGCGCAATAACAAATCGTCGACCGTAATAGAAAAACTACAAACTCGGATCTATAGATCATCGGAGAAAGATCCATTTGATGCACGAGAAACAGCCTCCATAACCGCAGACCGGTTTAACCGAATCCGAAAGGGTGTCAGTTTAGAAGCGCACGAAAGGTCAAAAACACTCGCGCCAAAATAAACAAAATTCAAATATTAAAACACAAATCATACAAAGTATAAACGAGTCGATACAAATCATTTTGCACCGAATTGCACCGAAAACTCACCATGTTAAAAATCGAAGAATGATCTAATTGTTCGAACGCAAATCTCAATTGGATCGTACACGAGCAGATTTGAATCACTTTTATCTTGTAAAATCACTGAATTTATAGTTGAAAGTTTGAGTTTGTAGGTTATGTTTACGTTTGCGGCTGTGTGTAGTACGTGCGCGCGTCGACGCGGTTGTTGCGCGACTGACAAAACAAACCTGTTGGTCGGAGAATGTAATTTGACCTGGAATCGGCTGCGCTGTCCGCGTAGCGGTTCCCAAATGACGAGCTGATGATGGAGCGGTGGAAGAAGAAGACGGAAGACGATGGAGCGTGGAAGAGGCTGGGCGGCCTTTACGAAATTCGCCGTTTCAAAGATTTGCACTACGGGGATTCGGGCTCTTCGTTTAGCTATGTTCGAAATGTCAGTTCGGTTGTTTTGATCCTAATAACGTTTTTTGCGTCCAGATTTGACAGCGGATATTTTTCGTAAAAATTATATTTTTAGTATTTTAATTATTTTAAAATCAATATTTCATCATTAAAATATTTTGAAAAAAATAATAAATGAACAAATTTTCTCAATTTAAGTTAATTTGTATGCACATCAGAAATTTATTTTATCAATTCAAAAATTTAGTTGATTTAATTTATTTTTGAGCTTATTTTTGTCGTTAAATTAAAGAAATATGATAACAAATAATTGTTATAAATCTAAATATTTTTTAAATTATGCAAATTCAAAGGTATCAACAGAGAAAGGTGGATGTACGATTAAAGTGCATATTTAATGCATTTTCGTTTCAATTCAACAGCCATTATTGCATTCTCCTTAGCCAGAAAATTTCTTCCCTCTCAATGTGTCCTCAATTTTTCAATGAACTGGTGAATCCGGTACGTATCTTGTTTCATTATGTGGTCAAAACGCATTATTTTCCAATATTTTATCAATAAATATTCATGAAAGTGGGGGAAATGAAATCTAAGATATTTCATTTTGCGGAACATGGATTGAAATATCGATAATTTATACTTCATTTGAACTGAATAAATGTGAAATTTAAAAAAATCTTCAATTTAACAATTTCTATTTTGTGATATATGTAGCATATTTACGCTATAAAATATGCATAGATTGTTTTGTAAAAATCTGAAGAAATTAATTGAACGTCTTATTACATAGACATAATACGATGCAAACGAAGATCATAATTCAGAACAAATTGTATAATATGATACTCATACTGTAAATGTGCAATAAAGCTCATCACATTAATTATCATAATACCACAAGAACTAGGTACGAATTATGTGTAACACTTTATGTGATGTCATAGAAATCTCGTAAACGTAAACTACGCGCTATTATATTATACTAATGAAAATTAGTCATTATGAATTACGCGTAACGTCTTGAAATTGCACACTTACATACGAACAAGCTGTATTTACAGTTAAAAAATAATATGGAAAACTCTTCATCATCTGTTCAACGGAAAAGAAAACTTCATACTGAAGTAAACCGTTGGGAAAATCACAAACACTTGATTTTCCATGCACAGATGTCTCTTTGAATATTTTCTCCATTTTTTTGTTTAGCTGAAATAAATATGTTTAAACGCCTTTTAATACAATAATATAGGTATGTATATTATTATTATATTTGCATAAAATATTAAAAAATGAAATTAATTCATAAAATTTAATCAATCATCTTCTAGGTATGTGATTTTGATCGAACTGAAAATTCTATACATTAGAGCGAATTTCAAAAAAATATCAAATAAAATAAAGTTATTATTCGTTATATTAGTGCATATTTGGTGGCTTAGAATATGCTTTTCCATTGGAAATAATTAGATTTCCAGAAGCTGTGTTTAGTGAACCCAAGCAAGCGTAATGGCGCCGATAAGATAAAGTAACAGTCTCTTCAAACGCTTCCCGAAACGTTTAACGATACCAACTGATAGTTCTGAAACCGCAAACGCTTCCAGCTGAAATGAAAGAGCCTTTGTTAGTTTTTGCTCATATCTGAATTTGCATCTGTGAATAATGTACCGAAGGTTCCTGTATAATTTTCGAAACCGTAAAGTATCAAAAGGCTCGAGTTATTCTCGATAACTTATATTTTTTGAGTATATAGAAGTTTTGTAATTCAATACGCTAAGATATAAATGATGTTATATGTAGCTGAAAATATGTATTCGTAACCGATCCTTCTAGGAAAATCTACCGTAGAACGTGGAAATTCGAATTATTCCTGACCCCGCATCTTAACTCTACGGTTTTGTAATTACATTCTGAAATTCGAACTAACTTTTCAACAACGCGAATATATTTTCATATTTATCAAGTAATTCATAAATATTTACATCGCACGAAAATAAAACGCATAACTAATAAATATAATACTTTTAATTAAAAACTCAGAAATTCTTTTCGTTGTCAATCGACGAAAAAAAGCTGAACTTTTTTTGAAAAAGCTATCTATAAATACATTGGATATACAAATTTTATACCACATGCTCTGCAAAATTATATATTTTTCATGTTTATGTTGTTTTTATATGAACTGTAACGTTATAAACTATTTACCTTCACCATATGGTTGAGTCGCTTTCGATGACCGTTGGTTTATACTTTATAGACTTTTTTTATGGAACAGTCTACATTACTGACATAAAAGAAAATGGCAAGCTTATATTCCAAAACCAGCCGTTTATTTTGAAACATTCCACCATTTATTATACGACGGAATAAATAAAAAAAATGTTTATATTTTTTTATATTTCAGACTACAAGTAAATCGAAACTTCTGTTAGTTATTCACTAAATTAATACAGAGAACCTTCGAATCACAACCAATTCGATTCTCAAACTTTGACTTAATTCAATTCACGTTATGAAGAAATTCGGCTCAATAATCGAACAACTTGAAACGGATTGTGCTAGAAGTTCGAGGATTCACTTCACAAGTTTCTACAAATATATCATCGTTAACCCAATAATACATATAATGATATTTCTATAATACTTTCTCAAATTTAGTAATTATCTACATAATTTGTTTTGAGATTATATATGACGACTGAAAAGGACAAAGGGTACAAGTGACTTCACAGTGATTTCAAGAAAAAGTTGAGCATATCCCTACATGTATTATGAGGAGGTCAAGTGATTCCAAGTTCGTTTATATCCTTTTGCCACCAAATACATATATAAGCGTACATAGAAGCGTTTCCTGTACCCCTTGGCCTTTTGACTTGAATGAACCAATAAGCCTATACAATGTAAAGGAGATGGGTGAATAACCATTTTTCGTGTATAGACCCATCTCATTTGTATTGTATAGCTGTAGCGTTGGCTGCACTAATTACATATGAACTCGCCTAGAAAGTTAGAGACAATCATAGAGTCTGTAACTATGATTAGTTAACTAAAGCAGTGTAAAGATCGACTTTATACTTATATTATTAAACATCCGACGTATTTCAGCCAAAATTTTTACGGTCTAACCCCTGCAGCCTACAATAAACCAATAGGCCACGTAATCAGCATCCAACATCGCAGAGGCCGGAACCGTTGCCAAGTTTTGCTCCGGATCGATAGCCTCGTTCGATGAGGGCTTTTGGCAGCCGTCAGCTGCCAACTCCTGGGTCGAACCAGCTCCTGCAGACCGGAACAGGAAATAAATACGAGAGCCAGGGGGGGTGGAGGGTGGAAGAGCCGCCGCCCACCCTCGAGAAGTTCATTCAGTTGGGCGTCGCGATGGAATCAATACTGGCCCACTGCGTACAACCTCCATTCAATTCGGTGCGTTGTGGTCGTCGATGTTTTCGCTTTCTGGAGAGACGAGAGATAAATGGTTTTCAGGGGGTGTTTGGAAAGTTCGGTGGTCGAGTATTGTTTTGCCTTCGGACGAGTTTCGGGAATAGATTCGAGTTTTAGATGCTTTGAAGGGTCGCTCCTCTTGCGATGAAACCTGCGATGTGACTTTTGAAGAGGTGTGATTGATTAGGCGCTCGTGTCTAGGGATTGCATCTGTTAATGGGCTTAAATGGTAATTGCTGGTAAATTGTATCTAATTCTCAATATAAATAATACGTAAGTTGCATAAGTGCATAAGTTGAAAGATGCCCTTAGATATTCATCGAAATCTAAAAATTATTAATAGCACGTTGGTAAAAATGTATAAAAATCATTCAAATTTAGGTACACACAAGGATCAAGCAGAAAGATAGTGATTATTTTAATACCAAAATCATTAGGGTTCTTGAAAAAAGATAAATAAAATCCGATTTTAGAGTGAATCGAAATATTTGAAAATGAGAAAATTTTCTGTTTTCAAAGAAAACCCGAAATCTTGTCACTGAAAAAATTCATTAGGCTGCTAATACCGTTATGTATCATCTGAAATCTGTTAAGTGGATTTCACTATGAGTAAAAACATTTCCACTCATCCTCATTTTAGTCAATTCTAATTTAATTTTAGTTAGTCAAAAAAACTAAAATTGTGTCTATTTTTTTCTATCACTAAAGAGAAAGGTTACAAAGATAGATTTTTCCATTGGGCTTAATTTTTGCTGAGTCCAATCTGATTAAAATCTTATCGTCCGTTTTTTTATTCGAAAACCTTTTGCTTTGGAACATCTGCAGCATACGTATGAACATATGTAGATATATGCTTTACTTTGATCCCATATGAGAACCCTAATTCAATTTGGATATTAAAACAGTTCGATTTACTTAAATTAAAAATAACCATTATAATCGAAAATTTCATAGTTTTTATTATTCGAATTATAAATAAAAATGAAAAAATAATAAAAATTCATTGGAGAAAACACAAAAGTTGACGTCACTCGTATATTTTTCCCGTACGTATTATTGCCCTCTGAACGTTACAATTGTCGTACACTTAAGCCCAGAATGGTCCACATAAACAGGAAGCCTATTACCACAATAAATAAAATACGGAAAAAATAATATAATACACACAAAACTACAATATATATGTCGAACGAAAAAGCCAAGAGGCACACGTGTTTCGAGAAAATCGCTCTCAAAGTTGGCCATGTATTAGAAAGATATCGAATGATTTAATGATATATCTAAGTACTCGTCCAAGTCCGTTCATATCCTTTTACCACCAAATATATGAAAGCGATTTCTGAACATAACTTGATTTCGGCACAAATGTAACTAGTATCCCTTGGCCTTTTCAGTCGTCATATATAAAACGACACACAGCAAACAATGGAAAGCCCAACTGAAAATGATATACGACCGGTCAGCGCCATTGCACTGGTCATTAATTTACGTAAAGCTTGATGAATGGTCCCAGAGATTCGGCTGCACCGAAAGCTAGATCATCATCTAACGTCAACGTTTATTATAGCTTTTTTTTGAGGGAGATACGCGATTTTTCTCCGTTGACATTCGAGGCATTATGTAAATGCCGCTTTACATGCCAGTGTATGGATCTGGCGATTTTGCGAGATGTGCCGTTTTTCATTCTGTTTTATTTGGCTTGTTTAGTTTCCTTTTTCAACCGTGAAGCCTTTTAATTTAATATTGTAAATTATTTCGATATTTTGCATGTCATTTGTTAAGTATTATTGAATAAATAAATAAAATACGCGATTAAAAAAATAATAAAAATTCTATACATTCACAATCAGCTTAAATTCTACGAAGTCTCGAACAACGCAGGCTTACAGAAGCTAGTTATTAAATAAAAAGTCAGTTTTATAATATAATATCACTAATAACAACACATAACTCTAGAAAATATTTTCATTAGACAAAGAAAATTTCTAAAATAAATTCTTATTTACGTCATTCCACATGAGTGAAATTTCATAATATCCTCTAAACCGAGCATACGCTTAAGTCTACTAAAAATAAACATATAAACACACTTTATGTATCCGAGGTACACTCATATCGAACCAAATACAAAATATTTTATTATAGCACGAATATACTATATTCGGGTCGAATATAGTAAGGTTTTGGTGTACTTCCGAACCGTCATATGAGCCAAACAGCGCGAAAACTTCAAAAATCCGACCCGGCTCCAGTTCGAAATGAATTTCGCAATATCGAGCTCGAACTTAACACGTACGTTCTCACATATAATTTTCGGATTTAATTCTCCCCCCGAGTCAGTACCAGTAAATCACAGACTCTCATACTGGAAAATCGGAAAATTTACAGGAAATTTATTCACTTTTTTATAAAAAATGTATCTATGAAATTGTATAATCTTTTAACATATGATAAAATATAGATTTATACCTGACCTAGTTTAAAAAATTTGAAACGGAAAAAGATGTGATTTTAAGTTCTTCCGAATATTCTCGTACAGTTGTGGCAAATAAACATAAAATTTGTGCTTAATTCTATGAGAGTCGTTATAAAAAGATTTCATCAGTTCATTTCATCAGTCAGAGTTTCCATTTTACAGTCAGAATCAGACCTGGACTTCCAATTTTCAGCAGTTTCGTAAACATTGATAATTTTTCGGCTAAGGGTGATCAGTCCCTAATCCAACCTTCTTTTTCTCGAAAGTTTCGCTGAATTAACGACCTGATTATATACGTCGAATGTATTCGACACAATTATCAATAGGATTTGCATATGAAAAAAAATTGAAAACCGCTGCGGCATTCGCTGTTAAATATAATACGTATTGACGATGTTCGTCAACATCCATCCGACAAACGGGACACGTTTTCGCATACAATATGCGACTTGTGCCTCCGTGTGTCGGCTTTATAAAGACGCATATACACGTTATAAATATATTATGGGGTGGATGTGTACGTGTGTTGTGTGTTCTCAATTTAGCTCCAGTTAATAGCTTTCTCATATTAAACGTATGCGGAGGGCTCACGTTCTCCATTTTCGCCCGAGAGTCGGAGGTTCAATTTGCTAAATAATAAATACGCTAGGGTGTTCGTATCGCATGATAATTAACGTATGACCGACGATTTTCAACGTAAGAAAATTATTTTGTAGATAAATCTTGATTCGCAACGCGAGAGCGGGTCGAAAGTTTATCTGCCTCGGGTTGAAGTTGTTCGGCGTTAAAATGATTAAACATTAAAATATTCTATGTAAAATTCAATTTTCTGATATATTAATTTGTGTTTTTGTGTCTGTACAGAACGATTTGAGTGACACATATCAGCAACCGGAGCTTTTACTTGACGAAATGGTCGGCTTCCTTCACCTTCGCCTTTGTGGATTTATGTCATTTATGACCAATAAAGAATTAACCACCCTTAGTCGAAAATTAGCCCATAGTTCTGAATGACTATAATACCATCGAAAAATTGAAATATATATCTATAATAATAGCACAAACTTTTCTATCTATGAGTTGAATGTGACAGTTCGTTAGCAATTTGTTCTACAGAGTTGTTGTGCAGATTGAATACAATAGATGCAGGTAATAAAGTGAATAAAAATAATACAGTGTGCATTTGATATTTTCAATTCGTTTCATATAAAATTCAATATAATTGGTATCAGTTATCACACATGAATCTTCTCGACAAATACTATTTCATTGAAATGAAAATGCGAACAAATTTATGAGACCTTAAGGATAAAAAAAACTCACGAAAAAGTATTGCAAGGGATCTCGTGACAATTTTATTCTATCATAACGTTGTTAAAATGTATGCTTTGGGAATAGAATAGAATAGAATAGAATAGAATAGAAAGGAGATTTTCCTTTCAGAGAAACGGAACTTGTTATAGGAGAACGGTTTCATATTTATAAACATGCGTATACACGCGCCCCTTGACGGAAGCGATATTGAATGTTTAAAAATTGAAGAATTTTTTATACGAAATTTCCAATTTGTCGCAGCACTCAACTCGACACAGAAATAGGGGATGAAAACCTTCGAACCAGAACGAAACTGGAAGACAATTTCGCACAATATTCAACGAAATGTATAATGACGCAGACTAAGGACTGCAAACGATCAAGCGATCTTATTATCTTTCTGTTTCTTGTATTCAATTAAGAAGATAACGAATTTTTATGAATTTCAAAATATACTTTTGGGGAAAATATTTTCTCTTTGTCCCATTGAAATGATCATTATACGGACTCTTTGTTGCTTATTTATTTATTTTTTGTTTGACTGGTACCTATTTTTTAATTAATCATTCATTATGAAGCAAAAAAAACTGAGGCAAAGATTAAAAACTCCGAGAATGATCAGTGCATGAAAAATGGCATTTAAATCGATAGAATTTAATCAATACAGATGAGGCATTGGATCTATTTTAGAAAAAGTTTTCAGAACCTTTAAATTAACTCTTTTTCAATCAAATATTCGAGAGAAATGATCAATTAAGAAAAACGGCATATGACTTTAGTCGAAATCCAACAGGATTTTGATCCAGCATTATAATAGATGCTAAAGCATGACGTGGCATACACAAACGATACACTATCAACAAGATTTTTTTTTCTCATTTATTTCAAATTCCTCAATTTATCATTCACTTTAAAAGCAAAAAAACATAGCCGTTCATAAAAAAACTTCTAAGAGTAGTATCTGCATAAATGTGCATAGCTCTAAAATCGATCGAATTTATTCGAAATAGAAAAGACAAAGAATCCATATTAAGAGACAGTTTCATAATATATTATTTTAAATCAATTATCTGAAAGAAAATCTCAATCTATCACATCAATCAAGAACAACGCCTTGTGACTCTCGCCATCATCAGACAAGACTCGACCGTTAACAACCGCTCAAACTCGAAACCAGGACCTGCTTACTGTTAAAATCATTATACATCAGCCTTCACAAAAGTCTCAGTCTATTAAGTGAGCAACGAAGCCTGAAATTTCCCGCCAAACACGTCGTTCCGTGTTTATTTTCATCGGTGGGTTGAGTGCTCGCTCATCATCGGCAACTGACCCGGACGAGAAATATTCGAAAGTCGACTGCGACATTTATTAAATTGATTAAGGGAACGAACGGAGGCAAGGGGAACAAGTGGGATGGGGTGGCGCGTAATTGAATTCCCCGATGATGGACAGAGGCAAGAAAATCCGCGGGAAATTCGAAAATTCGAAAGGAAAAGCCTCCCCCCTTTTCGCTCGATTTTTCAGCGGTCTTGTCGTCATCTTCGTTATGCAGCGGTGATCTATAGAAATGAAATATTCATCTCAGATGCTAAGTTGAGCTCAAAACTCTTTAATATTACCTTAAGATACTTTATTAAAAGCAAGATTTCAGTCTAAATAAATAAAATGAGTGTGTATGTATGGCTCATTCATCCTTTATCGCTCGTTTAATCACGATGAAACTTTTTAAGAGTTATCAAGTACACATTTAAGAAGGTTTCTCCATCATTAAATTTCACATTTTACAATCAACTGAGAATCAAATGTTAGACATTTGATCTAACTTTCACACACCGCAGTATAATATAACAAATATATCAAGTATAACCTACACACTAAAAAAATTCAACGATTTTCGACAAATATTTTGTATATATCCATCATTTTGTATTTATCGTGAATACTAATCTACAGCTCATAATCGCTGAAAGTTCAGAGTCTCAAACAACGCTGAATCCCAGTAGCTAATTAATATAGGGCTTTTCAATAGGTACTCTCAAACTTTGACGGTTAAGCAAATTTGCAACTAAACCACATTTAAATCATATTAAAACCATAAACTACTAATAAATCATTTGATGAATTAAATAAAACACATATATAGCTACAGTCTTCCCCCGTTCAACGCGATTACTTCATACGATTTTTATCAATACGCATGCGATATTTTTTTCAAAAAACCCATTGACATGATAAATATTATTTTAGAGTGATAGTATCTATGCGTTTTTTAGAAAAAAAAAGTCTCATATTATTTCAAAAATTGAGGTCCTTTAATGTTAAAATCCCATACTTAAAAAAACTGTAAGTACATATTCTGAAAATAAAATTAGAAAGTATTATGATGAATTCTTAACACGTTGAACAGAATAAAAGTAGATTCGCTGACGGTGTCCCGATTGATTTTAAACTGGGTTATTCGAGTCCCATTGAGTGTGGGCCCTTTGACCGAAAAGCCCGTAATACGGTGCCAAAGTGGTTAACTTCATTTTTTTGTCGATTTTTCAATTTCTCTCCTCGAGTGCTCGTTTCGCGGGACAGTGAGGTGCTCTCGCCCACAAGAGTTGTCGATGCGGTGTTGCTTTTATTTAACGAGAAGTGACTGGCGAATTGCCTCGGAAATTTCATTTTTGAATATTTTCATTTAAATTGGCACACGATGAAAATTTTAACATAATTAAATTTATTATATGCTTGACGAAAAAGCTAAGTAATTCATAGGAAAACTCTTACAAACAAACGAAAAGATACACGTGTGTAAAATTATAATACAGATGAATCAGATATACGTTTTATCGCCGGTCTTTTCATTTCTGGTTGGTTATTAGAAAACCACGTGTAATTTAAAATTGTTTTATTCTCAAATCAGAGGTTCATTGACCGGCCCTATACTTATTGAAAAAGTCTGAAAATTTTTCATAGATAAGTCTGTATAAAAAACGAACAAATACACGTTTTAGAAACTCGCATGAGAGTTTTTAGAATATGTATCTGGTCCTTGACGCTCATTGTTTTTATTATTTTAATGAAAATATTGTTTATTTTATATTTTTTAAAGCTGTATTAAAAGCTTTGTTATTCATTTATACGTACAATGAATAACAAAGCAGTAATGGCAGTTTATGTGAAAAATTTCCGTTAAACGATCCCCAGTTGGCTTATTCACATTAATACGCTCTGAAACACAAACGCGCACGAATTTTCATCAAAAATTCACAGCATTTTCAGATTAAAACTATCCAATAGAATACATATACACGTACCTATCGATAGGTGATTTTTCATAAACTGAATTATCGTTCATCTCCTCGGATCTAGAGCAAATTGGAGAACGTTGGCGAAAATGAGCCGCATGCGCCACGGTTTTGCTGCACCGAATTTGCGCATTGTAAATTCAACAATGCACACTGCATTATATTATACTGGTATATATGTAGGTATGTGGGTTATAATATGTACGAGCGAGTTGAAAAGCTAGTGTGCTCTTATATATGTATGTTCTTATGCGGTTTCTGGAACTGTCTTGGCATTGTGCTCATTTTGAACTATTAGAACTTGCACACTTCGCGGTGCAATTTATTCATACGCCGAGTTGAACCCGTTGATGAAAATTTCAATTAATGTTAACGAATATGATATAAGTTAATTTTTCATATTTTCTTGTTACATATGAGTATTTCAGTGCACAAAGTGATAAACTCCATAAAACAAAAAGTCGATAAAAACTATGAAACATGTTTCACGTGTTTATCGATACTCCTTTCATAATTCCATTTATACGAAATTATTAACATACAAATATCGTTGATAATTAACTACGAATGTATTCAATTCACGTTAAAGTACAGAATTAATTAAAATGATCTCATAAATAAATGATTTATCATTTGGTGCCCAAACGAATTTTGTTGAAAAAAGTGGAATTAATCACTTTATACACGTGGTGGTTCCTATATTATTATATTTTTGAACCCTTAATAATATGAATGAAATTGAAATGTGTCTTTAATAGCAAAAGAAATATGCTTCTTAGAAAAATTTCCAATACAAACCTTCCAAATAAGATTTCTTTCATTCCAGTCATACACAGAACGCGGAAAAGCGACTCAGCGCATTTTCCTCACACACGACCGATTTTTCCACAAATTGAACTATCTATCTATAATCCAATTTGAAATATTCACATCACAAAACAAACATATTATAATTAGAAAAAAAACATAAATATACATCGTTCGAAGTATATTTTCGGAGTATTTGACTTTCCACCGATCAAACTTGCTCCGATGAAATTCAAAGTTGACTTATGGACTTAACAAGAGGAGATTTATTTTCGTTCCTAATGGTTTTCGGAAGTTGGGCTTAATTTTCACCGAGACACAATAAAACTCGACCTTTGTCCGAACACTTCGCTTCGAAGCGCACGGATTTTGCACAATATTCGCGCAGAGAGTAAATTAACATTTATATTGTGCACAAAGTGTGATTTTAATGCGTAAACTTATCAGCGAAAAGTTCAAGATTCGATCTGTCTCTCGATATTATTATCAGAAATGTCACGGAAACGTGTACGATTTTGATATGAAATTAGTTCGATAACGTATATTTTCTTCTTTCGCATTAAACTTCAGAAAGAGATTTTTTTTCGATTCTCAAAAAACTTTCAGGAAACGACTTCTTAGAAAGTTGAGATACTAATAAAATATAGATCAGTTCATATTTTTCTTTCGTTTAGAATTAAAAGATGTGGGATTGAAGTTTAAATGAGAAGATAATTGTTTATAAAGAAAACTTAGTAAATAATTAAATGAAAATACTGGCTTCTGTAATCCGGTGTTGCTCTAGACTCAAAAGGCTTTAAGCTGATTGTAATCCATTGTATATTATTTTTGATACGAAACAAAGGAAATGCAAAATATCTGTTAAAACTTATTAAATCGCATCATAAGCGTAGGGCGTGCTTAATAAGTTTGCTACACTTTAGCACACAAAAGCTTCACCATTAAACGTCAAACGATCTCATATCTATCAATTTCATAATGTAATAACGCAAAACTTTACACAGATATGCACTCAACACTTCTAAAAAACATCATATTGATAGAATAAACAGTAAAGGCGTAAACACACATACATTCATTTTTATTTATAGAGATAGACGATAGATAAAACGAGTTACGAAAGAGTTTTACAAATTACACACACACACGTCTAACATAAAAGACTGGCGAAGAAAGCCAACACTTTGTCGCATAACGAAATTATCAGTTCATACGACAGTCGAATCCTTAAAAAAGGACCCAAAGGGACTGAGGGAAACTTCCGTGCGCCGAATTACGCATTCAACTCATTTCTGTTCCGTGAAAATTTGATCGGGCTCTGGGAGGTCAAAAATTCGCTTTGGCCAAACACTTTTGGTACACAACGTCAAATGCACATGATATCTTTTTAATGGATCTGGCTTCTGGCCAGGGTCCCCATATCGATTTGCTCTCATGCGGGATAATTCATTATGAACGATGGTATTAGTTCGGAATTGGGGACTTTTCGATTTTGATTGAATTTATGTATATTTTCATATGGAGAGGTGAATTAATTGAAGATTTTATCGAATGATCTGTTAAGATAGTTCATATTATGCGTTCGGTATCGGTTTTAGATATGCGATGTTTGTGTATCTCTGCGTAAATTCAAATTCGAATACTGAAATAATTTATATGGATGAATAAAACGGTATTGGGATATGGAAATTTTTCGGGTCATCTAAAATTTAATGGGAAAACTTCCGTTCGATTTTGCAACTTTTTTACATTTATTATCATAATTATCGTATATTTTTAGTATCAAATATACGAGTTATGAATATTATCGTTCCAATGACTGTAAAATATACCTGGACAATAAAATTTCACTCGATAGTTTATTTTGTCGTAATGATCATAAATATAAACTTGTTTCACACTAAAAAGAATGTGTACGATTTAATTTTCGATAAAAATAAGGATTATCTTTGAATTCATGTTGAATTATTCGATATGGATCTAAATCACACGAATAAATGTGAAAGTTTTATTCATCCCCGCTATATTCTACGATTTCCCGTAATTTTCTTAGAATGAATAAAATGATGAATGAATGGACCTACTAGTAGTACCTACACGAAAATTGCTTATACAGGTATAATAAATTTACAAAATTACTTTGTGTGTTGTAAAATTGTGTATGAGCTCACTTTGACCTATGCATGTACATTTATAAAACACGTTTTCGCACAATCTATTAAAGGAGAATATTAGTAGAGATGGGTTCATAACTATAATAATCCTATGCTTACACACGTGGGACATTCTAATAGTTCAAAATATACTGGGAAAAAAATTATCTAAAACTAAAACCATCTCAAGAAATCGTATAAGTATCTAGATATGAATGAACGGTAATGAGCCACTCTTTATAATCTCGAATCTAGTTGCTATGAAATAAAATTTGTCACCTAACATACTTGAAACTATGAACGTATTACAAGAATGAACGCTTTTATTTTGTTCGACTAGAAAATATTGCCTCTAGTAGATATGTAGTGCTAGGTGGAACGCTCATAATTTTTCTTATTACATATTAATGTCTCTAGTGCTCGTATTTAGAGCAAAATAGACAACGATTTCTATCTATGAAATTTGAGTGTTCTCTCTCACACTACATTAGTGGCATTTGATTCTCTCATCAAGAGCAAGAAAGGTAATGATTTCTATCCGAAGTCTGAGTCCTTCTGTTTAACCCACCCTTGCAGCAGAAAGAAAACGCTCGAGATCTAAAACATCACAAGAACTAAAAATAATGGAATCGCCGTATTCCAAATCGGTACCGTCGCCCATTCAAAACAATCGACGCCTATAGGAAAATCAACTCGGAATTTACAACCGACCCAACCCTAGCCCACGCAAATAGAACTGTCGCATCATCACAACAGCCATCGCCTCAGCACCACACACGGCCAATATTTGCGTTACGTCGGCATCCGTACGAAATCCTGGGGTTCGATATTAAAGTGGGGTATTTTTAGTGGGCGGGCTTTCTGCCGCAGAGAGCGAGCGGGTCAGTTCCGGGACCGGGAGACCAGCGGGAGGTTGAGGGTCCGGGAGACCAGGGGACGGTGGGAGACCAGGGGTGGAGGTTCGGATCCCGCGGCCTCGAGGCCCGGGGTTTGGGTCCCGGGACCCCGAGTGAGGGTCCCGCGGAATAGGGGGTGGGATTTGGGGTGGTCGGTCGGGATGCCGGTTCAGAGTCGTCGCTCCCCGCCAGCTGTGTCCCGGACTGAGTGCGCTTGCGTTCCTGTATCGATTGGAGGATGTGTGCTCCAGAGTCGTATTTGAATGTTTTCTGGAGATTTCTGGGAATTTATCTCGATTTTTTCATGAAATATTTCAGAATTTTTGATTCGTCTTTAGATAGAGTTTGGTACTTGGGCGCTATTCAATTGAACAAAGACAATAGGTGGGTTAAATTGAATCGAATTAAGTTTCATGTTACGTTTACTTCAAATAGGTTTTTTCTTGTTAGGCTAAAATTAACAAGTCTAAATTACGTTTTAGATTCAGTTATGTCGTATCAAATAATACATATACCAATTGGATAGCACACGAGACCTAGAATTTCAAAAACTTTACTTCTTTCAACGATCTTAATTATTCATCACCCAAATACTGATTTTCTGACCTTTCAAAACTACATAATTAATCAACAATTTCGTTATAATAAATCCACATTAATTAACAACTAAATAGCACAAAGAATAAAAGTAATCCTTTTTTTCGAAATAGTGCATGCTTTGTCGATTCAGCATACTTGGGATGCGTGAGTTCGAATCTTAACTTGACGAGAGTCAAATGTCGTTTTTCTTAATTGATAAATCGATATAGAAACTCAATCATTTCGAATATTTGGATTCATTTGATTCGAAAAAAAGTGAATTGAACGCTTTACAAAACGACTCCGCAAATGATCATCACCCATACCTTTCATATGTTTCGATAAAATACAAATTATTTAATGACATATATATGCACTAACTAACTCTTAAAAGTCTTGCCTTAGGGCTAATTCTCTTCACTGTATATCAAATGATATTAATCAACGGTAATTGTGTAGAAATCACCTGTATATAAACTGGTCGTATTACCACTGTTATCTAGCGAATGCAGCCTTACAATTTTGAATGGACACCAGAACGGCCTTCAGGATCGGGATATTCAGGGGCCCAAAATCCCAATTCGGCCCTGGGGTCCCTTGTACCTCTGGCAAAGAGTCGGGATCGCGTCCCGTTCTCATGCCAGTCTGCTGCCGCGCGGCGGCCGAGGCCACCGACCGTTCTTTTAAACATGCACTCTAAAATAGACCACCAATAATATGTAACCAATATAAAAAAATATAATAAAAAACTAAAAAAAAATAAACTATGTATCATATAACGCAAACGCACGCGACTAAAAACCAACCGTGTGAATAATAACTAAATGAAAAATAAAACTAAACCTAAATTTAAAATTTAAATAAAGAAGAGTCTAAACGAATTGTAGTGTTTTAAAAACGGCACGCGTCTAATTTAATATATATAACACATCAACACATCCACATATACATACACACACACACATACGAAACCATCGACGAATCGACATATATATATATAAAATTAAATAAAGCATAAAATGTACCGATCACCAAGGGCAATAGTGTTAAATAAGAATGGGCTAAGGGCGGCGGCGGGGCAGTAGGCGCCCGGAGGACGCGATGGCGAGGGGCGCCCTTTTGTTGGCCGCCCTCGTGTTCGCCGTACTCTGGCCACGAGGTAAGTTTCACTAATTTGTACTCTGATGTACTCTAGAATTTTTCAGGATGTCCAAATTCATATTCGAGGGCTGTTTCAGCCATTGGTGGCAAAGATGAGAAGATTTTCATGTGTATTGAATGCTCTTATTAAATTATGGTTTGATATCCGTACATTGTATCCTTCATGAAAGGTTTTGATATATGATGATTTTTTGATATTTTATTAGAAAATTTGATTTTGATTATTGTATTTATCCAGCTTTAAAGTAAAATCATCTTGATCTTGCTCTTATGTCTTCTGAAAAAAATCAGGTACTCCATACTCATATTCAGGAAGTATTTCAGCGATTGGTGACAGATAGAGATGAGAAAAAATTATGTGTATTTAAAATACCCTTACTACAGCACTGGAATTATGTTGAATTCTTTAGAAAACGATCTGTACATTACATCTTTCATGAAAAGCTTTGAAATTTTATGATTTTTGATATTGTATTAGAAAATTTGAATTTGATTATCACGTCTATCCTTTACGTGTTCTTTATTGTATCCTTCACATTTGTTTTAACGAATAAATCACATAATTCTATTGTACCTAAAGCTTTATCAAGGTTCAGCTGTTAAAACTTTTATTCTATCCGTTGGAAGTTTTTTTTATGCAATTGTACAAAAAAAAAACAATCAATTTGTGAATTATGAAAATATATACGATAAAAATAATACGTGATGGAAAAGTTGGTGAATCTTTCGATTCTATTCTATGGCACGTACGATTTTCCATCACGCTACTACTAAATTTTCCATAAGCTCACAAGCAAATTTCAATACGTACACATCCTAAATATTCAAATTTACGAAACTACGCAGCTCAAGAGTAAATCTCTCAAAAGCCATTTTTAATCATACAAAATCGTACATATATTTTCCGTTTTTACAAAAAAATATCAAGCTTCGCAACTCTCGTTCACCATAAACAAACGAAAACCCATTCGATTCAATATGCTCGGGAACTTTCCCCGGCAATATTTCCTCATATGCTCACTATCAATTTTGGCAACAACGCATACGAGCTGTAAATCAAAAATCACTGGTATGATCCGACGTCGATATCCATTTATCCGAAAGAAATATGATCGGAGATGGCTCGTAATGTTCGAACATTACCCCAAATAGGAAAAGATGCCTCGCCATATTTCATCTTTGGCGATTTGTCACGTTTTCCCCTAACGGAGGCATTATCCTAAAATTCTTTTCAATAGTTGCCGAACGTAATTTTTCAATATTTCCCGCTAGCCTCGAATCGATCAAGCTAAACCTTTTCTATCGGAACGGAATAACTAAACATCGTCATATTCTTTTCACTGGCAAATTCAATATATGACGACTGAAATGTCCAAGGGGTGTAAGTGTTACTGAAATGTATTAGGAAGAGATCGAGTGATTTGATGATATATCTTGGTACACGTTTCAAGATTGTTTATATACTTTTGCCACCAAATATATGTACGCATATAGAAGCGATTCCTGTACATAACTCAATTTCGCCAAAAATATTATTTGTATCCCTTGGCCTTTTCAGTCGTCATGTGTGTTTCGATTAAATTCGATCTATTTAGCGACAACTATTGTGTGTGTGTGTGCGCTTTAATTTATTCTTCGGAGTCTCTTCCTTACGGCTTACTTCTTCACTTTAAAAGTTAATGATATTAATTGATAAAATTGTGAACAAATGGTTAGAAATTTTCAGATTTTAAACCCAACCAACTACTTCTTCATTTTAAATAGAATTATTGATTAATGAATAGCAATACTTAAGCAGCAATATTTGAAACGATAAATAAAGGATTTCAAATACAGTACATCCGTATAATTAACGATTTTCCGTTTCGCGAAGGGAAAAGCTTGCTTAACGAACGAAGCAATTTGTATTTTTTTGACATATGCGATGGAAAATATTATTTTTGTGATGTGAACTCGATGAAAAATGTCACCGTAATGCGACGACCCGAATCATCTTTGACATTTCGCCTACACAGTGCATTTCGCGAACCCGCGTCATTTCAACCATTCAAAATATGTGTTTACATACTTTTTTTCACCTCACAAAAGGTTTTCTTAAAAGCTGAAAATAAATACGATTTTAAAAAAATAAATTGAAAACTTAATTGAATCTCCTCGTGATTAATGTACGATTTCGTTTAAACATTTAAACAATCAACCCTAAAAGCAATTCGTAACTCTGCGATCCTTTCTAACTTTTTTCTCAACTGTTTTCCTTGTTCTTGCGCTTACAACTGCCGAAACTAGTTAGTCAATTAAAACTTCCAACCTTTACTTAACGGAATAAAAATTAAAACACCACCTCATGCGATAAATTGATAATATCACAAGATCGATATTCTACTTATTAGGGAAAATTTAGGAAAGTCATAAAAAAATATAGTAAACGTGACAAATACGGAAAACATTGAAGTTTTAAGCGTATTTTCCACATATTGAAGATTATCAACGTTCTTGAGAAATAAATTGAGGCCAAATATATTTAGTTATGTGTTAATTATAGTAAAAGGAAGAAATAATCACTTAAAATTGGAAAAAAAAACGACGATAACCGAAAAATGATTATTTCACATGTATCAAATATGGAACAGTGGGGTTTTAATACGAAGTGTGGCAAAAATGAAATACTGAATATCATTTCAAATTAATGCGTTTTCAATCCAACAAATCGCCAAGCAGTTATCTCTATATTAACATATCCTAAAAAAATATCACATTTCAATATTATAGCTGATATTGTTGAAAAAAAACCTAGTAAAATTTCAATCCTCAATGACTCCCTTAGACTCAATGTCGATAATGTTATTTTTAATTTTGAAATCTAACAATAATACTATTAGTGACTGATTTCATGCAAAATTTGCAGATGGTCGAAACAGTAAGTAATAAATATCGCGATGCTCCATATTTGTCGCACGTTTCATATTCGTCGCCCTTCTTGTAATTGGGGAAATTCGATTAGGGAAATGACACCTCATCAAAACCGAAAAAAGGAAAAATCGGGAAAAGCTGATAATTTATTCAGCACGACCCGAAGAGGCTTTTGGCCGAAGGGAGCTAATGACACGCACTCACGAAACACACTTCCAAACAAAGAATAATTGCAAATCTCGGCATCCTCGTTACACGAGTTCGGTAATTCTTTACTCGGTCCACGTTTGCCATTCATCAAGGGTCCCGTTTTGACTCGAGTTCCCCTAAACGAGTTGGGGGCTAATCGAATCAACGCTCGTATTATGGCAGTTCCCGGAGGAACCGTTTCCCGGTTTATTATTCATGGTGGACGTGTTGTGACTTATTGTTTTGCTGATGAATAACGATGAATGTTTATCGAATTTGTATACGACGACTGAAAAGGCCAGAGGGTACAAGTTACTTCGACAAAAGCTCGCTCAAAATTGAGGATGTGTCTATGGGAAGAGGTGGAGTGATTTGACGATATAACTCGGTACATGTTCCGAGTTCATTAATATCCTTTTGCCACCAAATATATACATAGAAGCGATTCCTGCACAAAACTCAATTTCAGCAAAAGTGTCACATGTACCCTTTATATTTTTAGTCGTCATATAATACTTCAAAATCAATTAAAATCTACAAAGTCTCAAGCAACGTAGTGTAACATTAACTATAATTCTGATTAATTATTATTAGAATCTAAAAATACAGAAATTCAATTAGCTTTGTTTCGAAACTAATCTCATCAGAGTATAATACCATTTTTGAAAATTTAATCAATAGATTACCATTAAGTTTAGTTAATTACCAGGAGGCACTACACGTATTTTCCATAACGATAAATTCGATTAATATTAATCCACGCGGTCGGCGTACGATGCTCTATGGGTTAATTAGCCACAAAATGTAATTAATATGGATTGAATTTCCAAAATGACAGAGTCAACTCGCATATAACCGAACATCAGAGCCTACAAGTCATAAAGTTGAAACAAATTGGGTCATGTTCTGCGGCTACGACCCTTCCCCAAAATTTCATCAGGTGAAGTTTTCCCCGATTCATTCGAAAATGAATTCCGTCCACGGTGTGTATCTGAATAGTTAGTTACGTAAACGAACCCTTATGCAACGTGATTAATCGCATAATTAGCTTAAGAGTCCTCTGTGGAACGAGTGCGCACTCCTGGCCATGGTATGAAACACTCGGGAGATGGAGACGAGAGTGGATGTTCACGTTCACAAAAGGAACACATTCCTCGAGTGAGGAATGCGCAGATGGAGGATGGAAAACTGTGCGAGGAAAATGACAGAAGAATGGAAAACGAAGGTGAGCTCAGCGAGAACAATGCTCGTTCGCCACGTGATAAATGAGAACGCAAACGTGTACGTATATCCAGCGTCTTGCTCCCGTTTCGTCTGCGAGTAGTGCTTTATCTGGATGCGGATTAAAAATAGGTGGTTTCAAAAATATTTTTTTCGGAAAAAAATATTGTGCATTAGATACTGTGATCTGGTGTAGTTAGAGACTTCAAAGCTGATTATGAGCTTTTATATGACTACTGAAAATGCCGAGTCGGAACTTTTCATGTGTGGAATATCTTTAATGAATAAAAATGTAAATAAGATTCGTTTGGCCACCAAATAATAATTCGTTTATTTCATAGGCTATTTTAATAAATTCTGTACTATGTATGAACTGACTACATCCGACGCTTATCATAAACGAAATTTATTTCTGATTAATGGAATAATAAAGGAAATTTTGAAAAACGCATCAAACATTCTTAATATTTTTTTTGCACTTAACAAATCATGCATAGAAGATGCAGCTCTAACTTATATTTTTTTCAAAGTGAACTAATTAATTTCACAAAGAATTTATTCAGTTAGAACGGTGAGTACATACGTAAATCGCTAGTGAAATTTTCCACGTTGAAATAATTTATTAGAGGGTTTCAAAGGTGAGGGTTGATGGACTTTTTTACGGTCTAAATAGCGCCAGTGAAGTGGCCTGTGCACCTATGGGAAGGGAAATAATTACGAAGGGTAGTAAACAGACAATAGCCTAATTGTACGCCCTCCAGCCCTACTTGGATATTAGTTAAATTATAATTTATGTACGACAGTATAAACACCGCTTAAATCACATTCTCTACAACGAATGTACTGAGCGAATTTATTACTGGTCGTTTTGCTCGAAATTAATTGTCTTCAAATCGTAAATTATTTACTTCTATTTGACATTTCGGCTGTAATTCGATCGAAATATAATTGTAAGAATCAATAGTAAAACTTCTACATCGTATATTTAACATATTAAAGGACGGTATTTCAATCATTATTAAGCTATTTTATAAACCTTTCTTTATAGAATTTGACAACTATTTTACCACATTCAATTGTTTCAATACCTCATTCATTAAATCTATCATATCAAAAATTTCATGACTTTTGAAAATGGCACACTTACATCGTTTATACGAAGAGTGCCCCATTCACAATTCACGATTCAACCATACATTCTATAGAAACTCCGATTTTTCAAAATTAAACTTTAAATCCAATTCCTTGTCCAAAATCAAACCCATCCAAAAACAACCCTCACGTCAACCGACACATCAAAGATTCACGAGTCCGACGCAACGAACCCGTTCGAACATTCACAAAACCAACTCTCCCCATCAAAACCTAACCCATCCCTATACAAATCCACCCCCACATCCAAAACAAACATCCTCGGCAATATTTTTTATTATACGACGATAATTTTCGGCAATTCAACCCACGTAAAAGCGGGTCTGTAGTTAAACTCGAGTCCCCCAGGGCTTTAACACATTACGGCCATTTAAGTTTTGTTGTCCTCCAGACGAGCATAAGTCTCGTGGAATGATCTTCCTCTGTCTGTCTGACTCCTTTGAGGGTTAGTTTTGAGGGTCCGATCACGTCTGAATGCTTCCTTTAAGGCTGTTTACGTTTCCGTCCGAATATCGTAGTTTTGGAACGGAAATTGGTTCAAGTGTGGATGGGTCTTTTGAGTTTTCTTTGTTGATTAAAGTAGAAGGATAGTTTGAATTTTGTATGAGTCGATATGTGCATCGAATATTTAAGTGTTGCTTTTTCAGATAATATTTTATTCAGAATGATTTAAGTTCAATCTTTCAATCTTATGTCAACGATTGTTCAACAAAAATCAATATTACGAAATTGATTTTTGGACGAATAAAATCTTTGCTTCAAGTCCTTAGAAGTTTAATTGCACTGTTAGTACTGTATTATTCAAAATTCTTTATAATAAATTAGTAAAAACGAAAAAGTATTTCAATATAATGTAATCGTTTCGATGTGCTAAATAAAAATGCGTATTTTCGAGCAATCGAAGCAGTTTTCGGTATAAATACCTTTTTTGTAATTTTCCTCCAATTTCCGTTCATTCGCATTCGAATTTTCGGCTTTCGCGCTTATTTTATGTTACGTTTACGATGAATTAAAAATTCCCTTTGAGGGCATTTTTACGCGAATATTTCGCATAAAAAGGGTCGACTAAGCTAAATGGTCTAGGAACGGCAAATGTTTAAATCCGTCGCTGATGGAAGCAAATACTAATTTTTGGAGAGTGGCAAAATTTACATTACGTTGATTTTTCGCAGAAAATCTCACACATATACCGATATTTTTGAAAACATTTAAATTTTTAATTACAAAAATAATATTTTCCCACGCACCGACAAAAATTCGTTTCACGTTCCGTATGGTGATTTTCCGTTTATGAAGAAAATTTAAATTTTCCTTTGAAAAATGTGTCGTCAAATATATTTTTTATGGAACAACATGAATATTGGATTTTTCATCGCGTCAAGGAAAAATGTTAATCAAAAGCTGTGCAGATTTAAAGCCGAACCGCAAACTGTATATTTTATTACCGGGCGCTAAAATATTACGCGTTGAAACTGTTAAAGTCTCATTTTTCATCCGAGATTTATTAGATTATTTTTCCGCATAGAAAACAATGTTATATATCAATTTAATCTCAACGTAAGAAATTCTATAAAGCATAACGAAGAAAATTATTTTCATGTTTTCGACACAACAAAAATTGAAAAGTAAGCCCATTTTCTAAGTATTTATATGAGGGAAAAAAACTTGAAAAATGCCACCATCAATATAAAATCTCATAAAATGGAAGTTTGCAATATTTTGAGGATACGTTTTGCTCGTTTATGAAACTCAGCATGGTTTATTACCGACAGTTATTTCATCATCAAAATGCCATTACATCGGAACGGTGATGCACTTCTTCGTTAGAACATCTGTTAAAATGATAACGCCGTTCGTTTTGAAATACGATTTTTTAATTGCACGTCACACCCTACGCTTTTCCTCGGAAGCATTGTTTAACCGAATTATAATGAGGCTATAAATTAATATAAAACTCGGCGTGGTCGTAAAAAGGCGGAAAAATAAGCAAACATTTCGCCGGAGAGTAAAAAAAATGTCAAACAAACACTGATTTAAATAAATCGTGCGGTTTTTACAAGCGTATCCCAACGGTAAATAAGTCATGATTAATTACAGATATTTTAAATTTACTCGTGTATTTTCGTTATATTTTTTTCGACACGATGACATTTCGTTTCTGAGAAATGAAAATCCTGTATGAAATGGAAAGAAAGTAAATGAAGTCGATTCCATATAAAAATATGTGCGGAGTCGAATGAGCGTGGCTCAAAGGAGCGCTGCGACAAAATAGTGCAATATTCAACTGTGTCGTATATTATTTTGCGGAATTACCACAAATTCAAAATCTATGTTCATTTTTTGAATATATAATTATAAAATTGATCGATTTTACATATGAGAAAAAAATTTTTTTTTCGTCTAAAGATAATAAAAAATTAAAAAGTTCATCAAAATTAATTTTCTTACTTGATTTTCAGGTGCACGAGGTGGCGTGCACGAAAAGCGCCTACTGCACAACCTGCTGGACCACTACAATGTTCTGGAGCGGCCGGTGGTCAACGAGAGCGATCCACTGCAGCTCTCCTTCGGCCTCACGCTCATGCAGATCATCGATGTGGTCAGTATACTGAAAAATAAACAATTAAATAACATTATAAATTATCTACATAGCAAAAATAATGACTTGATAGATTGTTAAGATCCACTGTTAATAAATACTAGCAATCAACCCTCAAATTCTGTCGGATCCTGACGAGAGTCACATTTTGTTTTCCTCAATTAATATGATGACTCAATCGTTTCTTTTAATTATTTGATTCGAAAAAAGTGTTAATTTGATGCTTTATGAAACGTTCCTTAAATGAATTATCTTTCTTATCTGAATCGATTCAATAGATTTTAGCATCACTTTTCGTACATTGATTATTCTTAAACAGTTCCTATCCCTAACGGCTATTTCTTTACTTTAAAACGAATGATTAGTAGAGAAATTTATAAGGTAACTAACTTGTAACAGTAAAAAAAATAAATAAATATTCAACACGAATCCGGTCAACATATCTAGCGTTGCTTTCAACAACTATTATCTAGTTCCTCCTAGTCTCTTGTCAGTTTTAGAGCAGGTCTGAGGACTAGCTGAAAGCCCTGGGTACTCTTGCGAACGAGTGTCAGGTGTTTCGTACTAACATTATGTATTTTATGTGCGACGAAAGCCTCTCGGCTGTCTACCCAGTTTCTTCCACTGTACGTGTGTATCCTTTGAAAGAAGAATCCTCGCTTGAGGTTTTATTATGCGCGTCCCAACTAAATTTCGCTTCTAGGCTTTATGTCTCGCCGAATTTACCTTATATTATGCCTGAAAAAAGGGGACTTTTGGGGAATGGGGTCGTTCTATTTTCACACGATCTAACTTATACAAAAGACTTAAGCATTCCGGTGCGAAAGTAATAACTATCGAAACGTTATTCACAAATACTATTTTTCCATTATGGTTCAAACCAAAGCCAGATTAGACGGGTAATAGTAATTAGGGCGACGCGAAAGATTAACGAAGATTTTCCCAGCGAGTGAGTGCGGGTCGCACATTCCACTCATGTATGTACACAACAGCAATATTACGAATACATAATAAACTATACGTTACATAAATATTTGAAACGAGGAACTAATCTGAATATATGGTTTTCAGAGTTAACCGACCTGAAATTTGTGTACTGTGTGCGCGAACAAAGTCGTTGTTCAAACCATTTTCTCGCAGCGATATCACGCTTCGATAAACATTTTTTTTTCGCATAATATATCGCGTTTCATAATTATAGGGATGATATATAATTGTAAGGGTTGCAAAAAAATGAGCTAAATTGAATATAATCTGTGTTTCAGGACGAAAAGAACCAGCTGCTGATCACGAACATCTGGCTAAAGTTGGTGAGTTCGCAACATTATTAATAATTCATGCTTCGTTAGTGATAAACGCGATTCTCCCATTTTATAAAAAGCAATGATCAATATTGCGTTATATTTGCTTGGAAAAAAAATCTCTGATGTTTCATCGCCGGACACAATAGGAGAGCGAAAATGTTATTATCTCGCAAACCCTGCAGGGGATGAAAATATCTCCTTTTGGCACGAAAGTCTCTGGTGGAAATTACTAGGAAAAGCTGGCGAAGCTCCCAAAGCTCACGCGGAATCTTATTACCTCAGCCTTATTTTTCGCTCATCTTCACCTTTGTCTCGTTTCGAGTTTACAATACAAATTAAATAGATTTACGGCCGTGAGAAAAACGCGAGAAAATTTCCAATTTGCGAATCACGGGCGTCTCCTTCCTTCAGACTCCCCGTCGGATATTTTTCAGACGTTCTCCTCCCTCTTCTTCTTCTTCTTTATTTCATTCTCATTTATAAAAAGAGCTTTGTATGCAAATCTTCAGGAATGGAACGACATGAATCTTCGGTGGAACACATCCGACTATGGCGGCGTCAAGGATTTGCGAATACCGCCCCACCGACTGTGGAAACCAGACGTTCTCATGTACAACAGGTAATTGCTTTGCATTTCTTAGTGTCAAATCTCTAATCCTGATTCATGACGAGTTTTTCTCTTCCATTTCTCCACCAGTGCGGATGAAGGTTTCGACGGCACCTACCCTACCAACGTGGTGGTGAGGAACAACGGCTCTTGTCTGTACGTACCACCTGGTATATTCAAGAGCACGTGTAAGATTGACATCACATGGTTTCCGTTTGACGATCAGCGCTGTGAAATGAAGTTTGGCAGTTGGACGTATGATGGATTTCAGGTAAATATGGTTTAACAGATTCAATCATACATAAATCAATGCTAATATTGATATTTCTACTGGCAGCTGGATCTTCAGTTACAAGATGAGGGAGGAGGAGACATTAGTAGCTTTGTTACCAATGGAGAATGGGAACTCATCGGTAATTATTAATCGATTAAATCGATTTTACAATTATCAATTATTAATGTGTTTTCAATTAGGTGTACCTGGGAAACGTAATGAGATCTACTACAACTGCTGCCCCGAGCCTTACATCGACATCACTTTTGCAATTGTCATCAGGCGCAAGACTCTTTACTATTTCTTTAACTTGATTGTCCCCTGCGTTCTTATCGCTTCTATGGCCCTTCTTGGATTTACACTGCCGCCAGATTCGGGGGAAAAACTTTCTTTAGGTTCCACAACTCCAATCATTATAAAATAACACTATTATAAACATTAACCTTCACATTATGACTTCAGGTGTTACTATCTTACTGTCGCTCACTGTCTTCCTGAACATGGTGGCCGAAACGATGCCGGCCACGTCAGACGCGGTGCCATTGCTGGGCACGTACTTCAACTGCATCATGTTCATGGTGGCCTCTTCTGTCGTATCTACGATTCTCATCCTCAACTACCATCATCGCAACGCCGACACTCATGAAATGAGCGATTGGGTAACTCTCATCATGCTATCAGACTCCCACCCTACGACTTCCGACTTCCAATCAGACCATTCGGAATATACAAAACGTCGTGCTGTGATTTCAGATTCGTCTAGTATTTTTGTACTGGTTGCCTTGCATTCTGCGTATGAGTCGTCCTGGAAACGCCGGAGCTGAACCTGCGGACAGGAACCCGAAGCCTCCGGACGCCGAGATGAGGGAAAGATCTTCGAAAAGCCTTCTGGCCAACGTGCTGGACATCGACGACGACTTTCGCCACAACCATCGAACACCGTACTATCGCACACTCTATAGGTTCAGACCGTAGTGTAGTTGCCTCAAAACTGTTGCGACACAGTGTTTTAATTAAATCAAATTTTAATTTTAGAGGAGGAGAGGAGAATGCTGCGGCTAGACCTCCAGAACCACCGGCACCCAGTTGCCTTGGAGCAGATTATGAATTAGCGCTCATTCTCAAAGAGCTCAGGGTCATTACCGACCAGGTATATTATAATTATAATGCAATATATCTTTTTAATTTTTCAGATGCTAAATTATGATATAATGAAGCATTAGTCAAGATCACGCTTTAATCACTATATTGAAGATCTTTAGAAAAGGACCAAATACTTAAAGAAGATATTTAGCACATGCATTCATGTACAGCACTGAAGTTTTGTGTAGATCAAGCACATATTGAGCACAGATTTTTTTCCATATAATTAACAAATGCAGTTGTTTTGTTGAAATTATGCACCCATAAGTAGTAAGAAGAGTTGAAAAGGACCAACACTACTTACAAGAAAAATTTGAAAATGTTTTCACATTCCAATTAGAAGAAATTTTCACCAATAATAGCACTATTTTAATTTTATTCTATTTAATTTAGAGTGTGTCTTTTCCGAACGTCTGACGTCAAAAATTGTTCTTTTTTTATATGAAGTTTTAATTGGTTAATCTTAAATTTAGACTATATCCAGGGTATTTTGGTGTATCTTCTTCGAAATGGGACATGATTCCAAATGAAAAGTGTACACGATGATGTTAAATAACATTGTCATATGCATTGATTAATTTTGATTCATTTAGTCAGTTTTTTCCATGAAAATACACTGAAATCTACAAAAAAAAACGCTAGATACAGTCTTATAAAAAGATTTTCCTCTAAACTAGAAATGAAAAGCGGAAAATGCTGATACGTTTTGAATATTAGGTGTTGTGGGGCCGCATCCCTTTAAACAACATCCAGTATCCAATTCGGTTCTACGTTTACCATTTCTCATTTTTGGCAACTTAACTTCAACAAACCAAAACAATTGTGCAATTTTACAATCATATTCGAAATCTCGATAATCTCAAACTTAAATTTTTTGATTTATGATAAAAATATCGTTTTGAATAATTAAAAAAGTCAGTCCTATCTATCATTACTTAAACATGATCAGCAAAAGATTTTGTTTAAATACTTTTCGAAAGTAATTAACATTAGTTTGCCATTTATTTATTTTTATGAGTTATAAAGTCATACAAATTGTTAAAAAAATATACACAAATAGATTTCGTAATCAGGGATAAAGATATGGATTGTTGTACGAACTGTAGTATGTCTGCCTCTTTCAGCGACTGTTTTGATAGATCATAGTTAAAGGGACCGCGTGTAGTTTAATTCATTTTATTCTCAAACCAGAGGCGAAAAGACAAGCACTTGATAAGTAGCTCTGAAATTGCTGTAGTACTGACCTAATTGTCAATAATGCCACCTTTAAAATCTAAAATGCGGGATTTTCAACTGTCACAAAAAGTTTTTTCAGGACTAGACCGTAATCGAGGGATCCAGCCCCATAAAATGGTTCTTAAAAAATTCCCAAATTACGACCCTGTAATAAAAATGGGACCACATTCGGGACACCCCCAAACCGCACACACATACCTCTTCATATGAAAACCGAACGAACAATCGTCAGACAATCAGATCGGCCACACTCTCCCTTACCATCCGAGCTGGAATAAAAAAAGCCCAAATCGAAAAGTAAAAAAAAGAGTAGCTAGAGATTAACGCACCGCCCGAATGTTGCATTACAGTTGCGTAAGGATGACGAGGGCGCGGACGTGTCGCGCGACTGGAAGTTCGCCGCCATGGTGGTGGACAGACTGTGCCTTATTATCTTTACCCTGTTCACCATCATAGCGACGCTGGCGGTGCTGCTGTCGGCGCCGCACATCATGGTGTCGTAGCGCGGCGGCGTGCTGGTGGCGCGACGCGTGCCCGGAAGTCGCGCGTCGCCATGCCACCGACGCACCCGCCACAGCATCACCGCCACCCACACGCATCTACGCCGATCGACTGCATCTTCGCCACACCACCACTGCTACCACCACCACCACCACCGCCACCACTACGGACTACGACGACGACACACCTCACCGTTGACTAATTGTAGACGGGGCGGCGCGCGGCCCTGCGCCGTCGCCTCACTTATTCATTATATTATTATTATATGAATTGTATCTATTTATTGTAATATGATTCTGTGATAAAAAAAAAATCCGGTTAATTGTTAAGTTATGATTTGCAAGACGGCCGATCCGAGGAGGGTCGGCGCAAAGCGACGTTACTTAAGGGTAGTTAAGGGTTAGTTAGGGAGTCTGAGGTGGGACGGGGGCCGCCGGGGACGAGGGCGCTGCGCCTCTTCCGGAGGCTTATTGGAAGTTGCAGCTTGCCGGGGGGCGCAGCCCCGGACCGCGGCCCCCGTCTCGGCCCCGGACCGCGTTCGCTCACTGCCGCTCTCTCACACTCTACGAATCTCTTCCGTATTCGATATTTTTCAGAGGTGCGCATCCACATGAAATAATTCCTACTCAATGTGGCGTTTACATATAGCCGTTGCATCTAGCTTTCTAGAGCAACTGTGTAAACGTCGCATTTTGTCGACACGTCGCAAGCTGGCGCTCGATTGCGATCGTGTCACCGATTCGATTTTTATTTTGTAATTAACTCTCTCATTTTTTATCATTTAAATGGCTCTATTGAAGATCTTAGATTCGAATCTAGGATGCGTGTCTCTGATGTTTCTCTATCTTCTGTATGTCTTTTTCTCTCCGAAAACCCTCACCGTCTCCGGAGTCGACCGGCTCCACGTTCCACGCATATACATATAATAAAAATAAATATATAATGTTGTATAATAATAAAATAATATCCCGTTCATCCCGACAATCGTGACAATCCCGACGAAGTTTCAAAAAAAAATCATCGTTCCTTCAGAACGATGCAAACGATTACGATGAAAATTAATGTGCGACCACCATCAAACTCTGCGGTTCAAAAAAAATTGAAAAACGGTCAGAGTTAGTTAGTGAAAGTCGCACGTTACCATTTTGTTTCAAAAGAAGAAGTAAAAATAAATGTAACGTTAAACGAAACAATTTTCTCTCTCTCTATTGTCTTTCTCTCTAATAGATATATTTGTTTATATCAAGGTTGTGATAATTTTTCGATCTCCTAAAAATAAACGGTTAGAAAAAAAATGAATTGTTATATCGATGAGAACAATATTTTGCAAAATCGCTAAAATTTTGGTATTTATACGAATATGAGACACATTTAATAACGCATTGAATGTTTATTATTATAAATAAAATAAATAAAAAAGCAATCGAACCTCCGTTTTGGGGGCTCGTGTCAGCAATATTCTTGTTATCGCCAATTCGTTTTGAAAACAATGAAAATAATTGCAATCATTGTTCAAAAATTATTTATATCGAAAATAAAAGTTTTTCGTGTTAAACTTGTGTGTCCCGATTTAGGGTCCGTTCTGTTGCATGGGAAAGGACCTCAAATCGGCCGAGGGTTATAAATGAAAATTTTTAACAGTGTGAAATTTGATTTCGTTAAAAATAAAAAATCTTTCTAGATGTATATCAGAGATCAAGAGCGACTGCAAAACTGTCGTTCTCGGTGCACAAAAGGTTGTACAAAATATTTTTGAATTCTTAAAAACACAATTACAAAAAAAAAGAAAATTATAAAATTCAATTAAATGAAATGAAACAATAAAATAAAGTTGTATATAATAATGATACATTAAAAAAAAAACATAATGTAAGAAAAATAAATTGTCAAACTGTTGTGATGAAACGGAACATCATGTTTTCATGGATTGTACTTTGTTTATTTAAATACAGAAAAGCGAAAATATTACAACCGGACTATTTATTTTCACCCTTTCCCAAAACATACCAAACTATATTTAAAAAAATACACACTTATCAGAATCAAAACTCATCATCGAACTTACACGACCACAATAAAACCACTTAAACCAAACTACCCCCATAGAAGCAAAAAAGGTCTTTATCTCCAACCAGCAGCAGAAGTTCCCGCGATAATTCACAATCGAGATTGTGGATGGGAGAAAAGTAGCAAAAACTTGTACATTAGCCACCGTCTGAAAATCCCCCACATGTGTGTGTGCTGAAAACGTCGACTGCATTATCTAAAGACCGTAATGGGTCATGGATCGATAGGAGGGTTTGCTGAGAGGGCGGGAACGGGAGGCGAGGGTAGGCTTTGCAGTTGACGGGAGTGGACTCGGTCGACCGCCATTTTATAACTCGATGGAACACTAAAATCAAATATGGTGTTCTTTAGAATATCAAAAAAGAGGTAGATACCTGAAAAAAACCGAATCGATGATGTATTTTTTTGTATTATTACGTTTTGATATAAGGTGGTAAGATACTACGTCTCAGTCGTAAAAGAAAGATATGGAGCAACCCATTCAATTCTGAAGCACGCGTCTGAGACGTTCTGAGACGCTGCATCTTACGTGTATTTTCTCCTATACCTAGAACAATTCTTAATGAGTCAGTAAGCCGAATGTTGTCACTTAATTTCATATACAATAATGACTAAATGAAAATTGTGTACATGATAACAAAGAAACTTCACTATTCTATCAGATACATTAATTCCTATTAGATGTTCCTACAACTTTTAGACTAGCCCATTTGAATATACAAAGAAACGATTTAACTGTCATTAGGACTCAAAAAGACTCGAATCCAACATCACAAGAACAATGAATCTCGAAACAGCATACACTAACTGGTTAATATACACAAAATAAATTATTTTTGAAGGCATATTGTCACCCTACACTAGAGGGAGACGAAACAGAGTAAACACAGAAGACGGGAAGAACGGGATAGAAAACTGGGAGGGGTTGATTCCATCGGGTGGTGGAAAAGCGACCAGTCCCACCCGGAGCGCCATGATGCGAGGACTGTGCGCCTTGCCGGCGCTCCTGCTCCACCTTCTTCTCCTCCATGGTAATTCTTACAGCATCTGGACTATCTGAAATCCCCTTAAATATATCTCAAGATCCTTCTTTTCGATCCAACCCAAATAATATTCTGTAAAATCTAAGTAAACATTTGACAATTCGAGTGCCACTCCCATCGCACCCATCCCGCAACGCGGACCGTTCCAAATGTGCAAATCGAAGATCCACCCACTGATAACTCGATATAGCGTTCCAATGCTGTTACATTATTCAATAAATTACAATATTTTGTCGTTTTTCGATTTATCTGATCGGTTTTGATTATGCAGGAGGGAGGGGATCCGAAGATGAGGAGAGACTCGTCAGAGATTTGTTCAGAGGATACAATAAGCTTATAAGACCCGTCCAAAACATGACTCAGAAGGTGGACGTGCGTTTCGGTCTCGCCTTTGTGCAGTTGATCAACGTCGTAAGTTTCGCTAGTTAATCTATCGATCTTATCGTATAAGGAAAAGCTTAAATTTAACTTGTTTGCAGAATGAAAAAAATCAAATTATGAAATCGAACGTGTGGTTGCGATTAGTTTGGAGTGATTATCAGCTGCAGTGGGATGAAGCTGATTATGGTGGTATTGGAGTATTGAGGTTGCCTCCTGATAAAGTGTGGAAACCGGATATTGTACTTTTTAATAAGTTCGTTAATTAAAATATATGCATATTTAGTTATGAATGTGATATTGTAATATTTTCGTTTTAATTACAGTGCCGATGGTAATTATGAAGTACGATATAAATCGAACGTCTTGATCTATCCCACCGGTGAAGTTCTCTGGGTACCTCCAGCTATCTATCAGGTATTTTTTTACATCTTATTGTTAATATTTTTCAATAGATTCAATTTTTTTAAATATTATTCCATTTATTTTCAGAGTTCTTGTACAATTGATGTAACGTATTTTCCATTCGATCAACAAACCTGCATTATGAAATTCGGCTCGTGGACATTCAACGGTGATCAAGTATCCTTGGCGCTGTACAACAACAAGAACTTTGTAGATCTGTCTGATTATTGGAAATCTGGTACTTGGGATATTATCGAAGTGCCGGCATATTTGAACATTTATGAAGGAAATCATCCCACCGAGACTGATATCACTTTTTATATAATCATCCGAAGAAAAACTCTTTTCTACACTGTCAACTTGATATTGCCTACCGTGCTCATTTCATTCCTCTGCGTTTTAGTATTTTACTTGCCAGCTGAAGCCGGAGAAAAAGTATTGATTCATTATGTAAATTATTTTTTTGTAAGAAATTTTACTGAATACAGTCGTAAAAAATTACAGGTCACCTTGGGTATTAGCATTTTGCTGTCACTGGTTGTGTTCTTGCTCTTGGTGTCGAAGATTTTACCTCCAACATCTCTTGTGTTGCCACTGATTGCCAAATATTTACTGTTTACCTTCATTATGAATACTGTGAGTATTCTCGTGACTGTTATCATCATCAACTGGAATTTCAGAGGACCTAGGACTCACAGGTATCTAAAAAAATCCAAGTACTCAAAATACTCAAATACCTACCCAAACAACATCCCATATTACATTTCATTATTAAACTCTCTTTTAGGATGCCTCTTTGGATAAGAAGTGTATTCTTGCACTATCTACCAGCTCTTCTTTTCATGAAACGTCCTAGAAAGACTCGTCTCCGTTGGATGATGGAAATGCCAGGAATGGGAATGCCTCCACATCCGTCCTACGGTTCACCTACTGAAATCCCCAAACACATTAGGTTTTAATCTTATATTTAAGTTAACAACACACAAGTATTCAAACAATCCTTCAATAATAACATCAAAACCTTTCAGCAAAATGGAAGTGATGGAACTGTCCGATTTGCATCATCCCAACTGCAAAGTAAACCGCAAAGTCAATTCTGCTGAACTACCAGGTGGATTAGGTGGCGAAGGTTGCCGACGTGAATCTGAAAGTTCAGACTCGTTACTTCTGTCACCTGAAGCCTCCAAAGCAACCGAAGCTGTCGAATTCATCGCCGAACATTTGAGAAACGAAGATTTATACATACAAGTAAGCTATAGCTTTTTAGTGCTGATTCACACCACGAAAACCGCACCAAAACCAAAATGAGAATACATGACACCAAATGTGAACTGCTCCGTTCAACTCCGTGTATTTTATTGGCGCGTAGTTTTGGTTTTGGTGCGGTTTTCATAATGAAAATGTTTATTTTTTTTTTATATAAATAATATGATGATTTTCATTTCAGACTAGAGAAGATTGGAAGTACGTAGCAATGGTGATCGATAGACTCCAGCTTTACATATTCTTCATCGTCACCACAGCTGGGACAGTCGGTATTCTTATGGACGCGCCTCATATTTTCGAATATGTGGACCAAGATAGAATCATCGAGATATACAGGGGAAAATAAATCGGATAATTGTTATTCTTTAATATTTCTCACAATACTCATCACGATGAATCGTTTTTTATTAGTGAGGGCTTCCAAATTAACTCGTTCCGTTCGTTATCTTACAGTTAGTTGGATTTAGTGTTAACATTATTTTTTTTTTAGAAAAAAAAATCGACAATTCCGGTCAAATTGATTAGTTATGTCTGTTTTTATAGTTTTTATCGTAGTCGTTTTAAATTATTTAAAATTTTATTCGACACTGTTGTCTCGTAGGCCTAAAATATATAATATAATTTAATTATTATGAATAATATATGTATGACATATGAAACGAATTTTTCATAAAATTTAATCACGTTCACTGCACTTTAATGATATTGTGCAATCTCAAAATGGCACTTTTGTTAGTTGTAAGCATATATTTGTATATAATTTTAATTCAATTGTATGTGGTATATCATACGTATATTATATATTATTAATTATTGTCTATGGAAAAAAAAGAATCCATCTTTTCATTTCGACTTTAAACTATTTATGTATATTCGTTTTAAAATATAAATACATGTACTATAATGACTAATAATTTCTTTGCTCAATATAATCCACTGTATTTTTTTTTTCATAAAAATTTTTACTCGTTGATTTGTACAGTGATATACACTTATCGATATTTTAAGCAATCGTTGATTTTAAAAATAAAGTACATAATTGTAGTGAACGTTTATTTTTATTGCAAGTATGTAGTAAGTAAATGTGTGTTAGAAAAATGTCAATAACAATAGAGTTAATTTCTAAATTGAACGAAATATTTTTCTGACGATAATTCAAAAGAAAAATATTTCAATAGAGTCGATTTTTATGTATGTATTGTATTATACGATATATCGATTATAGATTTTTCAGATTGCCCCATAAAAATCTCCATCAACCTAAACGAAAGCTACTAAATAATAATACCTATGCATATTACAGCCGCTTTGAGTGAAAAATTACAGATATTTTAAATTCACTCTCTTGTTTTGTTATTAAACACTCGTGTATGTTGAAAAGTTTATATAGTTTTTCGAACAAAATGAATAATATTTGAGTGGATCTCTTTCAACTAAACAATAATTCACCAAAGATTTGAATATTTGTAATTTGTAAGCGAATTGTTATCATTTAAATAAAATTTGTTAAAAAATATTTTTCTTTCCTTTTATTTACGCAGACTCGTGTTTATTGGATGAAAGGAGTTTCCAAGATATTCCACTTACGAAGTCATTTTAGTTTTTTTAATATTTACACATACATTTGATTTATGTATGTATAAACATATTTAAGTTTTCTTGGGTGTTTCCAATACGATCATCAATATTGCCGATGTGTCGCTTCACTTTAATATTGGGTAATTATTTATCAATATTGGATCAAAATATCGTTTATTTACTATCGATCGTGTAATAGATACTGATATCGAACACTTAGGATATTTATTTAATTACGGCTGCCCAATTTACCTAATTTTGAAATAGACAAATTTTCAGATTGCGGAAAATCTAACTGTAATCTAACTGGAATACAAAAATCTACTTGGATTAATACATATGTTTTAAATCTCCAACTCGATAGCTCTGAATAAAATCATCAACTCGTTTGAATACATTATATTATAGATATTTTTTTAATAGATGTTAAAAGTAATCGTAGTTATGGGAAATTATTTTCAATCGACAGATAAACCAAATCGACGAATTGAAACTCAGGCAGGCGGGCTCTTTCGATTCCGACTCCAGTTCTGATGGAATAAACGAAATGGTTTTTCTTTGAGAAACCCATCCATTGTTGAGTTTTTCTACACCCCTAGTGTTGAGTGTTGGCGAGCGTGTCGAGCGTGTCGAGCGGTGACGTCGCTCCGCTTCGGTTGGCGAGCGTGCGTCGCGGTGTGTGTCCGTGTGTACCGCGTCTCGAGATGTCCGAGTCGGAGATGGAGCTGTCCGAGGGTTCGGTGGACGGGGGATCCGAAGCGGCGGACGAGCGCGAGTATTACGAGGGCGTCCACGAGGACTGCGAGGCCGAAGCCGCGGACAGGGCTCCGGACCCCGACTTCTTCCCCTACGCGTGTCTCACTCCGGACCTCGTCGACAAGATGCTCAACGAGTCCATCGAGAGGCTCACGGACGCGTGCCAAGTCACCCCGTCGCTCGCCAAGGTATCCGTTGTACGGTCAGCGACACCATCACCGAAAAGGCCAAGAGGTACGAGCGTACGCGGTGGCGATTCCTATACATGACTCGATTTCCGCGAAAACGTCACTCGTACCCCTCGTCCTTTTCACTCGTCATATAATATTTTCATAGTGTGCATTGAATAAACGCATCGTTATCGCGTGCACAGCGATGAGATTTATTTGCGTTCAACCGAACATTTTTACTGTGTACACTACAAAAATACCTATATAATTTTTGATTCGAAATTCAAAGCTTCCAGGATTTGGTACGTTACCAAAGTTTTCACCCTGACAAACTCGACATTTTCGGCAACTGACAAAACGTTCTAATAAATATAATTTCAACGGTAACGAGTAATCGTTTACAAATTCATTTAAATATCAATAAATAATTGACCGTTTTTTTCACCGCTTTAATTAACTAACCAAAGAGTTACGGTCAATCCATCGACTATGAATTGTCAAAAATCTGTCTCCGTTCCTCGGATTCTTGACAGTCTCGGCTGACTGTTACTCTCTAGTTAGTTAGCTAATGCAGCGAAGAAAAAAATATCTTAAAAGTTTTACTGTAATATATATGTATGTATGTAAGAAAAATACATTTTTGTGTATTTTTTTTTTTTGTTTCAATTCAATTCCCCGATGATAATCTTGTATGTTTTTACGAAAAATTTCCTCTTTTGAAGGTTATGCTGCACGCTTACAAGTGGAACGAACAAGAACTTATTCAAAAATATAAAGAAAACGCTAGAACTGTGCTAGTTTCTTGTAAAGTCAAACCGGCGGTCGACGTAGGAAACGGCAGCGGCTCCGGCGAACGAAGCGCTTCTTCCGAGAAACCGAATTCCGATATGTGCTCAGTGTGCGCCACCAATGCCATTCCCGTCAATCAAAGAGCGCTCGCTTGCGGTCACTTATTTTGTAACGAGTGTTGGGCTATGCATTTTGAAGTGCAAATAATGCAAGGTGACTTATGCGAAAACTATTAATATATATCATAATCGAACAAATTCTAGACTCGACGAAAATAACGATTCTTTTTCTGAACTAATTCAGGCGTCTCCACCGGTATCGAGTGTATGGCTTCCAATTGCGAAGTCAGAGCTCCCGAAGATTTTGTGCTACCTCTGATGCATAAACCTTTACTTCGGGATCGTTACCAACAGTTCTGTTTCCAAGACTACGTCAAGAGTCATCCTCAGCTCAGATATTGTCCCGGTCCCAATTGTCAGGTTCGATTTATCTTTCGAATTCTCATCTTTTAAGTAAACTTATACTGAATTTCTACATATATGATAACATTTGTACAAACAGGTAGTGATTCAAAGTAAAAGCACTCGAAGTGGACAAGTGATTTGCGGAAGCTGTAACAGTAGATGGTGTTTTAAATGCGGTGCGGCTCCTCACGCTCCAGTAGACTGTTCATTAATCAAACGTTGGCTCACTAAATGTGCTGACGATTCTGAAACTGCTAATTATATCAGTGCTCATACCAAAGTCAGTGATTTCATAAATTTTAGATAGATTAATCATGCGTGTTGCTGAACTCGGCCGATTTATTTTCAGGATTGTCCCGCTTGTCAAATATGCATTGAAAAAAATGGTGGGTGTAATCATATGCAATGTTATGCTTGTCGTCATGACTTTTGTTGGATGTGCCTCGGTGAATGGAGAGCGCACGGATCAGAATACTACGAGTGCTCCAGATATCGCGAAAATCCTAATGTTGCACACGATTCTCATCATGCCCAAGTAATTTTTATTCTTATTAAATTTTATTTACTAATTGTATATGGAAAATCACCCAATCATTGAATATATTTTGATTTTACAGGCTCGAGAAGCGTTGAAGAAATATTTACATTATTATGAACGTTGGGAAAATCATGCAAAATCATTGAGATTGGAAGAGCACACTATTGAAAATCTCAGGAAAAAGATTAATGACAAGGTGATATATCATACATAAATTCCTAAATTGTGTTAAACATTTATTTAACATACAACTAAAATGCGTTTGTTCTTAATAGGTGTCAAGTGGTAATGGAACCTGGATTGATTGGCAACTTTTGTTTGATGGTGCTGCACTGTTGGCTCGATGTCGTTACACATTGCAATACACTTATCCCTATGCTTATTTTATGGAGCAGGGGCCGCGAAAACAACTCTTTGAATACCAACAAGTATGCTATTTAATTTTATTCTAATGTTTTATGTTTTATATAAACCTGGATTTAATTCATTGTTATATCAAGGCACAATTGGAAGCCGAGATTGAAAATTTGTCTTGGAAAATTGAGCGTGCAGAAACCACTAACAAGGGTGATTTGCAGAATCAAATGAATATTGCAGACAAAAGAAGAACTACATTGCTTAAGGAGTTTTTGGAAATATAATATTACAATTTTAATGCTCCTTTTACAAATTCATTTAACTTTATGTAAATATATATCTATCTCACTCGATGTCCAAAACTTATATTTAGATTAAGTTTTATTTTGTGAGTTCATAGTGTTTAAACGTTACTCTTAGGTACGATGGTTTATATAAATTATTTGTCGTAAGGCTTTCCACTAGGTTATTAGATTATTTTTATTGTAAACGACTTAAATTTAAATGGGGCTCAACTTTTACTTTGATTGTTTTTGAGTGTGAGTACTCTGATTTATGCAGGAAATTTGTACACTATAAGCTATATAAGGAAAAATCCACAGTAATAAAATTGTTAAAGGAATATAAAAACATAACATTTGTATTAAATTAAATGTTCTCCCTAAAATCTGCCTTAAAAATAGTTTGTTGGTATTTTTTAACCTCTGGTATGAAAGTGCATAAATCAAGAGAATGACAATTTCTAATTATTCTTATTCAGTAAATTATGTTGGCTTTTTAAATATTTGAGTTGCAATGCTGAATGTTGAATCTCAAAAAAAATGTACATTTACAACACTGCATTTTTTAGTACAGAATTGTTAATTCTTTTTTTTATTGAATATGTGCCATATTGAATTTTCAAATGGATAACATATTATTTTTGGTTAAAAAAAAAATTGAAAAGTTTTAACTTTTTCCAGTAAAAAGAAACTGATAATGCTATTAAGTTATGATTTTATAGGTTACAAATTAAAAAAATATATTTGAAGATAAGATTAGTTTTGTAGGTAGATTATGATTAGTCGAATACATTTTATTTAAAACTTCAGTATATGTTTGTTTCGTGTCGAACTGTGATTGTTGAGAAAAAATGCCACACTTAGATAGTATATAAATTAATGTATGATGTATTCAACATGAGAACTGATCTGTACTAGATTTATGTTCCGCGCGTTAATCTAAATTTTGACGAATAAAATATGTAAGCAAACAAATATTTTTGTGATAACCACATGTGCGTATTTTATATAATTGCATTTAATCAAGGTTTATAATCACACCGTTCACTTTTTGAGTATATGCAAGTGCGCTGCAAAATATAAGTCGAATATATTTTCACAAAAATTACTAACATAAAAAATTCTGTGTGATTCGATGCAATAGTCAGATGTTTTGTGAAAATTGATGTTGAATTTCATAATGTGTATCTGCAAAATTTTCACATAAAAAACTTTAAAAACCAAAAATGCGTTATTTTTTTCTCAATCCTTTATTTTACAGTATCTGGTTTCAGAGTGTCCTTTTCCATTTTCACCACTTCGTCCACTTCACTCACATCGTCTTTTTTATTTTTCCTACAGAAGAGTTTCTCTTTTAGTGTTTGGAATGTGCTCTTCTTTCTCTCAGTAGATTCTACCCGTAAACATATAGATTTTGTGGTTATATTGTGCAACGGTCCGAATGCTAATGCCACGACCGTACACGCGAGGCAAATCACATTGTAAGGCATACTAAAATCTGGCGTTGGCAACAAGATGAGCATGCTTTCTGTATGCAATTGAACAATGTAATCTAGAAAAAACAAGAATTAAAAATTAAAACAATATAAATTATATTTGCATAACTATTTCACTTACTGGGACGGAGCACTCTAATTGATGAATTAAGATTATCAAAATACAAGATGGACGTTGTAAAATTTTTAGCTACTGGTAGCATCGCTGTGAGAACAGCTGATCCAACGTAAAAACCGTGGTTTGCATCCGGAGGATATTCTTGCCATTTCAAAAACGCATAGTCGAATTCTATCGATATTGTAGTTTTACTTTTAGGCGGAAGACGTAAAGCCAATTCCAAATAATATGGCCGACTCTTTCCTTTTCCCGGTACATATTTTCTCGCCTTTGGGACTATGTCTTGTGCATTGTTTTCAATCTTTAATGATTGGAAATAAATTGGTAAAAACCACGGTATATTTTCTAAGAAAACTGCATCTACAGATTGCCAATGATTATTATATACATCAGTTACGATAGCACCAGTTTCTTGACCATACCCAGCAATGTATCTGTTAATATGTATAGGAGGTGGTATTAAAGATTTTACTTTGTAAGGATGCTTGTGAATAGCCGCTATGTTGAAGATATTATAATTTCTTCTCTGGTTCAAATCAAAAACGGCCAATTCCGTTTTGATTCCACTTCGCATAGACGTTTCCAAACTATCGTAAGCCGGTATGAGAGTGAACGGAGTCGTTTCATTGGATGATATATCGAAGTATATCAAACTCGTAGTTGCTAAAGCACAAGGTCCCGTCACTCCTTGTCCAAACATCTTTTGAATCGACCAATCACGAGTCCCAATCATCTCAGCATCATACACCAAAGACATGGTTTGCCTCAATTCAAACGACTTCACAGTGCACTTTTCGTTTCCACACACTGAACGAAAATGAATACCTTGAGAATGATATTTTGTAGTATGTAACCGTGCAGAATTGAGAAGTGTAGCCAATCCTCGTTTTGAACCGCATGGAAGTAATTTCTTCCAGGGTGTTAAATTTTCAGTGCAAACTATTTCTCGCGGCAAATGAGCATATCTCAAGTAGGAACTGTTACTTTGCATATTTTTATAAACACCAGAAGGCCTGAATGAAAATTCAGGATGTAATGAATTAGACGAATCTATAAAATTCAGCGAGGCACAAAATAAACCAGATAAGCTTTCCGATAAAAGGTTCCATTGGGAATCAATATCTTTGACTTCTTCAGAGAACCATGCGTACATCTCAGCTCCTGGAGGAGCATCCACAATAGGATATCCCCAATACAGATGCCGCCACAGACCTTCAGTTAGACTCAAATGGAGCTCTTCGATTTTGTAACGCTCTATTATTTCACCTAATGTTCTGGGAAACAAATGCGTGTGGTGTTCTGAAAGAAATCATTATACATTTATATTCAATAAATTAATCCATATATGTATGTATATGCCCATCATTGTGACAATGTTTCAGGTCTGATTTTTCGATTTTCTTATGAAATTGAATTGAAGATGATTTTTTTCAAAATGAGAGATAAACTATTATTTTTCAATTTGTAGACTTGGATCACTATCATAAATCGTGGACAATTGATTATGGAAATTTCTTACGTAAAGAATCAGTCGTCCACAATGTGGTGAATTGAAAATATGTATAAACATGATTATTTATTAAAGGCTTGATCAACAGTTCTTCGGAGAAGTCATCTGCTCCAGCATAAACTCCTATCAACAGCAAGGAGATCAAAAATAACTTTGACATATTGGAACTCTCAATTTTTGGTTCAATATTTAATCACAGATTAACTAAAACGCTAAAATTTTATGAAATCATAAAAACAATCATTTTATAAAGGTAAAAGCTAAAGTTTTAGGAGATCGATATTTGTGAAATGACAACTGCTGTCACACCCGGCATTTGACAGGGCTACCAATCAATCCATGCTCGATGCTAATGAAAATCTCCAGTGGAAAAAACGGCACATAATACACTGACACGTCTCCATTGTGAAAAATGTGACTTGATCGCTAGGTATACCCGATAGCTGCAAATGACCAATATATCACTTTATTGGCATTTAATAATCTGGTCGCATCAACATAGTTGATCAACTAATGTAAACGCACCATATGACCTCGTTTAGATTGCGAAGATCGCAAGTGATATACTTTACCGCTATCCCCACCCTGCGAAAAAACTTGCCGTCGTATCCTTGGGGTTTCTGTAGTGCGTTATGCAACTGCAATATGATTTATAAACATAAAATATGAAAAAAATCCAAATAGTTTATAGACTGAAACGATTATATTTCTCAACTGTCAATAAAATATTTGGAGAGTGATCTGTGTAATGATATCATCCTTTAGCCTCTATGTTCAATACTGCAAGTTGTCGAATAGGAAAAAATAACGCTGGCATAATTTCTGTTAAATAAGTGTTTTTGTAAAATATAATAATGTTGTATTCATTTGACTGTAGTAATGATTTTTAGAATAATACAAACTCTTGGTAATATCTTCTACAAAATTAGAGCAAAAAATGTTTTTAATTCCACTGCACGCATTATTATAAAAATAATTAAGAACTTTGACATTTATTTATTATTTTACTGATCGAAAATCACAATTATTTTCATCCACATAACATTCGATACACATTATATGCGTTTGCAACAGATGTCGCTGAATGTATCGTTGAAAACGTTAATTGTCAGATCGTTTCGCCACGTGGTACTTACTTACCTGTATGTGTGTGAACCAGGAAAGCGAATACAAAATAATATTCAAATGAAATTACGGTATTCCGTCTGTGTGTCGACAATTAGTCAGAGATAACTATAAAAAAAAAAATAGGTAAAAAAACTTTTTAAGTTAAACGGTTTTATGTTAAACATACATTGCAATGTTTAAGATAAATGTACTAAAAACCAAAAAATAATAAAATAGATACAGTCGTAGGAATTATAAACATATGCATAGACTAGACTAAAATTAAACCGTGGGGCACGTCGAATTTAACGACGAATTAAACGATTCTTCTATCGCACATTAAGTCGATAATTTGTAGACAATTGACGTGCCCCACGGTTTAATTTTAGTCTAGTCTATGCATATGTTTATAATTCCTACGACTGTATCTATTTTATTATTTTTTGGTTTTTAGTACATTTATCTTAAACATTGCAATGTATGTTTAACATAAAACCGTTTAACTTAAAAAGTTTTTTTACCTATTTTTTTTTATTTTCTAGTTTTTAGTTTTTTATAGTATATTGTATTCTGCTTATTGAGTCCTTTCATTTGATACGCATGTTGATTGGATTGATAAAACCTACGTTATCCGCCATTTTGTAGCGGCCGCCATCTTGGATTTCAATTTTTTATACTATATTGTATTCTGCTTGTTGAGCCCTTTCATTTGGTACCCATATTGATAGGATTAATAAAACATATATCATCCGCCATTTTGTAGCGGCGGCCATCTTGAATTTATAATGATAATGAATAAACATAATTGTATTGTCACCAAAATCCAAAGTGTATACAAAATTTCAGATTAATCGGTTGACAGGAAGTGGGTGAAATTTGAATTACTAAATTTGATCCAAGAAAAAAGAATAAAACAAACGGGCTGAGCTAATTAAAACCGTTTAAAAAATACAAGTTTTCTCTAACCACACTTATATAGCAATGCTTGATATAGTTTGACGCGCGGGACGATAGTACGATGGCGATGATTAGAAACGGGTATCTATGTATATGAAAAAAAAATAGGTAAAAAAACTTTTTAAGTTAAACGGTTTTATGTTAAACATACATTGCAATGTTTAAGATAAATGTACTAAAAACCAAAAAATAATAAAATAGATACAGTCGTAGGAATTATAAACATATGCATAGACTAGACTAAAATTAAACCGTGGGGCACGTCGAATTTAACGACGAATTAAACGATTCTTCTATCGCACATTAAGTCGATAATTTGTAGACAATTGACTTGCCCCACGGTTTAATTTTAGTCTAGTCTATGCATATGTTTATAATTCCTACGACTGTATCTATTTTATTATTTTTTGGTTTTTAAACGGTTTTAATTAGCTCAGCCCGTTTGTTTTATTCTTTTTTCTTGGATCAAATTTAGTAATTCAAATTTCACCCACTTCCTGTCAACCGATTAATCTGAAATTTTGTATACACTTTGGATTTTGGTGACAATACAATTATGTTTATTCACTATCATTATAAATTCAAGATGGCCGCCGCTACAAAATGGCGGATGATATATGTTTTATTAATCCTATCAATATGGGTACCAAATGAAAGGGCTCAACAAGCAGAATACAATATAGTATAAAAAATTGAAATCCAAGATGGCGGCCGCTACAAAATGGCGGATAACGTAGGTTTTATCAATCCAATCAACATGCGTATCAAATGAAAGGACTCAATAAGCAGAATACAATATACTATAAAAAACTAAAAACTAGAAAATAAAAAAAAATAGGTAAAAAAACTTTTTAAGTTAAACGGTTTTATGTTAAACATACATTGCAATGTTTAAGATAAATGTACTAAAAACCAAAAAATAATAAAATAGATACAGTCGTAGGAATTATAAACATATGCATAGACTAGACTAAAATTAAACCGTGGGGCACGTCGAATTTAACGACGAATTAAACGATTCTTCTATCGCACATTAAGTCGATAATTTGTAGACAATTGACTTGCCCCACGGTTTAATTTTAGTCTAGTCTATGCATATGTTTATAATTCCTACGACTGTTTCTATTTTTATTTTTATATTAATTACTAAACCAATCTAACGCATCATAATTTAATGCGAAGGATGTTGCTGTTTATTGGCACAAAGTTTTTCAAATCTTGGGGGCAGTGTGGAGAGTGCCACTCGTAGCTCCTTTTCGACTATTAATCTGGCTCGATATTTCGTTTTCATCGCAGCCAGTGCTGAAAAGCCAGTTTCGCATAAATACGATGTTACAAATGGTAGAAGCACTTCCATTGCTTTGCAATACAATAATTCGTACTCTCCACTGAGATTTATCCAAAATTGAATCAAAGTTTCATTTTGAAACTTTTGTTTTAGTGAGCTATCACATGATAATTCTATCAATTTTTCTGTTTCAATAGTTTTCAGTTCAAATTCGTCTTCTTCATTGTAGTTGAATGGATTCTGTACCCACATAAACTTTGAGTAATCCAGGTCTTTAAAATAATTGGAAAAATAAACCACTAAACCATCCAAGTGTTCAAGAAATAGATTTTTACTAGCCTCAATATTGGCTGTTGCCCAGAAATCTTTTGAAAGTGAAAACATATCCAACTCATTCTTTTCTAAATTAGATTTCCATAACTTTAACTTTTTTATGAAAGCTGTAACTTTGTCTTTTTGAACAAATGGATGCATGTTTGACCCCTGCATTGATTTATTTAAACTGCTCAATTTTCCAAAAACTTCAACCAAATATGCAAGTTTAACAATAAAAATATTGTTCTTCCACAAATGTGCTTCTTCGTGTTGGTTTTCTTCGAGAAAGGTTGCTATTTCTACCCTTAGTTCAAATACCCTTTGAATCATTTTTGCACGAGATAGCCAGCGGACTTCACAATAATATAGAAGTGAGGTATAATTTGCTTCCATATTAACACATAGCTTTGCAAACAGCCTAGCTCTCAAAGGACTGTTCTTAATATAGTTTATAATTCTTACAACTTTTATAAAAATCATATTTAGTTCTTCGCTCATGTTTTTGGAAACTAGAGCTGCTCTGTGAAGCATACAGTGCGTCCAGATAGCATGTGGTGCTTTCTTTTTGACCAATGCTTGAAGACCTGCTTTGTGTCCGGACATTGAGTGAGCTCCGTCGGTACACAGTCCAACGCAGTTATTCCACGTTATGTCATTTTCTTCAAAAAACCTGTCTATTAAATTAAAAATTTCAATGGATGAAGCCTTTCCAAGTATGGGTTTGCAAAATAATATATCTTCTAATATATTATTTTCGGCAAGATATCGAACATATGCAATTAAATGGGCATCTTTAGCTATATCAGTTGCCTCATCCACTTGTATGGCGAATTTCGAAGTACGCAGACTAGAAATTAATTGATCGCAAATATCGTCAGATATATCAGTGATTCTTCTTCCAACTGTATTGTCAGCAAGAGGAATTTTTTGCAACTGTTTTGCATACGATTCACCGAACATTATTCGAACCATATCAGTAGCTGCTGGTAAAAGTAGGGTTTCTCCTATTGTATGTGGTTTCTTACATTTTGCGATTCGGTAAGAGACATGGTATGAAGCCAATAATGCATTTGGTGTAACCGAAAGTATTTTTTTGAACGTTTGCTTCTGAATGTTTGTTTCGTTCAATTTTCTTTGAAAAAATTCAATAGGTTTATCAACGTATTCAGAATGTAGAGTTTCTAGGTGTCGTTTTAATTTGACTGGTCTCATACTATCTGAAGCCAAAACTTTCGAACACAATACACACATTGGTTTCTCCAAGCCATCTATAATAACACTTGTAAATCCTAATGATAAATACGATGAACTGTATAGTCTTTTCTTGGAAGCTGTACCTCCTTGTTCTTTTTTGCTTTTATTACCACTTGTATCAGCTTCAGTATCTTCATTATTGTCGACTTTTCTCTTGTAACCACTCAGAAATTTATCCATTCGGCTAAAAAATATTTGATTGATATAATTTAGAAAAAATAATAATCAAATATAATTATAAAAGTATACTAACAAACGGTTTCAGAAAGAAATCACGATAAAAACAATATCACACCCCGACAATACGCTTCAGTTGATTCTTCAGCCGCGAATGACATTTAATTTTGAGGTTATGTTTTCATGTTATGCAACTAGCGGTCGTTTTGTGCATTACAGAAAAATAGCGTTTGCAAAGGCGCCATTTTCAAAATCTGCCGCTCCAGATATTTTTTCATATATTAATATAATACATACCTATATATGTACATACATACACAGGAATTAAATGTATAAAAATATAAGAAATACAAAAATAACCATTCATTAACCGAATTTTTACTGATACGTTACAAAGTTTTATTTATTTGTAGATATCATAGTGTGAAATTTTTGTTTTCCTAAAAAGTTTTTGGCGCCTCCCCTGGCAGTAGCCCGCGCCTCCCCAGGGAGGCGCGCCTCCCAGTTTGGA